>CM046878.1:123623496-125013546 GCA_025667525.1 Glebionis coronaria | reverse complement strand
TAAATGTCGTCACATAAAGTGAGTTTCCAACAATCTTCCCCCATGGGACGACGTGTAGAATTCCTTACAATATTCTACCTATCAAGTACAAAATAATTAAGAATAAGAGCTTCCATGAAGCATCCAATGCTGATGAAGTCTTCTAAGGCCTTCGTCTTCATCTTTAACTTGTAGTAGAAATACTGTAACGGCACGAGCTAAGTAACCCATACACTTCTGGTTAAGGAGAAGCTTCTGAATTAGCTTCCCCCTAATTCATGCCACGTAAACTTGATGTAGAAGCATTTTAAATAGCTTCCCCCAAGTAGATCAACAACTTTTCTTCTCACGCTTGAATAATTCTTCTGAATTTTTCTTCCCCCTGAGCTTTCAAGTTATGCATACCAGAAAGAATCAAGACACTTCTTCCCCCACATAGTTGAAGAAGGTAAATCAATCCCAATTATGAAGCTCAAATACTGAAGTGGACACTTTTATCCCATTCATGAAGTTGACATCGTAACACCAGAGTCAATTAAGTCCCGGAAATGCACGCGTCTTCTTCCGGAGATGCACCAGAGTCAATTAAGTCCCGGGAATGCATATAGGATAATGATGATGTTTAATTGCAACAATCAAACAATTAAACCTCGAATCAGTAGTGTACCGTTTGGAGATTGATTGATAACGACACGAGTTAAAACACTGATTTTCTCTGCGGCTATGACAAATGTCATCCCGGAATATCTTCAAATCAAAAGAAGGTATGAAGTTCATCACGTGTACTCGTTGTGCGTTCAATGTGTCTTCTTCTTCCCCCTTGATGGTTTCGAAACTCGGAACCATCAATAAATTGTACGCACGTGAACCTGAAATCTCGTGAGAATAATAAATAAGTTGAATTATATATTTTGTGAGAATCAGCTGTTGATCGGAAATCTCTTCTCATAAACTCTCCATGGCCACCTTTACCATACCACATGAAAGCAATTTGAAGTGACCACTGAAAGAATGAACCGGATACATCAAACGTGAAGCTGAATAAAAATCCTTCGATCTTGTGACTTAAGCTTGCACTATTGTTGAATGAAGAACGGTGGAGAAATCTCTAAGTACTCAATGCATCACTGAAGAAGTCTATAAGCACAACACCTCTTGAAATTATCCACGTCGACTAAGCGCGTGACACTGAGTACAACAATGTAACCCCTTTAAGTGATAGTTATCCGAGTCATCAACCATCCACCCCGAACCCGGAAACCAGATAACCAAGTCTTCATTCTAGGATTAAGCACGAACAAGTTATCTAGTAAAAGATAAAATAAATACACGCCTTCGAAAAATCCGTCTTCAACGTCACGTAATTAATACCCGATCAAACAAAATCTGAAGTCACTAAAAAATCGCCCATTCTTTCTTGGTCTCGTCAAAAGAAATTCGTGTCACTTTTGTCACTTCAATTTGTCGCGTCACATTTCTCGTCACCCAATCGGTGTCAAGAAAAAATTAAAGAACCCCAAATGCGACAAAAAAACTACAAATTCAAAAAAAGGAATTTGCTTGTTTGAGCATCTATAATCCTTAACAATTTCTCGACACGTTTGTCTCGGCCCGATGTCATAATGAGTTAAAACATAATACACAACAAATTTATTTAAAAAAATTTAAAAAAATTTGTGTGTATGTGTTATAACACACACGGTTTAAACATTGCATTTACAAAATGTGAATGCATGATCCATCACATGTTTTATGTCAATCCGTGTGAACTCATGGCCCAATCCAAACATCAAAATGAAACCCGGTCCATGACCTGTGTACACCCGGTCCAAGCTTTGGGATAAATAGGCTCAACCCTAATAATTAGGGTAACCTAATCACTTCATGTTATATTCCTCCGCCCCCATCTGGTATACTCTCCCACCTAACTGCATCTTCTCCCTCGTTTACTCCGCCCCCTCACCAGATCATATCTCCATCTAATCCCATCTCAACTCTCCAATCATACCCATCTACACAATCAAAACTGCGACCCCCTCATCTATCTTATCACACCCGTAGGTAGTAAAACCCACGAATCGGTCAACCAAATGAAGCTTCAAGAGCTATTACGATCTCAGGTAGGTCCGGTTTTGGATAAACTCGAATAAAAGACAGATTATAACAAAAATTGTTATAAATCTTTCTTGATTTTCGTATAACAAATTGTGGTGATTTTGGATTTCGAAGACAAGGAATGATTATAACACCCTTGTTATAAATCATTTTTTGATTATTCGAATATAAATATGGGTTAAACCAACCACAATTAGATCAGTGATGATATTTAATTGCGAGATTGGATCTTTAATCTGATCTTGACATGCAAAACGAAAAGAAATCTGAGATCATAATTGCTTGTCTGTTTGATTGAGTCTAGATGGGGTTAGGTGTCGATGGGTTAGGGATTAGTTTTGGAGATTGAGGTGATAAAAGGTTGGCTGTGTAAACGTGAGTCGACTCAGTGAGTTACCAGAGTCAACTCGGTAATGACCGAGTTGACTCGGTTTGAGATGGGTTCAGTCTTGGTCAAAGTTGCGTTTTTGGTCCCGGGTCATGGTATTAAACAAGTCAAGCTGTCGCAATAAGTCTTTTTGTAAACAAAAAAATGCATCGCAATATCTGATCAACCCATCGCAAAGTCAACCGCCTTATTGCGATGGTACCCATTGCGATGGTACCCATCGCAATGTAAATCATCCATCGCAATGTTGCGAGAAATCGGGCAGCATGACGACATGTGTTATGCCATTGCGACAGGTCAGCCACCCATCGCAATGTGACTCATCGGAATGAGTCCATCGCAATGGGTATGGCCAACCCATCGGAATGTGTGAAAAACACCATTCCATCGCAATCCATGCGATGTACCGTGAAGATAAGTCCAAAAGGGTCCTTGTTCCGTTTTTTCAGGGAGCATGTTTCTGGCAAATCTGAGTATATCACCTTCATCTTCAAAAAAAAATTGCCAGAAAAAGATATAACCCAGAAAAAAGATATAAATAATGATTCTGCAGGACACTTTGACCAGTAACTTTGACCAGTAACATTGACCAGTAACTAGATATGGACCATGAAGAAAAAAAAAAACATGTGACAGTGAAAAAGTTATGCAACCGTGACTCATCAGAATGATAAGGACAGTCAGAATGAAAAATTGTATAACTTTGACCATGAAGATTGTGAGAACCGTGACACAAAAAAATATGATAAGACCCAAAAACAAGCTACTGTTTGGACAAATGGACTGAATAAAGTGACGTGACAAAATTTTTGTGATAAAGGACAGTAATAGTATAACGAGACTCAAAAAATGATATAGACCACCAAAATCGCATAAATAAACTCGATCCAAGGATAGAACCGAGGCTCTGATGCCAAATGTAGAAAACCTAAATCGGATCCGGTGGTCTAATGTGGTGGAAAGTGGTGGTGGAAGCCATTGTTGGCCTAGAGAGAGAGAAAGAGAGGTTGAGAGATAAAAGTGTGTGTTCCTCAAAATGAACAAATACAATCAACACCCCTCCTTGGAAGCTAAGGAGGGGTATATATAGTCACGCACATTACAAAGGGCCTAGTCTAGACAGACTGTGCGTGACTATGATAAATAACGGGAATTCTTAAATGTCGTCACATAAAGTGAGTTTCCAACATACTTAAGCACTTTTAGTTTTTTACTATTCGATATGATTGTCTGGGTTTGAAGATTTTTAGTGTCATTATGAAATGCACATCCTTCATACGCTAATTGTCGTACGATGCATTAGATGAATACTTGCAAAGGGGGGGACACTGCGCACGCCGCAACAACCCAGTATTTTCATATATTTATTATGTACATTACTCTTGTAATATAAATAAAACTTTATTTTCATGGGTATTTTTGCTTTTCTTATATCAACTATGTAATGTAACTTACATAACAAAGTAAACAAACTCCCACAAACACCAATATCAACTCAACTCATGTTTACATGATACACATCTTAAATATGTCAAGTCTAACTTCTAAATGTACTTTTACAAATACATTATTGATTGAAACATCTCAACAATGACAATCATGTTAAAAACCCTAGAAAACCCTAAAAAGCACATGAAAACCCTAATTTCATGTAAGAACACTATCCAACACTTATTGTAACACCCCACTTGGATAAGTGGACCGTTACGTGTATTTATGGCGTGTCATCAAAGCATAAGGTAAATGTCCTAAAACATTAACTGACCATAAAGGAATACCGGAATCAAACATCAGAAATCCAAACATAAGCCCAAAACATGAAAAGTAAAATACTGAAGGAAAGGACTAAACAATGTCCAAATAAGCAGGATAATGTAAGAAATGCATAAAGTAAGAAGTCTGGATAGCTTCCATTCGAATGCACATACTCCCAGAATCCTAAGAGCGTCCTGGTGTACCTGCCGTTAGAACATGAAAGTAACTACGGCTGAGCATAACGCTAGTGAACGGATATCAAGCATGATAAGAATATACTGAGTGAAACAGGCGATAGAATACTGAAGTTGTAAGACTGATATGTAACATGTAGTAGAACTCTGCATAAAATCTGAAAAACCTGATTCATATTTACTGATACTGAAATATAACTATAAATTCTGAAATCATGCATTTACTGTATTTTATTTGCCAGAGCTTATATAGGTCACGTGCTGTAACAACCGTGCACGAATAACTGGAGGGGTGACCTCGTCATGCTGTAGAGGGGTGACCTCTAAATAACTGTGCTGGGTGGAGGGATCAGCTCCAATATGAAGGATGTAGAGCACACACCACATTCACCTACTAAACTGTAAACTGTAGCCTAGGATGCATCCATACGCCCCACTAATAATACTGATAAAATGGCCAAGCTGAGCTGAGTGGGACGATGCAGGACATCACTCTCCTGCATGTGAGTCACGACACCGGTGCCTCTAGTGCCGTGGTTACGGTACCTCCGTAACTAGTACATAAACTAGTCGTGCTTGTATATAATACTCAGGCAATTTATTTAGTTATTAACATGATTACTGACAAACTTAAACATATACTGAGGAAAACATTTGGCTGCAAACGGGGAATCCTAATCATGCATAGAAAGGAAGTCCTTACTGAAAGGACGGAAAATCCGTACCTCTAGTCCAGTAACTGACTGAATGGAAGACTGAACGAATACTACTCGGGCTTCACGCGTGCTACATGAATAAAGGACGCGAATAAGTTAACTGACATTCGTTTATTTAATTTTACTGATCTTACTGGCTTCTTATTTTATTTTATTTTGATTCTGAAATTCTCTACGTATACCAACTGATAAATTGGAACTTATAATAATTCATTTAATGTATTATTTTCTAGTATTAATTTAAGGTACAACGTATTTCTTGACGTTATAGTATTGCCATATTAAGAACTCCGCTAAAATAGAAAGTTCCTTAATTTAGAAAGTTTCTCAAATAATTTAATTCATTTTCTAAAAGTATACCCTTTTTAAATATTAAAGAACTAATTTAATTTAATACACTTAAAATATATTTTAAATATTTATAAAACAATTGTATTTAAAAAGGTATAATATAAAAGTATTTATTTATTTTTTTATTTATAATGTTGGAAATACGTTTTACGTATTAAGAAGGATCGGTCACTCCATTAATAGTCCATGTAATAGCTCGTAGTTTAGTTAATCTTCATTACTTATCAAACAAGTCCAAGCCTAGCCTACAACATGTGTAGGCCGGCCCAAAAGTGTAAGCCCAAGCCCATTACTAGGCTTGGGTATATAAACCCTCTCCTTTGATGGAGAGGGTGTGGTTAATCATATTTTTCACATAGTTCTCTTATGTTTCTCTCTCTAAAAGTGTGTTTAATCCACCATCTTTCTATCTCTTTCTCTCTCTAAAAACATAAGCATAGATTTACAAATCTACAAATGGTATCAAGAGCTTGGGATGAAATATAGGTTTGTTTTTGTGTTGAGTATTGTGTTCTAAACATTTCGTAGATTGTGGTTTGTTTTTAGCCGAATCTTCAAAATCTTTTTTGGTGTTGGATCGGAGTTTAAAGTAGTATAACATAGGGATTCGTGTTAACTGTTCTTGGTATCTTGGTTTTCGTTAAGACATCATCTTTCTTGGATCAAAAGTGCAAAAAAGTTGGGTGTTCTTCATTCCGAAATTTCAGCAGAAGCATCCATCGGAAAGTACAATTGTACTTGGGCTTCCATCGCAATAACCGTCCATCGGAAAGGGATTGGTTTCTACATTGCGATCGTGGGATTTTTATCACTTATTCCGATCTGAATCTTTCCGATAGCTATTGCGATCTGAGATTCCGACGGGTATAAGGTAGTATTTTAAGTCGTTACTCTGCTCGAATTTTGTCAGCCACTTTGCGATCTGAACATTCCGATAGGGCTTTGCGATCTGAACATTCCGATACCAACAACATTTCGACAGGGCTACATTCCGATCTGGTATTACGATCTGACATTCCGATCTGGTGTTACGATCTGACATTCCGATCTGGTTTTACGATCTGACATTCCGATCAAGTATTACGATCTGACATTCCGATCAAGTATTATGATCTGACATTCCGATCTGGCATTCCGATAATCACAATTTTTTCCATAAAAAATTTCGAACATCGTGTGTAATTTTGACTTGGAATTTTTGGTTTATCGAGAACATATTTTAGGGGATTTTAACATTGTTTCTCGGTTTTAACTCACAACAACACAAAAATACTTAACCTTATTTCATTGTTCGATCAACTTTGTAAATCTTAACTTATTGAAATGGAGTATACATCTCTTACGGATAAGTCCATCCTCTCGGGTACGGATAATCGTCCACCAATGTTGGTGAAGACTATGTATGAGGAATGGGCTTCCCGAATGGAACTTTATATGTTGAACAAGGAGAATGGACATCTAATTTGGGCATCGGTGCTCAATGGACCATTAGATTATGGTACTGTGACGGAAGGTACGACCACTCGTCCTCGCACAACGGGTGAGTTGACTGGAGATATGAAGATTCAAGATAAATGTGATAAGTATGCTACAAACATCATTCTCCAAGCTCTTCCTCCAGATGTCTACAAACTCGTCAGCAAACATAAAGTTGCCAAAGAGTTATGGGATAGAATTCGTGTTCTAATGCAAGGCACCTCGTTAACTAAACAAGAACGAGAGTGTAAGCTTTATGATACTTTTGATAAGTTTGCCTATGTGCCAGGGGAGACTCTCAATGATTACTATCTGAGATTTACCCTATTGTTGAATGAGCTTAACATCTATGGCATGGCAATTCCTACCTTTCAATTGAACACCAAGTATTTGAACACTCTTCCTCAAGAATGGAAAAAATACGTGACGGATGTTAAATTGGCTAAGGACTTGCATAACACCAATGTGGATCAACTTCAAGCTTTTCTTCAACAACATGAATGCCATGTGATCGAGGCTCGGTTGTCTACACCTCAAGTTCATGATCCACTTGCAATGTATGCTTCTCAACAAAACATGGCTTATACTTATCAACAACCATCATACTTGCAACAGCCACCACCACACATCTATCAGCAACCACAACAACCAGCTTATCAACCACCAATGATGCCACAACAAGAATATCAACAAAGTGTTCATCAACAAGCTTTTCAACAGCAACCACAATATCAGACATCACCATCACAAGCCAACACTTCTCCAATGGGCTATACTCCTCAGCAAGGATATTTCCCAATAGAAGCACAATCAGCACAGGCTTTTTACTCTAATGAACTTCCACCAATCCAAGCACCGGTCTTTACTCCAAATGATACGCCAGCTGATGTTCTAAACCATCTCACTGCTTACTTGTCAAAACTTGTTGCTACTAGAGGATTTCCACCAACAAACAATCAGCTCCGAACCTCTTCAAATCCTCGACAACAAGCCACTGTTCAAGATGGTCAAGTGACGGTGCAACCTATTCAGGGAAGGCAAAATTCATATGGACCTCTTACAAGGACTGGGAACAATCAAGCTGTGAATGCTCAAGCTAGTGGAAATGGGAGTCCAATTGGTCCTAAAAAGGTTGTGACTTGCTACAATTGCCGAGGACAAGGTCATATGGCTAGGGAATGCACTCAGCCGAAAAGGAGAAGGGATGATGCATGGTTTCGTGAGAAGATGTATTTGGTTGATGCTCAGTCTAAGGGGAAGATTTTGGATTCAGAGGAGTTGGCATTTCTGGCAGACCCAGGGGCAGCAGATACTGAAGGCATTGCGGTCGTTTCTACTTCTAATGCAGCTTATCAAGCGGATGATCTTGATGCATACGATTCGGATTGTGATGACATTCACTCTGCCCAAGCTGCTCTTGTTGCTAATCTCTCTCACTACGGTTCTGATGTCATCAGTGAGGTAACAACCACATCTAATAATATTGATGATAACCAACATCAAGTTGGGCATGAAAATGACAACCTCGAACAGCATTCGGGAACTAGTAACTCAAATTCTGTAGTATCCAATTATACACATTTGAGTGAACCTCAACCAAATGCTACGACGGGTATGGAATCTTATGCTCAACATGATTTGGTCATGGTGCCTAAACATATTATTGATCAAATGCATATGGCCCTCAGACAATCCGTAGAAACGAATTCCACCCTAACTGCTGAGCTTGAGTTGCATAAAGAAAAGGTCAAAACTTTTGAAATGGTCCCTCAAGAAGAGAAAATAACATGTTCTGAATTTGACCAATTTCGTTTTGAAAAGATTGAACACTTGAAAGAAATAGAATCATTAAAAGCTAATCTTTCGAATGAATTAAAAGAAAAGGAGTCGGTTATCAATGATTTTCAGAAACTTAAAATGGATTTCGAAACTCTCGAGTCTAAAAAGGTTGAATCGGAAATTAATGCTACCAAACTTCTTAAATTCAAAGAACAACAGCTTCTAAAACAATACGCTTCCACAGAAAAGGTTCATCTTTTAACTAAATCATTTAAAGAATTCGAGCTTAAGCGTCTTCAAGATTTACCACCTAATCCCGGTTATGCAAAACAAGCTCAGGAATATATTCCCGGTCTTTATGACATGACCATAATTGGAAAATCGAAAGAAGCACCTTTTGTTCGTAGTACTGAGGAGACACAATCACTTGGGGATGAAACTCATTCTAAAATGCTTTCAAAATTCCATACAATTGATTATGATCAACATAACAAAGATCAATTTTCGAAAAAGACACGCATTCGCTTACAAAAGGAATTAGCAGAATTAACAGTTCTTGTGCCCCAAAGTTTGTCAAATGGAAACCTTCCTAGTACGTCTCCTACACTCGTCAAAAAGGATTTAACGAAGTTAATTCCACCGGTAAGTAAGGCGTCCGTTAACTTGAATACGGTTCACCAACACTTAGCCAATTTTGACAAGGTCATTTTGGAACGTACGACGGCCACGGCCATAACGGAAGGTGAATGGAACTTTGAGCACACTAGAGCTGCGTTTCGAGATGAAATTGTTCCGTTTGTAAACAATGTTAAAGCTTGCCTTCGTACTATTGATCAAGATTTGTTTTTGGAAATAGAAGAAGTTAGACGTGTTTTCAATGAAATGGAAGATGCTTATGAAAACAGTTTACTTGAAATAGAACGGGTTTCACGCCATAATGATCTGCTTCTGAATCAAGTGATGTCTCATGATATTGTTTCTGTCTGTGTGAATACAAGTGTTGATAATGATTCTATTGTGCATAATGTTGAATCTGTGGATACTGTGGTAGATAGTACTTGTCACGAATCTGACGCTGAATTTTTAAAGCTTCAAGATTCATATTCATCGCTTTCAAAACGTTTTGATGAGATTCAAACACATTGTATTTCGCTTGAGTGCAAGCAACAGTTTATTCAAGAAATCTTTGAAACGTCATTCGAAGGTGTTAATATCGATGATGCAAACTTTGAAAAGAATTTTCGATTGAATTTACAATCAAAACAGCGTCAGCCAAGTGACAAAGTTGCTAACTCTTTGCCGATAGACATAGAGAAATCTAAGGAGCTTAACTGTGTGAACGTACTTGAGGCCGCTGAGAATTTTAAACTTGATCTAGATAATCGAGTTTCCAAGATGTTGTCCAAAGTTGATAACTTAAAACAGAAAAATACACGACTTTTCGATTCAGTACAGCCAGCATGTGTTGATACCACTGCACAGAATCAATCATTGATTGAACAATTGAATCGAAAGACGGTGGAAATATCTGATTTGAGGGAACAAATTTGTGATAAGAATCTGGTCTTGGCTGAGTTAAAGGAAACACTTCGTACTCTAAAAGGTAAGAATGTTGTGGATAACGCAGCCACTATCTCAGCATCGTCCTCTAGTGCAATCAAAAGAACCCTTATTGCCGTCACACCACTTAACAAGGGCCCTAGGACTAAACCATCTCAAACTATGGTCACTAAAGAAAAGGCGGAATCAAAACAAGCTTCTAATATTCCCGTGTTGCCTTCTACAGGAGTAAGCACCACTACTAAGGCTCAAAGATCTAAGCTTAAAAGAAACAAGAAGAATGATAGGATCTTGCCCCCATCTAGTAGTCAAGTGAAGAAGAAAGTAGAAGCCCATTCTAGGAATGTTATTTCTGTTTTGAATAAAAAGAATCATGTAGCTAAACCTAAAGGCTCTGCGGTTGTGCAGCGTTCTAAGCCTACTGTGAATTCTAATTTAAAATGTTGGAATTGCAATGAATGTATGTTTTCTAGTCGTCATGATTCTTGCCTTATTGACCATGTGAATGAGATGCATGCCCGGAAAAATGGATTAGAATGGAAACCGACTGGGAAAGTGTTAACCCAAGTTGGCTGGATGTGGCACCCCACTGGTAGAACTTTCACTATAGTAGGAAATATGTGCCCTTTGACTAGGATCACTCCCACTACAGCGAAGAAAGCGTGCCCTTTAACTAGGAGTACCAAGGCTACCAAGACACAAGCGTGTCCTTTAACTAGGAACACCGACACTACTGTAGGAACCAAGTGCCCTTTAAATAGGTCTACTCCCACTGTAGTGCCCGCGAATAATCCAAAACCTAAGAAAGTTGGAACAGTAAAACCTGTTAGTGCTAAAACTCACATTAGAAAACGCAGGAAATCTAAGGATCTTAAAAATGTTAGTAATTCTGATAATTCTATATCTGTATCTGCTAACACTCCGGAACCAATAGTTTCCAATGCATTGTCTACTGTTGTTATTGAAAACAGGTGGTCCAAATTGTTCTCTGGTATTTGGACTCTGGTTGCTCCAAGCATATGACCGGAGATCGCTCTCAGCTCAGAAATTTCGTCAGCAAGTTTCTTGGTACGGTTCGATTTGGAAATGATCATATTGCAAAAATAATGGGTTATGGTGAATATCATATTGGGAATGTTATAATTTCAAGAGTGTATTACGTGGAAGGTCTCGGTCACAACTTATTTTCTGTGGGACAATTTTGTGATGCAAACCTAGAAGTTGCTTTTCGAGAGCATACCTGCTTCATTCGTAATTTGGAAGGGGTTGATTTATTGAAAGGTACTCGAGGGAATAATTTGTATACTTTGTCTCTACAAGACATGATGGCCGCTTCTCCCGTATGCCTTCTCTCCAAAGCATCGAAGACTAAGTCATGGTTATGGCATCGACGGTTATCTCATCTTAACTTTGACGCTATTAATCACTTGGCGAAAAACGAACTTGTTCGTGGTCTTCCTAAACTATCATTTCACAAGGATCATTTGTGTTCCGCGTGTACAATGGGGAAAAGCACTAAGAAGTCTTACAAACCCAAGACTGAAGACACCAACCAAGAGAAACTTTATCTTTTGCATATGGATCTTTGTGGGCCAATGCGTGTTGAAAGTCTTAGTGGCAAAAAGTACATCCTCGTTATTGTGGATGATTACTCTCGGTTTACATGGGTGAAATTTCTTAAAGCAAAAAATGAGGCACCTAAATTCATCATCAGATTTCTCAAGATGATTCAAGTGCGACTCAACACTACTGTCCGACGCATTCGTACAGATAATGGAACCGAATTTGTGAATCAAATTTTGCGTGATTATTATGAAGAAGTTGGCATTTCTCATGAAACATCCGTTGCTCGCACTCCACAGCAAAACGGTGTCGTTGAAAGGCGAAATCGCACACTTATGGAAGCTGCTCGAACGATGTTAATTTACGCAAAGGCTCCATTGTTTTTATGGGCAGAAGCAGTATCTACAGCAGTGTACACTCAAAACCGGTCACTAATTCGTAAACGCCATGGTAAAACACCTTATGAGCTTCTCCATGGAAAAGTACCAGATTTATCATATCTTCATGTATTTGGTTCTCTTTGCTATCCAAATAATGATGGTGACAATTTGGGAAAACTTCAACCAAAGGCTGATATTGGTATTTTCATTGGTTACGCCCCCGCAAAGAAGGCTTACCGAATCTACAACCGTAACTCTCGCAAGATCCTCGAAACTATGAATGTTGATTTTGATGAGCTGACAGCAATGGCTTCTGAGCAAAGCAGCTCTGAACCCGCACTTCATGAAATGGGACCCAGTAACATTAGTTCTGGTCTTGTCCCAAACAACCCTACTTCATCATCATTTACACCACCTACTAGGAATGAATGGGATACATTGTTTCAACCGTTCTTTGATGAATTCTTTACTCCTCCAACTATTGTTGCTCCAGAACCTGAGGTAATAGCTCCGGTAACCGAAGTTGTCGCTCCAGCAACCGTTGCACAATCAGATATGTCTGCACCTACAATTGGTCAAGATATACCATCAACAAGTAATTCTCAACCAACGCATGTTTCAACTACCCATGTCATGCCTATTGATGATGAAGAGGATGATGATGATGATCACGATTTGGAATTCGCTCAAATGCGTGAACTTCCATTCTTTGGTGTACCAATTCCCGACCCTAATCAAGCCGGGTCGTCCACCTCAGAGGAAGCTCCATCTACAGTTTACTCCAATCCACGAATTCGTGAACATGACAGCAAGTGGACAAAGGATCATCCTATAGATTCTATTATTGGTGACCCTAATCGTCCGGTATCCACACGAAGTCAGTTACAAGAAAGTGCATTGTTTTGTCACTTTGATGCTTTTCTCACTGAAGTTGAACCTAAGACATGGCAACAAGCTTTTACTCAATCCTGTTGGATAGAAGCTATGCAAGAAGAACTTAACGAATTCATACGTCTTGATGTTTAGGAACTTGTCCCATGCCCGGATCAAGTGCAGTTACTCACTTTGAAATGGGTTTACAAGGTGAAACTTGATGAGTTAGGCGGAATATTGAAGAACAAAGCTCGTCTAGTAGCTCGTGGATACAAGCAATTATTGGGCATCGATTTTATGGAATCCTTTGCACCTGTTGCCCGTTTGGAAGCTATTAGACTATTCCTCGCTTATGCAGCCCATATGAATATGATCGTCTATCAGATGGATGTGAAGACGGCATTTCTTAATGGAGAAATCAAGGAAGAAGTCTATGTTCAACAGCCGGATGGTTTTGTGAATCCTAATTATCCTAATCATGTGTACAAGCTTAAGAAGGCTCTCTATGGGTTGAAGCAAGCTCCACGCGCATGGTATGATCTATTATCACAATTCCTCATTACGCAAGGCTTCGCAAAAGGCAAGGTGGATCCCACGCTATTCATTCAGAAACGAGGTAAAGATATGATTATGGTACAAATATATGTTGATGATATTATATTTGCAGCCTCGACCCAAACCTTATCGGATGAGTTTGGGACACTCATGTCTTCCAAGTTTAAGATGTCAATGATGGGCAAGGTATCATTCTTCTTAGGTCTTCAGATATCTCAGAGTCCCAGAGGCATCTTTATTAATCAATCCAAATATGCCCTTGAATCGCTTAAGAAATATAAGATGGAATCTTGCGACCCCGTGGACACTCCAATGGTGGAGAAAACTAAGCTTGATGCAGATCCACATGGAGTTGCCGTTGATCCGACACTTTATCGTGGAATGATCGGTACTCTTCTGTATATCACAGCCAGTCGACCTGATCTTCAGTTTGCTATATGTATGTGTGCCAGGTATCAAACTAGGCCTACTGAATTACACTTAGCTACTGTTAAAAGGATCTTTCGATATCTTAAAGGAACCATTAATCGGGGACTTTGGTATTCGAAGGACTCTTCTATTGCACTAATGGCATATGCAGATGCGGATCACGCGGGTTGTCAAGATACAAGGCGTAGCACGAGTGGAACTTTGCAACTACTAGGAGATCGATTAATCAGTTGGGCATCGAAACGGCAGAAAAGCGCTGCAATTTCAAGTACGGAAGCAGAATACATAGCTATGTCCGGTTGCTGTGCTCAAATTCTTTGGATGAGATCGCAATTAACCGACTATGGTCTAGGTTTCAACAAGATTCCGATGTACTGTGACAACAAGAGTGCAATTGCCTTATGCTGCAACAACGTTCAATTCTCCCGGTCGAAGCATATTGACATTCGCTACCATTTCATCAAGGAGCAAGTGGAAAATGGAGTAATCGAGCTTTACTTTGTCCGATCTGAGTATCAATTGGCGGATATTTTCACGAAGGCTTTAGATCGCGCTCGAATTGAATTTTTGGCCGACAAGCTAGGAATGAGAACCTTCTCGCCTGAGACTCTTAAGGAACTAGCAGATGAAGCGAAAGAATAGTGGTGGTAAAACTATTCTCCGTATCCTTGGTGATCATTTGTATATATTGTTTATATTTTTATCCACAAAAGCAAAATACAAAAATATAAAACCATATAAAAACCATAAAAATTGAAAAATTCATTAAAATCCAAAAATATTTTTACTTTATTTTTCAAAGGCATGTCTTTTGGTACGATAATATTTACGGCTTTAGAAATGTTGATTAATATCGACACGGCGCCATAAATAGAGTTCGTACAAAAGTTGTAAATATTTCATAAAACATGCCTAAATGGCTTGTAGTTATTTCTGACTGCAACCCGGTTTTCATATTAAAGTCAAGTATTTCTTATGAAAGCTTTGGCTCACAACGGGAATTAATTTTCTCGGGCAAGGTTTACTTTAAAACCTTGTAAGGGATCAAGTTTACTTTATAACTTGGTCTAACACAAATTTATGTACGTTTCAGTGCATTTATTTGTTAAAACAAGAGAAGTCTTGTTTTTATGAAGCTATCATCTCTACAACCATGCAATCTACAATTGGTATCTACATACTCGACGATGCGACTACTCAACCGACGACTACAGCTCTTTCAATAGAACACGGGTCAACAATTGAGGGGGAGCAATTGTCAAGCATTCAGAATCTTCGATGCCGAACGTGCCAAGTTCACAAGTTGGTGTCAAGACAACAATACCAATCGTACATGTGGTGTCAAGAGATGACTTCAGACGTGACGAGGCGACCAACATATGCTGACTAGAACCATTTGATCTTATCATATGATGTTCTCATCTATCAGGTCCAACCTTGTCAATTCTTTTTAATATGGTGAATATATGATCATGTTACAAAACGGTATCATATCTCATACGTTTGATATCATGAAGATAAAATGGACTTGCATTTTTCTTCCCAAAACCTTTGTTAAAACTTCATTAAATCAATTGATATTAAAAACATCGATTGGGTTAATATTTTTAATATGGGGGAGAAAATGTGATTTAATATGGGATATTATCACAAATGGTTTGACTTAAAGTGTTGGCTCATCCCGACATGTGCGAAATGTTTTCGAATATCGTGGCATATGTTAAGGGGGAGCAAAACGGATTTGCATAATCAAAAATGGATTTCATGGTGATTTATACTTACCCAAAACCCATTTATTTCACGACGATGAAGATTGTGGTGACATAAGGATGGTAGGATAGGTTAAGTCCTATGATTCTTCCAGAACCGGAGGAATCTTCCCAAGGACATTCCATAAGCTAGAAATAGTAGTCCTTAGGAAAGGTGGAGAAAGAATGTGAACGTAGCTGAATGCCGACCAAGTACTTAAGTTAGCACTGGAACAATCACAACAAGGTGCTAGTTATGACGTATTGGTAAGCATTGAAGGGGTTGAAGAATGAAAAAGAATTGTAAAGATAAAGGGTGTAAAGAAAGAAGCCCTCCTTACAACTTTAGGCAGAAACCGGGTCAACACATATGCTATTGAGATCATTTTAATGATTCTCGATATTGAAGACAGACATCATGGACCCAGTGATGCAATGCACAACCCATCCCAGCTAACTCAGATATCTCTCAAAAGGTATTTGTTTTAATCACACGGAGACAACACGTTATCTATTGATTTATTCACTCCGAATAAATTGGTATTGAAAAGGTGGCACTCCTCTCCAGCCTCCGATCACTAAAATCCAAAATGCACGATCGAGTCTAGAGCCATTTGAGATCATCAAATATCTCGTTAGGACACATTTCCATAATTCCTTGCTTCTTCACACACTGTGAAAAGTAAGAAAGATTTTTAGAGTCCTACGCAAAATCTTCATGATCTTGCCTGAACATCCGAGTAATACGAAAGTATTTACAATGAAGATGGAAATCCTTCTTGAGCGAATATCAAAAAGCTCATGGTAGGTGACTTGTGCGATTCTTTATGAATCAAACTTGTGATAACTGGAAAGCAACAGCTGTTTAATTCTTAATTGAATTTAAACACGTTCCAGGCCTCTACGCAATATCTTTGTGATCTTGCCAGAACACTCAGAGTGATACCTTAGTGTTCACAGTGATGAGTGGAAATCCTTCTAGTGTTAACCTCAAACAGCACTTGGTAGGTAACTTGCAAGATTCTATACGAATCAAGCTCGTGACAACTGGAAAGCAACGATGGTGCGGTTCTTAATTGAATTTCACTTGTTCCAGGAACATGAATTGACGGCTTCAAATCATGCGGATATTATTATCCGAATGATTCACTCTTTATGTTCGCAGTCAGCTTTGGACGGTCGAATAAAGAGAACGGGTTTACCCGCGAAATCCTGTCAGGAAGTTACTTAATTGAAACTATCCGTCACGGGTACGATATCTAATATCGTCCAACGGTCTTCACCGACCGGAGGTAAAATGCTACCGAATTAGAATGAAATGTTCAAAGCCATTTCGTTCGTGTCTACTTATGTTGCGGCATTTGAAGACGGTGGCGTTGCGGGATCCAAGAAGAAGTCGTCCCCGCATGCTTATACTTTATGCACTTAATATCTCATCTAATTCAAGAAAGCCTAAAAGTTAAGTCTTCCGCTGTTTCAAACTCTGAAGCTTTCAAGAATTACGAAGGTATAAGTATGTGGGACGTGAGGTCACGAAGAGGCGAAGATCACAAGTGATGGATGCACGAGATCAAGGCAAGAGATTGATGCTCAAAGATTAATATCAAAGATCACATCAGCATGTTCACCAGAAAAGAAAAGGAAAAAGAAAGACGAAGACTACGAGCTCAAGACAAGCATAGTATGCTAGGTTTATTTTATTATTGTAACTTGGGTAATGCCCTTGTTTGGAGTGACCTCCCTTAGGGGGAGATTGTTGGAAATACGTTTTACGTATTAAGAAGGATCGGTCACTCCATTAATAGTCCATGTAATAGCTCGTAGTTTAGTTAATCTTCATTACTTATCAAACAAGTCCAAGCCTAGCCTACAACATGTGTAGGCCGGCCCAAAAGTGTAAGCCCAAGCCCATTACTAGGCTTGGGTATATAAACCCTCTCCTTTGATGGAGAGGGTGTGGTTAATCATATTTTTCACATAGTTCTCTTATGTTTCTCTCTCTAAAAGTGTGTTTAATCCACCATCTTTCTATCTCTTTCTCTCTCTAAAAACATAAGCATAGATTTACAAATCTACATATAATCATGTCCCGAGCCTACCGAGATATCCCATCTCGGTCGCACTAAACAAATTAACATATAATACAAAATATGTCCACAAGAATTAGTGACAGAAATTATGTGTCACTAAAACTGTCGCTAAAACTGTCCTTTTAAAAACTGCATATATCTAACAGTTTTGCGACAGAAAAACTGTCGCTAATGTTATTTACTATACAGTTTTTCTGTCCCATTCTTTTCCCACTGGTTACCCATTGTTCCCACTGTTATGCTATGATCTTCCCACTATTTATATAAGCCAAACGCACCCTTATGTTTTAGCAGCCCCCAAACGCACCCCTTATGTCGAACTGGCCCTAGCCGCCCCTGTGTGGGTCACGGCTGGGCAGAGAAGGGAGTCACCGAGACCTGGTGGTCTCGGTTCACATGAACCAATAAACCCCCGGCCATCCTAAGCAAAACAAACGCCCCTCTACCTGGGTCTCTTGACCCTCGGTCGTCCAATCAGCAACTTACACCGAGACCCGCTGTGGTCTCGGTTTTGATCACTAACCCAAACCCGACGCCCCTAAAATCAGGTGGTCGTGGTGATTTCGAAACCCCCTTAAGAAAACCCTAATTTGTTATTTTATGCTATGTTCTTGATTTATTTATCCAAAACGTTCCCTCCTTGATTCATTAAAACTAAATTCGTGATTTATATTACTGTAATGAAGAAGTATAATACCTGGTTTGAAGATAAGAACTCGACACTTCCCTTTTTTTTTTTCTCTCGGCAGCCAACCAAACGAAACCCTAATCCTAACCTTTTTTTTTGTCGACTGAATGGAAAAAGGGGTTAGAGTCCCGTTTATGTTTTTCTTATAATGGGCTTGGCCCAAAATTTTCTTTCTTTCCCTTTTTTAAACCGACCCTTTCCTTTTTATTTTATTTACTTTTATATTTTTTTTTAAACTTGTATAATAATAATACTTGTATAATAATAATACTTGTATAATTTTCTTGCGTTTGTTTTCGTCAATAATTTCTTCGTAAATGGTTTAAGTAATTAACCCGCGTATTTATATTCCCGATTTAAATACGGGTTTTACAATTCTTCCCCTCTAAAAACAATAATTCGTCCCCGAATTAACTATACGACTATACTGGGTTTTACAATTCTTCCCCTCTAAAAAGGAGAAATTCTTCCTCGAATTAAAGTAATAAGCTGATGAAGTTATAAGAACTGAAAGAACACGTAGACTGAAAAGACAATTAAGCTGAAGGATGAATTGTCTTCTAATTAAGACATAATGCTGCTGATAGGTATGAACCTGACATGACTGGAATGATCATGTAACGTGACATGGCTGAAGAGAACATGGAACGTGATATGACTGAAAGAACTTAACTGGATTTATTGAAGAAAAGGATGAGAGGTCCGGATGGACTCCTCCGTTTCGAGTGGTCTCCCGCTCGAAACGATTCCTTCAAGGTCTAAACCTAATAAAAAAATCTTGGTCCTGATGACCCTGTCCTGATGATGCTGAAAAGCTTCTGGTCCCATTTTTAAGATGGGTTTTCTAAATCTGATAGACTGAATAACTATAGCATGTATGATACCTGAAACGATACGTGTAAATATTCTGAAAAGATAACATTTTTATCTCTGAGCAAGCTGCTGAGAATATATATAGGGACAAACTACGTGAACAATTGTGAACGTGCTAAGTGAGCAATTGTGAACGTGGTTCATAATTATATGAGGAGCACTGGCATAGAATTAGAATATGATAAGTGCATCATACTGTGAGCGTGATACTAGAACATATCATGAGCGTATGCTGACTGAGGAATGAATGCCAAACGATACGGCCTGAGATGTGAAACGTCTGCCTGGTTATGGAATAGTTGTGCTAAACTTGAGTCTGGTCTCTCAAGCTTTCTGTAACCATATTCGGTAATAAACTAAGAAACGTGTATCGCGAAATGGCACACGAACTTGAACGTGAACAATGTTATGAACACAAACGTGAGCTTAAATTATGAGGTAGCATAAAAGATGAACTGAAACAGCATCATACCGCGAATGAGACGTAAACGTGAAAGTGAAAATAAACATGTATTTAAAGTGGGGGTAAACATACACTTGATCGTGATCATGAATTTTGTCTGATATTATGGTCAAAGGAATGCCTTGAATTCGTATGATTTACTGCTGAATTTCAAAATTTTCTGCAGATCTGCTGCTACGTGATCCTTTCGGATGAAAGAAACGCGCAGGCTGATTACATGGTTGACGATAACCTAGATAGTATCATACTTTCTCTGAGCTTGTGGTAGCTGATAACCATTTTCATGGAATCTCGTCTCATTTCTGTTTCAGAAATTTCTAAGGGTTGTAGTAACTCACTAACATTACGGCGTTCTATCTTGAGGCTGCGGCATGTCAGGCATCTAGATATGAACATAGTTGCATCAATGTGTGATACTGCTTCTATAAAAAATTCTGCCTAGGATTACGGAATATTTTGGTGGAAATCTGGTTGAGTAGTCATGAAAAAGTTTCAATGAGAACTGCCAACAATTTCTGCGGTAGCAGTTAACTGAGTTCTAGAAAATTTTGTACTTCGTTCACAGTCGACGGTCGGGACCATCAGGTGATGGCCTTCACCTTCGCAGGATTGTCTGAAATTCCTCTCTGCTGAATTAAGGTGGCTCAGAAATGCTACTCTGTTCCTCTGGGATATACATTTGGAAAGCTGCTCATAATATTTCTCCTATCTGAAAATCTGCATGTCCGTGAAAAGACGATCTTACGTTCTTCTTTAGGATTTAGTAGATCGGAATATGGTCAATGAATATACTGACGATTTGTCTGAGAATTCATGGAGAAATTTCATTCATAATTTCGTAATATAGCTGAAGCATTTGGGAGTTCAGAAGTATAAATTCAAAATTTTAGAGAGACTATATCGTGTGTAACAACAGTCTAGAAAACCTCGTGTCCTTTCTCTCAGCACTGTTGGTGGCATGATCGTGAATCGTTCTAGAAAATATTTAAGACATCGTAGCAGACCAGATAGACCTTCTGTACGTGGAATGAAACATTGGTTAAGAATGGTGATCTGTATAAAAGAAATATCTTGTGGTCGATACGTGATGTCATGATACCGGCCTTCTTTCTGGTAGACAGAACGATGTACTTCCTGATGGTGCGCTAGGACGAACAAAACTTCGTTTCGGTAGCTCATGCAGCAAATGCTGCCACTCTTTTAACTTAGCTGAAGCCTTGTAATAAAGAGTTTTGAAAACAGGTTCTGTTCCTGAGACAAAGTTGATGTTAAATTCTGTCTCGTGATAAGAAAGGAAATTCCTGAAAAACTTTGTGAAATTGGGTCTGGGAACTCTGGAGAAATCTGATGGTCATGAATTTAAGGAATTTCAGAATTCGCATTATAAATGGTGACCAGAAGTCTTTGTAGCTAAAAGATGATAATTTACGTGCTCGTAAAGCTGAAACAATTTGTATTGATCTTTCTGGCAGGAGTAAAATGAATATGTTTAGGGTTGGCAAGACGGATCTCGTCGTTAACTGAAAATAATATTTTAATAAATATGGTGATACTGTTGAGTCCTTTCTGACTGAGAGGCAGGTGATCACCTGATTTAAGATGAAGCCGACGTAGGAACACGTGAAGTAAACATGGCGACTTTTCACTGAATGTGTTTGTCTGTAGCCTTACAGAATGAATAATGCGTGTTTAACCTGGTGACTGAATTTTTAAATGATCTGATTCATGCGTGGCATAATAAAACGGGTATACCCCTTTCTGAAGGGTACCCTGAATTACTGAGGGCCTGGTTTAGAAAACATACTGGAGTTATGAGTCTTGACTCATACCTTGAGAAGGTATTCATATGACATGTATCGTATCTGGTGTTCTGAAAGGTGTTTTCAAAAAGGATAATAGAGACCCATGTCTTGACTAATGTCCTAACATGTGTTTTAGTAGGTGAATTCGAACAAGGCTGAAAGAATTTCGGGTAACAGCTAGGGTTGGCGGACCGATTAGACTACTGACCTCTGTATTTCTGGTCACGTCCGTTCTAGAATTCCGATGGTTACTGACTGATTAATTATAAGCACGGTGGTTGTCACTACTGCTTTGTCTGTCAATTTATGACGATCATTATCATGACCCTGATTCATGTAACTATTCTGCTGAGTGGCCGGCTGAGTTCCGGTTCCCACTCTTTGAATATACGGTTAGCTGAGTGGAGTGTGACATCTAACTGAGAAGGTAAAAGTATGTAATGGAATGGTAGTGTCTGATGGTTGAAATTTTGTCTTGACATAAAGTTCAAATTTATAGTTTTCGTCCTTGCTCTGCGGTGTCTTTATAGTATAACAGCATCAGCATCAGCATCTTGAGAAATCTCCAAGGTATCGGCAGCATCAGCAATTTTGAGGTCTTCAAAGTGTTCGCAGCATCAGCATCTGGTAAAATCTTCAACTCACGAGCAACATCAGCACCTGGTAAAATATCGACAAGTGGAAACGCCCGAGATGATTGAGGATCGATTAGCAATATCCATGGAGTAGGGTACCTGGTGTACACCTGGACTACTGTACATGAAGTACAAAATGAATACTGCACATGAAGCATATCGAGACATTGTACGTGGAGTACACATGTATCACTGTACAAGGAGTATAACTGAGGCACTATACAGAGGGTCCATATAGACTACTGTTCATGGCACTGGTGGGAATTTTATTGGATGGTCGATACTGGTGTCGCTTGTCTGACGTGATCTAGAGAATAAATTGATTTAAACGGTAGTAAACTGGTCTGAAATAAGTAACATGATAGCCTGTAATTCATGCGTCGACTTACTACTAGTTATATCAAGACTGAAAGTATGATATAATCGAAGTCCCAACAGTGGTCAGGATGAAGCATGATTAATGAAGGCCAATCATGATTTATCATGAAAATGGGTTTTACTGAAATTCTTGTATATGAGGACATCATTACTTTGCTGAAACATAATCCTCGTAAGGAGACATGAAACTGAATCATCATGTAGATGACATCAACGGGAGGGTATGAAAATTTGACTGTTACAAGGAACATAAAAAGTCTAATCAACTGAAATTTAATATCAACTGAGGTTTAATATCAACTGATGTTTAATATCAACTGATGTGGACGGCTATGGTTCCCTTCATAGAATTCAAAGAAGAACATGTGACTAAGTATGGTGATTCTGGTTCGATCCATACTTGTCAAAATTTTCTGAGAACTGTCGAGTATAGAAATTTACAATCTGGGACTAAACATGGTTGGTTGTAGTCCAAATCATGCTTGTCAAACTTTATAAATTATCGTGATATGTGCAAAGGTGAACATCTATGGTTCAGTTACAAAACATCATTTGACTGAAAAGCATGAAATTCGATATGAACATTGGTGAACGTATATGGCTGGTTCACCAAGTGATATTTGACTGAAAACATGAATCTGTCATGAGTAAGGGTAAACGCCTATGGTCGGTTTACCAATACAAAATCTGAACGGGCAAGGGTGAACACCTATGGTCAGTTCACCAAAACGAAAAATTCGCTAAAAGCACATGCGACTAAATATGGCCAGTTCTGTACCAACCTTTTACTTAGTCAAAACTTTAAGAAAACTGACTGATAAATGAAGGAAACTGACTGAATAATCCATGAGAAACATGAAAGATAACAACGCCAAAATCTGGGAAGTTCCTGGTGACTACCCACTAGTCACAGGTCAAGTTTTAGAGACTACAGGTCGAACCTTGCTCTCTGATACCATAATTGTAACACCCCACTTGGATAAGTGGACCGTTACGTGTAATTATGGCGTGTCATCAAAGCATAAGGTAAATGTCCTAAAACATTAACTGACCATAAAGGAATACCGGAATCAAACATCGGAAATCCAAACATAAGCCCAAAACATGAAAAGTAAAATACTGAAGGAAAGGACTAAACAATGTACAAATAAGCAGGATAATGTAAGAAATGCATAAAGTAAGAAGTCTGGATAGCTTCCATTCGAATGCACATACTCCCAGAATCCTAAGAGCGTCCTAGTGTACCTGCCGTTAGAACATGAAAGGAACTACGGCTGAGCATAACGCTCAGTGAACGGATATCAAGCATGATAAGAATATACTGAGTGAAACAGGCGATAGAATACTAAAGCTGTAAGACTGATATGTAACATGTAGTAGAACTCTGCATAAAATCTGAAAAACCTGATTCATATTTACTGATACTGAAATATAACTATAAATTCTGAAATCATGCATTTACTGTATTTTATTTGCCAGAGCTTATATAGGTCACGTGCTGTAACAACCGTGCATGAATAACTGGAGGGGTGACCTCGTCATGCTGTAGAGGGGTGACCTCTAAATAACTGTGCTGGGTGGAGGGATCAGCTCCAATGTGAAGGATGTAGAGCACACACCACATTCACCTACTAAACTGTAAACTGTAGCCTAGGATGCATCCATACGCCCCACTAATAATACTTATAAAATGGCCAAGCTGAGCTGAGTGGGACGATGCAGGACATCACTCTCCTGCATGTGAGTCACGACACCGGTGCCTCTAGTGCCGTGGTTACGGTACCTCCGTAACTAGTACATAAACTAGTCGTGCTTGTATATAATGCTCAGGCAATTTATTTAGTTATTAACATGATTACTGACAAACTTAAACATATACTGAGGAAAACATTTGGCTGCAAACGGGGAATCCTAATCATGCATAGAAAGGAAGTCCTTACTGAAAGGACGGAAAATCCGTACCTCTAGTCCAGTAACTGACTGAATGGAAGACTGAACGAATACTACTCGGGCTTCATGCGTGCTACATGAATAAAGGACGCGAATAAGTTAACTGACATTCGTTTATTTAATTTTACTGATCTTACTGGCTTCTTATTTTATTTTATTTTGATTCTGAAATTCTGTACGTATACCAACTGATAAATTGGAACTTATAATAATTCATTTAATGTATTATTTTCTAGTATTAATTTAAGGTACAATGTATTTCTTGACGTTATAGTATTGCCATATTAAGAACTCCGCTAAAATAGAAAGTTCCTTAATTTAGAAAGTTTCTCAAATAATTTAATTCATTTTCTAAAAGTATACCCTTTTTAAATTAAAGAACTAATTTAATTTAATACACTTAAAATATATTTTAAATATTTATAAAACAATTGTATTTAAAAAGGTATAATATAAAAGTATTTATTTATTTTTTTATTTATAATCATGTCCCGAGCCTACCGAGATATCCCATCTCGGTCGCACTAAACAAATTAACATATAATACAAAATCTGTCCACAAGAATTAGTGACAGAAATTCTGTGTCACTAAAACTGTCGCTAAAACTGTCCTTTTAAAAACTGCATATATCTAACAGTTTTGCGACAGAAAAACTGTCGCTAAAACTGTCGCTAATGTTATTTACTATACAGTTTTTCTGTCCCATTCTTTTCCCACTGGTTACCCATTGTTCCCACTGTTATGCTATGATCTTCCCACTGTTTATATAAGCCAAACGCACCCTTATGTTTTAGCAGCCCCCAAACGCACCCCTTATGTCGAACTGGCCCTAGCCGCCCCTGTGTGGGTCACGGCTGGGCAGAGAAGGGAGTCACCGAGACCTGGTGGTCTCGGTTCACATGAACCAATAAACCCCTGGCCATCATAAGCAAAACAAACGCCCCTCTACCTGGGTCTCTTGACCCTCGGTCGTCCAATCAGCAGCTTACACCGAGACCCGCTGTGGTCTCGGTTTTGATCACTAACCCAAACCCGACGCCCCTAAAATCAGGTGGTCGTGGTGATTTCGAAACCCCCTCAAGAAAACCCTAATTTGTTATTTTATGCTATGTTCTTGATTTAATTATCCAAAACGTTCCCTCCTTGATTCATTAAAACTAAATTCGTGATTTATATTACTGTAATGAAGAAGTATAATACCTGGTTTGAAGATAAGAACTCAACACTTCCCTTTTTTTTTTCTCTCGGCAGCCAACCAAACGAAACCCTAATCCTAACCCTTTTTTTTGTCGACTGAATGGAAAAAGGGGTTAGAGTCCCGTTTATGTTTTTCTTATAATGGGCTTGGCCCAAAATTTTCTTTCTTTCCCTTTTTTAAACCGGCCCTTTCCTTTTTATTTTATTTACTTTTATATTTTTTTTTTGAAACTTGTATAATAATAATACTTGTATAATTTTCTTGCGTTTGTTTTCGTCAATAATTTCTTCGTAAATGGTTTAAGTAATTAACCCGCGTATTTATATTCCCGATTTAAATACGGGTTTTACACTTATATAAAAGTTATCAAGTCATATTTACAAGATATAATACATTACCCATAAGTATGTTTTCACTTTAAGACCCTCAGTACAGGTTATTAAACACAAGGTACAAGTTACTTAGGCATAATAACCAAAATCACCATTTTATCCATTTTCACTTGGATCAATGTACAATCATTTGAAACAAGTGTACAAACATTATTAACATAAAATTATGTTATATTCTAATATTAATACATAGTACAACACTCTTAATACACAATATACAACATTTCAATGCAAGGAATGCAAATTATGTCAATATAGGTATTTTTTCCTTTTTAGACATGTTTATCTTATCTAGCTAATTAAAAAAATCCTACAAACACTTTAAACACTTTAAAAATAATTTATATGGTATAAATTAAGCTTAGGTCAGTAGCAAACCCTAACGGGATGGAGCTAACAAGAATTGAACCCTAAACCTCTCCAAAATGATTCTAAACTAGGTTTCCTTCCTAAAATAACTTCAAACATGTTCAAACTATCAAAACAAGGTTACAAACTCTTTAATTACAATGTATAGACCCTAATTACACCTTAATCCATCCCTAATTAGTACCCTAACCCTAAATTACAAACCCTAATCTCAAGATCCTTCCCAATAGGATCCGGGGTAGGTTTTCCCTAAAAAACTTGTTCCCTACTTATTTCAAACATTAAAATCAATACATACAAGATATTTATAATCTAAAGCAGCCAACAAACTAGGTGCATAACCTCTTTGAAAGCACCTTGTTATGATATTTCTTCCTTGTGGCTAAAATCTCTCCAACTCGTCATACCTTAGATATTTTTGACTTATAGCTTGCAAGAGTTTTACATAGCCTTCCTTAGTAACTGCTTCTGCTATGTGACATCTTTCTAAGCCATTCCTTAGTCCTTAAGGACTCCACGACTATATATAGGGGCCAAATGACCTAACCTTCATTTCATCCCCAACTCTTTTTTCCTAATACCCATTTATGAAATACAAACATCTATTGAAGTCCTATAAGTTTCCTAAGATTGGTAGCAAGCTCAAGAAAAAGTTCCATAATACCTTGAAGTGTTTTGAAGAAGCTACAATACATAAGCCCTTTTACAAGCCCTAATTTCCCATTTTTCTTGTGTAAGTCATCACCTTATCCTATAAGATAATTTTATATTCTAAACCTTGGATAATATTTGTTGAAATCTAAATAAGCACTTTCAATAAGCCTTGGTTCATAAAATCATCTCATTTGGTTTTCCTAAACCAAACATTTTCATAAACCTTAGTTTTGTAATTCACGTGAAAGAATGAGCTAAAATCTATTACATGAGCTATAATTTTAGAAAAGTAATTTTATTAAATTATAAATCATTTCCAAAACCATTTTCTAAGTTATAAGATCTTTTACTACAAATTTGAACTTGTTATGTAATGCAAGTTTAGGGATCATTTCAGTCATTTTTGAAACTTATAAACATTCAGAGTAGAAAATGTTATTTTCCTAAATTTAAAACTATAAGGATTGATTTTGTAAAGCTTTAAACCTAAAGGATAATATTTGAATGATTAAAAGTGTAATTATTAAAACTATATACTTTTTGGGTTAAAATATATATAACCTAAACTTATAACTTTTAGTGCTGAAAATATAAATATCTCAAACTTATAAAGCTTAAAGGTGATTTTTTCATTTTCAAACTTAAACTTTTAAAATATATAAAGGAATTTCTTTTAAAACTATGAGAGTAAATTTTGCAAACTTTAAAACTAAAAGGGTCTAAAATGAAATTATGTAAATTATATATACTATATTTACGATTTGAAGAAACTTATAAAATTATAATCATACCATTTAGTAGGGAGCTTGATGCGTTATGGGTGAGGACAAGTTTTAAATTTATAAAAGGATTATCGAATAAGCTAAGAACACACGGGTAAGTATGACCCTTTCGTTTATAGCTAATTTTTTTGTGGTAGGCCGAGGTCGTTCGATGGATTTTGGTGTTTTCGGTTGTGAAGAATCTAAGTAACAAGTATAACGCAAGTAGTAAAATGGTTGTCACTCCTAATTTACTCAGTAGAAAATAACACAAAAAATGGTAAAGGGTTGTCACGTCCCACAATAACTTAAGACATTCAACTATAGTCAAACAAGAAGCAATACTATGAAGATGATTAAGCAAATAAAACGAGATGATAACAATAATATTAAAACACTTGTTCGAAACTAGTATTTATTTCAATGGAGTGAATGGATAATTTGGGTAGAACTTATGAAATAGCACACAAATCAAAGGTGCACAATTCCAATCAAATTTTCATGTTATGAAATTTCACATAACATGGTTTTATAAAAATGAACCCTTTCGGCCTATGATCAATATTACAAACCGGTTAAATAAAGCTATTTGTGAGGAATATGATTTTACCAACTTGTTCAGTAGAGCCATTTCGACCTATACTCGAGATAAATCTTTATAAATCGTTTTAGCTTGCATACTCATGGTTGTCAATCATGAGATACCAAACATATATGCGCGTTAACATTTGGAACAAAAAATAACTAGGAATCCTTTCGACCTTTAGACCCGGTTATGGTTTACCAACAAGTTATCAAGACAAATATCAATTCAACCAAACTTATTAACAAAATCATAATCTAAATATTACAAAATAACACACACTCCATATCCATGTTTACATTATTCCAAAAAAGTATAAGAACACTACTCCATATTAATATTAGTAAAAAACCTATAGGTGCTTAAAATGATAAATAGCATATCAAAATAATCAAACGCAGTGGAACAAGCACCTGTGGACGGATCCATAGAGTCATATGATTAATCAAAGAAAAAGTAAACAATAGTATACCTTTGTAGCGATTCGGTACGATCAACCGGAGACAATCGCCAACACAAGATCTACCCACGAAACCAAAGTGACCAAAGTAGATCACTTCTATGTAGAAACACACCACACGTCAATGTATAACACGTAGATGCTAGTCTTAATACATGTAACTCTTTGTCAAGCCTTTAACTACAATTTGTTAAAGTTTGATAAAAATAACAAAAAACAAACCTATCACCACACTTAGGTGATCTATATTGTCGTCATTGTTTCTGATAGATAAAAACCAAAAACCTTCCATGCGTTTTTTGTATTATATGTTACATATATTGTTAATGCGAACAATCAATTGTCATTTAAGAATAGTAAAACGCATCCCGTGATCTATCCATTAATTCACTATGGCATGGGCTTTAAAATGGCTTTATGTTTTGATCTACAAAGTTCATATAATTAAGTCCGTACTTAGTTCCACACTAAAGGTGAAGATTGGCGGGAAAACCTTAACCCCGGGTGCCTTTTGGTACCAGCCATTGTCCACCCCACAAGGAATAGTCCGTACTTAGTTACATAAAAGCCCAATTGTTATCCCGAGTTACGAAGGTAATATATACCGTGAATACAATAGACACGATATATGAAGCGGTACCTCTGTGTATATGTGTGTGATCCTTTAGGCCCATATGTGTCTAGCCCTATAATTAGTTGTTATGACACGAGAAAACTCCAACACGACCAACATTCAACATATGATATAGAGTTCATCATCATGAAAGTAACAAAAGTATACCAACTAGAATCATAAACGGAATGGAAGGATTTAGAGCTATCCTTAGGCCTCTAATTGACTACAAGTTTTGAACCAACGGGAAATGGTAGGAGTTTGTGGTCTTTCGGGTTATGTATTTTATGAAAATTCGTATTTGAGGATAGAGGAGAGGTTAGGAGATGGTTGGTGGTGAGTATGTATCAATAAACACTATTATTGATAAGCTACTGATCTTTTAAATTTTTTTAATGATATTTTGATGATTGGAGCATCAAAAGTATGAATTTTTGGCACACTTGGACCAAATCCGAATTTCACCAAGAAGAGAGTTTCCTTGATGAATAATGAAGGTGGTAATGAAAGTATTGAAGTTAGTGGTTATAATGACCCCATTGTTTTTATTTCTGGTGGAATTAAAGCCTTGGTCTTCAATGCATAAACTTGGAGCCAAAGTAATATACTTGTAGCCAAAGGTAAAGTACTCTAGAACTCTTCCATACAATGTTCTTGTGCCTTTCATAGATGCTTAAAAAAGGATTGGAGAAGTTGCAAATCTGCCGCATGTGGCTTCCATGTTCAAATGGTGGCTCCTACCTTTGCATGTGGCTGCAGAAGAGAAAGGAGTCAAATGGCTGCTAAGTGTTGTTGGGGGGTTGCTAAATTATGAGTGCACTATGCCGGCAGCTGCTTTCGCCTGCCAGCGGCTGCTCATCCGTTGTGGTCCAAAATTGTAAAAATCAAAGTTGTAGCTCTTTCTCTTACGCATGCGTGAGCGCTTGAACCAAGTCAATCGGAGTTTGTATGATCAAGTTATGGCCAAAATGGTGAAGGTGTGTCGGTAACACAAAGCTTCCAGCATCTTCGATTTAACTTCTTTTCTTGAATACTTTCGTGATTTCCACCTTGAACATCACCTTTGAGTATCGTGAGGAACTACTTCATGAATCTAAGCCTCTCAAGTAGTCTCCATGAGACTTGTATTTGTCGGGATTCCATCGTATATGCATAAAACTTTGTTGATTGTTTGTTTTCACTTCTTTTCTTTGTTTTACTTCACTTTGATCTTGGCTAACTAACAACATAAAACAAAACTTTGCTAATAACTTAATTTTATTAGGTTATTTTTCGATTCAATTCGAATTGACTATTGGTTTAAGTGCGACTCAGTCGTCTTTTGGTGAAAAAGAAATATTTTTGGTCGTTATTTAAAATTAAACTTGCAAAACTTAAAAGTAAAAGGCAAGGTAAATAAGCTAAAAGTAATTAAAAAGTAAATGGTGCGAAATTAAGACTTTGAAAGTAAATTAATTAAAACTTGTCGAAAAGTAAATAAACGATATTAAAAACAAATATGAAAACGAAACAATTAATAAAAATAAAACTAAAAGACGAAATTAACTATCGACTCGAAAATAAATTGTACTTAATGAAAAAGGAGAGAATAAAACTAAGATGGCACTTTAAAGCTAAAAGAGGGAAAACCTAAAGCGGGTACTAAATAAAAGATAAAACTTGAAATTTACGAAAAAATATTAATTTTAAAATTAGAAGAAAAATTCAACTAAAAATACGTAACTTTCAAAATTAAAATCGGAACAACTTTCAGATTAAACTAAACGATTACGAAACAATATTAATTAATAAACAAGCAGGCAGGCAGGCTGCTTAAGCACGCAGCCAGACTGCTTAAAATGGCTGGAAACGGTGCAAGCTAGCATCCAAGCTAGCATGTCAATTCTAAAATGGTTATACGGCATATTGACTTTTTTTTCTTATCCGGAATTTGGATTGGGCTTCTTATCCGGGTTACGTGATTTGTGCTTCTATCCGGGTTTTGGATTAAAGAAGTTATCCGGGATTTGTGTTCTTGTGTTTATTCGGGAAAAACTTTTTTCCTTTATCTGGAATGTTTATTTTACCGCATATCCGGAATCCAAATTATACCCACTATCCGGAATACCAATTTATTATGCTATCCGAAATATGAGTTTTCGAAGCTTATCCGGAATATTACAAATAAGTGTTATCCGGGAAAAGAGGGTTTTGGAACCCGGATAAGGAACAAATAAGCAAAATCAAAATTAAGCTAAAAACCAAATAAGCACTTATCTAAAAACTTAATCAAATCAATTTTAAGAAAAAGCTAATAAGCCAAAATTTAAAAACTTTTAAAATTACTAAATAATCAAAATATTTAAAATCAAGTTTTTATAAAATAAATATTAAAAACACTTAATTAAAATTAAAACAAACACACAATAAGCTATAAGATCAATATGCTAACACAATAAAAAAACATAAAATCATAACAAACAATCAAATAAGCATGACAATAAGAAAATAAGCATAAAGATTAAGCAAAATAAGAAAGGTAGAATGAGAGATTAATAACAAAAACTTGATTAAAAATAAGATTCAACATTACTTGAAATTAAAGGCAAGAATTTAAATGAGAATTAAGTAAATGACAATATGAAAGTGCAAGTAATTAAAATAGAAGAACTATGTGTCAAATAGCCAACACCTCCTAATGTGTCATTAGGAGGGTATTTATAGGAGGGTTAGGGAGATTAGCATGTGTTGATTCATTCTTCTTCTTCTTCACGTCTTTTCGTCTTCTAAATTCTTCGACTTTTTCGACTTTGTCTCGGGATTAATTAAACTCGTCTTATAAATTTCTTCATTTATTAGACTTGAGTTCTTCGACTTCATTAAACTTCTATCTTTAGACTTTTTCTTCGATAAATCTTCAGAATAGGCCTTGGACTTCCGTTCTTTTTGCACTCTTGATCTTTCGACTTCGTCTTGTGTCTTTTTCTTTGATAAAAGCCCGTGAAAGCCCGTGTTTTCTTCCCTTTTCACATTTTGATCCTAAATCACAACAAAAACACAAACCACGCATAATTCCGACATTTACGACATAAAATACACGTTTTGGCTTGGTTATTATTATAATTAAGTGGTAAAAGGATAAGTGTTTTCACATTTATTAAATCCCCTACACTTGACCATTGCAATGTCCTCATGCAATGCATTAATTACAAGGCAAGATTTACATTTTCCATCATAATTAATCTACCTTGGCCTTTATTAAAGAGATAGAAAATAAGTAAATAAGTAAAAATGATTATCACCCTCAAGTTTCACGTTTCCCATGCCAAGCTTAAAAAAGAGATCATTGTTATTATAAGTTAGCAAACTAACACAAACTCATGTGGCTCAATTATTCACTTAGACTCCCTTATTCCTAGGTGTATCTCTTATATTTTATTGTTGTCTTGAATGATCACGAGGATGCATTGTTGACTTATTTCAATAGTTTATTAGGCTAAAAATAAAGTGGGACGATTTAATCAATAGTTAGCTAAAGGACAAAATCTTATAAAACTGCTTCTCGGGACCTCTTAAAGTTCATATCTTGGCACAACTTGCTTCACGATAGGACCTTTTCGGACTCGCCAATCTTCGCATCCCGCTTCAATAAGTTATGCCTTGGCTATGAACTCTAATCAATACCGAGCAAGTTTTAAACGATCTTGTGCTAGAAGCTAAGTAACTTTTCAAATCGTACAACCTTATTTATTGCAATTAAATTTATTAACAAGCGATGGGAGAAAAAGCTCATAATCAAATCACATAAATTCATGAAAGAATACCAAACTTATAATTCACTCTATCATCTCTCGTTCTCCACAATTTAAAATCTCAAGGAATGAGACTCGTGGATGCTTAGCCAATTAAATCAAAGTTTTGGGTTTTCAAGTCATCTATAGGATCTTGCAAATTCTTAGACTTTTTCAAGTTTAGAATTCACATTTTAAAGTTCCTTTGATAAATGACTTTCTAGGATCAATAATAGGAACTTGCGAAAAGTTCTTGTTCTTAACCCGTAAGAGTTAAGACTTTCGCGTTTTAAAGTTTCCTATATAAAAGCCTAGCAAAACTTGATTTAAACACGTTAAGGATACTAGCTAGAGTAAACTTAGATAAGTAAACTCGGGTTGAGTCAAAAGATTCACAACGTTTAAAAATTAAAACCACTTTATTAAAATTTATTCTAGCAACGAAATAAAATAACTATAACAAAGGAAAATACTAGTAGGCCAAAATAGATCAAAAATTTTGAAAAATGTCGAAAAATCAATTTTCCGGTTAAAATGAGGACAAATAAGAGGAAAAGCCCACTTAACTTCGATAGAAGTCCCCCTACACTTAAGATAAACATTGTCCTCAATGTTTAAGCACGTGGGAGTAAACTCCCCTACACTTAGGACATTGTGCACGTTGTTTAAATCTTGCTAAGGAAGAGACAACTAAAGTGATTCCTATTTTAATATTAAAGAATATAAAATAGTGAATCAAAAGAGTTTAGGAAAGAACCGGGAAGACGGGTACACAGAATCACGGGTCGTCAAAAGTCATCAAGAATGTATCTTTGAAAGCGTGAATCCCTGCACATGATAAGAAAGAAAACAACAAACACATACTAGGGTCTCCCCTACACTTATTATAAAAACAAAAGAAAAAGGATAGATACTGCGGGTTGCCTCCCGAGAAGCGCTTGTTTTTGTTAATCGAGTCTTGAGCCTGACTCGACCTTGATTATAATGGTATGAAGCTTGAAGAACATCCACCGGGATCAAATACATGGTTTTCGTCCATCAATTAGCACAAGCTTAAGGCGAACAAGGCAAGCCAAAGAAGAGTAGGCAAGGTTCCCTTAAGCAAAGATTGAGCACGGTGGTAGAAAGTAGGATGAAGTGCAAGCATATCTCCATTGTTTCCAAAAATCTTTCCTTTTATTTCATCAGATGGATACTGAAATGGCTTAAAAATTGCGATACCGGGATCGAACACCTTTTCCTTTAGGGGAAAATAACACTCAGGCTCAGTAGAATTTGAAGACTATCCGCTCATAAATCTCACAATCTCATCCTCAGAAGGTGGATAGAGAGGTGTCAAGACATAGGTACTGCGGATATCGGTGTCTTCCGGCTTCTTCTCCTTTGAAACGGGTTTCTTCATATCCAAAGGAGAATAAAGAGCATCATCAAAGTCCAAAGGAGGAGAATCATTCTCATTTGGGAAGTAAGTGTTAAGAAAAGTAGCAAAATCTTCCTCAAATGAGTATTCATCCAAAGTAGGATCAAGCATTGTTGGCGGAGGATCTTCATCAAAAGTAGGTGCAAGGCCATCATGTGAAGAATCACTTGAAAGAGTATCGACATCATCAAAATCATCATATGTTGGCATGTCGTTATACTCTGAAGAAAAATCATCAGAATCATCCATATCAGAACTAGAATCATCATCATAGTCATCATATATTGGTGGAGACTCATAAGTTGGTGGAGGATCTAAATTGGAGAGAGAATCATCCACATCATCTTTGAACAGTAGATTATCATAGCAAGATTCGAAAAGAGGATTGTTGTAGACGACAAAATCATCAAGCACATTAATCATATTCGCTGATTCTCTTCCTTTTGATTTGGTTGTGATCTTCCCTAGTTTAAACACTTGTGCATCATTCCCGACTCTTAGAATGAGTTTACCTTTGGCAACATCAGCTAATGCTTTTCCGGTTCTCAAGAATGGCCGACCAAGTATTAACGGAATACGAGGGTCCATTTCATAATCAACAACAACAAAGTCGACCGGAAAAGTGAATGTACCAACTTTAATAAACACTTCTTCGGCAATACCAACGGGGTAAGCGAGAGTGCGATTTGCTAGTTCAAGAGTCATCTTTGTTGGTGTAAGATCGGGTAATGATAGTGTTTTCCAAACACTTAAAGGCATCAAATTTATACTTGCCCCGATATCGGCTAAGGCAGTAAATTCTTCGATTTTGTTAAAAATGCAAGGCAACACAAAACGACCAGGATCTCCAAGTTTTTTCGGAAGTTCTTTAAGAATGACTGCAGAACAGTTTTCATTTAAGCATGTGTTGACAAACTCAGCCATCTTTTCCTTTTGTTAAGCAATTCCTTGAATGCTTTGACGAATTTCGGCATTTGGACAAGTGCTTCAACGAGGCTAATGTTGAAGGTCATTTGTGATATCATCTTCAGAAAAGAAGTGAGTTGAGCATCCTCTTTGGTAAGAAATTTGCTCTTGTCTAACCGAGAAGGATAAGGCATGTTGGGTTTAAAGGTGGAAGGTGGGGTTGGTGAAGGTTGTTTCTTGGGTACTTCTGCTTGTAGAGGTGGAGACGGTAATTGAGAACTAATACTATGCGTGGGAGTAGGCAGGATAAATGGTGGTGGAGGAGGTGTAGATGAAGTAACTGGGGAAGGGATAGATGGTCCTACTAAGGTTCCTCCACTGCGTGTAGTAATAGCACTCACATTCGCTCTCGGGTTGGTGACGGTATTTGAAGGAAGAGAGCCCGAAGTAGAGGGTTGAGTACTTGGTAAGAAACTAGCCAGCATATTCTTCAAATCATTTGTTTGATTGCTAAAAGAGGTTTTCATATCATGTCGAAGCTCGGTTCGAATATCATTCCCTTGATTAGTGATATTTCCTTTCAAGTTGATGATTTGGCTTTGAAGATTCTTAACTAGCTCTCTTTAGGTCCTCATGAAAGTTTCAACATCTTGATTAATGGGTGGTGCTTGTTGAGCGGGTGGGTGATAAGGATTAGAAGCTCGAGGTGGGTTTGGGTTGCTTCTATTGTAGTTGTTGGGGTTGTGGTTTTGAGGAGAAAAACCGGGTGAAAGAAAGTTGTTAGAACGGTAACTTAGCAAGTTACGATCACCTTGAGGTCGGGGTAGTTTTCTGTTTAATAGTTACCATGAGCCGCATACACGTTTTCCAGATTGTCATGAGTAGAAGGACAATCAATGTATGAATGAGGACCGCCGCAGATCTCACAAGAAAGTGCTACAGCTTTAACTTGTTGTTGTTGATTTGTAGCCAAGAGTTGGATACTTTTGTTCATTTCGACCATCATGCGGGTGAATTCGGTCATCTCGGTGTGTGATAAAGTAGAAGAAACATTGACTTTCGGGTTATTCCTTGAAGATGCGGATGAATCCCAATTTTTGTGATGAGTAGTCATGTTCTCTATAAGCTCTCTACACTCCTCGGGTCTTCTTTTCATAAATGTGCCACCGGCGGCTGCATTAATCGTATCACGATCACGAAAAGTTAAACCATTGTAGAAAGTATCAATTAAGGTGACGGGGAGCATGTTGTGGTTTGGACATCGATCGATCAAAACATTATATCGTTCCCAAGCAACGAAAAGCGATTCATCAGGTTCTTGTGTAAATCCACTGATTTGATTCCGAAGGCTCATGACCATGGATGGTGGAAAGTAGCGCGACAAAAATCGTTGAGTTATGTCGTCCCATGTATGAATTGAATTCTTAGGAAGACGGTCAAACCATTTTTCGGCATGGTGGGATAAGATGTGTGGAAATAGGTGAAGGCGAAGAAAATCCATTGTAACACCGGGCAAGTTCATGCTTTGAGTTATGGTAATGAATTTGTCGAGGTGTTTGTTGGCATCATCGTCCGGCAATCCGCGGAGTGGACAAGTGTTTTGAACTTGTTGGATCATGTGATGCTTCAACGAAAACTCTGAAGCCGTGATTTGCATCGGCGCAATCGGTCCTCCTCGTCTATTCATGGTTGGTTGACACAGCTCCTCCATCGTTAGAAGGTCTGGTTGAGGAACATGGTTGTTGTTATTCATGTTGGGGTGAGGTGGATTATTATTGTTGTGCACACCAGCCATATCTAAATCTTCAAGAGTCTCGGGCTCAGAATAAGTCGAAGATCTAGTACGCATACACCTACAAAAGAAAAAGAAAAAGATACCAAAGAAATAGAGAATATATATGTACTTGTAAAAATAAAATCTTTTTGGTGCAAAACTTTGAAAAAGAATTACTTTTTATGGGTTTTTTTTAATGTTTTGTATTTTTGAAAAATTTTAATTTTTTGGATTTTTTGAAAAAAAAATTTGACACGAAAAATAACGTACACGAGTGAACGGATCCTAAAATCCAACGCGTCTCTCACAGAAAACCGTTAATCTTCACGAAAAGAGCCGGCAGCGGCGCCATTTTAATAACTGAATTTTATTAGGTTCTTTTTCGATTCAATTTGAATTGACTATTGGTTTAAGTGCGACTCAGTCGTCTTTTGGTGAAAAAGAAATATTTTTGGTCGTTGTTTAAAATTAAAATTGCAAAACTTAAAAGTAAAAGGCAAGGTAAATAAGCTAAAAGTAATTAAAAAGTAAATGGTGCGAAATTAATACTTTGAAAGTAAATTAATTAAAGCTTGACGAAAAGTAAATAAACGATATTAAAAACAAATATGAAAACGAAACAATTAATAAAAATAAAACTAAAAGACAAAATTAACTATCGACTCGAAAATAAAGTTTACTTAATGAAAAAGGAGAGAATAAAACTAAGATGGTACTTTAAAGCTAAACGAGGCAAAACCTAAAGCGGGTACTAAATAAAAGATAAAACTTGAACTTTACGAAAAAATATTAATTTTAAAATTAGACGAAAAATTCAACTAAAAATACGTAACTTTCAAAATTAAAATCGGACCAACTTTCAGATTAAACTAAACGATTACGGAACAATATTAATTAATAAACAAGCAGGCAGACAGGCTGCTTAAGCACGCAGCCAGGCTGCTTAAGCACGCAGGCTGCTCAAAATGGCGGGAAACGGTGCAAGATAGCATCCAAGCTAGCATGTCAATTCTAAAATGGTTATACGGAATATTGAATTTTTTTTCTTGTCCGGAATTTGGATTGGGCTTCTTATCCGGGTTACGTGATTTGTGCTTCTATACGGGTTTTGGATTTAAGAAGTTATCCGGGATTTATGTTCTTGTGTTTATCCGGGAAATTTTTTTTTCCATTATCCGGAATGTTTATTTTACCGCATATCCGGAATCCAAATTATACCCACTATCTGGAATACCAATTTATTATGCTATCCGGAATGTGAGTTTTCGAAGCTTATCCGGAATATTACAAATACGTGTTATCCGGGAAAAGAGGGTTTTGGAACCCCGATAAGGAACAAATAAGCAAAATCAAAATTAAACTAAAAACCAAATAAGCACTTATCTAAAAACTTAAGCAAATCAATTTTAAGAAAAAGCTAATAAGCCAAAATTTAAATACTTTTAAAATCACTAAATAATCAAAATATTTAAAGTCAACTTTTTATAAAATAACTATTAAAAACACTTAATTAAAATTAAAACAAACACACAATAAGCTATAAGATCAATAAGCTAACACAATAAAAAAACATAAAATCATAACAAACAATCAAATAAGCATGACAATAAGAAAATAAGCATAAAGATTAAGCAAAACAAGAAAGGTAGAATGAGAGATTAATAACAAAAACTTGATTAAAAATAAGATTCAACAACAAAATTAAACTTACTTGAAATTAAAGGCAAGAATTTAAATGACAATTAAGTAAATGACAATATGAAAGTGCAACTAATTAAATTGAAGAACTATGTGTCAAATAGCCAACACCTCATAATGTGTCATTAGGAGGGTATTTATAGGAGGGTTAGGGAGATTAGCATGTGTGGATTCATTCTTCTTCTTCACGTCTTTTCGTCTTCTAAATTCTTCAACTTTTTCGACTTTGTCTTGGGATTAATTAAACTCGTCTTATAAATTTCTTCATTTATTAGACTTGAGTTCTTCGACTTCATTAAACTTCCGTCTTTAGACTTTTTCATCGATAAATCTTCAGAGTAGGCCTCGGACTTCCGTTCTTTTTACACTCTTGATCTTTCGACTTCATCTTTTTTCCTTTTCTTCGATAAAAGCCCGTGAAAGCCCGTGTTTTCTTCCCTTTTCACATTTTGATCCTAAATCACAACAAAAACACAAACCACGCATAATTCCGACATTTACGACATAAAATACACGTTTTGGCTTGGTTATTATTATAATTAAGTGGTAAAAGGATAAGTGTTTTCACACTTATTACACATATATAAGCTAAAAAGCTTGTTAGTTTAAACAAAAACCATGCAAAATATACGGATAACACTCATAAAAACATGTTGGATTTTAGCGTTATCAAAACGATTGACACTTAAACTTTGCTTTCCCTCAAGCAAATCTAGAATTTAATATAAATCTGCCTGGTTTATGAGTTTGTTTACAAAAATGCGATGCAAATCTACCAAGTACAAGTACAAGATATGATTCATCGTTCAAGCTTTTTGGTGAAAATTTGAAATGTTAAGATAACACCCATCATAAGTCAAAAGTCTTTGTCCCATTTTTGCTAGCTACCAAACAAACCACAAACCCGAAAATGATTATAGAACATCTTGCTTCATCTTCATAAACATATAGCTCATTGGCTATTTTTGTCATCATTTTTTTTACTTTTTTACGATGACTTATTTTCTTTTTCTTTTTTCTCATCCTCTTTTTTCATCATTTTTGTTTTCTTTCAACATCACATCTCCTCTCACACTTCACATAAACATACACCACAAAAAGTACAAACACAAAGGTGATCAATCTCCATCTTTGTCGGAATGACACATACAAATGCGAAGTGTAGCATAACTAATAACCATAAAAAACGGTCCAACATACCAAGCAACTAGAAACCAACTATTTGGACTTTGACACTTGTAAAGTTGTAACCGAGACACATCTCAAATTTTTCAAACTTTACCTTTTTCCCCATGGGATTAATCTAGTTATTCTAATATTTTTAACTTAGCATGTGAAAACAACTATATCACAAGGGCAAACAAGATGTTTTTTAATTAGCCCAAAAATTTAAAATTTTGTCTTGTTTTCCCTATTACCCCCTCACACTTAAGTTACACATTGTGATTAATGCTATAATAGACCAAATAATAAAAATAGGGAAATAAGAGTAAAGGAAAAAACCAAACTTCCGGGCATGATAAATCTCGATCGACTCCATGTGATACGATGCTACACCATTTCAAGCATAAGCTTGTGAGATCAATCGATTGTGATACTTCATTATTCTCTATGCATTCTCCTCCATTACCTATTGTTGCTTTTATTCAAACAAAACAAACACACAAACATACAATCATAAGCACACACATATATATATATATATATATATATATATATATATATATATATATATATATATATATATATATATATATATATATATATATATATATATATATATATATATATATATATATATATATATATATATATATATATATATATATATATATATATATATATATATATATATATATATATATATATATATATATATATATATATATATATATATATATATATATATATAATGCTATGAGCATATAAACCCACTCACACTTTATTTTCCAAGTTTGAAAATAATTTTGGGGTGTACATATTTATTCTAAACAAAAAAACAATTAAAACATGGGTCGCCTCCTGAGAAGAACTTAAATGAAACATCACCCTTATCACTCTTGTTCAGATAGAGGGCGGTTTGTGGAAAAATTCATGTCTCGGTTTAGTATTGGTGATTTGAGGAAGGGATTCGGTAGTCTTCTTTTCAAGAGACTTGGCTTTCCTCTCCAAGTCTTCTATTCTGGCTTTTTAGTTCCGTAATCAAATCTCGCGAAGTCTTCTATCGCGATGAGTATGGCTTCACATCTCGCGATCGAATTTGAGGGTAATAACGGTTCGGTTTATGGGTAGGATAGGAATACGAATTCCTCGAATTCTGGTCGTGATATCCTTTGTGATATTCTTGGACATAATTCGCTTCATATGCGGTTCACACCATCGGCGTGTCATCCTTCATGGTGGGTTGTGAATCATGATTGTCTCTACGATCTTATCACATCTCTTTTAGCTCATTCCTTATGATTAACAAAATTCAGAATTGATAAGTTTAGCGAGAGCTTTGAGTTTATCCATCAACATAGCTTAATCGAAGATGATGTTATTTCCACCGGCAGAAACAACGATTTTTTTGGATAAGTTGGATATGAGAATCCTTTGAGTAATCGAGTCTAAGAAGGACCTTATCCTCGAGGATTTGTAATGCTTTGTTAGAGTATTGTAGAAGAAGATTCCTCCGGCATCAAGAATTACTTGAGTTGGATCGTCTAGAAGATGATATTATGTTTTAGTTATCGTTCTCTTGGTTAAACCATGTCCATAACAAGTGCGAAGCATTTCTTTCATTTGGAGCCAAGGTTCAATGAGAGTCTCGTCATTGAGTTGGTGAAAGTTAAGAATGTCGTTTAGGAGGCGTATAAACCTTGCGGATGAAAAGAATTGGCTAATAAAAGCTTCTCTTAATTCATTCCATGAAGTAATTGTTCCTTCATCTAGTTCATTCAACCAAGTATGAGCTTCTCCGGTTAATGAGAAAGGGAAATTCCTCAAGTTAATTGCTTCTTCTTGATTTTCACCATATTGGAAGAGGATACTCATCTCAAGAAAATCAGAAATGTGTTGGTGAGGATCGGATTAGATTCGTCCATCAAATTGGTTCTCACAAATCATGTGCATGTGGCTACTCTTGATTGTGAAATAGTTCAAAAGAGGGTTTTGAACGATACAAGGACTCGAGTTGGAGCAACGATCCTAGTGTTAGACCACATCGGTTGATCATCAAGATCAATGATGAGAACGGTTGAGGAATCGGGCGGATTTTCGAATAACGTATCGACTTCGTTGTCGAATATGTCGTCCTTGTAGGCGACAACGAAAAGTTCCTTAATGAACGTTGGTTTCATGTATGGTTCGGGTGATTCGATTTCAAGGGGCACGTTTGATGTTTTATCAAATTTTGTCCTATTTTTAATCTTACATTTAAGCATATGAAACGGACGAACGAGTTGTTTAATCTAAGAACGCGGATTTATACAAACCTGGAGCGATTTGCAAAAAGTCATAGAAAAATAAGGTAAATAAAACAAATAAGATCGAAAATATTTTGTATTATTATTTTTTCAAAATAAAACAAACGAAACAAAAAAGAACTTAAAACAAAAATATTTTTTGTACCAAATCTATTAAACCGGATGGTTTTCTAGACTTCGGGTTATAACCACGGGGTTTGGGAATAAACCGTAGCGGATGGAAATACGAAATAGGCAACAAATAGTTAAAACGGGGTGGTTAGATGGGTTATGATCAATCAAGGATAATTGGTTCTTATCTCCAAGAACAGATGTTCACACGAGTAAAAAACACAAATAGGAAAGGTATTGAGCAAGGCTCGGTTTGGATAAAAGATGATAAATAAATATTTTTTTAGATCCGAAGGTTGGGAGTCGGGCGGCTGCCTGGTCTTGTCGGGCGTCTGCTCGGTTTCGTTGGTTCGGCTATCAGCTGTTGGCTATCAGTCGGCGGCTGCTGGCATGGAGAATTTTGTCCGGCTGCTGATGCCTTGGAGAATTTTAACCGGTGGTTGTTTGTCTTTGCCGAACGGCTATGATCTTCTGAGTATCGACGGCCGGCGGCTGCTGGCTTCTGAGTGATTTTTTCATGGATAACACACAAACGCAACACAGGGATTTGAAAACGAGTTTGGAACTAAGAACTCAAGAATCAAGAAAAAAATCTTGACAAACAAATAAACAAACACGAAAGCATAAGTAAAAAAGAAACAAAGATTCTAACACATATAAAACAAAAACAATCCTACGCAACAGCGTCCCAAAACTTGAATCGTTCCAGATGAGGACAAGTTTTAAATTTATAACAAGTATCACCGAATAAGCTAAGAACACACGGGAAAGTATGACCCTTTCGTTTATAGCTAGTTTTTTTGTGGTAAACCGAGGTCGTTCGCTGGGATTTCGGTGTTTTCAGTTGTGAAGAATATAAGTAACAAGTATAACGCAAGTAGTAAAATGGTTGTCACTCCCAGTTTACTAAGTATAAAATAACATGAAAAATGGTAAAGGGTTGTCACGTCTCACAATACCATAAGACATTCAATTATGATCAAACAAGAAGCAATACTATGAATATGATTAAGCAAATAAAATGAGATGATAACAATAATATTAAAAACTTGTTTGGAACTAGTATTCATTTCAATGGAATGAATGGATAATTTGGGTAAAACTTAAGCAATAGCACACAAATAAAAGGTGCACAATTCCAATCAAATGGTAATGTCATGAAATTACACATACATGGTTTTAGAACAAAGAACCCTTTTGACCTATGATCAATATTACAAACGGTTAAATAAAAGCTATTTGTGAGAAATATAATTTTACCAACTTGTTCATTAGATCCCTTTTCACCTATACTCTAGATTAAATCTTTATAAATCCTTTTAACTTACATACTCGTGGTTGTCAATCATGAAATACCAAACATATAAGCGCATTAACATTTGGAACAACAAATAACTCGGAATGCTTTCGACCTTTAGACCCGGTTATGGTTTACCAACAAGTTATTCAGACAAATACGAATTCAACCAAATCGATTAACAAAATCATAATTCAATATTACAAAATAATCGACACTTCATATCCATGTTTACATTATTTCAAACAAGTATAAGAACACCACTCCATATCAATATTAATCAACAACGAACATTCAACATATGATATATAGTTCAACATCATGAAAGTAACAAAAGTATACCAACTAGAACCGTAAATGAATGTAAGGATTTAGAGCAATCCTTAGGCCTCTAATTGACTACAAGTTTCGACCCAACGGGAAATGATAGGAGTTTATAGTATTTCGGGTTATGTATTTTATTCGTATTTGAGGATGGAGGAGGGTTTAGGAGAGGCTAGGAGATGATTGGTGGTGGGTTGTGTATCAAACAGCACTATCAAAGATGAGGATAATGATCCCTTAAAGTTTGGAAATGTTATTTTGATGATTGAAGCTTAAAAGTATGAGTTTTTGGCACACTTGGACCAAATCTGAATTTCACCACGGAGAAAGTTTTCTTGATGAATAATGAAGGTGGTAATAAAAGTATTGAAGTGTGTGGTTACAATAACCTCATGGGTTTATTTATGGTAGAATTAAGGCCTTGTCTTCAGTGCATGAACTTGGATCCAAAGTAATATACTTGGAGCCAAAGGTGAAGTACTCTAGAACTCTTCCAAATAATGTTCTTGTGCATTCCATAAATGCATCAAGAAGGCCTGAAGAAGTTGCAAATCTGTTTCTTGTGGCTTCCATGTTCTATTGATGGCTCCTACCTTTGCTTGTGGCTGCAGAAGAGAAAGGAGCCAAATAGCTACTAAGGACTGCTGTGTGGCTGCTACATTCTGAGTGCACTCTGCCAGCGGCTGCTCATCCACTGTGGTCTAAATTTATAAACCAAAGTTATAGCTCTTTCTATTAAGCACGCATGAGCGATTGAACCAAGTCAATCAGAGTTAGTATGCTCAAGTTATGTCCAAATCGGTGAAGGTGTGTCGGTAACACAAAACTTCCATCATCTTCAATTTAACTTCTTTTCTTGAATTCTTTCTTGATTTACACCTTGAACATCATCTTTTGAGTATCATGAGCAAAAAATTCATGACTCAAAGCCTCTCAATTAGTCTCCGTGAGACTTGTATTTTTTGGGATTCCTTTGTATATGCATAAAACTTCGTTTATTATTTGTTTTCACATCTTTTCTTTGTCTTTTCTTCACTTTCCTTGATCTTGACTAACAAACAACATAAAACACAACTTTGCACATATACATGCTAAAAAGATTGTTAGTTTAACCAAAAACCATGCAAAATATACGGATAATGTTCATAAAAACATGTCGAATTTGAGCGTTATTAGAGCTTCATATGAAAAGTTTTCATCTTGGTGTTTATGTATTTGTTGAGTTGTTGGATTTACGATTTAACGTGCCCTAGTCCCCAAGTGTTTACTGAATAAGCTCTAAATATGATGGCCCGAATAGTGATACGATATCTCCATAAATCTATTAACCTCAAACAACATATATTAAACCTTACTTAGATTTTGAACAAATAAGTACGACTTGACATACCTATTAAACTCAAGTTATATGACCAAGCCGTTTATTTTGCATTGAACCACTTCTGACGTAACTCAGACTCCCTAGACTTAAGGTGAGTTCATAGCCTCAATTTTACTGCTTTAAACTGTTTTTAAAATCCTGTGAGGGGGATACATGCTCTCAAAGCTACTATAAGTATTTTCTTTTCAACTGTATGCTTTTTTGATATATTATTGCACGAGTGCCCGAACTGCCAATGTTTTTAAATTTCATGAATCATTAACACCGTCGCTTGTACGCTAATATTGTGGATATATATATATTGTGATTAACGAATCTTATTTTTTTTACCTAACCATGGGGTAATCAAGCACACTTTATTGGAACTAATGGGTAACCTTGGCCGGTTACTTATCATGAAATCTTGTCAGAAAATCTTGTCATGATAGTCACTTTGGTGAATTCTCGTTAGGTTGATGCCATGAGTTTAGAGCAAATAATAATTGTTTTCTCTAATGACTATACATGATTCATTATTACTACTATAAACTTGTTTTCAAATACTATTACATAAACCTATGAATTTTACTCAACCTTTGTGTTGACTTTTAAGCATGTACTTCAGGTAATTAGCAACGTATGGTATGGAGTGACAAGGAGTGGCATGAAGAGGCACGTACTTAAAGTTGTTATCATTCAAAATGATGTAATCATTTAGATTTTTGGGACCTCTCCGTTTTAAAACTATGATTTTATATTGAATGATAATGAATTTTCATAAAACAATCTTTTAAGTTGTTTTCTAATATTGTGACTATGTTTAATTAGCTTCTGCTGCTGCATGTTGAAATTTAGGGTGTTACAAATTGGTATTTAGAGCCATAGTTATAGAGAACGAAATAAACTATAACTACATTTCCCAAAATTTCAAGAAAGTCCTCTATGCTAGTGCCAGTGCCACTACACTCCAGAATATGTAAGTAATATCACATTAACTACTATATAAAATAACTTAAGGCTATTTACTGCTAGATTTTTACAAAATTATGTCTTCCTACTCTTATCCTATTTTCATCCTATTATCATCACATTTGATTCCGATATGAAAAATGCTTTTTATATTAATTTTCCCAACTAATTATGTCTTTACCAAACTATGCCTTAACTTTAAGTATTTTTACGACAATTTTAAGAATTCATCTGAGGATTAGTCTATCTAAAGAGTCATCTCACCTTTTCAAGATGACAATATATGCAAGTTAAGCAAGCATATAATGATGAAATAGATATTACACCTCAAATTTCTATTATCCCACCTTCATCCCTAGTATTACCACTACAATTTGATATCCTAGATTTCTTTATTTCTAAAGAGTTTTTATCACACTACCAACAAGCCCACTCACCACATTCCTCTATTTATTTTGCTACCTCACCTCATATGTTTTATATCGAAGAAAGTTATATGACGTCTCTGAAGAACCAGGAGAAGAAGGTATTAAGAGTATATTGAAAGCCATCAGTGAACTCAGGAACAACAAATGAAACCCAATATAGAGTAGATATTGTAAATTAAAATTTTTATCCAGACACGAGAAAATGGTATGAATAATGACACTTGTAACTATATGGAGTATATAGACAAATTATTTATCACCTAACGCAGCTGTGATTTCATTATGCATTGCTATTCATTGATAGCATAGCTATCTATCCTTTATATTCTTTACGATTTCTCACGTATCCTAAGAATCTAGGATTACTATGAATCTTTTACCACTTGATTTTCTCATAAATTATTTTAAATCTTACCGCAACTAATCCTTGATAAACTAAACCTTATTAAAGTACCCATCTCTAAAAGTCTTAAATTTCAAAATTTATGTTATCTTTTGCAAAGAATGTATCTCCTTGATAGAACTTATTTTGGCTTTGATTTCATGTTTTCAGTTAAAATGTTTAAATAAAATAATTTATAGTCATCTTGTTAAAATGAATTAACTCTTCATTTTGAACAAGGCAATTACAAATTATCGAACCATAATTTTCTAAATCTTATTTGCATTGATCTACTCAATGCATGGAAATAATGATTTATAAAGGAATGGGCTTAAGCATATATCACTTGCACAAAGGTATTTTTCTCGACTTGTAAGACGTTTCTCGACTAATTCTTTGATTTTATTCCATGATTATAAAATAGTATCTATTGTAAATACGTTTTTCTAAAGAAAGTCTCGGTCAAATCATTATTAGCATAGATCACGAGCTATAGACTATTTAGGACATTGTAACTTGGAGTGACCTCCCTTAGGGGGAGATTGTTGGAAATACGTTTTTACGTATTTAGAAAGGATCAGTCACTCCAATGATATATTCAGTATTGGGCTCGTGATCCAATATGTAATATATATATACCCCCTCCTAGCATGTTAGGAGGGGTTGGTTATTTGTTTGTTTCACATTTTTCACTTAATCAACCATCTTTCTCTTCTCCTCTCCTTTCTCTCTCTAGCTTTCTCTCTCTAGTTCTTCCTTCTCCATCTCTATCTTTAGATAAATACAAACACATCTACAATCCTAAGAATATATGACTCTATAATTGGTATCAAGAGCCATGGTTTATTAGGTTGTTGTGTTTGTTTTTCATTGATTTGTGGGTTTTGATCTAAAATCATTCGTTTCAAAAAAAAATTGTGTTTTTTATGGTTTAATCTTTCTTGAAATCATCTAAATAGTTGTGGTAGTGATTTTGGATTTTTGGTTTGGTAAAAACACAAAAAAGTTGGAATTTTTAGATTGATTTTTGGGTAAAAATTACAAGTTTTTAAAATTATTTGGTCTTATTCGGAATAAAAGGGTTTATATTTTGTCATATTCCGACTTAGGTGTGGATTAAACACAATTCCAAACTATTTTTCTTTTTCCCTCCAAAGTTTATTTTGTGTTAACATATTCCGACTTAGGTGTGGATTGAACACATTCTGACTTATGTCTTTGCTTTCTTCTCTCCAAAAATTTTATCATATTCCGAACTAGTTTTGTCAAACCTATATTCCGACTTATTGTTTATTTTCATATTCCGATTTATACTTATTTTCTTATTCTCTCCAAAATGATTCACGTTCTGAACTAATATTTGGTCATATATTCCGACTTATCTTTTTGTCCACTATTCCGAACTATTTTTTGTCTCATCTTTATTCCGACTTCCATACATAACATGTATTCCGACTTGTGATACGGAGTTGTATTCAGACTTGTGATACGATTAGTATTCCGACTTATATTTTTGTCAAACATATTCCAAACTATTTCTTATTTTTCCTTCCAAAACAAAATCTCATTCCGACTTGTGATATGAATTTATTATTCCGACTTATGTTCAGCATAATGCATTCCGACTTATGAAGTATTCGGACTTAGGTTCAGAATAACGTATCCCGACCTTATGTGCTTCTGAGATTATTCCGACTTAAGTGTGGCACAATGTATTCCGAATTATGTGTAGCATGGTTTATTCCGACTTAGGTGTCGATTGTTGTATTCCGACTTGTGATAGGAATTAGTATTCCGACTTGTCATTTTATATTCCGAACAATGTCTCAGAAAATAGACTCGAAAACTATTGAACTCAACAAAACCTCGACTCCCACAACACCGAAAACACACCCTCGAAACAGACTCTCGTATCCACCCACAAGACTCGACAAGGCTCGACGAAGACTCTCGACCCACATTCTCAACACAGCCTCAAACCACACTCGACTTCCACACCCATACACTCACTCCTCTCTCGACAACTGACTCGACTCAACAACACCACAAAACAGACGCGACTCACACACCCTCGACTCTACCTCAACCTAGACACAACCAAACGGACCACTCGACACCTAAAAAGACTCAAAACCAAACCAACACTGACTCATCTCATCATCAGACTCGTCTCATCTCTCGCCAACAAGACTTGACTCAAACGACTCATCTCAAAATACTCGACACACACAAACTCACTCAGACTCGAACTCGGACCCATAACCAACAACATCTAAAACCAACAACAAAACCAGACTCAAACACACTTGACTCAAAACAAGATCTCAGTCATACACAACCATCCTCGATCACTGACTTGAAACCAAAAAATAAAACAAAAAGAAAGTCACCTACCTGAGACCCCCATTACGGAGACCTTACTGCTGCTTCTTCGCCCTTGGGGTGCTTTGTTCTTTCTTCGAATCGTCTAGGATAGTGTTCATTTTTTTCGAATGAGTTTTTGGGTGTTGGTGGTTGAGAGAAGTTAAGGGTGGAGGTTACAAGTTGTGTGGAGATCTATTGGAGATAACAGATTTGATCTGGTGACTGTTGGGAGTATTTAAGAAAAGGGGGCGGAGGAAACTAGACACCATTGAGTAGTTTGTGTTTGTGTTTGCATTGAGACGGAGGAAACAAGAGATAAGTAGCATTTTATATCCCCCATCCAAAGCAAGGTCACGTGTTTTATTTTTATCCCCACCTGTCACATTTGGAGAGCCACGTGTTTTGGGGATTTAGTGGAGAAAAGAAACGGTTTGTTCACATATCACACAATTAATATGTGGGCTGCCCTATTTAGTTAACTTGTTGTGCTTTGCTAAGTTTTTGATGGGCCACATATTTTTATGATTAACCAAATTGGTGTCGTTTGAAGTGATACGTGTTACTCTAACACCCACGTCGCACAATATAGCCTATAATTGATAAAGCACATGTTTTTTTGGGTCCATTGCTATTTTCAAAAGTGCTATTTTTCAAACGTGTAAATTTAACAAATCAGTCCAAAACAAAAAGTGCTATTTTCAAACGAAAGTAAATGTGGTGAAATTTGTTTAGTTTATGTTTATTTTTCATTCAAAGGTATATGTGGTGAATTGGTTTTCGGGTATTTGTTATTTTTCAAGTGAAAGTGCTAAATAGTCAAAACCATTTATCAGTCTTATCAAACAAGATTCTTTAAAATATTTTACAGTTTCTTCGTGGTTTTCTAAAAATCCCGCGGATTAATTTTCCGATTCGACAACAACAAAATTACTTCATTTCATAACTCGATCGATCATCAATTCTTATCTTTATCGAACTTCAATGGAATCGTTAAATTCGATGTTTCAAGAGGGAGAATCGCATCAAATGCCATTCATTTCGACTACTTTAGTCTCATATAGTGACTCTTTCATGGATTCAAGGAGGGAGCGAATTTATGACACTATTTGTTCAAGATCGTTATATATTCATTGATTCAATACACATCACATTGAACCAACTAGCTGAGCAACTTCACAAAGCAGACTTTAATCATTCTGCATCAAAATCTGCATATCAAGCTCTCGTGACACATCTCACGCCTTTCCTCCAATTCAATATCATCAAGTCTGAAAGTTCAACGATTTGCCAGTCATTTTTTCGAGACATACATACCGAGCTTCAAGTTTTCCGTGGTATACTATTGAAACTCTTGACATCGGTCTCGTCTTCGATTTATGAAAAATCCCGTCTTCAGCAAGCGTGTGATAATGGAGTGCAAGATTCTATGATGCAAGAGGAAAATGGTCATACGATTGACGAATTGGAGGCTGTTAAAGATTGCAAGGACATGGAATCACCAGTTAAGCATGACATCAGCAACAAGTCAGGGAATGTTCCAGACATCTCTTATGATGACACCATTTCCATTTATGACGAAGAGCCTACACATATGGTACAATGTAATGTTGTATATGATGTATATGCCAATGAACTACCGCATGTTGAGCATTTCGAACCTAATTCTGACAAACATGGGATGGAAAAGGGTGATAGTTTTATCACTTTAAATTCATCCGATGTGCGTCATAATGGGGGAGAGATTGTTCAGAATGTTATTGTACATCATGATAAATGCTTTATGACTGCTTCATTAACTGATTCCGATTCCAAGATTAAAGAGCTCGAAACGATTTTAGCTCAGCAATCCAAAGAGCTTGAGGATGCCAAAATTGAATTTTCGAAGAAACCGAACAAATTTGAAAAATATTTTGAAAAACTTGAAAGGTCAAACGTTGTTCTTGAACGAAAATTGGATCAAAAAGTCCTAGATTCTATAGCTGAAAAGGATAATCTTTTGAAACAAATTAAGTTGTTAGAATCTATTGGCATCCCAAGATAACTTGCTTAAAGAGAATGAGACTTTAAAGGCTCAGGTTCAGGAGAAGGTTTTTGCTATAGCTGCGTTGAAAAACGAATTAAGAAAAACTAAAGGAACTAGTGTGGACACTAAGCTTGAAAAACCATCAATCTTGGGGAAACCGCCTCAAATTCAGTCTGTTAGACAACCGACTACATTTAGATCCGAGCGACCTCAATCCTCGAGACCGCGGTTTGCCTCCCAAGTTGATATGGTTCATCTTTCTAGACCAGTCACTCCACCAGCTAGGCCCAATGCGAATAAAACAGCTTTTGCAAGACCTAATCACATGATTGCCTCTAGTTTCCCTAGACATAGTCCAAAGAACATGTCTCGAACTAGTTCAAATGACTTTCATCACAAATTTGGTCTAAGGGAAGCTATTCAAAAGACACAAGTAAGAGATAGGAATTTTAAACCTAGTCAGATGCCTTCTAGTTTAGCCAAAACTGCTAACCGTAGCATGTCATATCCTAGGAGCATCAATCAATCATTTAGGAATTCTAGATCTTACTCGGACATTAAATATGCTACTTGTAAAACATGTAGGAATGTGTCTTTAAGACAAATCATGACTCTTGTGTCAAGAAATTCCTCCATGAGGTGAACTCCCTTGCTAGAATTAAATCCCAGTGGATAGCTAAAATCAAACCCATTGGTAAAGTTTGGCGCCCCACTGGTAGAATTTTCACTCTTTTAGGAAACGAGTGCCCTTTAACTAGGATAGTCTCCGATCCTAGTAAGACTGCTAGGGAGGAAATTGAAAAGGATGATACATCACTTAAGCCTGAACTTAAGGTTTTCTATAAAAAGGAAACGTTTGCCAGCTAAGACAAGTGAATCATCTACTCAGGTCGCCTCTGGCACAAGAAAAGACAACTGTGAACCCCCACTTGTTTCTAAGATAGATGTCGCTAACCCATATCAAAGCATGCAAATTCCTAATGAGAATGCAGGTACCAAAGTTGATGTTCCAAAAGAACGAAGCGGTCCAATCATTGTATACCGTTCAACTAAGGACACTCTCAGAGTTTGGTTACTGAAGAAGCAGATATCGGAGAAACAAGTGTCTCAGGGGATTCACGGTTAAGCTTACCCACAAGGACTTATAGTCACATCACAAACTATAACTCGTTTCTCAAAGAAAGGAAAGTTTATCGTCGATGATAAACTTATCCTTACAACGAGAAATTAAATTTTCTCGGACACGAGCTTATATTAAAACTACTCAAAAGTTTTAAGCTCGTGTACAAGGCTTATAGACAAATCACAGTCTGTGACACGTTCATCAAAGAAAGGAAAGTTTATCGCCGATGATAAACTTATCCTCACGAACGAGAAATTAATTTTTTCTCAGACACGAGCTTACATTAAAACTATTCTAAGGTTTTAAGCTCGTGTAGATGGCTCATCGTTAAATATCAGACGATGACCCGATCTTCAAGTAAAGGAAAATTTATCGCCGATGATAAACTTATCCTCAAAAATGAGAAATTAAATTTTCTCGGACACGAGCTTACACTAAAACCATTCAAAGGTTTTAAGCTCGTGTATAAAGGCTCATCGTTAAATGTCAGGCGATGGCCCGATCTTCACATAAAGGAAAGTTTATCGCCGATGATAAACTTATCCTCAAAAACGAGAAATTAATTTTTCTCGGACACGAGCTTACACTAAGACCATTCAACGGTTTTAAGCTCGTGTATAATGGTTCATTGTTAAATTTCAGACGATGACCCATTCTTCAGAGAAAGGAAAGTTTATCGTCGATGATAAACTTATCCTCACAACGAGAAATTAATTTTTCTCGGGCATGAGCTTAGGTTAAAAACATTCAAAGTTTTTAAGCTCATGCACAACGGCTTGCAGTCACATGTCAGATTGTAACCCGCGATTCTAAGAAAGGAAAGTTTATCGTCGATGATAAACTTATCCTCATTAACGAGAAATTAAATTTTCTCGGACACGAGCTTACATTAAAACTATTCAAAGGTTTTTAAGCTCGTGTAAATGGTGAATAATCACATTTCAGATTATGCCCCGGACTTCAAAGAAAGGAAGGTTTATCGCCGATGATAAACTTATCCTTACAACGAGAAATTAATTTTTCTCGGGCATGAGCTTATATTAAAAATATTCGAAGTTTTTAAAGCTCATGCACAATGACTTACAGTTAAATATCAGACTGTAACTCGGACTTCAATATTAGGAATGCTTATCTTTAATGATAACTTATCCTCGTAACGGGAAATTCATTTTTCTCGGTTATGAGCTTGTCTTAAAACATTCCAAGTTTTAAGCTCATAAAGGAAAGTGTATCTTTTAAATAAGAGAACTTTTCTTCATAACGAGAAATTCATCTTTCTCGGTCATGAGCTTTACGTTAAAATATTCAAAAGTTTTTCAAGCTCATGAAAACGACTTCTAAGTAAATGTCAACTTAGGACTCGTTCTTCAGCTAAAAGGAAAGTTTATCGCCGATGATAAACTTATCCTCACAACGGGAAGTTTACAACTTCTCGGACTTGAGCTTGTTTTGTAAGATATTCAACATCTTAAGCTCAAGTATTTGGTTTTCAAAACATTGAACACAATTTTTCGAGAATTTCTCAAAAGGTTTTTCTAAATCTTTCAAAATTGTGTTTTCAAAAATGTTTTGATAAAAAGAGCATGTCTTCTGGAATCGATAAAATTTACGATACTAGAAATGTCATTCAATAATGACACGGGGTTGTAAACAAAGTTCGAGAAGAAGTTTAAATGTTTTAAAACATGCTCAAAATGGCTTGCTATTATTTCAGATAGTAACCTGATTTTCATACTCAAGTCAAGCATTTCATCGGAAAGCTTTGACTCAACAACGGGAATTAATTTTCTCGGGCATGGTTTACTTTATAACCATGTAAGGGATTGTGTTTACGTAATAACACAATCTAACACGAATTTATATACGTGTCAGTGCATTTATTTGTTAAAACAAGAGAAATTTTGTTTTTATGAAGTTATCATCTCCACAATCCGTAGCAATTTACAATTGATATCTACATACTAGACGATGTGACTACTCAACGGCGACTACAGCTCTTTCAATAGAACACGGGTCAACAATTGAGGGGGAGCAATTGTCCAGTATTCAGAATCTTTGATGCCGAAAGTACCAAGTTCACATATTGGTGTCAAGACAACGATATCAATCGTACACATGATGTCAAGAGATAACTTCAGACATGACGAGGCGACCAACATTCGTGAACAGGGAACCATGTGATTCTATCATATGATGTTCTCCATCATTCAGGTCCAACCTCGTAAATTGCTAATCTTGTGAATACATTATCATATATGATCTTTGCACATGATAAGTACCTTACACTTGTGTTTAAAAGGTATTTAATTTACGTTTCAAGTACATCCTCATTAATTTGAGGGGGAGCTTATGAAAATAATAAAGATAATTGGTTTTGCAATTTTCTTCCCAAATTTTCTTAAAATGCTATTAAATCAATTTATATTAAAAACATCGATTGGGTTAATATTTTTAATATGGGGGAGAAAATGTGATTTAATACTGAGATCAATAATGGTTTGACTTAATGTGCTGGCTCATCCCGACATGTGCGAAATGTTTTCGAATCTCGTGGCATATGTTAAGGGGGAGCAAAATGGATTTGGATATCAAAATGGATTTGATAGTGACATACACTTACCTAAAACATCTCTATTCACGACGGTGAAGATTGTGGTGACATAAGGATGGTAGGATAGGTTAAAGTCCAATGATTCATCTAGAACCGGAGGAAAACCACAAGTAAGTAACCCCAAAGTGGGGATCGTTCTCAAGGAGGCTAGTGTGTTGTGTAAAGATAAGATTAATGATGTGATTATGATTTATGAGAAAAGAAAAACTATAAAGAGATTAGAAGAGAATGACGGTTACGATTATGAATTAAACTAAGACGATAAGTCGTGCACGTAAAATCGTAAAAAATGACCAAAATTAAAAATTTACCCTAAAAATTCTTAGAAAATTGCAATAAATCCTAAAAATGTAATTAGAGTTTACAAAAAATCAAAAATCACTCAAAACTTTTATGTAATTAAATAATAATTTTTTAATGCTAATTAAAGCCCAAAAAATCAATTTAATTAACATAAAGCCCAAAATGAGATTTTTTAACTTGTAAACCTCTAAAAAGAACATGCAGGCTTTATACTTTGCTGATATACTTGACCACAAATCCAATTTCAAACACCCAAATCTTCTTAACAGGTTATATTAAGTATGTTTAATCACTTGTTATCCCTAAGCATGTATACAAACTAAGTGTTTCCACAATCTTAGGTCAAAACAAGCAGATTTCCAACTTTTATAGCACAATCAAGATTTTGATATTTTAAAACCAATAACTTGCAGCAATGAGCACTCAACCAAGCATATAACAGATACGAACTCAAACAAACAACAAATAATAACTCAATAACAACTTATGCACTTAAACAGGTTAACCCAAACACCCCTTATCTTTTTCAATCCAAGATTTAAACAAGTATAAGTGTGATTCAATGTTACCCAAGCCCAATCAAACATAATAAAAGATATATTATGCAGTATCAAGAAAGATTAAGCCATAAAAACAACAAGAACACTAGCAGAACACAAAATCATAAAAATCAAGTATTTTGACAGATTTTGGGTTCAAGGACTCAAACCTCATGAATGTACATCCACACTCACGAATTTTTGAGCTGATGTGCCTAGCAAAACAAGGCACAAGCTTCCACAAACAAGCTGCTAAGATTCAACAAGGTTAGAACAAAAAAAATATGAAAATCAGAAAAGTGACAAAGCTTGATTAATGCAACCTTTGTACCCACTTCTTGATTATCCCCAAACCACAAGCTCCCAATACCTTGATAATCTTCTTATCAGGGTATTTAGATCACTTGCAGTCCAAAAATTACAAGAGTGTACCAAAGACTTAGCAAAATATCAACATTTTTGGAAAATATGCAACTTCTTGTACAAACTTTAAAAACAGGTTTTAGGATTCAAGATTCATAAGCATTAAACATAAACAAGAGTATAATAAGACTGGCACTTGGGTTCTTCAAAAATTCAAACACTTCTCATTAAACATGAAGGAGGATTTACAGAAAAGTGAACAAAGGAAAAACCAAGAGCAAGCCTTAATGTGTGAGGTCCTATGCCTTATATAGGCTACAATGACTATCTAGAAAACATAAAAAAACGTAACCCCTAAGCTGATGAAGTCCCCATTTTGCCCTTGCAGATTTTTAAAACTTGGAATCATGTGATGGAATTTTGGCTGTTTGTTGAGGGGTGAGCTGTTGGAATTGCATCAAAGGCTTACAAGGAGCTTAAGTTTGAAGCTAAAATCTTGGACGTTGGATGGCTGGCAGGTTTTGGCATTTTCTCCTAAAACCGTATACAAGGGTTTAACATGTGACCATGGTGATGATGTGGCAAGGGTTTTGGGAGTTAGGTTATGTTTATGATTAGCTTAATCATAAATCTGGACACTTTGGTGGCTTAAATTCAAGTAGTTTGGAAAAACCCAATTTGGATTATGAATGTCAAGAAAAACTGTTTAATCCATTTTTGTTATTAACTGTGGTGTTTAGCGCGTAATAATAAACTAATCTGGATTAGTTAAAAGCTGTTGTGGGTGGAAGGCTGATGTGGAGGAAAGGTGGCATATGATTGGTGGTTTTGAGTGAGTGGGGCACGTGTCACCCCACCACTGGTCTAGGTAATTATCATGTCTTGGCAAAACACACCCCCAGCCGTTCTATCTCTTTTCACTTGAAGTTTTATAAGCCAAAATCTGGATTCCTTTGTTAATGAAGTTTTCTTTTTCACACTTTTGCCCCAAATACTTTTCCAAAGTATGTTCGGGGGTATTTCTTGCCATTTGTTGATTCTTGAAGGGCTGTTTTGGCATTTTCTTCAAAGGTTATGGTCTTGAATTGTATTGTTGACTTTGTGGAGGACTAAAATTGACAAGTCTTCATTGTTGAGGGACCATTATTGCCAATTCTTCAAAGTGGAGGGCCCTTTTTGTAAATTTGACAAACTTTAAGGACCAAACTTGTAATTATGAATATACAAGGGTTTAAAGTGTCAATTCTTCAATATTGGAGGACCCTTCTTGCATAATCTTCAATTCTTCAAGGGTTTTTCTTAGAAAATCTTCATTAAGGCTTGGTTCATTGTGCGGCTTCGTTTCCCGTGTTCGTTTTTGCTTGTTCTTTGTGATCTTTTGTCATTTTCTCAATATCCATACCTAAAATACACAAGTAACAAACACAAGCATATATTTGGCATTTTTGATGATATTTAATGCATTTAAAGCCCGTTTTGGACGATGAGACTATGTATAAAAGCAGTCTCATCACTCCCCCATACTAAACCATTGTCGTGCCCTCACGCAATGCTAGAATAAAGTATCGTAGCACCTCCAAAATTCATTTTTATTCACTTTTATTGAATGATAAACTAGCTACACTACTAATATTACTACTACTTGCGTTTTAGACATAATGTATGATTTTCATCGCAAAATGGGACGTTTAGGTTCATAGAACAAGAACACATGAATGCTTCGTTAGAAATAATTTCGTCGTCCTCGATTTTCACCCCAATTCCATGCTAAGCATGAACGAGATCATTTCGTTATAAGTTAGTAATGCTAACACTACTCATATGCCCTAATCACGTACTTATCCTCCCATTTTCCTAAGTTGTATCTTTTATATTTTATTTTGTCTTGAATGTTTCACGAGGATACATTGTTTGACTTATGCGATGATAGAGATTTAGGTCTAAAAATAGAGTCATAACGGTGTAACCAAGACCATCAAATTAATAACCCCTCCTAATAGACAACGATGTCAAAAAATTAAGTCAACAAAAAGGATCGATAAACACGGTTTTGTAACGGTTTTGAACATGACACTTATTACCAAGACTTTTATATGCCCCCTACCGGATGGGCCTTATTATCATAGGTTTACCTCCATCTTTTACTCAACTTCGCCATGAAGCTTTTATTATGACTTCGGTCTTGCCTTGCCTTTTATTTAACCTCGCGATGAGGTGTTTATTATGGCCAAAGACGTATATCCTCACGCTAAAGGCGAATTTTGGATCTTTAAAGCTTCAAAGATTAAGGCTTGATTCACTTTCAATTTCGCATAGATTTTTCGGCCTTGTGAGCTTCAAATTGTTTGCTTGATTTAGGTGAGCACTTGAAATCTTATTATTAGGTGAAGCTTTCGATTATTCCGGTTGCCAATACTTCAAAACCGTGACGCTGGCGAAACCTTAATGTCTTCCCAATTTATATACATGGAAGCTACTAGAAAAGACTAGAAACCAACAATCAAGATCAAACCGCTAAGTCAATATTTATTAAGCAAAAAATATTTACAAGCGAAGGGAGAATAAGCTAACAACGAGAACACATGAGTATTTGAAAGAATACGAGTACTCTACGTTTAGCATAGTAACTTATTGATGAGATGGCATTTATACATGATCTCATCGTTCTTTTCGGGCTTTAAATGCACTAAAATGTCATAAAATACCATATATATGCTTGTGTTTGTTTACTTGTGTATTTTAGGTATGGATATCGTGAAAAAGACAAAAGATCACAAGATACAAGGAAAAACGAACACGAGAAACGAAGCCGTACAAAGAACCGGGCCCTAATCATGGAATTTTCATCAAATACCCTTGAAGACTTGAAGACAAACAAGATTGATCATCATTTATTGAAGAAATGACACTTAAAACCCTTGTATATTAATAATTACAAGTTTGGTCCCTTAAGTTTGTCAAAATTGCAAAAAGGTCCTTCAACTTTGAAGAAATGGCAAGATTGGTCCCTCAACAAATTCAAATTGCCAATTATGGTCCTTCATGAAGTTTAAGAGACATTGAAGACCTTTGAAGATCAACTTTGTCCAAGTTCAGCCCTTGAAATACTCAAAATAGCAAGAATAGTCCTTGGAAACATTTTGGAGAAAGTTTGTGCCAAAAGTGTCAATTGATGGAAGATATTAACAAAGGAAAGGAGATTTTTGGGCTGGAAACCTTAAAAGCCAAAAATATCAAAAGTAAAGGACCATTTGTGCCAAACCTGGAACTTTCAAACAAAAAATGCGCCTAACACAATCCCACCCCAAGAAAAACGGATCAAATGAACATTTACTATTCATCTTTCACCCCAGGTCCGAATTTACTCAAACATGGGTTAATTTCTAATTAACCTTGCACACACTTAATTCACACATGCCAAAACCTTTCCCACTCCTAAAAACCTGCATCCCACTCATGTGCACCAAAACCCCAATTCCCCAATCCACCAATCACATCATTCCTTAGCCCCCAAGCATCATGACGTGGCTTAAATCAATGGCCAAGATTATTTGCTTCCTCCCAAAGCAAAATAAACGTTCAAGATCAAGAGAGGACAAAATGCACTCAAAATCATTCAAGGGCACATTTGGGATTTTCTATGTATTAGGGTTTTATGTTTTTATGCTTCTAGGATGTTCTATAGGCTCTATAAAAGGAGACCCAAGTTGTGGTGATCCCTTTGTTCCAGTTTCTAGTCTCTCACATGTAATTCCTTTTTAAAGAAATAAAAAGTTTGGTTTTTGAAATATTCAAGTGTAATTCCTTTTTTATTGTTTTTAAAAGTTTGTGTGTTGTGAGGAGATTGATTCTGAGTTCCACTTTTATTTGGTTAAGCAACTTTGATTTTCAAAGTTGTTTAAGGTTTTGAGATTTTGAGAGATTTTGGTAAAATCTTCTCAAAAGTATTTTGGTGTTTATGGTTAATGTTATTGGTGATATAGGGTTTTAGAAAACGTATTTAGAAGGTTGGAAAGATTTTGAAAGTATTTTGGAAAGAAGAAAAAGGAAACAAAAAAAAAATATATATTGTTATATTATTTTGTTGTTTTCTTGTTTTGTGATTGCAATAGGTTGAAGGCTTGTTGATTTAGTTCAGCTCCAACCCGGGTTGGATTGGAGGAGGATTTTCATCCTCTAGGTTCTTGGATGTAAGAACCTAAGGTATCTTCCTTTTACCTTGAAAAAGTTCATAAAAGTGCTAGTTTATATGATCTTAAGTGATTTGGTGATTAAGTGTGTTTATATTGCATGATTTGTGTTCTAGTGTGTATGTTTACATGTTAGATGCACTTGGAATCAATTTGGTAGCTTTTGTAAGCATGTTGGTATGTTAAAAGTTGGTTTTTAGATTTTAAAAGAGTGTTTGGCAACAGGTTTAAGCAGGGCATCTAGATTTGTTTTGATAATTAAAAGGTGTTAGATTGCTTGTTTAGGGTTGATTAAGGTTATTAGTAAGTAGTTAATTAGTTTGGAACAAGATTTGAACAAATTTGTTGAGTTTAAAAGGTAAAAAGGGTGTTAAAAATCTGCATATTGCTATATTGCTTGGTTTTTCATGATTTTGATGCTTAATCTTTGATTCTTGTTGTTATTTGTGTGTTACTTGACTCCTTGAGCTTCAATAAGCTCAAGGGTGCCCAATTGATCCAAAGTAATCTTCAAACAAGCTCAATTGGCCAAGTACTCTTGGTCAAGAACTTAGCATAACCTGCTAGTGTTCAGATTTCAACTGGCACGTCACACAAGTTGCGGCGCAAGACAGAAGCATTGCGGCGCAACTGAAGGTGCTGCTGATCTTGGTGATCTCGCAACACTAGTTGCGGCGCAAGACCCACCTAGTTGCGGCGCAACTAAGTGTTTTAATATTATTTTATTAATTAATTTTCAAAATTTTATTTTTCTTTCTTTTTCATTTTTCCTAGGATCTTTGTCATTGATTAGGACTATTTCCATTTTTAGATTATTTTTATAACTTTTAGATTTATTTTTATAATTATTTTAAGTTTAATTAGGTTTTAATTATTTTAAATCATTTTTAGAGTTTTAAAAATAATTTTAATAGGTTTTAATTTTTAGAAAATTACTTTTTAGTCTTCTAATAATATAAGTTAAGTAATTGTTCAATAAAATCATATTTTTGACATTTGAATTAGTTAAATTTAATTTTAGGGCTTTAATTAGCATTTAAAATTAATTATTTAATTAATAAAAGGTTTTAAAATATCTTTGTTGGATTTTTATCTTTGTTTATATTATTTGAGACTTGTTTTTAGCTCTTTAATCTTTTCTTGATTTTGTTTTTGGTTTTATTAATTTTTAATTTTAGTGATTTTTCTACGGTTTTACGTTTTCGTTTTTTTTACGTCATAGTGTAATTTCCAAGAAACCGTCATTCCATCTTCTCAATATTAATCTCAAATATATACAAGTTAATTCACAACACCATACCTCCTTGGGAAACGAATCTTTCATCTTTTTTAAGTGATTGTGGGTCATTAGTGTTGATTTTTCCTAAAATCATCACTCGATACTTACCGCTCATATACGTTCTTTTTGTTTTCCTAAACAAGAGACGTGTTTTTACTACAATCACTTTGGCGCCGCTGCCGGGGAGGTGTGTCGTGTCTTAATTTGGAAAATTTTGTTTTTGATATTATCCATAATAATATTTGTGTTAAGTGGAACTCCCTTAACACGTATTATCGGTTTTCTCGGTTTTTCTTTGTGAATATTATTAATATATTGTATTAAGTATCACAACCAAAATACAATATCTCCAAAAGTGTGAAAACACAACCTTGATTCGGGATTTCATCACTCGATCATTGTATTCGAATCTCAAACAAAAAGAAAAGGCAAAAATAGATAAATACTTTCGTGAAGCTCGATTTTGAAAGATACGAACTATAAGGTGGGTATAAGGCGGGTATTATAAAATATACCCTAAGGAAAAAGGCTCTTAAGTGCTTCGCGCCGCCTCGTTTCCCCGCTTGCTTGTGAGTATTTTGAGATTGAAGGCTAATCGAGGGTTTTGCCGCCCAAAGTATTAATACGTATACTATATTTGCTTGGTTTCTTTGTGATTAAACCCTCGTGAACAATTTGGTTTTCACCAAAGTTCTAAAGTCATTCGAAGGCGTTCACTCCACGTGATCGTTTTCATTCCTTTGAGGCTTCTTTAATCAAGAGTTTGATTCGAGGAGAGATTTTGTAGATTGTTGTCTACGAAGATACACCAAAATCCAAAAAAAATTAAATATCATCAAAAACACAAAAAAATTGAAAATCCACAAAACGACCAAAAAGAATCTTCTTTGCTCACCTCCCATTCTTCGTGAAGTTTATGATCACTCGTAATCAAGCAAAACGAGCTCGTAAACGTCTTCAAAAGCAAGCCAATCAATCGTTGATTGTTGAAGAACCTCCAATTGTTGAACCTATTATAGAACAAGAAGTCGTAATGGCTAATCGTACTATGATGGAGTTGCTACAAGCACCCACCGAGGGTTTTGGAGAGGCAATTGTTATTCCCGCCATCCTTGCGGAGAATTTCGAGATTAAGACGGGTTTAATGTCGATGCTACAAGCAAACAAATTTCGAGGTCACGAGAAAGACAACCCGCATTACCATATTAGGAATTTCAACCGTCTCACCGCCACTAGCAAATTCAAAGATGTTCCGCATGACGCCATTAAGATGATGTTGTTTCCATATTCGTTGGATGGACCCGCTAAAATTTGGCTCGAGAAAGAACCGCCAAATTCGATTTTGACATGGGCCGATCTCGTTTCCAAGTTTGTGAACAAGTTTTTTCCACCATCGAAAACAACACACTTAAAAAATGAGATTTCACGATTTGTGCAACGTAACAATGAAAGTTTTTCTATGGCATGGGAACGATTTAAGGAGATGTTACATGAATGTCCTCATCATGATTTTTCGGAATTACATCAAATTGATACATTTTATAATGGGCTTAATGATCATGAACGAGATTATTTGAATGCCGCCGCGGGTGGTAATTTTTTGTGCAAGACGACAAATGAGGCTTTACAAATCATTGAAAATCGATCTAAGGTTTATAGCCCTCGTAACACACCGAGTGTTGCCAATATGGGTTCGTCATCGTCATCACAATCGTCTCGTGGCATTAATGCCTTACATGATGAAGCTAATGAGGAAAATCGGTTTTTTGATAGATTTGCTAATCTAATGTCCCATTGGAAGGCTCAAGAAGCTTCCAATTCCGCTTCGGTTAAAGCGGTTGCTAAGAGTTGTTTATCATGTGGAGGAGCTCACGATTTATCCGAGTGCATTACCGCGGATGGTAACACTTCGAGTGCTTACGTAGCAACGGGAACTTACAACCAAAACGGCCAAGGTTCCCGCCAAAATCAAGCTCCACCAAACCAAAATGCTAATAATTATCGAAACAACAACCAAGGTAATTACCAAGGCAACACACGCAATTACAACAAAGGGAATTATCAAAGTGGGAATGGACAAATCTCTAATCAAAACCAAAACCGTGATTTTCAAAATACTACACAAGGTTTTCAAAATGCTCACACGAAAAATTTGCAAGGAGAATTTTTGGATTATGCAAAAGCAAATGATGCTAAATTTGATAATATGCAACGTGAGATGATTAGCTTAAGGTCCGAGTTGAAAAACGAGCTTAAAAATGAACTTGCTAATGAACTTAAAACTCATGCTAATAAAATGGAAGGAAATGTCCAACGTCTTCAACAAAACCAACAAAAGATGGAATTAGGACAACATGAGATTAAGCAAGAGTTATTGAAAGCGGATGCTAGGCAATCTAAATTTGAGGACCGTATGGCTAAGATGTTCGAAGCAATCATGTGTAAACCCTCTTCTTCGGGTGGTCTTCCTAGTGATACCATTAACAACCCGAGGGGAGAATTGAAGGTTGTTGCTACACGAAGTGGTAAAACTTTCAAGGAACCAATCTCTCATCCAAGTACTTCTACGGAGAAGGAAATCGAGAAAGAACCCAAGGTGATGGTCGAAAAGGAGCACATTACAATCCCACGAAGTACCGCTCAAACCACACCTACGGTTACACCAATACCAATTGTGGAACCCGAGATTCCAAGGCCGTTGCCTAATGACCAACCCACACCACCTTTACCTTACCCTTCGAGACGAAACAAAGAGAAAGCACAAGAAAGGAACAATTATCAATTCGAGCTATTTATGAAAATGTTTCGTGATTTGCATTTTAACATAAGTTTTGCCGATGCTTTAATCATGATGCCTCGATTCGCCGCAAACTTCAAAAGTATGCTAAACAACAAAGAGAAGTTACAACACTCGTCTAGTTGTTCATCGGTTTTTCTAAGCCGCATACCACAAAAAGTCGGTGATCCCGGTAAATTTTTGATTCCGTGTGCTATACAAGATATGGAGGAATGCTACGCCTTGGCCGATCTTGGTGCTAGTATTAATTTAATGCCTCTCGAGAATTTCAAATCGCTTTCGCTTCCGGTTCTTACTCCTTCGAACATGTCCATCGAGATGGCCGATCATTCTACGATCATGGCATGTGGAGTAGCCGAGGACGTCTTCGTTAAAGTCGGAAAGTTTTACTATCCCGTTGACTTTATCGTTGTAGACATTCCCATCGATCGAAAAGTTCCTCTCATTTTGGGTCGTTCATTTTTGGATACATCAAGAGCACTTATCGATGTTCATGCTCGAAAAATCACCCTTCGTTTCAATGAAGAAGAACTTGTCATCAATGCAACACAAAACTCCAATCTTTCTCATGTATATTCTATTGCAACTTTAAACCATGGTGACTCGACCAATGTCGTTTGCAAAGAATTTTCACCAAGAGTTTTAGGGAATGTCTCCAAAAACAATTTACCATTTCCTCCGCCGGTGGAGGTTATGAGTGCAAAGCCTACAAAGAAGAAACCATCAATACTTGAATCGAAAAATCCTACACCTTCGTTCTTGAAAAGTGTTGATAAGTTGCCGGTTTCTACGGAAGATCTTTCGGATGATGAATTTATGGACCCCGATGGGGAGGTTTTCTTCGTCGATAAACGTTTTGAGAACTTGCCACCACCAAAACCAAAACGGTTTCAAAATGTGAGAATTTTTAGTGTAACTAACATCGTCTTAGAAACACCGAATATTTTCGACATAATCAAAAAGGGTTTTCATAAGGAGAGTTTAAAAGATAAAAAAGGAAAAGATCTTAAATGTGATGTAATTGATTTTTCTACAAATCTAACTCCGTCATCACCGCGTGTTTTGAGTACTACAAACTCGTCTACTCCTTTTGACGATGTTTTGTGTGGTTCTAGTATGGGGGAAGCCCCTAATGTTCCCTCATCCTTGTCCACCGAGGACGAGATATTCGATCCCGGAATTTCATGTAAAGGGAAATCTCGGTCTTCCACCGATGCAATAAATGGAAACTATATCTATTTGCTTGGTGCGAGTCTACCTCGAGTAGCTCAAACGTTTGTCTTACCAATTGTCTCACCCTTCTACTTCTCATCTATTTTCTTCAAACTCTTTGAGTTTATGGCACATGTTGGAATGGTGTTAATTTATTTTCCCAATGGAAACGAGAACGCCATTTTCGACCCCGGTATTTTGCATCATCTAAGGACTTAGTCCTTTATACCGGTTGCTTTTTGGGCTTTGTTCGTCATGTAAGCCCCACCAAAAATTGACCATACCATGATATCCCTAAATGTTCACATTTTGAGGGGATCGAGTCGAGCTCATGACTCGGTAATCAAAAACGAGGTGCCTCGTGGGGGAGATCCCATGCTTATCTTTATGCTTTTATATTCACTAATAAGGGGACTTGTACCCTTCCAACTCGTTGTCTCGTGGTTGTTTGTGATTGTGTTATCTAGATCATCATCATCATCTACGATTGAAGACTCTCGTGTTCGTTTACGTGAGCCTCCATCGTTCATTTGAAGAAGTTTTTCACGATTCCATGACATATCCTTTATTGTTCTAACAATTATCTTTTAGCATAATTAATAAACGGCTTTAGATATATTGTTGATCACCCTTTCCATGCTAGATCCTAAGCATTCGATTCTTCGTCTCTAGTATGGGGGTGCTCCACCTTTAGACTCGAAACATTGAGGACAATGTTTACTTTTAGTATGGGGGGGTGAATAGGTACTTGCTTTGCTACGCCCTCACGTTTTCCAATTTTCAATGTTTTGTTTTGCTAATAAGGCTAAAAATGGCCAAATTTTAAAATTTTTCTTAGTTTTCATAAGTGTTTTTAAGACACGAATGTATATTTTCCGATGGGTAGAATAAGAGTTAATTTTTGACTTGATGGGCATTTGGAGCCATTTACATTCCTTAACCCGCTCAATTCAAGTTTTGCTAGACTTTTATATAGGGAGCTTTAAAACGCGAAAGTCTTAATTCATTCGGGTTAAGAACAAGAACTTTTCGCAAGTTCCTATAATTGATTCTAGAAAGTCACTTATCAAGGGAACTTTAAAACGCATTCTCTAAACTTGAAAAAGTCCAAGAAAGTGCAAGATCCTATAGGTGGCTTGAAAACCCAAAACTTTGATTTGATATAGTCTTAATGAAAGCTAATCCAAATTTGGCTTAATTTTGACTTGCATGGCTAAGTATTCACGAGTCTCTTTAATTAGAGGTCTTTAAATAGTGAAGAACGAGAAATGATAGAGTTAGACAAGTGATCATGCTAAACGTAGAACATGAAAATGTTCTTTCAAAAACTCATATGTTTTTAATTGTGGCTTTTTCTTCCCATAAGATCAATGCATTAGGAATAAATCATAATTGCAATAAGTAAGGTCGTATGGTTTGAAAGGTTACTTAGCCTCTAGCGCAAGATCGTTTAAAAGTTGCTCGGGGTTGAATAGAGTTCATAGCCAAGGCATAACTTATTGAAGCGGGACGCGAAGATTGGCGATCATCCAAAAAGGCCCTAACAAGGCATGAGGAGCTCTATTTTTGCTAAAGATCCAAAGATGATGTGAAGTATCATTGTTCCAAAATCAATATGAAGGATCGAGACACACGACGAGAAGCTATTACTCCCCTAAAGAATGGAGAAAGTCTATCCAAAAAGACCCTAACAAGGTATGAGGATAAATATATCCAAGTCCGAAAAGGAGGCGGATCGTTGTATATCAAAATCCAAAGTAAAGATTGAAGAAAAATGATGAAGTCGTGGTCCTATATGAAGAATCTCTCAAAAACGTCAAGTGAAGAAATTCCAAATATACGAAGAGAAGACCATTATTTCAAGAACGTCTTCCCTAGATTTGAAGTATGAAGTACATGCCAAATATCGGTCCGAGAAAGGTCTCAAATCGTGAAACGAGTTATGCCAAGATATGAACTTAAGGAGATACACGAGAAGCCGTTTTAAAAGATTTTGTCCTTCGGCTAACTATTGATCAAATCGTGCTACTTTGCTTTCGGACTAATAACTACTTAAATAAGTCAATATGAATCACTTGTGATCCATGACAAATAGATAAAAAATGCTAGTAACCCATTTCCTTTTATAATAACTAGGATTGCGGGGAGAAAAAGTATTACACAATTTGGACGTATGAGTAGTGTTAGCATTGTGACTTGTACCAACAATGATCTTGTTTTTGCACTTAGCATGGAATGTATGACAATCAAGGATGACGAAATTTACTCTAAGGGACATTAACTTGTTTCTATTCTTTGACCCTAAAAGTCACATTTTGGTGATGAAAATCATACATTATGTCTTTACACATTCTCGTAGTATGTTGCAAGTCTTTTACTCTTCAATAAAGGTTAATAAAATTGAACTTTGGTGATGCTTAGATACTTTATTCTAGCATTGCGTGAGGGCACGGCAATGGCTTAGTATGGGGGAGTGATGAGATGGCATTTATACATGATCTCATCGTTCTTTTCGGGCTTTAAATGCACTAAAATGTCATAAAATACCATATATATGCTTGTGTTTGTTTACTTGTGTATTTTAGGTATGGATATCGTGAAAAAGACAAAAGATCACAAGATACAAGGAAAAACGAACACGAGAAACGAAGCCGTACAAAGAACCGGGCCCTAATCATGGAATTTTCATCAAATACCCTTGAAGACTTGAAGACAAACAAGATTGATCATCATTTATTGAAGAAATGACACTTAAAACCCTTGTATATTAATAATTACAAGTTTGGTCCCTTAAGTTTGTCAAAATTGCAAAAAGGTCCTTCAACTTTGAAGAAATGGCAAGATTGGTCCCTCAACAAATTCAAATTGCCAATTATGGTCCTTCATGAAGTTTAAGAGACATTGAAGACCTTTGAAGATCAACTTTGTCCAAGTTCAGCCCTTGAAATACTCAAAATAGCAAGAATAGTCCTTGGAAACATTTTGGAGAAAGTTTGTGCCAAAAGTGTCAATTGATGGAAGATATTAACAAAGGAAAGGAGATTTTTGGGCTGGAAACCTTAAAAGCCAAAAATATCAAAAGTAAAGGACCATTTGTGCCAAACCTGGAACTTTCAAACAAAAAATGCGCCTAACACAATCCCACCCCAAGAAAAACGGATCAAATGAACATTTACTATTCATCTTTCACCCCAGGTCCGAATTTACTCAAACATGGGTTAATTTCTAATTAACCTTGCACACACTTAATTCACACATGCCAAAACCTTTCCCACTCCTAAAAACCTGCATCCCACTCATGTGCACCAAAACCCCAATTCCCCAATCCACCAATCACATCATTCCTTAGCCCCCAAGCATCATGACGTGGCTTAAATCAATGGCCAAGATTATTTGCTTCCTCCCAAAGCAAAATAAACGTTCAAGATCAAGAGAGGACAAAATGCACTCAAAATCATTCAAGGGCACATTTGGGATTTTCTATGTATTAGGGTTTTATGTTTTTATGCTTCTAGGATGTTCTATAGGCTCTATAAAAGGAGACCCAAGTTGTGGTGATCCCTTTGTTCCAGTTTCTAGTCTCTCACATGTAATTCCTTTTTAAAGAAATAAAAAGTTTGGTTTTTGAAATATTCAAGTGTAATTCCTTTTTTATTGTTTTTAAAAGTTTGTGTGTTGTGAGGAGATTGATTCTGAGTTCCACTTTTATTTGGTTAAGCAACTTTGATTTTCAAAGTTGTTTAAGGTTTTGAGATTTTGAGAGATTTTGGTAAAATCTTCTCAAAAGTATTTTGGTGTTTATGGTTAATGTTATTGGTGATATAGGGTTTTAGAAAACGTATTTAGAAGGTTGGAAAGATTTTGAAAGTATTTTGGAAAGAAGAAAAAGGAAACAAAAAAATAATATATATTGTTATATTATTTTGTTGTTTTCTTGTTTTGTGATTGCAATAGGTTGAAGGCTTGTTGATTTAGTTCAGCTCCAACCCGGGTTGGATTGGAGGAGGATTTTCATCCTCTAGGTTCTTGGATGTAAGAACCTAAGGTATCTTCCTTTTACCTTGAAAAAGTTCATAAAAGTGCTAGTTTATATGATCTTAAGTGATTTGGTGATTAAGTGTGTTTATATTGCATGATTTGTGTTCTAGTGTGTATGTTTACATGTTAGATGCACTTGGAATCAATTTGGTAGCTTTTGTAAGCATGTTGGTATGTTAAAAGTTGGTTTTTAGATTTTAAAAGAGTGTTTGGCAACAGGTTTAAGCAGGGCATCTAGATTTGTTTTGATAATTAAAAGGTGTTAGATTGCTTGTTTAGGGTTGATTAAGGTTATTAGTAAGTAGTTAATTAGTTTGGAACAAGATTTGAACAAATTTGTTGAGTTTAAAAGGTAAAAAGGGTGTTAAAAATCTGCATATTGCTATATTGCTTGGTTTTTCATGATTTTGATGCTTAATCTTTGATTCTTGTTGTTATTTGTGTGTTACTTGACTCCTTGAGCTTCAATAAGCTCAAGGGTGCCCAATTGATCCAAAGTAATCTTCAAACAAGCTCAATTGGCCAAGTACTCTTGGTCAAGAACTTAGCATAACCTGCTAGTGTTCAGATTTCAACTGGCACGTCACACAAGTTGCGGCGCAAGACAGAAGCATTGCGGCGCAACTGAAGGTGCTGCTGATCTTGGTGATCTCGCAACACTAGTTGCGGCGCAAGACCCACCTAGTTGCGGCGCAACTAAGTGTTTTAATATTATTTTATTAATTAATTTTCAAAATTTTATTTTTCTTTCTTTTTCATTTTTCCTAGGATCTTTGTCATTGATTAGGACTATTTCCATTTTTAGATTATTTTTATAACTTTTAGATTTATTTTTATAATTATTTTAAGTTTAATTAGGTTTTAATTATTTTAAATCATTTTTAGAGTTTTAAAAATAATTTTAATAGGTTTTAATTTTTAGAAAATTACTTTTTAGTCTTCTAATAATATAAGTTAAGTAATTGTTCAATAAAATCATATTTTTGACATTTGAATTAGTTAAATTTAATTTTAGGGCTTTAATTAGCATTTAAAATTAATTATTTAATTAATAAAAGGTTTTAAAATATCTTTGTTGGATTTTTATCTTTGTTTATATTATTTGAGACTTGTTTTTAGCTCTTTAATCTTTTCTTGATTTTGTTTTTGGTTTTATTAATTTTTAATTTTAGTGATTTTTCTACGGTTTTACGTTTTCGTTTTTTTTACGTCATAGTGTAATTTCCAAGAAACCGTCATTCCATCTTCTCAATATTAATCTCAAATATATACAAGTTAATTCACAACACCATACCTCCTTGGGAAACGAATCTTTCATCTTTTTTAAGTGATTGTGGGTCATTAGTGTTGATTTTTCCTAAAATCATCACTCGATACTTACCGCTCATATACGTTCTTTTTGTTTTCCTAAACAAGAGACGTGTTTTTACTACAATCACTTATAATTAACTCTATCATTTCTCGTCCTCATTTAAGAGACTTAGCCTATTATAAAGTTAAGGAATCGAAGATAAGTGCTCAACACGCACGGTCGAGTCAAAAATTACTCTTATTCTCGCCATCGGAAAACCTACATTCGTGTCTTCAAACACTTATAAAACATGAGAAAAAATAAAATTTGGCCGTTTTTAGCCTTATTTTGCAACAAAACGTTAAACAAAAAGATAAACTTTGGAAAGCGTGAAGGTTTGGCAAGGCAAGTATCTATTCACCCCCCATACTAAAGTTAAACATTGTCCTCAATATTTCGAGTCTAAGGGTTGGAAACCCCCATACTAGAGATGAAGTTGAATGCATAATCTAGCATGGAAAGGGTGTAACCGTTAAATTTAAAGCCGTTTATGAAGTGTGCTAAAAATATAAGGTTAGAACATCAAAGGATATATCATGGATATTGAGAAATTCTTCCAAGCAAACGATCGAGTGCTCCCATAAAACGAACACGAGAGGCTCCAATCATGAAGATAATGATCATCTAAAAACCACATATCACAAACAACCACGAAACAAAGGTTGGAAGGGCACAAATCCCCACACGTTACTACATTAGAAAGCGATAATATGTACATAGGATAAGCGAGGGACTCCCCCACGAGGCACCTCGTTTTTTATTACCAAGTCATGAGCTCGACTCGATCCCCTCAATACTAATTATCATTGGGGAAGGTGATTTGGTCGAGGTAGTTCAAGGACGGAACTTCCCCGCCAAAGTAGTGCTTCAACCTATGTCCATTCACCTTGAAATTGGGGCCATATGGAAAAACTTGAGTCACGGTGAATGGACCAGACCAACGGGATTTCAACTTGCCGGAAAATATTTTCAAACGAGAGTTAAAAAGCAACACTTGATCTCCAATGTTAAAAACCCGGTTTTTAATTTTTGAGTCATGCAACTTTTTAGTTTTTTCTTTATAAATCAATGAATTTTCATAAGCAATATCTCTCAATTCATCCAGTTCATTTAATTGCATTTTCCGGTGTTTTCTCGCGGTCTCCATGTCATCATTACAATGCTTAAGGGCCCAATAAGCTTTGCGTTCGAGTTCAATTGGCAAGTGACAATTCTTCCCATACACAAGCTTATAAGGATTACACCCGATGGGCGTCTTATGAGCGGTCCTAAAGGCCCATAAAGCATCGTCCAACTTATCCGACCAAGATTGTCGGTTTTCCCCAATAGATCTCTCCAAGATCCTCTTCAACGCTCGATTTAAAACCTTGACTTGCCCACTTGTTTGTGGGTGATAAGCCGTAGAAAGCCGATGTATAATTCCATATTTCCTTAAGACCCTTTTGAATTGGTCGTTACAAAAATGGGTTCCACGATCGCTTATGATCACACGAGGGGTTCCAAACCGAGAAAACAAGCTTTTCAAAAACTTGACTACCACACGAGAATCGTTCGTAGGCAAAGCCTTAGCTTCCACCCACTTATATAGGTAGTCAACGGCGACAAGGATGTACTTATTACCACGAGATGATGGAACGGCCCCATAAAGTCAATGCCACAAACGTCAAAGATCTCACACACTTGGATGATATTTTGTGGCATTTCATCATTTTGTGAGGCTTTTCCTTGTCGTTGGCATGAGTCACACGACTTCACAAGTGCATGTGCATCTCGATAAATAGTAGGCCAAAAGAAATCAGCATCAAAGACCTTCTTAGCCATGAGATTAGCACCGTGGTGACCCCCCGTGGGTCCCTTGTGACAAGCTCTAAGGATGTTAGAAGCTTCGGTACCAAAGACACAACGTCGAATGGTTTGATCCGCACAAGTTCGAAACAAGTAAGGGTCGTTCCAAAAATAGAACTCGACGTCACGAAATAATTTTCATTTTTGTTGAGTCGTCATACCCTTGATGATGAAGTTCCCCGCATGGTAATTTGCGATGTCCGCAAACCATAGGGTAGATGAATCAAGCTTAGAATTCACTACACCAAGTGTCTCGAGAGAAAATGTTTCGGTGATTTTCCTTGGCTCGTAAACACTTTGTTGAGGATCTTCCAAACGAGAAAGATGATCGGCCGCTAGATTATCGGCTCCTTTTTTGTCAAGGATTTTATGATAAAATTCTTGTAGGAGGAGAATCCAACGGAGTAATCTCGGCTTTGCATCTTGTTTAGCCATAAGATACTTGATAGCCGAATGATCCGTATACACTATGAATTTAGTCAAGAGGAGATAAGGTCGAAATTTCTCAAATGCATACACCACGGCAAGGAATTCCTTCTCCGTTGTAGTGTATTTTAGTTAAGCCTCGGTCATCGTCTTGCTAGCATAGTGAATAGGCAAGAAGTGTTTTTCATGACGTTGCCCCAATACGGCCCCAATAGCGTAGTCACTAGCATCACACATGAGCTCAAAGGGGAGGTTCCAATTGGGAGAAACAAGAATGGGAGCTTCGGTAAGTTTCCTCTTAAGGATTTCAAAAGGCTCGTACACAATCTTCGTTAAAGTCAAAAGGTGCATCTTTTTCGAGGAGATGTGTAATAGGTCGAGAAATCTTTGAAAAATCCTTGATGAATCGACGATAAAAGCCCGCGTGGCCTAGGAAACTCCTAACTCCCTTAACGGTTTTTGGATGAGGTAATTTGGCGATGACGTCTACCTTAACTTGGTCTACCTCAATCCCCGCTTTCGAAACCTTGTGCCCTAAGATGATTCCACTTTTAACCATAAAATGACATTTTTCCCAATTTAGCATAAGGTTGGTTTCCTCACAACGCTTCAACATTCTCTCAAGATTCGACAAACACGAAGTGAACGAGCAACCAAACACGGGAAAGTCATCCATGAAGACTTCCATCGTCTTCTCGATCATGTCATGAAAAATAGCCATCATGCACCTTTGAAAGGTTCCCGGTGCATTGCAAAGTCCGAATGGCATTCTACGATAGGCAAACGTTCCATATGCTCACGTAAACATAGTTTTTTCTTGATCACGAGGATCGATGGGGATTTGGAAGTAACCGGAAAAACCATCTAAAAAGCAATAGAAATCGTTTCCCGTAAGACGCTCCAACATTTGGTCCATGAAGGGCAAGGGAAAATGTTCTTTGAGTGGCGTCATTCAACTTACGATAGTCAATGCACACTCTCCATCCGGTCACGAGTCGAGTTGGAATTAACTCGTTGGCATCGTTTGGCGCAACGGTCATTCCTCCCTTCTTAGGGACACAATGAATAGGACTCACCCAAGGGCTATCATAAATAGGGTAAATCATTCCCGCGTCAAGGAGTTTTAAGACTTCCTTTTTGATGACGTCGTGAATTTTGGGGTTCACCCTCCTTTGACTTTGGATTGCGGGTTTGTAATCTTCTTCCATTAAGATTTTGTGGGTACAAAATTTGGGATCGATCCCCTTAATGTCGGATAACTTCCACGCAATTGCCCCTTTGTGATCCTTTAGAACATCGACAAGTGCGGTTTTTTCATCATTCGAAAGATCTTTCGCAATAATAACCGGCAACTTGTTGTCCTCCTACAAAAATACATATTCAAGATGAGGAGGTAAATCTTTCAACTCGAGGATTGGTGGTTCCTCAATTGAAGATTTGGGCTCGATACTCATAACCTCCTCGGGTGGAGGAAATGGGAAATCGTTAAGAAAATCCTTGATAATCGAGAAGTCCTCATCATTGTCGAGGTCTTCATCACAAGTACGTGGAACATCGAACTCTTCTAACGTAAAACCACCACCTTCAAATGGAGTGAAGGTTGGTGTCGAATTATCAAGAATGGGATCAAGCATAGTGGGATTGCCACTATTTTTATCATCACCAAAACCTAGAACTTCTTGTGAAAATTCCTCGCAAACAACGTCGATCATATCAACGAGGTTTATGGTAGCAACGGAATAAACATGAGAAATTGGATAATTTTGAGTTGCGTTTATAACAACTTCCTTGTCGTTGAAACGTAAGGTGATCTTTCTAGCATGCACATCAATTAAAGCCATAGACGTATCTAAAAACGAACGACCTAAAATGAGAGGAACTTGAGGATCCGTAGGAATATCGACGACGATAAAGTCTACCAGATAATAGAACTTTCCCACTTTCACAAAAACGTCTTCCGCCAATCCACATGCGGGAATCGTGGAATGATCGACCAACTCGATAGACATTAGTGAAGGAGTAAGATTAGGAAGATTGAGCGACTTGAAGATTGCAAGTCGAATCAAGTTAATACTAGCACCAAGATCGGCCAAGGCATAGCATTCTTCCATATCTTGGATTGCACAAGGAATCAAGAATTTACCGGGATCACCGAATTTTTGAGGTATGCAGTTAAGATAAACCCATGAACAACTAGACAATTGTTGAAATTTATCCTTGTTGTTCAACATATTCTTAAAGTTAGCGGCAAATCGAGGCATCATGACCAAAGCATCGGCAAAACTCACATTAAAATGAACGTCACGAAACATATTCATAAAAAGCTCAAATTGGTAATTGTCGCGCTCTTGACGTTTCTCCTTTCTAAGTCTCGATGGATAGGGCAAAGGTGGTGTGGGTTGAGGCATAGGCATAGCCTTTGGAATGTCGGGTTCCAAATGTGGTAATGGGTCAACCGTAGGTGTGGCATGATCGGTACTTCGTGGGATTGGGACATGCTCCTTTTCGACCATCACCTCGGGTTCTTCCTCAATTGCTTCCTCCATAGGAGAAATTGGTTGAGAGTCGGTTCCTTAAGTGTCTTACCACTTCGTGTGGTAATCACTTTCATCTCTCCCTTAGGGTTCGATATGGTATTGCTAGGAAGACTACTCGAAGACGGTTTGCACATTATAGCCTCAAACATGGATGAAATTTTATCCTCAAACATAGATTGCCTCTTCTCGGCCTTAATCATCTCTTGTTTTATTTCATGTTGCCCTTGTTCCATTTTTTGTTGGTTTTGTTGTAACCTAGTTACATTTCCCTCCATTTTGTTTGTATGGATTTTAAGCTCATTTGCTAACTCATTTTTCAACTCGTTTTTCAAGTCATTCTTAAACTCGGATCTTAGGCTAATGATCTCTCTTTGAATATTATCAAACCTAGCATCGTTTCCATTTGTGTATTCAATAAATTCATTTGAAAGATCTTTCAAAGTTTGCAAACCCTTGTTGTTGTTTTGAAAATCATTGTTTTGATTTTTGTTTGAAACTTGATTGTTATTAGCCCCTTGATTCCCATAGTTGTTTCCTTTGTAATTGTTTTTGAAACCAACTTGATTGTTTCGATAGTTGTTGTTAGCATTTTGATTGGGAGCAAAACCCGGTGGAGTTAATTGATTAGAGCGGGTAACTTGACCGTTTTGGTTGTAAGTTCCCGTGGCCGCGTAGGCACTCGAAGTGTTACCACCGTTGGTAATGCACTCGGAGAAATCATGACCTCCACCACAATACATACATGAAACCTCAACCGCTTTAGCCGTAGCGGGAGCACTTTGTTCTCTAACTTTGAATTCAATTAAAAGTCCTTTAAGCTTATCAAAAATTTTGTTTTCCAAGTTCGCCTCAATTTGGCAAGCATCGATGGTATTAGATAAAGAAGGTGAAGCCGAAGACAAAGCCTTACGAACACTCGATGTGTTACGAGGACTATACACCTTAGATCTATTCTCAATTATCAACGACGCTTCCTCAACCGTTTTACACAAAAAATTACCACCCGCGGCGGAATTCAGATAATCCCTTTCATGATCATTTAAACCATTGTAAAACTTGTCAATTTGGTGCAAGTCGAAAAAACCATGATGAGGACACTCATGTAACATTTCCTTAAACCTATTCCTAGCCGTTGAAACTCTCATTAAATTCTTGTGAAAATTTTGAAATCTCGTTTTTCAAATGCGTAGTCTTAGAGGGCGGGAAAAATTGGTTCACAAATTTTGAAACGAGATCCTTCCACGTCAATATAGAATTGGGTGGCTCTTTCTCTAACCAAATTTTAGCGGGCCCCGCTAAGGAATACGGAAAAAGAATCATCTTAATCGAATCATTAGCAACATCCTTAAATTTGCAAGTGGCGGTAAGACGATTGAATTTGCGGATATGGTTGTGCGGGTTGTCATTTTCATCACCACGGAATTTGTAGTTAGGGATCATCGACAACAAACCCGTTTTCACTTCAAAATTCTCCGCAGGGATAGCGGGAATCACAATAGCCTCTCCATAACCCTCGGTGGGTGCTTGAAGTAACTCCATCATAGTACGATTTTCCATGGTTGGTTCTTCTTCTACGATAGGTTAGTCAATAGGAGACTCCTCACTAGAAAGATTAGGAGTAGGTGTGGACTCCTTTCGGTTTTTTCGTTTGGTGTTTTTAATTTTTCCAATTTTTTTGTGGTTTTTGATTGTTTTTACTTTTTTTGGATTTTGTGATTCTATTAGGTAGACAAAAATCTACAAATCTCCTCCTTAATCAAATCTCTTGATTAAAGAAGCCTCAAGGAATGAAAACGATCACGTGAAGTGAACACCTTCGATGACTTTAGAACGTTGGTGGAACACCAAAACGTTCAAGAGGGTTTAATCAAATGAAACCAAGAAAATATATATGATACTTAGATAATACTTTGGTTGGACAAACCCTCGATTAGCCCTTTTTATCTAAACACGCACAAGCAAGCGGAGAAACGAGGCGGCACGAAGCACTTAAGAGCCTTTTTCCTTAGGGTATATTTTATAATACCCGCATTATACCCACCTTATAGTTTGTGTTTGTCAAAATTAAGATTCACGAAAGTATTTATCTATTTTGCCTTTTCTTTCATGTTTGAGATTCGAATACAATGATTGAGTATAACCTCCCAATCAAGGTTGTGTTTTCACACTTTTGGAGTACTTGTGAATTTTTTGTTCTACGTATAAAATATAGTAATAGTATTCACACAAAAAAACGAAAACCGATAATACGTATTAGTAGAGTGCTACTAATACAAATAGATATTATGGCTATATAAAAACAACAATTGTTCAAATCAAAACACAACACGCCTCCCCGGCAGCGGCGCCAAAATGATAGGGGAGTTTTTACTACCCTTTAAGAAAAGGAGGTAATTAGGGTAAGCGTTAACAAGTGATTTAGGAAAACCACAAGTAAGTGGCCCAAAGTGGGGAACGTTCTCAAGGAGGCTAGTGTATTGTGTAAAGATAAGATTAATGATGTGATTATAATTTATGAGAAAAGAAAAATAGAAAAGAGATTAGAAGAGAATGACGGTTACGATTATGAATTAAACTAAGACGATAAGTCGTGCACGTAAAACCGTAAAAAGTGACCAAAATTAAAAATTTACCCTAAAAATTCCTATAAAATTGCAATAAATCCTAAAAATGTAATTAGAGTTTAAAAAAATCAAAAATTACTCAAACCTTTTATTTAATTAAATAATAATTTTTTAATGTTAATTAAAGCCCAAAAGATCAATTTAATTAACAAAAAGCCCAAAATGAGATTTTTTAACTTGTAAACCTATAAAAAGACTTAACTAAATTTAAAACTAGTTTTGAAAATTTTAAAGTTAATTAAAACTATTTAAAAACAATTAAAAACTATTAAAACTTAAAATAATTCTAAAAATTAATCTAAAAACAATAAAATTATTCTAAAAATCGTAAAATTCCTAACTTAATGTATTTGAACTAAGAAAAATGAAAAACTTATAAAAATCTAAATTTTAATTTTTAATAATAAAATATTAATAAAAATCCAAAATCTATAAAAAAAATTCTAAAAAGTTGCAAACTAGTTTATTTTAACCTAAATAAATAAGAAATGCACTTGAATTTACAAAATACCCCTATTGGGCCTTGAAATGGGCCAAAAGTCCAAATAGACCCCTTAATGGGCTTTTTGTGGCCCAATAAGAAAAATGTTGTTCAAATAAGCCCAAAAGTTCCTATCTGACTTAAAATTTGATTTTAAGAACAAAGCTCTGAAGGCCCAAAAGCTGAAAATGTGTTTAAGCTAGCTTATTTCAAAGCAGCTTATTCTTAATGGGCTTTTTGGCCCATTAAGCTATAAGCTGATGCCATAAGCTAAAATTTGACACACAAGCTTCTTTTGAGTTACCAAAGAGATCTATGAAAAGAAAATTTGAAAAAGCACAAGAAATAAGCCTGAAATAAGCCAAGACTCTCTTCACAAAACGACAAAATAGTCGTTTTTGAGTTCTAGACCACCCCAAGTGCTGATTCAAGTTTCAAAAGGTTTTAAATGACTTAATTAAGCAAAATAATCAAAAAGTTTTCCAATAAGCACAAGCAATAAGCCAGAATAAGCAATTAAGCACTTATGTAAAAGTCAACTTGATTGGTTTTCTAGTCAAAAGTCAAAGTCAAACCCTAATAAGCTCCAGATCAAATCAATGGGTCAAATAAGGAAGATCTATCACAAAAAATAAGTTGTTGCAAGTCTGGATAAGCCAAAATGGCTTATGAATAAGTTGTTTGATGTTTAACACCAGCAGGGGCTAGTTTTGGAGGTTCAGCAGTGGGAAAAGTTTCCACTGCTTGACCAAATTGACTTTTTGTCTTTTGTGACTTTTTTGTGGATTCAGGTTAAGCAAAGGCACCCAAGTGATCAGTTAATTACAAGGAGTCAATAACAACAACAAAAACACAAATCCAATCAGCCAATCAATACAATTTAATCAAAAGATCATCAGATATGCATCAGACATGAACATTAAGCAGTTTTCACTCAATAAGCACTTTTAGCAAGATTAAGCCAGCCAAACTTCACCAAATGCATACACAAGCTATAAATAATTCAAATGAACAAATATAAACAGGTTTCATGCAATGGTTCAAGGTCTAGATCAAGACTCAAGCTCAAAAATGTTACTGACGAACAAAGAACATGCAGGCTTTATACTTTGCTGATATACTTGACCACAAATCCAATTTCAAACACTCAAATCTTCTTAACAGGTTATATTAAGTATGTTTAATCACTTGTTATCCCTAAGCATGCATACAAACTAAGTGTTTCCAAAATCTTAGGTCAAAACAAGCAGATTTCCAACTTTTATAGCACAATCAAGATTTTGATGTTTTAAAACCAATAACTTGCAGCAATGATCACTCAACCAAGCATATAACAGATACCAACTCAAACAAACAACAAATAATAACTCAATAACAACTTATGCACTTAAACAGGTTAACCCAAACACCCCTAATCTTTTTCAATCCAAGATTTAAACAAGTATAAGTGATTCAATGTTACCTAAGCCCAATCAAACACAATAACAGATATATTATGCAGTATCAAGCAAGATTAAGCAATAAAAACAATAAGAACACTAGCAGAACACAAAATCATAAAAATCAAGTATTTTGACAAATTTTGGGTTCAAGGACTCAAACCTAATGAATGTACATCCACTCTCACGAATTTTTGAGATGATGTGCCTAGAAAAACAAGGCACAAGCTTCCACAAACATGCTGCTATGATTCAATAAGGTTAGAACAAAAAAAATATGAAAATCAGAAAAGTGACAAAGCTTGATTAATGCAACCTTTGTACCCACTTCTTGATTATCCCCAAACCACAAGCTCCCAATACCTTGATAATCTTCTTATCAGGGTATTTAGATCACTTGTAGCCCAAAAATTCCAAGAGTGTACCAAAGACTTAGCAAAATATCAAGATTTTTGGAAAATATGCAGTTTCTTGCACAAACTTTAAAAACAGATTTTAGGATTCAAGATTCATAAACATTAAACATAAACAAGAGTATAATAAGATTGGAACTTGGGTTTTCTTCACAAATTCAAACACTTCTCATTAAACATGAAGGAGGATTTACAAAAAAAGTGAACAAAGGAAAAACCAAGAGCAAGCCTTAATGTGTGAGGTCCTATGCCTTATATAGGCTACAATGACTATCTAGAAAACATAAAAAACGTAAACCCTAAGCTGATGAAGTCCCTATTTTGCCCTTGTAGATTTTTAAAACTTGGAATCATGTGATGGAATTTTGGCTGTTTGTTGAGGGGTGAGCTGTTGGAATTGCATCAAAGGCTCACAAGGAGCTTAAGTTTGAAGCTAAAATCTTGGACGTTGGATGGCTGGCAGGTTTTGGAATTTTCTCCCAAAACCGTGTACAAGGGTTTAACATGTGACCATGGTGATGATGTGGCAAGGGTTTTGGAAGTTGGGTTATGTTTATGATTAGCTTAATCATAAATCTGGACACTTTGGTGGCTTAATTTCAAGTAGTTTGGAAAAACCCAATTTGGATTATGAATGTCAAGAACAGCTATTTAATCCATTTTTGTTTTTAAATGTGGTGTTTAGCACGTAATAATAAACTAATCTGGATTAGTTAAAAGCTGTTGTGAGTGGAAGGCTGATGTGGAGGAAAGGTGGCATATGATTGGTGGTTTTGAGTGAGTGGGGCACGTGTCACCCCACCACTGGTCTAGGTAATTATCATGTCTTGGCAAAACACACCCCCAACCTTTCTATATCTTTTCACTTGAAGTTTAATAAGCCAAAATCCGGATTCCTTTGTTAATGAAGTTTTCTTTTTCACACTTTTGCCCCAAAAACTTTTCCAAAGTATTTTCAGGGGTATTTCTTGCCATTTGTTGATTCTTGATGGGCTGTTTTGGCATTTTCTTCAAAGATTATGGTCTTGACTTGTATTGTTGACTTTGTGGAGGACTAAATTTGACAAGTCTTCATTGTTGAGGGACCATTCTTGCTAATTCTTCAAAGTGGAGGGCCCTTTTTGTAAATTTGACAAACTTTAAGGACCAAACTTGTAATTATGAATATACAAGGGTCTAAAGTGTCAATTCTTCAATATTGGAGGACCCTTCTTGCATAATCTTCAATTCTTCAAGGGTTTTTCTTAGAAAATCTTCATTTGGGCTTGGTTCATTGTGTGGCTTCATTTCCCGTGTTCGTTTTTGCTTGTTCTTTGTGATCTTTTGTCATTTTCTCAATATCCGTACCTAAAATACACAAGTAACAAACACAAGCATATATTTGGCGTTTTTGATGATATTTTATGCATTTAAAGCCCGTCTTGGACGATGAGACTATGTATAAAAGCAGTCTCATCAATGATCTTCTCTTTCTCCAGGAATTAGATTGCTTGAGAAGGTCTCATTCCAATATTTAATAGGAGAGAAAGAAGAAGTCTTGCAAGGTTTGGGAGAAGAGGAATCATGATGATCCTTGTTCTTCTTGAAACAAATGGGTCGAACCGAGATTTTTGGTTTCTTAGAGAGCTTTGTAGAAGAAGCTTTGGGTTTAGAAGAAGAAGCTTGCGACAAAGATATGTCAAGGTTAAGATTAGAAGAAGAAGACATTGTGAGGAATGAGAAAGAGAACTCCCAAAATGAGAAGATTTAAAGAAAATAGACAAGGCAAAGAATAAAAAATAAATCTAAAAGGTTTCAAGGAATGTTTAACCAAAATAGGCAAACAAAGAATCTTGGAAAAGACTGAGGTCAAAGAAGAAAGACCAAAACCAAGCCAAAATGTGGCTTCCTCTCTGCGGTTCTTTATAGGAACCTGCGGTTCAATATAATTACTGAGCCGCACGACAATTATTGAGCCGCCACCAGTGGACACTAAAAATCCAATTTTTAGAAAGTTTTGAGAAAAGACTATACGTTTTCAATCTTGGATTTTTACCTCTAATAGCATTAGATTAGGCTATTGTTGCACAAAGAGCAACACGCTCACAAAGAGTGTCTTGACAAAGGGTGACAAAATTTTAGATGATATTTTGAGCCAATTTTAGTCAAGTTTTAGAGGTTGTGACAGATTAAGGTTCAATTTAAATTAAAATTGAAGTTGATTAATGTGACCACATAGGTTGAAACACACAAAAGCTTAATCTATTAAAATATCTCCATGAAAAACTCACGAAGGAAACTAAATACAAGAAAAGAAAAACCACTAACTACTACAATAGCTAGCTAATCTAGTTCTTGATTAAGCAATCATCTTTGGCTTGTCTTCTTGAAAATATATTATTAAAAATATCATCTTTAATTTCCTAGGAGGAGGAGGATTGGTGAACAAGGTCAACAAAAAATCTTGCAACCTCCTATGAAGTCCAAACATCTCCATTCTTAGGTTTTGAATGATGTAGTTGTTATAGAGGCAACATGGAAAATTAGTGCCACGAGCTTCAAGAAAATCAAAGAAGTAAGGATCACCCATGTAGTGAGAAATGGGAACATCCAAAATTAGAGTGTTTGGAGGAGGCATGATGTCCAATGGTGAGATGGGTGAATTTGGTGGGGTAAAAGGTTAGGTTTTCAAAGGCTCAACAAAGTAATTCTCAAAGGGAATGATTTGGAGTGGTTGGGGGTTCACATCCAAGAGAGGACTAGGAGTGAAAGGTGAGGACAACTCATTCATTCTTGATTGGAATGAAGAAAAGGTGGAACCATGGGAATAGTTAGCACCATGAGTTGAGCTACTCTTGCATGGAGCAAGAGGTGATGAGGGTGATAAAGAAATGAGAATAGGAGCAATATCATTCTTAGGTGTAAGAAAAGATGAAGAACCTTGTTTAGGTATCTTGATCTTAATCTTAAGATTTCTTTTATTTGTTGAGTGTTTGGAAGAGTTTGAGGAACTTGTGGACACCATGGTTGTATGTCAAGCTTTAGAAAAAGGCTTAGAGGATGAAGAAAAAGAATAACTAAGAGAGGTTTAAGAAGAAGATGGGATGATCCAAACTAGTAATGTGTTAAAAATCATTTTGGTGAATAATGATATTTGCTAGGCTTAATTGGGAAAAAGCTGGTTTTTAGCAAAAGTTGTATCCATGTTTATAAAGATTTAGAGAAAACAGTGTAAAGCAGATATTCTTTTTAAGTCACCACCTGCTGTTCCCAAAATAGACATGCGGTTCGATATCAATAACGAACCGCCTATGACTTATTGAACCACAGGCAGAACCCCTTTAAAATGGGACTTCCAACATTTTTCACAAGCCAAGATTTTAGACAAAGTTTTAACAAGCTAAAATAGATTACCAACCAAAATCTAGATAGATAACTAACACATATAGGCACAAAGTCATGCAAATCGAAAGTTCGATAGTATGAAGCACATTAGGATTAAAATACTAGATAATCCAAACATAAAGTATTAGTTAATACAAACCATAGTCTAACGCAAGAAATAAGAAACAAGTCTAAGTAACAATCGTGGTACACCCACATCTTCTACTCATACTCTCTCATGAACATTTCTTCAATATGCCTAGATCCATCACTTGAATTCTCAAGAAGACAAAGATTTTGGAAATACTGAGAATCACGAGCAATGTATTGGGGAGAAACGAAAGAATTTTAAAATGACAAAGAGTCATTGGACTCAAGAGAGGATCCAACAATGCATTGGTGCATTGATGATTGGAGATTACTCGGAGAACTTATGTCGGTGCTAGTTTCAATCTTGTCTATCTAAGAGGTTGAAATAGGAATACACCCAACATCATAAGTTTTCTCTCGATGATCATTTCCATCTTCATTAGAATCAATCATAGGCTCATATGGAAGGTTCCCTTCAATGGGAAGCATAACACTATCAACGGAGCAATAAGATGATGCATTTAAAGACGGGAAATCAAGATCAATTCTTCTAAGAAGACGAGTAAGAAGCATAGCAAATGGAAGACTCGATTTCGACTTAAAGAGACATAATCAATTCTTATAGCTATGAAAAATGCAAGGTTTTACGAGGTGGATGTTGCAACACAATACAACATATGCGCAAGGCATGGGGGCACGCGATTGCGATTACCACCGAGACACATTACATTTTCTATAATGATTTCGTCCCAAGGGATCATAAAATCATTAAGTTCGCTAGTTAGTAATTCCCAAGGAGTGAGAACACGAATGTTTCCTTGAATCACCAAGAAGAGAATGTTCACGAGGTTTAGAAATGGCTCTAGAGATGAACAACGGAGAAGGTAGCTCACTTACATAATGCACATCAATAGAGGCCGATTCTAAGAGTCAATGCTCCAAGCATCGGTGAACCTACATTGACCACTATATGGCACCTTGAGAATTTGTCCAAATTCTTCACGTGTGTATACAATGGTTTCCCCCTTGATGGAAAATCTTATAGATAAACCATTATTGATGCACATTAATGAGTAGGAACTAAAGAACTCCATAAGAAAAGAGGGGAATATTGGCTCATCAATGTTAAGCAAACAATCATAGCCAATATATTTGAACATGTAGCGTGTAAGCTCAATCCCATCAAGATTTTGTGGGACACCACGTCCTTCATGAAAACAACAATTTTCTAAAGACCGAAGAGAATTTTGGAGAGAACGAGATTGACAAGATTTAGAAATAATAGGCATGTATTCTCTAGTTTTCTCATGGTCTTTGCGAGTTTCTAATGGCATAGTAAATACCTATATAATACAAAGATATGTTCACAATCACTCTTATGTTATAAAATGAATAAAAAGCAAAATCATAAGAATGTGTTTAGTCAATTACTTGACTAATCAAAGGATTAATCCTTAACATTCTCATGTCCATAATGTACCAATTTCATCTTTGACACTACATATGAATTATGTAAAATCAAACATGAACATTGGTTTTTCAAAATCCGTTTTTAGGTAAGCATTAACAATGCAATTACCAGTGTGTTCAAGGGTTCATATCAATTCCATCATTCAACCAAAAAAATTAATTAAATTTTAGATTTGTTCTATAAGTAGGTTTTGGTGAAATCGCAAGGAATTCAAACCTAAAGAATCATAGCATTATAACTATGTCAACCCACATTCATAATTAGGTTCCAATTCAATTTTAATTTTAAAAATCCCCAATTGTGAAATTAAGAACACTAGAACAAACTGATTGAAATTTAATGAAGACACTTACAATTAATTGATGTTAGATTAAGGATGAGTGAAACCCTTATCTTGAAACCAATTAATTTGAGTGATTTGGAATCTTTTGAAAGTTGTTAATGGAGGTTTTTTTGATGTTTCACGTCGCCACCAAGAAGAAGAAAGAGTGGGGTTTTTCAAAAATGTTATTTTAATAAAAACCGGATTAATTTATCCTTGGTGGCATGCGGTTCATTATCGATATTGAGCCTTACGTTTGAACCGTGACAATAAATGAACAGTCGGTATAGGACCACTTTAAACCAAAAAACTGAAGAAAATTTTCAAAACCAAGTTTTTCTAAAATACTTAAAATATATATCAAGCCTTTTGGAAATCATTGGACCACTTCGAGACTAGGTTATAATGCCTTTAGGAAGGATTACAAGTTAAATCGAGACCGAATAAGACCAATACGGAAAAACGACTACTTGTAAGAAAAGAGAAAGAGGAGAGAAACCAACAGGAGTGAATCAAGGCAAAGTTCAATGCTCAATAGATGAGTGACAATATTCAAGTTGTAGAAACGAAAAGCTTGTGTCATCTATAGTGGATTAAGATGTGCCTTTCCGACGTAAGGCTAAACGGCTTTGGTAATGAACCATATCAAGCAATTTTGTTATAAAGAGTAATATCACTTTCATGTAATTATCTTAAACTTTTACAAAATATGAGCAAGAGTATAGATTCACTTTCTCTCCCACGTGATAGGAAAAATATCATTGCTTAGGATTATAATGACAATATCTTTGGAATATTTCGATTCCAAATGTGTAATATCCTAACTACAACCTATGAAGTAGTTTGATATCTCAAAGGATTAATCAATCATCTTAGAGACGAGCTCAATTGCACATATTACACATGATATAGGGTCTACTAACCGTATAAGTTACAAAACATAAACATCATGATTGATACTTTAAGCTACTACTAACTCACACTACAACACCTAAGTGAGTCAAGTATCCAAGAACATGAAGGTTTGAGAGGATAAAAGAATAGAACTACATACCACAAATAAATGTCAAGGCAAGGATGCCAAGAACAAGTACATAGTCAAGTAGTGATCAAAAGAATGATCAATAGGGCGTGTAGAAGGACGAAAATGTACCTTAGCCGCAAAGTGCATCCCAAGTCTTCTAAGGACCAATGCTACACAGAAACTTTACCAAAGTTCATAATCTTGATATCATCATCCTAAGATGTTGGAGATCAAAGAAGATGATTCTTCTACAAGTGCAAGTAGCTCAATTCACAACCAAGTTAATGATTAGTCTTCATCAGTACCTACACAAACCAAAATACAAACTAGTAGATACATTTCAAGAGTAAATCTAAAATACATAAAAGCTACTAATCAAGATATGATGCAACATTAGTAATTAAAAGGTCTATTTTTTTATTAAAAAATAGTTTTGACCAAAGAGAAACTTTAGTACAACTAACCCTTCTAATTTGAAGAGACAATGGATCGATCTAAGTTTTAAAGCACAATATACTTCAAAGATGTTGAGTAACCATCGTCTTGATACCAATTGTAGAAACTAGAAGGGGGGGGGGGGGGGGGGGGTTGAATAGTTTCTCTTGTTTAAGGTCCTAATTAAAATCCTTTCAATTAGGTTTGTCTAAAAATTACCTTTTATTTGAAAACTAGTTTCATAGTTTTTAGCTTCAATTCTAATGCATTAAAAATATCTAGTGACAATGAAATGCAATGTAAGAATGAAAGCATAAGTAAAGAGTAAGGAAAGAAACAACCTAAGGTTCGACACCAAGATTTATAGTGGTTCGACAACGCAGCTCTCTCTTCGTTCCTACTCCACTCCTCGAGTACACCTTACTCGAGATTTCCACTATATTCACAAGCTCCCTTCTTGGTGAAGAAAACCTTACAACGTCGCTTACATTATTTTACGACACTAAGCTAAATGTCGAGACCTAATCTTAGCTAGGACCAATCTACACACGTCGTCTACTTCACTAGTTTCTGACACAAGGCTAGATGTCGAGTTCTAATCGAAAGCTAGAACCAATATTCGTTGCCCATCTTCTTTTCAGACACAAGGCTAGATGTCGAGTTCTAATCCAAAGCTAGAACCAATCTTCACGACTCTTCACTTTCAAGTTCAGTGAGAACTTACAAGACACATACACATATCACTTTGTAGTTTAGTGAGAACTAACACAGAAGACTTATTCCAACTTAATAAGACATATCCAAGTATACACATGTAACTTGGATCCACACAAGACAAATCCAAGTATACACATATACAATAGATTTACACAAGACTAATCCAAGTATTCACAAATACATTAGATCAACACAACACTAATCCAAGTATACATAAATACATTAGATCTACACAAGACACAAATATAAAATGATGAACATGACTAGATCTAAGGAAAGATGATCTTCATCAAGACTTCATCTTTAATCACATCACAAATGTGTGAGTGATCTTCTCTTTGGCCAAGTAAAGAAGAGGATCAAGAGGATAATCATAAGTAAACATACTTAACACATTAAGTGATCATTTACTAATGATTAGGATATAGAAAAAAAGATAAGAGGCAGAAAGAATGTCTAAAAATGTTCTTGGACAATGAAGATTTGATCCACTATTTATAGGAGACAAAAATCAACGACTCTCTGGGTGCGGTTCTTTAATTAGTGTTCGGCTCATTATTGATAACAAACCGAATAGCTATTTTGAGAACCGCCCAAAGTAGACTACGTTCATTTTTATCTTTTAGTGTAAAAATGTTATCTGAGGTAGATTTTACCTTCAAAAGATATTCCTATGGCATTTGGAATATGCTATATTCAAATTTTCAATTTTCATTTTAATAAAACATTTTCTTATAAATAAAGTTTATTAAAATATTTTGTCACATTTGTCAAAATGTGTGTTTTAAGGTTAATCACTTTCTGTGATCACTAAACATGATTAAGATATGTTTGTGTAAGACTTAAATGATTATTACCTTGATGATAGTGTTTGTTGAATAATTCGTCTTTCGGTTGTCTTTGACGATAAATGTCTTTATACTTTGTCGTGATCAAAACTAAGAAAGATTAGTTAACGCTAATAATGTTTTTAGGCATTGCTTGCATTAACATATCTCACAAACGATAAATCGTCAAGTGACAGAAAATACACCATTAAAACAAGAATTAAATCATCTTTCTATCGAGGAGCAGATGTATATACTTTCGACGAACTTTTTTTCCTGAGAAAATCATATATGTTTCGTATCACGAATCATATATGATTTTAGAAAATCAATCAATAAATTGGTGTGTGTCACGAATCATAAGCGTGGGCTGTGTTTGTCACCAAATGTTTTGAATCGTTTAAGAGCCACAAACGATAAACGATGAACATTTTTGATAAAAAAGCTTATTTGATAACGTCTCGACAGACATTTTAATATTGTCTAACTCTCTTAGTTCGAAATGCTTCTTGAAAAGCATTTAAAAATGCTTTATTAAATTACACTTATACTCTCGAATATACTGTAACATTTATAATCTCTTTAATAAATTTATAAATAAAGTTATGTTTTTTTTTGTAATTTTACATTTTTTAATTAATCTTTCATTACTAAACATATTTTTTAAATAAACAGTTAATGCTTTATGATCTGCTAACTGTTAATTAAGGGTGAGCATTTAGAACATCGGATCGAAAAACCGAACGGACCGAGCCGGACCGGACCAAGCAAATTCGGTTCGGTCTTCGGTCCTTGATTTGTACCATTTCGGTCCTCGATCCGGTTCAGACTTACCCAAAAATCGTTTATTTTGCTTAATTCAGACTGGACCGGACCGACCCGAACCGGACCGGACTATTTCGGTCCGATCTCGGTCTGGAGTTTTAGACCAATTCGTTGTTCGATCCGGTCCGATCCAATCTGGGTCTATCGGTCAGCCCTAATGTTAATACTACTTTTTAAAGCATGTGCAATGAGTAACTTGAAGAAAGACTTTTTTTCTTTTTGAAAAAGTTATTAAAAAACTTTTTACCATTATTACAAAGACTTATTAGTTCATTTGGTAGAAAAACTTGGATAATGCCAAGTCTTTGGAACAAAAGTTTTTTATTTTCATATGATTGCATTAAATTTAAGAGCATTAGCGTTTATAAGCATCAATACTCTAAACCATTAAAAACTTGGAAGCATTTTAGATAAGTAACTAGTACTAGTTAATGCTCCTGATATTCTACTTGTCACCAAGTCTCACTTCTTTTTTAAGCACAAATAAAGGTTACCCTACATAACAATCCAACTCACACCGATAGTGAAATGCCATCTTATATCTCAGAAAAATCAACAAGTTTCCATCATAGTACACATAATAACAAAAATTGCCTTCTTATCCTGAAATAAACGAAACATGATGCAAGACCACAACCATGATCTCCTCTATCTCTTCATCGTACCTCTATCCATACTCACACTCACCACCTTCTTCCTCCGTCGCCACCGCCACAAACCACCATGTCACCAACAATCCTACCCACTCATCGGCAACATAATCGCGTTCCTCGTACACCGAAACCGCTTCCACGACTGGGTAACCGACATGCTGTCCACAAACCCTACTTTAACTCTCAAAGTCAACGGCTTCTTAAACCTCTCTAAAGGTATTTGCACGGTGGATCCCGACAGTATCAACCATATTTTACGTACAAATTTTGATAATTACATCAAAGGAAGCCGGTATACGGATGTGCTAGATGAGTTACTTGGTGGTGGTATATTTAATAGTGATGGACATGTTTGGTCTGTACAACGTAAGATTGCTAGTCATGAGTTTAATACCAAGTCGCTTAGATGTTTTATTTCGGATACGGTGGAGTTTCAAGTTGGAAATTCGTTGATTCCTCGTCTTTTGTCTGCTGTGGATTCGGGTGAAACGATTGATTTGCAGCAAGTTTTAAGGAAATTTACGTTTGATAATATATGTAAAGTCGCATTTGGAGTTGATCCAGGTAATATAAAGTTGCATCAGATTTAATTCAAAAGTACAATTGCTATTTCACATCTAATTAAATACTACTTGAACAGTTGGCAGGGACAACTAGGACTAATATATGTAAAATCGCGTTTGGAGTAGTAGTTTATTGTTTTGATATGTGAAAGTTAGGTTTGTCAGTTCATTAATAGTTTATGGCATACGGCCGAAATTAATATTATGATACTACATCAGTCTTTAAAATTATTGTTTATAGACAAAAAAAACATACAATTTTAGAAAAAATTATTTTTTCAGATTTCTCTCTCTTACTTTTTACAGAATGACAGTTTTATCTTTAACCAATTAATTTTATAATTCTTTATTATTTGTAATAATAACCTCAAGTGAGGGTAATATGGTAAACTCAAATAAAATTTTCTATATAATTTTTGAAGTTTTGGAAATGAACAATAATTTTGGGACAGCCCAAAATATAATAGTGGACAATAATATTAGGACAGAGGTAGTACATACTTGGACAGTTGGCAGGGACAACTAAGACTAAATATCGTCGAGTGCACATAAAATTTTGAACCGTAATACTAAACATTTGGATGAACAACAGAATGCATTTAACGTAAGTTTTGGAAAAAGTCAGGGTGGAACCACTGGTTCCGTCCCTGACGATTAGCCATCCTAAAAAGATCATTCTAGTAGATAAATATTAAAAAAATAAGATCATCTACGTACAAGTTTATAGTTTTTTTACACGGATAGTACGTCTGTATCTTTTTGTTACATGGATAGTATAAATAGGTGGGCGGCCTATATGAAAAAAGTACAAGAAAACTCGGGGGCTTCTTGATAGGTTATTCTCGTGGGCTGAGCCAGAATATAAACTCATCGGGTCCATAAAAATTTTAATACAAGTAAATATGTAATACGTAGTTTTGAAATTGGGTTCATTTTAAAGAAATAGATATTTTTAGCAAATATATACATTACGCGACAAAATACCATCGGGTTCCCGTGCATCCCGGGAACCCCCTAGCTGGTTGTTCTGTAAGCTTTTAATCATGCGTTTGTTACAGGATCATCAAATTCGAATGATGCAAACAGTATTTCGTTCATGCAAGCTTTTGATGTAGCAGTCGAGCATACGTTCAATCGGTTCATATCGCCATTGCCAGCAATATGGAAGACAAAAAGGTTTTTTAACATTGGTAGCGAGAGGAAATATAAACAAGCAATAGAAACCGTGAATCAGTTCGCTATGGATATAATTAAATCAAAAGAAACACAAACTGATTCCATGACCAAAGAAGACGATTTACTTTCAAGATTCATGGTTTCAAGTCGAGATATGGGATTTAACGACGAAGAAAGAAGAGGTTTCTTGAGAGATATAATCATAAGCTTCATGCTCGCAGGTAAAGATTCAACCGCGACTGCACTTACATGGTTCTTTTGGTTATTAGATGGACATCCACATTGTAAAGACATAATCCGCAAAGAGCTTGCTCATATTCATCCACCAAATGTCACATTCGACGAATTAAAAACACTTCACTACTTACACGCTGCTTTATCAGAGTCCATGAGACTCTTCCCACCCGTTCCAATCAACTCCAGATTGACAGTAAATGATGACGTGTTACCCGATGGCACATTTGTTGGTAAAGGGTGGTTTGCTGATTACTCGGCGTATGCAATGGGGCGAATGGAGAGACTTTGGGGGTCTGATTGTAGAGAATTTAAGCCCGAAAGATGGTTGGATGAAAATGGAGTCTACCAGGCGTTGGATCAGTTCAAGTATCCAGTTTTTCATGGTGGTTTTAGGATGTGTTTAGGGAAAGAAATGGCTTATCTGCAGATGAAATATGTCGTTGTGGCTGTCATGTATGAATTTGAGGTTGAAGTGATTGCTGGTGGTGGAACAGCTGAAAAAATGGTGAATCCGCCGTATAGTTTGTCTCTTCTTTTAAGTATGAAAAATGGGTTACCTGTAAAGTTAAAGAAGTTGAGATAACATCTTCAATTAGGTAGCTTTTGATTAGTGAGGAATAACAACAAATATGATCCGCTTGATAGCCACTAGCCAGTTGAATGGATTAAGGTATGGAATTGCTGATTTCATTTCACTTTGTGGAACATAAACCTTCTAGCTGATAGGTTTTTCTGTAACATATACTCGGTAACGCAGCAAGTGTAAATTGTAATGGAAGAGTGTGAAACATAAAACCTGTACATTTTATAGTTTACATATCAACTTGTGGCATCAGTTGTATTTTGTAAAGCTTTAGGGAAGTGGACATAACACAAAGGGTTTCCGTGATGACATAATTTACCACCTAGAAAATAGGCTAAAAGGTGGTTGTTTGAGTTACTAGTTTTTGGACACTCTGCAATCAGGGTGTTTCTTCGTTATCAGAATTGCGGGGTCTGCACGTACTCCCCCCGTCTCCAGTTCTGACTATGTTTGCAAGTAATCTAACACACTCCAACATTTAATAGTAGTAGTGATCTCAAACTTCTTGAACTCACATCTACCACAGATTGCAGTGCAAGTTAGTTATACAATAGTAGTACAGTGAAGTAGTGAACCTATGTTAGAATATCCGAAAATCGTTACAGATACTTCCATTCTATTGATATATATGTAATTATGTATGCTAAATATGTACAGGTGTTAGTTTCGACCCGTCTTCTTATTAATGGGTCAACTAGAGCTGTATTTGATCCTAAAGGCTCGCATGGTTAAGGTAAAACCAGTGTGCATAAATAGGAAACTTAGAAGCAGACTTCACACAAAACCCTAAAAGGCTGATCATGGATCATGCCTCTTGCTAAGAAGATGTTTGAGAGAGAGATGTCGTTAGAATGGGAGAGTTTGGTTGCGTGGTTGTTGTGATAAAATTAAGGGTGTGCTTAATTATACTAATGTGCTTAATTTATTTTGACATATCTGAACCTGAAAACCAAACCGAACCGAGCCGAGCAAATTCGATTCGGTTTTCAGTTTGGGATATATAGCTCGGTTCGGTTTCTGTTCAGATCGGTTTATGTTTGGCTCAAAACTAGCACTAAATCGATTTGAACCAACTAAACCGAACCGAAGTGGTTATAACCGGTTTGGTTTCAGTTTTAAATCGGTTTGGTTTTCGGTTTGATTTTTCTAAAAACTCGGTTTCGGTTCGGTTTTCACGCGATGCTGAGCCTTACGTGAAAGAGGGGGAGCATCGGGTCATACGCGGACAGCAAAAACCAAACCGGGCCAAGACTAATTTAGTTCAAAACCACGTATCGAAGACTCGTCCGAATCGTTTGGTTTGGTTCTAATTGGTCTGGCCGGTTAATCGAGGCGAGAATAAAAAATGAGGTAAAATGTGGACCGAAGACCGGACTAAAATAGATTCGGTCCGATTCGATTCGGGTCGTTTCTCGCAAATGCCAAAAAAAACTTTAGGAATACTCTTGACTTTATTTCTGAATTTTAGGGGGTGTTTGGTTTGGCTTATATAACGTAAGCCTATTTCGACTCAACCTCTTCTAACCAACCAGCTATTCCTTTTCTTCGTGCAGGGGCTCGAGCGTTCCAATATTGTAACCCAAGTTGAAAGACGTGGTTCATTTTTTGTGTTGCTTTTCTTGTATAAAGGTACAAGCACGTCGGACTCTTTGGAGATCCGTCTGAAGAAATAAAGGCATCAACAAGACCAGGCTGCGACACACTAGAACTTGGCCTAAAATTTGCGTATCAGACATTCAGACCGAATGTGTTTTTGTGAATTGCACATATCAGATCGCTACTAATAGTTTCAGGATGCCTCTATGAAACTAAACCATCCTTTTTTATGTTCAAAATGTTGGCGGGACAGTAGGTTATGCAGCTCCAACATACGTTCAAACTAATAGGATGACAACCAAAAGCGACATTTGGTGCTTCGGGCTGGTTAACTCATCACAGGTATAGAGTTTAAGAATCAGTTCTAGGATGCTATATATTATAGATAGATCACAAGTATATTTTTAAATAAAAACATGGCAACACTCAGAAAGACATCTGATTTCACTGGTATATCACACATGATACATTTGGTTATAAGCTAATAATCCAAACAGGGAATATGACACAAAATATGAACGAACCCGAGACCAGAAAATTTGGGCTAGGCTCGAGTGTGTTGCATGATATGTTCAAAATTAGCTGAAGCTCATTTTCCTCTTAGAGCTTGATATAAAAAGGTTGTAAAATCTGTTACTAATATATGACAAATAGGCAGGTCAAGTAGGCCGGGTAGATAGGTTTGGGTACAGAATGGATAACTGATTATACGGGTCAGAATGCGACCTGCAACGAATTTTGGGGTTTTTTTGGATGCTGAAGTTCAACTTTTGACCCGTGATAGAATATATCAAGAATCCGCCCATTCATGAATCATGAGTAAATTGGTCAAAATGTTCCCTTTAACATATATAGCATCTGTAATGCTATACAATTTTCTTTTAACAGAAAAGAGGCAATCCTTTGGTTTCCCACTTCCAGGAAACAAAGGATGACCCAGCTGTTCTGGAATTCCATAGTAATATCTATTAAATTGTAAGGTTGATGTTGAGCGACCATGTGTTTCAGGCTGAGAATGATGAGCGACCATGTGTTTCAGGCTGAGAATGATGAGCGACCATGCTAGCAGGATTAAGCTCGAGAACACAAACGGAAAGAGATATTTTGCAATCGTTATATCACCCCATAATCAATAATATTTGTATGAAAGATTTATATGTATTTTGTTGCTGGTTTAACGCAACTGTGTATGCCATAGTAGTAAAGGCTTGATGTATAATGTATTGTCCCGCAAAAACCTCACCGCGGAAAACCCGACCTCTGCAGCGGAGCTCAGGTTGAAAACCTTGTTTGACTGATGTGTAAAAGTACTGCACCTTACTTACATTTAGCATAAGACAACCTTGTCTTCCGGTATTTCCTCGTAAATAGATATTCTTTTTATAAATAAAGTCAAAGATTACATATCATAAAAGTCAAATGTATACTAATAATTAGTTAGTAGTAGCCTAAAATAGCTACAACGCAATTCTTTTGTTTATACGTCCTTCCCACCTGGAAGCACTCTTCGGAATACTCGTCTTCGTTCATATGGATGCACCATTTCTTTACTTGGCTTGATTATATATCGAGCCAGAAAGATTAGAAAAATCTTTTAGAACCATAAGCAGCATCCTGTCACCAGCTACTTCTCTGATTCCTCTAATCATATCTTGTCGAGATATCTTGCCTTCAACGTAACTGCGACGGCACTGTGTGATTTCCTTGACGGATTTAGGAGGCAACATATTGGATAATTTTGCAATGAGATCAGAAATCGGTATCGACGGGGACACTGGTTTCCCAAGACGAACTCCATTTACTTTGTTCATAATCCTTTGCGTCTTGAAACTTATGACGAATTCTGGCAAAATATGAGTGCTCATCTGACTACTCCAGATAATATATTTCTTAGGAGATGCAACATCATCAACACCCGAATCGAACTTGTCAGAAGTCGGTTGACATTGTGCAGAAAAACGATTAACAATTTCCGTTTTACCCAACAAAACGCGACAAAGCAATACGTGCTTCACTCCATCACCATCAGCAGTTGCAGACTCCACACTCTCAAGTGGCGAATGATCAGCATTCAGCACGACAGCATTCCCAAACCCCGTACAGTTTCCTATATCTTTATAACTAAACCCGTATTCCACAATCCTATGAATCTCGTCTTTGGAACAAGCACTAAACCATCCGTACTTTACATTCGTCTCCCCTCCATTTTTCGCCCCGATGGCGTTCGCGTATATCTGAAAGGAGGTGACCTTAGCTTGACTAACCACACTCACATTAAACATATTCCTATAAATACATTCCACTTGAGCTTTCATCCCATTTTCAGCTAGTTTCGCAACGAAATTGTTGGATATTATTCTATGCAACTTATCACCCTCTTCCAGCTTAACCAATCTATTAACCGTAGTCTTTTTAACCGAGTTTCTAGTATTAACCACGCTTTCACAGTCGGAAACAACCGACTGGTCATCACCTGAAGTCTGACCGGAAAACTTACCATCATCATGTTCATGGAAAACTCGAGGAAAAAACATTTGAGAAGACATTTTAAGGAAAAAGTTTAAGAAAGTGTGAGAGGGAATTAATGTTGTTTCAAACTAGAGTTTATGTGTGTGTGAGAAACTGTAAGGGAGATTGGTTTATATATGAAATGAAAGTCGGTTTGTGGTAATGAAATGGCGGTGTGGATTTATTGTTGGCTTAAGTCGGTTGTTTTTTAATCGGATGTTTTTTACTTGCTCAGAAAGGGTTGGTTGGGTTAAGTCGGTTGTTTTTACTTGCTCACAAAGGACTTAACAAAAATGACGTATTTAGTCCCTCATGAATGACAAACTAACACTTTTCGACGGCCGAGTAGAGAGCGTGTTTTTTTTTTATGCTTTTTTGTCAATATGTGTTCTAACTCATATTTTAGTGGGAAATTGATTATCTTTATTATATAAGTTCCGTTTTGATTTAAAGTTTTGAAATTTTGGAATTTTAAGTTTTGGTAAATGAAAATTTTCAAACATTAAAATTTTTTAAATTTTAAACTTTAAAAGAGGAAATTGCATATATATCCTTCCAAAAGTAAATAATTGCATATATATCAATTTTACAAGTTTTTTATGCACATAGTACAATGGTTTTTAACTTTTTATGCATATTTTAGATATATATGCAATTTTGTATTTTTGGAAGGATATATATGCAAAAGCCCCAAATTTAAAATATATACGCATGTTTGATTGACATAAATTTATAATATTTTGAAATCTTAATTTTAGGTTGAATTAATAAACGAATAAATATTTTTTATATAAAATATAAATATTTTTAATATTTCCCAATATCCTTCAATATCTCTCTAACCAAACGAACCGAACTTTTAGAAAACCAATTTTACAAAAACACGAACTGAAAACCGAACTAAATTAAATCGGGGAAAAAGGAACCAAACCGAATATATAGTTTAGGCGTATTTTTCGTTTTTTTAACTCGAAACCAAAATGAACCGAACCGAATAAACCGAAATATATATACAAACTCGAAAACCGAATCGAAAAAGGTCGGTTTGGTGTCGTTCGAGCCGGTTCGGCTCGATTTCTCGGTTCGATTCGGTTTTCAATTGACTTTGCTTAGCCTTAGTTCGAAGATATTATGGTTGAAAATTAATTAAAAATATACAGTTTTTAAAGATTATTTATTACAACATTTTTTTCTCATATTTTGTGATTGACAGTTTTATTTTTCACTAATTAATTTAAATTTTTTTAAAAGTTTGTAACTATATTTTCAAGCAAATGTGATATAGTAACTTTGATCAAACTTTCATTACCATTATTAGTAGTGGACAATTAAACTAGAACATCCAAAAAAACGTGAAGAATAACATTATGTGATTCTAGCAATTCTCTAATATATTAGCTACTTAATTGAGATAATTGAGAGAGAAGAGTCTTCATCCACGTAATTGTTATAAAAATAATTCACGTAATGATGTGCATCTTAATTTGTTGGTGCAAATATTTAAAAGAATCAAAAGTACGATAGATAACATTTATGTGAATATAGTATTTTCTTGTGAACCTTTACAAGAAAATTATGAACCCAATTATTAAGAAAAAAAGTCACCCGCTAAATTAATTATAAAGATAGATGTAAAGAGAGAAAACTGGTGTTACACTTGGTGATGGTGTTGAACGGGTGTGACTCGCGTAACTATACAACCTAACTTGTTTGAATGACTTTCAAAAAGACACTCATCTAAAGAGTTAAACAATTTATTAAACGGTTATCGCAAAACCCTAACCAAAATTTGAATGGCAAGTTAGTGGCCACATTTCTTAACGAGTAAAATCCTTTTGTTTTTTATCTAGTTCTTTTTCTTTTCTTTCCCTTATTTTAGCTTATTTTTTTTAGAATGTCAATTATTTCACAACCATCTTACAATATATTTGACATATCCCTCCAACGAAGGAAGGTTGTGTAAGATAATATATTATTAGATGATATATTATCTGCATATTATACATGACATGATAATATCAAATTAAATATAATTGATTTACTTATAATGGTATTTGATTTCTTTCTCGTTTTATATGTTAGTATTGATGGACATACTAACCAACAAGTCCTTATATAAACTATGTCCTCACCCTGCCCTAAACACACACAAAAGAAAACATCATACAATTATTTTGGCTCTTCATCAAGCTCTCTACAATAAAGTGGGTCAAGGGGAGAAACTAGTGTATGCTCTAAGGCGTTCTTAACATCATGTCAACACCATTTATAGCTTCCGGTATGTTATCTCTATCATCTTATCTATGTGGTTATTATCATATTCTAAGATCTTGTGGCATAATGATTTAATGTGTTTATCATTTAATGTTTAATGTTAATGTCTATACATTATAATAATGTGCTTACATGTGGTATCAAGAGCCAAGGTTTTGAATAAGATAATAATTCTTATATTTTTATTAAAAAAATTAAAAGAACTAAAAAAATTTATCACGTTGTTGACAAGCATTGTTATGTTCTATGATTTAGTATGTATACATCTTGAATCGGCACTGATATTAATGGTGAATCATAATATAGTTTTTGTTACATTAGGAAAAAGTGTTTTTTATTCTTTGGGATATATATCTGGTTCAATATGTATGCCATAGTTGTCAAATAAGTGAATTCGTTCCATATATTATTGATTGGTATTTAATTATTGGCTGAAGTGAATAGTTTAGTAATGTAATTCTTCATGAAATTGTAAATCATATTTTCATATTGGACTCAAATATGTGCTACTGCCTTGTATGATTAAGAATGATGCATAAATGATTAGTTGATCATAGAGTAAAATATACTGTTCGTCTTTATTGTTTGCGTTGACCGACGTCGTTCGTCCTTTGACAAAAAATGTTGTACCGTTCATCCTTAACTTTGAAACCTTTGCCGTCGTTTGTCCCTTGGTTTAACTAGGCCCACAAACGAATGTCAAGTTGTTTAACCACAAGGTTAAATTCGTCTTTTCACACCTTGATGCTACCATTACTAGCCACCATCATCTTCATCTTCTTTCCAACATCACTAAATCAAAAACTATGCGTCTCGCCATTAGAACTTTATAAGCTCTCAACATATTCTCATACACGTTTGATGTATCATCTTTCTCGACATCACCATTATTTTCTGCTACCACCACACCGCTGACCATAGTGACGTCGTCGATCAGTCTACAACCACCACTACGACACACTCACACAAGTTGCTAGCTCTATTGTGTATCATCATATTTGCATAATCAAGTTGTTAAAAAATGAAAAGGTATGTGAAGCTAAGAACTTTTATCCTTTTGATGTGGATTTTTAGTGGGATATAGGTTGTGACATCCACTCCTGATCTGATTTAAACACACAAACACCGGTCAGTTTTTTATCTCTCCATTTTTAACTGTATGTTTTTTTCTTGATTCTACACCATTGTCGTTGTGTACTCCACCATGGATTTGGTATTTTCAAATCTCTTTTATTACAATTATTAACTCTGCTGTTATTAAATTACTTTTTAGATGTGTAATGTATGCTTATAGATATGTTACCATTTCAGGATAGAATATGATTTTTTATTGCTTGATATAACGAATTTGCATTTGATATGCAAATGCTACTTTCTCTAAGAACAATGATACTAGTATTTTATTGGTTAATGGATTATAGGAACCTACAGCTTTTGAGAAAGTGCGTCTTTACTCGGCATAATCTTTACCAAGACAGACTGTGGTAGCCGCTACAGATACATGTTAAATTTCTATCCTTTTAATGTGGACTAGTTAGGGTGCCCGCGCTTCGCCGCGGGTATTTTGGTTGTGTTAGTTGCAGTGTAACTAACTTCCTGTATGTCTTCTGCTAGGCCTTATTTTGGTTGTGTTAGTTGCAGTGTAACTAACTTCCTGTATGTGTTCTGCTAGGCCTGATATATTTACTAAACAAAAATGAAGTTCAAAGGAAGGTGCGGTTTCTTTTCTTCGATGCATGTTTGATGAGATGGCATTTATACATGATCTCATCGTTCTTTTCGGGCTTTAAATGCATAAAAATGTCATAAAATACCATATATATGCTTGTGTTTGTTTACTTGTGTATTTTAGGTATGGATATCATGAAAAAGACAAAAGATCACAAGTTACAAGGAAAAACGGACACGAGAAACGAAACCGTACAAAGAACCGGGCCCTAATCATGGAATTCTCAACAAATACCCTTGAAGACTTGAAGACAAACAAGATTGATCCTCATTTGTTGAAGAAATGACACTTAAAACCCTTGTATATTAATAATTACAAGTTTGGTCCCTTAAGTTTGTCAAAATTACACAAAAGGTCCTTCAACTTTGAAGAAATGACAAGATTAGTCCCTCAACAAATCAAAATTGCCAATAATGGTCCCTTATCAAGTCAAAGATACAATGAAGACCTTTGAAGATCAACAATGTCTAAGATCAGCCCTTGAATTATCCAAAAATGGCAAAAATAACCCTTGAAATCCTTTTTCCAAAATTTTGTGCCAAAAGTGACAAGTGGTGAAAGTATTTAACAAAGGAGAATACGTTTTAGGGCTGAAAAACCTTATTTACCAAAAATATCAAAACACAAGGACCAAATGTGGGCAAAATAAACATTCAAATGTTTATTGCGCCAAACACTTTTCCACTCCACCAAAAACGGATCAAACAACTTACTGTTCACCTTTTACCACCCAGAATTACATCACTTAAAACAAAGGGTAATTTGCAATTACCTTGGCACACGTTTGATTCACCTCACCTTAAACACATCCCACACACAAAACCCTCACTCCCACTCACAAAGGACCCCACTCCCAATTCCCTTTCCACCAATCAGAATGCAACTTAGCCTCCAAGTTATGTGACGTGTCCAAATCAACAGCTATGATTCATTGCTTCATCACAAAGCTAAAATGAACATCCAGGATCACTTTGGACAGCTCACACCAAGGATTCGTCTAGAAGAACTTAGGGCATTTAGGGAAATTCACATCTAGGGTTTGTGAATAGTGTTAGCCAGGCATTTGCCTATAAAAGGAGACCTCAACATGTGAGAGTCCCTTTGTTCCAGTTTTAGGCTATCAATCTTTGTAATTCCTTTTTAAGTAATAAAATTTGATTTTCTGAATTTTGAGAAATCTTGTTGTTGTTTATTAAAAGTTGGTGTTGGAATAGCCTAATTCTGAGTTCCATTTATATGTTTGAAGGTTTTTGAGGCAAGGTTTTAGTTGATAAAGCTTGGGTTTCAAAAATCAGAAAGTGCTTATTGATTTGATCTCACCTTATTGTTTGTTCATCTTAGCAGCATTGGAAGCTGGTACTTGTTCTGCTAGTACCTCAGCTCAAACAATCCAGGGCCTGGATGTAGGTCTTGGAGGTTTGCATCTTCTTCCCTTTTCATTTTCTCTTTAAGTTTCTGATTATTTGTGATTTTTGTGGATTTATGCTTGAATCTGTGTTATTGTGGTTGATTATTGTTGATTTGGCTTGATTTGATGTTATTGAGGTGTTAGTGATCTGATTTGTGGGTTGAATCTTCATAAGCCTTTGAAAATTTGTGAAATCAAGTTTTAAAAGGGTCTTTGGGATTACTGCATAAGTTTGGATTGTGGCTTGTTAAGTGTTTGTGTGTTGTTAGCAAGTGTTGGTATCTGTTGTTTGGGTGTATTTATTCATCTGTTTGCAGGTTTTGTGGATTTGAACACATTGATTCTTAGATTGGCTATAAAATCTTCATAACTTGGTAAAATTGGCTAGGATTTTGAGGACACCTAGATCTAAGCATAGGTTAGGACTAACAAGTGCTAAATCATAGATAATCACACCAGGATAGAAGGATTTGAGGCTTGAAATTGGATCAAGTGTCAAGTATATCAGCAAAACTTGTTTCTGCATATGTTCATTGTTCATCAGTAACTTCTAGTGCTTTGATCTTGTTGATTACTTTGATTCAGTGTTTGATTCTTGTTGCTTTGTGTTTATTGTTAGTTTATATAGCTTGTGTATGCATCTGGTTAAGTTTGGTTGGCTTATTTTGCTTAAATCTGCTTATTAAGTGCTTAACTGCTTATTTGCATATCTGGTGCATATCTGTGGACTGTTTGGCTTATTGTGGCTTATTGTGTGGATCATTTTGTGATTTTATTGTTGCTATTGACTCCTTGTGATTCACTGATCACAAGGGTGCCTTTGTTTCCAATTGAATCAAACTAGAACTCTCATATAAGCTTGGTCAATTAGTCAAAGCAGTGGGAACTCCTTTCCCCTGCTAGTTACCACTGATAGTGCAATTTTGGTGTCAGCTTAACAATAAGCTATAATAGCTTATTCCAACCAGCAACAACTTTGTTTTTTTAATAGGTGCTCATATTTTGACCCATTTGTTCATACTGGAGCATTTAGGTGGTTGACTTTTAGGTTTGACTAGAAAACCAACTCCTTTGACTTTTACATAAGTTCATTTGTGCTTATTCTGGCTTATTGGTTGTGCTTATTGGATTTTTGTTGATTGATATTGCTTATTGAGTCCATTTGAAAGCTTTTGCAAGTTGAATCAGCTTCTGAGGTGCATTATTTCTCAAAAACGACTATTTTGTCGTTTTGTGGATTTTTGCTTTTCTATTTTCTGGCTTATTGAGTGAGCTTATTGTAAATTTCTTTTGACAGATCTCTTAAGCATCCTAAAAGAGGGTTGTGTGTCAAATTAGAGCTTATGGCATTAGCTTATGGCTTAATGGGCTGAAAAGCCCAATAAGAATAAGCTTTGTGTTCAATAAGCTGTGATAAGCTCACATTCAGCTTTTGGGCCTTTAGAGTTTTATTCTTAGAATTGAATTTTGAGTCAGATAGGGCTTTTCCAAGTCAATTGGGCCAAGTTTGACTTTTTGGGCCCAAAAGCCCATTTGTGTTGACTGAATTTAGATTTGGCCCATTTGAGGGCCCATTAGGGGTATTTTGGTAATTTCACTTTGATTTTTTGATTATTTAGGTTAAAATAAACTAGTTTGCAAGTTTTTAGAATTTTTTATAATTTTTGGATTTTTAATATTATTTTATTATTATTTTATTATTATTTTTAAAATTTCACATTTTCCAACTTTTTACATTTTTCTTAGGTTTAATACATCAAAATAGGAATTTAGCAACTTTTAGAATAATTTTATCTCTTTTAGAATAATTTTTATAATTATTTTAAGTTTTAATAGTTTTTAATTCATTTTAAATAGTTTTTATTAGTTTTAAAATTTCTAAAAATAGTTTTTAATCTTTTTAGGTCATTTTAGAGGTTTATCAATTGAAAAATCTTTATTTGGGCTTTTTGATAATTTATTTGATTTTTAGGGCTTTAATTAGCATTTAAAAATTGAATATTTAATTATTTAAAAAGTTTGGAAAAGTTTTGATCATTGGTAAACTCTTAGTTTATTTAATTTGATTTTTGGTGAATTTTTGGTAATTTTTAGAATTTATTTATATTTTTGTGATTTTTAAGGTTCTACGTTTTAACTTTCTAGTAGTGATTTTTTTTGTCAATTCTTATTTTTACGTTTTCGTCATCTTCTTTTCTAATCCCCTTCTAAACCAATCTTTAATCACAAACATTTGACAAGTTTTTCACACACATATACCTCCTTGGGAAACGAACTTTCACACCATTAAGGGTCATTAGTGTTGATTTTCCTAAATCATCACTCAATACTTACCGCTTTTACGCCTTTTTCCTAAGAGGTCGTATTTTACCACAATCACTTTGGCGCCGCTGCCGGGGAGGTGTGTCGTGATTAATTTGTATTGTTGTTTTTAATATTAACCAAATAATATTTGTATTAGTAGAACTCTACTAATACGTATTATCGGTTTTCTTGGTTTTTCTTGTACAAATATTATTACTATATTGTATTAAGTATCACAATCAATTTACAATATCTCCAAAAGTGTGAAAACACAACCTTAATTGGGATTTCATCACTCAATTATTGTATTCGAATCTCAAACAAAAAGAAAAGGCAAAAATAGATAAATACTTTCGTGAAGCTCGATTTTGAAAAATACAAACTATAAGGTGGGTATAAGGCGGGTATTATAAAATATACCCTAAGGAAAAAGGCTCTTAAGTGCTTCGCGCCGCCTCGTTTCCCCGCTTGCTTGTGAGTATTTTGAGATTGAAGGCTAATCGAGGGTTTTGCCGCCCAAAGTATTATTACGTATACTATATTTGCTTGGTTTTCTTTGTGATTAAAACCTCTTGAACAATTTGGTTTTCACCAAAGTTCTAAAGTCATTCGAAGGCGTTCACTCCACGTGATCGTTTTCATTCCTTTGAGGCTTCTTTAATCAAGAGTTTGATTCGAGGAGAGATTTTGTAGATTGTTGTCTACGAAGATACACCAAAATCCAAAAAATTAAATATCATCATAAACACAAAAAACAATTGAAAATTCACAAAACACCCAAAAATAATATTCTTTGCTCACCTCCTATTCTTCGTGAAGTTTATGATCACTCGTAATCAAGCAAAACGAGCTCGTAAACGACTTCAAAAGCAAGCCAATCAAGAGACGTTGATTGAGGAAGAACCTTCAATTGTTGAACCTATTGTAGAACAAGAAGTCGTCATGGCTAATCGTACTATGATGGAGTTGCTACAAGCACCCACCGAGGGTTTTGGAGAGGCTATTGTGATTCCCGCCATCCTTGCGGAGAATTTTGAAATTAAGACGGGTTTAATGTCGATGTTGCAAGCAAATAAGTTTAGAGGTCATGAGAAAGACAACCCGCATTACCATATTAGGAATTTTAACCGTCTCACCGCCACTAGCAGGTTTAAGGATGTTCCACATGACGCCATTAAGATGATGCTGTTTCCATACTCGTTGGATGGACCCGCAAAAATTTGGCTCGAGAAAGAACCGCCAAATTCGATTTTGACATGGGCCGATCTCGTTTCTAAGTTTGTGAACAAGTTTTTTCCACCATCTAAAACAACACACTTGAAGAATGAGATTTCACGATTTGTGCAAAGAAATAATGAAAGTTTTTCAATGGCATGGGAACGATTTAAAGAAATGTTACATGAATGTCCACACCATGATTTTACGGAATTGCATCAAGTGGATACTTTTTATAATGGGCTTAATGATCATGAACGAGATTATTTAAACGCCGCCGCGGGTGGTAATTTTTTGTGCAAGACGACAAATGAGGCTTTACAAATCATTGAAAATAGATCTAAGGTTTATAACCCTCGTAACACACCGAGTGTTGCCAATATGGGTTCGTCATCTTCGTCACAATCGTCTCGTAGCATTAATGCCTTACATGATGAAGCTAATGAGGAAAATCGGTTTTTTGATAGATTTGCTAATCTTATGTCCCATTGGAAGGCTCAAGAAGCTTCCAATTCCGCTTCGGTTAAAGCGGTTGATAAGAGTTGTTTATCTTGTGGGGGAGCTCATGATCTTTCCGAGTGCATTACCGCGGATGGAAACACTTCGAGTGCTTATGTAGCAACGGGAACTTACAACCAAAACGGTCAAGGTTCCCGCCAAAATCAAGCTCCACCAAACCAAAATGTTAACAATTATCGAAACAACAACCAAGGTAATTACCAAGGCAACACACGCAATTACAACAAAGGGAATTATCAAAGTGGGAATGGACAAATCTCTAATCAAAACCAAAACCGTGATTTTCAAAACACTACACAAGGTTTTCAAAATGCTCACACTAAAAATTTGCAAGGAGAATTTTTGGATTATGCAAAAGCAAATGATGCTAAATTTGATAACATGCAACGTGAGATGATTAGCTTAAGATCCGAGTTGAAAAACGAGCTAAAAAATGAACTTGCTAATGAACTTAAAACTCATGCAAACAAAATGGAAGGAAATGTCCAACGTCTACAACAAAATCAACAAAAGATGGAATTAGGACAACATGAGATTAAGCAAGAGTTATTAAAAGCGGATGCTAGGCAATCAAAATTTGAGGACCGAATGGCTAAGATGTTTGAAGCGATCATGTGTAAACCCTCTTCCTCGGGTGGTCTTCCTAGTGATACCATTGCAAACACGAAGGGAGAAATGAAGGTTATTACTACACGAAGTGGTAAAACTTTCAAGGAACCAATCTCTCGTCCAAGTACTTCTACGGAGAAGGAAATCGAGAAAGAACCCGAGGTGATGGTCGAAAAGGAGCACATTACAATCCCACGAAGTACCGCTCATACCACACCTACGGTTGAACCAATACCAATTGTGGAACCCGAGTTTCCAAGGCCGTTGCCTAATGACCAACCCACACCACCTTTACCCTACCCTTCGAGACGAAACAAAGAAAAAATGCAAGAACGTAACAAACAACAAATCGAGCTTTTTATAAAAATGTTTCAACAAGTGCATTTTGATGTGAGTTTAGCCGACGCGTTGTTATATATGCCTCGTTTCGCTTCCACTTTTAAAAGTATGATGAGCGATAAGGAAAAGCTTTCAAAGCTTGCTAATTGTTCTTCGGTTTATCTTAACCGCATACCGGAAAAAGTTGGTGATCCCGGAAAGTTTCTCATTCCTTGTGACATACAAGAAATGAAAGAATGCCTCGCCTTGGCCGATCTTGGTGCGAGCATTAATTTGATGCCATTTTCCATTTGGAAATCGCTTTCGCTTCCGGCTCTCATTCCTTCGAACATGTCCATCGAGATGGCCGATCATTCTACGATTATGGCATGTCGAGTAGCCGAAGATGTTTTCGTGAAAGTGGGGAAGTTCTACTATCCCATTGATTTTATAGTAGTTGACATCCCCGCGGATCCTCAAGTTCCTCTAATTTTAGGTCGATCATTTTTAGATACTTCGAGATCGCTTATCGATGTTCATGCGAGAACTATCACTTTGAGATTCAACGAAGAGGAACTTGTTATAAACGCTACTCAAAACTCGAAACCTTCTCATGTTTATGCAATCGCTACCATCAATCACATTGACATCGTTGATGTGGTTTGCGATGAGTTTTCACAAGAAGTGTTAGGTTTTTCCGATAGCTCGTCAAGTGGCAATCCCACTATTTTGGATCTGATTCTTGCTAATTCCACACCAAATCTCACTCCATTCCAAGGAGGCAATTTCACTTCAAATGAAATCGACAATGAAGATGAGGTGTTGATTAGTGATGATACTTCTATTCCACCATTTCTTTCGCCGATGGAAGTTATGAGTGTTGAACCAAAATCTTCAATCGAGGAACCACCTATCCTTGAATTGAAATATCTTCCTTCTCACCTTGAATACGCATTCTTGGAAGGTGATGACAAGTTGTCGGTTATTATTGCAAAAGGACTTGCTAATAATGAAAAAACCGAGCTCTTGAAAGTTCTTAAGGCTCATAAAGGGGCAATTGCGTGGAAAATATCCGACATTAAGGGTATTGACCCAAAATTTTGTACTCACAAGATTTTAATGGAGGAGGATTACAAACCCGCAATTCAAAGTCAAAGAAGGGTGAATCCCAAAATTCACGATGTCATTAAAAAGGAGGTCCTTAAACTCCTTGACGCGGGAATGATTTATCCTATATCCGATAGCCCATGGGTGAGCCCAATCCATTGTGTCCCTAAAAAAGGAGGAATGACCGTTGTGCCCAATGAAAACAACGAGTTAATTCCAACTCGTGTTGTGACTGGTTGGAGGGTGTGTATTGACTACCGAAAGTTAAATGACGCCACTCGTAAAGACCACTTTCCTTTGCCCTTCATGGATCAAATGTTGGAGCGACTTGCGGGAAATGAATCCTATTGCTTTTTAGATGGTTTTTCCGGTTACTTTCAAATCCCTATCGACCCTCGTGATCAAGAGAAGACTACGTTTACGTGTCCTTATGGAACGTTCGCTTATCGTAGGATGTCTTTCGGACTTTGTAATGCACCCGGTACGTTTCAACGGTGTATGATGGCGATTTTTCATGATATGATCGAGAAGTCGATGGAAGTATTTATGGATGACTTCTCGGTGTTTGGTAATTCGTTCACGTCATGTTTATCTAATCTCGAGCAAATGTTAAAACGTTGTGAAGAAACCAATCTTGTGCTTAATTGGGAGAAATGTCATTTTATGTGTAAACAAGGAATCGTCTTAGGACATAAGGTGTCGAAGGCGGGGATTGAGGTCGATAAAGCTAAGGTAGACGTCATCGCCAAGTTACCTCATCCCAAAACCGTTAAGGGAGTTAGGAGTTTCCTAGGCCACGCAGGCTTTTATCGTCGTTTCATCAAGGACTTTTCGAAAATCTCTCGTCCTATGACACACCTTCTCGAGAAGGATGCTCCTTTTAATTTCAATGAGGATTGTGTTAAGGCTTTCGAAACTCTCAAAAGGAAACTTACCGAAGCTCCCATTCTTGTTGCTCCTCATTGGGAATTACCCTTTGAAATCATGTGCGATGCAAGTGATTATGCTATAGGGGCCGTCTTAGGGCAACGTTATGACAAGCATTTTCGTCCTATCCACTATGCTAGTAAGACGATGATCGAGGCTCAATTAAAGTACACCACAACGGAAAAGGAATTCCTTGCCGTGGTCTATGCTTTTGAGAAATTCCGACCTTATCTTGTCTTGACTAAAAGCATCGTGTATACCGACCATTCGGCTATCAAGTATCTCTTAGCTAAGCAAGATGCTAAGCCGAGATTGCTTCGTTGGATGCTTCTCCTCCAAGAATTTGATGTCACCGTGCTTGACAAAAAAGGAGCCGAGAATCTAGCGGCCGATCATCTCTCTCGTCTAGAAGATCCTCACAAAGATGTTTTCGAGAACAAGGAAATTACCGAAACATTTCCTCTTGAGACTCTCGGTGTAGTGAATTCTAAAGACACAACACCATGGTTTGCCGACATTGCAAATTACCATGCGGGCAATTTCATAATCAAGGGTATGACGACACAACAAAAACGAAAATTCTTTCGTGACGTCAAGTTCTATTTTTGGGACGACCCTTATCTCTTTCGGATTTGTGCGGATCAACTCGTTCGACGTTGTGTGTTTGGTGCCGAAGCTTCTAATATCCTTAGAGCTTGTCACGAGGGACCCACGGGTGGTCACCACGGTGCTGATCTCACGGCTAAGAAAGTGTTCGATGCCGGTTTCTTTTGGCCTTCTATCTATCGTGATGCACACGCACTTGTGAAGTCGTGTGATTCGTGCCAACGTCAAAGAAAATCATCTCAACGTGATGAAATGCCGCAAAACATAATTCAAGTTTGTGAGATTTTCAACATATGGGGAATAGACTTTATGGGGCCGTTCCCATCGCCTCATGGCAACAAATATATCCTCGTCGCGGTGGACTACCTTTCTAAGTGGATGGAAGCTAAGGCTTTGCCTACTAATGATGCTCGTGTGGTAGTGAAGTTTTTGAAGCAACTATTCTCTCTGTTCGGAACCCCTCGTGCTATTATAAGCGATCATGGAACCCATTTTGGTAATGACCAATTCGAAAAGGTTCTAAAGAAATATGGGGTTACACATCGTCTTTCTACGGCTTATCACCCGCAAACGAGTGGGCAAGTCGAGGTTTCGAACCGAGCTTTGAAGAGGATTTTAGAGAGGTCAATTGGAGAAAACCGTGCTTCATGGTCCGACAAACTCGATGACGCTTTATGGGCCTTTAGGACCGCTTATAAGACACCTATCGGTTGCACTCCTTATAAGTTAGTATATGGGAAGAATTGTCATTTGCCCATTGAGTTGGAGCATAAGGCATATTGGGCCCTTAAGCATGCTAATTTTGACTTGAAGACCGCGGGAGATCACCGGAAAATACAATTAAATGAATTGGATGAATTAAGGGATAATGCTTATGAAAATTCATTAATTTTTAAAGAAAAGACTAAAAAGTTTCATGATTCAAAGATTAAAAACCGGGTTTTTAACGTTGGTGATCAAGTGTTGCTTTTTAACTCTCGTCTTAAGATATTTTCTGGGAAATTGAAATCTCGTTGGTCGGGTCCGTTCACCATTACACAAGTGTTTCCATATGGGACCATTGAGCTAGCTCAAGATGATGGTCCTAATTTCAAGGTGAATGGACATAGGCTTAAGCACTACTTTGGTGGGGAAATTCCTTCAATGGTTGCCCCCGACCAGACACCTTCCCCAATGATAATTAGCATTGAGGGGATCGAGTCGAGCTCATGACTCGGTAATAAAAAACGAGGTGCCTCGTGGGGGAGATCCCATGCTTATCTTTTATGCTCACTATTCACTAATAAGGGGACTTGTACCCTTTCAACTCGTTGTCTCGTGGTTGTTTGTGATTGTGTTATCTAGATCATCATCATCTACGATTGAAGACTCTCGTGTTCGTTTACGTGAGCCTCCATCGTTCGTTTGAAGAAGTTTTTCACGAATCCATGACATATCCTTTATTGTTCTAACAATTATCTTTTAGCATACTTAATAAACGGCTTTAGATATATATTGTTGATCACCCTTTCCATGCTAGATCCTAAGCATTCGACTCTTCGTCTCTAGTATGGGGGTGCTCCACCTTTAGACTCGAAACATTGAGGACAATGTTTACTTTTAGTATGGGGGGGGGGGGGTGAATAGGTACTTGCTTTGCTACGCCCTCACGCTCTCCAATTTTCAATGTTTTGTTTTGCTAATAAGGCTAAAAATGGCCAAATTTTAAAATTTTTCTTAGTTTTTCATAAGTGTTTTTAAGACACGAATGTATATTTTCCGATGGGTAGAATAAGAGTTAATTTTTGACTTGATGGGCATTTGGAGCCATTTACATTCCTTAACCCGCTCAATTCAAGTTTTGCTAGACTTTTATATAGGGAGCTTTAAAACGCGAAAGTCTTAATTCATACGGGTTAAGAACAAGAACTTTTCTTAAGTTCCTATAATTGATTCTAGAAAGTCACTTATCAAGGGAACTTTAAAACGCATTCTCTAAACTTGAAAAAGTCCAAGAAAGTGCAAGATCCTATAGGTGGCTTGAAAACCCAAAACTTTGACTTAATATAGTCTTAATGAAAGCTAATCCAAATTTGGCTTAATTTTGACTTGCATGGCTAAGTATTCACGAGTCTCTTTAATTAGAGGTCTTTATATAGTGAAGAACGAGAAATGATAGAGTTAGACAAGTGATCATGCTAAACGTAGAACATGAAAATGTTCTTTCAAAAACTCATATATTTTTAATTGTGGCTTTTTCTTCCCATAAGATCAATGCATTAAGAATAAATCATAATTGCAATAAGTAAGGTCGTACGATTTGAAAGGTTACTTAGCCTCTAGCACAAGATCGTTTAAAAGTTGCTCGGGGTTGAATAGAGTTCATAGCCAAGGCATAACTTATTGAAGCGGGACGCGAAGATTGGCGATCATCCAAAAAGGCCCTAACAAGGCATGAGGAGCTCTATTTTTGCTAAAGATCCAAAGATGATGTGAAGTATCATTATTCCTAAATCAATATGAAGGATCGAGACACACGACGAAAAGCAATTACTCCCCTAAAGATCATGGAGAAATTCTATCCAAAAAGACCCTAACAAGGTATGAGGATAAATATATCCAAGTCCGAAAAGGAGGCGGATCGTTGTATATCAAAATCCAAAGTAAAGATTGAAGAAAAATGATGAAGTCGTGGTCCAATATGAAGAATCTCTCAAAAACGTCAAGTGAAGAAATTCCAAATATATGAAGAGAAGACCATAATTTCAAGAACGTCTTCCCAAGATTTGAAGTATGTAGTACATGCCTCGGTCCGAGAAAGGTCTCAAATCGTGAAACGAGTTATGCCAAGATATGAACTTAAGGAGATACACGAGAAGCCGTTTTAAAAGATTTTGTCCTTCGGCTAACTATTGATCAAATCGTGCTACTTTGCTTTCGGACTAATAACTACTCAAATAAGTCAATATGAATCACTTGTGATCCATGACAAATAGATAAAAAATTCTAGTAACCCATTTCCTTTTATAATAACTAGGATTGCGGGGAGAAAAAGTATTACACAATTTGGACGTATGAGTAGTGTTAGCATTGTGACTTGTACCAACAATGATCTCGTTTTTGCATTTAGCATGGAATGTATGACAATCAAGGATGACGAAGTTTACTCTAAGGGACATTTACTTGTTTCTATTCTTTGACCCTAAAAGTCACTTTTGTGATGAAAATCATACATTATGTCTTTACACATCTTCGTAGTATGTTGCAAGTCTTTTACTCTTCAATAAAGGTTAATAAAATTTGAACTTTTGTGATGCTATGATACTTTATTCTAGCATTGCGTGAGGGCACGGCAATGACTTAGTATGGGGGAGTGATGAGATGGCATTTATACATGATCTCATCGTTCTTTTCGGGCTTTAAATGCATAAAAATGTCATAAAATACCATATATATGCTTGTGTTTGTTTACTTGTGTATTTTAGGTATGGATATCGTGAAAAAGATAAAAGATCACAAGTTACAAGGAAAAACGGACACGAGAAACGAAGCCGTACAAAGAACCGGGCCCTAATCATGGAATTCTCAACAAATACCCTTGAAGACTTGAAGACAAACAAGATTGATCCTCATTTATTGAAGAAATGACACTTAAAACCCTTGTATATTAATAATTACAAGTTTGGTCCCTTAAGTTTGTCAAAATTACACAAAAGGTCCTTCAACTTTGAAGAAATGGCAAGATTAGTCCCTCAACAAATCAAAATTGCCAATAATGGTCCCTCATCAAGTCAAAGATACAATGAAGACCTTTGAAGATCAACAATGTCCAAGATCAGCCCTTGAATTATCCAAAAATGGCAAAAATAACCCTTGAAATCCTTTTTCCAAAATTTTGTGCCAAAAGTGACAAGTGGTGAAAGTATTTAACAAAGGAGAATACGTTTTAGGGCTGAAAAACCTTATTTACCAAAAATACCAAAACACAAGGACCAAATGTGGGCAAAATAAACATTCAAATGTTTATTGCGCCAAACACTTTTCCACTCCACCAAAAACGGATCAAACAACTTACTGTTCACCTTTTACCACCCAGAATTACATCACTTAAAACAAAGGGTAATTTGCAATTACCTTGGCACACGTTTGATTCACCTCACCTTAAACACATCCCACACACAAAACCCTCACACCCACTCACAAAGGACCCCACCCCCAATTCCCTTTCCACCAATCAGAATGCAACTTAGCCTCCAAGTTATGTGACGTGTCCAAATCCACAGCTATGATTCATTGCTTCATCACAAAGCTAAAATGAACATCCAGGATCACTTTGGACAGCTCACACCAAGGATTCGTCTAGAAGAACTTAGGGCATTTAGGGAAATTCACATCTAGGGTTTGTGAATAGTGTTAGCCAGGCATTTGCCTATAAAAGGAGACCTCAACATGTGAGAGTCCCTTTGTTCCAGTTTTAGGCTATCAATCTTTGTAATTCCTTTTTAAGTAATAAAATTTGATTTTCTGAATTTTGAGAAATCTTGTTGTTGTTTATTAAAAGTTGGTGTTGGAATAGCCTAATTCTGAGTTCCATTTATATGTTTGAAGGTTTTTGAGGCAAGGTTTTAGTTGATAAAGCTTGGGTTTCAAAAATCAGAAAGTGCTTATTGATTTGATCTCACCTTATTGTTTGTTCATCTTAGCAGCATTGGAAGCTGGTACTTGTTCTGCTAGTACCTCAGCTCAAACAATCCAGGGCCTGGATGTAGGTCTTGGAGGTTTGCATCTTCTTCCCTTTTCATTTTCTCTTTAAGTTTCTGATTATTTGTGATTTTTGTGGATTTATGCTTGAATCTGTGTTATTGTGGTTGATTATTGTTGATTTGGCTTGATTTGATGTTATTGAGGTGTTAGTGATCTGATTTGTGGGTTGAATCTTCATAAGCCTTTGAAAATTTGTGAAATCAAGTTTTAAAAGGGTGTTTGGGATTACTGCACAAGTTTGGATTGTGGCTTGTTAAGTGTTTGTGTGTTGTTAGCAAGTGTTGGTATCTGTTGTTTGGGTGTATTTGTTCATCTGTTTGCAGGTTTTGTGGGTTTGAACACATTGATTCTTAGATTGGCTATAAAATCTTCATAACTTGGTAAAATTGGCTAGGATTTTGAGGACACCTAGATCTAAGCATAGGTTAGGGCTAACAAGTGCTAAATCATAGTTAATCACACAAGGATAGAAGGATTTGAGGCTTGAAATTGGATCAAGTGTCAAGTATATCAGCAAAACTTGTTTCTGCATATGTTCATTGTTCATCAGTAACTTCTAGTGCTTTGATCTTGTTGATTACTTTGATTCAGTGTTTGATTCTTGTTGCTTTGTGTTTATTGTTAGTTTATATAGCTTGTGTATGTATCTGGTTAAGTTTGGTTGGCTTATTTTGCTTAAATCTGCTTATTAAGTGCTTAACTGCTTATTTGCATATCTGGTGCATATCTGTGGACTGTTTGGCTTATTGTGTGGATCATTTTGTGATTTTATTGTTGCTATTGACTCCTTGTGATTCACTGATCACAAGGGTGCCTTTGTTTCCAATTGAATCAAACCAGAACTCTCATATAAGCTTGGTCAATTAGTCAAAGCAGTGGGAACTCCTTTCCCCTGCTAGTTACCACTGATAGTGCAATTTTGGTGTCAGCTTAACAATAAGCTATAATAGCTTATTCCAACCAGCAACAACTTTGTTTTTGTAATAGGTGCTCATATTTTGACCCATTTGTTCATACTGGAGCATTTGGGTGGTTGACTTTTAGGTTTGACTAGAAAACCAACTCCTTTGACTTTTACATAAGTTCATTTGTGCTTATTCTGGCTTATTGGTTGTGCTTATTGGATTTTTGTTGATTGATATTGCTTATTGAGTCCATTTGAAAGCTTTTGCAAGTTGAATCAGCTTCTGAGGTGCATTATTTCTCAAAAACGACTATTTTGTCGTTTTGTGGATTTTTGCTTTTCTATTTTCTGGCTTATTGAGTGAGCTTATTGTAAATTTATTTTGACAGATCTCTTAGGCATCCTAAAAGAGGGTTGTGTGTCAAATTAGAGCTTATGGCATTAGCTTATGGCTTAATAGGCTGAAAAGCCCAATAAGAATAAGCTTTGTGTTCAATAAGCTGTGATAAGCTCACATTCAGCTTTTGGGCCTTTAGAGTTTTGTTCTTAGAATTGAATTTTGAGTCAGATAGGGCTTTTTCAAGTCAATTGGGCCAAGTTTGACTTTTTGGGCCCAAAAGCCCATTTGTGTTGACTGAATTTGGATTTGGCCCATTTGAGGGCCCATTAGGGGTATTTTGGTAATTTCACTTTGATTTTCTGATTATTTAGGTTAAAATAAACTAGTTTGCAAGTTTTTAGAATTTTTTATAATTTTTGGATTTTTAATATTATTTTATTATTATTTTATTATTATTTTTAAAATTTCACATTTTCCAACTTTTTACATTTTTCTTAGGCTTAATACATCAAAATAGGAATTTAGCAACTTTTAGAATAATTTTATCTGTTTTAGAATAATTTTTATAATTATTTTAAGTTTTAATAGTTTTTAATTCATTTGAAATAGTTTTTATTAGTTTTAAAATTTCTAAAAATAGTTTTTAATCTTTTTAGGTCATTTTAGAGGTTTATCAATTGAAAAATCTTTATTTAGGCTTTTTGATAATTTATTTGATTTTTAGGGCTTTAATTAGCATTTAAAAATTGAATATTTAATTATTTAAAAGGTTTGGAAAAGTTTTGATCATTGGTAAACTCTTAGTTTATTTAATTTGATTTTTGGTGAATTTTTGGTAATTTTTAGAATTTATTTTTATTTTTGTGATTTTTAAGGTTCTACGTTTTAACTTTCTAGTAGTGATTTTTTTTGTCAATTCTTATTTTTACGTTTTCGTCATCTTCTTTTCTAATCCCCTTCTAAACCAATCTTTAATCAAAAACATTTGACAAGTTTTTCACACACATATACCTCCTTGGGAAACGAACTTTCACACCATTAAGGGTCATTAGTGTTGATTTTCCTAAATCATCACTCAATACTTACCGCTTTTACGCCTTTTTCCTAAGAGGTCATATTTTACCACAATCAATGTTCGAGAAAGTTAGGACATAGATGTTACAATAGGACGCCGTGAACCTAGCGGTTTCCGTATCTCTTATATTACAAAAATATATTTAACATAGCGGCTTATGTAATTATTTGAATCTCTCATTTGCTCCTGTTCTTTTTTTACCAGCTTGAAATTTAAAATTTTTTGGTGCTTCATGTGCTTGCATCTTGACCTACAGTCCATGTATAGCAGTAGACTAATAAGAAAAGATAAAACACACACATACGACAATAGGAATAGAGCGAGACTTGTTACCTTCTAAAGGAGTAACTAAAAGAGTATCGCACGAAAAGACATGCATCTTTTGATGAGCATCCACATTTGCATATGTTTCAGTAATGAATTAGAAAGTTTTGTTCCAAAGAACCATTAAAAGATCGAGTTCTTGACTTGGGTATCTAATTCATAAGCTTTAAGCTCTTCCATCGATGATGACCAAACTTTAGGTTGCAGTAAACAAAAAACAGTTCCATACCTTCTTCCCCTGTAGCAGTTGCCTAACAAATAAAAACAATGTCAATTCCATAAGACTTCATTTAACTAACCATGTTTTATAGGTAAAAAAAATGCAGAACATGGCCCAAACACTCATTGTCCATTTTTTCTAACTTAATGATAAGTATTCATTTTCCTAGCTACATGTCGGATGGATTCATCGACATACCTGATCCTAGGCATACTCCACTCTACTGTGGCAAATATAAGACCATCACATAAGCATTCGTAAAGTCATGTAAGGACTTTACTGGATTCTTGGAGCTTGCCATTTGTAAGTATAGTTTTCCTTATGTTCATGTGATATCAATATATCATTTATGGGAACAAAAAAAAGCACCATGTTCTATACTACTAGGAAAATCACTTTTAACGGGGTAGATGTTACGCAAGATTCTTATCTAGGGTATTTAATTAGGCTTGTTGAAAATGGGTTGGTTTAAGCTAAAAATTCAGGGGATGCACTAAAGTATGAAACTTATAAACTCTTTATAACTAAATAAAGCTGATCTCATATTGGTATTCCATTTATATAAGTTGACATAAATAAGCTAGTACAAAGACTTACCTTTATCATTGTCAAGTGCCACAACTTGCCCAATTTCTACAACTCCTGCATACCTAATAGAGCATAGTCCTGAAGCTGATAGAACCTATTAGCCCAAGTAGAAACAAACATCAACTATCTCTCCCATTAAAATGCAATCACATATAGCTACCGACCATCAACGGCGCACACCAAGAGCTACTATCAACCATCCATTTGATTTGCTTGTGCAAGTCTAGCATTGTCATGCATAAAACAACTTAGCATTAATCATCTAGACATTAGCACATATCTTGTCATCGTATTAGTCAGTAAATGAGAATAACTTACGATAGTTTCATATAACGGGTTCAACACCTCGAATAATGGTTGACGTGTTTTGTCCTTCTCGAAGTCTGTCTTTCGCTTTCCTTCCACCTGCACTTCAGCGTCGCTCGGATGTTGAACCATGTGTCGTTCTCGGACTCGGCTATTGTAAAAGAGAGTTTGGTGACGTATTTATCAGGTACCCGCGCTTCGCCGCGGGTGTTTTTGTTTTGTCAATGGCAGCGTATCCATTATCTTCTTCAGACTGTTGAACGCTTCCTGGATGGCCATGGCAACACGCCGAAATCTGTCACATATTCACCTGCATAAAAAACACAAACTGTAGTAAAATATCATGTGATCTTAAAAGAATAGACGAAGCTAAAAAGGAAAGCCATCACTGCAAAGATAAATAGTATTTAAAGTATGACCTTATGTTTTCATAATTGTCTCATCTACATAGATGATGGAATACTCCAGCTGCTATTCTAAAATGTGAATGGCATCAACTATCAGCCTGTTGTGTATCAATGATTCCTGTTCTTCAACAATAGCCTATCAAATAATATTTCAAGTGTTCAACGTTCCTCATATGCTAGAACCGAAAGTAAGAAAGTTATTTAAATGAAGTATTCGAGCGTATGTACCGGTTAGGAAACAACGAAAGGTTTGTGACATCTTCAACAATCTAAGCCACCAGATATTCTGTATATGGAATATGGCTTGCAACCATCAAAAGTGGCATATTCACAAATATATGGATACCCTTCAAGGGATGCGCGGGGTAGTTTGAAATGTTTTATCTGTTTGAAAAGTGGCAAACAACTGTTGTTCTATTTTTCCTTCAGATTCGGGTTTCTCGTCTTTAACTTGCTCGAATTTCCTACAGCGAAGAGTGCGTTATGGCCTGTGGCCGCCTGCCTGGTGGGTCATAACGCACTCTTCGCACAATAAATCCACTTTATGACTGCTGAATATTTATATTGTTTTTAGAGGATTGGATAGTTTGCATTAAAGAGTATATGCGCCATGTTCGTGTTTTCTACGCAATAATCCTACATTTTAAAGCATATAAACATATAAGAAAGAGGTAAATGCACCTACAACTGTAATAAAGGGACAACGCAAAATCTGAGCAGCCGCCCGTGTGTCAAAGAGGGCCAGAAACTACACATGTGGCTGCTGCTCTTGTCATTACATACTACCCTGAAAAAAAAACACATATGCATCAGTTATAAAATTGGCGAGCACATAACATAATTGTAGCATTTTAATCTTGCAGCTGGCACAAAGATAAAAATTTGATTGAAAGCATGAGAAGACATAGTTCTTCTACATGAGGAAGTGACTTTAGGTAGCACTTTTTGGTGTACCTGTGTCTAGTTGACCGGACGTCGAGCGAAACTATTCATCAACACATGATTGGTATACCTGGAAAAAACATACGCCTATCTTACCCATGCCACTGACATTGCTTCTCACCTTCCTTTCTCACATACACACACGCACACACACACGCACACACTGCATTAAACTAACGTAATCATGTATTGGCTCAGATTTGCGAGTGATGACACGGATAAAAGAGGAGTCCACCCGCCATGGCTGCAAACACCGTGCTCGTGGTGCTGCCCCGCCAAGATACAGGTCATTTCTCTCACCGTGATCAATAGAAAGTGCACCAATACGATATCATCATCGCCTGTAATTCCCAAAATCATAAGCCTATTTTGTAAACCTACACACTCTCTTCCCCTTGACAAACTTCACACGTTGTGCCCGGACAGTAAAATAAGTTTTGGCACAGATCTGCGAGCTTTGAACCCGATAAAAGCGCACCCGACCCGCCCGTGGATGCGGATCCGACCCGCCATGGCTGCAAACACGTTGTAGTGATGCCCGCCAAATAGGGTGGGTGGTGCCCGACACGGTCCAACAACCAATTTGTGATTGCATAAGCGTAAATGCAAAAGAGGCGATAGTATCATCATTTCGCCATCAAGACACTTAAAATAACTTGATATGCAACGTGTATTCAGACCAAGGGCAATGTTTTAAGATGTGAAGGCGATGTCGTGGCTGCAACCGAAGATGGTTACCACGCCAAACGACGAAGCATCATAATATTTTCAGGGCTACCGACACTCATCATAGCCTGTGTCAAACTCATATGCATAAAAGTTAGTTTATGTAATGTGGTTTTGTTTCAATCCCACTATATACGAACATTTCCACCCATTGTAGCAATCACATCTGGGCATTCAATTAAGTGCTAAAAGCCTAACGGTTGCAATCTTTTCAGAGCTTCCCACACTTAACGTGGGTACATATAACTCATCCTACATAATGTGGCTTGGCCGTGACTGTAACCGTAGATGGTTACCACGAAAAATGACGAACCGTTTCAGTCATTTTAGAGGTTCAAACACTCATCATAGTGTGTGTCAAACCCATGTTCGAAAAACAGGATATGGGTTGGCCCTAACCATCTCATTCTTTTTAGAGGTTCGGCCATAGAATATAGCATACATAATTGTCACGTCAACAATATTAAATGAATCAATCACTGGCACCAAAAAGCACCGAATACCAACGTCGTAAATAACAATAATCAGATAAGTGTAAAGCTAATTGATTAGGCAATTACCTCTATTTCACGGAGAGACAAATTCGCATAATAGGAGACCTAAATAACAAACCACCTACCAAATCACCAAGGCCACTTTTATAACTTTTATGTTTTTATTATCGATCAACACTGAAAACAAATCCAATCAAAGACGGAAAAGTCGATGATGAAATCAGTGTTGCTTTATGCAGATCCGAGTATGTACCAAGAACCCTTTATGGTTGCGACCGAACGGTCACCCCGCCAAGATGCGGGTTCTGACAGCCACACTAACCAAGCCTGCTATAAACACAAGCTTTGTTTTAAGAAAGCCATTTTCCCGAGATTTAGTATAGGCTCAGATAAGGTGGCATTCAGGAAAAATAGAAGAAACCTGGCATGGCTGCAACCTTAAATGGTCACCCCACCAAGATCCGGTTTATCCTGTGTTTAATCACACCCGTTTAAACTCATCACAGCCTGACAATATGACGTGTAAGCCCCTTTTTTGTGATATAAGCACCACTGACACTCACAAACCGAATTTAGTGTATCTAAAAAAATGTATAGCCCTCTCGCTGTCACTTTATCTATGAATGAGCTGGCCCGTAAAAGGAAACAGGCACCAAACCAAACCGACGCCACCAACCGACTATCAACGCCGCACACCATGAACGGCGGCAACGAAGAAACCGGTGGCAACGAAGAGGGTTCTGTGTAAACGAAAACCACGCAACCCTATGAACAGTAGATGGGCTGCCAAACCAATATTAAAATGTATTATTCAAGAAAGGGTTTCCATCAAACCTGATACAAACTGAATCTGTGAACCAGAGCTAAAAAAATGAGGGTTTCTATGAAACCCAACAAAGGGTTTCCATCAAACCACAAAAAACACCACAAATAATCAAATAACATTAGAATAATTACCTAAATGTTGAGCCAACGCACCACTACCTTGATCCAAAATCAGTCTATTGGTTTCCGAGATCATCTTTTGTTGATCAAAGTTTAGATCAAACTGATTTGATCAAACTTATCAAATAACCCTAAAACATTAGATCAAACTCATTTGGTCAAACTGATTTGATCAAAACCTAATTGCTACAGGAACATAAATTATTTGATCAAAACCCATTTGGCCAAAATTATTGGTAGTATATATATACACCAATTTTTTAATCAAAGGGGCAAATAAAATTAATCACCAAAAGGTAATCAAACATGAAAGGGCAAGTGCTCAATTAATGGGTAAGGGGCAACTTTACAAACAACCAAACCAAGCACTGGTAGGTAATTAATGAGTAACGAAGGGCCAAATCACTGTATGTGTGTGCCAGTGTGTGTTTTGGTTGTGAGAGGAAATTTTGGCTGTGAGAGAAGGGGGATAGTATTATAAAAAGCTGTTTGTGAGGAGAATCACTGCTCCTATGGATGCGTGATTTTCCTCCTTTATATAAAGGTTAATTATTAGTGGGTTTTTTGTTGTTTGTAATTCGTATTTCGTACTTTGAGCAAACGGTGTCACGGTGGAGGGGGCTCGTCGCTCCGACGTGGCACCCTCGCCGGTCCTCGCCGTGACACCGCCCCCCCCCCCCTCGCCGCTCCCCATTCGCCAGACTTCAACGAGAGGAAAAAGTGAAAAAATTGGGCCCCACCTGCAAAAACAACCATTTGGCAACGGTAATAAAAAAAATTATTTTTTTTATAACTTTTTTTTTATAAATACCACTTATTTTATCTTAAAACACACACACACAACAAACACTTTCAATCAAACTTTCAAAAAAAAGAGTAGCTCGTCTGATTATTCCAATCCGTCCGATCTCGAAGATATGGAAGAATACGAAACGGTAATGCAGATTAACGAAGATGAAGAAGATGAAGTTCAGCAGCATCGTAGATACATTTGGCATGAACGTGAAGTCATCGAACAACATTTAATGGAGGATTATTTTGGTCCAAGTCCGAAATATACGGAGGAAACGTTCAGAAAACGATATCGCATGAGACGGGAACTATTTTCTGAAATAGTTGAAGGTATTGAAACTTATTGTGCAATAAATAATCCTTTAACCAAGCATTTTCACTTTTTTACTATTCGATATGATGCTACGGGTATGAAAAGTATGAGTGTCATCTTGAAATGCACATCCGCCCTTCGCGAATTGGCAAACGCCATAGTGGCGGATGTGGTAGATGAGAACTTGCAAATAGGGGAACATTGTGCGCGCGATTGTCTGTACTTTTTTTGTATGTGTGTTATAGATTTGTATCTGCCCGAATTTTTAAGAAAGCCTAACCCAACTGACGTTCAAAGGTTGTACAACGCACATAATACGATTCATGGGTTTCCGGGGATGCTAGGTAACCTTGATTGTATGCATTGGGAATGAGTGAATTGTCCCAAAGGGTGGCACGGGCAATTTGGGAGAGGTGATAAAAAACACCCAACCATTATTCTAGAAGCTGTTGCATCATACGATTTGTGGATTTGGCATGCATTTTTCAGGGTTGCAGGTGCGAATAATGATATTACTGTGCTGCATCATTCACCATTGTTCGACGACCTTTTGGCTGACAACGAACCAGTGGCACCGTATATTGTAAACAGGCACCAATTCGAAGGAGGGTGCTTAATGCATGAGATTTTGCTCGTTGAAAAAGTTCGTTTTCTCGGTATCTTCTCGAATTCATTTCCGGTTCAAAGTGCGACTCAATTGTTCTTGGTGGAAATGAAAATGGTTTGGTTATCTATTACTAAGTAAAATGAAAATGTAAATTGCGATAAGTAAAAGGAATGCGGAAAGGAATGCTAAAAGGAATGCTGATAGGAATGCTGATAGGAATGCTGATTGGAATGCTAATAGGAATGCTAATTGGAATGTTGATTGGAATGCTGATTGGAATGTTGATTGGAATGCTGATTGGAATGTTGATTAGAATGCTGATTGGAATGTTGATTGGAATGCTGATTGGAATGTTGATTGGAATGCTGATTGGAATGTTGATTGGAATGCTGATTGGAATGTTGATTGGAATGCTAATAGGAATGCTAATTGGAATGTTGATTGGAATGTTGATTGGAATGCTGATTGGAATGCTGATTGGAATGCTAATAGGAATGTAAAAGGAATGCGAAAGGAATGCTGATTGGAATGTTGATTGAAATGCTGATTGGAATGTTGATTGGAATGCTGATTGGAATGTTGATTGGAATGCTGATTGGAATGTAAAACCCTTTTCCAATCAAGGTGATTGGAATACGTGATTGGAAAGGGGTTTACCCTTTCCGATCTAACTTTTTGATCCGAAAGTTAAGCAAAAGCAATAAGCTATGGTTAATAAGCTCAAACTAAAACTTGCACGAATCTAAATCGAAATCGACTTAATAAGCATGAATAACAACTTATCAAACTTAAAAATAAGCAAACTTTCAAATCAAACTTTTAAAAAGATGAACTTTTTAAGAAAACTTTAGATCAAATAAGCATTAAGGTGAAAACAAATCAAGGATGAACATGAATTAAAGAGAAGCAAAGTAAGAAAGGGAGAAGAAGATGATTAAAGATAAGAACTTGATTAAAAGAAAAGATTCCAAAATAAAAAGACTTACTTGAATTGAAGAAATTAAAAGTGCATAACATGAAATTAAATTGCAAGAAATTAAATGACAAGAAATGAAAATGGTGGAAGTGTGGCTTGTCAAGCCACCAACAACATGAAAATGAAATGGGATCAAACTATATATAGGGGTGATTAGGGAGGAGCTTAGGAAGCTTCCTCCCTCTTTCCTCTTTTCCTTAATTGCACACTTAAGTCCTTTTCTTCTCAATCTTTTGTTAATCTTGGACTTAATGACTTTGTCTCGGGATTTCTTTGAACTCGTCTCGACATTTCTTCATAAATAAGACTTGAGTTCTTTGGCTTTTAGTAAACTTCCGTCTTTTGACTTATTCTTCGATAAATCTTCAGAATTGGTCTTGGACTTCCGTTCTTTTTCTACTCTTGATCTTTCGACTTCATCTTTCGTCTTTTTCTTCGATAAAAGCCCTTGAATGCCGTGTTTTCTCCACTTTTCACTTTTTCGTCCTAAATCACAACAAAAACACAAACCACGCATAATTCCGACATAAATGACATAAAATACACGTTTTGGCTCGGTTATTATTGTAATTAAGTGGTAAACAGGATGGGTGTTTTCACACCTATCAATGCTACCTTACAGATGGTATTTACCCTCAATTGTCATGTTTTGTTAAGTCATTCAGCCAAGCACGCGATGACAAAATCGCTCTATTTAAACAGCGTCAGGAAAGTGCCCGGAAAGATATTGAAAGGGCATTTGGTGTCCTACAAGGACGATGGCGTATAATTGCTCAACCAGCGCGTGCTTGGACTGTGAACAAGCTACGCAGAATCATGTACACGTGCATCATTTTTCATAACATGATTTTGAAGAATCAACAGTTTGCGATATCCGAAGAAACTGAAATGTACATCCCTCCTGGGAACCATTTGTTACGGTCATGGGTCAAGCGATGTGCAATCCGTCGCAGGAAACAAAGAGAACTCCGAGATAGAGAAGTACATTCAAGCCTTCAACGGAACCTCATTGAGCATCTCTGGGCACAAGAGCAACCATGAACAATCGACCGTATTTTATATCGTATTTTTTCATATTGTTTTTTTCGTATTTGTATTTTTTTTCGTATTTGTATTTTTATTTGAAGTATTTGTAATTTTTAATTTTATGAAATGAATTTTGAGTTTGTGTGAAAAATAAAAAAAGAAATAAAATGGTGAGTGGTGGGACCCAAGTGAACAGGATAGAGACTAATTGTGAGTGAGGGGGTGTTTAGTTGGTTTTTTGTTTTGGTTAGTTGAGATGATGTGGCGCTGAGGTGGCACAAGTGAAGAGGGTTAAGCTTGTCGTGACACCTTTTACTCTTAGCAATTGAGAACTTTTGGTATGTTTGTATGTTGAGATGTTTTATTTAATGATTTTTAAAAAATTAAATAATGATGGAGATGGCGGATCTACATGGTGGTAGCAACGGATATGGTGGTAGTGACAGCGGAAGTGGTGGATTTTGTGTGAAGATGAAGAAGATGATGATGATGAACAAAAAGAAAAGAATACCTTATGTGAAGGGAAATGACAATATTAACCCTGTGTAAAAATGAGTTAACATCCATTTGTGGGCCCAGAACCGAGGGACAAACAACGGCAAATGTTTCAAAGTTAAGGTTGAACGGTGCAACTTTTTTGGTCAAAGGACGAACGACGTCGGTTAACGCAAACCTTTGACCAAAAATGTTGCACCGTTCAGCCTTGTATAATATCACAAGAAAGTGTTGAATGATTACTTCTCATTCAAACATAGATCAAAGTTTACTTCTGTTTCAAATGTTTATAAAGTTTTGGCTTTATTTGTTACTTTTAATTGCTAATTATGACTAAAAGCTTCCGCATTGTGATCTTTTATTATGACCCTACTGCCATTTTTTTATCATGTATTAAAATGGTATGCTCTCAATTTGTCTTCTTATATAATTACGTCACTCATTATGTTGTCGATACATACCATAATTACTATGCATGTATAAAAGAATAAATGATGATCATGCTTTAACTTTTGTATTTGGTTAGTCTCAAAACTGATCTTTTATATATATTTTTTTTATTTATGGTTAAGATGTAATGTATGTGTCATTTATCTTTCACTATGTTTAATTATTACATCTATTGACATACTAAAGTATTTTATGTCTCATATTTTAAATATTTGTGACACTAGTATTTTTTTTGGAATCTTAATTGAAATCTTTTAAAGCTACTGAAAGTCACTTGTTTATTACATGATATTAAGTAAGATTAATTTGTTAGTTATCAAAGTGGTCAAGTTAATTTCAAATACGCAATCATGTAAGTTATATTTAAAAAAATTATTATATGACATTAAGAGAGATTACATTGTTAGTCACCAAAGTGACCAAGTTGATTTTAAGTTTTAGTCATTTAATGTTATTTTGTATAAAGAATACCATTATACATTTTATTAGTTGATAGAAATTATAAATTTTGCCCAAAGGAAAAAATTACTCTTCTATAACTAACTAGGCGAGTACCCGCGCATAGCGGCGGAATTGCCTAGCGGCAGATAATTAACGAAACATCACATCGTGGTAAGATCCAAGTATAATTTAAAAATGTGGTAACATGTGATAATTCAGTTTTAAATAAAATATCTAATACAAAACAACATATTAAAAAGCAGTTATTAAAATTAAACGTCAAACAATAAATGATAAAATGTAACGACCATTAATCATCGCGCAAAACTTCTTGGTATACAACATTTGAGGTGTACACTCCTTCTTCAGCAAACTGCTTGACTGGCTTCACTAAAACTTTGGTTGTTGATCGTGATATCCCTCTAGACAATGCTACATAAAGTTGGCCATGGGAGAAAACAGAGTCAGGCAAATAGACACCCACATTTGGAATTGTTTGCCCCTGAGCTTTATTGATTGTCATCGCAAAGGAAAGGCGGACAGGAAATTGTGTCCTCTTTAGCTTGAAAGGGAACATATCTTCTTCTGATGGAGCTAGAGGAATTCTTGGCAAGAGCACTCTAATTCCAGCATGCTGTCCAACAGCAATTTCAGCATCAATGACATTAGGATCAAAGCGTTTGCATATCAACCTCGTACCATTACAAAATCCATTTGCCGGATAGAGATTCCTTAAAAGGATAATCGGGCATCCAATTTTCAAACGCAAGTAATGTGGTGGCAATCTGCTCACGTTGAGAGAGTTTAAGAATTCAAGAGGATAGAAGTTTTGTGGGTCGTCTTCCGCTTCATCAAAACTATAGTAAACCTTTTCTTCCCCAGGAAATCTATCTATCAACATGTCATTAATGCCGTCAACGTGTTCATTTTTAGTTGATAATATTGCTCTTGAAACTATATCAGTAGATGTCTGAACGTTGTTATCAAAGGAAGGAAATATTTCATTGATCAATGCATCCTTTGAGGCAGCCTCGGTTGTGTATGGAATTGTCATGTCATCGGGTATACGTATGTAGTTTTCGTCGATGACCTCTTCAACTCCGTCACCGACTCGTAATAGAAAGTTTGAAAACCATGGGTCTGTTCGAGCCCTCATGTTTATGGTTAACCGCATTTTTTTAATGATAGACCAAAGCGGTGACATTCGTAAACTTGAATCTACAATCTGGGCTCGTGTTCCGCGACTTACAACCGGTAAAACCTGTCTAAAGTCCCCTCCCAAAACCATTATCTTGCCACCGAAAGGAAGTTTTATCCCGGTAATGTCTTGCATAGTTCGATCTACCGCCTCCACAGCTTGTCTTTTAGCCATTGATGCTTCATCCCATATTATTAACTTTGCTTGACAAAGTAGTTTAGCAAGGCCACTTTGTTTTTTGATGGTGCACATTGAGTTTGTAGTAAGATTGATAGGAATCTTAAATCGCGAATGAGCAGTTCTGCCCCCTGTCATGTTATTTGCAGCAGCTCCTGACGAAGCGGTGGCAAGTGCAATAAGTCCACGAGAACGAACAATGGCAAGCAAAGATTTATACAAGAACGTTTTACCAGTTCCTCCAGGTCCATCAATAAAAAACACGCCCGAAGAATCGTCATCAACATGTCTCATTATGGTATCATATGCTAATTTTTGATCAGTATTGAGAGAATGTCGAGCAAGTATATCTTCATCTTCTACAACAATCGAGCTTTCCTCGTGTACTTCACGACATCCATATGCATATGCACGTACATCCGCACTGATGTTGGGAAGATCAAAATCAGCAAGACTTTTACCCATGGATTGTAGAATTGCTGATATGTCCGTTAGAACCATATTTTGAACCCGCTCTGCACTTGTACAATGTAAACTGTAGTCTTCTAAAAGAGATTCATAATGGCCATCCCATAACTTTCTAACATCTCCTGGTTCACAAAAGATTAAAAGAGTTGCGAATAGTCTTCTAAGAGGTCCAGGCATCTCGTACGCAGAGGACTCACGTAAACAAGCATCTATGTGATTATCACTCTTTATTAATCCTCTTTCTAGTGCCGCTCTACGAAATGTGTTGTACAATACGTTTTTGACTGTGTAAAGATATTTAAATCCTGTAGGGCCTTTAACATGTTGCAACAATACACGTAGATAGAATCGCTCTCCTTCAGCAGGATTAGCGGAAACCATTCTCCCTCTCATTTTCCCTTTTTTTCTAGGGCTCCACTTGCGTGTACTCTTACTCCATGTATAGTACCTAGGGATGTCTTTATAAAAATATTGGCGCGTTTTCATCTGTAGTGTTCAGTTCAAAAAAGGCAGTCAACATTGATCTTTTATCCCTTTCTCTCTCAAGAATGTCGGTCAGTACATCGTCTTCTGCAAACCGAACCAACTGCTTATTTGGTAGATGAACTTGCAGTGACATAACACAAGGATGAATATTAGATAGGGGGAAGCCATAAATTCACCACATAGCTTCGGGGGGTGATACATAACGTGCATCCTGGAATCTCTTTATCTCGTTAATGACTTGTTCTCCTTCTGGATCAACGTTTACAACTTGTTTGTCATGACCCTTGTAGACGTACTTGAAGACATATTTAACGGATTTTATACTCGAGAACACCTCCACATTGATATGACAATTGAACATCATCAACAATTTAGGGTTATATGGAACAACCCATCTATTGTCTAGGACATTGTTCCGTACGTTTACCTTAATACCGTTGTCTCTTCGTAGATACAATGGGTACGAATCGTCTCCTTGTTGCGTTGTTTCTTGGAATTGCCTAGGATAATTAAAGCGACATGTCTTTGGTTCACCCTCCATACAAGGACACTGAGTATTTAAGTGACCACAAGGAACATGAATCATGTGCTTTAAAACCAATTGTTGCAATTCTGGATGTTTCTCCATGTCTGGAATTTCAGTGCATACAACTTTATCGTAATGATCGGGATTTGCCAATTTGTCAGCTGATCTCATAATCAAAAGAAAATGTGCATGTGGTAAACCCCGTTTCTGAAACTCGATAACATATATATATATATGATGAAACGATGATAATGATATGTTTTGTGAACAACCAGTGCTTAAGAGACTCTAATTTTGCACGGAACACTCTTGTAACTAAGTCTGGTCGATCTTAGGCCGTTTGTCCTTCATAAAGCTCTTCTACGATTTCTGGCCAGTTGGGATTGCAAGTCATGGTTAGAAATACATCAGGTTTCCCAGCATCTTGTACTAACGTCATGTCATCCAAAAACCGTCTGCGCATGTCACGGGGTCCTCCGATAAAAGAGACAGGCAACACAATAACTTGGCCAAGTCTATTTGAATGAACTTCTCCGGCAATAATAGAATCAACTATTCCTTGATACAAATAAGCTCTAATTGTGGATTGATTCTTTTCACAAAATTGCAAGCGTAAAGTCTCTATCTTTATGTATGTGTCTACCACAAATTGCTGAAACAATCAACCTCCAAACAAGATCAAGTTATGATGTGGCCGAATTTGAAATTTGTAACAGTAATACTCTCGCACAGTAACTGTTTTTCTACGAGTGTTTGTGTTAATCCCTGTGCGGCGATGTTAAAAAGATGCGTGAGGACTTTATCAAGTTGTTATAAATCGATCCACATGTTAGTAAACTACAAAATAAACTAATTTTAAAGGTAGGTTTGTATAGGCTATTTTGTATATATGGGGCAGTCTCTTATATTCATGTTTGTTATTAGATTGTTTGATTGGTATAATCTATTAACATGGGCCATTAATAAAATATAATGGTTTAGCTAGGCAAAGATGTATTATACAAAATTACCGTTAGATGGCATTATACAAGAAAAGTGGATATGCATATTAAAATATGTTTAGTACCTTCGTCGTCTTCGGCCTCAACATCGCCATTATCGAGGATTTCTCTTATGTCTACACCTCTTATTGGTATTCGAGAATGCCATCCAGCCTCGCCGTTTGGAAAAAACATCGGATAAGCCAAAGGATCATAGGAAGCGAAATAATGTTGTATTTGTGAAGGGTATTTAGACTTCCCATACACAATAATACTTCTCTTGTATGAAGTGATGTTGTTATTACCATCCACCCAAATTCCAGCGACCTTTGACATAACATAACACATGAAACCGTTTAAGTTAGATATATGATTTTATATTTAGATAAGAGATATGATTTTATATTTAGTGGCCCGTAAAAGGAAACAGGCACCAAACCAAACCGACGCCACCAACCGACTATCAACGCCGCACACCATGAACGGCGACAACGAAGAAACCGGTGGCAACGAAGAGGGTTCTAGGTAAACGAAAACCACGCAACCCTATGAACAGTAGATGGGCTGCCAAACCAATATAAAATGTATTATTCAAGAAAGGGTTTCCATCAAACCTGATACAAACTGAATCTGTGAACCAGAGCTAAAAAAATGAGGGTTTCTATGAAACCCAACAAAGGGTTTCCATCAAACCACAAAAAACACCACAAATAATCAAATAACATTGGAATAATTACCTAAATGTTGAGCCAACGCACCACTACCTTGATCCAAAATCAGTCTATTGGTTTCCGAGATCATCTTTTGTTGATCAAAGTTTAGATCAAACTGATTTGATCAAACTTATCAAATAACCCTAAAACATTAGATCAAACTCATTTGGTCAAACTGATTTGATCAAAACCTAATTGCTACAGGAACGTAAATTATTTGATCAAAACCCATTTGGCCAAAATTATTGGTAGTATATATATACACCAATTTTTTAATTATAGGGGCAAATAAAATTAATCACCAAAAGGTAATCAAACATGAAAGGGCAAGTGCTCAATTAATGGGTAAGGGGCAACTTTACAAACAACCAAACCAAGCACTGGTAGGTAATTAATGAGTAACGAAGGGCCAAATCACTGTATGTGTGTGCCAGTGTGTGTTTTGGTTGTAAGAGGAAATTTTGGCTGTGAGAGAAGGGGGATAGTATTATAAAAAGCTGTTTGTGAGGAGAATCACTGCTCCTATGGATGCGTGATTTTCCTCCTTTATATAAAGGTTAATTATTAGTGGGTTTTTTGTTGTTTGTAATTCGTATTTCATACTTTGAGCAAACGGTGTCACGGCGGAGGGGGCTCGTCGCTCCGACGTGGCACCCTCGCCGGTCCTCGCCGTGACACCGCCCCCCCCTCGCCGCTCCCCATTCCCCAGACTTCAACGAGAGGAAAAAGAGAAAAAATTGGGCCCCACCTGCAAAAACAACCATTTGGCAACGGTAATAAAAAAAATATTTTTTTATAACTTTTTTTTTATAAATACCACTTATTTTTATCTTAAAACACACACACACACAACAAACACTTTCAATCAAACTTTCAAAAAAAAGAGTAGCTCGTCTGATTATTCCAATCCGTCCGATCTCGAAGATATGGAAGAATACGAAACGGTAATGCAGATTAACGAAGATGAAGAAGATGAAGTTCAGCAGCATCGTAGATACATTTGGCATGAACGTGAAGTCGTCGAACAACGTTTAATGGAGGATTATTTTGGTCCAAGTCCGAAATATACGGAGGAAACGTTCAGAAAACGATATCGCATGAGACGGGAACTATTTTCTGAAATAGTTGAAGGTATTGAAACTTATTGTGCAATAAATAATCCTTTAACCAAGCCTTTTCACTTTTTTACTATTCGATATGATGCTACGGGTATGAAAAGTATGAGTGTCATCTTGAAATGCACATCCGCCCTTCGCCAATTGGCAAACGCCACAGTGGCGGATGTGGTAGATGAGAACTTGCAAATAGGGGAACATTGTGCGCGCGATTGTCTGGACTTTTTTTGTATGTGTGTTATAGATTTGTATCTGCCCGAATTTTTCAGAAAGCCTAACCCAACTGACGTTCAAAGGTTGTACAACGCACATAATACGATTCATGGGTTTCCGGGGATGCTAGGTAACCTTGATTGTATGCATTGGGAATGAGTGAATTGTCCCAAAGGGTGGCACGGGCAATTTGGGAGAGGTGATAAAAAACACCCAACCATTATTCTAGAAGCTGTTGCATCATACGATTTGTGGATTTGGCATGCATTTTTCGGGGTTGCAGGTGCGAATAATGATATTACCGTGCTGCATCATTCACCATTTTTCGACGACCTTTTGGCTGACAACGAACCAGTGGCACCGTATATTGTAAACAGGCAGCAATTCGAAGGAGGGTGCTTAATGCATGAGATTTTGCTCGTTGAAAAAGTTCGTTTTCTCGGTATCTTCTCGAATTGATTTCCGGTTTAAAGTGCGACTCAATTGTTCTTGGTGGAAATGAAAATGGTTTGGTTATCTATTACTAAGTAAAATGAAAATGTAAATTGCGGTAAGTAAAAAGAATGCTGAAAGGAATGCTAAAAGGAATGCTGATAGGAATACTGATAGGAATGCTGATTGGAATGCTAATAGGAATGCTAATTGGAATGTTGATTGGAATGCTGATTGGAATGTTGATTGGAATGCTGATTGGAATGTTGATTGGAATGCTGATTGGAATGTTGATTGGAATGTTGATTGGAATGTTGATTGGAATGCTGATTGGAATGCTGATTGGAATGCTGATTGGAATGTTGATTGGAATGCTAATAGGAATGCTAATTGGAATGTTGATTGGAATGTTGATTGGAATGCTGATTGGAATGCTGATTGGAATGCTAATAGGAATGTAAAAGGAATGCGAAAGGAATGCTGATTAGAATGTTGATTGGAATGCTGATTGGAATGTTGATTGGAATGCTGATTGGAATGTTGATTGGAATGCTGATTGGAATGTAAAACCCTTTTCCAATCAAGGTGATTGGAATACGTGATTGGAAAGGGGTTTACCCTTTCCGATCTAAATTTTTGATCCGAAAATTAAGCAAAAGCAATAAGCTATGGTTAATAAGCTCAAACTAAAACTTGCACGAATCTAAATCGAAATCGACTTAATAAGCATGAATAACAACTTATCAAACTTAAAAATAAGCAAACTTTCAAATCAAACTTTTAAAAAGATGAACTTTTTAAGAAAACTTTAGATCAAATAAGCATTAAGATGAAAACAAATCAAGGATGAACATGAATTAAAGAGAAGCAAAGTAAGAAAGGGAGAAGAAGATGATTAAAGATAAGAACTTGATTAAAAGAAAAGATTCCAAAATAAAAAGACTTACTTGAATTGAAGAAATTAAAAGTTCATAACATGAAATTAAATTGCAAGAAATTAAATGACAAGAAATGAAAATGGTGGAAGTGTGGCTTGTCAAGCCACCAACAACATGAAAATGAAATGGGATCAAACTATATATAGGGGTGATTAGGGAGAAGCTTAGGAAGCTTCCTCCCTCTTTCCTCTTTTCCTTAATTGCACACTTAAGTCCTTTTCTTCTCAATCTTATGTTAATCTTGGACTTAATGACTTTGTCTCGGGATTTCTTTGAACTCGTCTCGACATTTCTTCATAAATAAGACTTGAGTTCTTCAGCTTTTAGTAAACTTCCGTCTTTTGACTTATTCTTCGATAAATCTTCAGAATTGGTCTTGGACTTCCGTTCTTTTTCCACTCTTGATCTTTCGACTTCATCTTTCGTCTTTTTCTTCGATAAAAGCCCTTGAATGCCGTGTTTTCTCCACTTTTCACTTTTTCGTCCTAAATCACAACAAAAACACAAACCACGCATAATTCCAACATAAATGACATAAAATACACGTTTTGGCTCGATTATTATTGTAATTAAGTGGTAAAAAGGATGGGTGTTTTCACACCTATCAGTGCTACCTTACAGATGGTATTTACCCTCAATTGTCATGTTTTGTTAAGTCATTTAGCCAAGCACGCGATGACAAAATCGCTCTATTTAAACGGCATCAGGAAAGTGCCCGGAAAGATATTGAAAGGGCATTTGGTGTCCTACAAGGACGATGGCGTATAATTGCTCAACCAGCGCGTGCTTGGACTGTGAACAAGCTACGCAGAATCATGTACACGTGCATCATTTTTCATAACATGATTTTGAAGAATCAACAGTTTACGATATCCGAAGCAACTGAAATGTACATCCCTCCTGGGAACCATTTGGTACGGTCATGGGTCAAGCGATGTGCAATCCGTCGCAGGAAACAAAGAGAACTCCGAGATAGAGAAGTACATTCAAGCCTTCAACGGAACCTCATTGAGCATCTCTGGGCACAAGAGCAACCATGAATAATCGACCGTATTTTATATCGTATTTTTTTCATATTGTTTTTTTCGTATTTGTATTTTTTAAGTATTTGTATTTTTATTTGAAGTATTTGTTATTTTTAATTTTATGAAATGAATTTTGAGTTTGTGTGAAAAATAAAAAAAGAAATAAAATGGTGAGTGGTGGGACCCAAGTGAACAGGATAGAGACTAATTGTGAGTGAGGGGGTGTTTAGTTGGTTTTTTGTTTTGGTTAGTTGAGATGATGTGGCACTGAGGTGGCACAAGTGAAGAGGGTTAAGCTTGTCGTGACACCTTTTACTCTTAGCAATTGAGAACTTTTGGTATGTTTGTATGTTGAGATGTTTTATTTAATAGTTTTTAAAAAATTAAATAATGATGGAGATGGCGGATCTACATGGTGGTAGCAACGGATATGGTGGTAGTGACAGCGGAAGTGGTGGATTTTGTGTGAAGATGAAGAAGATGATGATGATGAACAAAAAGAAAAGAATACCTTATGTGAAGGGAAATGACAATATTAACCCTGTGTAAAAATGAGTTAACATCCATTTGTGGGCCCAGAACCGAGGGACAAACAACGGCAAATGTTTCAAAGTTAAGGTTGAACGGTGCAACTTTTTTGGTCAAAGGACGAACGACGTCGGTTAACGCAAACCTTTGACCAAAAATGTTGCACCGTTCAGCCTTGTATAATATCACAAGAAAGTGTTGAATGATTACTTCTCATTCAAACATAGATCAAAGTTTACTTCTGTTTCAAACGTTTATAAAGTTTTGGCTTTATTTGTTACTTTTAATTGCTAATTATGACTAAAAGCTTCCGCATTGTGATATTTTATTATGACCCTACTGCCATTTTTTTATCATGTATTAAAATGATATGCTCTCAATTTGTCTTCTTATATAATTACGTCACTCATTATGTTGTCGGTACATACCATAATTACTATGCATGTATAAAAGAATAAATGATGATCATGCTTTAACTTTTGTATTTGGTTAGTCTCAAAACTGATCTTTTATATATTTATTTTTTATTTATGGTTAAGATGTAATGTATGTGTCATTTATCTTTCACTATGTTTAATTATTACATCTATTGACATACTAAAGTATTTTATGTCTCATATTTTAAATATTTGTGACACTAGTATTTTTTTTTGAAATCTTAATTGAAATCCTTTAAAGCTACTGAAAGTCACTTGTTTATTACATGATATTAAGTAAGATTAATTTGTTAGTTATCAAAGTGGTCAAGTTAATTTCAAATACGCAATCATGTAATTTATATTTAAAAAAATTATTATATGACATTAAGAGAGATTACATTGTTAGTCACCAAAGTGACCAAGTTGATTTTAAGTTTTGTATAAAGAATGCCATTATACATTTTATTAGTTGATAGAAATTATAAATTTTGCCCAAAGGAAAAAATTACTCTTCTATAACTAACTAGGCGAGTACCCGCGCATAGCGGCGGAATTGCCTAGCGGCAGATAATTAACGAAACATCACATCGTGGTAAGATTCAAGTATAATTTAAAAATGTGGTAACATGTGATAATTCAGTTTTAAATAAAATATCTAATACAAAACAACATATTAAAAAGCAGTTATTAAAATTAAACGTCAAACAATAAATGATAAAATGTAACGACCATTAATCATCGCGCAAAACTTCTTGGTATACAACATTTGAGGTGTACACTCCTTCTTCAGCAAACTGCTTGACTGGCTTCACTAAAACTTTGGTTGTTGATCGTGATATCCCTCTAGACAATGCTACATAAAGTTGGCCATGGGAGAAAACAGAGTCAGGCAAATAGACGCCCACATTTGGAATTGTTTGCCCCTGAGCTTTATTGATTGTCATCGCAAAGGAATGGCGGACAGGAAATTGTGTCCTCTTTAGCTTGAAAGGGAACATATCTTCTTCTGATGGAGCTAGAGGAATTCTTGGCAAGAGCACTCTAATTCCAGCATGCTGTCCGACAACAATTTCAGCATCAATGACATTAGGATCAAAGCGTTTGCATATCAACCTCGTACCATTACAAAATCCATTTGCCGGATAGAGATTCCTTAAAAGGATAATCGGGCATCCAATTTTCAAACGCAAGTAATGTGGTGGCAATCTGCTCACGTTGAGAGAGTTTAAGAATTCAAGAGGATAGAAGTTTTGTGGGTCGTCTTCCGCTTCATCAAAACTATAGTAAACCTTTTCTTCCCCAGGAAATCTATCTATCAACATGTCATTAATGCCGTCAACGTGTTCATTTTTAGTTGATAATATTGCTCTTGAAACTATATCAGTAGATGTCTGAACGTTGTTATCAAAGGAAGGAAATATTTCATTGATCAATGCATCCTTTGAGGCAGCCTCGGTTGTGTATGGAATTGTCATGTCATCGGGTATACGTATGTAGTTTTTGTCGATGACCTCTTCAACTCCGTCACCGACTCGTAATAGAAAGTTTGAAAACCATGGGTCTGTTCGAGCCCTCATGTTTATGGTTAACCGCATTTTTTTAATGATAGACCAAAGCGGTGACATTCGTAGACTTGAATCTACAATCTGGGCTCGTGTTCCGCGACTTACGACCGGTAAAACCTGTCTAAAGTCCCCTCCCAAAACCATTATCTTGCCACCGAAAGGAAGTTTTACCCCGGTAATGTCTTGCATAGTTCGATCTACGGCCTCCACAGCTTGTCTTTTAGCCATTGATGCTTCATCCCATATTATTAACTTTGCTTGACAAAGTAGTTTAGCAAGGTCACTTTGTTTTTTGACGGTGCACATTGAGTTTGTAGTAAGATTGATAGGAATCTTAAATCACGAATGAGCAGTTCTGCCCCCTGTCATGTTATTTGCAGCAGCTCCTGACGAAGCGGTGGCAAGTGCAATAAGTCCACGAGAACGAACAGTGGCAAGCAAAGATTTATACAAGAACGTTTTACCAGTTCCTCCAGGTCCATCAATAAAAAACACGCCCGAAGAATCGTCATCAACATGTCTCATTATGGTATCATATGCTAATTTTTGATCAGTATTGAGAGAATGTCGAGCAAGTATATCTTCATCTTCTACAACAATCGAGCTTTCCTCGTGTACTTCACGACATCCATATGCATATGCACGTACATCCGCACTGATGTTGGGAAGATCAAAATCAGCAAGACTTTTACCCATGGATTGTAGAATTGCTGATATGTCCGTTAGAACCATATTTTGAACCCGCTCTGCACTTGTACAATGTAAACTGTAGTCTTCTAAAAGAGATTCATAATGGTCATCCCATAACTTTCTAACATCTCCTGGTTCACAAAAGATTAAAAGAGTTGCGAATAGTCTTCTAAGAGGTCCAGACATCTCGTACGCAGAGGACTCACGTAAACAAGCATCTATGTGATTATCACTCTTTATTAATCCTCTTTCTAGTGCCGCTCTACGAAATGTGTTGTACAATACGTTTTTGACTGTGTAAAGATATTTAAATCCTGTAGGGCCTTTAACATGTTGCAACAGTACACGTAGATAGAATCGCTCTCCTTCAGCAGGATTAGCGGAAACCATTCTCCCTCTCATTTTCCCTTTTTTCTAGGGCTCCACTTGCGTGTACTCTTACTCCATGTATAGTACCTAGGGATGTCTTTATAAAAATATTGGCGCGCGTTTTCATCTGTAGTGTTCAGTTCAAAAAAGGCAGTCAACATTGATCTTTTATCCCTTTCTCTCTCAAGAATGTCGGTTAGTACATCGTCTTCTGTAAACCGAACCAGCTGCTTATTTGGTATATGAACTTGCAGTGACATAACACAAGGATGAATATTAGATAGGGGGAAGCCATAAATTCGCCACATAGCTTCGGGGGGTGATACATAACGTGCATCCTGGAATCTCTTTATCTCGTTAATGACTTGTTCTCCTTCTGGATCAACGTTTACAACTTGTTTGTCATGACCCTTGTAGACGTACTTGAAGACATATTTAACAGATTTTATACTCGAGCACACCTCCACATTGATATGACAATTGAACATCATCAACAATTTAGGGTTATATGGAACAACCCATCTATTGTCTAGGACATTGTTCCGTACGTTTACCTTAATACCTTTGTCTCTTCGTCGATACAATGGGTACGAATCATCTCCTTGTTGCGTTGTTTCTTGGAATTGCCTAGGATAATTAAAGCGACATGTCTTTGGTTCACCCTCCATACAAGGACACTAAGTATTTAAGTGACCACAAGGACCATGAATCATGTGCTTTAAAACCAATTGGTGCAATTCTGGATGTTTCTCCATGTCTGGAATTTCAGCGCATACAACTTTATCGTAATGATCGGGATTTGCCAATTTGTCAGCTGATCTCATAATCAAAAGAAAATGTGCATGTGGTAAACCCCATTTCTGAAACTCGATAACATATATATATGATGAAACGATGCCAATGATATGTTTTGTGAACAGCCAGTGCTTAAGAGACTCTAATTTTGCACGAAACACTCTTGTAACTAAGTCTGGTCGATCTTAGGTCGTTTGTCCTTCATAAAGCTCTTCTACGATTTCTGGCCAGTTGGGATTGCAAGTCATGGTTAGAAATACATCAGGTTTCCCAGCATCTTGTACTAACGTCATGGCATCCAAAAACCGTCTGCGCATGTCACGGGGTCCTCCGATAAAAGAGACAGGCAACACAATAACTTGGCCAAGTCTATTTGAATGAACTTCTCCGGTAATAATAGAATCAACTATTCCTTGATACAAATCAGCTCTAATTGTGGATTGATTCTTTTCACAAAATTGCAAGCGTAAAGTCTCTATCTTTATGTATGTGTCTACCACAAATTTCTGAAACAATCGCCCTCCAAACAAGATCAAGTTATGATGTGGCCGAATTTGAAATTTGTAACAGTAATACTCTCGCATAGTAACTGTTTTTCTACGAGTGTTTGTGTTAATCCCTGTGCGGCGATGTTAAAAAGATGCGTGAGGACTCTATCAAGTTGTTATAAATCGATCCACATGTTAGAAAACTACAAAATAAACTAATTTTAAAGGTAGGTTTGTATAGGCTATTTTGTATATATGGGGCAGTCTCTTATATTCATGTTTGTTATTAGATTGTTTGATTGGTATAATCTATTAACATGGGCCATTAATAAAATATAATGGCTTAGCTAGGCAAAGATGTATTATACAAAATTACCGTTAGATGGCATTATACAAGAAAAGTGGATATGCATATTAAAATATGTTTAGTACCTTCGTCGTCTTCGGCCTCAACATCGCCATTATCGAGGATTTCTCTTATGTCTACACCTCTTCTTGGTATTCGAGAATGCCATCCAGCCTTGCCGTTTGGAAAAACATCGGATAAGCCAAAGGATCATAGGAAGCGAAATAAGGTTGTATTTGTGAAGGGTATTCAGACTTCCCATACACAATAATACTTCTCTTGTATGAAGTGATGTTGTTATTACCTTCCACCCAAATTCCAGCGACCTTTGACATAACATAACACATGAAACCGTTTAAGTTAGATATATGATTTTATATTTAGATAAGAGATATGATTTTTATAATCATGTTTATACCTCAGATGTTGTAGGACGATTGTAAACTCTTTGGTCGACCTTAACTGATGCATTTAGTTCGACCCTATACTTGTCGAGCGTGCCAAGGTTACCAAGTGATCGAAAGGTCTGAACATATGGGTTTGGTGCAAGAACGCAAGATAATATTGTAACAATCTCTTTATCAAGATTAGGCCACTTTAACCTGTGTTCAAAATCAGATTCCCCGTCATAAAAGTACAACTGCAAATACCTTGGTTAGCCATCTCTAGGAACCAATTGATCGATTTTATGATATATCCCTCCTTGCACGCGAAAAGTATACACTCTAGAACCCCTAGCGTTGTATCGTTTGTCCAAGTTTACACCCATAGATGCGAAAGAAAAGTTTGTGTTGTAGGCACGTATGTTTTTCCTAAACATTTTTCCTAACTGGCATTGCGATGTGAATAGGTTGTAGAGTTCTAGAGGTATGTCTAAGGGTTTCAAAGTCGTTCTACCGGTCATGCAACAAAAAGTAGGGAACTCGTACTGTATTTTCTTTGCTCCACAATGAACACACGATGGTTGCTCCAGTAGACGATGCTCTGTAGGAAGATCATTGAATACAAAATCGTACGGATCGTCTTCAGTTTGAGCATCTAGTTTGAAATTTTAAAACCATTATTGGTAATATAATATAAAATTCGTTAGAGACGTATATAGTATAGAGATTTATATTACCTATGTTGGTATTCGCCTCCCTTATATTGTTTTCTTTACGACGTTGATAATAACCTTTTTGGTATTCTTTCCTCTGTCGAGTGGTTGGTCGAATGGTTGGTGGTACATGAAGATTGGTTCCTACTCATATATAACGTAAATACATGTAGTAAATAACAATATGAGAAACCCTCTTAAAGAAGCTTACCATTCGATGTTTGATTGCACTCTTGATCAAATATGGGCAATAATACGTTACTACTCCTTTGATCATCTGTTGTAAAATTCAAATCATGTGTTAGTATGATCGTTAAAAAATATATGTAAAGAAGAAAAATATGTACGATATATTACCTAATGTGTTTTCACGTGTCAAACACGAAAGATACTGTGTAGGTCCGAAGTCTCTTTGTGATTCCATGTGATCATTTGCGATGGTAATTATTGTGTTTTCACGTTGCAAAACCGAAAGAGATTGTGTAGCTCCGACCGATGTTTGCGTTTCCATGCAAGAATTTGTTTCCACTAGCTTTTTTTGTTTACGTCGTTTGTAATAACTTCTTTTGTATTCTCGTCTTTTAACATCGTTCGGGTCTACGGGTGGTACATGAAGATTGGTTCCTACACAGATATATAACGTAAATACATGTAGTAAATAGCTGTATTTGATATCTTTAAAGAAGCTTACCATTCGATGTTTGATTGCACTCTTGATCAAATATGGGCAATAATACGTTACTACTCCTTTGATCGTCTGTTATGAAGTTCAAATCATGCGTTAGTTTGATCGTTAAAAAATCAATGTAAAGAAGAACAATATGTACAATATATTACCTAATGTGTTTTCTGCTAGCTTTCTTTGTTTACGTCGTTGGTGATAACTTCTTTGGTATTCTCGTCTTTTAAGAATGGAAGGGTCTACAGGTACACTTGGGCCTATCGAGAGTGAACTATAGGAATGTGGTGCTTGCAACAGTGTTATATTTTCTTATTGGTTGACAAAATTTGAGGCGATGGTGTTATATTTTCTTTGTCTCTTGACATGTTTTGAGGTGAAGGTGTTTGTAATGGAATGTTTCGGGTTTGAGGGACATTTGTCTTCATGATATTGTGTAATGTTCCAAACGGTGCCCTATTTGGAGGTTCTTCAAAATAGGCAAAGTTTGTCTTGCCTTTTTTTCCCTTTAGTGTTGCACGAACATCTTTAGTAGACAATGATTTGCGTTTTTCTAGCATAAAATTGAAAAACCGCATTAGAGATTGTTATTTACATGTGAGCGTTGTAAAAAAGAGAGTTGAAAACCAGAAAAGTTGAATAACCGTACCATTGTTTGAATCAAAATGAATGGGAGTTAGAATACTGGTGCTAGATTTTGTAAGTCCATTCATTGTGTTTTCAAGCTGCAAAAAAAGAGTTAATAATCATATCATCCATCACCCAAATTTCAAACTTAAAAAAAGATTTGGAATCTTGTCAAGAGGTTCAAGAAGCTGAAGCAAATACCACATTTATTTAATCATTTTAATAAGTTTTATTTAAATTTTGACACGTTTATTTTTATCAAATACACATGAGATCTCGTGTTTTATTAAAAATAATTTTAACTTTAAACTGTTTATGTTATTAAATTTGTTGTCTTATATCTAATAAAATTTATTTATTAAATGAATGTAATATTTAAATTCTAAAATTATAATTGATTCAAATTTAAATTTCTCAACTACTTATTTAGCTTTGAATGAACTCACCAAGGTTCAACTAAATAGTTTTTTGGGGGGATATTTATTGTTATGGATATATGAACTTGGCTCACAAATAAAGTAACCATAGTGGGTTGAACATAATGTTAGATTGTCTAATATATTTGGTTCGGAGCCCAACAGTAAATCCGGTCCAATATCAAGTTTTTATAATGTGTAACTAATAATACTATCGTTTCTTAGTGTCAACGAAATTCTTTTAATATACTTTTCATTGTTTTGATATGGTATATATTGTCACTCTGGATTAGGTCCTTTTTTTCTTAGAAAAATCGAGTAATTTTTTTATATAGTAATTGTTTTTAACTTGATTAACCTCATGTATAGTTCTCTGAAAATTCAATGTTAACGTGATAAACACTATGCATAGTTTTCTGAAAATACTAACCAGAATACGGAGTAATTTATAATGTAGAAACAACCATGTATAATTCTCTGAAAAATTCAATATTAAATTGATAAACACCAAACAACCATAGCAAGATTCAACATGATTTAAAGAAAAAACATAAGAAATAAATTCAACGGTTCGCATATGACAAACTAATTGTCAAAAAGACCAAATTATTGAAAAAAGACCAAATGTATGATCCATGTCATGCAAAACAAAGAAGTGAACTCTGGCGATATCATATCTTCATCTTTTTCAAGGCTTCAGTTTCTTTCATATCTGGGTCAAACTCGACAGTTGATATTTCCGTGTCACACAAAAAGTTGCCTATTAAAATTAGGGGTATGAGGTAGAGTTTAGCCAAAAGTAAGAAAATCACGTAGAATATGGAAAAGGTAAGAATAATTTGGGATTTGGAAATACCAGTGTCGTATTTGACGAGTTTAACACGAGTTATGAAGATGGTACCCTTCTCTATTATAACTCGTGACAACCTTGCTGGTGCTTTGTGTAGTGTATAATACGCGAGAAACTTGATATCAGCTCCTCTATAACAAGTCATTAGTTGTCAAGTAAGCTCCAGAAAATAATAAATGTTAAATCGTTTTTGGTGAAGAGACTTACGTCAAATCGCGCAACCATAGTTCACATGTTAAGTAGCTAAAATATCTTTTTAATTCTCCATTGATAAATCTTCCAACGGTATCTACAATTACATTGAATACTATTATATTTTGACAATCGAAAAAGTACGTATTATTAGTTATTCGTCATGAAGTATATAAATGTGAAAGTTTTATTTTTGTACCGATGAGCATTTTCCTTGGTGTTTTATCACCAAGAAGACCACGAATTGAAGGTATCCAGCCATTCACACTAAAATCCTTTATATCAGAAGACAGAATCTTCGTGATGACCGTTTTCTGGTCCACCAGAATGATCCAATCATGGCGAGCGAAACTATAATTTTCAAACCTTGGGTATTGGGTAGGGTCAACATACCCTATTTTGAAATGATGTATTGAGACAAAAGTTTGTGACAATTCCTTATTTTTATATCTGTTTAGCAGGTCATGTTGCACTTGAGCAGCCATCTTTAGTCCCTAATAGAATGTATAAAGAAAATATAATATAATTAACTCGGAAAATATTTGTAAATATGAAGAAAATTTAATAATGTATCTTCCGTCAATGTAGATTTTAAAATCCTTACATTTTTGTCGTGCATGATAATGTAGAGTTTGTTTGCCTTTTCATCCATCCAAACATTTCGGACACGAACTTTGTCGATTTTATAAAACGCATGTGGGTTGTTGAGGGCATCAAAAGTGTCGACTGTGAAGTATGGATCCCATAGTTAAAGAAAATATAATTGTATACGTTGATGTTAAAGGTAATAAAGTTGATGATAAAAATATGTTCTATTTTGGTATGAGATTTTGGATTAGGCAATTGATATTTACACATAATAGTTTAACTTTGCACACATACAACTGAATTGTAAAGACAATAATATCCAGTCAGTCTCATGCAAATTAGTTTCATGTAGGTAATTTGAAGAGCACATCTCAAATAGATAATTCTACAACTTTGCTTAACAACTCCCCTGTGTAATATTGATAGGATGGATCACTAAATCTGACTTTTTTAAATCTGACTTTTTTAAATCTGACAGCTTAATTTGAATTGTGTTTTGTTTACATACCTGATTTAGAACTTGGATATTATTTTATCTTGTATATTATTTTATCTTGTATTTAGAACTTATGCAAAATTTAGAACTTGGATATTATTTTATCTTGTATTTACCTACTAACAATAGCATTAAACTGTCAGCTTATTTAGCTAATCAGAGAATAAAAAATAGAAAACGATATCAACAAAAAAGATGCCCAATCTTAGTATAGAAAGTAAGCACAATGTATGGCCTCGGATTTGTCTATGAAATGTCTTCAAGGGAAGAGGACGAGACAACGGGAATGAAAAGTAAAGAAAGTTACCAAACTAAATAAACGTTATATCAATGGTCTATATTTTCTCGTTTAGCTTATCTATACTTTCTGCACATAACTCACAGTATCTCACTATCTCGTATCTAAACTCGTATTATTTTCATAACCCCTATCACTTTGTGTTATTTTGTTATATTAATAAAGTTAACTTAGTGATAACTATTATGTATCTATGTGAATGGCTATATTAGTGAAACCATCTTTCTGTCTTTCACGTTTTTTGTACCTACAGTGAAATTGACCAAGGTTCGGATGGAATAGTAGAAGACATAGAGAAATGCAAAGAATCTGCTCTTGAGAGGAAAAGCACTTTAGAGGAAGAGAAGGAGCGTTTCCAGAAAGCAGCTTACTCTGTTTTAGACTTGCTCAACAGTAGGGACAGTAACTAATGTTCATGTAATCATTTTTTTTTGCGAAGCTATATCTTGTATTGACATCAAACTAGTAAAAACTTTATTATTACCGAATGCTCTTGTATACTTATCTGCAGACAACATTCTGCATATATTTGGTATTAAAGAAGCTAAAACAACTTTCTTTCTTATGCAAAATTTTGAACTTGGATATTATTTTATCTTGTATATTAAGGGCTGTTTAATATTGCTTCTTTTTTCCTGCTTAAGCTTATAAATAAGTAACTTAAAATTAAGCGCTTCGGGAAATAGAACTACAAATGCAGCAAATTCTCAGATACACTAAACAAAGATCAGATAAAACAACTACAAATGCAGCAAATTCAACAAAAAATTGGGTTCTATTTGGTTCAACAATGCTAGAGCAGCTTTGGTTGAACTGAACTTATTTTAAGGGGTGTTTGGGATTGCTTATGAAGGCACGCCAAGTTTTTTAATTATTGTTTTAAGCTTTAAAAAAATTATAAACTATCAGCAAACTCTAGATTGAACTCTAAATCCCCATCTAACAGCAAGTATCACAAGCAAATTACGACAGGCAAAACCTAATCATAACAGCAGACTAAGATCAGTTAACTCAATCACATTAGAAAATCAAATTAAAAAAACAGAGATATGATAATACACTTTCTAATACAAAACTCCTAACCAACACTGTTTTTGAAATCCCTATCTATGACCCACCCTGTTCTTGATTTTTTAAGGAATCAAGGTTTAAGTAAATCGTATGTTTCGAAAGTGGTTTTTGCGTATAAGGGGGCATATTTTATTCGGCTCACCCCGGGCACCAAAAAACTCAGGACCGGCCCTGATTCTAATGCAGATAAGGTGGTTCACATTACATAACGGGGTTGTTAAGATTCTCAACTGCAAAAGATATCTGCAAACTGCAAACTCGGTAATGCATTTAAACTAATTTGTCATGTTAAGTGAGAACTCCAATGAGATAGTATAAGGATTCCTGTTTGCCAAATGTAAGCAGTTTGAAATTTTTTAAAAACTTGGTATATAAATAATACATTTCCATTTTCTTTACTAAATTCTCAGAAAGTTGTCTTATGTTCTAAACCAACATAGTTTTGGATTTATGAAACCTTCATCTTGTTTTGAGACATTGTCAGCTGCATAAACCAAAAGTCAACCAACCCAGCCTTTGTTATAAACGCATAAATCCCTTTTTGTATTTCAAAAATCATTATTGCACAAGAAAAAACAGAGATACCAAACAACGGGTAAGGCAAGATGGTTTTTTAATACATGAAAGTTGATCCGAAAATGACAGAAAACCAGCATTATGCCTTTTCTTCTACCCACAATAAATAGATAAAAAAATTATGTTTGTCAAAAGATGGAGGCAAAAAGCGCTTTCAGAATAACGACACATTTATACCATCATCCATATAAAGCACCACCATATAGAATCAATATAAAACAACTGGAGTTTGGACAACAGCAACCACCAATACCAATTTCCAAAAGTATCCCCCACTACCTTAACCTTACTCATAACATATTCGCAAATTATGTCAATCCACAAGTTCTCATATGCATAAAAGTCAAATAGAGTTTAAGTAGCAAATAATATCTGCATATTAAGGGCTGTTTAATATTGCTTCTTTTTTCCTGTTTAATATACACTCTAGCTTACACCAGTTCAAAAACAACAGATTCAACCAAAATCAGTAGATTACTCAAATAAGAAATCAACAGGTTTCATCTATATCAAATCACAAAGAGTTAACGAAGAACTCAAACTCCAATTCTAACCTATTTAAATATCAGATCTAATATAAACTAAACATTAACTCTATAAGACCAGACTAAGCAGATTCGAAATAAATCTCAAATAGAAATAAAAGCTATCAGCATTCGGTTCTAACAAACTCAAATCTAATTCAGCATAAAAACCTATAAGCTAAAATCAAGAAATCAATATTTATTGATTTTCATCTCAAGTTTATTTATCTTTAGCTTCTAGTTAATAGCAATTGTTTTTTTGCTTTGTTTTATCTTTGAGTAACTTTTAGCTTCCAGTTTATATATCTTTAGTTTATATCTCTTTATCTATATAAACAAAAACTACATAAGCTACAAGCCCTCTAAACAAACACCTAACTATGAAACTCAGAAACTTCATATCTGTAGATGAGCTTATTTGCTTTTTTCTTGTAGTTTAGCTAATTATTGTAAAAAATGAGCTTTACTTGAACACTGTTTTTAAATTAATTCATGTTTTGATTACACAATACGCAAAAACTACATAAACTACATAAAAAATGAGCTTTACCTCAATATGATTATCCACTGCAGTAGGGTTTTCCTCAACCTCAACTTGCATTGTCCCAAAAGCTTCTTGTATTTCCATGTCGACCTAACCAGTAAAAGACGAAAAATTATTGTTTTTGTATGAAGGGTAAGTGCATAAAAGATAATAAAACATATCAAAATGAAACCAAACCTCTCCACCAACAGAATTGATCACATTTTGTTCCACATCTCTTGTTGACTCCATTCGTGATATGAGTATGATTCAATTGAGGAAACTGGAGAGAAAGTAATAGATAGATTATAAACTGGAGAGAAAGTAATATATAGATAGGTTATTTTCAAACTGATGAGAACACAATAAATGTATACATCTGTTTCCAAGATAGGCGTGAGAACTATTTTCAAGAGAGGTGAAGATGTGCAGGCGTGAGTAATTATTAGTGTGCATAAAATAAGAAACAATTAATCTTTAATAAATCTAATAAATACAATTAACCACTTTCGAAATAAATCAAGAACGGGGTAATATATCAACCAATAAATATATCAACCAATCCAATAAATTAATCTTTAATAAATCAACAACGGGGTAATCTTTGATCGACTGCTAAGATTGTAACCAATCCAATAAATATATCAACCAATCCAAAAAAAGAAACTAACCTACCTTGTTCGAATCGAAACTAACCGTTGCACTCTTCATCGTAGCACCGTCTCTGCAGGTGGTTACAGATTAAGAAAAGAAAAAGATGAGAAAGATGGAAAAATGAGAAAATAATAAATGTATAAAGTGTACCGTTGCATAAAAATGAGAAAATATAGTGTACAACTATTATAAATAGATAGTACAACTTATATAATTTTCAACAATTATAAAATATAGTGTATAACTATTATAAACAGATAGTACAACTAAAATCAAGAAAATATAGTGTACAACTATTATAAACAAATAGAATGGTGGGACCATTCTATTTTCAACATTCAACCAAGGTTGTTTTTGCTTTATAAGATAGTTAAGATAAAATTAAAAGTTGAAAATTGATAGATTTTTGTCAAGTGTGTGTTGTTATTCAAAGATGTTTTATACATTTGACTAACTCTATTATATTTCTTTTTAAAGTTTTATATCATTCTAATAAAGATGATATATTGTTGTGTTTACCCAAAGGAAACCAATAATATATATTTCTATTATTTATCTCATTTTAACTAGTAAGCATATACAAGTTTTGCAGCAACTAATCTTCACTCTCAAGCTTCTTCTGTTGCCTTGTTTACCGGTGTGAATTTCTTTGAAGGGAGCGAACAAGTCACTTTCCATTTAGGTGCTTTGGATCTTGACTTGGCGCTAATGGAGGATAAGCATGCTGACCTTACTAGATAAAAGTACATAGGCTCAAAAATCATACCATAAGGCATGGACAAGGTCTAACAGACTTTTCTTAAACTTTATGCGGATGTCAATTGCCAACAACATTAAGTCTTCTCTTACTGACATTGAAAATCAGAATGCTAAAGATTTTCTTATGTTAGTGGAAAAGAAACTTCGTTCTGTTGACAAAGCACTAGCAGGGACACTTATGGCTGAACTCACTACCATAAAATTTGATGGTACAAAGAGTATGCAGCAACATGTCCTTGACATGACTAATAACGCGGAAAGACTTAAGGCACTAGGTATGAATGTGTGTATGTAACACCCCATTTTGATAAATGGAATGTCACGCGTGATTATGGAGTGTCATCAAAGCATACAAGGATAAATGTCTAAACATTACATGACCATAAAAGGAAATACCGGAATCAAACATCGGTAGTCCAAACGTAAAGCTCATCACACACAAACATAAGTACTGTAAATGAAAGGACTAAACAATGTCCATGGAAAGAGTATCAAATTATGGATAAATGCATAAAGTAAAGAAGGCTAGAAAGCTTCCAGTCCATATGCACGTACGCTTAAAGTCTACGAGCGTCCCTGAGTACCTGCCGTTATGAGAACATGAAAAGGAAAACGGCTGAGCAATACGCTCAGTGCACGGATGTACAAGTAAAGCATGAATAATATAAGCATATAAGCATGAAACAACGGAAGAAACTAAGTCCTGAATAACCCGGTTATATCTTAGTAAAACTGGTTTTATATTTTGAAAAGCCTTATGTTTATCTTGTGAAAACTGTTTAACATATTTTACCATTAGCCAATATAGGTCATGAAAATCAACGTGCATGAATACTTGGAGGGGTGACCTCGTCATGCAAATTAGAGGGGCTGCCTCTAATTTAATATACTAGTTTTTGGGTAGGAGGGATCAGCTCCTTGTGAAGGATGCAAGGCACACACCACATTCACAATGAGTAATCTGCTGAAAACATGTAACTAGGATGCACCCATACGTCCCACATGATAAATATAATAATATGGCCAAAAGCTGAAGGGACGCCACGAGCAATCACTCCGCCATGGGGAAGTCATAACACCAGTGCCTCTAGTGTTATGGTTATGGTACCTCCATAACTAGGTGAAACTGGTCATGCATGTATATGGCTTTAGGTATTCTAATTAAACATAAGCAATCAAAACATATAAAACATATAATATGGGAAAACAGTTGGTTGCATACGGGGAATCCTAATAAGAAAAGAATGTCCATACTAAAAGGACGAAGAATCCGTACCTTGTGTCCAGTGAATGAAGAAGACGAACGGAAGAGAGTCCTACTTCGGTATCACTAATGCTACATAAATACATACGTGTATAAGTATCTGATTACTGAATACGTAACTGATTTATATCATGTCTTAGCTTGTTTTATGCGTTCATGTCATGTTTTACTGTTTTAAGCTTTATACTGTGTTTATCGTATATTCTGTCTATTCTCATTAAGTATTACTTGTAATTCATGTATTATTATACTCGTTGTGTAATAATAAGTAACTTTCTAAAAATAGCAGGTTTCCTAAAATAGAAAGTTTTCAAAAACATAAAGTTACCAAAAATAGAAAGTTTCCAAAAATAGAAAGTTTCCAAAAATAGAAAGTTTCCAAAAATAGAAAGTTTTCAAAAATAGAAAGTTTCCAAAAATAGAATTACTTCTTAAAATAGATAAGTTTCTAAAAATAGAAATTTTCCATAAATAGATTAGTTGCCTTAAATAAATAAGTTTCTAAAAATAGAAAGTTTTCATAAATAGATATAAGCTGGTTAATTAAGCTAATTAATTAAGCTTAAGTGTTTTCTGATTATTATTCTAAGTCATGTGATTATATAGTATAGTTTATTAATTATTACATGTAAATTAAATAAACTATAGGTTAAAGTATTTAATTAAATATAACATGATTTTAATTAAATAAGGTAAAATACTTAGGTTAAAACATGTATTATTATCTATTAATAATATAACCTATGTCATGTTAATTAATTAATTATAGTCATGGTTTTTAATAATTAATTAATTATAAAGTCTAAATGCATAATAAATACTTAGGTTAAAATTCATGAATTACTAATTAAATTAATAACCTAAGTCATGTAAATTAAATTAATCATGTCATGCTTTTAATTAATTTAATTTAAGTCTAATTAAAAATAACATAACTTGTAAAAATTATAAATCTTGAAAAAAATGATTCATGAACCAGACCCGTGACTAAAACCCATGAACCGGACCCGTAACCATCACCATACTAGGGGTGGTAATTCGTGTCGGGTTCAGGTTAGCGGGTTCGGGTTGTCAGGTTGGCGGGTCAGAAAATCTCAACCCAAACCTAACCCATTTAAATAATCGGGTCAGTTATGTCAACCCTAACCCGTTTACACATAACCCGAACCTAACCCATTTAACCCATATATATATTTGAGTTGACGTTAAATATGTTACATAGGTTGAATAGGTTAAACGAGTTTATATATTGATCCATTTAACAAGTTTTCTATATAAAAGTAGGCATTAGACGTGTTAAACATGTTAAATGTGTTTATGTTCGGTATGTTTAACCTAGTAAACACGTATGGTAAAATATTAATCATTTTTAATATAAAGAAAAAACTCTTAAACGGGTTGTCGGGTCGACTTGCTTAATTTTTTTCGAACCCAAACCTAAGCTGTTTAATAAATGGGTCAGATAGGCCGACACAAACCTGACCTAAGATTCAATACATTCAACCCGAACCTGTTAAATTTCGTGTCGGTTTCAGGTCAGGTTTCGTGTCGGGTCTGAAATTGCCACCCCTACACCATACCCCGACCAAGGTCGGGTTTACCCTTGTTTTTGCTGCTGCCGTGGGACCGCCATCACCATACCGAGACCATATGGTCTCGGTGGTGTTAAATAAGCCAAGTCGAGACCCCTATGAGGCTCGGTTAGGCGTCAGCTAGACCACAAACACCCCTAAACCCATGATTTGATTTAACCCCATGATTAGAACATGTTTAAAATACTTGTTTTTAATTAGTTAATTAAAAACATCATGATTTTATGTGATTCAATTAATCAAAACATAAAAGAAAAGGTTAAAAGGTTATACCGAATACGTGAATCAAATGATGACGAACACACACGAATCCATGCAAAATTTCCAAGATCAAAATCAACCCGAACACCCCTTTTTGGTGATCAAACCCGGCGGCCAAAAGAGGAGCAAAGAAAGAATTAGGGTTTTTGTTATTTTCTTGATTTTGTGATAAATGACACAAGTTTTCCTAAATTCCCTTGTTTAGTAAAAGTTTGCATGGGCTTGGCCCATGTTCTTGTTGTTTCCGTGGGTAGGGGGCCCCACTTGGGGTAACCCGTACTTTTCTCGTGTCTAAATTATATAGTGTGTTCTCGTGTTTTATCGTGTTCGTAAATTACGTGATTTAATTAATTATCGATCGTGACTTAATATATTTATTCATGTCCGTAATAAATATATATACATACGTAATATTAGCTTGTGATTAATTTACGTTCATGATTTGATGATCGCATGTTCGTGATTTCAATTATTATTTTAATAATTATCGTGTGTTCATACGTAATAAATACTTATCGTGTTCTAACACGTACGTAATACTTGAAATTCGCATACGTGAAACGTAAACGTGCTATAAATGGAAAGTTCTAATCATGTACGTACGATCTAAAGGGTACTATTCATGGTAAAAGCATGTGTGTTTTACAGTGTAATACCCCCATAATGCCCAAATGCAGCAGAATAATACGTGGGGTGTTACTTTGGTGGATCGATAGCACACAGTATATAGAGCAATGATCATAATTGTCATTCAAAACATATTACATGAATAAATTGTGCACATTAAGTAAATTGTTTGAAAATCATCATTTATTATTATTTGAAGAAATATCCCAGCCCGATGGTAAACATGATGCTTCCTATGATGCTGGAATCCAATGCATGAACGTGCTTACTTTCCTGAGAAAGCATATAAAGTGACATGTAGGGGTCAACACCAGGTTGGTGAATTTACAGGTTTAGTTTATAAAAATAAATGTACTGATATGCAAAACACCACGAAGATAGTAGAGCACCAAGATACATACTATAGTAGTTCCTAGTGCCCTGTAATAGAAGCTAGACAATGTTTCTCATGAGCCTATGTGGAGCATCCCTGATGTGCGACCCTCAGTCCGACAATGAAATAAACATATTGCTTGGCCTAAGCGTTTCGTGAGTGCAACTTACGCAGGCCGGGTGTTGTCAATACCCAAATATATCTATTTATAACATTTCGCGCTACACTATTAACTATTACAATCCACAGGAATAATGGGGCAAACAATAGGCAGTAAATCTGTTGTTGTCTATAAGTGTTTGCATACGAAATAATTTAATATATTTTCTCCCCCAGTTATAAAACAGTATAAGATGGGGCCATGAACTCACCTCAATGATAAAGCAGTAGTAGTAAGTTACTGGGTATGCTGGTATGGTATGATCACGAAGCAGTAAAATTACCTAAGTAATTTATGTGACTCAGTAAATGCACAATAAATTGTACAGATGAATGTAACTGATGAAAATGCATGATCACATATTTGATAAGCCGGTACAAGTTTTAAGTGTTAACTCGTATTAAGTTATAGAACGTATACACGTTTAATTAATTAAAGTGTATATACTTTGATTTTAGTTTTAAGGGCATAATAATTTTAATAAATGATTTTCATTTAATAAGGAGTTTGTAAGAAAGTATTATGTTTTACCAAGATTCCTTAGAGTTTTCAAATATACTAATTTAGTTCGTTTGTTGCGCAAGTGTTATAATAAACCCTTTTTGTTTAATTAAATTAAGTGATTAAAATAAACTTAATTTAATTTATTTTCAAAATAATATTATTAATATATAAATAAAATTGTACTACGATCCTTGTAAAAATAATAATTTCTAAAACAACCCCTAAGGTTTCGTTCGTTAAGTTTGATTTGCATCGTTAGTCCCTAACCGTTATATTTAATTTCAAAATAGCCCATATGGCTCATATAAGTTTTGGTGTATGGCATAAATAGTCATTAGGGTTTATAACTTTCGGGTATGTGGCAAAACGAGTCCCTATGACTCGTTTGAAGTTTGCTAAATGACATAAATAGTCCCTTAAGTCTCGAATTTTATTAGACGGTACACAATTAACATCTAGGGCTTGTTTAATGTTTGTGAAATGGAAAATATGACCCTTTTGGTTTAATTAATGTTTTGGCTATAATTAAACATACCCCTTTACTTTCAGAAATTTACAAAATAGCCCTTAGACTTTACAAGATTCACGAGATGTATATATTAGTTTTATAACTTTAACATTTAGACTTATACTTTCACATAATGGTAATTTTGGTACAAAAAGTTTAATAATAGTACTTAGAGGCTTAATGGGCTTGTGAAGCCCAATAGTGGCTCGGTTTGGTTTTGGGCCTAGTGGATTAGTACCTTGGGATTGTTTAAGTTTGTAAACACTTACTAATCACTTTATTAACCTTAATTAATTACATAAGCTAAATGGGCTTAACAGTTTGGGCTTATACATGCAGCTTGTAAACAAGTCGTGTGTTATGGGCTTGTTTATAGCTTATGTGAAGAGCTTATGGGCTTAGGTTATAAGATAACTAGCTTATTAGGGATTTAGGCAACTTATCTTCCTAGCTTTTCGAGGCTAAGGCTTAGGTTTAAACAAGATCTATCCTAGTGTTCCTAGATCTATGACTTAAACACGTTTACTACAAAAATAATCCAAGCCGTGGGCTTGATGTCCTTATGGTTCGAGTTTAGCAAGGTCTTTACGTATGCATGCTATCTTAAGTCGTGTTTTTCATAGTTTTACACGTATAGGTATGTATATCCATATGTTCATGATGCGTAAAAAGGGAAATGAATAAGGAAATGGAGGTGGTTACTTACTTGTTTAGTGAAGGTGATGACAAATGAATGAGAACTAGTTAGGAGGCCTTAGATCTACACGTCTTGCTCTTTAGTCGAGCCTATGATGATCTTGCTTTCCTTGTTAACCAAGAAACGGATTGTGGTAGTAAATGCTCACACTTAAATGAACCTTGTGACAAATATCCGGGTAGTAGATGTGAGTCGAGTGTGTGTTTCATGTGTGTATTCTTGTTATCTGAAAATGGGAAGATGGAAAGTAAGATATGAATATGTTTAGTGTTAAATAATAATCAAGTGATGGGAGGCCTTGTGTGGCTCGGTTATGTCCACGTAAAGAGAGATAGGGATATCACAAAAATCTTAGACAAGTACTAGGATGATCTATGATGTGATTTGAAGTACAAAATCCTTAAATGCAAATGATGTACAAGTTGTCTTCTGGGACATACTAGTCGTCGGGTTTAAGGAGTCAAGGGGACAATTTGGAAGTCAAGAATCATATGAGATTAGTGCTAGGTGTTTGTACAAGTCCAAGTTAAGGTTATGTGTTGGTCTTACAAGTTTTAAGTTAGCATAAGTGGAGTCTAGGTAGTATTCGGCTAGCTTTGTGTGTTTAGGAGGGTTTAGTGTTCGATCCTAGTGTTTAGGTAGGGTTACTAGTAGTCTAGGTAATATAAGGTAAGTGTAGGTTCGAATCTAGAGCGATTTGGTTAAGTTCTAGGGTTTATGGTGAAAGTATAGTCGTTAATTAATAAACGTATAGTTTTATTAAATTAAAGTGTAAGAAACTTAATAAATGTTATAAAGTTTCTAGGTATAAAGTTAAAATATAAAAGTAGCTATTGTTGACTCGTGGTAACTCTTATAGTTTTTTGTAGTAATGTAGTACTGGATAAATGCTATTAATTGTGATCATGGTATTAGATTTTTATAAACCTAAAATGATGTATGAATATGCTCATGTGTTTCAGGTGACTTAATAGTCCTAAAAATAATGTTTTATGTTCTGTATGCTAATAAAGATGTAGTCATACGTAAAGTTTACTGATTAATTGCATGTTTTGTATGCTCATAAGAATGTAGTCATACATGTTGTTTCCTGTGATCCTATGATTGAATACTCACAATCATAATGTATTGTTCAAGTTCTGTTGGCCAAATGTTGATTTCTCACAGATACGTTATAATATATAATTAATACCCGTGATCAAATGTATGTATGCTCATGAATGATGCATATGATAGTGTGAAGTTTTCATGCAAAAGTGAAAATATATATATAACTCATGAGATGACGTGTACAATTATGTCATAATCAAAACCTGAAAACTACATGGTTTTACAGCACTATCTCGTTATTTTAGCTTTGCCCTCAAAGCTTAAGATGACGCTACCGCTTGGGTGAACAAGTGTGGGTACTTAGCTCTAAACGAGTCGTCATGTTCCCAAGTGAACTCAGGACCTCTCCTGGAGTTCCAACGTATCTTAACTAACGGAATTTGGCTACGCTTCATCTTCTTGACTACTCTCTCCATGACTTCTATGGGTTCTTCTATGAATTAGAGTTTGTCATCAAAATGAATTCCCTCCAATGGCATGGCTAACGGCTCACCCGTGTAGCACTTATTTAGGTTCAAAACATGGAATGTAGACTGTACACGACTCAATTGCTGGGGTAACTCTAGACGATAAGCGACTTCACCAATTCTGGCAATCACTTTGAAAGGTCCTACGTATCGTAGGTTTAGCTTCCCACGTTTTCAAAACGTCCAACACCCTTCGAAGGTGATACCTTAATCATAACACGATCACCTACTTCGAATTTCATAGGTTTCCGTTTGCGATCTGCATAGCTCTTCTGTCTGTCTTGTGCATCTTGAATTCTCTGCTTGATGAGAGTGATCTTCTTAGTCGTTTCTTGGATTAATTCGGGTCCAGTAAGCTGAAATTACCCTACCTCTGCCTAGTACACGGGTGATCTGCACTTACGACCATAAAGAGCCTTAGATGGTGCAGCTTTGATGCTGGCATGGTAGCTCTTGTTGTAGGAAAATTCAACTAAAGGTATATGTTCGACCCATCCTTTTCCAAAGTCAATCACACATGCTCTTAGCTTGTCTTCCAAAGTTTGGATTGCTCTTTCACTCTGACTATCGGTCCGTGGGTGATAAGCGGTACTCATATCCGGATTTGTGCTCAAAGCTCGTTGAAAAGCTTTCAAAAAGTTTGAGGTGAACCTACCATCTCAATCACAAATAATTGAGACTGGTATTCCATGTCTTGTCAGTGCTTCTTTTAGGTACAGTTTTGCTAATTTGCTCAGATGGTCATATTCTCTTATGGGTAGAAAATGAGCTGATTTTGTGAGTCCGTCGACGATTACCCAAATTGTATCGTAACCGTGGGATAAAGTAGGAAGTTTGGTAATGAAGTCCATGGTGATGTTGTCCCATTTCCATTTTGGTATCTCAGGTTGGACTAGTAATCCTGACGGTCTCTGGTGTTCAGTTTTCACTCTTGCACACGTCAGACATTTCTTCACGTAAGTTGCAATGTCTGCCTTCATGTCTGGCCACCAATACAACCTCTTCATATCCTGATACATCTTTTCAGATCTGGGATGTATGGAATATTTATATTTATGAGATTCGTGCATGATCATGCTTCTCAAGTCTCCGTAACATGGTAACCAACTTCTTCCATGTAAACATAATGTTCCATCTACTCTTGGTTCTAACTTCTCTTTGCTTAGATCCGTCCTAAGAATTCCTCCTATGTCTTCTTTCCTAATGTTTTCCGTTTTCTGTGCTTGTAGTTGAGCCTCTAAGATCTGCTTGGGTAGATCCAAGCTAATGGTCATAACTAAGGCTCGAAGTCTTATGGGAGGATCAGTTCCCTTGCGGCTCAGTGCATCTGCAACCACGTTGGCTTTACCTGGGTGGTACTTGATGTCACAATCGTAGTCACTAAGTAGTTCTATCCAACGACATTGTCTAATGTTTAGCTCCTTTTGATCTAGAATGTGTTGCAAACTTTTATGGTCGGTATGCACAGTACACTTTGTTCTATATAGGTAGTGCCTCCAGATTTTCAAGGCAGATCCAAGTTCTAGATCGTGAGTAGAGTAATTATGTTCGTGCTTCTTCCTTGAAGCATAGGCAATTACTTTCTTTCTTTGCATCAGTACAACACATAAACCTTTATGTGAGGCATCACAGTAGACAACGAAGTCTTCGTTACCTTCTGGCAAGGCTAGAATAGGTGCGCTACACAACTTTTTTTTAATAGTTTGGAATGCTGATTCTTCTTTTTCTCCACATTCGAATTTCACGCCTTTTCTGAGTAAGCTTCGTCAGAGACTTATCTATCTTGGAGAATCCTTCTATAAATCTTCGATAGTAACCGGCAAGACCTAAGAATTGACGAATCTCTTTTGGTAACGTAGGTGATGCCCAATCCTTTACGGATTCAACTTTTGCGGGATCTACTTGAATTCCCTTGCTATCAATCACGTGACCTAGGAAATGTACCTTAGGAATCCAAAAATCACATTTGGAAAATTTGGTGTACATCTTCTCTTCCTTAAGCAATTTCAGTACATGAGCAAGATGTTCTCCGTGCTCCTGTTCATTCTTGGAATAAATGAGTATGTCGTCGATAAATACGATCACGAATTTATCCAGATACGGTTTGTACACTCGATTCATGAGATCCATGAATATGGTTGGTGCGTTGGTCAATCCAAATGGCATGACCTGAAACTCGTAATGACCGTAACGAGTTCTGAAAGCTGTTTTTGGTATGTCTTCTTCTCTGACCCTCAACTAATGGTATCCAGATCGTAAATAGATCTTGGAGTACACACTTGATCCTTGTAGTTGATCAAATAGGTCATCGATTTGTGGTAGTGGGTAACAATTCTTTATAGTTAACTTATTCAGTTCTTTGTAATCAATACAGATCCAGAAAGAACCGTCTTTCTTTTTGACAAATAGTAACGGAGCTCCCCAATGTGAGGAACTGGGTCTAATAAAACCTTTGTCTGACAGTTCTTAGGAGTTGTTCTGGGAGTTCTTTCATCTCGGTTGGTGCTAACCGGTATGGTGCTTTAGCTACAGGTGCAGCTCCTGGTATCAAGTCAATCTGAAATTCTACTTGACGAGTTAGCGGTAAACCAGGTAAGTCTTCTGGAAATACTTTAAGATAATCGCGGACAATTGGCACGTCCTTGATTTGTTTCTTCTCTAGTTTGTCTTCTTTGTCTGCTTTGGAAATATGTGCTAAAAAAGATAGGACATCCTTTCAGTAAATATTTCTGGACTTTGGTGCATGAGATGACACTCAGTCTGGTGTCAATTATGTCCAAATTTCCTTCTCCTTGGACGATTAAGTTTTCTTTTCCCTATGGTATACGAACTAGCTTTTCGTCACACATAATGGTTGCGTGATATTTTGCTAACCAGTCCATACCGATGATAACGTCAAAACTACCAAGGTTTACTGGGATCAAATTGATATCAAAGGGATGGTTCAAAAGGTTTAAGGTGAAACCTCTTAGAATAGTATTGGTTTTAATGATTTCACCGTCGGCTAATTCGACTCTGTAACAGTTGTCTAACTGGGTAGGAGGGTGATGTCTAGTAAATTACTAAACTCGGTAGATATGAAACTCTTATCGGCTCCGGTATCAAACAAAATAGATGCATATCGATTGTTCAAAAGAAACATACTGGTAACCACATTGGAGTCGGTCCTGGTGTCTCCTACCACATAAACTCTGGCTGTTGCTCCTTCACCGTTCCCGTTCTTGTTTACTTTCTTCGGGCACTCGGGTCTGATGTGTCCTGGTTCTCCACAACCATAGCAACGAACTTCTCTTTGTCTCGTATCATTTCCACCTGTGGGATGGAGGTTTCCCTGCTGTCCATTCCCACGGAAGTTCTGACCATTCCTGTTATTGGATCTGAAGTTGGTGCTAAAGTTGCTCCTATCAGCCGAAACGTAGGTGTTGTTTGATCCGGGCCTTCTTCAAGGTATGTCAAGGTAGTGGTGAAAGTTGCACTTGGGACACTTTGGTTTGGTGCCTACGTAAGGAGGTGGTCCTGAGAAGGTAGCACTATAGATCTGACCTAGGTTCTGTTGCTTTAGTTGCTGGGTCTGATGATGATTACGGAAGTTCTCATCGGCTTTCATCTTGTTCTCTGTCTGTCTTATCACATGACCACGACCTCGTTTGTCCATCAGTTCAGTTGCGAACTCGATGGCACTATCGACTGTAGTGGGTTGAGATGCTAGCACACTATCAAGACGGGATTCTGGAAGTCTACTAACGTACTTCTCGATCTTATCCTTCACCTCAGGAAACATCCTGGTACACATCAAGTTCAACTCTTGAAATTTCCGGTTGTAGGCTGTGATGTCATGGTTTGTGCATTTGAGATTCCATAGTTCGATCTCTAGCTTGTTGATTTCACCACGAGGATAATATTCTACGGTAAGCCTTTCTTTCAACGCAGTCCAAGTCATCCCATAGGCATCATCATGCCCCAGGGTAGCAACTAAGGAATTCCACCATGTGAGAGCATGTTCCAGTATAGTACATGTAGCGAATTTCACTTTGTTTTCTTCCGTACAGTCACTAATACGGAAAACAGTCTCGGTCCTCTCGAACCATTGCATGAGCTCGACTACTCCTTCTTTGCCTTTGAAGTATACGGGCTTGCATTTCAAGAAGTCGGGGTAAGTACAACCTCTAGTAACTTGGTCAATCCTTCTAGCATTGAAGTTCTGACTGTCACCTTGATTTTTGCTGGGATATGTTTCCCTTCCGGCCAGGGCGTCAGCTGTGCCTTGACCGATGAGCACTCTGAGTTGTGCTTCTGAAATAGTTGTCGCGGGAGCAGCTCCGGGGTTTAGTCGTGTAACCCTTCGTGCCATTTTTCTATAACAATAAGAATGAGATTTACCAGTTGATCAATGTGATGGTTATATTAAATTGCATGGTAATGTGTATGCATAGAATTCACAACAAATTGGATAACCTGTTAAGAGTTCATAATAATATATGTACAAAGAGATAATAGAGTAACGTCGATACAAGTCATTTCTGGCAAATAACAATATCATACAAGTACAACTGATCTAAGACAGGGATAAAACATGCCTGTCTTAAATAGTGGTACGGATGTTTTTGGTACAACAAAAGATAACCTAGGTGCTAAGGATAGGAATACAACTGAAAATAAGAGATATAGTACAAAAGTCCTAAATCATGCGAGCTGAGATGTAACTCAATGCTTGACATGATATACTAGATATCTAAGCTACACTAGAGTGACTACCTGCTGGTGCGGCTGGTGCTACAGGTGCCTGACCATCCTTCAAGTCGATCATAGCAGTCCTGGTCTCTCTGGTGAGTCTGAGAGCCTCCGAAAGTTGGATCTGGCATGCGGTGTCTGCACTCCGAAGATAGTTTGTCTCTACGGTCGTCCCCTGGTGACGAACCTCAGCTAAGTCGAAGAAGATCCTGAAATTCTCCTCCTGGGTCATAACGGCAGTCTGGGTCTCGTATTGATGACCTCAAGTGAAGATAAGCGGTGGCGGAGATAAGAGTTCTCCTCAAGTAGCCACTGCAAGGTGTCCTGGACAGTCATTCATGAACCTTGAGCAGCATTCGACTTAGTAACAACTGACCAATAGAGAGAGTTAAGTCTATCCTAAAGTACCGCGCGTCCCTGCTGGTCTGCGCGAAGCAAGGCATGGATAATGGCGGTATCTTATGCCTGTCTAGCAATCAGCGCATCTAGCTGTGCCTGGATAGTGTCGGGTCCTGCCTGACCGGCTCCCGAACCCTCTCCTATCTCAAATATAGAGACAGGAGTAGAGGTGTGCCTCCTCTTGCGAGGTGGCAAGGCTCTGGTGGGATAGCTGTAGAGTGTAGATAATGGTGGTAGAGGTGGCAGAGTAGGTACGACCTGATCTGCTTCCCTAGGTGGGGAAGTAGGTACAGCTGGTGGTGATGGAGTAGGAGAATCTGACAACACGATAACTCTATCTGTCGGGTGATCCCCAGACTATGTGTCGGATACGAGTCTGTGTAGTACTGATGTCGGCGATGCGGGCGTAATAGTAGGAGTCATGAGAGCATCAAAGGTAGTCACAAGTGTCGGTGACGTCATGATAATCTGAAAATAATAGCATTTCAAATTTGAGTATGTATTAGCTTACACAATTCAAAAAGTTTTCAAAAATGAATATGCGATGCTATGTATGCCTATGGCAGTGTAATCAAAATTACGTAGGTACTTAGGTGATCATATAGCATAAGCTTTATATCAATGCACAGTTAGTTTACATAATATGTATGCTCTATATGGTGTATGCCTAACAATAAGGGTTCCCCAAAAATCAATTGGTTTAAAAAGAATTGATTTTTTAAATTCAGTTATAGTCTAGTTATAAATTTTTATTATTTAAAAATTTTAGATTTAGATCTGGTTCTCTATAACTATGCTCTCTGATACCATTCTGTAACACCCCCATAATGGTCAAATGCAGCGGAATAGTACGTGGGGTGTTACTTTGGTTGATCGATAGCTCACAGTATATAGAGCAATGACCATAATTGTCATTTAAAACATATTACATGAATAAATTATGCACATTAAGTAAATTGTCTGAAAATCATCATTTATTATTATTTGAAGAAATATCTCAGCCCGATGGTAAACATGATGCTTCCTATGATGCTGGAATCCAATGCATGAACCTACTTACTTTCCTGAGAAAACATATAAAGTGAAATGTGGGGGTCAACACGAGGTTGGTGAATTCACAGGTTTAGTTTATAAAAATAAATGTATTGATATGCAAAACACCACAAAGATAGTAGAACACCAACCTACATACAATAGTAGTCCCTATTGCCCTGTAATAGAAGCTAGACAATGTTTCTCAGGAGCCTATGTGGATCATCCCTGATGTGCGACCCTCAGTCCGTCAATGAAATAAACCTGTTGCTTGGCCTAAGCGTTTTGTGAGTGCGACTCACGCAGGCCGGGTGTTGTCAATACCCAAATAGATCTATTTATAACATTTCGCGCTACACTATTAACTATTACAGTCCACGGGAATAATGGGGCAACTCCAGTACAAAAAATGGTATCCGTCACACTCAAAAAGAGTGACCGTAGGCATACAGTCACACGCGGTTTTTTTAGGCTTTGTGACCAAAGGTCCCGCGACCGTAGGTACGTTTTGGTCACAAGTTCGTCTTAGTGACCTTAGCTATCAAAAATGAGTGACCAATACTCGAAAATGTGTGACAAAACTAGGTACAATATTTTGTGTTTTAGTGAATATGTGTGACGGTTAACACTCTACAGTTACACGAGTTTTGTTTAAGAGTGACTATTGTTTATAAGTTTGTCACATGAATATACGATATGTGTGACATTTACTATGTGATTAGTGTATTTTGTGTGACTATATGCATCCAATAGTCACATGAATTATATGTTTGTGTGACCTTTTATGATATGTAGTCACACAAATCATGCTAATGGTACTGAGTTTACCACATACAATTAACCAAATAGTTACCAATAGTAGAAATAAGTGTGACTATATGCTTTGTCAAGTCAAGCCAATTGTATTTTGTATGACTATATGCATCCAATACTCACATGAATTGTATGTTTGTGTGACCTTTTATAACATGTAGTCACACAAATCATGCTAATGGCACTAAGTTTGTCACATACAATTAACCAAAGAGTTACCAATAGTAGAAATAAGTGTGACTGTATGCTTTGTCAAGTCAAGCAAGTTGTATTTTGTGTGACTATATGCATCCAATAGTCACATGAATTGTATGTTTGTGTGACCTTTTATAACATGTAGTCACACAAATCATGCTAATGGCACTAAGTTTGTCACATACAATTAACCAAAGAGTTACCAATAGTAGAAGTAAGTGTGACTGTATGCTTTGTCAAGTCAAGCGAATTGTATTTTATGTGAATATATGCATCCAATAGTCACATGAATTGTATGTTTGTGTTACCTTTTATGACATGTAGTCACACAAATTATGATAATGGCTCTGAGTTTGTCACATACAATTAACCAAAGAGTTACCAATAGTAGTAATAAGTGTTACTGTATGTTTTGTCAAGTCAAGCCAATTGTATTTTGTGTGACTATATGCATCTAATAGTCACATGAATTGTATGTTTGTGTTACCTTTTATGACATGTAGTCACACAAATCATGCTAATGGTACTGAGTTTGCCACATACAATTAACCAAAGAGTTACCAATAGTAGTAATAAGTGTGACTGTATGCTTTGTCAAGTCAAGCAAATTTTATTTTGTGTGACTATATTCATCCAATAGTCACATGAATTGTATGTTTGTGTGACCTTTTATGACATGTAGTCACACAAATCATACTAATGGCACTAAGTTTGTCACATACAATTAACCAAAGAGTTATCAATAGTAGTAATAAGTGTGACTGTATGCTTTGTCAAGTTAATCAAATTGTATTTTGTGTGACTATATGCATCCAATAGTCACATAGAATTGTATGTTTGTGTGACTTTTTATGATATGTAGTCACACATTGGAATGTGAATAAGTGTGACTATGTTTCATCTTCTAGTAACCTTTCAGAATTCAATAAAAACAAATAACAAAATTCTGGAAATCAAATTTCAATTGCATTAATATCTAAAATTGAATGTACATAACCAAATCAACAAATGTAATCTCGTATTATTCTCAAGTAGCATACTTTTCACATAGAATCACATTTGTAAAGACTTTGAATCACCGTATTGTAAAGTCTTTTGAGCCGTGATATTCCTAGCTTGTTTCTGCATATGAGTAATATCGTATATATACTGCCTGCTGGAACATTCATCGAGCGCTTAGATCCTATCTTTGGTGCACTTTCAACAACAACTTTCATGGTATTTGGTGGTGTTGTTTCCTGTATGGAAACAAAAGCCGTGTATTAAACATTGAACTAAATATGAAAAGCTATGTATATGTAGGATGATAAATCAAGTGTATGTACCTCTTCCAAAAAAAATAACCTTTTCCTTTGGCCATGCCACGAAACTACCTTTTACATCCTTAACAGTTTTTAAACCATTATTTCCGGCATCAGGTATGAATGCTGCATCCACTAAGGATTCATCAACTGAAACTTTGTAGCAATTTTTTGGTAGTGGTTATTTATGAATCATTACATTGTCTCCATCCTTAGACTTGTATACCCTACCGTTACCAATGATAATTGTCCTAGATATGTTCCATAATTTGCACTTAAATGTGTGAAGAAAAAATATTTATATGTGTTAATGAGAAATAAATTAAACAAGTAATTATATGAAAAATGATGAAATACTTACATCTGGTAGTGATGGTGGACTGGTTTACTTTTGATTTAGAAGGTGTACGCTTCTTTCGTAATGATGCAATAGGTACGTCTTGTTGTGGCGAGGGAGACAGATTTTGTTGTGATCCGGAAGCTGGATAAATATCTTCTTGAGATTGGGAATTTTGAAGTGGAGACTTCTTTTCCAACGATGCTGTCTTATTTTTTGCTAACCTTGTTCTAGTAGGTACCTGCATATATATACATAACACAGTAAATAAGTCATGTATAGTACAATTTAGAAACCAAACATGGTTTTTTTATAACTTACCTTCTTCGCAGTTGCAGTTGCAGCTGCAGTTGCATTGTCCAAATCCTTGTTCGAAGTTGCAATTGTCTTAGACATTGGAAATAACACACCCTTCTGAAGTCCACCACCACTGATCGACGTCCTTTGCTCTTCACTAGGTATTTTGCTTAATGCATTATGTTCTAGTTGTAATACCTGCAATATATAAGTATGTTAATTGTTAATGGTATTACAGACTGAAAATCATCAAGTCAAAATTAGAAAACTAATCTTACATTTGACTGACTTGGCATTAACTCGGCTATATTAACCCCTTGTGAAGACATAACTTTCAACATTTTTTCAATAGTTTCCTGTGTTTGTGACATCTTGGTGGTTAATTAAACGATTGTATCCTCTTTTTCTTTACGCGCCTGTCTCTCCTTCTTAAGTTCATTTTCAAGCAACGCAATCCTTACACCAGTTCCTTGTTTCCTTCTAGGTAGATCAAAGAACTTCCTGCACGTAACTCTGCCTCCCACTCCTCGTGCATACCTGATGAGACTACTTTTATACATGGTCTCATCGTTCTTTTTGGACTTAAAATGCATTAAATATCATCAAAATACCCACATATATGCTTGTGTTTGTTGCTTGTGTATTTTAGGTATGGATATTGAGAAAATGACAAAAGATCACAAGAATCATGCAAAAACGAACACGGGAAACGAAGCCGCACGATGAACCAAGCCCTAATGAAGAATTTTCCAAAGAAAACCCTTGAAGATTTGAAGAATATTGAAGATTGGCCCTCCAAGTTTGAAGAATTGACACTTTATACCCTTGTATCTTCATAATTACAAGTTTGGTCCCTAAAGTTTGTCAAAATTACAAAAAGGACCCTTAACTTTGAAGAATTGGCAATTTTAGTCCCTCATCAAAACTAAATTGTCAATAATGGTCCTCCAAGAAGTCAACAAACAAGTCAAAGACCTTGAAGTTTGAAGACATTACAAGAATGGCCCTTGAAGAATGCATTAATTGCATAATTAATCCTTGATATAAGTTTTGAAAACTTTGGTGCCAAAAATGACAAGCTAAGGAAAGTTATTTACAAAGGAAGTGCAAGTTTGTGGCTGATTGAATTAAAGAGACAAGAAGCAAGGAATAGAGGGACCTCTTCTGGCAGACAGCTAAACTTGTCCCAGCCAACCACCAACCGCCACATCACCCCACTCAACTCCATCCTCCAATCAACATCCACCTTTGTCCCACGTCACAACCCACTCACTAATCTTATTTAATCTGTTTTTTAAAATTTAAATTACGTGGGAAACACATATTTTCTCTCTTAATCAGATTGAACCAACACCTCTTTCCCCAAGAACCCTAATTGGGGTTTTCTTAATCCTTCCATAATTAAACCCCATCTCCTCCAGAACACTGATTAAACACCTTTTAAACCCAGTCCCACCTACAAAACCTTGCCAGCTCACCAATGGTCCCCAAACCCCACTACCCTGCTCACGTCTCTTTCCCTCAATTTCAAAAAGGAGACAAGATTCACGGCTTAGATGATAATGCGTGCTCCCTAAGCTCAAATGAATGGCCAAGATCAAAAATCCAAGCTGTCACTCACATGCTTCCTACAAAATCACAAGATGCCACTTTGACGATTTTTCAAACATCCTTGACCAAGGGCTTTTTAGGATTTTCAGCTAATTAGGGTTTTGCTTTCTAGAATTTACTATTAGCTAGTATAAATGGGATGTCTTGTATCCCATTTTAGTTGTTCCAGTTTTATGTAAAAAAAATTTCTTTTATGAATTAATGAAAAAGTTCTTTCCTGCATAAGACTGTGATCCATTTTACTTTCCAGCATTTTTAGTTTTAAAGTTTGTTCTTCCTGAATTCAATTTAAAATCTTCAAGTTTGTTTTTAAGGATTTCACTTGTTTTCAAAAATTTTTCAGAAACCTATTTTTAAGCTTACTGCTATAAGCTATTCAATAAGCTTGTTAAACCAAGCTTATTGAATCTCTTATAAGCTTGGTCCTTCTCTCTTTGTTGTTTGTGGTGTGCAGGAAACAAGGATCAATCAAGGGTCATTCTCACCATTTTCTTAGCATTTGTGCTTAAGCTAATCCAACTCCCACAAGGCTCAGCACAAGCCCGAGCTTGTAGGAGGTGGCTTATCAGCCACTGTTGGGCTTGGAAGTAAGCCCAACAAGGTAGTCCTTGCCTTCTCTTTTTAATTTTCATTTTTCTGAAATTTTTATGCTTTATGTGATTTTTTTTGTTAAGTTGTTAAGAACCTGTTTAAGTGCTTGTATTTGCTTCATTTGGATGTTATATGCATGACTTGAGTTCTTTATTCCAGTTTGGTCAAGTTTTGTGTTGATTTTGTTTGAAAAAAGTTGAAAAAAAAGTTTAAGGGGGTGTTTGGATTAAGGCTTAATCAGGGTAATTTATATTATTCTTGTGTTAAAACTTGTTTCAATCACTTATCAGGTTAGTTATAGGATACATGTTAGTTTGGTGATTCAGTTTTGGTAAAGTTTCATTCAGTTTGCATGATAAAATTTAACATTATGGCCTAAAAACATAATCTGTCTTATTTGACTGTTTTGTTGAAATTTTTGCCACCAATCTTGAAAGACTGTTAGGATATAGGTTATTTTAGGGACTGAAATTGCTTATTTGCCATTTGATGAGTTTATGTGCTAGTTATGAGCCATAGAAATTCAGATTTGTGCATATAGCTTTGTTACTGTTCATCAGAAAGATTCTTAGCTTACTCAGAAACTTAATTGGCTTATTTCTGTTTGATCTTGGCTTGTGACTTGCTCTTTTTTGTGTATTATCTGACTCCTTATACTCCAAAGAGTATAAGGGTGCCTTATTGTCCCAAATAAGCTATCAAAATAAGCTTTCCTAAGCTTATTGAAAAACAGACCAAAAATTAACACTGTCAGTGGGAACTCCTTTCCCACTGCTAGTGTCTTTTTTACCACTGCTAAGCTAAAGGACAAAAGTCCAGCACATGTCACTATCTGTTTTCTTCCTTTTTTGTCTTTAGTGCCCAAAAAGTGGAATTAGGACTTGAATCCAACTTTGTTATTTTTCTAATTTTAATTTGGATTTTTCTGTTTAATTAAATTTTTATTTACTATTCATTTAGTAATTTTTAGATTAATTAGCTATTTTTTATTAACTTTAAAGTTTATGTTTTTGTCTTTTATTGCCAAAAAGTAATATTTTTCAGTTTAATCAATTTTCCTAGACTTAGAATAATATTTTAAGGTTTTTGGTTAAAAAAGATTTTACTGTTCATCTTTTTATTAATTTTTAGAATTAATTTAATTTAATTATGGTTTTAATTAAACTAGTTTTGTCATTTAGTGGAAAATTTAATATTTTTCAAGCTTTTTCATTTTTCTACTGTTCATTAGAGTAAAATAGGATTTTTAAAAATTGGTAGATTATTTTTAGCATTATTTTATTATTTTTTATAATTATTTTTGTTTTAAAATAGTCTTTAGTAATTTAAAAATAGAAAAATAGTATTTAAAAATTATAAAAAATACTTTTTAGTTTTTAGATAATATAAGTAAGTTATTTGTTCAATAAAATCATATTTTGGACATTTTGATTAATTATATTTAATTTTAGGGCTTTAATTAGCATTTAAAATTGAATATTTAATTAATAAAAGGTTTTAAAATATTTTTATTGGATTTTATTCCTTATTTATATTATTTTAGACTTTTTTTAGCTTATAATTAATTTTTAGGTTGAAATTTTTAATTTTGTAGTTTTTACGTCTTTACGTGTTCGTCTTTTTCGTCATAGTTTAATTCGTAATCGTAACCGTCTCTTCTTTCCTTTCTAATTTCTTTTCTTCTTGTTCATAATCACAAACAAACATTAATCAACTCTTAACACAACGCACTTGCCTCCTTGGGAAACGAACTTGCTTGGTCATTAGTGCTCGGTTTTCCTAAACCGACACTTAATACTACCACTATTTGTCATCCTTTTCCTAAAGGGTACAAAAACGCTACATCATTTTGGCGCCGCTGCCGGGGAGGCGTGTTGTGTTTTGGTTGAACCATTGTTGTTTATATATATAGCCATAAAAGTAATTGTATTAGTAGCACTCTATTAATACGTATTATCGTTTTCGTTTTTTGTGAATATTATTACTATATTGTATACGTAGAACAATAAATTTACAAGTACTCCAAATACGTGAGCAATCACAACCTTGACTTGGGAGGTCATTACCCAATCATTGTATTCGAATCTCAAACCAAAGAAAAAGGCAAAAATAGATAAATACTTTCGAGAAGCTCGATTTTGAGAAATACAAACTATAAGGTGGGTATAAGGCGGTTGTATTTCACGACCTAAAGGAAAAAGGCTCTTAAGTGCTTCGCGCCGCCTCGTTTCCTCCGCTTGCTTGTGCGTATTTTGATTTTGAAGGCTAATCGAGGGTTTTGCCGCCCAAAGTATTACTTACGTATCATATATTTTCTTGGTTTCATTTGATTAAACCCTCTTGAACGATTTGGTGTTCCACCATCGTTCTAAAGTCATCGAAGGCGTTCACTTCACGTGATCGTTTTCATTCCTTGAGGCTTCTTTAATCGAGAGATTTGATTAAGGAGGAGATTTGTAGATTTTGGTCTACTTAATACATTCCAAAAATCCAAAAAAAAAAGTTAAAAACAATCAAAAACCACAAAAAAATTGAAAAAGTAAAAACACCAAAAAGAATCTTCTTTGCTCGCCTTCTTGTTGTACGTGACGTTTATGCAAACTCGCTCTAAAGCAAGACGTGCTCGTAAACGAAGAAACAAATCACTCACTCCTACTAGTGAGGAATCTCCTATTGACGAACCCATTGTAGTGAAAGAAGCACCCATGGCTAATCGAACTATGATGGAGTTGCTTCAAGCACCCACCGAGGGTTATGGAGAAGCGATTGTGATTCCCGCTATCCTTGCGGAGAATTTTGAGGTTAAGACGGGTTTGTTGTCCATGATTCAAAACAACAAGTTTCGAGGGGACGAAAAAGACAACCCGCATAACCACATTCGCCAATTTAATCGTCTCACCGCCACGTGCAAGTTTAAGGATGTTTCAAACGACTCGATTAAGATGATGCTTTTTCCGTATTCCTTAGCGGGGCCCGCAAAAATTTGGTTAGAGAAAGAGCCACCCAATTCTATATTGACGTGGAAGGATCTCGTTTCAAAATTCATGAACCAATTTTTTCCGCCCTCTAAGACTACGCACTTGAAAAACGAGATTTCAAAGTTTTCGCAAGAGTATAATGAGAGTTTTTCAACGGCTTGGAATAGGTTTAAGGAAATGTTGCACGAATGTCCTCATCATGGTTTTTCCGACTTACATCAAATAGACACGTTTTACAATGGCTTGAACGATCATGAGCGTGATTATCTTAATGCCGCCGCGGGTGGTAATATCTTGTGTAAAACGGTCGAGGAAGCTTTGTTAATCATTGAGAATAGGTCTAAGGTGTATAGTCCTCGTAGCACGTCGAGTGTTCGTAAGGCTTCGTCTTCATCTTCACCTAGTTTGTCACACACCGTTGATGCTTGCCAAGTCGAGGCTAATTTGGAAAACAAAATTTTTGATATAGTGAAAGGCTTGTTAGTTGAGTTTAAAGTTGGTGAACAACCCGCTCCCGATACGATTAAAGCGGTTGAGGTTTCTTGTATGTATTGTGGTGGAGCTCAGGATTATTCCGAGTGCATTACCAACGGTGGTAACACTTCGAGTGCCTTCGCGGCCGCGGGAACTTATAACCAAAACGGTCAAGTTCCTCGCACTAATCAATTGACTCCACCGGGTTTTTCACCAAATCAAAATGCTAACAATTATCGAAACAATCAAGTTGGTTACCAAAGCAATCAAAGGAACAATTATAAGGGTAATAACAACTATGGGAATCAAGGGAGTAGTAGTAGCCAATTGCAAAATCAAAATCAAAACCGTAATTTTCAGAACACGAGTCAAGGTCTTCAAAATACTAAAGAACTTCCAATGTACTTTTTGAATTACGCTACTTCAAATGATAAGATTTTGGAAAACATTCAAGAGCAAATGGCTACTCAAGCTAGGGACACGGCTAAGAACGCAAAGGAGTTAACTAATTTTATTAAGGAAAATCTAGCCATGAGAAATGAATTGAAAAATGATTTTGCTAACCAAATTCGAGGTCAAAACAACAAGATAGAGCAAAGTCATGCTAGGCTTGAACAAAGAATTGACCAAAAAGCCGCTAGCCAAGATGTGAAGTTTAATAATTTTGATGCTAAGCTTAATGCCATTTTAGAAGCCGTCATAGGGAAAAAAGCCTCTACTTCGGGTAGTTTGCCTAGTAACACCGTTTCAAACCCGAAGGGAGAGATGAAAGTGATTACCACACGAAGTGGTAAGACACTTAAAGAACCGACTCCTCAACCAATTACTCCAACGGTGGAGGAAATTGAGGAAGAACCCGAGGTGGTGGTCGAAAAGGAGCATATTTCAAGCCCACAAAGTACCGCTCATGCCACACCTACGGTTGACCCATCACCCATATTGGAACCCGAGATTCCAAAGGCTATGCCTATGCCCCAACCCACACCACCCTTGCCTTACCCATCGAGACTTAGGAAGGAGAAACGACAAGAGCGCGACAACTACCAATTTGAGCTTTTTATGAAAATGTTTCGTGATTTGCACTTTAATGTGAGTTTCGCCGATGCTTTGGTCATGATGCCTCGATTTGCCGCTAACTTTAAGAGTATGTTGAACAACAAGGAGAAATTACATCAAATGTCTAGTTGTTCGTCGGTTTATCTTAATCGCATACCTCAAAAAGTCGGTGATCCCAGTAAATTTTTGATCCCTTGTGCAATTCAAGATATGGAAGAATGATATGCCTTGGCCGATCTTGGTGCTAGCATTAACTTGATTCCACTTGCAATCTTCAAGTCGCTCAATCTTCTTAATCTTACTCCTTCACGAATGTCTATTGAGTTGGCCGACCATTCCACGATTCTTGCATGTGGTTTGGCGGAAGACGTTTTTGTGAAAGTGGGGAAGTTCTACTATCCCGTAGACTTTATTGTTGTTGACATCCCCACGGATCCTCAAGTTCCTTTTATTTTAGGTCGTTCGTTTTTAGATACGTCTATGGCTTTGATTGATGTGCATGCTAGAAAGATCACCTTACGTTTCAACGACGAGGAACTTGTTATAAACGCAACTCAAAATTCTCAACTTTCTCATGTTTATTCCGTTGCTACCATAAACCTCGTTTATATGATCGACGTGGTTTGCGAGGAATTTTCACAAGAAGTTTTAGGGTTTGGTGATGAAGAAACTAGTGGCAATCCCACTATGTTGGATCCAATTCTTGATAATTCGACACCAACCTTCACTCCTTTCGAAGGTGGTGGTTTTACGTTGGAAGAATTCGATGTTCCACGTACTTGTGACGAAGACCTCGACAACTATGAAGACTTCTCGATTATCAAGGATTTTCTCAACGATTTCCCATTTCCTCCACCCGAGGAGGTTATGAGTATCGAGCCCAAATCTTCACTTGAAGAACCACCTATTCTCGAGTTGAAGGATTTACCTCCTCACCTCGAATATGTCTATTTGGAGGAGGACGACAAGTTGCCGGTTATTATTGCGAAGGATCTTTCGAATGATGAAAAAACCGCACTTGTCGATGTTCTTAAGGACCACAAAGGGGCGATTGCGTGGAAGTTATCCGACATTAAGGGAATCGATCCCAAATTTTGTACACAAAAAATCTTAATGGAGGAAGATTTCAAGCCAACAATCCAAAGTCAAAGGAGGGTGAACCCCAAAATTCACGACGTCATCAAAAAGGAGGTTCTTAAACTCCTTGACGCGGGAATGATTTACCCTATTTCCGATAGCCCTTGGGTGAGTCCTATTCATTGTGTCCCTAAAAAGGGAGGGATGACCGTTGTGCCAAACTATGCCAACGAGTTGATTCCCACTAGACTCGTGACCGGATGGAGAGTGTGCATTGACTATCATAAGTTGAATGAAGCCACTCGAAAAGACCATTTTCCCTTGCCCTTCATGGACCAAATGTTGGAGCGTCTTGCGGGAAACGATTTCTATTGCTTATTAGATGGTTTTTCCGGTTACTTCCAAATTCCCATCGATCCTCGTGATCAAGAAAAAACTACGTTTACGTGTCCATATGGAACGTTTGCTTATCGTAGAATGCCATTCGGACTTTGTAATGCACCGGGAACTTTTCAACGATGCATGATGGCTATTTTTCATGATATGATCGAGAAGACGATGGAAGTCTTCATGGATGACTTTTCCGTGTTTGGTGATTCCTTTACTTCGTGTTTGTCGAACCTTGAGAGAATGTTAAAACGTTGTGAGGAAACCAACCTTGTGCTCAATTGGGAAAAATGTCATTTTATGGTTAAGAGTGGAATCGTCTTAGGGCACAAGGTCTCGAAAGCGGGGATTGAGGTAGATCAAGCTAAGGTAGACGTCATCGCCAAATTACCTCATCCCAAAACCGTCAAGGGAGTTAGGAGTTTCCTAGGCCATGCGGGCTTTTATCGACGATTCATCAAGGATTTCTCGAAGATTTCTCGACCCATTACACATCTTCTTGAAAAAGAAGCACGTTTTGTCTTTGACGAAGATTGTGTACGAGCCTTTGAGATCCTTAAGAGGAAACTTACCGAAGCTCCCATTCTTGTTGCTCCAAATTGGAACCTCCCCTTTGAACTAATGTGTGATGCTAGTGATTACGCTATAGGGGCCGTTTTAGGGCAACGTCATGATAAGCACTTCTTGCCTATTCACTATGCTAGCAAGACGATGACCGAGGCTCAACTTAAATACACTACAACGGAAAAGGAGTTCCTTGCCGTGGTGTATGCATTTGAGAAATTTCGACCTTACCTCGTCTTGACGAAATGCATAGTGTATACGGACCATTCGGCTATCAAGTATCTCATGGCTAAACAAGATGCAAAGCCGAGATTACTTCGTTGGATTCTCCTCCTTCAAGAATTTGATCACACCATTGTTGACAAAAAACGAGCCGAGAATCTAGCGGCCGATCATCTCTCTCGTTTGGAAGATCCTCACCAAAGTGTTTACGAGCCAAAGGAAATCACCGAAACATTTCCGCTCGAGACACTTGGTGTAGTGAATTCTAAGCTTGATTCTTCTACCCCATGGTTTGCGGATTTTGCAAATTACCATGCGGGTAACTTCATCATTAAGGGTATGACAACTCAAGAAAAATGAAAATTCTTTCGTGATGTCAAGTTCTACTTTTGGAACGACCCTTACTTGTTTCGAACTTGTGCGGATCAAATCATCCGCCGTTGTGTATTTGGCACCGAAGCTTCTAACATCCTTAGAGCTTGCCATGAGGGACCCACGGGTGGTCACCACGGTGCTAATCTCACGGCTAAAAAGGTGTTTGATGCCGGCTTCTTTTGGCCTACTATTTACCGAGATGCACAAGATCTTGTGAAGTCGTGTGATTCATGCCAACGACAAGGAAAAGCCTCACAAAAAGATGAAATGCCACAAAATATCATTCAAGTATGTGAGATCTTTGACGTTTGGGGCATAGACTTTATGGGGCCGTTCCCATCATCTCGTGGTAATAAGTACATTCTCGTTGCGGTTGACTACCTTTCTAAGTGGGTGGAGGCGAAGGCCTTGCCCACCAATGATGCTCGTGTGGTAGTTAAGTTCTTGAAAAGTTTGTTTGCTAGGTTTGGAACCCCTCGTGCTATCATAAGCGATCGTGGAACCCATTTTTGTAATGACCAATTCGAAAGGGTTCTAAGGAAATATGGGGTTACACATCGTCTTTCTACGGCTTATCACCCACAAACGAGTGGGCAAGTCGAGGTTTCAAACCGAGCATTGAAGAGGATCTTGGAGAGATCCGTGGGGGAAAACCGACAATCTTGGTCGGATAAGTTAGACGATGCTTTATGGGCCTTTAGGACCGCTCATAAGACGCCCATTGGGTGCACTCCCTATAAGCTTGTGTATGGAAAGAATTGTCATTTTCCTATCGAATTAGAACACAAGGCTTATTGGGCCCTAAAGCATTGTAATGATGACATGGAGACCGCGGGAAAACACCGGAAAATGCAATTAAATGAATTGGATGAATTGAGAGACATTGCTTATGAAAATTCATTGATTTACAAAGAGAAAACTAAAAAGTTGCATGATTCTAAAATTAAAAACCGGGTTTTTAACATTGGGGATCAAGTTTTACTTTTTAATTCAAGATTGAAAATATTTTCCGGTAAATTGAAATCCTGTTGGTCCGGTCCATTCACCGTGACTCAAGTGTTTCCTTATGGGACCATCGAGCTAGCTCAAGATGATGGTCCTAACTTCAAGGTGAATGGACATAGGTTGAAGCACTACTTTGGTGGGGAAGTTCCATCCTTGAACTACCTCGACCAAGTCACCTTCCCCAATGATAATTAGTATTGAGGGGATCGATTCGAGCTCATGACTCGGTAATCAAAAACGAGGTGCCTCGTGGGGGAGTCCCATGCTTATCCTATGTACATATTATCGCTTTCTTAGTCTAATGTAGCTTACGTGTGGGGATTCGTGCCCTTCCAACCTTTGTTTCGTGGTTGTTTGTGATATGTGAACTTTAGATCATGATCTTCACGATTGGAGCCTCTCGTGTTCGTTTTATGGGAGCACTCGATCGTTTGCTATTGGAGACTTTCTCAATATCCATGATATATCCTTTTGATGTTCTAACCTTAGGTTTTTAGCACACTTCATAAACGGCTATTAATTTAATGGTTACACCCTTTCCATGCTAGATTAGGCATTCGACTACGTCTCTAGTATGGGGGTATTAGCACCCCTAGACTCGAAACATTGAGGACAATGTTTAACTTTAGTATGGGGGGGGGGGGGGGTGAATAGATACTTGCCTTGCCAAACCTTCACGCTTTCCAAAGTTTATCATTTTGTTTATCGTTTTGTTGCAAAATAAGGTTAATAAGGCTAAAAATGGCCAAATTTTAAAATTTTTCTCATGTTTTATAAGTGTTTGAAGACACGAATGTAGATTTTCCGATGGCGAGAATAAGAGTAATTTTTGACTCGACCGTGCGTGTTGAGCACTTAGCTTTGATTCCTTAACTACACATTAGGCTAAGTCTCTTAAATGAGGACGAGAAATGATAGAGTTAATTATAAGTTACTATGCTAAACGTAGAGTACTTGTATTCTTTCAAAAACTCATGTGTTCTCGTTGTTTGCTTATTCTCCCTTCGCATGTAAATATTTTTTGCTTAATAAATATTGACTTAGCGGTTTAGTTAGGATTGTTGGGTTTCTAGTCTTTTCTAGTAGCTTCCGTGTAATTAAATTGGGAAGACATTAAGGTATCGCCATCGTCACGGTTTTGAAGTATTGGCACCCCAATAATCAAAAGCTTCACCCAAATAATAAGATTTCAAGTGCTCACCTAAATCAAGCAAACAATTTGAAGCCCCACAAGGCCTAAAATCTATGCAAAATTGAAAGTGAATCAAGCCTTAATCTTCGAAGCTTTAAAGATCCAAAATTTGCTTTAGCGTGAGGATATACGTCTTTGGCTAATAAAACCACCGATGAGGCGGATAATAAAAGGCAAGGCAAGACCGAAGTCATAATAAAAGCTTCATGGCGAAGTTGAATAAAAGATGGAGGTAAACCAAAGATAATAAGGCCCTTCCGTTAGGGGGCGTATAAAAGTCTTGGTAATAAGTCTCATGTTCAAAACCGTTATAAAACCGTGTTTATCGATTCTTCTTGTCAACTTAATTTTTTAACATCGTTGTCTATTAGGAGGGGTTATTGATTTGATGGTCTTAGTTACACCGTTAGGACTCTATTTTTAGACCTAAATCTCTATTATCGCATAAGTCAAACAATGTATCCTCGTGAAACATTCAAGACATCATAAAATATAAGAGATACAACTTAGGAATAATGGGAGGATAAGTACGTGATTAGGGCATATGAGTAGTGTTAGCATTACTAACTTATAATGACAATGATCTCGTTGCACGCTTGGCATGGAATTGGGGTGAAAATCGAGGACGACGAAATTATTTCTAACGAAGCATTCACGTGTTCTTATTCTATGAACCTAAACGTCCCATTTTGCGATGAAAATCATACATTATGTCTATAACACAAGTAGTAGTAATAGTAGTAGTGTAGCTAGTTTATCATTTCAATAAAGTCCATAAAAAATGAATTTTGGAGATGCTTTGATACTTTATTCTAGCATTGCGTGAGGGCACGACAATGGTTTAGTATGGGGGAGTGATGAGACTGCTTTTATACATGGTCTCATCGTTCTTTTTGGACTTAAAATGCATTAAATATCATCAAAATACCCAAATATATGCTTGTGTTTGTTGCTTGTGTATTTTAGGTACGGATATTGAGAAAATGACAAAAGATCACAAGAATCATGCAAAAACGAACACGGGAAACGAAGCCGCACGATGAACCAAGCCCTAATGAAGAATTTTCCAAAGAAAACCCTTGAAGATTTGAAGAATATTGAAGATTGGCCCTCCAAGTTTGAAGAATTGACACTTTATACCCTTGTATCTTCATAATTACAAGTTTGGTCCCTAAAGTTTGTCAAAATTACAAAAAGGACCCTTAACTTTGAAGAATTGGCAATTTTAGTCCCTCATCAAAACTAAATTGTCAATAATGGTCCTCCAAGAAGTCAACAAACAAGTCAAAGACCTTGAAGTTTGAAGACATTACAAGAATGGCCCTTGAAGAATGCATTAATTGCATAATTAATCCTTGATATAAGTTTTGAAAACTTTGGTGCCAAAAATGACAAGCTAAGGAAAGTAATTTACAAAGGAAGTGCAAGTTTGTGGCTGATTGAATTAAAGAGACAAGAAGCAAGGAATAGAGGGACCTCTTCTGGCAGACAGCTAAACTTGTCCCAGCCAACCACCAACCGCCACATCACCCCACTCAACTCCATCCTCCAATCAACATCCACCTTTGTCCCACGTCACAACCCACTCACTAATCTTATTTAATCTGTTTTTTAAAATTTAAATTACGTGGGAAACACATATTTTCTCTCTTAATCAGATTAAACCAACACCTCTTTCCCCAAGAACCCTAATTGGGGTTTTCTTAATCCTTCCATAATTAAACCCCATCTCCTCCAGAACACTGATTAAACACCTTTTAAACCCAGTCCCACCCACAAAACCTTGCCAGCTCACCAATGGTCCCCAAACCCCACTACCCTGCTCACGTCTCTTTCCCTCAATTTCAAAAAGGAGACAAGATTCACGGCTTAGATGATAATGCGTGCTCCCTAAGCTCAAATGAATGGCCAAGATCAAAAATCCAAGCTGTCACTCACATGCTTCCTGCAAAATCACAAGATGCCACTTTGACGATTTTTCAAACATCCTTGACCAAGGGCTTTTTAGGATTTTCAGCTAATTAGGGTTTTGCTTTCTAGAATCTACTATTAGCTAGTATAAATGGGATGTCTTTTATCCCATTTTAGTTGTTCCAGTTTTATGTAAAAAAAAATTCTTTTATGAATTAATGAAAAAGTTCTTTCCTGCATAAGACTGTGATCCATTTTACTTTCCAGCATTTTCAGTTTTAAAGTTTGTTCTTCCTGAATTCAATTTAAAATCTTCAAGTTTGTTTTTAAGGATTTCACTTGTTTTCAAAAAATTTTCAGAAACCTATTTTTAAGCTTACTGCTATAAGCTATTCAATAAGCTTGTTAAACCAAGCTTATTCAATCTCTTATAAGCTTGGTCCTTCTCTCTTTGTTGTTTGTGGTGTGCAGGAAACAAGGATCAATCAAGGGTCATTCTCACCATTTTCTTAGCATTTGTGCTTAAGCTAATCCAACTCCCACAAGGCTCAGCACAAGCCCGAGCTTGTAGGAGGTGGCTTATCAGCCACTGTTGGGCTTGGAAGTAAGCCCAACAAGGTAGTCCTTGCCTTCTCTTTTTAATTTTCATTTTTCTGAAATTTTTATGCTTTATGTGATTTTTTTTGTTAAGTTGTTAAGAACCTGTTTAAGTGCTTGTATTTGCTTCATTTGGATGTTATATGCATGACTTGAGTTCTTTATTCCAGTTTGGTCAAGTTTTGTGTTGATTTTGTTTGAAAAAAGTTGAAAAAAAAGTTTAAGGGGGTGTTTGGATTAAGGCTTAATCAGGGTAATTTATATTATTCTTGTGTTAAAACTTGTTTCAATCACTTATCAGGTTAGTTATAGGATACATGTTAGTTTGGTGATTCAGTTTTGGTAAAGTTTCATTCAGTTTGCATGATAAAATTTAACATTATGGCCTAAAAACATAATTTGTCTTGTTTGACTGTTTTGTTGAAATTTTTGCTACCAATCTTGAAAGACTGTTAGGATATAGGTTATTTTAGGGACTGAAATTGCTTATTTGCCATTTGATGAGTTTATGTGCTAGTTATGAGCCATAGAAATTCAGATTTGTGCATATAGCTTTGTTACTGTTCATCAGAAAGATTCTTAGCTTACTCAGAAACTTAATTGGCTTATTTCTGTTTGATCTTGGCTTGTGACTTGCTCTTTTTTGTGTATTATCTGACTCCTTATACTCCAAAGAGTATAAGGGTGCCTTATTGTCCCAAATAAGCTATCAAAATAAGCTTTCCTAAGCTTATTGAAAAACAGACCAAAAATTAACACTGTCAGTGGGAACTCCTTTCCCACTGCTAGTGTCTTTTTTACCACTGCTAAGCTAAAGGACAAAAGTCCAGCACATGTCACTATCTGTTTTCTTCCTTTTTTGTCTTTAGTGCCCAAAAAGTGGAATTAGGACTTGAATCCAACTTTGTTATTTTTCTAATTTTAATTTGGATTTTTCTGTTTAATTAAATTTTTATTTACTGTTCATTTAGTAATTTTTAGATTAATTAGCTATTTTTTATTAACTTTAAAGTTTCTGTTTTTGTCTTTTAGTGCCAAAAAGTAATATTTTTCAGTTTAATCAATTTTCCTAGACTTAGAATAATATTTTATGGTTTTTGGTTAAAAAAGATTTTACTGTTCATCTTTTTATTAATTTTTAGAATTAATTTAATTTAATTAGGGTTTTAATTAAACTAGTTTTGTCATTTAGTGGAAAATTTAATATTTTTCAAGCTTTTTCATTTTTCTACTGTTCATTAGAGTAAAATAGGATTTTTAAAAATTGGTAGATTATTTTTAGCATTATTTTATTATTTTTTATAATTATTTTGGTTTTAAAATAGTTTTTAGTAATTTAAAAATAGAAAAATAGTATTTAAAAATTATAAAAAATACTTTTTAGTTTTTAGATAATATAAGTAAGTTATTTGTTCAATAAAATCATATTTTGGACATTTTGATTAATTATATTTAATTTTAGGGCTTTAATTAGCATTTAAAATTGAATATTTAATTAATAAAAGGTTTTAAAATATTTTTATTGGATTTTATTCCTTATTTATATTATTTTAGACTTGTTTTAGCTTATAATTAATTTTTAGGTTGAAATTTTTAATTTTGTAGTTTTTACGTCTTTACGTGTTCGTCTTTTTCGTCATAGTTTAATTCGTAATCGTAACCGTCTCTTCTTTCCTTTCTAATTTCTTTTCTTCTTGTTCATAATCACAAACAAACATTAATCAACTCTTAACACAACGCACTTGCCTCCTTGGGAAACGAACTTGCTTGGTCGTTAGTGCTCGGTTTTCCTAAACCGACACTTAATACTACCACTATTTGTCATCCTTTTCCTAAAGGGTACAAAAACACTACATCAATACCCTTCCTTTTCCTTTCCTAATACATGTGATAATGAATCTGAGCCACTATCAACCGTCAAGGTTCCATCTCTGATATGTTCCTCTGCTTCCAGATGCACACAAAAAATGGTAAATAATTTATTATACGAATATAAACATTATATAAAAATTTTTGCAATAACACTTACAATCTTAGTGCCAACTTTGATTGTTTCATCATCTGTCTCTTTTCCTTCTTGTCTAGCCCATCCATTAAACCACAATACACCACGGGTGGGTTCTTGATCTGGTGTAATTTCTTTTCTTATGATCTTCCAAACATCAAATACATTCAGATGAAAAGTTAAACCAACATGGACAACAGTGTTAGGATATTACACCAATATAACCTTACCATTTGCTCTTTTATATATACATAACCACAACGTCCCATTGTATGCTGATAAAGAGACCTGGAACGCGCCAATTTATTAGCAGTTGATTTCGCCTAACAAAAAGATTATTGGATGAGAAGTTGCTAGTGCGTAACAGACTGTGTTTGTCATACGGAGTTTCCAAACAATGCCTACATACGGTGTTTATAAATGTAAAACGAAATAGAAATTAACAACCTTAAATTCTTCTGTCGCCGTGTGGTTTACAAAAGCAACCCAGTGTTTGGCTTTGACGATTGCTTTGTAATTCTTTGGAACTACATTTAGTTTTTCAGGATTATCTAGGTTTGGAACTATGTGCTTTACTGTCAATTTGCTTCTGAAATTTCTTAGCAGTTCACCTAGCTTATTCATAACCAACTTTTTGTAGGACACATCAAATTCAAAGTATTTCTGCACATATTAACATAATGTTAAAGTAAATGTAGGAATACGACTAATAGTTAGGTAAAAAAATTTGTATTTGTAACGTGGTTTCAGTCCAAAGTTTTTCTCTTACTTCCTCCTTCACATCTTTCCACGATAGAATCTTCAATCCTATCGGCTCTCGAACCGTGTCTCCTAAGAAACTTATAAACAATGATCTGTTTGGCCCTGATATTCTATTTAGTGCATCAAAGTTCACATTTATCTTCAAAGACATCTGGTTTTCCATATTTTATCCGAAACTTGGCTAACCTAGTTATACCCCTCTTATTACCAACCTTCTGTTTACTGATGTCTTCATCCACGTCTGATTGATCACCATAATCCTCTGATTCATAACCTCCTTCATTATCGTGATTTACATCATCATTATTAGCCAAATAATCATCATCATTAACAATATAATCTTGATCATTGTTTTCAGCGTTCATGATTATTAACATGTGTACAAGAACAATAAGTGGAAATGGTATGAAACTAGTGATGGCAGTAATTGAGATGGAGATGGAGTTAGAAAATTATGGTATATTTTGTGATTTTGGAGAAAAATCAGGATTTGAGATGGAGATGGAATTAGAATATTATGGTAACTGCATATGCATTAACTTAGCATGGACATTCAAAATTTTCGTAAAAAATTTGGCTACAAATACAAATATTAAACAACCAAATATTTTGAACTCCAATTTGCCTCTAAAGTAAACATTCAAACTATGTAAACTTTCCCTTTGAGTTTCCTGGTAAAAATAAATTTTGAACATAATTTTATACTAATTTACACATTTTAACATTCAACCAAAACCTTTGATAGATAACTGATAATTGCTTGAGTACAGATATTGAATTGTACATGAACTTAAAATACTTAGATTAACTAGGTAACAAACCATATTGTTGATTACAGATAATTGATAATTGTTTAATAATGCTAGTAATGCATATAAATCTATTAAATTTTTGCAACCTGTAGCTTGATAATACAATAGGTGCCTAGCAATACCAGACCAACAAAACTCAAAAAATTTGTTCATATTAAACAGGGAGAACTGACATCATCCAACCTTCCTTTTGCCTTTGCTGTTGCTCCCCTCCGTAGCATTCCTTGACCGACCCTTCTCAACAATTTCTTTCCAAGTTTTTTATTGGCTAGGCCAACAACGACATTTGGTCTTGGAGCTTTAGCTTGAGAAGATTGAGCTTTGTGAGTGTGCTTTGATCTGGGAGTGTGCTTTTGTCTTGGAGCATCAGCTTGAACAACTAATTCTTCATCACTAGAGTCAAAGAAAGGGCTCTTCCTAATCCAATCTATGTTTTCCCATTCCTCCTGATATTTGACCACATCATGTGTTTAAAACAATTAATCGGTGGTATAAACGTATACAACTTTATGCATAAACACATAACAACTTAACTATACCTTATTTGAAATTTTCTTATATCCTTTCGAGTAAGCAGTCGGCTTTGACTTTGAACCTGACATAGCATTAAGTTGAATATATTAAAACTTCACAATGTTGTACATTAAACCATAAACTTTTAGTTTAAACAGATTTACCTTTAGAATTGCTATTCTTCTTGAGTTCTAACTCATAATCCTCATCACTCGTGTATTTCTCCTCATCACTTGTATCTTCCTCCTCATCACTAGAATCTACCTCGGCATCATTAGTGTATTCATCCTCATCGGATGAATCTGATTCATCCTCTGCAGTAGGTTTGAATATAATAGGAGTTTCCAAACATGGAGGACGAATAGAGGGAGGACGAACTTTTTTTGAACATGTTGTGGCATTAGGTACACCTAAAATTTGAGTTTGAAGCAAGGCAGGACGAACAGAGGGAGGACGAACTCGAGCGGACGAACTTGTGGCATTAGGAGTTTGAAACAAAGAAGGCCGAACAGATGAAGAACTTGTGACATTATGTATGCCTACAAAGGAGTTTGAAACAGTGGAGGAAGAAAACAGGGAGTACTGGAAGAACTTATTGGCAAACGATGAATAGGACTTGTATTGCTAGGGGGTGGGCGAAATTTAGCACTTTCAGAAGTAGATGATGAAGTGTCGGATTTTATATGAATTACTTCTGCAAACATGTACATATTAATGTTAGTTATATGTCGATGAAGGGAGTGTTTGGCAGAATGTGTATCATGGTTGTTGATGCCCTAATAACATTTGGCTCTGGTTATTCATATGTTTGTACAGGGGACCATATCCTTAAACTATAACATACCATGGGACCATATCCAAACACATTAACAAAACCCATATCCTAGATTGAAACATAGACCATATAAACACATTAAGAAGGGTTAATCCTATAAACTGAATCACGTTAATTAAATATGACATAGGTCCACATACATGCATTAAAAGTAAGTGTAAACTCTAATATCAGTAATAAACTTACACTATTCGTATGAACCCTAATATTAAATTAAACAATACTGATTTTTGCATTACCTCTTTCCTGATGTTTCATGTTGTTAATGATTCTGTAGATTGGCGACTATTGTTTATGAGGTTTGATTTTTTTGATCAGTTATTGGGTGGTTAATTTAGGGTTCGTTCTTCCTGTGTGATTGTGAAAATGGTCGAAAATGGTGGTGGTTACAAGATGGTTACCGGATATTATGCGTGTTTAATGAAAATGTAAATATTAAATTTACTTAATAATAAAAGTATAATTAACATTTAATTTTTAAAAGTTAATAACAAATAAATAATTAAATAACTTGAATATATTGATAGTTAACAAAACTTAAATATTTTTAAAAGTTAATAATAAATTTAATTTTTAAAAGTTAATAAGTAAATAAAAAAGCATATACGTTTTATTTTTATTAAAAACAAAAAATTAAAATATTACTTTAATTTTAAACATAATTAAAATTATAGTTAAATAACTTAAATATATTAGGTTATAATAATGCTTGACAACCACGAGATAAATATCTTTTGTTTTTTTAACAGTATGTGAGATTTAGTTGAGGTTTATATCAATCACCTTGAATAATCATCTCAAGCAATTTATTATGAATAAGGTGGATTTTTAATGGACGGTTTTATATGGTTAGGGTGAGGACATTCTACTTTGGTATTGGGTTACGTTTTATGGTTTATGGTTTATGGTTGAGTTTATGATTTAGTGTATATGGTTCACTGGTTTAGGGTTTAGGGTTTAGGGTTTAGGGTTTAGGGTTTAAGGTTTATGGTTTGTGGTTTAAGGGTTAATTAATGGTTTAATGTTTATAGTTTAAGGTTAAATGGTTTAAGGTTTATGATTTAGTATTTAGTGTTTTTAGGGGTTAAGGTTTAGGGCTTAGGGTTTGTAGTTTATGGTTTAAGGTTTAGGATAATGGTTTACTTAGCTAGGGTTTGTGGTTTAATGGTTTAATGTTTATAGTATAAGGTTAAATGGTTTAATATTTATGATCTAGTGTTTAGGGTTCATTGGTTTAGGGTTCATGGTTTAGGGTTTAAGGTTTATGGTTTGTGGTTTAAAGGTAAATTAATGGTATAATGTTTATAATTTAAGGTTAAATGGTTTAGGGTTTATGATTTAGTGTTTAGGATTTTTTGGGGTTAAGGTTTAGAGCTTAGGGTTTGCGGTTTAGGGTTTAGGGTTTAAGGTTTAGGATTAATGGTTTACTTAGATAGGTTTTATGGTTTAATGGTTTAATGTTTATAGTATAAGTTTAAATGGTTTAATATTTATGATCTAGTGTTTAGGGTTCATTGGTTTTAGGGTTCAGGGTTTAGGGTTTAGGGTTTAAGGTTTATGGTTTGTGGTTTAAGGGTTAATTAATGGTTTAATGTTTATAGTTTAAGGTTAAATGGTTTAAGGTTTATGATTTAGTGTTTAGGATTTTTCGGGGTTAACGTTTATGGCTTAGGGTTTACGGTTTAGGGTTTAGGGTTTAAGGTTTAGGATTAATGGTTTACTTAGATAGGGTTTTTGGTTTAATGGTTTAATGTTTATAGTATAAGGTTAAATGGTTTAATATTTATGATCTAGTGTTTAGGGTTCATTGGTTTAGGGTTCAGAGTTTAGGGTTTAGGGTTTAAGGTTTATGGTTTGTGGTTTAAGGGTTAATTAATGGAATAATGTTTACAATTTAAGGTTAAATGGTTTAAGGTTTATGATTTAGTGTTTAGGATTTTTTTGGGTTAAGGTTTAGGGCATAGGTTTTGTGGTTTAGGGTTTAGGGTTTATGGTTTAGGGTTTATGGTTTATGGTTTATGGTATGCATGATTATGATTGATGATTTAATTAAGGTTTATGGTTTAATGGTTTATGGTTTACGGTTAAATGGTTTAAGGTTTGTGATTTAGGTTTTATTATTGGTTTTTGGTTTAATTTGTGTTTATAGTTTAATTGGTTAAGGTTTATGATTTAGGGTTACCATCATTCGAGATAGATGGGTTTGACATTTCATATTTTTTAAAAACTTTAATGTTTTAAAATCTATCAGATAACAAATTAATCATCGTTTATGTTACATTCATACATGAGCTTGTTGAAATAAGTCATAAACCCGTTTAATCACCCGACTTATATTATATAATTAATAAACAAGATTTATGTTATAATTATTAATATAATTATCATGATAATTAAACATGGCCATTTTATTTAAATAAACTTTAGGTTAAAATAATTATTAATATAATTATTCATGTTACATTTAATTAATTAAGAAATATAGCTTAGTTATGTTATATTAATTTTTAACCAAGGTTTAATTAAATTAATAACATGCTTTAAATTTATTATCCAATTATCATGTAAGGTAAAGTTCAATTATTAAAATCATGAAAAATTAATAATGTTATACTACTAAACTAGACTTATACTAACGTGTCTAAAAAGTGAATCGTTTAATTTGCATGCAACTTGATATATTTCACCGGTATCCCGTCCACTAATAACTCACTCACACACACACATTCAATATCCGGAGGTCAAATAATGAATCAACCATCCACCCACCAAGACACAAACAGTAACAAATCTTCAAACCCCGATAAATCAAACCTAAGTGACCAGTTGGATATTGATTTTAAGATCACTCCTGAGATGATGGATTATGTGATAGAAAAGTATGGAACCAACTGGAGATATCCTGATCCGATTACTGACACTATTGTTGAAGACTTGATGCAGTTAGATTTAAAAAAAACGGACTAAAGGAAAATCAAAAAAGGTTAGGGTTTTTACTTCGCAACAGTATTATTGAAGTTTTGATGATTTGTCTTTGTTTTGATGATGTTGCATGTTACGAAAATACCAATAATTGATTCTGTTTTACTATTTGTTATATAGATGACAAGGCAGATGAGGCTACGAAGGTTGATGAAGCTATGAAGGTTGATGAAGCTATGAAGGTTGATGAAGCTACGAAGGCACATATTAAAGGTCAATTTTGTGAAATTTTATGTTTATATGTTTGTCAGAAAGGCGTTAGATGGATCATTAGTTAGTGTTTACTATGTAATGTTTTAGGAGTAGTGAAAATGATAAATGGTTCAAGTATTCTGTTGGTTATATGATGATGTAGATATAGGAGATAAGGGGGTGTTTGGTTTAGCTTATATAATGGGCTTATAAGCTCAAACCAAGTGTTTGGCTAAGCTTACATTAGTGGGCTTATAAACTTATATATGGGTGTTATGATAAGCCATAAAAATGTGGCTTTTTTAGGAAGGTTTGGGCTTATATAACATATTTACAATTTTACCCTCATGTTAACTTAAGTTTATATAAGCCATGGGCTTATAAGTTTATTAAACATAGGCTTATATAAGCAAAAAATGGCTTATATAAGCCCATTATATAAGCTAAGAAAAACACACCATAAATTTTTAAAAAAGGGGTTGGTCATACTAGAAACCTTAAGTTCTCAAGTTTTTTTTAAAGGGATGGAAGAGTATGGAAAGGGAAATTAAAAAAAATGTTGTTCTTAAGTTTTTTTGAAGAAGAAAGGGTAGGGAACGGGAAGGAGGAAGGAAGGAAAGGTGCAGACTTTTTTATGTATATCTGTTCCGCCCAATTTTGGGGGGATTGGGAAGAAAAATGGGTTAGGCTTGTATAAAATTACATTTACATCCTTATTATTCATCCACATTTTATATATTTCTACTAGGGTTTCTACCTTTTACAGTAGTTATTCGTAACTCCCATCTCCTTTATATATGTCCATTACATGCTAATTTTTTGATCATGCTAAAATACATTCTGATCAAGTTATTAGGTATAGTAAAAAAGGAGTCAGATCATGTATTTGCATCTTTCTGAGTTAGATTATGAGTTTCGTTTGTCCTGGTCATAAAGGAATAACATCATGTATTTGCATCTTCCTTGTTGGTGTTATTAGCTAATGGTTGGTTTTACTAAAATATCCTCCCCTACTTTGCCCTTCCTATTTCACCCCCTTTCATTCCTTTAAAATAAGACTCAAGAACAGAGCGTAAACATTTGTGTTGAGATTAGGTTTGATTATCTTGATGTGAAAACGTATAGACTTCATGGCCAAATTTTTTAATCTAAGATGGCATCGATAGAACAACCTACATCTTTTCGTTTACCCTTTTTTATGTAAGTACCTCTTACTATGGCCGTGTCATTTCCCTTTTTCATGGTCCTTGTTAACATCAACTACGGTCTTTAATAAACAACCCTTTTCTTTTCTGTTGATTGGTCGAATGTTTTCATTCCTAGTTCCCAATTTTGGGGCTTCATGGGGTAGCAAGTTATCCGAGTCACCACTATCAATACTAATAATTGTGTAAACACTTATCCTTTTGCCACTAAAATCAAGAAAAAACAAGACCTAATCATGTGTTTAATATCGTAAAAGTCAGAATTACGCGTGGTTTTGTGTTTTTGTTTAAAATAGGTACAAAAGATCAAAAGGAAAGAAAACACGGGATTTCACGGTCAAATGTGGAAGAAAAGTTCAAGAAAGAGACGAATATAAAGTCAAGAAACCAAAAGTGAACCAAAGATCACGAAAACCGGTAAATCGACACGGGTTTAAAGGAAAGATCAAGGAAGCCGAAATCGAGCTTGTTTTTAGTGGATTTAACCCTATGAAAGATATTTGGGCTTAGTGGGTCCCACATTTGGGTAAATGGGCCCAAAAGCCCATTTGAGGAAATGTATTATTCACATTTGAGCATAAGCCCAAATAATGGCCCAATTTTATACGGATGGAGTATGTTTTAAAAAGATTGGGCCCTAAGGTTTACTAAACATAAGACGGATGGATTAAGATCCATCAAAAGCCCAAATGGTTAAAAATTGGGACGGTAAAAGAAAGTTATAAACTTTCTTGGGTCAAACTCCCATTCACTCACTCACACCTTTTTGGTCAACCTTCAACTCCCACAACACACGTTTTATTTATTTTTTTTACCCACCTACACTCATTCCTTCGATACAACCAAAGAAACTCACCTTCCCTTATCTCTCTCTCAAACAAACACAGACACCTTTCACCTTTTTACCCCAATCCCAAACCCTAAATCAAAAATTACCCAATAACAATTGGGGCTTTTTTATATATTCGTGTGACTCACACGATTGGGATTAATTCCCCATAAAAATCGGAGGAGCACCATGTTGTGGTCCTCATCTACGTGGCCTCTCCTTTGCATGTGATTGGATGAAACAAATCACCATAAACCAATCCTCCAATAAAAAGGCTCCACATCAGATGCAAACTAGCACAAGAAACACAACCTATCCACGGTGGCAATCTGTGTGATGGGTAATGTGTTCTCAGCCGTAGATCAAGAGAAGGAAAAGAGAGAGAAGAAAAGAGTGGCCAGGATTTGATATCTTCATCAACAAGCTTCACCAACAAGTTTTTAGGGTTTTCCTATAAAAACCCCTCAATCTGTAATGTTAGGGTGTGCCATAATTTTTATTTTATTTTTTATTTTATGCAAAAATTAGGTTTTAGGTTTATTGTAGTTTTCTTTCAAAAAGTATTGTAATCCAATTTTTAGTTATTAATAAAAATTTTATTTCGGTTCATTCTTGTCTATTTAAATTTAATTGCAAGTTACTCTTTAATCTGTTTTTGGATTAATAATATTAAAGTAAAAGTGGTATAAAATTTCCCCTACTGGGAAATTTCTTAAAATCTGGTTCGATTAATATTTTTGGTTCGAAGAGTTGATGATTCATGGTGGTGTTGATTCGTTTTCGATTATAAGGGGGCTCAGCGCTTCACCCTTCGGCTCAAAGGTTTCCACACAAGGTTCAACCTCCTTTTAACCTTTTTTGTTTAATGTTTGTTTAATTTTCTCCTTATTAATCTGCTGGTATAGTTTAGTTTGTTTGGATCTTCTAGTATTGTTATTTATCTTTTTATTGTAGTTTCGTTCGAATCTGCTTTACTTATGGTATGATATAATATGCTAGTAATTGCTTGTTTGAGTTTGAGTTTGTTCGATTTTTGGCATCTGATTGTTTAGTTTGGTTCGAATCTGCCTTACTTATGGTATGATATAGTCTGCTATTTGGTCTTGGTTTATTCAGCTTTAAGATTACTGATATTTTAGTTTATTTTGTCTTGTTAAGTAGTGATCTGTTATTTTAGTTTACATTTGCTTATTTTTTTATTCATCTGCTTATCTGCTTATTTCCTGTTTGTGCTTATTTGGATTTGTATCTGCTAGCTTATTAACTATTATATCTACTAGCTTATTGAGCTGAGGTTTAAATAGCTTATTTCAGTTTTGCTTATTTGGTTCTCTTTATTTGCTTATTTTCAGCTGTATGTTTATTTGGGCTTTATAATTTTGCTGATTTTTGCTGCTATAAGAAACAGATACATTTGACCTGTTTGCTTCCAAATATTCCAAAAAGTACAAAAAAATAATACACACAAAAAAATTTTGTCCATCAGGGGGCTCGAACCCCTGACCATTCGTTTAACAGTCCAACGTCTTACCATCTAGTCTAGTTCTCCTTTTGAGTTTAATACGCATCATTTTAATTAATATAGGTTATTTTAATAGCTGCCAGTTTTATTAAATACATTTTATTCTAAGTTTTGTTAGTTTAATTTTAATAAAAAGTATTTTTTAAGTTTTCATTTATAAAGTTTAAAAAAATAAAAAAATAAAAATATTTTAATTACTTTTATAAATTTAAATTGTTTTTAATTTTAGTTTTTAAAATTAGTTTTCAATTAATTTAGTTTTATTTAAAAATAGTTTTACATAGATTTCATTAAAAGTTTTTAGTTTAAAATTAATTAGAGTAAAATTTAGTTTTAAGTTTTAAATTTAAATTAGTTTTCAAATAGTTTTATTTAAAAAAAAAGATTAAATTAGTCTTTAATAGTTTTGTCAAATTTTGTTTAATCATAATTTCTAATAGTTTAAAAGTAGTTTTAATTAAATATTTTCTTATCAATTAGATTAATTAGTTTTTATTAATTTTAAATAGTTTTTTAGTCTTTAAATACCAAATCAAGTATTTTTACCAAGAACAATTAATCCACGTTAAATCGGAAATCAATTCGAGTGAGTCGAGGAAAACGAACTTAATTGCACAAAAATCAATACATTAAATTGGCGCCGCTGCCACTTCGCTCGTTACGATTGACGATTTCGTGAGACGTTTGGATTTTGGGATCCGTTCAATTTTGATTGTTACTTTTTTGTTAACAAAATCAAAAACATTAAAAAAATCAAAAAGATAAAAATACAAAAAAAAATTAAAAAATCACAAAAGCAAACTATTTCCTAAGATTTGCACCAAAAAATTAAAAAATCACAAAAGTAATACTTTTCCTAAAGTATTACACCAAAAATATTATGTATTATTGTTATTTTTTTCTTATTTCGATTTCTTTCGCTTTTTATTGTGAATATATATTTTTCTAAAAAATACAAAAAGATTTTTCATTTACTATATTATATTACGTAGCACAATTAATTTACCTACTTTTCAAATAAGACCTTAGTTGGGATTTCATGACCTAACTATTGTATTCGCATCCAAAATAAGAAAAAAGGGCAAATAGATAAATACTAGTAAGACGTTTGAACTCGATATATACAAACTATAAGGTGGGTATAAGGCGACGCGCTATAAAAGGCCGCCTAAGGAAAAAGGTTTTCAAGTGCTTTGTGCCACCTCGTTTCCCCGCTTGCTTGTGCGTATATTGAGAGGGACGACCGATTATTGGTTTGCCAACTCAATTAGTATTAAGTATATATTTTTGTAGTTTTTTAATATTGCACCTCGAGAGGGATAATCCCTTTCCTCTCAAAGTCGACCGAGGTCACCTACCTCATTCCTTGATTTTAATTGTATGCGCACTCGCGCACGTACATACATACCGATTGGTGTACCAAATAATTCTAATTCTTCTAAAAAGAAGAAGAAGAAAAACAAAAAGACCGTCATTCAAGCCGATCCCGAGAATCGAGCTTTGAACAATACGATGGCAACGGATAATCGACCAATGATTGAGATCCTACAATCTCACGTTAAAGGAAACGATGACGCGATTGTGGTGCCGGATATTGGAGCGAATAATTTTGAACTTAAAACGGGTTTTATTCAAATGGTTTCCGCTACACCATTTTTAGGCCGTACTAATGATGACCCACACGCTCATATCAAACGTTTCATACAATTGGCAAATACCGTCAAATACAATGGGGTGCCACAAGAGGCCATTCGTTTACAACTCTTTCCTTTTTCCCTCGAGGGACAAGCCCGGATTTGGCTTGATAAGGAACCACCCCAAAGTATCACCACATGGATTGATTTAGAGACCAAGTTCATTAACTACTTTTTCCCACCATCACGGACCACCGCTTTAAGGAATGACATCATTACCTTTGAACAAAAATATGGGGAAACGTTTAGTGAGTCTTGGGACCGTTTTAAGGAGCTTTTACGAAAATGTCCAAAACATGGTTTTACAAAATTGCATCAAATCAATACGTTTTACAATGGTTTAACTCTCAATGACCAAGACTCACTTAATAGTGCCGCGGGGGGTAATATTCTTGTGAAATCCATGAACGAGGCTTGGACAATAATTGAAAACAAGGCAAAAGTTCAAACCAAAAGTGTACGGACTACAATAGCTAGTGCTAGTGATAATGAGGTGACTAATCAAATTAAGGAGCTTACTTCAATTGTGAAACACCTTGTTTTAAGACATAACCCTTCCACTACACATGTGAATGCCTTAAAAGAGAGTTGTGAAACGTGTGAGACTTGTGGTGCACCACATTCATATTTTAATTGTGACAAGGTTTACAATCAACAACAACAAGTTTATGCTTATAACAACAATGAAAATGAGCGGGTTCAATTCAAACCAAATGTTGATGTTAACCATTTGTCTTATAATAGTACTAACTATTTGGCTCCCCCGTGTTTTGTAGCTCCACAAAGACCACCCCCACCCGCCCAAAATACCCAAAACCAAAATAGGAACCAAGGTCCTCAAATGGGTAATTTTCAAGGGAATGCAAATCAAGGAAATTTTAATGGTCAAAATCAAGGGAATTTTCAAGGGCAAAATCAAGGGTTAATACTCCAAATCAAGGCTTTAATAACCAAGGTTTTCATAATAACAACGGTTTTCAACCTTAATATCAAAACCAAGGTTTTCCTAATCAAGGGTTTAACAATCAAGGGTTTAATCAAATGAACATGCATAATCCTCAAATGGATTTGGTTCTACAAAATTGACCGAACATGAGAGAACTATGAAACAAATGCAAGAGTCTACCGATAGGAAGTTCATGTAAATGTTGCAAGCCCTTAGACCCCAAGGAGCCTTACCTTCTAATACCAAGATTAACCCTCGTGCTAATGTGAGTGCTATCACTACTCGAAGTGGAGCCACTTTAGTGGGACTTTCCATCTCTTCGCCCATAAAGGAGAGACAAGGCCCGGAGGTCATAATGAGTAATCCTACTCCCCCTCCGGTAATTCCTCCCACTACCACTCCTAGTACTATTTCTCCAATGCCTAAAGAGCCTAACCCTAAGGTTGTTCAAGAAGCGATTCCTTCTCCTTCTCAACCTTCAATATCTAAGCCCAATATCCCTTATCCCTCTAGGTTAGAAAAGGCTAAAGTGCTCACCAAAGATGACGTTCATGTTTCCAATTTTTTGAAAATGATTTCCAACGTGAATGTTAACATTAGCCTTATTGAAGCACTTGCTCAAAGGCCTAAATTTGTGAAAATGTTCAAAGAATTGCTTAATAAGAAAGAAAAAATGGTTGAGCTCGTTAATACTCGTTTAAACGAGAATTGTTCCGCGATTCTTCTCAAAGAGCTTCCCGAAAAGCTAGGAGATCCCGGACGATTCGTGTTACCTTGCTTGTTTCCTCAAATTGATGATTGTATGGCTTTAGCGGATCTCAGCGCTAGCATCAATCTTATGCCACTCTCGGTATGGAAACGATTATCATTACCCGACCTTGTACCGACTCGCATGACTCTCGAGTTAGCTAATAGAACTCTCACATACCCCGTTGGTATTGCCGAAGACGTTTTTCTTCGAGTTGGTACATTCACTTTTGCCGTGGACTTTGTTGTTGTCGACTATCAGATGGATCCTCGTATTCCGTTAATACTTGGTAGACCGTTCTTAAGAACCGGCAAAGCGTTAGTTGATGTAGCCGAAAGGGAATTAATTCTTAGGGTTGGGAATGATCAACAAGTGTTTAAAATGGGAGAAATGGTAAATAAATCAAACGGAAAAGAATCGGTCAATATGATTGACGTGCTTAATTTTGATAATGAAGAAAGTTTTATCACTCCTTTTGAAACTAAAAAGTTTAACCTTAATGATTTTGTGGTACATTCAAACCCACTTTTTGAAATTTCAAATGATAATCCACTTTTTGAAGAAAATGAAGAAGCTAATTTTAGTGACGACACTTCTTTAAGTGATCTCATTTCTTTGGGTTTTGACGAGACACCTAGTGAGCCCAATGATCCTATTATCTCTATAAGTGATCGTCCCATTCTTGAGTCTCCCTTTGACTCTTATATTCTAAAACTGGGGGTTACAACTTTTGAAAAATATCCTCCACCTTTAAAGATTGCCCCTATTTTAGAGGATATTCCATTTGAGGAGGATTTAGATATCTTTCTAAACTTCTATTTTCCTCACGAGGATGAGTTTTCCTATGACTCCGATGATACTTATGTTTTCACATCGAGTTTGGAAGAGGACAACTCCCCCACTTTGGATCAAAATGACATTTTGAGCTTAAATGTCCACACCTCTTGCTATTTTCCCGTTAAGGAACCGGTGTTTGATCCCAGAATAGAGACTTTCATGCTATCATTGCCATATCACCATAACACCTTTCCTCGTAAGAAATTTTTGACTAAGGGTACCCCTCTTTTCTTTGACTTGTGTGATTTTACCACCTCGGGGTTTATTTCCTTTCATGATGGAAATTATGTGTTATACCCGGGTGGATTTTCATGGGGTATTCCTTATATGACTTTGTTTCACCCCTTTATCATGGAGAGATTTTCATCCCTTGGAAATCTCGGTTTTCCTATGATTTTCCCATTTGAATGATGACATTTGGGAAATCGAGTCGAGCTAGAGACTCGTGATAAATAAATCAAGCATCGTATAACTAGGTTAGATTTTTACCTTTTCCACCCTTTCCACCCTTTTTCTCCTTCACCCATTTCCACCAATAAGTGTAGGGGAGCCAAGTAGGTTGTTTGTGTGTTGTGATGTTGTGCAGGGACGTGTGCTTTAATGATCCACTTTTGGTGTTTTTGACGCGACCCGTGATCTCGTGTTTCCCGTGTACCCGGTTCTCTCAAACTATTGTGATTCATACATGTATATAAATAAGATGAATAAATGTAATCACTTTAGTTATCTCTTCCTTAGCTCGATTTAACCAAAGTACTCAATGTCCTAAGTGTAGGGGAGTTTATTCTCCCACAAGCTTAAACATTGAGGGCAATGTTTATATTAAGTGTAGGGGGACTTCTATCGAATTTTAGTGGGCTTTTCCATGAATTTGACCTCATTTAACCGGAAAATTTAAAAAAATTTCAACATTTATCAAATTTTTGATCTATTTTGGCTTAGTAGTATTTCCATTTATTTTCTTTCCTTTTGTCATCGCATCTTATTTATATTTTCCATTTCAAGAATAAAGTCAAAAATAAATAAATGAATAAAATGGTTTTAACAAGTTTAGATATCTTTGATATATTATGCCCGTCGTAAATATTTTGACTCAACCCGAGTTTACTTATCCAAGTTTACTCTAGCTAGTATCCTTAACCATATGGACCTTAATTGGTTTATTAGGCTAAGCATCCAGGAGTCTCATTCCTTGAGATTTTAAATTGTGGAGAACGAGAGATGATAGAGTTGATAATAAGTTTAAGGGTTAATTCTTGCTTATATGAGTTTTGTGGCTCTTTTCTTCCCGCTTGTATATTTAATTGCTTAATAAATGAGGATTTTTGCGGTGTAGATTCGATGTCTTAACTCTTAGCCAAATCTTTTATCTCCTTGTAATTAAAGCATGAACGCATTGAGGGTGCCAGCGTTGTGGACTTCCGACTAAGGTGGCTCATAACCACTAAGTAGGAGGTATCCAGACCATGGGACCGCGGAATTTGGCCTACTATATATATCATAAATAAAGAAAGAATAAGATTAAAACATGACCTCAAGGAGCCTTAGGGTGTGGGGCATGTAGCACGAACCTTGTCATTAGAGCCTTAGGATGTATGGCATGGTAAGTGTTGAATAAAAATTGATCAAAAATCAATTCCCTTGTTTATCGTTCAAGGAGCCTTAGGGTGTGGACAATAGATAAGGAGCATTTTTACATCTTAAAGAGCCTAAGCGTATATGATGTGAACTTGCTAAACTCCACATAAAGTCAACATGACTTTGGAGGAATAATTAATAAGTAGTATTATTGGCCAAATTTTGGATCCAGGAATTTATTCCCCAAATCGTGTTAAATCATCCTTGATGTGGGCTTACTTTAGTGACAACGTTTTTGAGGACGAGGCTAGGTTTTGAGTGTCGGGTTTGCACCGTTTTGCCTTCATTTTGGAGTAATAATTATCAAATAAGTCAAATGAGCCTACGGGTGAATGACAATCCATAAAATCTAGAGATACAACGTAGGAATTGGAGAAAGAGTATTACACAATTGTCTTATATAAGTGGACTTAACTTGAGAACTTATGGTAAACAATGATCTCGTTTTTAAGCTTGGTATGGGGAACGTGAAACTTAAGGATGATTAATATTCATGACACCAAAGCCCTAAATTAAGTCTTAGATTTCTTTACGAGTTTCTTCCATCAAATAATTTCCAAGTTAATAAATTGTTACAACTTTTATCTCCTTTAAAGTTTTTAACTTTTCATCGTAGTAGTAATAGTATCTTAATAAAGGCCAAGATGGGTTATTTATGAGAAAAATGTAACTTTATGCTTTAAAATTATGCATTGCATGGGGTCATTGCAATGGTCAAGTATAGGGGATTTAATAACTGTGTAAACACTTATCCTTTTGCCACTAAAATCAAGGAAAAACAAGACCTAATCATGTGTTTAATATCATAAAAGTCGGAATTACGCGTGGTTTTGTGTTTTTGTTTAAAATAGGTACAAAAGATCAAAAGGAAAGAAAACACGGGATTTCACGGTCAAATGTTGAAGAAAAGTCCAAGAAAGAGACGAAGACAAAGTCAAGAAACCAAAACTGAACCAAAGATCACGAAAACCGGCAAATTGACACGGGTTTAAAGGAAAGATCAAGGAAGCCGAAATCGAGCTTGTTTTTAGTGGATTTAACCTTATGAAAGATATTTGGGCTTTGTGGGTCCCACATTTGGGTAAATGGGCCCAAAAGCCCATTTGAGGAAATGTATTATTCACATTTGAGCATAAGCCCAAATAATGGCCCAATTCTATATGGATGGAGTATGTTTTAAAAAGATTGGGCCCTAAGGTTTACTAAACATAAGACGGATGGATTAAGATCCATCAAAAGCCCAAATTGTCAAAAATTGGGACGGTAAAAGAAAGTTATAAACTTTCTTGGGTCGAACTCCCATTCACTCACTCACACCTTTTTGGTCAACCCTCAACTCCCACAACACACGTTTTATTTATTTTTTTTACCCACCCACACTCATTCCTTCGATACAACCATAGAAACTCACCTTCCCTTATCTCTCTCAAACAAACACAGACACCTTTCACCTTTTTACCCTAATCCCAAACCCTAAATCAAAAATTACCCAATAACAATTGGGGCTTTTTATATATTCGTGTGATTCACACGATTGGGATTAATTCCCCATAAAAATCAGGGGAGCACCATGTTGTGGTCCTCATTCACGTGGCCTCTTCTTTGCATGTGATTGGATGAAACAAATCACCACAAACCAATCCTTCAATAAGAAGGCTCCACATCAGATGCAAACTAGCACAAGAAGCACAACCCATCCACGGTGGCAATCCGTGTGATGGGTAATGTGTTCTCAGCCGTAGATCAAGAGAAAGAAAAGAGAGAGAAGAAAAGAGTGGCCAGGATTAGATATCTTCATCAACAAGCTTCACCAACAAGTTTTTAGGGTTTTCCTATAAAAACCCCTCAATCTGTAATGTTAGGGTGTGCCATAATTTTTATTTTATTTTTTATTTTATGCAAAAATTAGGTTTTAGGTTTATTGTAGTTTTCTTTCAAAAAGTATTGTAATCCAATTTTTAGTTATTAATAAAAATTTTATTTCGGTTCATTCTTGTCTATTTAAATTTAATTGCAAGTTACTCTTTAATCTGTTTTTGGATTAATAATATTAAAGTAAAAGTGGTATAAAATTTCCCCTACTGGGAAATTTCTTAAAATCTGGTTCGATTAATATTTTTGGTTCGAAGAGTTGATGATTCATGGTGGTGTTGATTCGTTTTCGATTATAAGGGGGCTCAGCGCTTCACCCTTCGGCTCAAAGGTTTCCACACAAGGTTCAACCTCCTTTTAACCTTTTTTGTTTAATGTTTGTTTAATTTTCTGCTTATTAATCTGCTGGTATAGTTTAGTTTGTTTGGATCTGCTAGTATTGTTATTTATCTGTTTATTGTAGTTTGGTTCGAATCTGCTTTACTTATGGTATGATATAATCTACTAGTAATTGCTTGTTTGAGTTTGAGTTTGTTCGATTTTTGGCATCTGATTGTTTAGTTTGGTTCGAATCTGCCTTACTTATGGTATGATATAGTCTGCTATTTGGTCTTGGTTTATTCAGCTTTAAGATTACTGATATTTTAGTTTATTCTGTCCGTTAAGTAGTGATCTGTTATTTTAGTTTACATTTGCTTATTTTTTTATTCATCTGCTTATCTGCTTATTTCCTGTTTGTGCTTATTTGGATTTGTATCTGCTAGCTTATTAACGGTTCTATCTGCTAGCTTATTGAGCTGAGGTTTAAATAGCTTATTTCAGTTTTGCTTATTTGGTTCTCTTTATTTGCTTATTTTCAGCTATATGTTTATTTGGGCTTTATAATTTTGCTGATTTATGTTGCTTTAAGAAACAGATACATTTGATCTGTTTGCTTCCAAATATTCCAAAAAGTCCAAAAAATAATACACACAAAAAATTTTTGTCCATCAGGGGGCTCGAACCCCTGACCATTCGTTTAACAGTCCAACGTCTTACCATCTAGTCTAGTTCTCCTTTTGAGTTTAATACGCATCATTTAATTAATATAGGTTATTTTAATAGCTGCCAGTTTTATTAAATACATTTTATTATAAGTTTTGTTAGTTTAATTTTAATAAAAAAAAATTTTAAGTTTTCATTTATAAAGTTTAAAAAAATTAAAAATAAAAATATTTTAATTACTTTTATAAATTTAAATTGTTTTTAATTTTATATTTTAAAATTAGTTTTCAATTAATTTAGTTTTATTTAAAAATAGTTTTACATAGATTTCATTAAAAGTTTTTAGTTTAAAATTAATTAGAGTAAAATTTAGTTTTAAGCTTTAAATTTAAATTAGTTTTCTAATAGTTTTATTTAAAAAAAAAGTTTAAATTAGTCTTTAATAGTTTTGTCAAATTTTGTTTAATCATAATTTCTAACAGTTTAAAAGTAGTTTTAATTAAATATTTTCTTATCAATTAGATTAATTAGTTTTTATTAATTTTAAATAGTTTTTAGTCTTTAAATACCAAATCAAGTATTTTTACCAAGAACAATTAATCCACGTTAAATCGGAAATCAATTCGAGTGAGTCGAGGAAAAACGAACTTAATTGCACAAAAATCAATACATTAAATACTCTCTTTTTCAGTTTCAGTTTTAGTATCCGAATACTCTTTCCAGTTGAGTATCTAGATACATACTTGTGTGGTTTATATCATGCATTTAGTATTTGGATTGATCCATGTGTGGATTATATTTCGATACTGAAACTAAAAGTGAGAGTGAGCGTGTTCAGAGTGACGACTCGGATAATTTGATGCCGAAATAAGCGCCAAAATTTACAAATGGGAAGAAAATCCTTCGACCAATCAACAAAAAGGAAACGGATCGCTCATTAAAGACCTTAGTTGATGGTAGCGATGCCCATGAAAAAGATAATGCGACAGCCACATTAAGAGGGGCTTACATAAAAAAGGGTAAACGAAAATATGTAGGTTCTTCTGTCGATGACATCTTAGATTCAAAAATGTTGGCTAGGAAGTCTATACGTTTTCACAGCTGCATTGGTTCATTTACTATGTTGTTTATATGTTGGTTATATGCTGATGCAGATACAAGAGCTAACTTAAAGAAAAAAGAAAAAGGCAAGGGATCAACAGAAGTTGATAAAGCATTTTTTAATCTAGATAATAAAGTGGAAAAGCTTGAAAGGGAATTCAAAATTCTTAAATAGACACAGTTGAAGGGAGGTAAGTAAACTAAGATTTAACCTTTAGAGAAATATAGTTATTCACTAGCTTTGGTATCACATGTATGCTATAAAGTATTACAGCTCCACATAGACGACATCTCAAGCCCGTTTCCTCTTCGAGGTAAATATCACCATGATTCCTCTTTCAGGTGAAAATCATCATCTTCGTGCCCGATATGTGAATTCAATATGCATTAACATCTTTTTGTTTAGCCTTTTTAGTAAAGGACCTCTTACTTTGGCACTCATATTCGCTTCTTCATGGGTATTGATGATATTGATATCAATCAAAGACCAATGCGAATGTCAAATTCTGCGCTACTTACATAAAAGAAGGATAAACAAAAAAGAAGAAGGTCCATATTGGATTCATATATTGGGCACGAAGATGAACATGTTCACGAGATAGAGGAATCGTGGAGATATCTACCTCGAAGAGCAAACGGGCTTAAGATGTCGTTTATGTGTAGCTGTTAAACTTTATAACAGACATGTGATTATGTATTTGTAGTTAACTTATGCTGTATTATGGTATGTAGATGCAGGAGGTGACTTGAAAAACAAAGAAAAAGGAAACGGTTCAATGGAAACTGATACCACCGCTGCTCTTTCAAACCTACATAATAGGGTGGAAAATCTTGAAAGGGAATTCAAACATTTCAAATAGAGACTGTTGCAGGGAGGTTAGTATATTAACTTTTAACCTATAATAAGTTTGTATATGAATGTTTTATTGTTTTGAGTATCTGGGTGGCTGGTAGTATCTGAATTTATTAAAATTTGTCTTGTAATTTACAGATGTTATCATCATTGATTCCTCTGAAAGCTCTAAAGAAGATACGCTATCATCAAATGAAAGCTTTGAAAGCTCTGAGGAAGATCTGTTGTCATTAGATGAAAGCTTTGAACATGTAAACACTAAAGACTTCCAGCACCCATTTCATGATGACCAGGATGAACCTTCCAAGTATTCCAGCACCTCTGCAGATTATTGTAGTTCGGACGATACTTGGGGAGAGACTAATTCACCGTCCAAGAAGAAAGGCAAAGCTATTGGCTCATCCAGTCAGACTGCAGGCAAGGTAAGTGGATCATCCAAACAGATACTCAGTCCAAGGGTTAGCAGGGGATGTACACCAAAAGTAGAGTCATCTTCTCGGTCTCCATTTTCTACAACAGAAAGGCCCCCACCTATTAGAAATGTAGTATGTTTTTTGCCTTGTCCAAAAAATTGAAAGAATTTGAAACAAATGTAGGAAAAAGGAAGAGGGGTAGGCTATGGAGGAACCTGTAGGGGTAGGCTATGGAAAAACTTATTATCTCTGTTTTATGGATGTTTCTAATGAATCTTCTTTAGACTATTTCGGTTAAGTGTAGGTATAGTTTATGTAAACAAATTTAAACACTAATCTGCATGGATGGGTGTATCCGTTATTTTTTGGAATGAAAATATGTTGCCATTCACATTTTGTATGAACCTGCAATATTATCATCAATATTATGACCTTCTTCCTCCAGTTGCCTCCTATACGCTTGAATAAATAAAATACAAACATATGCTTTGACCTCGTCTTCGTCTTCTTTAATTTCATGCTCAGAAGAATAAACATCATCATCAATGATTTGACCTTCTTCCTCCAGTTTCCTCCTATACGCTTCCTCCCTATGTCAGTGTTCCTCTTGCCTCCTTCTAAAAGAAGCAGCTTCCCCCCTCTCGCGTTGTTCTTGCTCCTGTTGCCTCCTTCTTAAGGAAGCAGCTTTCTCCCTCCGGCATTGTTGTTCAAGTCGGGAATTCTCTTCGTCTTCCAGCTTCCATTGTCTTTGTTCGTAAGCTTCCTCAACATAGCAATCGTACTCATCATATTTATCATCGTAAGGACAATCAGCAGGGAACTCTCCATCTGCATTTGCTTTTACTTTGGGCACCACACAAGGTTTCTTGAAAAGAACATAAAAGGTTATTAGTACTAAATGATAACAAAGATACAACGTTAATAAAATAAATAATGATACATACTTGTTAGGAACTGCACTGGTATCTACAAAAGCAGCAGAAAATGTTCTTTTTGATGAAGAAGCCATTTTTTTATTCTTAAAATGCTGATAATTAAGTGTTTGTTGTGTTTTTGTTATGATTAATTTCATTACTTAATCCTTGTTTATATAACCAAGGATGGAATACAAAGGGTCAGCAGCCTACATAAACATCTAATGCATATTCATGCATGTAATTAATTTTTGTGAAGTTCCAAGAATGATCATTCTCATTGTTAGGCGTGTAAAAAGTGTGTGTTTTCTGTGTTTTTAGGGTTTATTGTGTTCTAAAAAAATCGCAAAAAACAAGGTCTAGGACTCGAACCCTAGACCTTCCATTCAAACACTAACACACTTAACCAGTTTGCCACATGAACATATTTGGTTCTAAATATGTGACTAATATCAACATTAGTGAAAATAGAGATTACATTTGGTTATAAACATTTGTCACATGAATATTTTACTGTGTGACGTTTTCAATGTGTTGTTCATAGTTGATCCCATTATAATGTTTAAGAATTTAATATGATCATGTATTATATTTGATCATAGTCTCCAAGTAATTGTAAAATATTTGTCACATTAAAATTAATATAGTGACAAATGTTTCAATACCTACTTTCAATTTGCCACACACACAAAATACATGTGTGGTTAACATTTAACAAAATAAACTAGTCACATTAAAATAATGCGTGTGACAACCTTGTTTATCAATTTTTCACTTGTAAAACAAGTCTATGTGACCATATATGATTTTGGTCACATTAAATGTGTGTATGACAAATATTGGCCACACATGTATACATATAATGTGACTACTACTTGAACCAGACTTTGATTTGGTAACACTCTCAAATTATTAAGTGACTAACGACTCATCCAAAAAGCATTTGTTAGCCCTAGTCACGTAAATATTCATATGCGTGACAAACAAAATACGAAATGGTCATGCAAATTGACTTCAAGTGTGACTGTTTATTTATGACTGGCGAATTCAGTCACACAAAAATTTATTTGTAACTACACGAATTTCGGTATGTGTGGCCGAAACCCATTTTTGTACTAGTGCAAACAATAGGCAGTAAATATGTTGTTGTCTGTAAGTGTTTGCATACGCAATAATTTAGTATGTTTTCTCCCCTAGTTATAAAAGAGTAAAAGATGGGGTCATGAACTCACCTCAATGATAAAGTAGTAGTAGTAGTAAGTCACTGGGTATGCTGGTATGGTATGATCACCAAGCAGTAAAATTACCTAAGTGATTTATGTGACTCAGTAAATGCACAATAAAATGTACAGATAAATGTAACTGATGAAAATGCATGATCACATATTTGATAAGCCGATACCAGTTTTAAGTGTTAACTCGTATTAAGTTACAGAACGTATAAACGTTTAATTAATTAAAGTGTATATACTTTGATTTTAGTTTAAAAGGCATAATAAATTAAATAAATTATTTTTATTTAATTGGGAGTTTGTAAGAAAGTATTATGTTTCACCAAAATTCGTTAGAGTTTTCAAATATACTAATTCAGTTCGTTCGTTACGCAAGTGTAATAATAAACCTTTTTTGTTTAATTAAATTAAGTGATTAAAATAAACTTAATTTAATTTATTTTCAAAACAATATTATTAATATTTAAATTAAATTGTACTACGATCCTTGTAAAAATAATAATTTCTAAGACAACCCCTAGGGTTTCGTTCGTTAAGTTGGGTTTGATCGTTAGTCCCTAACCGTTATATTTAATTTCAAAATAGCCCCTAGGGCTCATATAAGTTTCGGTGTATGGCATAAATAGTCCTTAGGGTTTATAACTTTCGGTTATATGGAAAAACGAGTCCCTAGGGCTCGTTTGAAGTTTGCTAAATGACATAAATAGTCCCTTAAGTCTCGATTTTTATTAGATGGTACAAAATTAATATCTAGGGCTCGTTTAATGTTTGTGAAATGTCAAATATAACCCTTGTGGTTTAATTAATGTTTCGGCTATAATTAAACATACCCCTTTACTTTTGGAAATTTACAAAATAGCCCCTAGACTTTACAAGATTCACGAAATGTATATATTAGTTTTATAACTTTACCATTTAAACTTATACTTTCACCTAATGGCAATTTTGGCACAAAAAGTCTAATAATAGTATTTAGAGGCTTAATGGGCTTGTCAAGCCCAATAGTGGCTCAGTTTGGGTTTGGGCCTAGTGGATTAGTACCTTGGGCTTGTTTAAGTTTGTAAGCACTTACTAATCACTTTATTAACCTTAATTAATTACATAAGTTAAATGGGTTTACCAGTTTGGGCTTATACACGCGGCTTGTAAACAAGCCGTGTGTTATGGGCTTGTTTATAGCTTATGTGAAGAGCTTATGGGCTTAGCTTATAAGATAACTAGCTTATTAGGGATTTAGGAAACTTATCTTCCTAGTTTTTCTAGGCTAAGGCTTAGGTTTAAACAAGATCCATCCTAGTGTTCCTAGATCTATGACTTAAGCACGTTTACTATGAAAATAATCCAAGCCGTGGGCTTGATGTCCTTATGGTTCGAGTTTAGCAAGGTCTTTACGTATGCATGCTATCTTAAGTCGCGTTTTTCATAGTTTTACACGTATAGGTATGTATATTCATATGTACATGATGCGTAAAAAGGGAAATAAATAAGAAAATGGAGGTGGTTACTTACTTGTTTAGTGAAGGTGATGACAAATGAATGAGAACTAGTTAGGAGGCCTTAGATCTACACGTCTTGCTATTTAGTCGAGCCTATGATGATCTTGCTTGCCTTGTTAACCAAGAAACGGATTGTGGTAGTAAATGCTCACACTTAAATGAACCTTATGACAAATATTCGGGTAGTAAATATAAGTTGAGTGTATGTTTCGTGTGTGTATTCTTGTTATCCAAAAATGCGAAGATGGAAAGTGATATATGAATGTGTTTAGTGTTAGCTTATAATCAAGTGATGGGAGGCCTTGTGTGGCTCGGTTATGTCCACGCAAAGAAAGAGAGGGATCTCACCAAAATCTTAGACAAGTACTAGGATGATCTATGATGTGATTTGAAGTACAAAATCCTTAAATGCAAATGATGTACAAGTTGTCTTTTGGGACATACTAGCCGTCATGTTTAAGCAGTCAAGGGGACAATTTGGAAGTCTAGAATAGTATGAGATTAATGCTAGGTGTTTTTACAAGTCCAAGTTAAGGTTATGTGTTGGACATACAAGTTTTAAGTTAGTATATGTGGAGTCTAGGTAGTATTCGGCTAGCTTTGTGTGTTTAGGAGGGTTTTGTGTTGGATCCTAGTGTTTAGGTAGGGTTACTAGTAGTCTAGGTAATATAAGGTAAGTGTATGTTCGAATCTAGAGCGATTTGGTTAAGTTCTAGGGTTTATGGTGAAAATATAGTCGTTAATTAATAAACGTATAGTTTTATTAAATTAAAGTGTCAGACACTTAATAAAATGTTATAAAGTTTCTAGGTATAAAGTTAAAATATGAAAGTAGCTATTTTTGACTCGTGGTGACACTTATAGTGTATAGAAAATACATAATATATATATATATATATATATATATATATATATATATATATATATATATATATATATATATATATATATATATATATATATATATATATATATATATATATATATATATATATATATATATATATATATATATATATATATATATATTGCCACTTTTGCATGAAAACTTTACACTATCATATGCATCATTCATGAGCATACATAGATTTTATCATGGGTATCAATTATATATTATAACATATCTATGAGTAATCAATATTTGGCCAATAGAACTTGAACAACACATTATGATTGTGAGTATTCAATCATAGGATCACAAGAAACAACATGTATGACTACATTTTTATGAGCATACAGAATATATAATTAATCAGTGAACTTTATGTATGATTACATCTTTATGAGCATACAGAACATAAAACATCATTTTTGGGACTATTAAGTCCCTTAAAACACATGAGCATATTCACACATCATTTTAGGTTCATAAACATCTAAAACCATGATCACAATTAATAGCGTTTATCCAGTACTACATTTACTACCTAAACACTAGGATCCAACACTAAACCCTCCTAAACACACAAAGCTAGCCGAATACTACCTAGACTCCATATATATATATATTGTAGTAATGTAGTACTGGATAAACGCTATTAATTGTGATCATGGTTTTAGATGTTTATGAACCTAAAATGATGTGTGAATATGCTCATGTGTTTCAAGGGACTTAATAGTCCCAAAAATGATGTTTTATGTTTTGTATGCTCATAAAGATGTAATCATACATAAAGTTCACTGATTAATTATATGTTCTGTATGCTCATAAGAATGTAGTCATACATGTTGTTTCTTGTGATCCTATGATTGAATACTCACAATCATAATGTGTTGTTCAAGTTCTATTGGCCAAATGTTGATTACTCACAGATATGTTATAATATATAATTGATACCCGTGATAAAATCTATGTATGCTCATGAATGATGCATATGATAGTGTAAAGTTTTCATGCAAAAGTGGCAATATATATATATATATATATATATATATATATATATATATATATATATATATATATATATATATATATATATATATATATATATATATATATATATATATATATATATATATATATATATATATATATATATATATATATATATATATATATATATATATATATATATATATATATATATATATATATATATATATATATATATGTATATATATGTATATATATATATATATATATATATATATATATATATATATATATATCATGAGATGACGTATACAATGATGTCATAATCAAAACCTGAAAACTACAGGTTTTACAATGTGGATGACTCTTTCTTGGTGCAATTCATTATGAATTCACTTCCTTCTGAATATGGACCATTCCACATCAATTATAACACATTAAAGGATAAGTGGAATATTGATGAACTGTCTAGTAAGCTTATTCAAGAGGAGTCAAGATTAAAGAAACAAAGAGTTCATTCCGTTAACTTGGTGAATCAAGGAGTTGACAAGAAACTCAAACCAAAACCGAAGAGGTTTAAGAAGAAACAACATGGTACAACCTCGAAGTTTGCCAATGCTGAAAAGAAGGAACAAAGGGATGACAAATTGCAAATTTTGCAAGAAAGAGGAACATTTCCAAAGGGATTGTCTTAAGCGTAAGGCTTGGTTCGAAAAGAAAGGTATACATTATATTTCTGTATACTTTGAATCAAACTTGTCTGAAGTTCCTTCTAATACTTGGTGGTTTGATTCTACTGTTACTACTTACGTTTCTAATATTATGTAGGGATTCTTTGCAATCCAAACCACAAGCCCAACTAATAACTTTCTCTTTATGGGGAACCGAATGAAACGTATTTGGACAAAAAAATAAATTTAATTTAATTCAGTCTTAGATTAATTTTAACCAGACAGTGAAAATTAGTCTCTCATACTTTAGAAAAATGAATCTTCCAATAAACTTTTCTTTATCTACTTTAGTTTTTTATAGTCATATTTAATTACGAGAAAAGTTCGGCATATACCAATATTAACTATTTATTTTTTACATCAAAATTAAAAACCGCACTTTCCACATTTTTTAACAAATTTAAATATTTTGCATATCGCTAATCGTTACGCAAAAAGAAGCATATCGTCCGAAAAAAGTTAAATCATCTTTCTATATATAGGCACTTATATATACTTTTGATAGAATTTCTTTTCGATTTTTTAATCACATCTAAAAATTGCTTTTTTTATAGGGAGGATAATCTATTTTGGCAGCTCAATCCTCACGGTAATAATTATGCCAATTCATACATGATTTCATGAAATCACACATGATTTTATGAAATATATATGACTATCTTCAATACCCCGCTCGTTAGGCGGCGAGCTTCAAAAATGTGTTTGAAGTTTTATTTACAATTTGATAGTTGTGTTATAATGTTTATATTGTCTATAATATTTCCTATTTGTCACATAATTTGGTAGTAGTTCAATGGAGTTATGTTTTTTGCATCAGAAAACAAACACAAAAATTCAATTGTATAACACATCATTTAACCCAGTTCAAAGCCAAAGAATAAAATTACATATTTAGACTTGTTTTTTACTGAAACATAAAAGATCTATTGAGAATTTATATTATACTAAAAGAATGTACATGCTTGATGTGATAAAGATTTCTATAATGTAGTTAGCTGCTGCTTGGTTGTATCTTGGTTTTCTTTTGTTTTGTTTCTGTAATGTAGTTAACACGTAAACCTTGAGGATCTGCAAACTAAAAGATACTGAAGTTCTGTAATGTAGTTATTCAAATTCTCTCATTATGCAATGGAGAATTGAAGATGAAATAAATTTAGTACTATTGGGATAAATCTATTAAAGAATACTAAATCAGTTCATGCGTTTTATGTATTAGTGGTGAAGACATGCCAGTTAGTTCAGGTCAAATGGTTAGGTGTTCTTTTCTTGGTTATCCTAATCTTAATTTATAAGGTTGTCATTTCAAACACACCCAATGAGTTAAGATGCAAGCTACTTTGTTTTGCAATCAAATATCCAAAAGCTTGTTTATCAATTATACAAATGTACAACAACAAAAACATAAGACAATTAACATTTCATTCACCTTACTGATCAAGTGTTGAAGGTGGGATTTTCAATTATTTTATAAGCAGTAGTATAAGATTTTTTAATCTTGTTTCAAAAGTGTGTTAGGACCTCTTGAATAGATATTTGAAATAGATAAGCTAGGAGGTATGTAGTTCCTCCTGGTCCTAGTAGTAGTAGGAGCAACACGCGCTCCTGGTCTAGTAGAAAGTCAAACATTATTATTCTTAGTAGTTTGTTAGGATATGCATGAGATATGTTAGGAAAGGATATGCATATCAGAAGTTACACGTTTTGGTTTAATGTAGTATTAGGGTTTCCTTGTAGTATAAAAGGAACCATTGGTAGAAGGGTTACACACACCTTCATCAAACATTATTCATTTCATATTAATAGTAGAAATCCTTAGTAAGGATCAAGTTATTTAGTTATTCTGTTTCTTATTGTTCATTGTATTTGTATTCCGCACTTATACTATGTGTTTCATTTAGAGTCTCTCTGTGAATATACTTGTGACTATAGAAGTCGTTCACCATCCTTAACAGACTGCAAGATCCATATCTAGTGGACCCAACAAGTGGTATCAGAGCCTGGGAGAGTCTCTGCTCAAGAAGAATCAATTTTTTGTTTCACTAACATCATTGTTTAATCATGTCTGCTTCTAGTTCTACTGAAACAGGAGAAGCTAACACCTCTAAAACACAGCAACCACACAACCACAGCAAATTGTTGCTACTGTTTCCAATACTAATGGAAAATTCCCACTCTTGAAGAAGGATGAGTATGATAGCTGGGCCATGAATATGGAATGCTGGATCACCAACACTGATCTAGACCTTTGGAAGATTGTCCAGAATGGCAACAGCAAGAAAACTATTGGTAGAGACAAGAATGGTAATATCACCATTCTCGATCCTAAAACTCATTAAGAAATCATTGTTGTTCAGAAGGAAATCAAAGCAAAAACTATTTTGCTTCAGTCTCTTCCTGTCACACCCCAACATGGCAGAATATGGGGCGAGACGTATGTATATCATCACAACATGGCGTGTCTATAGAGATAACTAAATGAAATGGAAATGTCATAAAATGGTGACTCAAATATCATGATAATATCTTCATAAAATGCAGGAGTCTAGGCAAGTAGGTAACAGTCCTACCTCTTATCCAAGACAAACAATTACCACAAAACAAAACATCATAAAGGTGTCCACAAAGTATCACTTATTCAAAACACATAGAAATAAACTAAGAAGGAACGGGGATCTCCTTCTAAATGCAATCCTAATGCCTCCAAAGCTAGCCACTCCTATTCTCACGCTTAACCACATTATCACCTGAAAGAGACACTAAAACACGTCAACATAAAGTTGGTGAGAGTCATAGGTTTAGACTCCAACGCCAAATCAGTTATAAGCTGTGAATAACAACCATTAACAAAAGAACATATGGACAATCTGATACAATTATTTATTAACAACTAACATTCAAGATTAACCAATCACCACAAATCCAAGGCTCCAAGCCTTACCAATAACCACAATTCCAAGGCTCTAAGCCTTACCAATAACCATGGTCCCATAGGCGCCCATACACCTATGAACCAATCCCAAGGCCCCGCCTTGTCAACATCCCCTTGGTACCAATTCAAACCACAATAACTGATACAGTACGTGTCCCCCGATCCAAATCATAAACACAATCAAGAATCACATAACAGTTAATCACATAAGTGCACACACAAATCCATAACAAACCATAAAAACATTCACAGCATTAGTTACAAAACCATACAGTGTCTCTTCCATCCCATCTAGAAGTCAAAACATAAAAAGACATGGGACTATGAAACTCACTTGAACAAGCTTCTCCAAGTACCCGCGCTCTAGCACAAAGCTAAACACACAAACGTATACAATCAAGACATGAACCACATACCAAAATGGCTCATCAATATATGATGGATATCTAACATTCTCCTACAACTTAACCCCATTTATATGCCATATGAATCTCATTACACCCCTATATAAAGCCCTTAACTTAGTTTAGTTCATAACTCGTCCCGTTAACATTTAACCCAAAACAGTCCCATTTTTCATACTTCAAACTATTGGTTGAACAACCCCTTAACAAAAATAGCATGCCCTGTAAAAGAAACCCTATGCACTTACATGTGTTAGATAACTCTCCCCTTTGGCCTCAACCTTAAAGATACTTTTAAGGCCTCCATATATATATATATATATATATATATATATATATATATATATATATATATATATATATATATATATATATATATATATATATATATATATATATATATATATATATATATACTTTTACCTATCCAGAATTTACTGATTTTGAACATATGAAAAGTTTGTTATGATCAGAGGGTTTTAACCTATCCCATTTGCTTATCCCTTCTCTAGATATTTTATTTACTATATAATCTAAGTCTCATGTTCATTTGAATCTCCAATTATAAACCTAAGTACCCCAAACAATTCAAAACATAAAATGAAAATATGCTGATCCAAAAACTGTTTTGACACCTGACTGATGTAACCTGTTTTTGACACACTTCCCCACCGCCAATTTAATTCTCGTTTCTTGAATTTGAAAGATAAATCAATTACCTTTCCAGGGACATATGATTCGAAAATTAAAAGTTTGTAGAACTCAAGATATGATCAAAATAATGGACCAAAAATTCTGCCTAGTTTTTAAAAACGAATTTAAACATGATTAATCCCTAATTAACATTACTAATTATCACCAATCATTATCCTAATCATGTTAATTGTTATAAAACCCCTAATTACAGATCTATTAAGAATCGTAATCCATCATATAAATTGATTAGATAATACTTGAAGCCTTAATGATATAAAACATGAAAACTATAAGAATTAAATAAAGATTTTTACCTCAAATATTCAAGAAAATTATTTTTGATGAATCTCTAAATTAGGGCTCATAATATTTCGGCCAAAAAGGGTGGAGGAGATAAAAAAACTGATCTTTTTGATATTATGATTGGTTTTTAAAGGATTTAATAAAAAGGCTTTCACAATTGGGCTCAATCTGGGCTTTTAACAACTTCTTTTTTTTCTTTCTTCCTTGCATCGTCCAAACCGAACCCCTTTATTATTTTTTTATTTTTATTTTATTTTTATTATTTGTTAATGTAGTAATAATATTACCTTAATTTATTTCAGCTCCAAAAACCTCCAAAACCTTAAAACCGTAAAACTAGTCAAATTTACGCGTATACCGTTAAAGACGTAAAAATATACAGTTTTATAAAAACTCTTAGAATATGAAATAAACTATATAATTAAGTCCTAAATGACTTAAAACCATCCCGTAAATTATTCCCGTGACTAAATAGCTCATCCAAGACCCCTAAATGCACAACCCTAAATCGTAAAAATACGATTTTCTATAATACATATACGTATACGTAAAACCACTAAATAACACCATCCTATTTCATAGTCAATACTATGTGATCTCATGAACATGAAAACATCACACATCGTTTCACTCACATGGTACCCCGTACCCGAAAACGATGTCCAAACCACACTCTATTCACACCTCATAACTCATAAACACATAAAGACACGTAATTCCACGAAATATGGACAAAATAAAACTAAGTGACGAACCTTAAAACCGTGGTTGTCACATCACTCCCTCCTAATAGAAATCTCGTCCCGAGATTTATTCCTTAGGATCAATCACATCAATCAACAAATCACATGAGGATACTTGTTCTAAAAGAACTCCTCTCATTTACACGTGAACTTTAGTTCATGACTCAATTTACTAGATATATTAACCAAAAATATTTAACTTCATTCTCAAACTCTTGACCTCATAGTCTATAAATCTTACAATGACTCTTTGAAAATCAAAGACTCTAATTATCACAAATTCCGAATAATCGTATATGCAAATATGCATTCTCAAACCACATTTCTCAAATCTTAATACATGAAATATATCATGTACACCACTTAATTCCCCAGATAATTCTATACCCATAAGCTACTGGTCTGATCTTTCCAAAGATCATAAATGGACCTACAAAACTTGACATCAACTTTTCCCTTTTTACTAAAACATACCACCCGTTACTATGGGTGAAACTTCCTACATAACTTTGTCACTCAACTCTAGTGGTTTCCTCCTTTTCAACATTGCATCTCTTGTTGCTCTCATTCTTTCCACAAACACCATTACTACATTAGTAGTATCTTTCACCAATTTTAGTCTACCATAAGGACAACTCACCCTATCCTTCCATACAGTGCATCAAATGGCATTCATCGACTTCTAGTATGATAACTATCATTATATGAAAATTCAGACATCGCTAACGAGTTTTCCACCTCCCTCTAAATTAGTCACCCAAGCTCTCAACACGACTCCTATACTTGTAGCAATTTCTCACTTTGTCCATCCATCTCTAATTAGCCGGATATACTCATATCCAATCATGTTCATCCAATCCCTTTAGTCCGTACCCCAAACCACATAAAAATTCCAATTTCCTTACAAAAGTGACCTATGACGGTCTTTCACATATTCATTAGTTAGTTCTGTCAACTGCCATCCAAACCCATGCTACAACTACTGCCATTAAATTTGGATAGCTCATTAGTAGCACCCATACACTTCTTTTCTCACTTTCCTTAATGAAAGATTTTTTAGTGATCCTTTATACTCAACTTACCCTTGAACATATTCAACTCTTTCTAAGAAAATTAGCTACATTTCTTCCTTTATATCTACACGATGTCTTACCTTCAAAGTCATAGTGCTCCTCGTCTCTTCTCAGTTATACCATGCCCTTCGTCTCTCATGACGCACCACATCTATAGATCCTCATCCCTTTTATTATCGATACTAAGCTTTCCATTCACACAGTATAGGTCAGTGTCATTCCCTTTTCCATACTACAACAATATTAGCCTGCTTTGTGCTTTATTCTACTCATTAGGCTCTACCAACGTTTTACCTTCGGTTCCTATCTCGACCTATTTAATTCATGATTCGCTTCTATCCACACTTCCTTCTTCTTTCTAAACTCATGCCATACATAACGATGTGATGCTTCCCGTCTATCAAGTCGTCTACACGCCGAAATTACCTAAGTAGCTTCACTTGTTTACCGTACGACCAACACTCCTACTCCCTCCTAATAGGGATAGATTAGAGTTTCTCGTGATTCCACTCGGATCACACTCTCATCTAAAACCCATATTAGTTTTCATTGTCTAAACTAAGCTATATTATAAATTCTTACATAGGTCTCATAACTCTCTTTTTAACATTGCACCTATCATGTGGTACTTCAATCATCAACTTCTAGGGATACTTGTTTCTATCCTTCGAAGGTTCTCCCGAATTCCTTCACTACCATGTCCAACCAAAATTACACAATCAGTTCATCAACTCTATGAAATCATTAGTGCATTGGATAATGCATAACTGTCTCTTCCAAAGATCCTTCATAAACACCTTTACTAGACTGACCCTCTAATCACTTCTCCACGAACTTATTCAGCTCAGCTTCACTACTCATCCCTCGATATTGATTGCCATGAAATTCTATCTTTGTGTAGTTACTCGACTCCCCCTGTTACTTCCACGAGTTCTAAATCTCCTATGTTATGTAGTCACTCCATCACGATCTTTTGGTTTAGCTCTTTGTAACTCCACTCCGGTACTCGATCTGTCCTTCTTCGTCACGAACCATACGGAGATTCCCATCATATTGCTTGTCATCTTTCCAGTCCTTTCGACTTCTGTGACTCCTTTGAAATCTCTTGCAGCCGACACGTAGTCCTTTCAGCTCCTTTCTTCACAATGTAGCTCTTCACGCACTCCTTCTCGTCTCCATGATGTAACCTAGGAACTTCACACTACGCAGTAGCTTCTAACTTCAACTCATCTACCACAATATTTCTAACCCCTCAATGGCTAACTCTTCCTTACTTGTTGTACTTCACCATTAATCAGCTTCTTACCAATCATTCTTTCACATCCATGTTTTTCTTCACGTCTCTACTACTACCTTGCCTTCATAACTATACAAATTTCCTTGCGTGTTATTTGCCCAATATTTCCATTAGTAGAAACTTTCTACTCTACCCTCACATCCGCTAGTACTTTCATCAATCTCCTAACGGTACTTCAACCAACTTCTCATAGCATGACATCTCGTTCCCATGACCAGTCAACTAACTTTACTTACCCCCTTATTCCCGTAACCAATCTAAGTTTCAAAACTCCATAAATATTAATCATTCCTTCAACACAACCTTTAAACCCAAACACATCTCTCCATTCTAATATTTAAACATAAGTAATACTACCCAAATCTATCCTCTCATCCAAACGTTTCCACAACCGCATAACTAAATCATGACGTGTACCAAAATAATTCCAAACAATCGTGTCCCAAAATAAAATATAGGGTAAAATGAACCCTAGCGAAAACAATTGAAAACAAAACAATGTAATCCGAAATATCAATGGAGTGTGCCAACAATGAAAAATTAGACTCGTCACGATTAGTATTACCAAATTTCGATATCTTAGAAAATTTTAAATTTTTGTCCCAATTAGTTACTTATAAGAACCAAACTTCAATACTACTAAAATCAATCATACTCATTTTTAACCATAAACTCATCTTTTATCTTCATTATTTTATCAAGGATATCAACTAGCTGGTATACTACAATCTTATTCTAACCATTATCTTGTTTACTCATATTAAACTTATTTCGCTTGTTATTATGAAACCAATACATGTTTATAAAATAGTGTTTTTTTTCTTTCATTTTAGTCAATATTATTATTATTATTATTTTATATAATCCATTTAGGCTGGTTATAACTAAACTATTACAAGTTTACAAGGTGTGGTGTTATTATTATCATTACTATAATAAAATCTCTCTTTTACTCTTTCCGTCTAGTTAAATACTTCTAAAATTTTAACTCCACTTAAGAAAATCATTGTAAAATGTCTTCACCCTTTAAAATGTATTATCACATGTTACCTAGAAAACTAATCCAATTATTTTCAAGACAAAATTTTTTTTCTAACTTACTACCACAAACTTAAATAAAAGAAATATAAGTCACGATATCATACGATACACTTACAAATTATTTTCAAAATCGTTTTCCTATAATTAGCCAGACTTATTTGCAAGAAAATTTAGTAGTTCTCATTAATTTAAATACATACCCAAATGTAGACACACATCAAAAGACTCAAAACATCGTTGGAACTCCATCAAACTCCAGCACCATAAAACATAAGCAAACACAAGGTACGTTCAAGTTATAATAACTATTGAACGACCATATATCATAACTTAACACATACTAGTATATGTACATCAGCATATATATACCAGTTAAATCACCCAAAACATACTCGTTACCATACATGTAAGATCAATCAATCGCGTCATACACTTGCTTTTCCATACGAGTAATCACCATCTAACAACAAGGCATAAAACCCATCACTAAAACCAGTCCATATCGTGTGACCCCATAATCACACAACATGAGTATAACCCAAAACATATAACACACTCAAAAATAGCCATATGGTAGACAGCCGTTACATAAACCCATATATTATACATATACCCAAAAATCCACATCTCATCATATACAAGCATGTACTAACCCTCTTTCATGCAATCATACTTGAGAACCCATTGAAGTTGTGGTACTTGTATAACTATGTTGGCCACTATACTTATACAATTACCCTTTCCTCAATGCACTCCCTCCTATGATGACACTTATAAGAATCAATACAACATATAACACATAAATCCATCACTCACATAAGCTCATAACCACATAAACAATAAGGTCCAAAACTCCATCTATTAAAATAATATAGTCAAACTCTTGGAATACATAAATCTATAGTCTAGCTAAAACAGCATAGACAAACTCCAACACAACATCATAATTAGTTATAAGTCACGTCGCCCATAAGTGTTGATCCCAAACTTAGATCGATTAGCTTTGTGTATAAGAGATTAGATCAAGTATAGCACGTAGAGAAACTTTTGATATGTATGAAGTAATCTAAGTGTTATGCGGAATTTAACACTTAGAACAACGAACAAAACAAAGTAAAGCAAACTTTCACTTTGATTAATAATATCAATGAATGATTACAATGAAAGTGTTATGAGATATGTGGAAGAGGTGTGTGAAAAAGATGTATGTGAGATGTGTCTTATGTCTAACCCTAACGCCTCCTTTTATAGGTTTAAGGAGCCTTGTACAAAAAGCTAAGATCAACTATTTTTGGAAGAGACACAAGATAAACATACTCAAATAAAATATTGACTAAATCTTTTTAAACATTAAGAATATATTCTGAATTCTTATCTTCATATTTTGTCCACCGGCTTGAAGAATTCATCATTGACAGATTTAGTCCTTGTCTTTATGTTAAGATTCTTCTTGTCAGCGTCTTGATAATTCTTATCAGCGTCTCATCTGTCAACGCCCTGTTTACTCTTGTCAGCGTCCAAGTTCCTCTTGTCAGCGTCTAGGGACTTGGTCAATTTTATTCCCAACAATCCTCCCCTAAACTTGATATCTACTCTAGTAATCAAGTTTCTAAATAAAATAAAACATACAGAGAGGATTCTTACAAACATACTTATCCCTGAATTTGAGTAATAATAAATCTCGCAAAGTCAATCACTCAAATCACTTGTATAGTCAGCCTTCACTTGGTCTTAATCATCTTCAACACATGTAGAGTCTTTGGAGCTTTCTTTATTACTTTTGTCACTCAAATTCGATTGCTCCTCCCCTTTTTAAGACTCCTTTCCAAGATCAATATACAAGGACGGAACCAAGAACATCCTCCTTGCATCAGCTTCCAAAACAACAAGTCTATCAGTTCAAAACTGTGATCCTTGACAATTTGTACCATTTCTGTATTATGCTTTTACAAGCTAATATAGATTTTCGTCAATTCCATTAATGTCAAAGGTTTCATACTGTCCTCATCCACATTCGGGAAATGAATCCTCAATGTTGATTCATAGGACATGGGGATGGACTTACTGATGATAAGACTGACTTGACCTGCATTAAAGCTAGTTCCAATAGTCTCAGCCATCTCCATAACACTATACACCCTTGTGGAAGTGATCTCTGCTGCTACTAGATATCAATCACTAGGAAAAACATCTCAATGATCATTAGGCTTCTAGATATCCAAAAATTTGAAAAATGTAAGGGTGATGAAATGTTTTGGGTCTATAAATCAGTTTAGAAATGACACCAACTGAGATGAAATAGCATAAAATAGACTTGAGAATGTAGAAAACTTTAGTTAGAACATAGACAAAGGTAATAATCCTAAGGAAATTAACTAGACTCTAATAAGCAAGAGTGACAAACACTGTTCATGCATACACTCATGCAAAAGCATGATAGACACACATGAACTCTAGAGTCCTTTGTTCACAAATGCCCCAAAGAGAAAGTTAACTCATATAAAACCTTTGCAACTCCCCAAGTAAGCCCAAAAATATATCTAACCCAAGTCACCCATACGACCACACCCAATTCTAGGTCAAAAGTCTTGGTAGCACGCATGTTTAAAAAAAAACGTGAATGCTACAGTGCCTCGAGGTTTAGAAATTCCAACAATTCCATAAGGAAAAGTCTTCACTATTTCTAACCCCCACTCACCAGTGGATACAATCTATAATTGTGATAAGAGCATTCTAAGAATACCCAAAAACCTAGAGGTTTACCTCCCCTTAACAGAAGCATACAAATCATTATATGTGAAGAAGCAAAATTTTATCTCAAGATAAGAATGTAAACATTCCAACCATCATAAATAAAAGTTTGCAACTCTGTATCCATCCAAATGTAGCTCCACTTTCCTGCATAGTTAGACAAAAACCACAAAAACATACACCAACAGAGGCTACCCTATCCCATGATAATGGGTAGAGATAACATGTCAGTGGATAAAAATAATATTAGTGGAAAGACCAACAATGCATGTTCCTTGAGCATCCACTATCCCAATATCCTTGATCATTAACCTGCTTTTGGATAGGCTGCTCAAAAGGAAAACAAATTAGTTTTCTTTGGAGATCCAAGCCTTATCAGACTTGGATCTGTCTAGTTGTTCAACTAGAGTGGTATTATTCTTTACCATAAATGCCTGTTCATCCCTTTGTGACCTAAGCACCCAATTTGTTCCAATGAGACTAGTAATGACCTTATCAAGATAATTAAATCTATTGCAAGTCATTGAAATACCATTAAAACTAGAGTTTTGCTCTTGTTTAGGTTTCCAAGTTATGTGGGATGATGCCCTAGACCCTTGACCCTTACTAACCAAGTATATTTGTTTATATGGTCTAAAATAAGGTCTCATACCAAATTTGGAGCTGTCAGCGTTGCATTTGTTCCTGTCAGCGCTGAATTTATTGCTCTCAACGCTGAATTTGTTCTTGTCAGTGCCCAAATTAGGGTTTGCTACAGGAACATACTGTCTGTTTGACCAAGTGTTGGTCTTTTGAAAGGGCCTTTGTCCATGGGTATTAGCTGCCTTAGAGAAGAAAGGAGTTGGTCTAGTAGCCTGTGGTCTAGTGTGGACAAAAGGTCTACGATTGACATTGGATGACCTATTGCCAGCGAATGAATTGTGTCCACTGACACAATTATAGGCCAATTGAGAAAAGCTCCCACATGTATAACAAGCCTTTTTAGACACAAACTTAGGCTTAGACTGGTAAAACCCTGTCCCATTAATACTTTCTTGGCTTTTGAGTGACCTAGGTTTCCTATACATTTCAGCATATTTAACACTAGGTTGTTTCTTAATTGGGGAGCCAAGATTAACAGCTTTTCCAGTGATGGGATTGGTCACAGTGATAGGTTTAGATACTACTGGACTCTCAATGGGTGTAGGCACGAATGGACTCTCACTAAGCATCCCACCCTTAACAAACAAAGTGGGGTTAGCCTTCTTCCATTCTTCTAGGTCAGTAACCTTTTGTTGATATTCCTCAACTGGGGAAAGAACTCTAGGTGGAGGAATAAATTCCTCTTCTTGGAGTTCTGGAATACCAGTCCAAGAGAGATCCTTTCTATGGACACCATAGAAGTCCCCAGCAGGTGGTGGAACGGCAACATATTATTTCAACCCAATCCCAGACATATCCTTAGAATCCCTTTGTTTATTAACACATTCTCCTAGGGTTTGTGTAGCCTTATCAAATCTCTGAATTTTAAGACTCACATTGTCTTTATTCTTATTAGCCTCATCTAACTTAGCTATTAAATCAACATTAACCCTATTCACGATATCGTTAATATCATTACTTTGATTTAACTCATGTTTTAAGATATTTATTTTATCTTTTAAATCAAACTCCATTTTCTTATACTCAGAAACAGTCTTTTCAGTTTGAACAAGTGCCACTTGATAATTAGATAACGTTCATCTTATGTCTGAAAGATCTGATTTTAATTTTAAAATCTCTTTATTAAGTTTTTCAGTATTTATCCTACAAGAAGAGTCATCACATACCTCATTATCAGATGACGAAGATGAGTTGGAACTTGAAGTAGACTTCGCCTTGACTGAAAACATCATCAGATTCTATTTCACCTTCTTCCTTAGCCTGGTTCACCTCACGATATTGGATCTCGTTCTTCAAATCAAAGTTTCTCAACAAGCTCTGATACCACTTGTTGATCCCAAACTTAGATCGATTAGCTTTGTGTATACGAGATAAGATCAAGTATAGCACGTAGAGAAACTTTTGATATGTATGAAGTAATCTAAGTGTTATGCGGAATTTAACACTTAGAACAACGAACAAAACAAAGTAAAGCAAACTTTCACTTTGATTAATAATATCAATGAATGATTACAATGAAAGTGTTATGAGATATGTGGAAGAGGTGTGTGAAAAAGATGTATGTGAGATGTGTCTTATGTCTAACCCTAAGGCCTCCTTTTATAGGTTTAAGGAGCCTTGTACAAAAAGCTAAGATCAACTATTTTAGGAAGAGACACAAGATAAACATACTCAAATAAAATATTGACTAAATCTTTTTAAACATTAAGAATATATTCTGAATTCTTATCTTTATATTTTGTCCACCAGCTTGAAGAATTCATCATTGACAGATTTAGTCCTTGTCTTTATGTTAAGATTCTTCTCTTCAGCGTCTTGATAATTCTTATCAGCGTCTCATCTGTCAACGCCCTGTTTACTCTTGTCAGCGTCCAAGTTCCTCTTGTCAGCGTCTAGGGACTTGGTCGATTTTATTCCCAACAATAAGAGTAGAAACAACTTAAAATCCTTCCTATCCACCTACTCCTAGTAACTCGAATCACCACATGATTCTTAGGGAACATGACTTAAACATCAAAAGAAAATACTATACATTAGGTACACCAAATAACTTACTATGGTGAAAGTAATTTATATATCAAAAGTAAAACAGAAATTAACAGGTGACTAAGTATGAGCAACTACAGTTCAACTCATACCAGTCAGAATTCACAAAAAATAAAATTTAGGAAAATACAATCAAGACCACACGTAATCCTGTGACGCCTATATGTAGGGATCCTTAAACTATAGACTAGGCTAGGCAACCTAATTCTCTATAACCATTGTCTCTGATGCAATTCTGTCACACCCCAACATGGCGGAATATGGGGCGCGATGTATGTATATCATCACAACATGGCGTGTCTATAGAGATAACTAAATGAAATGGAATGTCATAAAATGATGACACAAATGTCATGACAATATCTCCACAAAATGTAGGAGTCTAGGCAAGTAGGTAACAGTCCTACCTCTTACCCAAGACAAACAATTACCACAAAACAAAACATCATAAAGGTGTCTACAAAGTATCACTTATTCAAAACACATAGAAATAAACTAAGAAGGAACGGGGATCTCCTTCTAAATGCAATCCTAATTCCTCCAAAGCTAGCCACTCCTATTCTCACGCTTAACCACATTCTCACCTGAAAGAGACACTAAAACACATCAACATAAAGTTGGTGAGAGTCATAGGTTTAGACTCCAACGCCAAATCAGTTATAAGCTGTGAATAACAACCATTAACAAAAGAACATATGGAAAATGTGCTACAATTATGTATTAACAACTAACATTCAAGATTAACCAATCACCACAAATTCAAGGCTCCAAGCCTTACCAATAACCATAATTCCAAGGCTCTAAGCCTTACCAATAACCATGGTCCCATAGGCGCCCATACACCTATGAACCAATCCCAAGGCCCCGCCTTGTCAACATCCCCTTGGTACCAAGTCAAACCATAATAACTGACACGGTACGTGTCCCCCGATCCAAATCATAAACACAATCAAGAATCACATAGCAGTTAATGACATAAGTGCACACACAAGTCCATCACAAACCATAAAAACATTCACAGCATTAGTTACAAAACCATACAGTGTCTCTTCCATCCCATCTGGAAGTCAAAACATAAAAAGACATGGGACTATGAAACTCACCTGAACAATCTTCTCCAAGTACCCGCGCTCTAGCACAAATCTAAACACACAAACGTATATAATCAAGACATGAACCACATACCAAAATGGCTCATCAATATATGATGGATATCTAACTTTCTCCTACAACTTAACCCCATTTATATGCCATATGAATCTCATTACACCCCTATATAAAGCCCTTAACTTAGTTTAGTTCATAACTCGTCCCGTTAACATCTAACCCAAAACAGTCCTGTTTTTCATACTTCAAACTATTGGTTGAACACCCCCTTAACAAAAATAACATGCCTTGTAAAAGAAATCATATGCCCTTACATGTGTTAGATAACTCTCTCCTTTGGCCTCAACCTTAAAGATACTTTTAAGGCCTCCATATATATATATATATATATATATATATATATATATATATATATATATATATATATATATATATATATATATATATATATATATATATATATATATATATATATATATATATATATATATATATATATATATATATATATATATATATATATATATATATATATATATATATATATATATATATATATATATATATATATATATATATATATATATATATATATATATATATATATATTACTAGCATCGTAACCCGCCCAACGGGCGGGGTCGTTTTTTATTGTCCCGAAGGGTTTATTGTTTGTGAGTTTTTAGTTTATCGTGTTTTAATTTAACCTTTAGTATATATATAAGTCCACTCGATGAGCGGCCATGACTTATGATTATTGTTCAATTTTTTTTTTGCTAAATATTAGTAATGAACAATTGTATAATGTTATTAAAAATTTAGTAGCAATGTTTGTCAAATTGTTTGTGTTTTTTATATTAATAATTATATTTTATTAAGTAACGCTAAATAAATAATAAACATACTCTATTATTTGTTGAATGCATTAACAACGATATAAGATGAAACAAAGTTAATAAAATATACGTAAAAAATGTTACAAATATATTTTATTACACGACATTATATCTTATTAACATATAATAAAAGAATATCACTTTAGAATAACAGAATACATACATCCTCATGCCACACTAAAAGATATTCACATGCACGTCTTGGTTTTCATGTAATTAGAGAGGATATACAAATGACAGAAAAACATACAATATTTTTTTTATTTTTTTAAAGGCAGTTTGGTGCAGCGCAGTATCTTGCGTGCCACCGAGGCACCAAGTCTCTCGACCTGAGTTCAAATCATCTCACGAAGAGAATATCAACCCCATGCTAGTCATCCAGTTTTCCATTAAGGGGTATCAAGGCATTGCGCTGGGATTCGAACCCGACTCCCAATTCTAGAAAAATCCCCCACATGAGGAATGACAGGAGTCGAACATCTGACCTCACACACATGGTGTAAAGACTATAACCGGATACATCCATCCAACTGAGCTGCACTTTATTTGCACGAAAAAACATACAATATATGAGCTGAAAGTTGATACAGTATTTCATTAAGACCATGGCCTTCTTGTGTAGGAGTCGCCCTTTTTTCGATGATGTGCTCTTTATGAATCGCTGAAATATACTCTAGACTACTTGGAAAAATTAATCGAGTACAATTTCGGAAAATTTTACAAAGAAGAAAAAGGTAATGAGTAACCTTTTTATTATCAAATATCCTTGTAGTTCCACATATGCCGTATACCTATATGCGGGTACAAATTGAAGTGAAATTTGTCATCGACTTGTCAATCATGAAGTATGATGTTAATGTAGCATGTCTTTTATACAGGAGAAAAATGTTTTGTGATGATATGTGTTTTCTTTGATGGATAGGAGAGCCTAATTGTAAATTTAGTTCAAATATATGTAACTAACCAATTGAGCTAGCTTAGTTGGTCATCAAGAGTAATCTTGGGGAGGTATTATTTGAGAGGTCTCGAGTTCGAGTCTCACCAAAGACTTTTAGGGGCCCGAATTAAACAGAAACATGAGTGAGGTTTATCCCTTAAGGAGAAGGTAGGCTTGCATATTGCATACTGCCCAATTGAATGTCATTATAAGCTCGAATCACTAACTAATAACTCGCCGTTAAAAAAAATTTTAAATGCACCCGATATTTTAAACTAAAAATTTAAAATACTTTGATGAATGTATGCTTGTAGAAAGGGGTGTTCATTTTTTGACTCACAAAAACTGAAAACCAAATTGAATCGAACCCGAATTAAAACTGAACCCAAGATAGAATTGGAACCGAACTAAAAATTTGGTTTTCGGATTAGATATGAGTTTGGCAATCGAACTCAAAAACAGAAGTTATACAAATATATATATTTTTATATAAATATTTATATATATATATATATATATATATATATATATATATATATATATATATATATATATATATATATATATATATATATATATATATATATATATATATATATATATATATATATATATATATATATATATATATATATATATATATATATATATATATATATATATATATATATAATAATTGTTAAAATTTAATATTAATATAAATACATAATTTTTATACTTGAAACAATTTTTTTGCTAAATATTCAAACAATTATATATTTTTTTTGAAAAATTCAAATAATTCGGGTCAATCGGAGAACCAAACCGAATTACAATTCGATTTTCGGGTTGACCAAAAAAATTTAAACAAACAATTCGAACCAAATAAATCGAACAACTCGAGAACCAAACCGAAAAACTCCCTACTTATAGAATTTTATGTCATATAGGATGCAAATATGGAGAACAAATATTTCCATTATGTCACGAATATGGTAATAAAATAATCCTGTAATTGTTTAAAACTCTAAATTATTGTAGTTAAGGTTGTAGCTACGTTCATCACAAAGTATCTTGATGATCAGCGTTTTGATGGTATGATCATATATTGTACGTACAATCACTTAAAAGTAGAGGTCGTACGTCCTCGTCCATCTCCGGTGTATGCCTGTATGTAATAACATACTCGATCTCGTAAGTGGCCATAAACCATCACAATAACAATAGAAATGGTGTAACACTTTCACTGTGAAGTTGAAATGCGGCTAGATCTATCTTCTTTTATAAGTTCCAGTTCATAGTCAACTTGATATATCATAACTTTTTGTTTGTTGACAAGTCCTAGCTCCTTAACTAATTTGGTAGGAAAATGGAAGTTCATTAACTTGAAGCAAATTTTTTTAACTCGGACACCAACTCGACAAGTACAGAAAGTACAACTTTTTTGCACAACGGCAGCTAAAGTCCGCAAAATGATATATGCATGGCGATATATAGAATGGTTTGAAAAAAGATACAGAAAAGGAAAATGCACATCGGATAAAGATCTTTATACCGAATTATAAGGGAAATCACAGATTATATATATATGATGAAATGCAATAATGTTATGATCCACATTGGTTAAAGTCTTTACAAAGAAGATGTAAGACTTTATAAACTGAACTTTTTGGTACTATCTAGCACATATAAGCCTTCAAAAGTTAATGTTTTGTTGTAGTTGTACTATCGAGTGTAGTTTACGTCTTTTGATTTTATAGATTGTTTCAACATCAGGCAATTAAGAATTATCTTCAACTAACAAAAGATTTTCTCACAGCTTTAAGTGTACTGTAACTTTACTAATTAATTATATAAACAATCGCAATAATAAGATTAAAATCCATTTGTACATGTTGAGAGTTTCTTCCTTATAGAAATCTTATCATAGTTGTCGCCTGTATATATTTTAAATTGAACATAATTTACTGATTTTGAACATATGAAAAGTTTGTTATGATCAGAGGGTTTTAACCTATCCCATTTGCTTATCCCTTCTCTAGATATTTTATTTAATATATAATCTAAGTCTCATGTTCATTTGAATCTCCAATTATAAACCTAAGTACCCCAAACAATTCAAAACATAAAATGAAAATATGTTGATCCAAAAACTGTTTTGACACCCGACTGATGTACCCTGTTTTTGACACACTTCCCCACTGCCAATTTAATTCTCGTTTCTTGAATTTGAAAGATAATTCAGTTACCTTTCCAGGGACATATGATTCGAAAATTAAAAGTTTGTAGAACTCTAGATATGATCAAAACAATGGACCAAAAATTCTGCCCAGTTTTTAAAAACGAATTTAAACATGATTAAACCCTAATTAACATTACTAATTATCACCAATCATTATCCTAATCATGTTAATTGTTATAAACCCCCTAATTACAAATCTATTAAGAATCCTAATCCATCATATAAATTGATTAGATAATACTTGAAGCCTTAATGATATAAATCATGAAAACTATAAGAATTAAATCAAGATTTTTACCTCAAATCTTCAAGAAAATTATTTTTGATGAATCCCTAAATTAGGGCTCATAATATTTCGGCCAAAAAGGGTGGAGGAGATAAAAAAAACTGATCTTTTTGATATTATGATTGGTTTTTAAAGGATTTAATAAAATGGCTTTCACAATCGGGCTCAATCTGGGCTTTTAACAACTTCTTTTTTTTTCTTTCTTCCTTGCATCGTCCAAACCGAACCCCTTTATTATTTTTTTATTTTTATTTTCTTTTTATTATTAATTAATGTATTAATAATATTACCTTAATTTAACTTAATTTATTTCAGCTTCAAAAACCTCCAAAACCTCAAAACCGTAAAACTAGTCAAATTTACGCGTATACCGTAAAAGACGTAAAAATATACAGTTTTATAAAAACTCTTAGAATATGAAATAAACTATATAATTAAGTCCTAAATGACTTAAAACCATCCCGTAATTTATTCCCGTGACTAAATAGCTCATCCGAGACCCTTAAATGCACAACCCTAAATCATAAAAATACGATTTTCTATAATACATATACGTATACGTAAAACCACTAAATAACACCATCATATTTCATAGTCACTACTATGTGATCTCATGAACATGAAAACATCACACATCGTTTCACTCACATGGTACCCCGTACCCGAAAACGATGTCCAAAACACACTCTATTCACACCACATAACTCATAAACACATAAAGACACGTAATTCCACGAAATATGGACAAAATAAAACTAAGTGACGAACCTCAAAACCGTGGTTGTCACACTTCCTGATGATCATATGGTGATTTTTATCACTTGGATGATGCTAGGGAGATTTGGAATGGAATAAAGGCAAGATTTAGAGGGAATGAGGAATCCAAGAAGATGCGCAGTTTAATGCTGAGAGATGAATTCACTGAATTCAAGATTTCTGAAACTGAAGGTCTTCATCAAGGGTATGACAGGTTCCAAAAGATTCTTAGCCATTTGAATCAACTCAGGTCCAAACCTGACAATGAAGACATCAATGCCAGGTCTCTTAGAGCCCTACCTCACTCATAGAATCAGGTAGTCATCTCTCTAAAGGCAAAAGGAGGCCTTGACTATCTTTCTTTTGATGACTGGTTTTATAAACTCAAAACCTTTGAGACTCATGTGAGAGGATACTCAAGTGATTCCTTTCCTACTCCTGGTAACTCTGCTTTTGTGAGTTCCATGGGATCTAGTCCAATGAATTATGCTGGTATCCCAAGCTATACTTTGTCATCTCAACATACTTCTACTCCTGAACCAAAAGCCAAGACTGGTAGCATGGTAGAAGCTGTTCTTCACTCTTTTGTTGCTGATGTTGATCCACAACAGCAGCTTGCTTTTGATGATTTCAAACCGGTTGATAAACTTGACTTGGATGAAATGGATCTAAAATGGCAGATGCCTATGCTCACTCTTCGGGTTCATAAGTTTGAAAAGAAAGCCGGTCGAAAATTCAACTACAACCCAAGAGATCCAACCAGGTTTGATAGAAGCAAGGTCAGATGCTACAATTGCCAGCAGCAAGAAAATTTTGCTAGGGAATGCCCTAACAATAATAACCAGGAGAAGAACAGGTATTCAGCCTTCAAGGTTCAAGAGCTCAAGGATGAAAAGAAAGCTTTGGTGTCTGTTGACTCCATGGTTAACTGGAAGGATCATCAGACTGCTACCTTGGAATCAGCTGAAGCTTCTACTGATGTATTTGCTATGATTGTTGGGAACCTATCTGATGCCGAGGAAGCAGAAGAATTTGCTCTTATGGGAATCTCGCCTCAGGTACAAAATTTCCCTCTTGGTTGTCATGATAAATATTCAGAACTATTGACTCAATAAAATGAACTAAATGAACAAAATGACAAATATTTTCTAGAAGTTCAAGCATATAAGAGTTCTCTAAAAACTTTGGAACAACAAAAGAAGTGGCTTCAAGATACTCAACGTGAATATGAGGATAAGATTAGAATTCTAAGAATAGATTTAGAAAACAGCACTAACATGCTTAAATATACTTAAAAACTAAACAATGACAGTATTAAGGCTAAGCAAGACATGCAAGAAAAATTGGATGCTACACTTTTACGATTTGAAAAATGGCAAAAAGCACCCAAGAATCTTTCAAAGTTAATAGATAGTAGCATGTCTGGCAGGACTAAGAGAGGTTTAGGCTTTGATAAATATATTGATTCAGAAGATGTAGTTGATTTATATTTTCCAGGTGTCTTTGATCCTGACAAGGAGGAGGAGGAAAAACCTAGTTACAATAGGTTTAAACCAGCTGCAGAAATACATGCTGTTCCTCCACCTCTTACAGGAACTTTTATGCCCATATCTAGGCATACCGACTTGGATGGATCACAGATGCATGAGTCTCCAAAAAGATCTACTAATACTAATGACTTTGTCTCTTGTACTTTCAGTGACAAGGCTAGTGACTATGCATCCTATGGTTCAAGTGAAGAGTCAAGACCTTCAAGTCCCAATACAAATGACCCTGCTGCTACTAGTGCTAGGATGAGTGATGAGAGAGTTGCTTCTGCTTCTACTTCCATTGTTTCTAGTTCTAGTTTATTGAGTCCTAGGAATGTTGAATCTCCTAGAATTATTTTTAATAAGTTTAGCAGTGTGAAACAATGTCATTTAAATAAAAGGTATTTTAAAACATGCTTTGTTTGTGGTAGTAAATTTCATTTGATTAAGGATTGTGATTTTTATGATCAAACTCCTTCTGTTATCAACCTTATCCTGCTCCCGGTCCACCAGGAGATGCTCATTTTTCTTCTAGAAGATTAAACCCATGTGCCCAATCTTATTCTTCTTCTAGAAAGACCTCTCCTTCAGCTTCTAATCTTTAGAGAAGTAATGTTTATACCTACAACAGACCAACCAACAACTATTTTCAGAACTTTAATCAGAATTATCCTTTTAATTCAGACCAAATACATTTTGGGTTGGGACATTTGGGTTCTGCTGCTAAGCCCTCAACAGGTTGTTCTTAGTCACAAAATAACACCCATATGATGAACAGGCAACCTAAGAACAACAGTGGATCTCATCAATCTTCTTGGCTATCTACTAAAGATCCACAAGGCAGACTCAAGCTTGGAAAGGTCTTGGTCCCCTTAAGACACTAACTTTTGCATATGACTTTTCTGTTGTTGTAGATTACTCCATACCAAGACCCGTCTCTTGGAATAGTTGATAGTGGATGCTCTAGGAGCATGACAGGAAATAAAGGACTTTTATCTAACTTTGTACCATTTCAAGGCGGAAGGTATACTTCAGAGGTGGTGAAGGAAGGATCTCTGGCAAAGGAACTATTCAGACACCTAACCTTAATTTTGAGCAGGTTAATAACTAGGTTTTCACTTAGTTATGAAAGTTCGTTGTTCCAGTCTTTTCGAATTGATTACTAGTAGAAAGTGCGACTCAGTCGTTCTTGGTGGAAAATTAAATGGTTTGGTTATCTATGAAAATGTCGTTGAGTAAAATTAAAGCTTTAAAAATTAAACTAAAATGACGAGTTAAAAATAAATGATTGAAAACTTAAAAAAAATTAGAAAAATACTTGGTAAAAATAGAGATTTCGGGAAGCGTGCAAATTTTGGAAATTAAAACGTAATGAATTAAAACTTGAAAACTTGGTAAAATGAAGTTAAAATTAAACCATCGGAATGCCTGGTCGGAATCTGATCGGAAAGCAAGTCGGAAAGTCCAATCGGAATGTCTAAAAATGCTACAATCGGAATGTGTGGTCGGAATGAGGCCAAATCGGAATGACGTCGGAATAATGGCAAGGCAAGGTGATCGGAATGTATAAAAGGGGACACAATCGGAATACTTGAAATCAAATCCAATCGGAATATCCAATAATTTCCTCAGTCGGAATGCAAATCGGAATCATAAAACCCTATTCCGATTACTAGTGATCGGAATACTTGTGATGCAGTCGGAATAAGGGGCTAATCGGAATACACGATCGGAAAGGGGTTTTACCCTTTTCCGATGACTTTAAGATCCAAAATAAGCTATGTTTAAAAGCTATTTTTGATAAGCTCAAACCAAGACATAACCAAATCAATAATAAGCCAAACTAATAAGCATGAAATAAGAACTTTTTAAACTTTAAAAAAGCAACCTTTTTAAATCAAACAATAAAAAGATGAAACTTTTAAGAAAAACTTTTAGAGCAAATAAGCTAAATACAAAATAAGCCAATAACCATGAAAAGCTCAAAGCTCAATCCGTATAAAAACTTAGATATGATCAAAAAGATAAACTTTTTAATCACATAAACATCAAGATGAAAACAAAATCAAAGATTTTCACTAATCAATATCAAAATAAAGAAAGGTAGAAGAAGATTAAAGATCAAAACAAGATTAAACTCTTAAAAGTAAAGATTTGATTCAAACAAGAAAGGAATAAAAGATGAAGTTTTCCTAGTGAGAGAAAGTTAAACACTTTCTCTCTCTAAAAACGAAAACTACTAAAATTGAAAATGAAACTAATTAGGAGGGTATTTATAGGAGGTGGAAAGGTGCATGTGTTGCTTCCTTCTTTCTTTCTTCTCGACTCGAATTAAATGCTTTGTCTTTCTCGACGTCGTCTCGGGATTTGTCGATACAAATTGAACTTGTCTTATAATTTTCTTCTTCTATTAGACTTGAGTTCTTCGACTTCATTAAACTTCCGTCTTTAGACTTTTTCTTCGATAAATCTTTAGAATAGGCCTTGGACTTCCGTTCTTTTTGCACTCTTGATCTTTTGACCTCGTCTTTTCTCGTTTTCTTCGATAAAAGACCGTGATAGCCCATGTTTTCTTCCTTTTTCACATTTTTATCCTAAAACACAAATAAAACACAAACCACGCATAATTCTGACTTTTATGACATAAAATACATGTTTTGGTCTTGTTATTATTGGAAATAAGTGGTAAAAAGATAAGTGTTTTCACACTTATTAAATCCCCTACACTTGACCATTGCAATGCCCTCAAGGAATGCATTAATTTCAAAGCACAAATTACATTTCTCATCATAAATAACTTGGCCTTTATTTAAATACTAAACTTTAAGGGAACTAAAAAGATAGAAATAGTAAAGAAATCAAAGACTTACATATGGGTTTTGGCCGTCATGAATGTTTATCATCCTCAAGTTTCACGTTCCCCATACCAAGCATAAAAATGAGATCATTGTTATTATAAGTTAGCAAACTAACACGAACTCATGTGGCCCAATTATTTACTTAGACTCCCTTATTCCTAGGTGTATCTCTTATATTTTAATTTTGTCTTGAATGATCACGAGGATACATTGTTGACTTATTTCGATAGTTTATTTAGGCCGAAAATAAAGTAGGACGATTTAATCAATAGTTAGCTAAAGGACAAAATCTTTTAAAACTGCTTCTCGGGACCTCTTAAAGTTCATATCTTGGCATAACTCGCTTCACGATTTGAGACCTTTCTCGGACCGATATTTGGCAGCGACTTCATACTTCGAATCTTTGAGAGACGTTCTTGAAATTATGGTCTTCTCTTCATAATAGGAATTTCTTCACTTGAAGTTTTGAGAGATTCTTCATATTTGGACCACGACTTCTTCATTTTTCTCCAATCTTTATTTTGGACTTTGATATACAACGATCCGCCTCCTTTTAGGACTTGGATCTATTTATCCTCATACCTTGCTAGGGTCTTTTCGGATAGACTTCTCCATGATCTTTAGGGGAGTATTTGCGTTTCGTCGTGTGTCTTGATCCTTCATATTAATTTTCGATAAATGATTCTTCACATCACTTGGGATCTTTAGCAACAAAATGTATCCCTCATGCCTTGTTAGGTCCTTTTAGGACTCGCCAATCTTCGCATCCCGCTTCAATAAGTTATGCCTTGGCTATGAACTCTAATTAATACCGAACAACTTTTAAATGATCTTGTGCTAGAAGCTAAGTAACTTTTCAAATCGTACAACCTTATTTATTGCAATTAAATTTATTAACAAGCGATGGGAGAAAAAGCTCATAATCAACTCACATAAATTCATGAAAGAATACCAAACTTATAAGTGACTCTATCATCTCTCGTTCTCCACAATTTTAAATCTCAAGGAATGAGACTCGTGGATGCTTAGCCAATTAAATCAAAGTTTTGGGTTTTCAAGTCATCGATAGGATCTTGCAAATTCTTAGACTTTTTCAAGTTTAGAATTCGCATTTTAAAGTTCTCTTGATAAACGACTTTCTAGGATCAATTATAGGAACTTGCGAAAAGTTCTTGTTCTTAACCCGTGAGAGTTAAGACTTTCGCGTTTTAAAGTTCCCTATATAAAAGCCTAGCAAAACTTGACTTAAACAAGTTAAGGATACTAGCTAGAGTATACTTAGATAAGTAAACTCGGGTTTAGTCAAAATATTCACGACTTTGAAAAATTTAAAACCACTTTATTGAAAATTTATTCTAGCAAAGAAAGTAAATAACGATAGCAAAGGAAGATTACAAGGCCAAAATAGATTAAAAAGTTTTGAAAAATGTCGAAAAATCAAATTTTCCGGTTAAAATGAGGACAAATTCATGTAAAAGCCCACTTACTTCGATAGAAATCCCCCCTACACTTGATATAAACATTGTCCTCAATGTTTAAGCATGTGGAGTAAACTCCCCTACACTTAGGACATTGTGTACGTTGTTTAAATCTTGCTAAGGAAAGGACAATTATAGTGATTTCAATGTGAACATATAAGATATGAAATATTGAATCACGATAGTTTAGGATAGAACCGGGAAGACGGGTACACGGGATCACGGTTCGTCAAATGTCATCAAAAGTGGATCTTTGAAGCTTTAATCCCTGCACATCAAAAGAAACAAGACAACAAACACATACGGGGATCCCCCTACACTTATTTAGAAAACGATAACGGATAGATCAACGGGTTACCTCCCGAGAAGCGCTTGTTTTTGTTAACCGAGTCACGAGCCTGACTCGACCCAGAACTAATTCAAGGGAAACGTGGTAAGGGATGGAATCATCTCATGAGAGATGTCCTCACCAAAGTACAACTTCACGCGCTGGCCATTCACTTTAAAATTGGGCCCATTTGGCTGAGAAAGCTCAATGATGGCATATGGGAAGACTTTGGCGACGGTGAATCGACCAGACCAACGGCTCTTCAGCTTGCCCGAGAAGATCTTCAACCGAGAGTTAAAGAGTAAAACTTGATCACCAACGTGAAACTCTCGGTTCTTAATCCTTGCATCATGGATGATCTTGGTCTTCTCCTTGTAGATCAATGAGTTCTCATAAGCTTGATTCCTTAGTTCATTTAGCTCATTGAGTTGAATCTTCCGAAGATCGCCGGCTTTGTTGATGTCGAAATTGGCCCACTTCAAGGCCCAGTATGCCTTATGTTCCAGCTTGATAGGGAGGTGGCATGCTTTCCCGTACACAAGATGATAACGTTTACAACCAATCGGGGTCTTATATGCGGTACAGAAATCCCACAAAGCATCGTCTAACTTATCGGCCCACGAGGCACAATGCTCTCCCACAGTACGCTCAAGAATTCGCTTCAATCCACGGTTAGATATCTCGGCTTGACCATTTGTTTGAGGATGATAAGCGGCGGAAAGACGGTGATTGACACCGTACTTAGCCATGACTCGATCAAATTGATCATTGCAAAAATGAGTCCCGCGGTCACTGATTATAGCAAGAGGAACACCGAATCGAGCAAAAAGTTGCTTCAAAAAGTTCACAACCACCCTCGCATCGTTCGTAGGGACAGCCTTAGCTTCAACCCATTTGGAAACGTAGTCAACGGCTACGAGGATGTACTTGTTCCCTTTAGATGATGGAAATGGCCCCATAAACTCGATGCCCCATACATCAAAGATTTCACATTCTTGTATGAAATTTTGAGGCATCTCATCTTTATGTGTGATCTTGCCTTGTCTTTGGCAAGCATCACAACATTTAACCATTTAATGAGCGTCATGATAAATGGTGGGCCAATAAAATCCAGAGTCGAATACTTTCTTCGCGGTGTAATTGGGACCAAAGTGACCACCAGTGGGTCCTTTATGGCAAGCATCAAAGATTAGTAAAGCTGCCGGCCCATCAACACATCGACGAATGACAAGATCCGCACATTGTTTGAAAGGGTAAGGGTCGTCCCAAAAATAGTGTTCAATGTCTTTAAAGAATTTTTTTCTTTTGTTGGGACGTTAACCCTTCCTTGAGAATTCCACCCGCTAAGTAGTTTGCTATGTCTGCAAACCACAGGGTGTCATCAAGATTGGAATTAATAGACATTAAGGTCTCAAGGCGAAAAGAGTCATTGATCTCTTGGTTCGGATGATCCCCTTGATAAGGATCCTCAAGTCTACTTAGATGATCCGCGGCTAGGTTTTTAGCTCCCTTTTTGTCACGAAATTCAATATTAAATTCTTGTAGGAGCAAAACCCAACGAAGAAGTCTTGGCTTAGAATCTTGCTTGGTCAACAAGTACTTCAACGCGGAATGATCGGTATACACGATGGTGGTAGAAAGGACAAGATAGGGGCGGAACTTTTCAAAAGCATACACTACAGCTAAAAGCTCTTTTTCGGTAGTGGTGTAATGCAATTGAGCCCCCGTCATTGTCTTGCTATCGTAATGGATTGGTTGGAAGTGTTTGTTCACTCTTTGGCCCAAAACCGCTCCAATAGCAAAGTCGCTAGCATCACACATCAATTCAAAAGGTAGCTCCGAATTAGGGGTAACCAAGACCGGTGCCTTAGTTAGCTTATCCTTAAGAAGATTGAAGGATTCAAGACACTCGTTGGAAAAGATGAAAGGAGTATCTTTTTCCAAGAGGTGGGTCATCGGGCGAGCGATTTTAGAAAAATCTTGAATGAATCGACGATAGAAGCCCGCATGACCAAGGAAACTTCTCACACCCTTCACGGTTGACGGTGGAGGTAATTTGGCTATGACATTCACTTTAGCACGGTCCACTTCAAGGCCGGCTTTTGAGATTTTATGTCCAAGCACAATGCCTTCTTTTACCATGAAATGGCATTTTCCCAATTTAGAACAAGACGAGTGTCTTCACACCGTTTGAGCATGCGTTCTAAATTGGCAAGGCAATGAGAGAAAGAATCACCATAGACCGAGAAATCATCCATGAATACTTCCATAGTTTCTTCAACCATGTCATGGAAGATAGCCATCATACACCTTTGAAATGTCCCAGGAGCATTGCATAAGCCGAAAGGCATTCTTTTATAAGCAAATGTTCCATAAGGACAAGTGAATGTGGTTTTCTCTTGGTCTTTAGGATCGATGGGAATTTGAAAATACCCGGAGAAACCGTCTAAGAAGCAATAATAGTCATTACCCGCTAGACGTTCAAGCATTTGGTCCATGAAAGGAAGGGGAAAATGATCATTTCTCGTAGCATCATTGAGTTTGCGATAGTCTATACAAACTCTCCACCCTGTAACGAGACGAGTAGGAATCAACTCGTTGTTTTCATTGGGCACTACGGTGATTCCGCCTTTCTTAGGCACACAATGGACCGGACTAACCCATGGTGAATCCGAGATAGGGTAGATCATTCCTTCATCAAGAAGTTTGATAACCTCTTTTTTGATAACGTCATGGATCTTGGGATTCACCCTTCTTTGGCTTTGACTAGTGGGTTTAAAGTCGTCCTCCATGAGAATTTTATGTGTGCAAAAGTGAGGATCATATCCACGAATATCGTAGATTTTCCAAGCAATCTCTTTCTTGTGATTCTTCAGCACGACGATAAGTCGAGATTTTTCTTCCTCTTTCAAGTCCTTTGCGATGATAACGGGTGACTTCTTGTTGTCTTCAAGGAAAACGTACTTGAGATGAGACGGTAGGTCCTTAAGCTCTAAATCTGGAGGATTTTTGATGGAAGGCGTAGTCAAATTCGGTTCATCGATAGAGATATCCTTAGGAGATGGTGGAGAAATATGGTCCTCATTGTGAAGTTTCTCAATGGTACGAATGTCTTCATCCCAATTGGAGGGAGAATCGCCATATTGCAAGTCCACATCTCTCAAAGTTGCTTCAAATTCTTTCAAGATGAAAACACTTTCTCCAAATGGAGTTAGTGATGGAGCAATAGAGGCAACGGTCTCAACAATGGGTAGAGAAGAAGAACCGCTTTTACAAGCATCTTTTAAATGTTCTTCACAAGCCTCATCAAGAACGTCAATGAAATTAACACTCTCGTTTTCAGAAGGCTGCTTAGAAAGTTTACCCATGTTGAAGACGATTTTATCGTCACCGACTCTCATGATTAATTCTCCCGCGGCTACATCGATGAGAGTGCGACCGGTCCTCAAGAATGGACGTCCAACGATTAATGGAACACGGGGATCCATCTCGTAGTCAACGACAACAAAATTCGCCGGAAAGGTGAATTTGTCGAAACCAACAAAGACGTCTTCGGCTATCCCCACCAGATAAGCAACCGTACGGTTAGCTAATTCCAAAGTCATTTGTGTGGGGACTAGCTCGGGTAGAGACAATTTTTTCCAAACGCTTAAAGGCATTAAGTTTATACTAGCACCTAGATCGGCTAGGGCCATACAATTCTCTACCTCGGGGAAGTTGCAAGGAATGAGAAAACGACCTGGATCACCAAGTTTGGTGGGAAATTTCCTTAAGAGCACTGCAGAGCAATTCTCATTAAGTTGGGTCTGAGCGATGTCAAGAAGTTTCTCCTTATCACTGAGAAGATCTTTAAACATTTTAGCATATTTGGGCATGTGAGCGAGAGCCTCAGCAAAGGAATATTGAAATTCAGTTGTTTAAACATTTTGAGAAAGTTAGAAACCTGAATATCATCCTTGTTCTTCAATTTCTCTTTCCTCAACCTTGAGGGATAAGGTATATTGGATTGAGATGAAGGCTTTGGAATGGAATTCTCACTCACATCCTTGGGTGGTGGAGGGGTGGAAGTAGAAGGTGGAGGAATTGGAGAAGTAGAAGTTCGAGGAATTGAAGAAGTAGAAGTTGGAGGAATTGGAGAAGTAGACTCGTTTTCCTTTGTCATAATCACCGTAGTAGGTGTATGATAACTAAGATTTTCCCAAATTAAAAAGATTCGTTGATGTTGTTCTCTTCGAATTGAAAAACTTGTTGTTTAATGTGTGACTCAGTTGAACTTTGGTGGAACAAAGATGTGTCGTTGTAGTTTTGAAAATAAAAGGTGCAAAACAATTAAAGTAAAAGTGCAATTAAAGTAAATCTAAGTCTAATTAAAATAAAGTGCAGGTAATTAAAAGCGCGACTAAAACTAAAGGGCAATAAAGTAAATAACGCAAACTTAAATCTAAGGCAAACTTAAAACGCAACTAAAACTAAGGCAAAGCTAAAATAAATCTAAGGCGATAAACTTAAAGTGCAACTAAGTAAAAAGGCAGGAAAATTAAAGCTCAAAATTAAATGCTAAAATGAAAGAAACTGAAAATAATAAGTCCCTATCCGGAATAAAACTCCTATTCGGAATACTGTCACTATGCGGAAAAAAGTGCTTATTCGGAATAGCTCCCTATTCGGAAAACAAAACCCTATTCGGAATAATCCTCCTATTTGGAATATCTCTCTACTCGGAATATCTGTCCCTATTCGGAATAAAGTTCTACTCGGAATATTTGGCCTATTCGGAAAATTCCCCCTATTCGGAAAGTTTAACCCTATTCGGAAAGAACCCCTATTCGGAAAATTCCCCCTATTCGGAATATACTTCCCTAAGCGGAATAGTTAGTCTATTCGGAAAAATCAGTCCTATGCGGAATCTGAGCCTATTCGGAATATTGCTCTATGCTGAATATTTCCTATGCGGAATACTCAATATTCCGAATAGAGAACCTGAAAAATCCTTGGTTCGGAATATTTCTGGGCTCGTTCCTGGGAAAGATCAGTAACCGTAAAACCGAAGAACAAGGAAAGTAAAACACACGGATCTAATCAAAACTTAACCAAATCAAACACAAAATTAAACCAAACTAATAACAAAACAACTATTAAACATAAACAATCAATCCAAAACAATCAAACTCGCAAAACTTAATCAAAATAATCAAAACCCACTTAAATAAATCAACCAAAATTAAGAACATAAACATAAACAATAACAATCAAAGATTAAGAAAGGTAGAATGAGATTAACAAGATAAAGATAAAGCTTGACAAGAATTAAAAAGAAAAACTTACTTGAATTAAATGGTAATTAAGGTGCAAGACAAGGTAATTAAATGAACAAGTATTTAAATTGACAAAGTAATTAAAGGTGGAAGGACTAATTGTCACGATTAGCCAACAAAATGAAATGATTAACAATCTAAACTATTTATAGGGGAGGATTAGGAAGCTTCCTCCCCTTCTTCCTTTTCTCTTAATTGCGTCATTAGGTCCTTAAGCATATAGTCTTCATTAATTGCACCATTAGTACTTTTTCCTTCTAATCTTCTTTACTTGGACTCTAATGACTTGTGGCACGGGATTTCTTTTAAACTCGTCTTTAATTTCTTCAATAAAATAGACTTGAGTTTCTCGGCTTTTGATAAACTTCCGTCTTTTGACTTTTTCTTCAATAAATCTTCAGAATTGGTCTTGGACTTCCGTTCTTTTTCCACTTTTGACTTCTCGACTCCGTCTTTCATCTTTTTCTTCAATAAAAGCCGTGAATGCCCGTGAATTCCCGTGTTTTCTCCACTTTTCACAATTTCGTCCTAAATTACAACAAAAACACAAACCGCGCATAATTCCGACATAAAAGACATAAAATACACGTTTTGGTCCGGTTGTTATTGTAATTAAGTGGTAGAAAAGATGGGTGTTTACACACCTATCAAATCTCCTACACTTGACCATTGCAATGTCCTCATGCAATGCATTAGTTACAAAGCATGTTTACACTTTTCATCATAATCAATCCACGTTGGCCTTTATAAAAGAGATAGAAAATTATAAAATGCAAAGCAAAGAAATTAACAGCATACCTTGGGTTTTGAAAATGTCATGAATAATCATCATCCTCAACTTTTCACTTTCTCCAAACCAAGCTTAAAAACGAGATCATTGTTATTATAAGTTAGTAAACTAACACGAACTCATGTGGGCCAATTATTCACTTAGACTCCCTTATTCCTATGGGTATCTCTTATATTTTATTATTTGTCTTGAATGATCACGAAGATGCATTGTTTGACTTATTTCGATAATTATTTAGTATGAAAATAAAGTGCACGATTTAATCAATAGTTAGCTAAAGGACCAAATCTTTTAAAACTGCTTCTCGGGATATCAAAAAGTTCATATCTTGGCATAACTTGGTTCGCGATTTGAGACCTTTCTCGGGCCGATATTTGGCAGCGACTTCATACTTCAAATTTTGAGAGACGTTCATGAAATAATGGTCTTCTCTTCATAATTGGGATTTCTTCACTTGGAATTTTTGAGAGATTCTTCATATATGGACCACGACTTCTTCATTTTTCTCTAATCTTTATTTTGGATTTTGATATACAACGATCCGCCTCCTTTATTGACTTGGATCTATTTATCCTCATACCTTGTTAGGGTCTTTTCGGATACACTTCTCCATGACTTTTTGGGAATTTTTGCTTTTCGTCGTGTGTCTCGATCCTTCATATTGATTTTCGATAAATGATTCTTCACATCACTTTTGGATCTTTAGCAACAAAACATAGCCCTCATGCCTTGTTAGGGCCTTTTCGGACTCGCCAATCTTCGCGCCCCGCTTCATAAGTTATGCCTTGGCTATGAACTCTCGTCATTACCGAGCAACTTTTAAACGATCTGGGGCTAGAAGCTAAGTAACTTTTCAAATCGTACAACCTTATTTATTAGCAGATAAATTTATTAGCAAGCGATGGGAGAATAGGCTTATAATTAACTCACATAAATTCACGAAAGAATACCGAACTTATAATTGGCTCTATCATCTCTCGTTCTCCACAGTTTAAAATCTCAAGTAATGAGACTCGTGGATGCTTAGCCTATTAAATCAAAGTTTTGGGTTTTCGAGTCGCCTATAGGATCTTGCAAATTCTTGGACTTTTTCAAGCTTAGAAATCGCATCTTAAAGTTCCCTTGATAAACGACTCTCTAGGATCAATTATAGGAACTTGCAAAAAGTTCTTGTTCTTAACCAGTGAGAGTTAAGACTTTCGCGTTTTATAGCTCCCTATATAAAAACCTAGCAAAACTTGACTTAAACACGTTAAGGATACTAGCTAGAGTAAACTCGGATTGAGTCAAAAGATTCACAATGTTTGAAAATTAAAACCACTTATTAAACATTTATTCTAGGAAAGAAAGAAAATAACCATACAAAGGTAAAAACTAATAGGCCAAAATTGATCAAAAATTTTGAAAAATGTCGAAAAATTGATTTTCCCGTTAAAATGAGGACAAATACAAGGAAAAGACCACTTAACTTCGATAGAAGTCCCCCCTACACTTAAGATAAACATTGTCCTCAATGTTTAAGCATGTGGGAGTAAACTCCCCTACACTTAGGACATTGTGCACGTTGTTTAAATCTCGCTAAGGGAAAGACAACTAAGAGATTCCTATTTTAATATTGAGAAAATATAAAATAGTGAATCAAAAAGAGTTTAGGATAGAACCGGGATAAAGTAGAACACGGAATCACGGGTCGTCAAGAATCATCAAGAGTGGATCATTGAAGCTCGAATCCCTGATTAAGAAGTGAGGAGAGTAAATAGCAATCCAAAGGGTCCCCCTACACTTATGGTAAAGAAAGCGAAAGGATAGATGCATGGGTTGCCTCCCAAGAAGCGCTTGGTTTTTGTTAAGCGAGTCGTGAGCCTGACTCGACCTTGATCATCAATGGAAGAAGCATGAAACATATCCACCAGGATCAAAGACATAGTTTTCATCCATCAACAAGCACGAGCTTAAGGCGAACAAGGCAAGCCAAAAGAGAAGTGGTAAGGTTCCCTTAAGCAGTGATGGAGCACAGTAGAAGCAAGGGTGAAGTGCAAGCTTGTCTTCAAGATTTCCAAAGATTTTTCCTTTTATTGCATCAGGTGGATACTGAGATGGCTTAAAGACTTCAATACCAGGATCGAACACCTGTCCCTTTAAGGGAAAATAGCACTCAGGCTCAGCCGAGTGTGAAGAAGATCCGCAAAGAAGCACAACCTCGTCCTCAGAAGTGGGACAAAGAGGTGTCAACTCATACGTGCAACGGATTTCGGTGTCGACCGGTTTCTTCTCCTTGGACAAAATGCTCTTCAAATCCAAAGTAGGATCAAGACGATAATCTTCAAAGTCCAAAGGAGGAGCATCACTCTCATGAGGGAAGTATGTGTTGAGAAATTCAGAGAAATCTTCCTCAAATGAATAATCGTCAAAAGTAGGATCGAGTGATGGCGGAGGATCTTCATCATGCGAAGAATCGCTCGATAGAGTATCAGCCTCATCAAAATCATCGAAAGTGGGCAGCTTGGGATACTCAGAAGTACAATCAAAATCATCCGAGTCTGAGCTAGAATCATCATCATCATAAGCATCGAAGACCGGTTGAGAATCATAAATGGGAGAAGCGTCCAAAGTAGGGAGAGAATCATCCACATCATCTTCAAAGAGTGGATTATCAGTGGAAGACTCGAATAAAGGATTGTCGTAGACGGTAAAGTCATCGAGCACATTTATCATATTCACTGATTCTCGGCCTCCAAAGGATTTTCCTGTAAGCTTCCCCATTTTAAAAACTTTTGAATCATCCCCGACTCGTAAGTTTAACTCACCTTCGGCCACATCTATTAAAGCACGTCCGGTTCTCAAGAATGGCCGACCAAGTATTAAAGGAATACGAGGGTCCATTTCATAATCAACTACGACAAAATCGATCGGGAAAGTAAATGTGCCAACTTTGATAAACACGTCTTCGGCTATACCAACGGGGTAAGCGAGAGTGCGGTTTGCAAGTTCGAGAGTCATCTTTGTAGGAATGAGATCGGGTAATGATAGTGTTTTCCAAACACTCAGTGGCATCAAATTAATACTAGCCCCGAGATCAGCAAGGGCAGTAAATTCTTCAGTTTTGTTGAACACGCAAGGCAACACAAAACGACCGGGATCTCCAAGCTTTTCCGGAAGTTCTCTAAGAAGAACTGCAGAGCAGTTTTCATTTAAGCGTGTGTTGGCGAGTTCAATCAGCTTCTCTTTCTTGCTAAGCAATTCCTTGAATGTTTTGACAAATTTCGGCATGTGGCAAAGTGCTTCAACAAGGCTAATGTTGATGGTCATTTTAGATAGCATATCCATATATTTCGATACTTGGCAGTCATTCTTGGTTAGATCATTGGTCTTGCCTATGTGAGAAGGGTATGGGATTCTAGGTTGATAAGGGTTAGGTGAAGGTGTAGGTGGTGAAGGTTGTGATGTTGAAGGGTCCTTCCGAGATACATCGTCATGACGAGGCGGAGACGGTAATGGTGTACTAATACTAGGTGTAGGTGGAGTAGGGATACATGGTGGTGGAGGAGGTGTAGATGATGGTGGTGGGGTAGGTGGATTGACAATGGTAATTCCACTACGCGTAGTTATAGCACTCACATTGGCTCGCGGATTAGTGACGGTGTTTGAAGGTAGAGAACCCGAAGAAGAAGAAGGTTGAGCTTCGGGCAAGAAACTAGCCAACAGATTCTTTAATTCAGTTGTTTGAGTGATGAAGGAGGATTGAAGGTTATCACGAACCTCGGTTCTGATGTCATTACCTTGCTTCAAGATATCTCCTTTCAAATTGATTATTTGGCTCTGTAGATTCTTGATTTGCTCACCTTGAGTTCTCATGATTGTGTCAACATCGGGATTAATGGGTGCGTGTTGTTGGGTGGGTGGTTGATAAGGGTTAGAAGCACGAGGTGGGATTTGGTTGCTTCTATTGTAGTTGTTGGCGGGATTTTGGTTTTGAGGAGAAAAACCGGGGGAAAGGTAGTTGTTGGAACGGTAGCTCAGCAGATTTCAATCCCCTTGTTGTCTAGCTTGGTAATTTTCCGGTGAATAATTACCGTAAGCTGCATACACATTTTCCGGATTTCCTTGTGTCGAAGGACAATCGGTGTATGAGTGAGGACCGCCACATGTTTCACAAGGATTAGCAACCGCTTTAACTTGTTGTTGTGGTTGGTTTGAAGCGAGAAGCGTAATACTTTTGCTCATTTCAGCCATCATGCGGGTGAGTTCTGTCATCTCAGGGTTTGCTGAGGTAGAAGAAACATTGACTCTCGTGTTGGTTCTAGAAGAAGCAGAGGAATCCCAGTTCTTATGATGAGTAGTCATGTTCTCTATTAAATCTCTACACTCCTCGGGTCTCCTTTTCATGAATGTGCCACCAGCGGCTGCATTGATCGTATCACGATCTCGAAAAGTCAATCCGTTGTAGAAAGTATCAATTAGGGTCACAGGGAGCATGTTGTGGTTTGGACATCGGTCGATCAAGACATTATATCTCTCCCAAGCGTCAAAAAGAGATTCATCAGGGTCTTGCATGAAACCGCTGATCTGATTGCGAAGGCTCATGACCATGGATGGTGGAAAGTAGCGCGACAAAAAGCGTTGAGTCATATCATCCCAAGTGTGAATAGAATTCTTCGGGAGACGATCAAACCATTTCTCGGCATGATGTAATAAAGTGTGTGGGAAGAGTTGTAGGCGAAGTTCATCCATTGTGGCACCGGCCAACTTCATGCTTTGGGTGATTGTAATGAACTTGTCGAGGTGTTTGTTGGCATCATCATCAGGCAGTCCTCTAAATCGGTTTGTTTGTACTTGCTGAATCATGTGGTGCTTCAACGAAAACTCAGGAGCGTTGATTTGCATCGGCGCAATCGGTCCTCCTCGTCCAAACATGGTTGGTTGACAAAGTTCCTCCATGGTCCGAAGATCGGGCTGTGGAAGAGCATTGTTGTTATTATTATTATTATTGAGGTGTGGTGGCATGTTGTTGTTGTTAACACCTGCCATATCTAAATCTTCTTGAGGCTCGGGCTCTTGATAATTAGAAGATCTAGTACGCATACACCTGAAAATGCACAAGAAAACAAAACCAAACACAAAGACAATATATATACACAATAAAAAAAAAACTTTTTGGATTTTTGAAATTTTTAATTTTTATGGTCTTTTATTAATTTTTAATTTTTATGATTTTTTGAAATTTTTATGCAAGAAAAATAACGTTCACAAGTGAACGGATCCCAAAAAGCAACGTGTCTCTCACAAAAAACTGTTGATCTTTAAGAAAAGAGCCGGCAGCGACGCCATTTGATAACTAAGATTTTCCCAAATTAAAAAGATTCGTTGATGTTGTTCTCTTCGAATTGAAAAACTTGTTGTTTAATGTGTGACTCAGTTGAACTTTGGTGGAACAAAGATGTGTCGTTGTAGTTTTGAAAATAAAAGGTGCAAAACAATTAAAGTAAAAGTGCAATTAAAGTAAATCTAAGTCTAATTAAAATAAAGTGCAGGTAATTAAAAGCGCGACTAAAACTAAAGGGCAATAAAGTAAATAACGCAAACTTAAATCTAACTAAGGCAAACTTAAAACGCAACTAAAACTAAGGCAAAGGTAAAATAAATCTAAGGCGATAAACTTAAAGTGCAACTAAGTAAAAAGGCAGGAAAATTAAAGCTCAAAATTAAATGCTAAAATGAAAGAAACTGAAAATAATAAGTCCCTATCCGGAATAAAACTCCTATTCGGAATACTGTCACTATGCGGAAAAAGGTGCTTATTTGGAATAGCTCCCTATTCGAAAAACAAAACCCTATTCGGAATAATCCTCCTATTCGGAATATCTCTCTACTCGGAATATCTGTCCCTATTCGGAATAAAGTTCTACTCGGAATATTTGGCCTATTCGGAAAATTCCCCCTATTCGGAAAGTTTAACCCTATTCGGAAAGAACCCCTATTCGGAAAATTCCCCCTATTCGGAATATACTTCCCTAAGCGGAATAGTTAGTCTATTCGGAAAAATCAGTCCTATGCGGAATCTGAGCCTATTCGGAATATTGCTCTATACTGAATATTTCCTATGCGGAATACTCAATATTCCGAATAGAGAACCTGAAAAATCCTTGGTTCGGAATATTTCTGGGCTCGTTCCTGGGAAAGATCAGTAATCGTAAAACCGAAGAACAAGGAAAGTAAAACACACGGATCTAATCAAAACTTAACCAAATCAAACACAAAATTAAACCAAACTAATAACAAAACAACTATTAAACATAAACAATCAATCCAAAACAATCAAACTCACAAAACTTAATCAAAATAATCAAAGCCCACTTAAATAAATCAACCAAAATTAAGAACATAAACATAAACAATAACAATCAAAGATTAAGAAAGGTAGAATGAGATTAACAAGATAAAGATAAAGCTTGACAAGAATTAAAAAGAAAAACTTACTTGAATTAAATGGTAATTAAGGTGCAAGACAAGGTAATTAAATGAACAAGTATTTAAATTGACAAAGTAATTAAAGGTGGAAGGACTAATTGTCACGATTAGCCAACAAAATGAAATGATTAACAATCTAAACTATTTATAGGGGAGGGTTAGGAAGCTTCCTCCCCTTCTTCCTTTTCTCTTAATTGCGTCATTAGGTCCTTAAGCATATAGTCTTCATTAATTGCACCATTAGTACTTTTTCCTTCTAATCTTCTTTACTTGGACTCTAATGACTTGTGGCACGGGATTTCTTTTAAACTCGTCTTTAATTTCTTCAATAAAATAGACTTGAGTTTCTCGGCTTTTGATAAACTTCCGTCTTTTGACTTTTTCTTCGATAAATCTTCAGAATTGGTCTTGGACTTCCGTTCTTTTTCCACTTTTGACTTCTCGACTCCGTCTTTCATCTTTTTCTTCAATAAAAGCCGTGAATGCCCGTGAATTCCCGTGTTTTCTCCACTTTTCACAATTTCGTCCTAAATTACAACAAAAACACAAACCGCGCATAATTCCGACATAAAAGACATAAAATACACGTTTTGGTCCGGTTGTTATTGTAATTAAGTGGTAGAAAAGATGGGTGTTTACACACCTATCAGTGTAGGAAGCTCGGGTTACTTTAAACCTTTTCCACTTCGAGTGGTGATTGCTTTCATCTCACCTCTTGGATTAGCAACGGTGTTACTTGGAAGAGAACCCGAACCAGAGGCTTGATTACTTGGGAAGAAACTAGCCATCATGTTCCTTAAGTCATTCGTTTGACTTGCCAAAGAGTTTCGCATATCGGCTCGAAGATAATTTCCTTGTTTCACCATATCTTCTTTCAAGTTGATCATTTCCCGTTGAAGATTTTGCACTATCACATCATTAGTCCTCATGTAAGTGTCAACCTCTTGATTATATGTGGTGGGTTGGGTGGGAGGAAGAGCATGGTAGGCAGGTGGTTGATAAGCGGGTGGTTGATGAACTTGATTGTTTCTTTGAGGTGGATATGGGTTTCTTTGGTTTTGATATTAATTTGGAGCTCGTGGTTGGTTTTGATTGTTGCGATTTAAGTTGTTTGGGTTTTGAGGTGGAAAACCGGGTGGTGAAAGAAAGTTGTTTGAGCGATAGCTGAGCAAATTGCGGTCACCTTGAGGACGTGCTTGATAGCCTCCCATGGAATAGTTACCGTTGGCGGCATACACATTTTCCGGATTTTCATGAGTCGAAGGACAATCGGTGTACGAGTGAGATCCCCCGCATATTTCACATGATTGACTCATAGCATTAACTTGGGCATTGATAGCGTTGGTTTTGTTAGCGGTTTGGAGAGCAAGTGTTTCAACAAGCATAGTAAGCTTATCAATTCTCTTGTCTCTCTCATTAGTGCTAGCACTAGCCACATTAGTCTGAACACTCTTGGTTTGCACTCTAGACTTGTTCTCAATAATATCCCAAACGGCATTAGAAGACTTAACCAAAATGTTACCCCCCGAGGCACTATTTAGTGAATCTTGGTCATTCATGCATAACCCATTGTAAAAAGTTTAATTTGATGTACTTTTGTGAAACCATGTTGTGGACACTTTCTTAAAAGTTCCTTAAAACGGTCCCAAGATTCACTAAATGTCTCACCGTACTTTTGTTCAAAGGTAATGATTTCATTCCGCAAAGCGGTAGTACGTGAGGGTGGGAAAAAGTAGTTGATGAATTTAGTCTCTAAATCCGTCCACGTAAGAATACTTTGTGGCGGTTCCTTATCAAGCCAATTCCGGGCTTGTCCCTCTAAGGAGAAAGGAAAAAGTTGTAAGCGAATCACTTCTTGTGAAACCCCATTATACTTGACCGTATTAGTGAGTTGAAGGAACCTTTTTATATGGTCATGAGGATCATCAAGCGAACGCCCCAAGAAAGGTTGAGCAGAGACCATTTGAATGAAGCTGGATTTGAGCTCAAAATTGTTGGCTCCAATCTCGGGTATGACAATAGCATCGGTGTTGCCCTCTACGTGCGATTGAAATAGCTAGATCATTGGTTGATTGTCCATGGTGACAATAGGTGGAGTAATGACTTCGGCTTGAGCTGCTTTCTTCTTACGAGCACGAGTACGCATACACACCTACAAAAAGAAAAGAAAAATAGACAAGAAATATTTTTGGTTTTTTATGTTTTTCTATTTTTTTGGATTTTTGAAAACTTTTAATATTTATGGATTTTTGAAAAATTTTTAATTTTTATGGATTTTTGAAAATTTAAGAGCAAGGAAAATAACGTTCAAAAGTGAACGGATCCCAAAATCCAACGCGTCTCTCACTTAAAACCGTTAATCTTAATGAAAAGAGCCGGCAGCGGCACCATTTAATAACTAGGTTTTCACTTAGTTATGAAAGTTCGTTGTTCCAGTCATTTCGAATTGATTACTAGTAGAAAGTGCGACTCAGTCGTTCTTGGTGGAAAATTAAATAGTTTGGTTATCTATGAAAATGTCGTTGAGTAAAATTAAAGATTTAAAAATTAAACTAAAATGACGAGTTAAAAATAAATGATTGAAAACTTAAAAACAAAATTAGAAAAATACTTGGTAAAAATAGAGATTACGGGAAGCGTGCAAATTTTGGAAATTAAAACGTAATGAATTAAAACTTGAAAACTTGGTAAAACGAAGTTAAAATTAAACCATTGGATGCCTGGTCGGAATCTGATCGGAAAGCAGGTCGGAAAGTCCAATCGGAATGTCTAAAAATGCTACAATCGGAATGTATGGTCGGAATGAGGCAAAATCGGAATGCAGTCGGAATAATGGCAAGGCAAGGTGATCGGAATGTATAAAAGGGGACACAATCGGAATACTTGAAATCAAATCCAATCGGAATATCCAATAATTTCCTCAGTCGGAATGCAAATCGGAATCATAAAACCCTATTCCGATTACTAGTGATCAGAATACTTGTGATGCAGTCGGAATAAGGGGCTAATCGGAATACACGATCGGAAAGGGGTTTTACCCTTTTCCGATGACTTTAAGATCCGAAATAAGCTAAGTTTAAAAGCTATTTTTGATAAGCTCAAACCAAGACATAACCAAATCAATAATAAGCCGAACTAATAAGCATGAAATAAGAACTTTTTAAACTTTAAATAAGCAACCTTTTTAAATCAAACAATAAAACGATGAAACTTTTAAGAAAAACTTTTAGAGCAAATAAGCTAAATACAAAATAAGCCAATAAGCATGAAAAGCTCAAAGCTCAATCCGGATAAAAACTTAGATATGATCAAAAAGATAAACTTTTTAATCACATAAACATCAAGATGAAAACAAAATCAAAGATTATCACTAATCAAGATCAAAATAAAGAAAGGTAGAAGAAGATTAAAGATCAAAACAAGATTAAACTCTTAAAAGTAAAGATTTGGTTCAAACGAGAAAGGAATAAAAGATGAAGTTTTCCTAGTGAGAGAAAGTTAAACACTTTCTCTCTCTAAAAACTAAAACTACTAAAATTGAAAATGAACTCATTAACTAACACCCTCCTAATGTGTCATTACGAGGGTATTTATAGGAGGTGGGAAGGTGCATGTGTTGCTTCCTTCTTTCTTTCTTCTCGACTCGATTTAAATGTTTTGTCTTTCTCGACGTCGTCTTGGGATTTGTCGATACAAATTGAACTTGTCTTATAATTTTCTTCTTCTATTAGACTTGAGTTCTTCGACTTCATTAAACTTCCGTCTTTAGACTTTTTCTTCGATAAATCTTCATAATAGGCCTTGGACTTCCGTTCTTTTTGCACTCTTGATCTTTTGACTTCGTCTTTTCTCGTTTTCTTTGATAAAATCCCCTGATAGCCCATGTTTTCTTCCTTTTTCACATTTTTATCCTGAAACACAATAAAAACACAAACCACTCATAATTCCGACTTTTACGACATAAAATACACGTTTTGGTCTTGTTATTATTGGAAATAAGTGGTAAAAGGATAAGTGTTTTCACACTTATTACAGGTCTACTATGTGGAAGCACTTCAACACTTCAACTTGATCTCTGTCTCTCAGATTTGTGACAAGAAGCATTTTGTCCTCTTTACGGATACTGAAGCACTAGTGTTATCCAAAGACTTTAAGCTACCGGATGACTCCCAAGTTCTACTCAAAATCCCTAGATGACACAATCTCTATAGTATCAAGCTGAATGAAGTTAATCCTACTGGTCAACTAGCTTGTTTGGTTTCCAAAGCATCAGAAGATGAAGCCACCAAATGGCATAGAAGGATGGGACATGTAAACTTCAAGACCATTCACAAACTGGTGAATATGAACTTGGTCTCTGGTTTACCTCCCAAAACTTTCAGAAATGACATCAATTGCCTTGCGTGTAGCAAAGGCAAACAACACAAAGCATCCTTCAAGGCCATTACTGCTCTCAGCCTCACAACTGACCCATTGCAGCTACTACACATGGATTTATTTGGTCCTACCTCCATTAGGAGCATTGACCAGAAACAATATTGTCTTGTGGTAACTGATGAGTATAGCAGGTTCACGTGGGTTTTCTTTTTGGCTGCCAAAAGTGAGACCTACTCCATTCTTAAGGACTTCATTACACTCATTGAGAATCAGCTGTCCAAGAAGGTGAAAGGTATCCGATGTGACAATGGAACAGAATTAAAAAATGCAGACCTCATAGCACTTTGCAATTCCAAAGGTATCAAAAGAGATTATAGTGCTGCCAGGGCTCCACAACAGAATGTTGTTGCAGAAAGGAAGAACAGGACTCGTATAGAAGCTGCAAGAACCATGCTTGTAGATTCCAAGCTTCCAACTATGTTTTGGATAGAAGTTGTCAACACTGCAAGTTATGTGTTGAATAGGGTTTCAATTACCAATCCACATAAGAAGACTCCCTATGAGCTACTCACAGCCAAAGTCCCACGCATTGCTCATTTGAAGCCATTTGGCTGTCCTGACACCATTCTGAATACTAGTGACTATTTGGGGAAATTTGATGGCAAGGCAGATCAAGGCTACATTGTGGGATATTCAGCTTACTCTCGAGCTTATCGTGTCTATAATCTCCATGCCAAGCGTGTCATTGAAACTATAAATCTCAGGTACTTTGAGGAGAAGACAAACATCCAAGGCAAAGGTCCTGAATGGTATTTTGATCTTGGTTATCTTAGTGACTCATTGGGATATTTTCGTTTCAAAACTAACCAATATGCAGGTCCACAAGTGTTTGCAACTTCTAGTGCATGTGCAAATTCTAGCTTTTCAGACTCAGATGAGGTGATGACATTTTTTTGTTCCATCCTATTCCACCACAATCTCTCCTAACACAACTGCTAATCCTATTGATGCTTCTTCATCAGACATTGCGGGTTCAAAAGGAGCTCTTGACACACTACTCAAGCAACAACAAGATGCTACTACAGCAGCTAATCAAGGAGGCTTTGAGTTTCCCTTGAGTACTCCTGTTGTATCGGTTACTCCTAGTGGTCCTAGTGTTACTCCTAGTGAAAGTTTAACACCTATTGGTAGTCCGGTTAGTGATCCTACTTCCACAACTAGGTTCTCTGGTCCTTCTGACTTGGGAAACTATCAAAAGAAGACTTATACTAAGCGGAATGATATTCATAAGCAACTAATAGATGGCATTTTCGACTCTGCTTCATATGATGATCTTCATAACTTGGCACCAGAAGTGGATGTAGATCCTACTCCTATTCACCAGATCAACAAAGACCATCCTACTACTTAAATCATAGGGGATCCTGGTTCTACTGTCAAGACTCGCTGCATGCATAAGAAAGCAACGTCTGATCATCATGCTCTTGTGAGCTACATTGAAGACCAAAAGCGTAATAATCACACAGACTTTCTTCACTGTTTTTTTTCTTGTTTTCTTTCACAGGTGGAACCTAGGTCAGTCTCACATGCTCTTGAGGATCAAAGTTGGGTGGAGGCTATGCAGGAGGAGATGCAGCAGTTCTTGTTTCAAAATGTTTGGATCCTAGTTGACTTACCAGATGGAAAGACAACAATTGGTACCAAATGGATTCTCAAGAACAAAAAAGATGCAAGGGGTATTATGGTGAGAAATAAGGCTAGGTTGGTCGCACAAGGTCACACACAACTAGAAGGAATTGACTATACTGAAGTCTTTGCTCCTGTTGCTAGGATTCAGGCCATTCGTCTATTTTTTGGATTTTGCTTCTTATGTTGGCTTTACGGTATTTCAGATGGATGTCAAGAGTGAGTTTCTTTATGGCAAGATTGGTGAGGAAGTTTATGTCACTCAACCTAAGGGCTTTGTGGATCCACTTCATCCCAAGAAAGTCTACAAGGTGGTCAAAGCTCTTGATGGACTTCATCAGGCTCCTAGAGCTTGGTATGACCGTCTGTCCACTTTCTTGTTGAAACATGGCTATAGAAGAGGCACTATTGACAAAACACTGTTCCTTAAAAGGAATGCCAAAGACATCATCCTGGTTCAAGTGTATGTGGATGATATTATCTTCGGTTCTACTCAGAAGGAATGGTGTGATGAGTTTGATCAACTAATGAAAGGCGAATTTCAGATGAGTGCCATAGGAGAACTCACATTTTTCCTTGGTCTTCAAGTCAAGCAGTAGTCGGATGGTATCTTCATAAGTCAATACAAGTATGTTCATGAGATCATCAAGAAGTTTGATGTGGAACCTCTTAGACCAGCAGCAACACCTTATGAAGTCACTAAAGTCAAACTCAAGAATGAGCCAGATCCTCCGGTCAATGTTCATATGTACAGGTCAATGATTGGCTCACTCATGTATTTGACTGCATCACGTCCGGACATTATGTTTGCAATAAGTGCTTGTTCTAGACATCAGGTGGCTCCAACCGTATCTAACTTGAATGCAGTAAAGAAAATCTTCAAGTATATCAAGTCACAACCCAAGCTAGGCTTGTGATATCCAAGGTAATCACCTTTTGTTCTTGAATCCTATAGTGATAGTGACTATGCAGGTGCTAATAATGATATGAAGTATACTACTGGTGGTTATCAGTTTTTGGGTCGACGACTTATCTCATTGCAATGCAAGAAACAGACAATAGCGGCTACCTCTTCAACATAATCTGAATACATAGCTGCTGCTAGTTGCTAGGGTCGACGACTTATCTCACCAAAATTTTCATCGGCAATCAAAGCACTATCTGCATTATGAAGAATCCTGTCTTTCATCAACGAACCAAGCATATCGAGATTCGGCACCATTTTATACGGGATGCAAATGACAAGAAGCTGAAACATGTTCTTAAAGTACATACGGATGACAGTGTTACTGATTTATTGACTAAAGCATTAGATGGTCCGAGATTCAACTACTTGGTGGTTCACATTGGTATGGTTAATCCTTAAGGCCTAGGATTGAGGGGAGGCTAAGCCTAAGGGGAGGCTTATTGTACATATTTACTTGTAAAGTCTTACATATGGTAGCTTCTAACAACAGTTTTCATGGGTATTCACAGTGTGTGCAACTTCTAGTGGAAGACTTTGGTTACTCCTAGTGGTAGTATTCTGCTTCTAGTGGGTACAAACCCTTATTCTTCACTTGTGGTTGGCTTCTAGTATCAATTTTGGGTCACTGTTCACTTCGTTGACTTTCGTTGACCACTCGCTGCTCCTAGTGTTGACCTTTACGCGTTTTGATTTTCAGTCAACGCGAGTTACTTCTGGTGCACATCTTTTGTTTATATTTGGTAACTAGGATTTGAAAATAATGGTATGAGGGGCAAGTGGTTACTCTAACATTAATAACTTAATTTTGAAAGGGCAACCCCCATAATTAGGGGTCAATGAACAGTTTTGTGACCATTATTTATGGTCAAATTACTCATTGGACTCAATTATCACAAACATACACACACACATACGCTCCTACCCTTCACCCTCTTCAATCAATCATCTTTCACTTCTTCAATCAACATCAATAGCATCAATACAGTACAAGCCCAATCATAACAAGGTAGCCTATCTTGGCGAAGGTCCTAAAAGAGACGAGTTCACAGACATCCTAGAATACATTGAAGCTTCCAATCTAAGGTATGCTCTTAGTGTTTGCCCCACTGTGTATGATACTGTTATACGTTAGTTTTGGGCAACTGCCAACCTCAATGTTGTTTTGGGTCGCCCATTAGAGCTCCATGCTACTATATATGGTCGCTCCTATGTGGTGTCTGAGGCATCCATTAGGTCTGCCCTTCATCTCCAAGATGAAGATGGCATTGTCTCTATTCCCAATTCAGAGGTATTGGATGGTATGGCTGCTATAGGTTATAATCATGAGGGGAAGTTTAACTTCTACAAAAATAGATTTGCCCCTCAATGGAAGCTGTTGGTTTACTTTTTGATTTATTGTTTGAGTCCAAAATCTGGGAGTTGGGATGCGTTTCCCATCCCCCTTGCTACTGGTTTGATTTGTATTGCTCAAGGTCGTACTTTTAACTTTTCTCGTTACTTGTTTGATGGCATGATTAGTAATCTTAGTGATACTGGCTCTAGGAAGAAGTTCTTGATGTACCCTAGGTTTTTGTAGCAGGTTCTTATGTGCCTACCTAGGAATAGGAAGAAATATGTGCCCCCAAAGCTTACTCCAAAGATTTATGCGAATATGGCACTTGGCTATAAGGGTCCTTTGAGGCCTCTCACTGATGCTATGTTGGGCCTTACCCAAGGGGGTTCCAATGTGGTTCCTCCGGCTGGTCAAGCCGAGGAGGAACCTCCATTGGAGGATGATCCTATGGAGGAGGAGAACCCTACTGCTGGTGTGCCTCATGTGGAGGTTGAGGAGCCAGTTATAGAGGTGGTGGTAGAAATGCCATCTACCTCAAAGGTTTCCCTCTTCTCGCCCACATGAGTCCCCATTTGTTGATTCTCCCCCTCCTAGCCCAGCTCCGCATTCTGCTGAGAAGCCTTCTAGCTCTCATGATCATATGGATGACCCATTTGTTGCTTTTGGTCCCAATGATGCATCCCCCAAGCCATGTCCTCTTGGTGGGGAAGTTGAGGAACCTGTTACTCTGACTTCTTTGCTAGCTCTTATGCACATGTACTATGCCAAGATTGTTTCTTTGGAAGATGAGCTCAACCAGCACCACAAGCTCACACGGGATTCCGTGCTCCTATTGGCGAACAGGGTTAAAGCATTGGAGACATAGCTGAAGCGCCAAAGGAAGAAAGTAGTGCTTTCTGATTCTGATGAAGATGTTGAGGAGGATGGGCTGACTATTTTGGCTAGGGCTGCCTTTGCTGATAAGCCGAGTGATGACTTGCCTGCTCCTCCTAGTCCTTCATGCATTCCTAATGCTGTTGTTGGTCCCACGCCAATGGATGACTCTGTTGGTCCTTCTCATGATCCCAAGGGCAAAGCCCCTATGACTGATGCACCCTCTCCTCCCAAAAAGCGTACTCGCATGCAATTGGAGGAAGAAAGATTGGGGGAAGAGGCTGCTCAGAGATTGCAAGAAGAGCTTGACCAACAAGCCAAGGCTGAGGATGAAGCCCTGCAACAACAAAGACGTGAGCAGTTGAGGCACAATGCCATGCATTGGGATGACCATGACTGGATGAAGGTGCTTACCATCCTTACTTCAGACTACTCTCAGTTTACTGGTTTGTTGGGTGCAGATGTGAATCAAGGCAATTGTGTTCAACGGGCAATGGCTTTGATGCGTAAACAACAGTTAACTCTTGCTGCCCAACTTCATGAACAACGCCGTAACAGACCCTTGTCGCGTACTGAGGAGAGACGGTTGATGCAGCAATATGTTAACAATCAATCGGCTGCGTATTATCAGACTGGGTGGACATGGGAAAGGGTGAGGAGGCTGTCTTTTGATGAGCTTAAAGATCTTTAAACAAAGATGATCAAGCGTAGGGATACACATGTCCCTGAATATGCCATTTATCGCCCACCTCCTTGTGCTGTCCTCACTTCTAAGCCTGCTGCTGCTCCCACCTCTTCGTCGGATGTTCACAAGGGTACTTCTGGGTTCCATCTTCTAGTGCTCCTTCTACTGTTGTTCCTATCACCACCACTTCAAATGTTGATCCCACTCACTCTCATGTTGATACTACCACCACCAATGAAGCTACTACCACTCCTGCTACTAATCCTACTCCTGTTACTCCTGCTGTGGAGCCAACACCAACACTGGTGACTGAACCACTTCCTACTCCATCAGATGGTGCAGCCACTTCTGATCCTATGGTTGTTGTGGAATTTGTTCCTACTTCTGCTGTCAAGGTCAAGGAGGAATCTTCTTCTGGTGTCCCCACACCTCGCCGTTCTATTAGGAAGAAGAAGACTCGTCATGGTAAGTTTATCCTATTTGAGAAGAGAGATCCTGCCAATCTTATTGATGTTGCTTCTGATAGTGAGACTGAGTTGCCCCTTGGCAAGGGTGTGATTGTAGCTTTGGAGGTTCGGCCATCCCCCATTTCTCGTGGTACCTTTACTCATAAGATTACGACTAGTGATGGCTACACTGGATATGTCTATGGATTGAAAAATATTTTGACATGGGTGGAGCGTCGTGATCTTATGCTGTTGTATGGTTTGGTGGATGCTGAGATTCATAAGTCTCCGAGTGAGCTTCCTAACTGGCCTGGGTTGACTATTTGGGGTGATTTGAAGTTGATGTTGGATTCCCCTCCTGATTCTCCTCATGCTGGTGTATGGAAGGATCAACCTCGATGCATGATAAGGAGGTGGAAGTTGTATGCTGGTTGTGGTGTTCATGTGTTAGAGCTTGAGTCTTGTGATGTTGTGTTTATGCTTACTGATGTAGAGTATCCATTGTTGGGAATAAATTTAGGCCAGAGCACTTGAACGCTGACAAGAACAACTCAAGCGTTGACAAGAGTAAAGTAAGCGCTGACAGCATAAGCGTTGACAAGTTAAAGTCAAGCGTTGACAGATTGAAGACAAGCACTGATGGAAGATGTGAGCTACACGTATATTATATTCTAGAATGCTTCTAGTAAGGATAAAGACGACAATGTATTTTCTATGTTTATCTTTACCTAGAATAGTTGATTCGTAGCTTATTGTACAAGACTTCTTGTTCTATAAAAGAAGATCTTTTAGGTTAAAGTTTAATATCAGTTTTCATAAGTTTTTGATTGTTAAACCCTTTCATTGTAACCAAGTACGATTATTCCAATACAAGTGAAAGTTTGTTTAACATCATTGTGTTTTAGATCAAGTGTTAATTCCGCATAACACTTTGTTACTTTATTCATAAGCAAAGGTTTCTCTACGTGTAGTACTTGATCTAATCTCGTATACACAAAGCTTAATCGATCTAAGTTTGGGATCAACAAGTGGTATCAGAGCTTGTTGAGAAACTTTTGATCTTTAAGTAACGCAAGAACCCTAAAACACCAAACCCTAAAAACCCTAAATTCTCAAAACCCTAAAAACATCATGTCTGGCACAGATCAACCTGCTGCTTTGCTACAAAACAACTTCTCAAACCCTAGTATCAAAATTCCCATGTTTGATGCCAGGAACTTTGAGCTTTGGAAGTCCAATTTTGAGCAATACATAGCTATTCATGACTACACTCTTTGGGAAATTATCGAATATGGGAACACATTCGATAAAGCAGCAAAGATTACTGCTGCAATTGCCACAAGGACAGCTGTTCCTAATTGTCCTGAAGCTGATAAAGTGGAAAAGCCTGGAGATGGGAGAGCTGTAGCTGTTGAAGATATAGCCAAGAAGAGGGTGGACATGAAAATTTTGAACATCTTGAAACACGCCCTAGGTCATGAGAATCAGCACAAGTACAAACGCTTTGAGTCTGCAAAAGAGCTTTGGGAAGCTCTTGAAGTAGCACATGGTGGCAATGCTGACACAAAAGAAGAAAAGAAGAAGCAACTCTTGCATGAGTATGCTGTCTTTAAAGCTCAACCTAATGAGAATCTCAGCAGTGTGAGAAGTAGACTTCTTGACATCACAAGTCAACTTTCCTTCATGGGAAAACAGATTGATGACCCTGAATTGAATGCTACTTTTCTCAAAAGCCTTGGTGATGTATGGAAGATTGAGACAAGATCCATTCTTGTCAATAATACCCACAAGACTTCCAGGTTTGATGACATCTTCAACAAACTAAGACTGTTGGAGAATGAATGGCAATTGGAGAGTGATAACAAATCTTCCAGCAGCAACATGGCCTTCTTTTCACAAAGTGAAGGCCAATTTGATTCCATGAACTTCTATGGACATTCAGCCACTGGATCTCAAGGTGTCAGCGCTGGATGTAAGTCTGTCAGCGCTGGATCATATCCTGTCAACGCTTTGTACTCAAGCGCTGACACACACAATCATGGCGCTGATAGAATTAAACCTGCTGGTTTTGATCTTGATACTGTGTGTGCATTCATTGCTTCTTTGCCCAGTGATTCAAGGATTACATATGAAGATCTTGAGCAGATAAGTGATGAACAATTGGAAGAGATGGACATCAAGTGGACTATGGCTCTTGTAAGCTTAAGAGCAAACAGGTTCAATAAAAGGTTCAAAAAGAAGATGACCTTTAATGCTAAGGATGTTGCTGGATTTGACAAGTCCAAGGTTGAGTGCTACAACTGTCACAAGATGGGACACTTTATGAGAGAATGTAGATCTCCAAGGAGATCTGATGCTGGGAAGCCTTCAAGCCAAATGATTAAGAGCCCAGATCCCAAGGCCATGGTTGCTGTTCAACAAATTGATGGTGTTGGAGAATGGGATTGGAGCTGGATGGCTAAGAATGAGGAAGAGGACAGAGCTTTGGTTGCTGAAGTTAAAGAAGAGCATGTTGAATATGCTCTCATGGCACACTCCTCCTCTTCATCAGATAATGAGGTATATGATGATGCTTTCTGTTCTAAGGGTTGTCGTTTAAATACTGAAAAATTAAAACAAGAGATAGTTAAATTATTAGATGAGGCAAGTACTGAAAGATGCAAAGTGTCTAATTATCAAATTGCTCTTACCCAAACAGAAAAGACAGTATCTGAGTATAAGAAAATGGAGTTTGATTTAAAGGATCAAATAAATATCTTAAAACATGAGTTACATCAGAGTAAGGATGTTCAAGATATAGTAAATAGGGTTAATCTTGATTTGATAGCTCAGTTAGAGGAGGCTAACAAAAACAAAGATAATGTGAGTCTTAAAATCCAGAGATTTGATAAGGCCACACAATCCCTAGGAGTGTGTTAGTAAACAAAGAGACTCTAAGGATATGAGTGGGATTGGGATGAATAACTATATTGGTGTTCCACCACCAGCTGGGGATTTCTATGGTGTCCAATCAAAGGACTTATCTTGGACTGGGTTGCCAGAATGCCAAGAGGAGGAATTCATTCCTCCACCTAGAGTGACTTCCCCAGTTGAGGAATACAAGCAAAAGCTGACTGACCTAGATGAGTGGAAGAAAGCTAACCACACCTTGTTTGTTAAGGGAGGGTTGTTGTGTGAAAGTCCAAATGAGCCCACACCAAACATGATACCAATTGATGAGTCCATTGATCGTAAACCTATTAAGATCACACACCCTACCACTGGCAAAGCTGTTGACCTTGGCCCACAAACTGTTAGAAAACCTAGTGTTAAGTATGCTGAGATGTATAGAAATACTAGGTCACCAAAAAGCCAAGTTAGTAACCATGGAACAGGCTTCTTTGCTTCTAGACCTAAGACTATGTCTAGAAAAGCTTGTTACACATGTGGTAGCTTCTCACATTTGGCATACAGATGTGTCAACACTTCCAATGTCAACGCTGATAGGAACCATTTCAGCGCTGACAAAAGTCAACATAGGTCAAACACTGTCAGACCCAATACCTTTGTGAACAAAAGTTCACAAGTTGTTAGACCAGCCCCATTCTTTTCTAGAGGGTCTAACACACAAGGCCTAAGACCTTTTCAAAAGTCAAACACTTGGTCCAATAGGCAATGGGTTCCTGTAGCAAACCCTAGGTTCAACGCTGATAAGAGCAATCGGGGCGCTGACAAGAGAAATTTCAGCGCTGACAGACACACAACCAAACCTAGGTATTTGCAACCACAGGGAAATAGGTCTAAAGCTTCTACTAGCTTAACATGGAGACCAAAACAAGACCAGAACCCTAATTCTACTGGTATTTCTATGACATGCAACAGGTTTCATTATATTTCAAAGGCATTGTCAACACCAATTGGGGTTAACTGGGAATTTCATTCAAACAGGGATGAAAATGGGGTTGTTATGAGAACCAAGTCTGTTCTTGTTGAACAACCAAATGAATCCAAGTCTTCCAAGGCTTGGGTTCCCAAAGAAAACTAATGTGTTTTCTTTATGTGCAGGGCATTCAGAAGAAGATCAATGATTATGGATACTGGGATAGTGGATGCTCAAGGCACATGACAGGAAAGGAAGACTATCTGACCAATTTCTCTCCTATTCAAGATGGTGATAAGGTATACTTTGGAGGGGGCTACGGCACCATTACTGGAAAAGGAACCCTTGTCACCAACAATCTAAGGTTTGAGAATGTCTTCTTGGTAAAAGATCTGGATTATAATTTGTTTAGTGTATCACAAGTGTGTGATAACAAAAATAAGGTTCTTTTCACAGATACTGAGTGCTTGGTGTTAAGCAAAGATTATAAGCTCCCTGAGGAGAAATACATAGATTTTAGAACACCAAGGCATAAAGACATATATAATGTGAATCTTAATGGAATTAAGGTAAATAATAAAATGTCATGTCTGTATGCTAAAGCCTCAGTAGATGAAAGTAATCTTTGGCACAGAAGATTAGGGCACATAAACTTTAAGAATATCAATAGACTTGTGAGACTTGGTTTAGTTGATGGTTTGCCTGAAAAGGCTTTCCACAATGACCACTCTTGTGTTGCATGTCTTAAGGGCAAGCAGCACAAGGTCTCATTCAGGTCTATACAGGTGCACTCTAGTTCTAAACCACTTCACTTATTGCATATGGACCTCTTTGGTCCAACTAATATAGAAAGTTTGAAGGGTAAATCATATTGTTTTGTTATTACCGATGATTATTCCAGGTTTACATGGACTTTCTTTTTAGCCAAGAAAAGTGAAACTGCCCTAAGTCTGATTAATTTCATTACCCAAATTGAAAAGAAGAATGGTAATGAGGTCAAAATTATTAGAAGTGACAATGGGGGTGAGTTTAGAAATCAGTTGTTGGATGATTTTTGTGCCAAGAAAGGGATTACTAGGCAGTTTAGCATAGCTAGAACCCCACAGCAAAATGGGGTTGCTGAAAGGAAGAATAGGACCCTTATTGAAGCAGCCAGAACCATGTTGGCTGATGCCCACTTTCCTATAGCCTTTTGGGCTGAAGCTGTTAACACAGCTTGTTATGTACAGAATAGGGCATTGGTCAACAAGATACATAATAAGACACCTTATGAATTACTTTGGGGAAGGAAGCCAAATATTGGTTTTCTAAAGCCTTTTGGATGTCATGTAGTTGTTCTAGAAACTAGTGAGGCCCTAGGTAAATTTGATTCAAAAGGTGATGAAGGCTATTTCATGGGTTATTCAGTGCAGAGTAAAGGATATAGGGTTTACATTAAAAAGGAAAAACGTATACTTGAAAAAGTACATGTTAGGTTTTTAGAGAGTAAACCTAGTGATCCTGAGAGTGGTCCAAATTGGTTGTTTGACTTAGAACCTTTATCTAGAGCTTTAAATTATATGCCTGTTACTGATCCAGACATTGTGAAGGTAACTTCAAGTGTTTTGGAAAAGAGAATTGGTAATGTTTCAGGTATACAGGTTGCTAAGGAGGATGGACCACCATCAGTTAAATCATCTCCCACACAAGAATTTGTTACACTTCCTATATGGACAGATGAGTATTATGCTGCTGCTACTGCTGCAAGGAAAGATAATGGTGGTGTTCAAATACCACCAAATACAAACATGCATGATTCTTCAGGCACTGACAAAGGGAAATCAAGCGCTGACACGACCAATTCAGACGCTGATGGCTCCAACGCTGACAACAACATTTCAAGAGTTGTTAGCCCAAACGCTGATAAACAAGGATCAGACTTTGGAGACACCTTTACACAGCTTTTCTCTTCTCATTTTGAACAAGGTGGACCTTCCAATGTTCATGAAGGGATTTCTGTTGATCAAGAAGAATCTGAGGAAGAAGATATTGGCAACATGGAGCGTGAAGTTGAGGACACCAGACTTTTTGAAGGAGGGGTTCTCACTTCCACAGCTAAGGATCACCCCACATCTCAAATCATTGGTGATGTTATGGCTCCAGTTCAGACAAGAAGATCCCATCAAGGTCTTGGTGGATTTATTGCCAATATACACAAGAAGGTTGATACCCCTCTTGTACAAGCATGTTTGTTTGCCTGTTTTCTGTCACAGGAAGAAGCCAAGAAGATTTTTGATGCTCTCAAAGAACCAAGTTGGGTGGAAGCAATGCAGGATGAGCTTCACCAATTTGCTATACAGGATGTTTGGGAGCTGGTTGATTGTCCTAGATATGTGAGACCAATTGGGACAAGATGGGTTCTAAGGAACAAGAAAGATGAAAGAGGCATTGTGGTCAGAAACAAGGCACGTTTGGTAGCTCAGGGATATACACAAGAGGAAGGAATTGATTATGAAGAAGTTTTTGCACCAGTTGCAAGAATTGAAGCTATAAGAATTTTTCTAGCTTATGCCTCTTGTATGAATTTTACTGTTTACCAGATGGATGTGAAGAGTGCTTTCCTCTATGGGACAATTGTTGAGGAAGTATACGTTATGCAACCTCCTGGTTTTGAAGATCCTGAAAATCCAGACAAGGTCTATAGAGTGAAGAAAGCAATGTATGGACTTCATCAAGCCCCAAGAGCATGGTATGGTACATTGTCCACCTACTTGGTGGAAAATGGTTTCAAGAGGGGCACCATAGATCAGACACTATTTACAAAGAAGAAAGGAAAACATGTGTTGCTTGTGCAGGTCTATGTTGATGATATCATTTTTGGGTCTACTGATCCAAAAATGAGTGAGGATTTTTCCAAGCTCATGACAGATAAATTCAAGATGAGTGCAATGGGTGAGATGAACTTCTTTCTAGGGTTACAAGTTCAGCAGAAAGAAGATGGTATCTTCATCTCCCAAGACAAATATGTAGCTGAAATCTTGAAGAAATATGGTTTTTCTCCACATGAGAAGGAGGCTTCCACTCCTATGGATAGGCAATACCCTTGGGGAAAAATTGGAGCTGGAAAGGATGTGGATGTTAGGCACTATAGATCAATGATTGGATCATTGATGTATCTTACAGCCTCAAGACCTGACATCATGTTTGCTGTGTGTGCATGTGCACGCCATCAAGTGACTCCCAAAGAACGTCACCTTTTTGCTGTGAAGAGAATTTTTAGGTACCTAAGGTGTTATCCAGATCTTGGATTATGGTACCCAAAGGATTCTCCATTGGATCTTATTGCATATTCAGACAGTGACTATGGTGGTGACAAGTTTGATAGGAAATCCACAACTGGTGGATGCCAATTTCTTGGGAGCAGATTAATATCTTGGCAATGCAAGAAACAAACAGTGGTGGCAAACTCTACAACTGAAGCAGAATATGTTGCTGCAGCTGCTTGTTGTGGACAAGTCTTATGGATTCAGAACCAGCTGTTGGATTATGGGTATAATTTTATGCATACCAAGATTTTTGTAGACAATAACAGTACTTTATGCATTATTAAAAATCCTGTACATCATTCTAAAACCAAACACATAGAAATTAGACATCATTTTATAAGAGATTGCTTTGAGAAAGGTTTAATACAACCAGATAGGGTAGACACAGAAGATAATGTGGCTGATTTATTAACTAAACCTTTTGATGCTGGAAGATTTCAATATTTGGTAACAAATATTGGAATGGTTAATCTCACTTAATATGTGTTTTGGAACACTTTTTGTAAAAGTATGTACAGGATAATGCATTGTTATTGGTCTTTGTGATGATTTAGATTTCCACATTATTTTTCTAACACTGACAAAGGTAAATGTAACGCTGTCAAGTGTTATTTTGCCGTTGTTGGAGATATTATTGTCTAACGCTGACAAGAGTTCCTTCAACGCTGATAAGTGTTGTCGGGACGCTGTCAGCAACAAATGTTAGTTTTGTGGTTTTCATCTAAATGTGCAGGTAATGGTAGCTTTATACCATTGGATACAGAGTTGCTTATGGACCTTTGAAGAGCTATTTGGACATGTTTTGTTTATGGATGATGGTTGGAATATTTATATTCCTATCTTGACATAAATTTTTAATGTTCATATATATTTTGAGAACTCATGTATCATAGTTTAAGGGGAGGTTTAAGGAACCTTTAGGACTCTTGGGTATTCTTAGAGTACTCTCATCACAATTCTAGATTGTGTCCACAGGTGAGTATGGGTTAGTTTTACTAAACCATGAGGCACTGTAGCATGCATAGTATATCAACTTTGCATGCTGCCAAGACATTTTTGGCCTAGAATTGGTTGTGGTCTGTTGGGAGGCTTGGGAATCCTTTTGATATGGGTTTTACCTGGGAGTAACAAGGATTTTATGAGGTAACTTGGTTGTTAAGAATTTTGGTTAGCAAGGGACACTAGAGGACTGTTATGTCTATCTTGCTTATGCAAGTGTGCATAACTGGACAGTGCTTGCCGCCCTATGATAATTATCAGCTTTTGGTTATCTTCTCTAGGATAAATTACTTGTTAAGGTCATTTTTCACTTTTTAAAACAATTTTTTTTTTTGGACGCTGACAAGATTTTTCCAAGCGTTGTTGTGACCAAATTGGACGCTGACATGGCTTTAGGCGAACGTTGACAGGATTATAGCCGTTGGGCGTTGATGGGTTATATTTGACCGTTGACAAACATTGGGACCTACCCAGTTGTTACTTTTTGACATATTTTCAAGCCGTAATTTTAGGAGTTGTTACTTTCATTAAATGCATGAGATAACTTATAAACTTTTTCAATATTTTCATGATTGATTTTTGAAAATCTTTGCCTATTTTTGGGCCAATCACGTGCATTCATCCACTCCTATAAATTTGGCTCCTATTTTAAACTGGGTATCTATAATTCTTGTCTAACACTTTTCTCTTATCAACCTTCATCTTTTATACTTCAAATTAACAGCTTTCATCAATGGCACCAAGATTTAACTCAGCAGAATTGGATTTGGGGTTCAAGTCTCAACACAACATGATTGCTTATCTTGTTGCTGATAATACTTTGTTCCCTCAATACACTCAGATGGTGGAGTATTTGAATGCATCCCCATTAAGGTATGCTCTTTCTCATGCACCACTCATTCCAGTCACACACATTAAACAGTTTTGGAACACTGTCAGTTCCTCAACAGTTAATGGAGTGACAACATTGACTTCTATTGTACATGGGAGACCTTGGGTGGTTACTGAGGCCTTGGTACGCCAGGCCTTGCATCTTAATGATGCTGATGGTATAACCATGCTTCCCATATCTGAAATAGAACAAGGGCTTAGGGCTTTGGGATACCCTATTCCTGATGAAGGTACTCTTAATAAGTATCATAAGCAGGAATTTCCCCCAGCCTGGAAGTACCTAATTCACATTCTCCTTCAATGTTTGAGTCCCAAATGTACTGCACACAATGAGATCAATAGATCCATTGCAACAGCTATTGTGTGTATTGCAACAGGGCAAAATTATAACTGGTCTAAAATGATTTTTGAAGGAATGTGTAAAAACAAGGGGACAAAAATGACTTTAGCTTATCCCCGTTTTCTGCAAATGGTTTTTGATGCTCAAAGATATTGTTCAAGGGATCACAATGACTTTTATAAGATCCCTGAACAAAAGAAGGCTATTTTTACCAAGATGAATTCACCACCTCATAGAGACCTACCTTTAACCCCAGCCATGCTTGCTGTTATTGCAGCAGCACAACCCCAACCAGACCCCCAACCTCATATTGATCCTCAACCACAACTTGAACCTATCCCTGAACCTTTACCCTCACCTGACCAAATGCAAATAGACCAAAATCCCTTTGACGCTGACACATCTAATGTGGGCGTTGATGTGCCTATTTCCACCGCTGACACCCAACCATCACAATCCCAAACACCCCTTAACCAACCTACATCTACACCTTCTTCTACACCATCTTCCACACCACCAGAATATAGGTTGATTAAACGCCAAAGGACTGCTGGAGTGTTCTCCTCTGGTGGTCCTAGCCATGTAGCAGAGAGAACCACCACCACAAGTGTGGCTGGTGACCTGGATGAGGCTAGGACTATTGGTTCTGGCTTAGAAGCTGGCCAAGGCAGTCCCACCATAATTAAGTCCTCATCCATGCCCAATGAACCTGACTTGGGAGGTCAAATCCCCATTTTGGAAGAGGGCAGACTGGAACCAATGACGCTTTTAGAATTGACGGCTGTCTGCATTCGCTTGCAAAAGCAAAATGCAGACTTAGTACAAATTGTCAGTAACCAAGGCCTTGAACTCAAAGAATTGAGGGAGAGGATTGTTGTTTTGGAGAGTGCTCATTCAAGGGGAGGTATGGAGGAGTCTTCCAAAGGGGAGGAAGATCAAAGAAATCTGAGTGATAAGAGCAGTCAAGATGGTCAATCATTGGATATTGCTGAAGCTCTTACTACTTTGAAGGAACAAAAAGGTTTTGATACGTCCTTAATCTCTCCAACCAATTTAAATTTATCATTTACAGATATGTTGAGAGAGGTTACACAAGGCGCTGAGGGAAAATATTTGAGCGTTGATAAGACAAGTTTGGACGCTGACAGAAGTATTTTGGGCGCTGATAGAGGAAATTTGGGCGTTGACAGATCTGCATATGGAGGTGATGTATTCCAGTCATCATCTATCATCAAAGATGTTCCTACTCAGGTATTATCATCTACCCTACCAACAATTGAACCAACAGATAAGGGTAAGGGTAAGTTGGTAGAATAAATTGTTCCAAAGAATGCAGCTCAGGTTGAATTTGATAGAAGATTGGCTGAGCAAATGATGGAACAAGGTGAGAAGGAAAAGTCACCATTTGTTGTGACTTCTGAAGAAGAAAGTGATGGAGCTAGCTCAGATTCAAGTGTGATGATTGTTGAACCAGAAAGACTTGAGTATGGTGATGAGCTTGCTAGGGAAAAGCTGAGAGATTTGAAGTTGCAAATTGATTTTGATATGCCAGAGGTAGTTCAGATGTACAATTCTTGGGAAGAAAGCTGTATGGATAATCCAGACTTGACCATTTCAGATCAGATATGGGGTTTGGAAATTCTTCTTAGAGTTCAGAAGGATTGTAAGGTGATGTTGAAGTACAAGGCAAGCAACATTATCTCTGAGTTGAAAAGGGATAGAAGGAAGCTCTACTTTATGTTGCTCAAATGTCATGGAGTTGGATGGACACATCAGAAGCTGAAGGCTTTGACATTTGATGAGTTGGAACATAGGGCTTATCCTATTTGGGTGAAAGTGCAGGAAGAAAACACTTTCAGACTTCTTTCAGATGAAAGAAAGGAGCAACTTGCAGAAGAGATGGCAATCAAGAAAGCTATGATAGTTCCTAGACCAGTAAAGAAGGGATTTATTCTTGAGTTTCCAAAAGATATGAATCAATTATATCCAAGTGAAGCAATCATTAGAAAGAGCCTCAAGCTCTCCCCATTAGAAGCTTCAGATATGGTGCATGTGTTACCACTAGATTCCAGGAATCTAATTGTAAGTTATGAGGAAGATGAATGTGGATTCTGGAAAATTGGAAGATTTGGCAAGGAGGTACACACTTTTACCACTCTCATATCTTTATTTGCAAGTTGTGACAGAGAAGACTTGGTAGACCTTTGGAGGTTGCTAGAAACCAAGTATGAGGCTGAAGCACCAACTTCAACCAATGGAATAAAACTTTGGACCACATTCAAAAGAATGTGTGGGACAAAAGAAGAAGATCCTGAAATATGGAAGGATCTTGAAGATGACCTCAGTGGTCTTCAATGGAGGTTATATTCAGCTGCAGGTGTATACCATTTGAGTTCTACAAAGTTTGCTGAGTATTTACTAGTAGATGCTCAGTATTTCATTTCCAAGGCTGTTTTGGAGAAGATGAAGGACACCCAGTTGGAGATAGACTATACAAGTGACGTGGCAAAGAATTTGATCAGATTTATTTATTACCAATATGATAAGGTTTGTCAGACTCCTCCAAGTTCTTAATGTTTATTCAGAAACTTGATCATAAAAATGGATATCAAGTTTAGGGGAGGATTGTTGGGAATAAATTTAGGCCAGAGCACTTGAACGCTGACAAGAACAACTCAAGCGTTGACAAGAGTAAAGTAAGCGCTGACAGCATAAGCGTTGACAAGTTAAAGTCAAGCGTTGACAGATTGAAGACAAGCACTGATGGAAGATGTGAGCTACACGTATATTATATTCTAGAATGCTTCTAGTAAGGATAAAGACGACAATGTATTTTCTATGTTTATCTTTACCTAGAATAGTTGATTCGTAGCTTATTGTACAAGACTTCTTGTTCTATAAAAGAAGATCTTTTAGGTTAAAGTTTAATATCAGTTTTCATAAGTTTTCGATTGTTAAACCCTTTCATTGTAACCAAGTACGATTATTCCAATACAAGTGAAAGTTTGTTTAACATCATTGTGTTTTAGATCAAGTGTTAATTCCGCATAACACTTTGTTACTTTATTCATAAGCAAAGGTTTCTCTACGTGTAGTACTTGATCTAATCTCGTATACACAAAGCTTAATCGATCTAAGTTTGGGATCAACATCCATTGACCATTGCTACCATGGAAGCTATGCTGGAGTGTCATCTGCTGGTGTCTAATTCTCCTTTTGGTAACGAGTCTGCTATGGCCACTACCTTAGTTGAAGGTATTCAAGCCCGGCTGCATGCAGACAAGGTTGCTGCTTTTGGTATGTGATTGGTTTATTTCTTCTATCTTTTTGCTATACATACATTCTTTTCACCAATTTGTACAGTGATTGGTGACTCACATTTTACTTTAGTTAGTTGTTTAAAAAAGCATACTTTTATATAATATCTGCTTATACTTTAAACATGTGATGGAATTTCAAAACATGTAAATCATATAATATCTGCTTATACTTTTCCATCATGAAGCTGTTTTCAACTTGGCATTTTCACACTTGGGTTGTCTTGAGAGGTACATCTGGTGTTGGACCTAGTCCACACAACAAATGGTGCTCAACTCACCATGTCTTGCAGACAAGAAAGAGTTGATTCACCATGAGGGTACGACTCTGGTGTGATTATCAAATCCGTTGATGGTTGCCAGTTTACCCAAAATTGGAGGGTTTTCACTTGCCTTGGTCCTAGACTGAAAAGTGGCTAGTCCAGGGGGTACAGATCTTGGTAAAGATCTATATCAAATCCTTTGATTGCTGTAATAGCTTGCTCAAAGCTATAGGGTTTTCAGCTCACCGATGCTTTATTGCTAAGAGTTGGCTAGTCCGGAAGGGTACGACTTCTGGTAAAGACTCATATCATATATGTTGACGGCTGTGATGATTTGCCCAAAATCATTAGGGTACCCCCACTCACCATTGATTTACGTTCTAAGAGTTGGGCTGGGTTCTGGTCTCCCAGGGTGATGCTTATTCCACCACAAAGACTAGCTAGCCCAAGAGCGAGCAGCTACTTGGTAAAGGCTTATCAAATCTTCTCATGTTGGTGTAAAGATTCAACAAGGTGCAGATCTGTTTCAAGCTTTCAAGAAGCTTCTAGGTGTTACTCGTTGCAGCAGTCTTTATGTGTTCAATGTTGATGGTTATATTGTTGCTGATTGTGCTGTTGTTTCAATCCTCAAGCTGTTTTGCCAGATCTATCAAGAAACTTAAACTCAACAAGTCAAATTCAAGTTTATGGGAGGATTGTTAGGACCTCTGGAATAGATATTGAAGGTCTACGATTTCCTAGGATTTGGTAAGGTTAGGATTATCTATTGTAATGGAATGGAGAAGAAGGAAGGAGATGAGGGTGTAGAGAGAGAAAGAGGAGGGGAAAGAAAAGTAGAGAGAGAAAGTAAAAATGGATTAATGAAAATGTGAATCACCAACCCCTCCTAACATGATAGGAGGGGTATATATAGCCCACCCTACATGTGGGCTATATGGGTTATACGTTTACTAACTAGATCACGAGCCCGTTACATTAATATATCGTTGGAGCGACCGATCCTTCATAAATACGTAAAAACGTATTTCCAACAATCTCCCCCTAAGGGAGGTCGCTCCAAGAAACAAAGTTCTAAATAGTCTATATCTCGTGATCTAGGCTAACTAAGATGTGACCGAGACTTTATTAGGAAAAACGTATTTCCAACAATCTCCCCCTAAGGGATGTCACATCTTTTTAAGAAATCTTAAACCTAGCATCTATGCTTGAGTCTTCGATCTTATTCTTGTGAATATGTTTGATGCGATCTTTGACTTAAGTCTTGAGCATGTTTTCTTGCCTTGACCTTGTGCATTCGTCACTTGTGACATTCGCCTCTTCACGACTTCATGTTCCACATACTTATACCTTTAAATTCTTGAAAGCTTCAGAGTTTGATACAGCGGAAGACTTGACCTTCAGACTTTCTTGAATTTGTTGAAGTACTAATCGTATGTAGTATAAGCATGTGGTGACGACTTCTTCTGGATTGTACACCGCAATGCCACCTTCTTGTTACGCTGCATAAGACAGTTAGCAACAAACAATACACACGGATGAAATGGCCTTGAACATTTCATTCTAATTCGGTAGCATTTTACCTCCGGTCGGTGAAGACCGTTGGATGATATTAAATATAGTACTTGTGGCAGGTAGTTTCAATAAAGAACCTCCTTGACAAGATTTCGCGGGTAAACCCGTTCTCTTTACTCGACCGTCCAAAGCTGACTACGAACGTAAAGAGTGAATCATTTGGATAATATTATCCGTTTGATTTGAAGCCGTCAATTCATGTTCCTAGAACAAGTGAAGTTCAATTAAGAACCGCACCATCGTTGCTTTCCAGTTGTCACTAGCTTGATTCATATAGAATCTTGCAAGTTACCTACCAAGTGTTGTTTGATGTTAACACTAGAAGGATTTCCATTCGTCACTGTAAATACTTAATAGTATTACTCTGAATGTTCTAGCAAGATCACTAAGATATTGCGTAGAGGCCTGGAACGTGTTTAAATTCATTTAAGAATTAAACCACTGTTGCTTTCCAGATATCACAAGTTTGATTCATAAAGAATCGCACAAGTACCTACCATGAGCTTTTTGACGTTCGCTCAAGAAGGATTTCCATATTCATTGTAAATACTTTCGTATTACTCGGATGTTCAGGCAAGATCATGAAGATTTTGCGTAGGACTCTTAATATCTTTCTTACTTTTCACATTGTGTGAACAAGCAAGGAATAATGAAAATGTGTCCTAATGAGATATTTGATGATCTCAAATGGCTCTAGACTCGATCGTGCATTTTGGATTTTAATGATCGGAGGCTGGAGAGGAGTGCCACCTTTTCAATACTAATTTATTCGGAGTGAATAAATCAATAGATAATGTGTTGTCTCCGTGTGATTAAAACAAATATCTTTTGAGAGATATATGAGTTAGCTGGGATGGGTTGTGCATTGCATCACTGGGTCCATGATGTCTGTCTTCAATATCAAGAATCATTAAACAATGATCTTAATAACATATGTATTGACCCGGTTTCTGCCTAAGTTGTAAGGAGGTCTTCTTTCTTTATACCCTTTATCTTTACAATTCTTTTTCATTCTTCAACCCCTTCAATGCTTACCAATACGTCATCACTAGCACCTTGTTGTGATTGTTCCAGTGCTAACTTAAGTACTTGGTCGGCATTCAGCTACGTTCACAATCTTTCTCCATCTTTCCTAAGGACTACTATTTCTATCTATGGAATGTCCTTAGTAAGATTCCTCCGGTTCTAGAGGAATCATTGGACTTTAACCTATCCTACCATCCTTATGTCACCACAATCTTCATCATCGTGAATAGAGATGTTTTGGGTAAGTGTATGTCACCATGAAATCCATTTTGAAGTGCAAATCCATTTTGCTCCCCTTAACATATGCCACGATATCCGAAAACATTTCGCACATGTCGGGACGAGCTAGTACGTTAAGTCAAACCATTTGTGATTAATCATTTCCCATATTAAATCACATTTTCTCCGCCATATTAAAAATATTAACCCAATCGATGTTTTTAATATCAATTGATTTAATAGCATTTTAAGAAAATTTGAGAAGAAAAAATGCAAATCCAATTATCTTCATGAATTACACAAGCTCCCCCTCAAATTAATGAGGGTGTACTTGAAACGTAAATAAAATACCTTTTAAACACAAGTGTAAGGTATTTATCACGTGCAAAGATCATATATGATAATGTATTCACAAGAGTAGCAGTTTTATGAGGTTGGACCTGAATAATGGAGAACATCATATGAAAGAAGCACATGGTTCTTGTTCACGAATGTTGGTCGCCTCATCACGTCTGAAGTTATCTCTTGACTCCATGTGTACGATTGATATCGTTGTCTTGACACCAACATGTGAACTTGGCACTTTTGGCGTCAAAGATTCTGAATGCTGGACAATCGCTCCCCCTCAATTGTTGACCCGTGTTCTACTTAAACAGCTGTAGTCGTCGTTTGAGTAGTCGCATCATCTAGTATGTAGATATCAATTGCAACGAACTTCGGATTGTGGAGTTGATAATTTTGGATTTTGAAGTCAAAGCTTTCCGGTGAAATGCTTGACTTCAATGTGAAAAGCGGGTTATTATCGGAAATAATAGCAAACCATTTTGAGCATGTTTTAAATCATTTAAACTTTTGCTCGAACTATATTTACAACCCCGTGTCATTATTGAACGACATTTCTAGGATCGTAAATATCATCGATTCTAGAAGACATGCTCTTTTTATCAAAACATATTTGAACACACAATTTTGAAAGATTTAGAAAAACCTTTGAAAAATTCTTGAAAAATTGTGTTCAACGTTTTGAAAACCAATTACTTGAGCTTAAGATTTGGAATATCTTAGGAAAGCTCAAGTCCGAGATGTTGTAAACTTCTCGTTGTAAGGATAAGTTACCATCGGCGATAAACTTTCCTTTTATCTGAAGGACGAGTCCTAAGCTGACATTTACTTAGAAGTCGTTTTCATGAGCTTGAAAACTTTGATTGTTTTAACGGAAAGCTCATGGCCGAGAAAGGTTAATTTCTCGTTATGAGGAAAAGTTCTCTTATTTAAAAGATACACTTTCCTTTCTGAGCTTAAAACTTCGAATGTTTTAATACAAGCTCATGACCGATAAAGGTTAATTTCTCGTTATGAGGATAAGTTATCATAAAAGATAATCTTTCCTTTAATTTAAGTTCGAGTTACAGTCTGACATTTAACTGTAAGTCATGTACACGAGCTTAAAACCTTTGAATGGTTTTAAAGTAAGCTCGTGTCGAGAAAACTTTAATTTCTCGTTAATGAGGATAAGTTTACCATCGGCGATAAACTTTCCTTTATTTGAGGCACGGGTTATCGTCTGATAATTAACGATAAGCCATACACACGAGCTTAAAACCTTTGAATAGTTTTAATGATAGCTCGTGTCCGAGAAAATTTAATGTCTCGTTAGTGAGGATAAGTTTATCATCGGCGATAAACTTTCCTTTCTTTGAAGTCCGAGGCATAAACTGTGATGTGATTATACGCCATATACACGAGCTTAAAACCTTTGAATAGTTTTAACGGAAGCTCGTGTCCGAGAAAATTTAATTTCTCGTTTTGAGGGTAAGTTATCGTTGCGTAGATAACTTCCCTTTCTTTGAAGAACGGGTTATAAACTGTGATTTATCTATAAGCCTTTGTGCATGAGCTTAAAAACTTCGAATGTTTTTAATATTATCTCATGCCCGAGAAAAATTAATTTCTCGTTGTAAGGATAAGTTTATCATCGGCGATAAACTTTCCTTTTAATTGAAGATCGGGTCATCATCTGATATTTAATGATGAGCCTTATACACGAGCTTAAAACCTTTGAATGGTTTTAGAATAAGCTTGTGTCCAAGAAAACTTAATTTCTTGTTAAGAGGGTAAGTTATCGTTGCGTAGATAAACTTCCCTGTCTCTGAAGTCCGGGTCATCGTCTTTCATTTAACGAGGAGCCATATACACTTTAACCATGAATACCCTGAGATACTAGTTTCTCCGATATCTGCTTCTTCAGCAACCAAACTCTAAGAGTGTCCTTAGTTGAACAGTATACAACGATTGGACCGCTTCGTTCTTTTAAAACATCAACTTTGGTACCTGCATTCTCATTAGGAATTTGCATACTTTGATATGGGTTAGCGATATTAATTATGGAAGCACGTGGGGGTTCACAGTTGGCTTTACTTGTGTCAGAGGCGACCTGAGTAGATGATTCACTTGTCTTAGCTGGCAAACGTTTCCTTTTAAAGAAAACCTTAAGTTTAGGCTTAAGTGATGTATCATCTTTATCAATTTCCTCCCTAGTAGTCTTAGTAGAATCGGAGACTATCCTAGTTAAAGGGCACTCGTTTCCTACAAGAGTGAAAGTTCTACCAGTAGGGCGCCAAACTTTACCAAAGTGTTTGATTTTAGCTATCCACTAGGACTTAATTCTAGCACGGGAGTTCACCTCATCAAGTAATTTCTTGACACAAGAGTCATGATTTGCCGTAAAGACACATTTTCTACATGTTTTACAAGTAGCATATTTAATGTCCGAGTAGTTCCTAGATGATTGATCGATGCTCCTAGGAGATGACATGCTACGGTTAGCAGTGTTGGGTAATCTAGAAGGCATCTGACTAGGTTTGACATTGCTATCTCTTACATGTGTCTTTTGCATAACTTCCCTTAGACTAGATTTATGGAAAACGTCATTTGAACTAGTTCTAGACGTGGTCTTGGTATTTTTAGGGAAACTAGAGGCAATCATGTGATTAGGTCTTGCCAAAGCTGTTTTGATCACATTGGGCCTAGTTGCTGGAGTGACTGGTCTAGGAAAATGAACCAAATCAACTTGGGAGGCAAACCGCGGTCTCGAGGATTGTGGTCGCTCGGATCTAAATGCAGTAGGTTGTCTGACAGACGATTGTCTGACGAACTGATTTGTAGGCAGTTTCCCCAAGATTGATGGTTTTTCAAGCTTAGTGTCCACACTAGGTCCTCTATTTTTCCTTAATTCATTTTTCAACGCAGCTATAGCAAAAACCTTTTCTTGAACTTGAGCTTTTAAGGTCTCATTTTCTTTGAGCAATTCATCTTGATGGACTCTAGTAATTGAATTTGTTTCAAAATATTATCCTTTTCAGCTTTAGAATCTAAAACTTTTTGATCCAATTTTCTTTCAAGAACAACGTTAGACTTTTCAAGTTTTTCAAAGTATGCTTCAAATTTGTCCGTTTTCTTAGAAAATTCAAGTTTGGCACCCTCAAGATCTTTTGATTGCTGAGCTACGATCGTTTCGAGCTCTTTAATCTTGGAATCAGAATCAGTTAACGAAGCAGTTATAAAGCATTTATCATGATGTACTATAGCATTCTGGACAATCTCTCCCCGATTATGACTTACATCGGATGAATCAGAAGTGGTATTGCTATCACTCTTTTCCATCCCATGTTTGTCATAATTAGGTTCAGAATGCTCAATATGCGGCATATCATCAGCATATACATCATAAACAACATTACATTGTACCATGTTCGCAGGCTCTTCGTCATAAACGGGTATGGTATCATCATAAGAGATGTCTTGAACATTCCCCGACGTGCCACTGGTATCATGTTGTCCTCTTGATTCCGTGCTCTTGTCATCGTTAGGCTCATAGTTGTCAACCGTATGACCATTCTCCTCTTGCATCTGCATCATAGATTCTTGCACTCCATTATCATACGCTTGCTAAAGTCGAGATCTTTCATAAATCGAAGAAGAGACCGATGTCATGAGTTTCAATATTGTACCACGGAAATCTCGAAGCTCGGTATGTGTATCTCGAAGAAATGATTGTCAAATCACTGAACTTTCAGACTTGATGATATTGAATTGGAGGAAAGGCGTGAGTTGTGTCACAAGATTTTTATATGCAAGTGCCGATGCAGAGTGATTAAAGTGTTCATTGTTGAGTTGCTCGGCGAGTTGGGTCAAAGTGGTGAATATTGAGTCGATGAATATATGATGATCTTGACCAAAGATTGTCACAAATTCGCTCCCTCCTTGAATCCATGAAAGAGTGACAAGATGAGACTGAAGCATTCGAAATGAAGTAATGCCACTTTCTCTAACTTTGTCTTGCAAAAAAAGCAAGTCTCCCTCAAGAACTGTCGAATTCGACGATTTCATTTGAAATTCTATGAAAAATGACGCTAAGTATTTTGAAGAAAAATAAATATAATCCTCTAAGTGTGAATACGCGAGAACTTAGAATCTCTTGAATATGAAACAATGATGATCAAATAAGAGGCACGTCTTTTTGACACGTCACTAACCGTATCAAAATCGAACTCGACTGATACAAATATAGCCCGTTAACTATCCGTCAACCAATTCAGTCAAAAATACTGTTAAAAGATTGAGTATAACTCTCAGCCCAGTCCAATACTCGCAGCCTTAAATAATTATGTAATACTCGGCCCAATATAAAAAATAATTATACCAATTTTATCACAACGTGACGCATTGATCCAAAAATACAGATTTTTCCTAAAAATAATCTAAAAATACAGAGTTTTCCTCGTCTCTCAAACGACACGTTTATATCTCCTAACCACTTCTTAATACACGTGTTTTACACCCACTAAAATAGTAGATATCGTTTACTCCGCCCCACTATATAAACCTACCCTAACCCTACTCTTAAACTATTTTCTTTGTTTTATCCGCCCCCTCTATCCTGACTCTCTCTCTCTTTAAAAAATCTCACCGTCTCTTATCTCTCTTTTCCCATCACTCAGCCACCAATCATTCTCTCAAATCTGCAGTACTCGATCGAATCCAAGAACCACATGCAGTATCACTTCCGGATCAATCCAACTGTCGAATTAAACTCGATATGTCAAATCCCACACCAATCCAAATCCTTTATCATCTACGAACTCATTTGATAATAATCAAAGATTTCAAATCTAATCAAATACCCTTAAACAAATTGGATGAAGAACGAAGCTTCTCAAAAAAAGTACGACTTCAAGATCTTTAATGTATAAGGTCTCGGGTAGGCAATTTATTTGATGTTTTTCTTTTTGGTGTTTGGATCAATGATGTTTGGTGAGACGGAGATCGTAAGAGGTGTCTTTGGCTGATGAGTGTTGATGAGTCGAGTCTTGAGTGAATCGAGAGTCTGTTTTGGTTTGGTGTTTTGGTTTTGGTCTGTTTTTGTTGGAGTCGAAAATGGGTGAGGGTGTGATGTCGAGAGAGTGTTGGGTGTGAGTTTGTGAACGTTCGAGTGAGAGTTGTAGTCGAGTGGTTGTGAGTCAAGAGTCGATGAGACGAGAGGTGTGAGTTCCTGAAGTTGGGTTTTTGAGTGTGTGTGAGAGAGATGAGGTCGAGTGTGGGTTTTTGGGTCGATGTGGGTAGTATTCTGGTCGAGTCTTTGAATGTTTAGGTGAGTCTTAATTGGTGTTTGAGTCGAGAGTCTAGATGTCGAGAGAGGAGTGATTGTGAGTCGAGGGTGAGTGTGGTTCGAGTGGTGTCCGAGAGTCGAGGGTTGAGGGTGGGGTTGAGAGTGTTAGAGTAAGTGTAGTGTTAGGTTCGAGTATAAGTTTTTGTTTCCGTTATGTTTGAATCTTTTTTTTTTTGGAATACGTTCGTTCGGAACACGTTCGTTCGGAACACGTTCGTTCGAAACACGTTCGTTCGGAACACGTTCGTTCGGAACACGTTCGTTCGGAACACGTTCGTTCGGAACACGTTCGTTCGGAACACGTTCGTTCGGAACACGTTCGTTCGGAACACGTTCGTTCGGAACACGTTCGTTCGGAACACGTTCGTTCGGAACACGTTCGTTCGGAACACGTTCGTTCGGAACACGTTCGTTCGGAACACGTTTGTTCGGAACACGTTCGTTCGGAACACGTTCGTTCGGAACACGTTCGTTCGGAAAAACAAAAAAGAAAACAGAAATTGGAGATAGATGGATCAAAATGTGATGAATGGCTGTTGGACAAGAAGACGTATTACCAGAAACTCAGAAAAAACTGATTATATAAAAAGAAAACAGAAATTGGATGACAGTTGGACAAAGTTGATAGAAACAAGAAAACTGATAAAAGTAAAATAAAAAATTATAAAATTATAAAAAAACTGATAAAACAAAAGATGACAAAGTTCTTGACACCCTATAAAAACTGATAAAACAATAAAAAAATATAGAAAACAGATTAGTTGGACCAATAGCAATAGATCTAAAAACAGATAACGGATGATTTAAAAATAGGTAACGGATGATTTTAAAAAAATTGATAACAATTCGTAACATTAAAAAGACTAAAACAATTTAGAAAAGAAAATATTTTTCAATCAAATCAATAGATAAAAACGAACGCAAATCCTAAGATTTAACCATGGCTCTAATACCAATTGAAGGTCTACAAATTCTTGGGATTTGAGAACTATGATTTACCTATTGATTGAATGGAGGATGAGGAGGAAGAAGATGAAGAACTAGAGAGAGAAAGAGGAGAGGAAAGAAAAGTAGAGAGAGAAAGTGATTTTTATTAATATGAAAGTGACAAAATGAAATGAGCAACCCCTCCTAACATGCTAGGAGGGGGTATATATAGCCCACCCAACATGTGGGCTATATGGACTATTGATGGAGGCCCAAGTATTGAAGAACGGGCTGACTTGTTTCTGGAGGCCCGAGATCGCGTGACGAAGAGGGGTTTAGTAAAATGGGCATAACTTTTGCATCCTAAGTCCGTTTTCAGCCCGTGACCTGTCAAAACGTGCGTAAAAAGAAGACCGACGACGCTAGAACCAGCTTTAGCTGGTTGCGGATTTTTCAAGGCCCGAAAAGCCTTTTTACTATCAGTTTTTGCATTTTTATGTTTTTTTCACTTTTAGTTGGACTTTGTCATTGGGCTACGGTCCAGCCCGTTGGATTTTTAGGGTTTTTCTTTGTTTGCAGTCATTATTTAATGAATCTGCTGTAACCCTAGCAAGACAGTTATCAGTTTAATAAAAGTTAAACCATTGGCCGTTGAGTTGCCGTGTTTTACCCTAATTTTCGGGCATTCTTGAGAATCAACGATTATTAGCAGAATTGTTTCTGGCATTCTTGTTGAATCAACAGAACCAATTACTTATCTTTGTTACTTTGTTTTTTTAGTCTACATCAGTTGGTATCAAGAGCCAAAGTTCCTGATCAAGATGCCTCCAAGGAGAACTAGGCCTATTCACGATGTGAATGAACAAGAATTTAAGCAGCGTATGATGGAAAGAATGGAGGAGAGATTCGATCAAATGTTTGATCAATTTACCGACCAGATGAACACTTTGATGAGCAATAGGAGGCCTCGTAATCGCCGTCATGAGAAAGAAGATGCAGATCTGGAAGAAAATCCGTTTGGTGATGGTTTGTCTGATGATGAACAATCAGTAGGGCGACGAATGAGAGATCGCAGTGGGAATAATGATAGGCGTTGGGAGACCGGAATGAGGGTTAATATTCCTGAGTTTAATGGGGACACTTTAAAGCCTGATGAGTTTATTGATTGGCTTGTTGCTGTTGAAGAAGTATTTGAATTCAAAGAAGTTCCAGAAAACAAAAGGGTTTCGTTGATCGCTACCAAGTTACGTGGTCGGGCATCCGCGTGGTGGCAACAATTGAAAGTGACGAGGAACAGAGTTGGGAAGTCAAAGATCACGAGTTGGCAGAAGATGAAGAAAGTCATGAGGGATAATTTTATTCCTCATAACTACCAGCGAATGATGTACCAACAGTTACAGAATCTGAAACAGGGGGCCAAGTCTGTTGAAGATTACACGACCGAATTTTACCAACTAATTGCAAGGAATGACGTTCAAGAGACAGAAGATCAGCTTGTCTCTCGATACATTGGTGGTTTAAGAGTCCTGATCATGGATTCTGTTAACATGTTTGATCCGATGACACTTTCTGAAGCGTATCAACGAGCACTGACTTTTGAGAAGCAGAACCGACGAGTGGGGAGTTCTTCTTCTCCTGCAATAACAGGTGCTTCTGGTTCGGGTAATACGGCATCGCGTTTTGCCCCAACTCAGGCTAAAGCAGTTGGTGAGAATACTGGACCAGTTCCTAAAGCGGCCGGCAGTGGTGGGTTCAAGTGCTTTAACTGTGGTGAACTTGGTCACCGACAATCAGAGTGTAAGAAGGCTGGGAAGAGGCAGTTATTTATTGAACTTGAGGAAGATGATGATGTGGCTTATGATGACTACGTGGGAGACGCAGTTTATGATGCAGAACCTGAGTATGAGGAGGAGTATGTGTCTGGAGATGTGGGGGTGAATTTGGTGGTAAGGCGCTCCTGCTTAACACCTAAAGCTGATGGTGATGATTGGCTCAAACACAACATCTTTCAGTCAACTTGTACCATTATGGGTAAGGTTTGCACTTTTGTATGCGATTCAGGTAGTTGTGATAATTTGATAGCTGAAGGAGCAGTCCAGAAATTAGGGCTGAAAACTGAAGATCATCCCAAACCTTATAAGTTTCAGTGGCTTAAAAAGGGTGGGGAGATAACAGTTTCCAAGCGTGTCCAAGTTCCGTTTTCTGTAGGAACAACTTATAAGGATAATCTTTGGTGTGATGTGATACCTATGGATGCTTGTCACTTATTGTTGGGTAGACCTTGGGAGTATGACCGTGATGTAACTCACCATGGGAGAACTAATACTTATAGTTTCTTGTTTGGGGGTGTGAAGATTACTTTGATGCCAAATAAACCTAAGGAAGTAGTTAATAAACCCACTGGTACTTTACTAACTCTTTCGCAGTTCGAAGACGAGCTGGAGGTGGGAGGTGATGTTTTTGTATTAATAGGGAAGGAGGTTTCTGAAGACGGTGAAGTTCCTGAAGCCATGATCCCTTTACTTGAGGAATTCTCTGATGTTTTCCCTGATGAATTACCTGATGGTTTGCCACCATTGCGTGACATACAACATCATATTGATCTAGAGCCTGGGTCACAGTTTCCTAACAGGCCACATTATAGGATGAGCCCGGGAGAACATGAGGAGTTGCGCAGGCAGGTTGAGGAGCTGGTTTCCAAGGGTCATGTTCGTGAGAGTATGAGCCCGTGTGCTGTTCCTGCCCTATTGACTCCAAAGAAGGATGGTACATGGCGTATGTGTGTTGATAGTCAAGCCATCAATAAGATTACTGTGAGGTACAGGTTTCCTATTCCTCGCCTTGATGATTTGCTTGACCAAATTAGTGGTGCTACCATTTTCACGAAGCTGGATTTGAAGAGTGGGTATTACTAGATTCGTCTTAGACCTGGTGACGAGTGGAAGACCGCTTTCAAGACCCGTGAAGGGTTGTATGAGTGGTTGGTCATGCCTTTTGGTTTATCAAACGCACCAAGCACATTTATGCGTGTGATGAATCAACTGCTCAGGCCTTTTATTGGCAAGTTTGTGGTTGTTTATTTTGATGACATTCTTATTTATAGTGCTTGTTATAATGAGCATGTCAATCATGTGAGGCAGGTCTTGACCTTGCTTCGGAAGGATAACTTTTATGCAGCCACGAAGAAGTGTGTGTTCATGACCCCTAAAGTTTTGTTTTTAGGGTATGTTGTTTCTGGTGATGGCATACAGGTGGATGAATCTAAGGTAGCAGCTGTTCAGGAGTGGCCAACTCCAACTACCATTACTGAAGTTCGGAGTTTCCATGGTCTTGCTTCTTTCTATAGGCGGTTTATCCCTAATTTCAGTTCCATTATGGCCCCTTTGACAGACTGTATGAGGGGTTGTGTGGACGGAGGAAGCAGAGATGGCTTTTTAGGTTGTCAAGAAAAAGCTTACTACAGTGCGAATCCTGGTATTGCCTGACTTTTCTAAAGTTTTTGAGCTTCATACTGATGCTTCTAAGGTTGCAATTGGTGGAGTTCTTAGTCAGGGTGGGCGGCCTGTTGCCTATTTTAGCGAGAAGTTGACAGGGCCGAAGTCGAGGTACTCGACTTATGACTTGGAGTTTTATGCAGTTGTCCAAGCTGTGAAGCATTGGCGCCATTATTTGTTTCATAAGGAGTTTGTTTTGTTCACTGACCATGATTCCTTAAGGCATATTCGTACTCAAGATAAGGTTTCACATAAACATGGGCGTTGGTTGGCTTTTCTTGAGAAATTTACTTTTGTGGTGAAACACAAAACGGGTGCTTCCAATCGTGCTGCTGATGCCTTAAGCAGGAGAAGTAGTTTACTTGTAACCATGCAGGTTGATGTTCCTGGACTGGATGTCATTCGTGACATGGTGACTGTGGATCCATACTTTTCAATTGTTCTGCAGGATTTGCAATCCGGAGGGAAAACAGATTTTGTTATGCATGATGGGTTCCTATTCAAAGGGAATCAACTTTGTATTCCTGATTCAAGTCTTCGCTTACAAATTATTAAGGAGTTGCATGGTGAAGGACATGTTGGTCGTGATCGCACTTTACAGTTGGTTCAAGCATCTTATTTTTGGCCTACTATGAGGAAGGAAGTGGATCGTTACGTCAAGAGGTGTCGTATTTGTCAAGTTTCAAAGGGGACGGCTACTAATGCAGGTCTTTATATGCCTTTGCCAGTTCCTTTGCAGCCCTGGGTTGATATTAGCATGGATTTTGTGTTGGGACTACCTCGTACTCAAAGGGGTAATGATTCAATATTTGTTGTTGTTGATCGTTTTTCTAAGATGGTTCATTTTATTCCTTGCAAGAAGACAACAGATGCAGTTAATGTAGCCAAACTTTTCTTTAGGGATGTGTACCGTTTACATGGTTTACCTTCCTCCATTGTTTCTGATCGGGACACCAGGTTTTTGAGTCATTTTTGGCGTAGTTTGTGGAAGATGGTGAATACTCAACTCAATTTTAGTAGTGCTTATCATCCTCAAACTGATGGGCAAACCGAAGTTGTTAACAGGTCCCTTGGTAACCTGTTAAGGTGTTTGGTGGGTGATCATGTGAAGGCATGGGATCAGAAGTTGTATCAAGCTGAGTTTGCTCATAATCATGCTGTTAATCGGAGCACTGGGTTTAGTCCTTTCCAGGTGGTTTATTCTGCTCAGCCACGTGGTCCTCTTGATCTTATGACTCCTCAGATTTCTAGGTCTGTTCCGAAGAAAGTGCAGGATTTTGTTGAGGGGTTGCATGATGTTCATAAATCTGTTCGTGACAACTTGGTGCGCGCTAATTCGAAGTACAAGCAGGATGCAGATCAAAAGAGGAGACATGTTGACTTTGAAGTAGAAGACTTTGTGTGGGCTGTTTTGACTAAGGATCGTTTTCCAGTTGGTGAATATAATAAATTGTCTGCTAAGAAGATTGGTCCAGTGGAAATTGTGGATAAGATGAACTCAAATGCTTATCGTTTGAAGTTGCCAAGTCATATTCGTTGTTCTGATGTTTTTAATGTGAAGCACTTGTTGCCTTACCATGGTGATTCTTCCGATGATGATACAGCTGGAAATTCGAGGGCGAATTTTTCTTATCCAGGGGGAATGATGGAGGCCCAAGTATTGAAGAACGGGCTGACTTGTTTCTGGAGGCCCGAGATCGCGTGACGAAGAGGGGTTTAGTAAAATGGGCATAACTTTTGCATCCTAAGTCCGTTTTCAGCCCGTGACCTGTCAAAACATGCGTAAAAAGGAGACCGACGACGCTGTAACAAACTTTTAGATGGTTGCTGATTTTTCAAGGCCCGAAAAACCTTTTTACTATCAGTTTTTGCATTTTTATGTTTTTTTCACTTTCAGTTGGACTTTGTCATTGGGCTACGGTCCAGCCCGTTGGATTTTTAGGGTTTTTCTTTGTTTGCAGTCATTATTTAAGGAATCTGTTGTAACCCTAGCAAGACAGTTATCAGTTTAATAAAAGTTAAACCATTGGCCGTTGAGTTGTCGTGTTTTACCCTAATTTTCGGGCATTCTTCAGAATCAACGATTATTAGCAGAATTGTTTCTGGCATTCTTGTTGAATCAACAGAACCAATTACTTATCTTTGTTACTTTGTTATTTTAGTCTACATCAACTATACTGTTTACAAACTGGATCACAAGCCTATTACTTGAATATATTATTGGAGTGACCGATCCTTTCTAAATACGTAAAAACGTATTTCCAACAATCTCCCCCTAAGGGAGGTCACTCCAAGTTACAATGTCCTAAATAGTCTATAGCTCGTGATCTATGCTAACAATGATGTGACCGAGACTTTCTTTGGAAAAACGTATTTCCAACAGATATTTGTAATAGATAAGCTAGGAGGTATGTAGTTCCTCCTGGTCCTAGTAGTAGTAGGAGCAACACATGCTCCTGGTCTAGTAGAAAGTCAAACATTATTATTCTTAGTAGTTTGTTAGGATATGCATGAGATATGTTAGGAAAGGATATGCATATCAGAAGTTACACGTTTTGGTTTAATGTAGTATTAGGGTTTCCTTGTAGTATAAAAGGAACCATTGGCAGAAGGGTTACACACACCTTCATCAAACATTATTCATTTCATATTAATAGTAGAAATCCTTAGTAAGGATCAAGTTATTTAGTTATTCTGTTTCTTCTTGTTCATAGTATTTGTATTCCGCACTTATACTATGTGTTTCATCAAGAGTCTCTCTGTGAATAGACTTGTGATTATAGAAGTCGTTCACCATCCTTAACAGGCTGCAAGATCCATATCTAGTGGACCCAACAAAGTGTATTTGAGTTTCAAAAATATGATTGACATTCAAAGTTAGACATGAATTCTTTTGAAAGGCTCACGCGTTGGCAAACCAATTATGAGTTACACTATAGCAACCTTAGTTGGAAAGAATTGAGGGGTCATAGCTTGTTTAGGCTCTCTTTCATTAGTCAAGTGTCAATTATCTGTTTCTACTTATTCCATATCACATTATTAATTTCCAAATTCCATGCCAAAAACGCATCATTTAGAAGTATATAAATTCATATTTGAAAGAAACTAACCTCATAAAGGATGGTATTGGCTCCCGGGGATTTAAAAAAAATTGGAGCACAACCTTGCTCCCGTGTGCAGCTAAGTTACTCATCTTTGTTCTTTCATTTTCACTGTCACAAAATAGCAATGTAAGCTAAAAATTTATAGAGAATTAAAAAAGATATGTGAATGTATAAACTAAAACTTAATTTTTTCAATTTGAAGTGGAATGTTATTATTGTCGAAGCTTTTAGTACATGGGTGAGATTGAATTAGCTTGTAGCTAAAGTTTCTATGATGTCCATGTAAAGTACCAAACATCATAACTGAACTGGTAGTCCGAGACTGTTTTTGTAGAAAGATATTTTCACACCCTGTTATAGCAAAAATCATATTATAAGTTATGTGGAAAATTATACAAAGATCAAGATTAACACCAAAACTAATTCAACCAACCACCATTTTTTCTTATTAACCGCCTCAGACTATTACTTCAAATGTAATATTTGGGTTTGTGATCATACGATTACAACTGAAAAAGAGTAACAAGATCTCACTGACTAAGATCAATATCAAACGAATATAACCAGATAAAACGAGTCAACTATGTGTATACAAATGAGACGAATGAATGAATAATTCTACCTAACAGCTAAAAAGATGTATATATACTACTTTGCTAGGACATCCCTCAACTCTTCCAAAATAGCACTCATAAGTCCTCCAATATTGATGTCTTCAGTCCCTGCAATATAATACATTTGCGAATATGGAAAAGACTAAACCAACTTACCTTTACTTACATTTAAGAATAGATAATAGGCAAGTCTAGTCCTTGTGAACAAGTGTTAGGATATAACTGATATACAAGTCTATACTCTCAACATTCCCCCATATACTAACACTTGTATATGTCATATAAACCAAGCTGATCACAGAACTTATTATGATCTTGTACACTCAGCCATTTAGTGAAAATGTCAGCAACATTATCCTCTGACTTAACTTTCACTGTTTTAACAATACCATCCGCAACTTTTTCTCTCAAGAAAAATAACCCAATCTTAAAATGCTTAGTTTTCTCATGGAAAACAGGATTAGCAGCAATTTGGTTTGCTGAACTATTATCATAATGTATAGGAACAGGGAGGGAGATATTGACATTCAACTCAGTCAGGATTTGAGAATCCAAATAGCTTCACAAGTAACAGTATTCATTGCTTTATATTCTGCATTAGCAGAAGATTTAGCAAGCATAGACTGCTTCTTACTTTTCCATGATATAAGAGAATTACCCAAAAACACAGAATACCTAGTTACAAACCTCCTTGTAGCCTTACATTTTGCCCAGTCAGAATCAACAAAAATACTTAGTTCAAGATTACTTTTAGAAAAATAAATACCTTTTACAGGTGAATTATTTAAGTATCTTAGAACTCTAAAAGCAAGTTTTAAATGTGATTCTAAAGGTGCATACATAAACTGACAAAGAACATGTATTGCATAACTGATATCTGGTCTTGTATGAGTTAAGTAAATTAATTTGCCTACCAGTTTCTAGTAATTATTAATACCAATCAAAGGTATGTCTATAACATGTTTGTTCTTAACAGAAGTGACTTTTGTTTCTATAGGAGTACCACAGGGTTTGCATGTAAGCATACCAAACTCTGAAAGTACTTCCAAACAATACTTCCTTTGAGTTAAAAGCAAACTGTTATTAGAATCAATAACCTTAATTCCTAAGAAATATTTTAGTTTACCAAGATCCTTAATGAGAAACTTGAAACTAAGAAATTTCTTAACATTCTCAATCTCAGTGACATTATTTCCAGTAACAACAATATCATCAACATATACCAGTAAAGCAAGAAATACACCATTTTTATTTTTAATGAATAATGAGAAATCATTCTTACTTTGCACAAAATCATTTTCAATTAAAACAGAAGTAAGTTTCTCATTCCATTTCTAGGTGCTTGCTTTAAACCATATAAGGATTTAACAAGCTTACAAACTCTCTAATCGTCCTTATCAAAATACCCTTCTAGAAGTGTCATGTAAACATCTTCCTCTAATTCTCCATAAAGAAAGGCATTATTTATGTCTAATTGATACAATGGCCAATTCAGATTAACAGCCAAAGTCAATAGACATCTAACAGTAACAATTTTGACTACAGGAGAGAAAGTCTCCTCATAATCTATACCTTATTTCTGGTTATAACCCTTAGCTACAACCCTTGCTTTAAACCTTTCCAATTTTCCATCAGAAAAATTTGATCTTATAAACCCATTTATGCCCAACAGCTTTCCTTCCTTGAGGAAGATCTGTTATAATCCAAGTACCATTCCTATTCAAAGCTTCCATTTCTAAGTTCATAGCTTCAATCCATCTATTATCTTTAATAGCTTCAGCATATGTTTTTGGTTCTTTAATCTTATCAAGACGAGTAGTAAAATTAAAGTGTTCAGTACTCAATTTTGAGTAATTAACATGATTATCAATATTATATTTTACTTTAGTATCAACTTGAAAATCTTTGAATTTAACTGGCACACTTGTTTTTCTAACAGACTTTCTAATCACACTCTCAACCGGACTAACAAATTTTTCATTAAAGTTTTGATAATCTGTGTCATCACCCTCAGAATCTATATCTTCTTCAAGTGTTTCACTATCCAAAGCTGCATTGGTGGCTTCTTCTAAAATGTTATCACTAGGATGCTTACCATCACCCTTATTAGCATTATTAGTATTCTCAGTACCTCCAAGTGATAACTGGTTTGTGCCCTCACTCCTATCAGTCATTTTATCTCTCTTATTATCATAGGGATCATTTGACAAACTTCCCTCTAGATCACTATTAAAAAAGTTTATTCCATTAACATCTTCAAACTCAAACTGAAAATCTTTGTTTTCTAACTGAATCTTGAAAGGATAACTGTTTCATAAAACTATACATCTCTAGAAAAAAAATCACTCTCAAGACTAAACAACTTATAACCTTTTTGTCAAAAGCATAACCCATAAAAACATATTTTTTTGACCTAGAGGAAAACTTATCACTATTATTCAAAACAGATGAAAAACAAAGGCCACCAAAACATTTCAGATGAGAGAGATTAGGCTCAATCTTATATATCATTTCATATGGTGTTTTTCCAGATAACACAGAGCTAGGTGTCCTGTTAATTAGGTAAACAGCAGTTAGAATACACTCAGTCCACATGTTCAGAGGAATTCCCCCTGGAACATGAGAGACCTAGCAACATTTAATAAATGCCTATGTTTTCTCTCAGTTACACCATTCTGTTGAGGAGTATAAGCACAAGTAGTTTGTTGAATAATTCCATTATTTTTACAAAAACAATCATATTATTATTCACAAACTCTGTTCTATTATCACTTCTAAAAATCTTAACAGATTTATTAAATTGATTCTTAATCAAGTTATAAAACCTAACAATCTGTTCAAAAACCTCATTTTCCCCCTCAATAGAAACACCCAGACAGCCCTAGTAAGATCATCAACCAGAGTCAAGAAGAATTTAAAACCTTCTCTACTAGAAACCTTGTATGGTCCCCATACATCTAAATGAACAATCTGACCAAGGTCCTTGGTCTTATGCTCACTAAGTGGAAAAGGTTCCCTGGTTTGTTTTGCCTTATAGCAAACCTCACACACTTCATTATTATTATTCATATCTATATTCAATCTTTGTTTAAGAACTTGTAAGACTTGGTCTGAAGGATAACCAAGTCTATTGTGCCATATACACTTAAACAAACAACACAATTGAACATTATTATTTTTAATTCTTTTACATGTATTAAGAAAATACAGACTATTTTGTTCTCTACCAGTCCCCACTTGGGTCCTTAGCACAGAATCCTGAATCATACAAGATTTTTCATCAAATATGACTCTACATTTATTATCCTTACTTAATCTTTGAACAAATAACAAACTAACTTGATATCCTGGAACAACCAGAACATCATGAAGAATAATGGTATCAGTAAGTTTAATATTGCCAATATGTGTAACAAAGCTTTAGTACCATTGGGGTGACCAACAATCATGTTAAGCTTTTACACATCAACAACATTAACCATACCAATGATGGTAAAAGTCATATGCTGACTTACACCAGAATCTATTATCCAACCAATATAAACATTATAAGTGCTTATATTAGTATTATAATTGAAGAATAGAATAACAGAAACTAATAGCACAATTAGTACCTGCAACATTTGCAGATATGCTTTCAGATCCTGTCTTATTATTAATCAAGTCCATCAATTGTCTATATTGTTCATCTGTAAGAGTTTTAGATGACACAGAAAAATGATCTTTACTTCCAGTAACAATATTTTTACTAGAAGTTCCTTTATTAAAACCATTGTTTCTTTTAAAATTTGGAGGATATCCAACAAGTTCAAAACATCTGTCAACTGTATGACCATTCATGTTACAATGAGTACAAACTAAAGATGGCATGTTAAACTTTTTAGCAGAATTATTAGAACCATTATTATTCCAAGAAGTATTATTAGGCCTAGCATTATTAGGTCTAATATTGCTAGGTGATAGGTGTGAAAACACCCATCCTTTTACCACTTATTTCTGGCTAAAACAAGACCAAAACACGTATTTAATATCATTTGTTTAGAATTATGCGTGGTTTTTGTGTTTATTGTGTTTTCAGAGTCAACCGGATGAATATTGAAGAAAACATGGGATTGCACGGGTTTTATCGAGGAAAAAGACTCAAGACGAAGTCTATTGTCCAAGAGATGCAAAAGATTTGAAGTCATTGTGCCTATTTGAAGATTTATCGAAGAATAGAGCCAAAGATGGAAGATTCATATATGTCGAAGAACTCGAGTCTATTAAACAAGAGATTATAAGACGAGTTGGAATTATTCACCGACACTTCTCAAATCCAAGTCGGAAACGTTTATTTGAAGAAGCGTGAAGACTAAAGAAGAAAGAAGAAAAAGAAGCCCAAACCAAAGCCCAATCACAAGCCCACCACCACAAGACTTGCCTATAAATAGGACTTTACTTCAAAAATTTCACAGGCTTAGTTTTTTAGGTAGTTTGTAGTTTTTTTCATTCTCTCTAAGTTTTAGAGAGAGAAAGTTCCAAACTTTCTCTCACTAGATTTCATCTTTTTCTATTTTCAAGATCAAAACTTTGTATTATTTTTCATTAATCAAGTTTAGTTTCAAGCTTTTAATCTTTAATCTCATCCTTCCTTTCTTTAATTTTGATTGATTTTGGTACAAATCTCGTATGATCCGTGTTGTTCATCAATGATTTGTGCTTAAAAAGTTGATTTCTTTTTATGTTTCCTTAAGTTTATACACGAATAAGCTTTAAGATCCTTGTTCTTATTGGCTTATTTGTTGATTAGCTTATTTACTTTTTAAAGTTTTTATAGAAAGTTCATCTTTTTATCATTTGATTTATGTTTTTGCTTATTTGAAGCTTAGATAAAGCGTTCTTAGTGCTTATTTGATCAGCTTATTTGTGGATTCGTGCTAGTTTGGAGGAGCTTATTCAATAGCTTATTCCCTAGCCCTAGTTTCGGATTAGCATAGTTTTCGGAAAGGGCAAATCCCTTTTCCGATCGGGTATTCCGACCAAGGCACCCCCTATTCCGATCCATAGATCGGAAAAGGGTTTCAGTTTTTCCGATTTGCCCCATTCAGCACATTCCGATTGGAATTGTTCTGAGTATTCCGATTGGTTCCTTTTACAGCACATTCCGACAGCAAGTATTCCAATCATTCCGATCAGAACCAGGATGTTGCTTATTCCGATTAGTGCATGTTTCTAGTTATTCCGATTGAGACCAATTGTCAGTATTCCGATTGTATCCTTGGAGTTATTCCGATCACCATTCTCTTCAATATTCCGATCAAAGTGATCGGAATATATTCCGATTAGTGCATTTTTCCCTTATTCCGATTTAGTTGTTTTGATATACTCCGATCTTACTTTCTTTTAGTTCTTTTCAACTAAGTTCATATTTTTACAAAGTTTTCCAAGAGTTAGTTTTTATTGAGTGTCCATTTATTTTTCTAGTATGATCTTTAAATTTTCAAGCATTAATCTTTTAAAACTCGTCTTTTTACTTTAATCATTTAAAGCTTTAAGTTTACTCTTCGACACTTAATTTCTTGTCATTAGTTTAAAATAGATAAACAAACCAACTTCTTTTTATTAACCAAGAACAAATCATCCCACTTAGAGCCGAGATCAATTCGAGAGGATACCGAGAGAAATTAGAACCCATATAAAAAGCGTGTATTAAATGGCGCCGCTGCCGGCTCTTCTCGTTAAGATCAACAGTTTTTTGTGAGAACTTGGATTTTGGGATCCGTTCACCGTGAACGTTACTTTTTCACAAAAAAATTCAAAAAAAAAAACCCTAAAAAATATAAATTTTTCAAAAATACAAAAATTAGAAAAACCATAAAACCAAAAATATTTTTTCTTTGTTTTTGCCTTGTTAGTTCTTTTGCAGGTGTATGCGCACTCGATCAACGTCTTATCAAGAGCCCGAGCCTCTCGATAACTTAGACATGGCCGGTGTACAAAACAACAATAATAACCCACCTCAAAACAATAATAATAACAATAACAATCCACCTTTCAACAACAATAATAACAACAACAATGAGCCTCTACCGGATAATCGCCCGATGACTAAACTTATGCAAGCTCATGTAGATGGAAACACTGATCCAATTGTTATACCCGCGATTGCAGCCAACAATTTTGAGCTCAAATCCGGCTTTATCCAGATGGTCTCCGCTCAACCATTCTTGGGGCGTACCATTGATGATCCACATGACCACATCAAGAGATTCTTGCAACTCACCAATACGGTCAAATTCAATGGTGTTCCACAAGAGGTAATCCGTTTACAACTTTTTCCCTTTTCTTTAGAGGGACAAGCCCGGCATTGGCTTGCTAAGGAACCGCCACAGAGTATTCTTTCGTGGACGGATTTGGAGACCAAGTTTATCAATTACTTTTTCCCACCCTCTCGTACTACCGCTTTGCGGAATGAAATTATCAATTTTGAACAAAAGTACGATGAGTCTTTTAGTGAATCTTGGGACCGTTTCAAAGACCTTTTGAGAAAATGCCCACAACATGGTTTTACCAAAGTGCACCAAATTAATACTTTTTATAATGGTTTAAGTATGAATGACCAAGATTCACTAAACAGTGCCTCGGGGGGTAATCTTTTGGCTAAGACGTCCAATGCTGCTTGGGATATCAATGAGAATAAGTCTCGTGTGCAAACCAAGAGTGTGCGGACCAATGTCGCTAGTGCTAGTACTAGTGACAGCGACAAGCGAATTGACAAAATCACTGCGCTTCTTGAATCGCTTGCTACCCAAACCTCCAGCAACACCAACAGCATCAACGCTAGAAACGCTAAAGACGCTCAAGTCAATGCTGTTAGCCAACCATGTGAGATATGCGGTGGTCCTCATTCTTACACCACTTGCACTGCAACCCAAAACTACCCTTTTGAGAACGTAAATGCGGCATACGGTACCTATGCTCAACCTGCTTATCAAGCTCGACCTCAAGGTGACCGCAACTTGCTTAGCTACCGTTCCAACAACTATCTCTCACCACCTGGTTCTACTCCTAACAACCCAAACCAACAACAAAACCTCAACCGCCCTCCTCAACAACAACAACAATCTTGTGGACCATACATACCACCTCACAAACAACAACATCCACCTCAAAGAAACAACCAAGTTTACCAGCAACCTGCTTATCAACCACCCGCATACAATGCTCCTTCCAACCAACCCACTGCTTTACACCAAGAAGTGGAAACCTACATGAGGACTAACGATGTGATCGTGGAAAATCTTCAACAAGAAGTGCGCAACTTGAAAGCAGACCTGATGAAACAAGGGAACGATCTGAGAGCTGATATGAGAAACACTATGGATAGTCAAACGAATGACTTAAGAAACATGATGGCTAGTTTCTTCCACGGTAATCAACCCTCTTCTTCGGGTACTCTTCCGAGTAACACCGTTGCGAATCCAAGAGGGGAGATGAAAGCAATCACTACTCGCAGTGGCAAAGGTACCAAGGAACCCGAGCTTCCTATACCTCCACCGGTGATTGTGACTAAGGAAAACGAGTCACCTGCTCCTATTCCTCAACCTTCTACTTTCCCAATTTCTCCACCTCTTACTTCTACCCCTCCTCCACCCAAGGATGTGAGTGATCCTATTATCCCAAAGCCTTCCTCTTCTTCCGATATACCTTATCCATCAAGGTTGAGGAAAGAGAAGCTCAAAAGCAAGGACGATATTCAGGTTTCGAACTTTTTTAAATGTTCAAGCATTTGAATTTTAACATCTCCTTCGCTGAGGCTCTCGCTCACATGCCTAAGTACGCGAAAATGTTCAAAGATCTTCTTAGCGACAAGGAGAAGCTTCTTGATATTGCTAACACCCAACTTAATGAGAATTACTCTGCAGTACTCTTAAGGAAATTGCCAACCAAGCTTGGTGATCCGGGTCGTTTTTTAATCCCTTGTAACTTCCCGGGAGTAGAGAAATGCATGGCCCTAGCCGATCTAGGTGCCAGTATTAATTTAATGCCTCTAAGCGTTTGGAAGCAATTATCTCTCCCTGAGCTTGTCCCCACCAAAATGACTTTGGAATTAGTTAACCGTACGGTTGCTTATCCAGTGGGAATAGCTGAAGATGTCTTTGTAGGAGTCGACAAATTCACTTTTCCTACCGATTTCGTTGTCGTCGACTACGAGATGGACCCTCGTGTTCCCTTGATCGTGGGTCGTCCATTCTTGAGGACCGGTCGCACTCTCATCGATGTTGAAGCCGGTGAGCTTATCATGAGAGTGGGTGACGATAAAATCGTCTTCAACATGGGAAAGTTGTCTAAACAACATTATTCATACGAGAGTGTTAATTGTATTGACGTTCTGGATGAGGCTTGTGAAGAACACTTTATTGATGCTTGTAAAAATATTCCTACCTCTCTTCCCAATGTTGAGACCGTTTCCTCTATTGATTCATCACTGTCTCTATTTGGGGATAGTGATCTCTTTTGGAAAAATCTTGAAGCCACCATGGGAGATGTGAACTTAACTAATGACGAGTCTCCCACCGATGGGGATGAAGACATGCATTTCTTTGAAAACCTTCTCAACGAAGACAATCTTTCTCCACCATCTCCCACGATTATCGCTATCGATACTCCGACTTTGAAAACGCCTCCCATCGAAAATCCTCCGTATTTAGAACTTAAGGAGTTGCCGCCTCATCTCGAGTATGTGTTCCTTGAAGAAGAGAAGAAGTCGCCCGTCATTATCGCGAAGGACTTGAAATATGAAGAGAAAACTCGCCTCATCGCCGTGCTTAAAGATCATAAGAAGGCAATTGCTTGGAAAATTTCCGATATCCGCGGAATTGATCCGAACTTTTGTACTCACAAGATTCTCATGGAAGATGACTTTAAACCCGCAATCCAGAGCCAAAGAAGGGTTAATCCTAAAATTCATGACGTCATCAAACAAGAGGTTATCAAACTTCTTGATGCCGGCTTGATTTACCCTTTTTCGGATTCGCCATGGGTAAGTCCCGTCCATTGTGTGCCCAAAAAGGGCGGAATAACCGTTGTTCCCAATGAACACAACGAGTTGCTTCCCACTCGTCTCGTTACTGGGTGGAGAGTTTGTATTGATTATCGCAAGCTCAATGATGCCACGAGAAAAGACCACTTTCCTCTTCCCTTCATGGATCAAATGCTCGAGCGTCTAGCGGGTAATGACTATTACTGCTTTTTAGACGGTTTCTCCGGGTATTTTCAAATTCCCATCGATCCCAAAGACCAAGAAAAGACCACATTCACTTGTCCCTATGGAACATTTGCTTACAAACGCATGCCTTTTGGTTTATGTAATGCTCCTGGGACATTCCAAAGGTGTATGATGGCTATATTCCATGACATGGTGGAAGACACTATGGAAGTATTCATGGATGATTTCTCGGTTTATGGCGATTCTTTCTCTGCTTGCCTTGCCAATTTAGAACGTATGCTGAAGCGGTGTGAAGACACTCGCCTTGTTCTTAATTGGGAAAAATGCCATTTCATGATAAAAGAGGGCATCATGCTAGGACACAAAATCTCCAAAGCCGGTCTTGAAGTAGACCGTGCTAAAGTCGATGTTATCGCTAAGTTGCCTCCACCTTCAACAGTGAAGGGTGTGAGAAGTTTCCTTGGTCATGCGGGCTTCTACCGTCGATTCATCAAAGATTTTTCTCAAATCGCTCGCCCGATGACCCACCTCTTGGAAAAAGATACTCCTTTTATCTTTTCCAAAGAGTGTCTTGAAGCCTTCAACTCGCTTAAGGATAAGCTAACTAAGGCACCCGTCTTGGTTACCCCTAATTGGGAGCTTCCCTTTGAGTTGATGTGCGATGTTAGTGACTTTGCTATTGGAGCGATTTTGGGCCAAAGAGTGAACAAACACTTCCAACCAATCCATTACGCTAGCAAGACCATGACAGGGGCACAATTGCATTATACGACAACCGAAAAAGAGCTTTTAGCTGTTGTCTATGCCTTTGAAAAATTCCGCCCCTGTCTTGTCCTTTCCACCACAATCGTTTACACCGATCATTCCGCGTTGAAGTACTTGTTGACTAAACAAGATTCCAAACCAAGACTTATTCGCTGGGTTTTGCTACTCCAAGAGTTTAAAATCAAAATTCACGATAAAAAAGGAGCTGAAAACCTAGCCGCGGATCATCTCAGTAGACTTGAGGATCCTTACCAGGGGGATCATCCGACCAAAGAAATCAATGATTCTTTTCCCCTGGAGACCTTAATGTCTATCAACTCGACTTCTGATGAAACCCCGTGGTTTGCGGACATTGCAAACTACTTGGCGGGTGGAATTCTCGTTGACGGGTTAACATCCCAGAAAAAGAAGAAGTTCTTTAACGACATTAAGACTTACTTTTGGGATGACCCGTATCTATTCAAACAATGTGCCGACTTGATTATTCGCCGATGTGTTGATGGACCGGCAGCTTTAGAAATCCTTGGCGCTTGCCACAAAGGACCCACCGGTGGTCACTTTGGTCCCAACTATACCGCCAAAAAAGTGTTTGACTCGAGATTTTATTGGCCCACCATCTATCGTGATGCTCACGAGATGGTTAAACGTTGTGATGCTTGCCAAAAACAAGGCAAGATCACTCATAAAGATGAGATGCCTCAAAATTTCATACAAGAATGTGAAATCTTTGATGTTTGGGGTATCGACTTTATGGGGCCATTCCCTTCATCTAAAGGAAACAAATACATCCTTGTGGCCGTTGACTACGTCTCAAAGTGGGTTGAAGCCAAAGCTTTACCTACTAATGACGCAAGGGTGGTTTGTAACTTTTTGAAATCGTTGTTCGCTAGATTCGGCGTTCCTCGTGCTATTATCAGTGACCGCGGGACTCATTTTTACAAGGATCAATTTGCAAGAGTCATGGCTAACTATGGTGTCAATCACCATCTTTCCACCGCCTATCATCCCCAAACCAATGGGCAAGCCGAGATATCCAACCGTGGATTGAAGCGAATTTTGGAGCGTACTGTGGGAGAGCATCGTGCCGCGTGGGCCGATAAGTTAGATGATGCTCTGTGGGCTTTCCGTACTGCTTATAAGACCCCGATCAGTTGTACACCTTATTGTCTTGTGTACGGGAAAGCATGCCACCTTCCCATCGAGCTAGAACATAAGGCGCATTGGGCCCTGAAGTGGGCTAACTTCGACATCAACAAAGCCGGTGATCATCGCAAGATTCAACTCAACGAGCTCAACGGACTGAGGAATGAAGCTTATGAGAACTCGCTGATCTACAAAGAGAAGACGAAGATCCTTCATGACGCAAAAATCAAGAACCGAGAGTTCCACGTTGGTGATCAAGTCTTACTTTTTAACTCTCGGTTGAAGATCTTCTCTGGCAAGTTGAAGAGCCGTTGGTCTGGTCCATTCACCGTCGCCAAAGTCTTTCCATATGGGACCATTGAGCTTTCTCAGCCAAATGGGCCCAATTTCAAGGTGAATGGCCAGCGTCTGAAGCTGTACTTTGGTGAGGACATCTCTCATGAGATGATTCCATCCCTCACCACGTTCCCCATGAACTAATTTTGGGTCGAGTCAGGCTCGTGACTCGGTTATCAAAAACAAGCGCTCCTCGGGAGGCAACCCGAGTATCTATCCTTTTATGTTTTTACCTCCTAAGTGTAGGGGGACCTGTATAGGTGTTTGTTTTTGTGTGGTGATGTGATTACAGGGATGAATGCACCTTTGGAAGCTTTGAAGAACCGTGCTCCCGTGTTATCCGAAATCCGGTTCTATCTCTCAACTATCGTGATTCAATTTTCTTCATACTCACATTTGAAATTGATCACTTTAGTCGTCTCTTCCTTAACTTGAGTTAACCAACGTGCACAATGTCATAAGTGTAGGGGAAACTTTTTCCACATGCTTAAACATTGAGGACAATGTTTATCTTAAGTGTAGGGAGGACTTCTATCGAAGTTTTAAGTGGACTTTCCCATGAAAATGCCTTTATTTAACCGGAAAATTATCTTTTTCAACATTTTTCAAATTTTTAATTAACTTTGGCCATTTAGTCGTAATTTTTAAATTTTTATCGTTGCTTTCATATGTATATATCCCGCAATAAAGTCAAAAATATTAATAAAATGGTGTAGCTAGTTTAGAAGTCTTTGACATATTAGGCCCGTTGCGATTATTTTGACTCAACCCGAATAGACTTATTCAAGTTTATTCTAGCTAGTATCCTTAACCATGTAGGCCTTAATTGGTTTATTAGGCTAAGTATCCACGAGTCTCATTACTTGAGATTTTAAATTGTGGAGAACGAGAAATGATAGAGTCAATTATAAGTCGGTATTCTTGCGCAAGCTCACTTGGTGTAATTATCTGCCTATTCTCCCATCACTTGCTAATAATTTATCTGCAATAAGTAAGGTCGTACGATTTGAAAAGTTACTTAGCTTCTAGCCCAAGATCGTTTAAAAGTTGCTCGGTAATGATAAGAGTTCATAGCCAAGGCATAACTTATGAAGCGGGGCGCGAAGATTGGCAAGTCCGAAAAGGCCCTAACAAGGCATGAGGATTCCATTTTATTGCTGAAGATCCAAAGTGATGTGAAAAGCATTATTCCCAAAATCAATATGAAGGATCAAGACTCACGACGAAAAGCAATCAACTCCCATAAAGATCATGGAGAAGTCTATCCGAAAAGACCCTAACAAGGTATGAGGATAAATAGATCCAAGTCCGAAAAGGAGGCGGATCGTTGTATCTCAAAATCCCAATTAGAGATTGAAGAATAATCATGAAGTCGTGTTCAACAAAGTTGGAGTACCCCTCGAAAGTCTCCAAGTGAAGAAACTCTATTAACGATGAGAAGACCATTATCTCAAGAACGTCTCTCAAGATATGAAGTATGAAGTACATGCCAAATATCGGCCCGAGAAAGGTCTCAAATCGTGAACCGAGTTATGCCAAGATATGAAGTTTTTGATATCCCGAGAAGCAGTTTTAAGAGATTTTGTCCTTTAGCTAACTATTGATCAAATCGTCCTACTTTGCTTTCAGCCTAATTAAACTATCGAAATAAGTCCAAAAATGCATCTTCATGATCATTCTAAGACAAAAATAAAATATAAGAGATACACCTAGGAATAAGGGAGTTTAAGCATATAATTAAGCCATGTGAGTAAGTGTTTGATTTGCTAACTTATAATAACAATGATCTCGTTTTTAAGCTTAGTTTGGGGAACGTGAAACTTGAGGGTGATAAATCTTCGCAGCACCGAACCCCTAATGTAAGTCCTTGATCTCTTTGCAAGTTATTTCCATCCTTTTGTTTACTTTAAAGTTTTAATTTCTCTTAGTACTTTCATTTTTGTTTAGTAGTATATTAATAAGGCCAAGGTTGATTGATTATGAGAAAAGTGTAAATGTGCTTTGTCACTAAGCATTGCATGAGGGCATGGCAATGGTTAAGTGTAGGGGATTTGATAGGTGTGAAAACACCCATCCTTTTACCACTTATTTCTGGCTAAAACAAGACCAAAACACGTATTTAATATCATTTGTTTGGAATTATGCATGGTTTTTGTGTTTATTGTGTTTTCAGAGTCAACCGGATGAATATTGAAGAAAACATGGGATTGCACGGGTTTTATCGAGGAAAAAGACTCAAGACGAAGTCTATTGTCCAAGAGATGCAAAAGATTTGAAGTCATTGTGCCTATTTGAAGATTTATCGAAGAATAGAGCCAAAGATGGAAGATTCATATATGTCGAAGAACTCGAGTCTATTAAACAAAAGATTATAAGACGAGTTGGAATTATTCACCGACACTTCTCAAATCCAAGTCGGAAACATTTATTTGAAGAAGCGTGAAGACTAAAGAAGAAAGAAGAAAAAGAAGCCCAAACCAAAGCCCAATCACAAGCCCACCACCACAAGACTTCCCTATAAATAGGACTTTACTTCAAAAATTTCACAGGCTTAGTTTTTTAGGTAGTTTGTATTTTTTTTCATTCTCTCTAAGTTTTAGAGAGAGAAGGTTCCAAACTTTCTCTCACTAGATTTCATCTTTTTCTATTTTCAAGATCAAAACTTTGTATTATTTTTCATTAATCAAGTTTAGTTTCAAGCTTTTAATCTTTAATCTCATCCTTCCTTTCTTTGATTTTGATTGATTTTGGTACAAATCTCGTATGATCCGTGTTGTTCATCAATGATTTGTGCTTAAAAAGTTGATTTCTTTTTATGTTTCCTTAAGTTTATACACGAATAAGCTTTAAGATCCTTGTTCTTATTGGCTTATTTGTTGATTAGCTTATTTACTTTTTAAAGTTTTTATAGAAAGTTCATCTTTTTATCATTTGATTTATGTTTTTGCTTATTTGAAGCTTAGATAAAGTGTTCTTAGTGCTTATTTGATCAGCTTATTTGTGGATTCGTGCTAGTTTGGAGGAGCTTATTCAATAGCTTATTCCCTAGCCCTAGTTTCGGATTAGCATAGTTTTCGGAAAGGGCAAATCCTTTTTCCGATCGGATATTCCGACCAAGGCACCCCCTATTCTGATCCATAGATCAGAAAAGGGTTTCAGTTTTTCCGATTTGCCCCATTCAGCACATTCCGATTGGAATTGTTCTGAGTATTTCGATTGGTTCCTTTTACAGCACATTCCGACAGCAAGTATTCCAATCATTCCGATCAGAACCAGGATGTTGCTTATTCCGATTAGTGCATGTTTCTAGTTATTCCGATTGAGACCAATTGTCAGTATTCCGATTGTATCCTTGGAGTTATTCCGATCACCATTCTCTTCAATATTCCGATCAAAGTGATCGGAATATATTCCGATTAGTGCATTTTTCCCTTATTCCGATTTAGTTGTTTTGATATACTCCGATCTTACTTTCTTTTAGTTCTTTTCAACTAATTTCATATTTTTACAAAGTTTTCCAAGAGTTAGTTTTTATTGAGTGTCCATTTACTTTTCTAGTATGATCTTTAAATTTTCAAGCATTAATCTTTTAAAACTCGTCTTTTTACTTTAATCATTTAAAGCTTTAAGTTTACTCTTTGACACTTAATTTCTTGTCATTAGTTTAAAATAGATAAACAAACCAACTCCTTTTTATTAACCAAGAACAAATCATCCCATTTAGAGCCGAGATCAATTCGAGAGGATACCGAGAGAATAATTGAACCTAGCAAAATCAGTGTATCACTAGGTCTAGCAACAAAAGCAACACTAGTTCCACTTCCTCTAGAATCACCTTGGGAATGGGATCCCCTATGTGATTCATCTCTAGAGAGAGTGGCAAAAGCAACCTTAACATCAGGAATAGGGTCACTAGTAAGAATTATACTCATGATAGGAGCATAAACCTCATCTAACCCCATAAGAAATTGCATCAGTTTAATAAGTTGATTATGATCTTTAAGCTATGCTGAGTTAGCACAAGTACACTCTAGCAAATTGACAAGAGATTCATATTGCCTCCACAAAGCATTAAACTTGTGATAATACTCAAACAAAACCATTCCAGGTTGTGTTAATGAATGTATTTTATAATGCATATTGAATATAAAAGAAGCATCTTGTTTACTATAAGTTTCTTCCAGTTCATCCCACACAGTTTTAACATTTTTAGAAAAAACTTGACCCATATAAACATCTTGTGAAACACAACCAAGAATCTAATTTAAAACAACAGCATTACATATGTCCCATTGATCTTGCAAAAAACCTTGTGCCTCAGTTCTATCAATTTTACCATCAATTAACTCAAGTTTATTTTTAGTGTGTATAGCCCTAGTCATAGCAGCTTTCCGGATTTAATAATTCTCTGTTCCTTCTAATTTAAACCCAATTAGAGGAACCCCACTAGTATCATTACTATGCAGATAAAGAGGGTCAAACATATCAATCTCGTTATTATTTGACCCTCTTCCCATTTCACCCTTACTCTTATCCTCGGGAGCCATAACAAATGGTAACAAGAAGAATAAAACAAGAACACAAAAAATAAGACTAAACAGCAAACAGAAACCACCTTATATCTCCACAACAACCACAAATCAACAACAATATCCCCCGACACCTAATCCCACTAAACAAGAGTAAAAAGATACAGAGCATGATATGATACTATCACGCGCAACAACTGGCTCCCAACAACCAAGATCAAGAAGATCTTAAACCAAGAATGCAGCGGAAACAATTACCAAACCCATACCTGCAGGATTAGCACAAGAAGAAAAACAAATAATAAAATTAATATCAATCTTACCAAGATTGAATAACCCCAACTTCTGATCTTAGGGTTTTTTTATTAAAAACAACTCAATCACCTAATTAATCAACGATTAGGTGATTAAACAACGTAGAAAACAAGATACCCAAAAAAACCCCCCAAATAGAGTAAACCCTAATTTTTAGGGAAAACCAATTGAACACGAATTCGTCTAATTAAACTCAAGAATCTTATGATTCTATTAATAAGAACCCTAGAAAACACTTAATTAAGAAAACCCCCCAATTTTGAAAAACCCTAATTTTTAAAAACAATCAAGATCTTTGTATCAAAGCCAACCTGGCTCTGATACCATGTGGAAAATTATACAAAGATCAAGATTAACACCAAAACTAATTCAACCAACCACCCGTTTTTCTTATTAACTGCCTCAGACTCTTAATTCAAATGTAATATCTGGGTTTGTAATCATACGATTACAACTAAAAAAAGAGTACCAAGATCTCACAAATTGAGATCTGTATCAAACGAATACAACCATAGAAAACGAGTCAACTATGTGTATACAAATGAGACGAATGAATGAATAATTCTACCTAACAGCTAAAAAGATGTATATATACTACTTTGCTAAGACATCCCTCAACTCTTCCAAAATAACACTCCTAAGTCCTCCAATATTGATGTCTTCAGTCCTTGCAATATAATACATTTGCGAATATGGAAAAGACTAAACTAACTTACCTTTACTTACCATTAAGAATAGACAATAGGAAAGTCTAGTCCCTGTGAATAAGTGTTAGGATATAACTGGTATACAAGTGTATACTCTCAACAAGTTACCATCACTCGATAGAGTCATGGAGTTGCAATGTAAAATTACGTGATAAAGCAATCTAATGTAAGACCGCATAAACTACAGCCCGTAAACCTGCATCAAAATATTGGATTTGATATGTACCAACTTGTTTTAATTATAAATGAACATTAGAGTCTATATGTACCTACCTACTTGTTAGCCTCTAAATATGGAGTCAAACAAGAATGTTCGGTCATAGGTTTATATTGTAACATTTATTAGAACGTTGTAATAGTTAGTTAAAATAGTCGTGACATTACGGGCTTGATGGCTAGCTTAAAAGGCCTCTTTTAAGGTACTAAGCATTTATTCAAGCCCGTCCCAATCAAACATATATCCCATTATGCCACATGTAGGCAAAGGCTATAAATACCCCTTCCTAGCATGTTAGGAAGGGTGTGGTGTTTGTTAATTCATTTTCTCTAATCTAATATTCCAAAAGTTTCACACACTTCTCTCTCTTTTCTCTCTAGTTTCTCTCTCTAGAATTCATCTTTTATCTACCTTTCTTTCTTGTTTAAACATCACAAATCAAAGGGAAAACAATTGGTATCAATCGCCATGGGGTAGTTTTTTGTGATTCGTTGTTGCTATACTATTTGGTTCAAAATTTATTGAGTACTTTCCATATAAAGCTTCTGTAAGCAAGAGTAAGCAAGCACTTAGTATTCTCAAGAGTAACATTGAAATTTTCAAAAAAGTTGTTGATGATGACTGGAAAAAACGTGAACTTTCGAAAGGCAACAAAGAAATTCCTCACGATATAAATGTGCTTGTGAAAAGTATTTTGATTCCGCTTGCGGAAAGAACGCAAAAACATATTTTGGAATTTAAAACATTAATTAAGCAAGAAATGTTTGATGATTTGAAATATGTGGAATCTCTTGAACAAGAAGTGAACGACCATCAACCTGAAAGAGACGAGTTTTCTACAGCATATGATCTACTCTTACACGAATGTCTCTCCACAGATATTTTGTGTGTTGCTCTTACATCTTGTGCAGATATAGATGAATATTCTGACGTGGCATGCAAATATCTTGATCAAGTCAAAGAGTGTGAACGCCTTGAAACTGAGCTTTCAAAACACACAGATAATGTTGATCAAAAGGCTTTTGCGTTGATTCTACACCGATGTGAATTCCTTCAAAAACACTGTCATACTCCTGAACTTGCTTTGCAAGACAAAGTCGTAAAAGGTCCAAATGATAATAACTTGCAAGTAAAACTTTCTGCTTTGTGTCAAGAAATGAACGAAAAGAGTATGGAAATTACAGACTTGAAAGCTCAGTTGCAAGAAAAGGGACATAACGATAGAAGAGTTGAATAAACTCGTTGCTAAATTGGGTGGGAAAATTATGGAACCTAAAGTTGTGAAACCTGTTGTTCGACAACCCAATACCTACAAGGATCCAAATCCATCTATCTTACGAAAATCGACTCCGTTCTCCAATTCTTCTCATGTGAAATCTAGGTTACCTCCTAAGACTGATGTGCAACCAAGTGTTCCAAAACCATCCATATCACCCTATGTTCCTCCATTTAGAAAGCACACTATTGCTAAACCCAACCATGTGAATGCACCTAGAACTTCTAGGACTCCTCCAAAACGTGTGACATTCGCGTCCACAAAGGAATCTGTAGGTTCAAATGACTTTGTTCATACCAAAAACCTAGTGGATGCTAAACAAAAAGGGGAGATTCAGAACGACAAACCCGTGTATTCAAAACATAGTTCACCAAATCCCGCTAGAGTTCAACACACTCCCAATGGTAGTCAACCAAAACCTAGGATTCCTCACCAGCATTCTAGGAATTGGAAACCATCCATGAATAGTCGTGTCTTGAACACTACGCCTGAACGAATTGGAAAACCAAGGAATACAAGTACTTTCGTGAATCCTGAATTCCCTGTATGTCCTACTTGCAAAAAGTCCATTCACAATGGAAATCATGACCATTGCATTCTACAATACCTTTATGAAGTCAAATCTCGTTCCTTTGAACGTAGATCGAATACAGAATCCCATAAGACAACAAGGAGATACACACCCGTCGCAAAGAAAAGCAATAACAAATCTGAAACATGGATTCAAAAAGGACATAGTTTCTCTCCAAAGAAGTCTTCCGTTGTGCAAGAGAAAACTACTCCTAAATCTAGTCTTCAGTGGAAACCAACGGGTCGGATCTTCACGGAAGTTGGTCTTAAGTGGATTCTAATAGAGAAGAGTGATGAAACCTGCGCTAGCACGAATGCTAATGTTTTGGCCGTAGACAAGGAATTTGTTACTCCTAACACTAGTATCTGTGCAAACTCTTCTTCTGTCATTGCAGGTACCTCAGCGGATTCTGAACCCACTTCTCCTTCTTCAAAGGGTTCCAATATTGTACATTCGATATCACCTTCTTCTGTTGTACAAAAGTCTATTTTTGATTATTTTCAAAAAACTTGAAAAATACAAAAATAAAATAAAACATAAATAAACATATAAAAATAAAATAAAAAATGATTTTTTTTAAATCCAAAAAATATTCTTCTCGACATGTTTTCAGTGTCGATAATACGGACTTACCTAGAAATGTCGCTCAATAACGACACGGGTGTGTACATAAAGCTCGAATGAAAGTTGTAAATATTTTTCTAATTATGTCATCTCAGTGATTTACAATTACTTTAGATTGTGACTCGTGCCTCAAAGAAAGGAAAGTTGATCATGTATGATAACTTATCCTTAACAACGGGAAAATAAATCTTCTCGGTCATGAGCTTTCATTAAAAAACATTCAATGTTTTTAAGCTCATGTAAACGACTTACAGCTAAATGTCAGACTGTAATTCGAACTTCAAATAAAGGAAAGTGTATCTTTAAAGATAACTTATCCAACAACGGGTAGAGCAATTTATCTTCGGCTGAGCTTGTCACAAAACATTCAACGTTTTGAGCTCAACATAATGGCTTGTAATCACTTTCAGATTGCAACCCGGATCTATATTCACGGGGGAGTGTACGACTTAGTGCCCTTACCCTCAGCAAAAGAATAGAAATATTCTTATACTGAGTGGACTCGTCAAGACATTCAAAGTCTATGAACTCAAGTTTATGCTTTAGAAAAACCTTTTCGCCAAAAAGAATTGATTTTTCGAAAAGTGTTGAACACAATTTTTTCAAGAATTTTTCAATGATTATTCAAAATCTTTCAAAAATTGTGTGTTCAACAACTCCCATCCTCAAAAAGCGAAATGTGGATCACATCCTCAAAATGACAATTCAATTGGATCAATTTTTTAGAGGGAGCGTTCCAAATTCATGCTAAGTTTGACACATGTTTTTCTCTCGAAAGTTTTTCAAGACTATTCTACACAATATATTTTAATCAAATTTGGTATCTCTAATATCAAACGATTTTATATATTAGAGATAAGGGAGAAATGTGATTAAAATGTGATCTAAAGAATCAAGCACTCATGGTTACGATCAAATACCTACAACATCTTTAATTCACGACATTATTGGTGTCAAAAGGGTGGTTAGGTTTAAGTCCTATGATCCAACCAGAACCAGAGGGATCTTCCCAGGAACAATCCAATAGATTATTAGAAGTCCTTAGGAAAGATGGAGTAGAATGTGAACGTAGCTGAATGCCGACTAAATACTGATGATAGCACTGGAACAATCACAACAAGGTGCTATTAATGATGTCTTGGTAAGCATTGAAGGGGTTGAAGAATGAAAAAGAAATGTAAGGATAAAGGGTGTAAAGAAATTAACCCTCCATACAACTTGGGCAGAAACTGGGTCAACACATCATGAAGACAACGCATCATGGATCCAGTGATGTAATGCACGACCCCTCCCCAGCTGACTCTGGCTTCTCTCAAAAGAAGTTTGTTTTATTGTCATAGAGATCAACACTACTTCTATTAACTCTCTCACTCTGAGATAGTTGATATTGAATAGGTGGCATCTACTCCAGCCTCCGACCACTAAAAGTGCACAAAATCGAGTCTAGAGCCAAAAGATCAATCAAATCTCGTTAGAACATACGGATGACGATCAAGAGAGTCCTACCCTATATGCTTGTGATATTGCTAGAACACTCAGAGTGATATTACCTAGTATTCATAATGATGAGTGGAAATCCTTCCAGTGTTAACATCAAACAGCACTGTGGTAGGTCATATGTAAAATTCTTTATGAATTGAACATATGTTAAACTGAAAAGCAACAGTGGTTTGTTTCTTTATCGATTCAAACTCGTTTCAGGTTTCTACGCAATATCTTTATGGTCTTGCCAGAACATTCAGAGTGATATTTATTAATATTCACAGTGATGAATGGAAATCCTTCTAGCGTCAATATCAAATAGCGCTACGGTAGGTAACTTGCGAGATTCTTATGAATCAAGCTCGTGTCAACTGGAAAGCAACAATGGTAAGATTCTTAATGAATCAAACTTTTTCCGGGAATTTGAATTGATGACTTTAATCAAGCGGATATTTATCCAATTGATTCACTCTTTATGTTCGCAATCTTGCTTTGAGACGGTCGAGTAAAGAGAACGGCTAGTACAGCCGCGAAACCTTGTCAAGGAGGTTCTTAATTGAATCTACCTAATCACAGGTACGATATTTATATATCGTGTAACGGTCTTCATCGACCAGAGGTAAAACGCTACCGATTTAGGATGAATGTCAAAGCCATTCAGTCCGTGTCTATGTTTTGTCTCAAGAAGGTGGCATTACGGTGTACTCAGCAAAGTCGAAGATTCAAAACCACATACTCATGCCCAAAGACATTCAACAATCAAGAAAGCTAAAGACTTCTACAACTCTGATGATCAAAATTTTCCTTAACAATTAATGTAGAGGAATGACCTATATTCAAAGGAGATTGTTAGTAAGCTTTCAAGATAGTGCAAAGTATGAGCATGTGGATGAAGACACAAGATCGCACTATGGCAAAGACAAGTCAAGAATGATTTGAAGATTTCAAGATAAAAGACAAAGTCGAAAGACAATGATGAAGGCTCAAAGATCACAGAATGAAGGAACAAGACGACTATTACACGTTCAAGATTCAGTTATGACAAAATTCGTAATCTCCATTGAACTCCAAATATCGAAGAGAAATGACCTCGCATTGGGGGAGAATGTTAGCCTCAAAATATTGAGTCAAACAAGAATGTTCGGTCATAGGTTTATATTGTAACATCTATTAGAACGTTGTAATAGTTAGTTAAAATAGTCGTGACATTACGGGCTTGATGGCTAGCTTAAAAAGCCTCTTTCAAGGTAATAAGCATTTATTCAAGCCTGGCCCAATCAAACATATAGCCCATTATGCCACACGTAGGCAAAGGCTATAAATACCCCTTCCTAGCATGTTAGGAAGGGTGTGGTGTTGGTTGATTCATTTTCTCTAATCTAATATTCCAAAAGTTTCACACACTTCTCTCTTGTCTCTCTAGTTTCTTTCTCTAGAATTCATCTTTTATCTACCTTTCTTTCTTGTTTAAACATCACAAATCAAAGGGACAACACTACTGGTATATCTGTGGTAAAAATTTTGACACTTTATGTGACCCATCCATACTACGGTGTGTGCCAAATAAAGTACACCATTCATATTACTTCATAATATGATTAAGAACAATAAGCTTCAAAAGGTTATATCAATTACCCTCAAAAAGATATCGAAATGCTCGTCTACTAAAAGATAAAAAAAAATGCTCGTTGCGGTGGTGTATTTTTCGTTTAACGCTTCACTGTTTGCTGGAACTTCTTTTTTTATAAAAGTGAAATTTTCTTTTTTTTCTTTAATATTTAAGGTAAAATTTGCGTGAAAAATAATTGAGCTATCATTTGCATTTGAAATCACCATCGGCGATGTCATAAATTATGAAAAAGTCTTATCACGATTTTAATTTTGAAACCCAAATACCCACTGATTAATCTCTCTTTTCCTAAACATGGATCATTAAACTGAAAAAATACAGTTAGCAAATAAGATTAGGTTTTCAACTATTAATTGATACAATATTAAGTACTCAAATTGAAATTTTAAATTCGAATTTACCCTTCAACCTTTGTATTCAATGAACAAAAGGTTATCATGAAATTGATTAATTGTTCGGGTATATGAACTATTAACAATACTTCAGATTGCAAGCAACCAAAAATTATTTTTACATAGTGGTTTCGCAACTTATCTACCTGAGTAGGAGGGTGATGAGATCTTTTGTTTGTCGGATAATTGGGTTTCAATGAAGGATAAAGAGAGTTTATTAGATAATTGGATAATTGTGTTCTAATGGAGAATAGTGGAGGTTGATAGAGGATGATGTTTATTCGTTCGGTTAGGGTTATTCAAAGATATGAGCAGAAGGTTAATTTCTCCGCTTTTTAAAATAAATTTACATATTTTACTTAAACTATAAAAAAATAACATCAAGCCCCGTGTATATTTTTGAAGTTTTGGTATCATAACATTATAAAACATTTTTCTCGAATTTATTGTATAAAAAAAGAAATAATTTTTCTAAAATCTTTTGTTCAATATAAATTTGAAATTTAAAATCAAATAAACATTTTTAAAAAGAAAATTTAAAGACAAATATCTTATTTGAGGTTTTGCTTTATTAATTAAAAAGATTTTAAAAAATGAAAATTAATTATTTTTATTATAAAATGAGTGTGCGTAATACGTGTCATCTAGTGAGCTATCACTTTGTTAATTTTTAGGACCTAATCAGATACCTCACTTAACCTTCAGGGACTTATTGTGGTTGTTTTATTGTTTCAGTTATTGCTTTGGACTTTCTATGATTGTTGCTTATGACTTGGAGGACCATTGTTGCCAAAGTGTGTAAGTATGAAGCCCATGTCCAGCTTAAGCCTAAGCCCACATTCACACTAGCCCTACAACGGCTCTTTGTGTTTGTATATCATGTGACGACGCTCCATTCGTTGACCTTATCTGGGTTTTCATCTATGTGTGTTTATGAGTGTTTCTCTCTCTTTTCAAATCATGTAACCCATATCATTTTGTTCTTTATCTTTGTAAAACTATTTTCACTTTAGATAATAGGATCATACCAGATTAGCTGTGATGATCTTTGTTTTTTTTTTAATCTTTGAAATATTTTATTTATGAGAGGTTTTGATTCTGAGTTATCTATCTTGTTTATATTCTTCTTATAAAGATTTTCTTCATGGTATCAGAGCCTGGTTGCTCTAAAATCGTTGAAAAAAAATTTAGGGTTTCAAAAATATTTGGGGGTTTTTAAAATTGATATGTTTTTTGGATAGATATGCTATTGAGATAGCTAGATTTGAAAGTTTTTTACACAATTTCTTCTTAATCGGTAATAAAATTAATTTTTATTTTTAGGGTTTCAAAACTTTTTTGGGGGTTTTGATTTATTTTATGTTCTGATCTTGTTTTTGTTTCAGGGAAGTTATTCTTGGATCTATTGCTTAGATTTATTGCTGATTTTACCTTTCTCTAATTTTTTTTAAATTAGGGTTTGGTAGGGAGGTTCTGTTTTCTTCTAGACTAAGTGAATCTAGAAGAAGCAGTTCGATTGTGATTTTTTGTATGCACTGTAACACCTCTTCTTTCTCTCCTTTTTTTGTTGGTGGTTGATTATTTGCTTATTCATTCTCGTATACGTGTTTTGGCTGATTTTTGTGATTTTTGTGATTATTGTGATTATTACTCTCTCTTTTGTTGGCTTGTTTGTTCTTTTTGGGGTATACTGTTTATCTGGACCCTTAATCTTTGTCTTGCCCTTGACCTGCCACCCTTGAGTGGTTTGGAAGCCTGAGAACTTTGTTGACTTTGATTAAGTTCTTTTTTTTGGATTTTTTGTGTTTGGTTTCTATGATTGCTCACCATGACTAGTGTTCATGGTGACACATACACTAAACAACAAGATGACCAGATTGGGGAAGAATCTGTCACCTTGATTAGTAAACTTGACATTAGTGACCCTTTGCACCTTCACCCAAATGACTCTGCCACATTGACTGTGATCTCTAATAAGTGTGAAAACACTTATCCTTTTACCACTTATTTCCAATAATAACAAGACCAAAACGTGTGATTTATGTCGTAAAAGTCGGAATTATGCGTGGTTTGTGTTTTTATTGTGTTTTAGGACCTAAATATGAAAAAGGAAGAAAACACGGGCTTTCACGGGCTTTTACTGAAGAAAACGGGAAAAAGACGAAGTCAAAAGATCAAGAGTGCAAAAAGAACGGAAGTCCAAGACCTATTCTGAAGATTTATCGAAGAAAAAGTTAAAAGACGGAAGTTTAACGAAGTCGAAGAACTTAAGTCTAATAGAAGAAGAAAATTAAAAGACAAGTTCAAATCCCGAGACGACAAAGACGAAGAATTAAAGTCGAGTCGAGAAAACGTGAAGAAAGCAAGAAAGAAGATGCAACACATGCACTCCTTCCACCTTCCCTATAAATACCCTCCTAATAGTCATTAGGAGGGGAGTTAGAGTTTTTAGTTAATTTTCACTTTTTAGTTTTTAGAGAGAGAAAGTCTTAAACTTTCTCTCACTAGTTCATCTTTTTCTTTTAATCTTTTAAGTTTAAACACTTTTGTATTGCTTATTTCATTAATCAAAGTTCTATTTTAAGCTTTTCTTTCTTAATCTCATCCTACTTTTCTTTGATTTAAGATTGATTTTGGTGTGATTATCATGTGATCCGTGTTGTTCTAATTGATTTCATGCTAAAAAGTTAATCTTTTGATCATTTTATAAGTTTTCATTTGATTAAGCTTTAAGACTTTTGTGCTTATTAGCTTACTTTTATGATTAGCTTATTTTTATCATTAAAAAGTTTTATTAAAAAGTTTATGTTTTTATTGTTTGATCTAAAAAGTTGCTTGATTTCGAGTTGGATAAGTGGATTAAAGTGCTTATTTGATTTGGTTAAGTATTTGGATTGATAAGTTTTTGGTATTAGCTTATACAAGTTAGCTTATTACCTAGCTTTTCCATTTCCATAGATTTCGGAAAGGGTGGTAAATCCCCTTTCCGATTGGCTTTCCGACCGGTGCACCTCCAAACTAGTTCCACCATTTTAGGAAAGGTTGTTATTCTCCTTTCCGATTGATTTAGATTCCGACGGCTTTGCACCCCAACATTCCGATTTCCCCAATCGGATTAGGGTTTACCCTTTCCGATTGGTGCATATTCCGACGGTAGGGCTTCTCCCATATTCCGATTGTTACCTTAAATCCCCATTCCGATTGGTTTCATCTTTGAGCCGATTCCGATCAAAGCTTTGTTGTGCTTTCCGATTGGTTGCATTTCCCTATTCCGATTGAGACTCAAGCATTATTCCGATTGGAGTGATTTTGAACATTCCGATTGTGTTCCCTCTTTCTTCTATTCCGATCAAGGTCTCATTGTCCATTCCGATTAGCTGTATTGATTTAATATTCCGATTGGGGTGTTTGCAAGTATTCCGATTGACCAATTGTCCCCTTATTCCGATTATAGTGTCTACCCGTATTCCGATCGACCGATCGGAAAACATTCCGATCGGGAGTACTTTTGGCTTGTGTTGGTTTCCTTCGATATAACTTTCTTATAGTACCTTTTATTTTTCTGAAAATTTTCCAAGTGCTAGTTTTATTTAAAGAGTTAGTATTTTTCCATTGTCACCTTTACGTTTATATGCATTTATTTTTACTCGTCATCCAAATTAATCTTTTAACTTTCACTTTACTTAACGACACTTTAATTACTTGAAATTAGTTTAAAACAAATCAACCAAATCTTTGATTCACCAAAAGACGATTGAGTCGCACTTTAGACCGGTTTTCAATTCGAGAAGATTCGGAACTAATACGAACTTTCATATAGGGTGTCAAAAGCCTTGTATTAATCTCTGTTAAACTCACAGGAACTGAGAACTATCAAATTTTTTCTAATGCTATGCTTTTAGCTTTGGAAGGAAAAAATAAAACTGGTTTCATAAATGGGTCTTGTAGAAGATCCCTAACTAATGATTTGTTGGGAAAACAATGGGACATGGTCAATGTTGTGGTGTTAGGTTGGATTCTTAATTCTATATCTGATGAATTGTTTCTTGGTCAAATTTTCTCAAAGAAAACTGAGCATGTTTGGAATGTTTTAAAAGAAACCTATCATAAAGTTGATGGGTCTGTGATATTTAATCTTCATCATAAAATTAACACCTTAAAGCAAAATGGTTCCAACTTGTCTGATTATTATCACAGTTTGAATGCTTTGTAGAAACAGTATGATGCTATGGTTGAACTTCCTAATTGTGTTTGTGTTGCTACTAATGATTTCAAGAATCATAACAAGTTGTTGAAGTTAATGCAATTTTTAATGGGTCTTGATGACTCTTATATGACCATTAGAAGTTCTATTCTCTCTAGAGAAGTCTTACCATATGTCAAAGGTACTTATGCCATCATCTCTAGTGAGGAGTCTCATAGAGCTGCTTCTAGAAACTTGTCTGGTACCTCTCAGAGGAATCAGACATCTGCCTTTCTTTCAAATAGGCCCACCAGAAATGTGTTTCAAAGCCACCAGAATGTCAACCCTAATACTTACAGACCTAATGGTGGCTTTAGACCTAACTATAATAGCAACCCTAGACCTAACATGGCTAATAGACCTAATACTTATAGACTTAATGAGAATTTTGAAGTGGTTTATGAAAACTGTGGGTACAATGGGTATACTATTGATAGGTGTTTTAAACTCATTGGTTTTCCTGCTGATTTTGGGAAGAAGAAGTCCTATCAAAACTCTAAAGGGGAATTTTTTTTCTAACAACTCTGTTGGGTCTAAGTCCAACTCTGTGTTTTCTGATGAACAACTTTATGCTTTACTCTCTCTTATCAAAGAAAACAATGGTTCTGAAAAGGGTGTGCAGACCAATATGGCAGGTACATATCTTAATTCTAGCAAAGTTTTTAATGATAACTTTGGGAAAAAAATTTGTTCTAATATTCATTCAAAAGTAACTCAGCATGGGAAAGTTATTGACTCTAGGGCTAACCAGCACATGACGAATAATGAAAAGTATTTGGATAGTGTGTTTGACATATCTCATCTTAAAATTAAAGTTAGTCATCTTAATGGTACTAAAGCTTTCATATCCAAAACTGGAAACCTTAAGTTAGGAAATGGTCTTGTTTTATTTGATGTGTTGGTTATACTTGAGTATTATGTTACTTTGATTTCTGTTCATAAATTAGCTAAGGATAATAAAATCTTTGTTGTGTTTGATGAGAATAAATGCTTATTTTTTAATCAGGATTTGAATATGAGAAACATTCTAGGGATTGGTAATCAGTGTGGTGGTTTATACTACTTAGATACTTAAGTTATTAAGAGTAATACTAATCAAACTGTTACTGTGTGTTCCCTTTCTTATTATGACTGGCACTGCAGGCTTAGCCACCCTGCAGACCCTGCCTTAGACACCTTAAAGGATACTTTAAAGATTAACAAGTATGACAAATATGATTATTGTGAAGTGTGTCAAAGAGCCAAACAGACCAGAAAGCCTTTTCCTTTGAGTGGCCATAAGACCAAGTTTTTGGGGGACATTGTTCACCTTGATTTATGGGGACCTTATAAGGTGACAAGTCATAGTGGACATATATACTTTCTGACTATTGTGGATGACTTTACCAGATTTGTTTGGGTATATCTCATTAAGTCCAAGGATGAAGTTGTCACTTTTATTGATGTGTTTTATAAAATGATTAAAAATCAGTTTAAAAGAAACATTAAATTTTTTAGAAGTGATAATGGTACTGAGTTTGTTAACCAAACTTTCAACAAGTTTTGTAACAACAATGGCATACTTCATCAAACTTTATGTGCTTATACCTCATAGCAAAATAGGGTCGCTGAAAGGAAACATAGACACCTTTTAAATGTGTCTAGGTGTCTTATGTTTCAGGGGGAATTCCTTTGAAATATTGGTCTAAATGCATTCTAACTGCTACTTTTCTCATTAACAGATTACCTTCTTCTGTGTTAAATGGAAAGTACCCTTATGAAATGATTTACAATACTTGTCCTAATCTCTCTCTTATCAGAATGTTTGGCTGTTTGTGCTTTGCTACTATTTTAAATAGTCATGATAAACTGTCTAATAGATCTGAAAAATGTGTTAAGATGAGTTATTCTAATTCTCAAAAGGGCTACAGGCTTTTTAATCTTGATAGAAATCAATTCTTTGTCTCTAGAGATGTGAGTTTTTTTGAGTCTATATTTCCTTTTAAGTATTCTGTCTCTAAAAACAAGCATGATGAGTCTAATGTCCCTAGTGTTAGTCAAGATAAAAATCTATTAAACTTTTTTGATTTAGATAACCCTGGGCTACCTGATGATGATGAGAGAGTAACACTTAGTCATAATAGTGACCATCAGTCACATAGTGAGGGTAGCCACTCTCCCAACCAAGGGAACAATATGGACACTGTTGATTCTCCAAATCTTGGGGATGATGCTCATAACAATGATGATATTGAAGCTGGGTTGGAAGAGGAGGCAACAACACTTGATGATAACAATGAATTTGAAGGTCACTTGGATCAAAATCCTAGCACTTCTACTAAGGGTATTAGAAGGTCTACCAAACCCTCTATTTTTCCAAAAAATTATTATGATTTTGTGGTTAATTCCAAAGTTAATAATGGTCTTGAAAAGTTTGTGGGTTATTCAAAACTTAATCATGAGAACTTCTGTTTTGTCACCCAACTTAACAAAAACAGTGAACCAAAAAATTTCTTTGAAGCTTCTCAAAATCCTTATTGGGTTGATGCTATGAATTCTGAACTTGCAGCCCTTCTTGAGAATGATACTTGGGAAATTGTTGAACTACCAAAAGGTAGAAAGGCCTTAGGTAGTAAATGGGTTTGGAAACTCAAATTTAAGTCTAGTGGTGAAATAGAAAGATACAAAGCTAGGGTTGTTGCCCAAGGTTTTGGTCAGAAAGAAGGTGTTGACTTTGATGAAATATTTGCTCCTGTTGTTAAGATGGTTACTGTTAGATGCTTAATAAGTGTGAAAACACTTACCCTTTTACCACTTATTTCCAATAATAACAAGACCAAAACGTGTATTTTATGTCGTAAAAGTCGGAATTATGCGTGGTTTGTGTTTTTATTGTGTTTTAGGACCAAAATATGAAAAAGAAAGAAAACACGGGCTTTCACGGGCTTTTATCGAAGAAAAAGACAAAAGACGAAGTCAAAAGATCAAGAGTGCAAAAAGAACGAAAGTCCAAGACCTATTCTGAAGATTTATCGAAGAAAAAGTCTAAAGACGGAAGTTTAATGAAGTCGGAGAACCAAGTCTAATTAAACAAGAAAATTATAAGACGAGTTCAATTTATATCGACAAATCCCGAGACGACGTCGAGAAAGACAAAGAATTTAAATCGAGTCGAGACAAGAAGAAAGAATGAATAAAGCATCAACATTTTACTCCTCCTATAAATACCCTCCTAATGTGTCATTAGGAGGTAGTTAGTCATTTTTAGGAGTAGATTAGTTTAGGAGTTACAATAGTGTAATTTACTTTCTCTCTCTAGATTTCCTTAATGTTTTTCAAGCTTTTTCATTAATCTTGTAATTTGAATTTTTAATCATCTTAATTTCAAGTTTTTTCAATTAATCATTCTCATTCTACCTTTCTTAATCTTTTAATCTTGTTTAATTTTAATCATTATGTAGTTTAATTAATCATGTTCTTGTTTGATTGATGTTTTTTATTGATTGTACTTATTGATTTTTATGTGTTTGATTTTTATAGCTTATAGTGTTTTAGTGCTTATTGTGTTGATTTTCTTATTTTTAATTAAGTGCTTATTAGTAAATTTTTATAAAAAGTTGTTTTTAAATATTTTCATTATTTAGTGTTTTTAAAAGTTTTTAAATTTTGGCTTATTAGCTTTTTCTTAAAATCAATTTGGTTAAATTTTTAGATAAGTGTTTATTAGATTTTAGCTTATTTGCATTTTATTTGTTCTTATCCGGGTTCTTAAAACCCTTGTATTCCGAATAGTGTGCATCTTCATTTATTCTGAATAGTGGCCAGCTCATTTTATTCCGGATAACATCAAAAAGGCAAAACCCGGATAAAACACACTATCAATATTCCGGATAGTGGAAATATAACTAAATCCGGATAAGACAAAAAACATTTCCCCGGATAAGACTAATAATATTCCGTATAAGCAATACATCAAGATTCCGTATAAGACAAAAACATCAATATTCCGTATAAGTGCAACGTAAATATTCCGCATAAGATAAATTGACATGGTTGCCTACTAGCCAGTTTAAGGTTTCCCGCCAAATTGCTTGAGCAGCTAGGCTGCTAGTTTCTTTATTTAATTTATTTATATTGTTCCGTAATTGTTTAGTTTAATCTGAAAGTTGTTCCGATTTTAATTTTGAAAGTCACGTATTTTTAGTTGAATTTTTCGTCAATTTTTAGTATTAGTATTTTTTCCAAAAGTTTAAGTTTTATCTTTTATTTAGTATCCGCTTTAGCTTTTGTCTCGTTTATTTTTAAAGTATCATCTTAGTTTTATTCTCTCCTTTTTCATTAAGTAAACTTTATTTTCGAGTCGATAGTTAATTTCTTCGTTTAGTTTTATTTTTATTAATTGTTTTGCTTTAATTTACGTTTTATTATTTATATTGTTTCGTTATTTTTAGTTTGTTTTTAGCTTATTTTTATTGCTATTCGCATTTACCTTTTACTTAAAAATAGATAACCAAAACCATTTCTTTTATCCACCAAAGACGACTGAGTCGCACTTTTAACCGGTAATCAATTCGAAATGAATCGAGACGAACAAATTTTCATACTTGGCCAAAACCCAGTTATTAAATGGCGCCGCTGCCGGGGACTTCTATCGAAGTTAAGTGGGGTTTTTCTTGTATTTTTCCTCATTTTAACCGAAAATTTGATTTGCCTTATCCGGAATATGATTTTAGCTAGTTATCCGGAATATTAGATGTAATCCGGAATCACGTTATGGAGCTTATCCGGAATATTGGGGTTTACTAGTTCGGAATAATTAAAAATGACCAAAATGAAAATAAGCTAGAATCTAATAAGCACTTATCTAAAAACTTAACCAAATCAATTTTAAGAAAAAACTAATAAGCCAAAATTTAAAAACTTTTAAAAACACTAAATAATAAAAATATTTAAAAACAACTTTTTATAAAAATTAACTAATAAGCACTTAATTAAAAATAAGAAAATTAACTCAATAAGCACTAAAACACTATAAGCTATAAAAATCAAACACATAAAAACCAATAAACACAATCAATCAAAAACATCAATCAAACAAGAACATGATTATTTAAACTACATGATTATCAAAATTAAACAAGATTAAAAAGATTAAGAAAGGAAGAATGAGAACGATTAATTGAAAAAGCTTGAAATTAAGATGATTAAAGATTCAAATTACAAGATTAATGAAAAAGCTTGAAAAACATTAAGGAAAGCTAGAGAGAGAAAGTAATCTACTCCTACTCCTAAACTAATCTACTCCTAAAAATGACTAACTACCTCCTAATGACACATTAGGAGGGTATTTATAGGAAGAGTAAAATGTTGATGCTTTATTCATTCTTTCTTCTTGTCTCGACTCGATTTAAATTCTTTGTCTTTCTCGACGTCATCTCGGGATTTGTCGATATAAATTGAACTCGTCTTATAATTTTCTTCTTTAATTAGACTTGGTTCTTCGACTTCATTAAACTTCCGTCTTTAGACTTTTTCTTCGATAAATCTTCAGAATAGGTCTTGGACTTCCATTCTTTTTGCACTCTTGATCTTTTGACTTCGTCTTTTGTCTTTTTCTTCGATAAAAGCCCGTGAAAGCCCGTGTTTTCTTCCTTTTTCATATTTTGGTCATAAAACACAATAAAAACACAAACCACGCATAATTCCGACTTTTACGACATAAAATACACATTTTGGTCTTGTTATTATTGGAAATAAGTGGTAAAAGGATAAGTGTTTTCACACTTATAAATGCTTACTTAATCTAGCTGTTGTGCAATCTTGGCATGTTTTCCAACTTGATATTAACAAATGCCTTTCTTTATGTTGACCTTGATGAGACTGTTTACATGAAAGCACCCCAAGGATATCTTCCTGGTGGTGATAACATGGTTTGTAGGCTTAAAAAATCATTGTATGAGCTTAAACAAGCTCCTAGGCAATGGAATGCTAAGCTTACTGTTGTCTTGAATGAAAATGGCTTTATTCAAAGTAGATATGATTACTCCTTATACACTAAGTCTTTTGGTAATATCTTTCTTGCCTTACTTGTGTATGTTGATGATATCATTATTACTGGGAACAACATTGTTGAGATTGAGAAGTTTAAAACCTTTCTGAAAACTAAGTTTATGATTAAGGACTTAGGAAAGTTGAAATATTTTTTTGGGTATTGAGGTTGTTGATACTGATGGTGGCATTTGCTTGAATCAAAGGAAATATGTGTTGGACCTTCTTTCTGAGTATGGTATGCTTGCTTGTAAACCTGCTAGCACCCCCTTGGTTACTAAACTTGCTATATCTAGTGAACCCACTATTGATGATCCCCTTCTTGATAATGTTGTTGATTATCAGAAGCTGATGGGTAAGCTTATCTACTTGACCAATACCAGACCTGACATATCTTATGCAGTTCACTGCCTAAGTCAATTTATGCACTCCCCTTTGAAATCTCATCTTAAGATAGCCTTCAAGATATTAAGATATCTCAAAGGTTCTCCAGGTTTGGGCATTCACATTAAGAAGACAGCTGGTATGTTTCTTAATGCTTATTCTGATGTTGATTGGGCTAAGTGTGTTGTCACTAGAAAATCTGTTACTGGTTATTGTGTGTTTGTTAATAATAATCTTGTATCTTGGAAGAGTAAAAAACAAAATACTCTCTCCAAATCTTCCACTGAAGCAGAGTATAGAGCTCTTGCTTCAGTGACTAGTGAGGTTATCTGGATTCTTAAGGTTTTAAAAGATTTACAATATGACAACCTTTTGCTTGTAACATTCTACTGTGATAGTAACTCAGCTATCAAGATAGCTGCTAATCCAGTCTTTCATGAAAAGACTAAACATTTAAAAATTGACTTGCACTTTCTAAGGGAAAAAATTCTAAATTGTGTAGTTAAGACATGTAAGGTGGATTCTACTAATCAAATAGCAGATATCCTCACCAAAGGACTGTATACATTGCAACACAATATCCTTGTTAAAAAACTTGGAATGCTTAATCAGTATGATGTATCTGATTAAGGGGGGATGTTAATTTTTAGGACCTAATCAGATACCTCACTTCACCTTCAGAGACTTATTGTGGTTGTTTTATTGTTTCAGTTATTGCTTTAGACTTTCTATGATTGATGCTTATCACTTGGAGGACCATTGTTGCCAAAGTGTGTAAGTATGAGCCATGTCCAGCTTAAGCCCAAGCCCACATTCACACTAGCCCTACAACGGCTCTTTGTGTTTGTATATCATGTGACGACGCTTCATTTGTTGACCTTATCTGTGTTTATGAGTCTCTCTTTTCAAATCATGTAACCCAGGTCATTTTGTTCTTTATTTTTTTAAGAGTAAATTGCATAAATCGTCCTTAAAGTTTGGTTAAATTGCATGTTTCGTCCTAAACGTTACAAAAGTGCAAGGATCATCCCTGTGGAGAAACTTTAATGCAAGTATCGTCCTTATGAGGAAAATTCTTGGGACGAAACTTGCAAAATTGCCAAAACTTTTAGGACGAAACATGCAACATAGCTAAACATTAAGGATGAAAATTTGTGAAATAGTTTGATTTTAGGACGATATCAACACTTTCAAAATATATAGGACGAAACATGCAAAATGACCAAACTTAAAGGACGATTTATACGATTCTCTCTTTTTTTTAAAACTATTATCACTTTAATCATACCAGATTAAGCTCGAGAACACAAACGGAAAGAGATATTTTGCAATCGTTAGATCACCCCATAATCAATAATATTTGTATGAAAGATTTATATGTATTTTGTTGCTGGTTTAACGCAACTGTGTATGCCATAGTAGTAAAGGCTTGTTGTATAATGTATTGTCCCGCAAAAACCTCACCGCGAAAACCCGACCTCTGCAGCGGAGCTCAGGTTGAAAACCTTGTTTGACTGATGTGCAAAAGTACTGCACCTTACTTACATTTAGCATAAGACAACCTTGTCTTCCGGTATTTCCTCGTAAATAGATATTCTTTTTATAAATAAAGTCAAAGATTACATATCATAAAAGTCAAATGTATACTAATAATTACGAGTACTAGTTAGTACTAGCCTAAAATACCTAAAACGCAATTCTTTTGTTTATACGTCCTTCCCACCTGGAAACAAGCGCTCTTCGGAATACTCGTCTTCGTTCATATGGATCCACCATTTCTTTACTTGGCTCGATTATATATCGAGCCAGAAAGATTAGAGAAATCTTTTAGAACCATAAGGAGCATCCTGTCACCAGTTACTTCTCTGATTCCTCTAATCATATCATGTCGAGATATCTTGCCTTCAAGGTAACTGCGACGGCATTGCGTGATTTCCTTGACGGATTTAGGAGGCAACATATTGGATAATTTTGCGATGAGATCAGAAATCGGTATCGACGGGGACACTGCTTTCCCAAGACGAACTCCATTTACTTTGTTCATCATCCTTTGCGTCTTGAAACTGATGACAAATTCCGGCAAAATATGAGTGCTCATCTGACTACTCCAGATAATATATTTCTTAGGAGATGCAACATCATCAACACCCGAATCGAACTTGTCAGAACTCGGGTGACATTGTGCAGAAAAACGATTAACAATTTCCGTTTTACCCAACAAAACGCGACAAAGCAATACGTGCTTCACTCCATCACCATCAGCAGTTGCAGACTCCACACTCTCAAGTGGCGAATGATCAGCATTCAGCACGACAGCATTCCCAAACCCCGTACAGTTGCCTATATCCTTATAACTAAACCCGTATTCCACAATCCTATGAATCTCGTCTTTGGAACAAGCACTAAACCATCCGTACTTCACATTCGTCTCCCCTCCGTTTTTCGCCCCGATGGCGTTCGCGTATATCTGAAAGGAGGTGACCTTAGCTTGACTAACCACACTCACATTAAACATATTCCTATAAACACATTCCACTTGAGCTTTCATCCCATTTTCAGCTAGTTTCCCAACGAAATTGTTGGATATTATTCTATGCAACTTATCACCCTCTTCCAGCTTAACCAATCTATTAACCGTAGTCTTTTTAACCGAGTTTCTAGTATTAACCACGCTTTCACAGTCGGAAACAACCGACTGGTCGTCACCTGAACTCTGACCGGAAAACTCACCATCATCATGTTCATGGAAAAACACTTGAGAAGACATTTTAAGGAAAAAAGTTTAAGAAAGTGTGAGAGGTAGAATTAATGAAGGTCGGTTCAAGCTAGAGTTTATGTGTGTGTGAGAAACTGTAAGGGAGATTGGTTTATATATGAAATGAAAGTCGGTTTGTGGTAATGAAATGGCGGTGTGGATTTATTGTTGGCTTAAGTCGGTTGTTTTTTAATCGGATGTTTTTTACTTGCTCAGAAAGGGTTGGGTTAAGTCGGTTGTTTTTACTTACTCAGAAAGGGTTGGACTTAACAAAAATGACGTATTTAGTCCCTCATGAATGACAACCTAACACTTTTCGAAGGCCGAGTAGAGAGCGTGTTTTTTTTTAAATGCTTTTTTTGTGTATGCGAGGGGTTAATATGTGTTCTGACTCATATTTTGGTGGGAAATTGATTATCTTACTATATAAGTGTCAAGTGTTATTTGATTTAAGATTTTGGAAGTTTAAATTATAGTAAGAGAGATATGAAAAAACTAAAAATCATCTTTCTGGCATCTTAAAAAGTCGAATTTCATCATTTATTAATTTTTTAAACATCGATCTTTCTTCTTGAGTGAACGATGGACTATGCATTTTTGTGGACAGACGGTGTAAATGTTCTTTTCGTTAAATATTAACAAAGTTTTAAAAAAATAGTATTTTTGTCTTTTCCTTCAAAAAGATGTATGATGAACCTTAAAATTACTTTTTTTGAAAAAAAACTTAATTTTTTTAAAAAAATCTTTTTTCTAAACAAATTAATTTTCTTTTGAAAAAAAATTAATTTTTTTCGAAAAAAATAAAAAATTTGAAGTTAAGAAATATAATTATTTATCGAAAAAAATTAAAACTTTTTCTAATATATTAAATCTTTTTTTTAATTTTTTTTTTTAAATTTTACCAATTTTTTTTTAACACTTTCTAAATAAATTCAGATTATAGAAAGAAAATTTTAGTTACTTTTATATTTTAAACAATTTAGAGAATATACATTAAAAAATTAATAAATTTAAAATAACTTATAATTTTAAATAAATTTAAATTTTCTGTTAAAAAAATAAATTATTAATTTTAAAAAAAATTAAGAATTTTATTTTATTTTCGAAAAAAGTTATAAAAAAATTATTTTCGAATTTATTTTCAAAAAATAAATTTATTTTTTTCTAAAAAAATTTAAATATTTTTCAAAAAGAAGATTAATTTTTTCTAATTTTTTTTATTTTTTTCAAATAGAAATAAACTTTTTTTTAAGAAAATTAATTTTCTTAAGAATTTTCTTAATCAAAACATTTTTTTAAAGTGCATCATACATCCTTGTAGAAGAAAAAAAACAAGAATATCTTTCATTTAAGACTTTGTTTATAAAAACGAGAAAAACATTTACACGTCCAGAGGGATATATAACGCATCATTCAGTAACGAAGGAATGATTGGTGTCCAAAAAGTTAACGAATGATGAAATCCGATTTTTAGACATACCACAAGGATGATTTTAGCACTTCTCTCTTATAGTAAATTCAAATTTTGAGAATTAAAAATTTTAAAATTTAAAATATGTACGCATATATAGTTGACATAACTTCAGAATATTTTAAAATCTTAATTTTGAGTTGAACCAATTAACGAGTAAATTATTTTTATATAAAATCTAAATATTTAAAATATCCCCAAATATCCTTCAAATCCCCCAACCAAACGAACCGAACCGAAAACAAATTTTACAAACACACGAACCGAAAGTCGAACCGAATTAAATTAGGGAAAACCAAACCGAAACAAACCGAACCGAATACATGGTTTAGACGTATTTTTTGTGTTTTAACACGAAACCGAACAGAACCGAACTGAGTAAAACGAAATATATACACAAAATCGAATACCGAACCGAAAATGGTCGGTTTGGTGTCGGTCGAGCCGGTTCGGCTCGGTTTCTTGGTTCGATTCGGTTTTTCGGCTGGTTTTGCTTAGCCCTTGTTTCAAAGATATTAATCTCTCTGCTTTATAATGATTAACATTTAATTAAAAATATACAGTTTAAAAAATTATTTATTACAACATTTTCTCTCTTATTTTGTGATAAAATAACTGTTTTATTTTTCACTAATTAATTTAAGTTTTCTTTAAAGTTTGTAATTATAATTTCAAGCAAATGTGATATGGTAACTTTGATCATACTTTTATTATCATTATTAATAGTGGACAATTTAATTATGACATCTTAAAAAGAAACACATGGAGAATAATATTAAAACGAAAGGAGTAATATATTAGCTACTTAATTGAGATAATTGAGAGAGAAGGGTCTTCAATCACGTAATTATTATAGAAAATAATTTACGTAATGATGTGTATCTTAATTTGTGAATGCAAATATTTTAAAGGAATCAACAGCGCGATAGATAAATAGAATTGTTTTTGTAACATTTATGTGAATATTGTATTTTTTTATTAACCTTCACAAGAAAAGTATGAACCCGCTTATTAAGAGAAAAAAATCACCTACTAAATTAATTATAAAGCTAGATGTAAAGAGGGAAAACTGATGTGCACTCGGTGATGGTGTTGAACGGGACGGACTCGTGTAATTACACAACCTAATTTATCTAAACGACTTTCAGAAAGACAGTCATCTGAACAGTTAAACAATTTATTAAACGATTATCACAACCCTGTAACCAAAATTTGAATGGCAAAAAATGAGTGGCCACATTTTTTAACGAGTAAAATCCTTTTGTTTTGATCTAGTTGTTTTTCTTTTCTTTCCCTCTTTTTAGTTTATTTTTTTAGAACGTCAATTATTTCAAAACCATCTCACAATATATTTGACATATCACTCCAATGAAAGAAGGTTGAACAGACAACCTCTAGGTTTTTAAGAAACTCACAAAATCAACCCTTAATGACCAACTTAACTAACCCAATTGGTTATACAAAACAATTTCATTTCTTCTTTCGGTAAAGATTTTGAATTAATTGTAAACACGGTTTGAAATTCGAATGTTTCAATACATTCTCATTATACATTTCAACACAATAAAATCTGTAGAAACTAGAAGGGGTGGTTAAATAGTTTCTCTTCGATTGATGACCAAATTAAAATTACTTTCAATTTGGTTTGTATAAAAACTATCTTTTACTTGAGGCTAAGTTGCATAATGATTAGGTTCAATTCAAATGCACTAGCAAAGATAATAGGTAAGTATAATGATAATGAAATAAGTAAAGAGTAAGGAAGGAGACAACCTAGTGGGAAGACACCAAGATTTATAGTGGTTCGACAACGAGGCTCTATCCTCGTTTCTACTCCACTCCTCGAGTACACCTACTCGAGATTTCCACTATATCCACAAGCTCCCTTCTCGGCGGAGAAAACCTTACATCGTTACTTACATTATTTTCCGACACTAAGCTAAATGTCGAGACCTAATCTTTAGCTAGGACCAATCTACACGACGTTGCCTACTTCAAAATTTAACGACACAAGGTTAGATGTCGGGTTCTAATCTTAAGGTAGAACCAATCTTCACGACGTTGCCTACTTCACCATTTTACGATACAAGGTTAGATGTCGAGTTCTAATCGAAAGCTAGAACCAATCTTCACGACTCTTCACTTTGAAGCTAAGTGAGAACTTCACACAACACAACTACTAATCACTCTTAAGTTTAGTGAGAACTCACAAGACACAACCACATCACTTTATAGTTTAGTGAGAACTTCTGAACAAATCTATTACAACTCAACTAGACTTATCCAAGTACACACATGTAGCTTGGATTTACACAACACAAATCCAAGCAAACACATATGCAATGGATGTACACAACAAATCCAAGTATCCACAAATAACTTGGATGAACACAACTAGTCCAAGTATTCATAAATACATTGGATTGACCTAAAACAAAAAGGGTATCATGATGAATATGACTAGCTCATAGATTCATCTTTATCACAACACTAGTGAGTGAGTGATCTTCTCATTAGACAAGGTAAAGGAGGGGATCAAGAGGATAATCATATGTAAACATCCTTAACAATTTAAGTGATCATTTACTAATGATTATGCTATAGAAAATAGAAAGAGGGCTGAGAAAAACGTCCAATAGGCTTACTCAAAAATGAGATTTGACCCATTATTTAAAGGAGACAAAGTATAACGGATCTATAACGGCTAGCTGTGCGTGGTACCTTATCTCACCCCGCGGTACCATATCGCTAAGGTACCGCGTAGGTACTTAAGGTACCGCCACTAGACTCCGCTCCGTTTTTTTGTCTTTTAGTGGGGTGGGAATATCTGAGGTATTTGAAACCTTCAAAGGATATTCTAACAGCATTTGGAATATGCTATTTTCAAATTTTCATTTTCTATTTTAATAAAACATTTTCTAAAAAAGAAAGTTTATTAAAAAGTCTTTTGTCATATTAACAAAAGTGAGTTTTAAGGATAATGATTTTGATGATCACTAAGTATGATTAAGAAAGGTTAGTGATATGATTATTACCTTGATGATAGTGTTAGTTAAATAATTCATTTTGTGTTTTACACTAAATGTGTTGTATGGTTTGTTGTGATCAAAACTAAGAAAGATTAGTTAATACTAATAATGTTTTTAGGCATCACTTTCATTAACAATCTCCCCCTTTTTGATTACGACAAACGATAAACTCATTTATGTAGAAACACAAAATATGGAATTATTAACTAGTTTATCACTATCATTTCTCCCCCTTTGTCGTAGCAAAAAGGTTAGCACAAGTCTTTGAAGAACATCGAACTTTGCTAGTAGCTCCCCCTTGGTGGTTGCTCCCCCTTGCTTGAGGCACCAAGTTTGTGAGCTAAGGTGACATGCTACACAAAGGTTAGTAGAAAGGAAAGAAACACCAATGTATATATGATCACTACCTACTAAGTAACTTGAGAGGGAGAAAGAGAAGAAATCTCAAATTAGAAGTAAGTATTTTGCTAAGTATGTCCAAAGAGGTAATTGACAAAATCAAACTTCAATCCAATGAAGATGATAAGCTTGTCAATGGGTTAAAGCTTAGAATTGATGGAATCACCCATAAGCAATTATAAAAATTAACCATGATCAACTCAAAATAGAACAAATGAAAAAGCACATAAATAACACAAAGGTTACATAAAAGGAAAAAAGACACAACAAAGAAGATAGTCATACACACAATATGAGTATCTAAAAGCAATAGATATGGAAAATAAACCACTAAGCATAAGCTAGTCTAAAAGTGATATTTTCCAAGATTGCAAAAAAAATAAAAGACTAAAAAGACGACGATGCATCATTCGAAGTTTTGTCCACCAGAACGAAAACTTGAATAGGAGGTCGAGTGAGGAGGAATTCAAGAAAATTTAACTTCTCATACACATGAGCAAGTTCAATTTGTTGAAATCGACAACAAGCACACGAGGATCCATGATACAACACAAAATCGTTTGATGGGGGTATGGCATCAAACTTAGGGTTTGGTGGTGGTGGGGTAATGGGTTTGGGAATGTTTTCACAATGCCTTGTGAGGTTTGGGAAGGTTGAAACATCATTGAGTTGAGGGGTATTGAAGGATTGTGGTGGTGGGGGAACATTTTCTTTTGCTCCAGTGATGGGGTTTATGGTATAAGTCTCATTCCAATACTTGATTGGAGAGAAGGTAGGGTTTTTGGATGGTTTGGACGAAGATGGTTCATTCTTCTTAACCCAAATAGGTCGAACCGAAATTTTCGGTTTCTTTGAAAGCTTGGATGAGGAAGCTTTGGGTGAGTGGGGTTGTGACAAAGAAATGTCAAGGTTAGGAATGTAGGAGTTAGGCATTGTGAGAGTGTGAGAATGATATCTCAAGGTTATGTGAGAATGAATTCTCAAGGTTGGGAAGGTGTGAGAATGAAATCTCAAGGTTGGGGTATAAGTAAAATGTAATCAAGGTAAGAATTTGAATACAAAATGTGTAGTGTCAAGGAATGTTTAGTCAATTTGAGTAAACAAGGAATCTTGACAGGGTATAGGGTTTTAAAAGTTTTGACCAAAAATTCGTCAAAAGCCACTTACTGTCCGCGGTACCTTATAGGGACCGGCGATTCCATATCGCTAAGGAACCGCGGGACTTTAAGGAACCGCGTCCAGTGGACTTGAAACCATGTTTTTCCTGGGTTTTGGGAAAAACTAAGACTTTTTAAAAAGTTGCAAATCTTGGAATTTTACCTTTATTAGCACCAAAATATGCTAGGGTTGCATAAAGCAAAACATTCACAAAGAATGTCTTGAAAAAGGGTGACAAAATAATTTAGATATCATTTTGAACCAATTTTAGTCAAGTTTAGGGGTTGTGATAGATTTAGGTTCAATTTTAATTTCAAATTAAAGTTGATTAGTGTGCACAAAAGGATAGAAACACACAAATCTAAATCCATAAGTCAATCACATGAAACATTCATTAAGGAAGCAAGTACAAAGACAAATAAAAACTAACTAATACATAGCTAGCTTAACATTAAATCTAGATAAGTAGTTTTCTTTGGCTTGGTTTTGTTGAAAACTCTTATTAAGAAAACTCCATCATTCATCTCCTAGGAGGAGGCATGGATAACAAGGCAAGCAAGAACTCTTGCAACCTCCTATGTAGTCCATACATATCCATCCTTAGGTTATGGATGATGTAGTGGTTGTAGAGACAACATGGACAACTAGGACCATGAGTATGTTGAAACCCATAGTATGGATCACCCAAAAGGAGGGAAAGTGGAACACCCAAAATTGGGATGTTTGAGTTGGGTGGAGGTGGAGGAGGCATGTTCTCCAAGGGTGATGTGGGTGAAAGTAGAGGCATGTTCCCTAAAGGGGAAATGGGTGAGTGTGGAGGTAAATTCTCCAAGGTTGGTGAAATGGGTGAGTTGTGAGGGGTAAATGGTGAAGTCACCAAAGTGTCATCAAAGTCATTCACAAAAGGAATGCTTTGGATTGGTTGGGGTTGTGTGGTCACTTCCAAGGGTGCACTTGGAGTGAAGGGTGAAGAGAGCTCATTCATTCTTTTGTTGAATGAAGAGGATGTAGAACCAATGGAGTGGTTAGTACCATGGGTGGATGATGTCTTGCATGGTGCAAGAGGAGGGGAAGGTGATGAAGAAATGAGGATAGGAGCCATCTCATTCTTAGGTGTGTGGAAAGGTGAGGAGTTAGGCTTGGCTACCTTAATCCTTATTTTGAGTGTTTTCCTTGGGGTGGAGGTCTTGGAAGTGTTTGACGTTTTGGTACACACCATGGTTGATTAAGGTGGTTTAAGGTTTAGGGAAGTATGTTTGATGTGTGAAGAACATGGCAAACAAGGTGGGTTTAAATGGGTGAGGGGATGATCCAAACTAGTAATGGGTTTAAATCATTTTAGGTGAATAATGAATTTAGGTAACCTAGTTTAGGAAATGTGCAGTTTATTACTGAAAATCATGCAAGGTTTACACAAATTTAAGAAAACAGTGTAAAGCAAAGATGCTGTCGTGCACAGTGACCGGCGGTTCCTTATCTAGGACCGGCGGTACCTTATCGATAAGGAACCGCGGGTCGATATGGAACCGCGACCAGAAGGCTTTCAAAAATTTTCCATCCCAGTTTTTGATAAACCCAGATTTTTCCCAAAGGATTCACAAGCCAAAGTTAACTACAGATCATAATCTAATAAGCTAACTATCACAAAGATGCACAAAGCTATGCAAATCACAAACATGAAGGCATAAGCAACATTTAGGATCAAAATAGATAATAATCCAAACATGTAACATAAGTTAATAAACAACTAAACCAAAGTGTTAATAAGCAAATGTTTAGGCTGCAAATGATAACCAAACTTTGAAGCAACTCAAAGTCTTCACCTCCTTTTCTTGCCTAAATCCTTGATCATTTTTCCCAAATACTTGATTCCCTTTCTTGACTTAATCCGGTGTTCATGCAAATCACCTCGGGTTCGAAGATTTTGACGATAAAGTTCCTCTAAATTGAGATTACTATGAACTTCACTAGAGGAATGGTGGGGAGGGGAAGCAATGTCATCTAAACCATCCACGAATGAGTTTGTGGAGTGGTGAGAAGAACTCGAAGAGTCAATGGGAACACTTGTGCCAATGCCATCACCATCACTTGTTGGCATGTCCATGTCCTCATCATTGAACTCTAGTTGGTCGAACTTACGATCAGATCTTGTCTTTCTCTTATATACCTCTTGAATAGGTAGCATGACCCGTTTGACCGGTTGAAACTGAGAAAGATCAAGATTTGGAAAATCACGGCCAACCCTTTTAAAAAGGCGAGTGAGAAGCATTGCGTAAGGGGGGTTTGTTTTAGGCTTTTGAATAGCATAATTGATCCGTTGAGCGATAAAATATGCCAAATTGTACTTGGTGTTGGTAAAGATGCAATATAACATATGCACCAAACACGCCGGAACATGATCCCGGTTTCCACCAAGACAAAACACATTTTCCCTAAGAATATTGGTCCATTGAACCATATTATCATTAAGGTCGCTCAATAGAACCTCATGACGTTTCACCGAACGTACGTTAGTATGAAGGCTTCTCTTAACGGGTCGATTACGCTTTTTGGAGACAATGTCGACAATGAAGTCAATATCAATTTCCTCATGATCATTTGGAGGACAATTGTTGGATTCAAGGAGAGCACTAAGCTTCCATTTATCCGTGAAGCGACAAGTGCCTACAAATGGGACATCAAGAATTTGACCAAACACTTCGAGAGAGTATTGAATGAGTTGATCTTTCAAGATGAACCTAACAAATATTCCATCATTGTTTTCAATAACGGAGTATGTGCTAAAGAACTCCAATAGGAATCGAGGATAGATGTCTTCCTTAATGTTCAACAAACAACCAAATCCAATGTTTTCAAACATGGACTTGATGTAGACATAATCCTTGATATCTTTTTGGACAACTCTACCCTCATGAAAGCAACGAGATTGAAGAGAGGAAAAAGTGTGGGCAAGGTGAGTTGAGTGACAAAAGTCGGATAGGTTAGGCATATATTGTTTGGTGAGTTGATGATCCTTTTGGTATTGTGAAGGCATGATTAGTACCTAAATAAACACAAGACAATATTTCTCCAATCACTCATATGAAAATCAAAAAGGAAAACGAAAAATGAAAATGTGTTATATCAATTTCTTGACAAACATGGAATTGAATCCATATCATTCTCATGTTCACAATGTATCTATTCCATCATTAACCAAGAACATATGATCTATGCTAGATCAACAATGGATTAGAACATTGGTTTTTCAAAACAAGGTTTTTAGGTAAGGATTAACAATGTCATTACCTACTTGTTCATGGGTTCATCTCAAATCCATCATTCAACCAAAAACATTTAGCCTAAATTCGGATTTGTTCTACAAGTGGGTTTTAGTGAAATCTTAATGAATATCAACCTAAGGAATCATAGTAAAACAACCATGTCAACCCACATTCCTATTAAGGTTTTAATTCAATTTCAATTTTAAAAATCCCCAATTATGAAAGGATGAACCCTAGAACAAAATAGATGAAATTGAAAGAAAATACTTACAATTAATTGATGTTAGATGAAGGATGAGTGAAACCCACAACTTGGAATCAATTAATTTGAGTGATTGAAGGTTTTGGAAGCTTCAAGAATAGTGGAAAAGGTAAAACCCGTCGGCTGTGTGTTTTTGGGAGAGAGAGAGATGGTGTTTTGAAGATGAATAAAATATTCAAACTGGCGCTCTGACAAGACTTACTGCCCGCGGTACCTTATCGATAAGGAACCGCGGGTTTGAGTCGCAGAGATAAGGAACCGCCTACAGAGGCAGGTTTTTATCTATGAAAAACGCCAAATTTTGAAAATCCAGTTTTTCTAAAATACTTAAGATTAAATTTTGAGCCTTTTAGAATATCATTGGATCATTAAGCAATATGCCTTAACGAAGGATTACGAGTTAAATCAAGATCGAAAAGAACCGAAACGGACAAACGACTACTCGTAGCAAAACGACTAAGTGGAGAGAAGTCAAGGGAAGTGAATCAAGACTAGGACCAATGCTCAAGGGATTAATGACAATCTTCAAATAGTTGTAACGAAGAGCTTGTGTCATATATAGTGGTTTAAGACGTGCCTTTCCGGCGAAACGTTAAACGGCTTTGGTAATGAATAAGCACAAAGCAATTATTCAAGTATAGACTAAGATCACTTTCAATAATAGTCTTAGTCTAAACCAAAATATGAGCAAGGTATTAATTCACTTTCTCTCCCACAAAGGGCCTACTAACCGTATGGGTGCAAACCATGGAAATCATGCTTGATACTTTAAGCTTCTACTAACTCACTCTACATCACCATAGTGAGTCAAGTATCCAAGCAATGAAGGTTTGAGAGGATAAAAGAAAAGAAACACAAACCACAAATAAATGTCAAGGCAAGGATGCCGAGAACAAGCACATAGTCAAGTAATGATAAAAAGAATGATCAAAGGGTGTGTGGAAGAACGAAAGCGTACCTTGGCCACAAAGAGCAATCCATGAAGGAATAAGTGCTATGCCAATCAATGACTATGATGAGTACTAAGTATTCAAGGACTAGTATCATTCCCAATCATCTTGGTATCATCATTCAAAGATGTTAAAGATCAATGAATATGATTCTTCTACAAGTGCAAGTAACTCAATCCACAACCAATTAAGTGATTGATCTTCATGAGTACCTACACAAAGCAAGATGCAAACTAGTAGATACATTTCAAGAGTATATCTAAAATGCATAAAGGCTACTAATCTTAAGTGGGATGCAATATTATCAATTAAAAGACATATTTTCAAAGAAAACATAGTTTTGACCAAAGAGAAACTTTAGTACAACTAGACCTTCTAATTTGAGGAGACAATGGATCGATCCAAGTTTCAAAGTATAATATACTTCAAAGATCTTGAGTGACCATCGCTCTGATACCAATTGTAGAAACTAGAAGGGGGGGGGGGGGGGGTTAAATAGTTTCTCTTCGATTGGTGACCAAATTAAAATTACTTTCAATTTGGTTTGTATCAAAACTATCTTTTACTTGAGGCTAAGTTGCATAATGATTAGGTTCAATTCAAATGCACTAGCAAAGATAATAGGTAAGTATAATGATAATGAAATAAGTAAAGAGTAAGGAAGGAGACAACCTAGTGGGAAGACACCAAGATTTATAGTTGTTCAACAACGAGGCTCTATCCTCGTTTCTACTCCACTCCTCGAGTAAACCTACTCGAGATTTCCACTATATCCACAAGCTCCCTTCTCGGCGGAGAAAACCTTACATCGTTGCTTACATTATTTTCCGACACTAAGCTAAATGTCGAGACCTAATCTTTAGCTAGGACCAATCTACACGACGTTGCCTACTTCACAATTTAACGACACAAGGCTAGATGTCGGGTTCTAATCTTAAGGTAGAACCAATCTTCACGACGTTGCCTACTTCACCATTTTACGACACAAGGCTAGATGTCGAGTTCTAATTGAAAGCTAGAACCAATCTTCACGACTCTTCACTTTGAAGCTAAGTGAGAACTTCACACAACACAACTACTAATCACTTTTAAGTTTAGTGAGAACTCACAAGACACAACCACATCACTTTATAGTTTAGTGAGAACTCCTAAACAAATCTATTACAACTCAACTATACTTATCCAAGTACACACATGTAGCTTGGATTTACACAACACAAATCCAAGCAAACACATATGCAATGGATGTACACAACAAATCCAAGTATCCACAAATAACTTGGATGAACACAACTAGTCCAAGTATTAATAAATACATTGGATTGACCTAAAACAAAAAGGGTATCATGATGAATATGACTAGCTCATAGATTCATCTTTATCACAACACTAGTGAGTGAGTGATCTTCTCATTGGACAAGGTAAAGCAGGGGATCAAGAGGATAATCATATGTAAACATCCTTAACAATTTAAGTGATCATTTACTAATGATTATGCTATAGAAAATAGAAAGAGGGCTGAGAAAAACGTCCAAGAGGCTTACTGAAAAATGAGATTTGACCCACTATTTAAAGGAGACAAAGTATAACGGATCTATAACGGCTAGCTGTGCGCGGTACCTTATCTCACCCCGCGGTACCATATCGCTAAGGTACCGCGTAGGTACTTAAGGTACCACCACTAGACTCCGCTCCGTTTTTTGTCTTTTAGTGGGGTGGGAATATCTGAGATATTTGAAACCTTCAAAGGATATTCTAACAGCATTTGGAATATGCTATTTTCAAATTTTCATTTTCAATTTTAATAAAACATTTTCTAAAAAAGAAAGTTTATTAAAAAGTCTTTTGTCATATTAACAAAAGTGAGGTTTAAGGATAATCATTTTGATGATCACTAAGTATGATTAATAAAGGTTAGTGATATGATTATTACCTTGATGATAGTGTTAGTTAAATAATTCATTTTGTGTTTTACACTAAATGTGTTGTATGGTTTGTTGTGATCAAAACTAAGAAAGATTAGTTAATACTAATAATGTTTTTAGGCATCACTTGCATTAACAAAATCATCATTTTACTTGATTGCAAGCTATAAAAATATGACCAGCCAAGACTCGCAAATGAATTTAACGAGGATTAATGCCCGCGTTTCGTCACGGGGTGTTTTAATATTATGATAAAGGTTTATTCGAGGTTGCCATTAGAGTATCATGTCGAAGCTAACAAAGTTGCAAAACACCCTCGCAAACACTGATAGAATATGAAGCATTTGTTTCCTTTAATAGTTTGTAGCACCAGTCAGTATATACATGTACATAAAATAGCTATGGTTTGTTTTCAGTGGATTACAATTCTAACACAAATGAAATTACACATTATGAAGTTTTCTAAATATTGTTCTAATGATGGGGACTTATTAATGTATACAACATCAGCTTTGTTTCATATTAATATTTGTAAAGACTTGGACCGTCATATTGGCATACATGTAGTTTGAGAATGCTTTTGAATCAACAGCTTTTGGAACAGTCGTAAACCCTTTAACACGTTTCCTCGAGTCTTTGGGTTCCTTAGAGTTAGCTAAAAGTTAGTGATGGGTTTTCAAAGGGTTGCAGCGCTATGTATTGGGTATGTTCACATGTTTTCTGAAAATTAAGCTTCTGTATACGAATTCCAAACGCGAAGTATATATGTAGCAGCAGTAGACTACTTCTAAAATGTGACACATTGTGATGCAGCTTTCGCCATTTTTGCCTTATCATCACCAAATACACAAAAATAAATCTGCACAAAATAGCATGATTAGTACATTGTATAGAACCAAGCAGAAAGCAAACTTGGTGTAACACCCTATTTTGATAAATGGAATATCACAGGATAATTATGGCATGTCATCAAAGCATACAAGGTAATGTCTAAAACATTAAATGACTATAAAAGAATCCGGAAACAAACATCGGACCCACATAAGCTCCACACACGAAATCCATAAGTATAAAATGTAAGGAAATGACTAAAGCATAAACATAAGCAATAATGAATAGCAGCGGAATAAATGTATGTCCTAGAAAACCTGGTTTAAGTTCATAATACTGGTTTATATTTCTGAAAAGACTTATGTTTAGTTTATCTTGAAAATCTGTATTTTAAATATGTCGAGAGCCCATATAGGTCATGTTATATCCACGTGCATGAATACTTGGAGGGGTGACCTCGTCATGCAATTAGAGGGGCTGCCTCTAATTAATATATAAAATGAGTGGAGGGATCAGCTCCTGTAACGGATGCAAGACACACACCACATTTACCATGAAATCATACTACTTGTCCTAAGATGCACCCATTCGCCCCACATGATAATAACAATATTGGCCAAAACTATAAATGGACGCTGCGAGCAATCACTCTCACCGCAGAAGAGTCATAACACTGGTGCCTCCAGTGCTATGGTTATGGAACTGCATAACTAGGTGAAACTGGCATGCATGTATATAGCTCAGTCAATCTAAATTAATCATACATATACTGATGTGTTTAAGACACTTAAAATACTAGGGAAAACAAATGGCTGCAAACGGGGAAATCCTAAGTATAGGAAAGAAAGATGTCGTTACTGAAGGACGGAATATCCGTACCTTATGTCCAGTAAATGAAGACGATAACGAACGTAGACGATCACTCCGACTTCACAATAGCTACATAATGAAGGGACATGAATAAGAGTCGATCTTACTTATACATACTTGTTATTTACTTGACGTGTTCATACTTATTATACTTGTTCTTGTCTTGTCTTAATATTTCATGTTTTAACATGTATTTCTTATAGTTCCATGTGTTTTAGATTCGTGTGTTTCATGTTTTAAGTGTTATTATACTTGTTATAACATAATGAGTAACTTTCTAAAAGTAGCAGGTTTCTATATATAGTAACTTTTCAAAAAATAGCAAGTTTCCATATATAGAAATAATTACAATATCAATATTAGGCTCCTTATAATTGTATTGATTAATATCAATTTTTAAATAAATATAAGGTACTTAACTTTCCAAAAATAGTAAGTTTCTAAAAATAGGAAGTTTCCATAATTAGTAAGTTTCCAAAAATAGAAAGTTTCCATATTTAGCATGTTTCTATAATTATTATGTTACCATATTTAACGTATTACCATAAATAGCATGTTACCATATTTAGTATATTACTATAAATATCATATTACCATATTTATCATGTTGCCATAACTAATATACTTTCATATTTAATATGTTTTCATAATTAATTATATACTTATTTTATGTCATGTATTATTATAATATAAAGATTAATAATTAATAAATACTTAGCTTATTATTAATTAATAATATCATGTCATGTTATTATAAGTTTAATATTGATTAATAATATTACATGTTCCATATTATTAAACTTTACTTTAAAAAGATATTAATTAATTTAACCTAAGTTTAATTAATTAAATTCATGTTCATAAATAATTCAATCAATTAATTAGTATAGCCTAAGTTAATTTAAATAATAGTACATACATATTTTATCATGGTTTTATTTAAATAAATATAACATAAGTTTTATTTTAATTAAACCAAAATTAATTAATATCTAAATTAAGTAAATTATAACATAACTTAATTTTTATAATTGGTTTAATTATATATTTTCTGAAAAAGCCAAGTTCCCGAGCCCGTAACCCGAAGAAAAACCGGACTGGACCAACAAGCCAAACCAACACCACTCAGCCGGAGGCTGGTGGTGTTAGCCGACGGCTAGTAGCCTTTGGCTACAGTCGTGGTTCACCACTGGCTGATCGTGGCTTGCCACTGGTTGGCTGTGGTTCACACCATCCCTACTCGGTTACCACTAGCTAGCAAAACCCACCACGACCACAACCGAGTTCCCACTGTTCGGCCAAGATCCCCACTGTGGGGGTCTTGGTCGCTTGCTGTCCGAGAACCACGCACCACCAAACCCAATTGGGTGTCGGCTGGTGGTTTGGTTTAACCACCGAGAGCTTCAAGCTCTCGGTTTGCGTGCGTCGGCCTAAACAAACACCACCCAAAACCTTTTCTTGTTTTATGTTTTAATATCACTTGTTTTTATTATGATTCTAAGATTGATTTACATGAACATAAGTAAAATCAAAAGAATAATAATAATAGATAAAGGTTTTGGTGATACAAACCGTGTGAATGAATTGGTGATACAAACACGAACACGTACGCGTGAGATTTATAAATCAAAATCAACAAACACCCCCTTTTTGTGTCTTATTCGCCCGCGGCCAAAGAAAAAGAAGAAGAAGGTTTTGGTTTTTTCTTGAAAAATAATAATGAATGAAACCCCTATGGTTTTACCTGTTTAGGATTACAAATGGGCCATTTCCTTCTTTTCTAAACCAACACCAACACACCCCCTTACACTTTTGGTGCTTGTTTTTCTTGCTCAATTATTTATCGTGTATTGTTCGTGTTTATTTATCGTGCTTTATTTCTTGAATGTTTTCTTAATACCGTACGTACATACTTATCGTATATTAGTATTAATGTTTACGTACATAATACTTATAATAATTATTTAATATACATAATATTCATATTAAATAGTCGTGATGCATGTCGTATATTAATTAATTTAAAAGTTTAAATTTAACGGTAACTTCGTGCATTTAATGATCGTAGGATTTTTAGAGCGGGTTTTACTACTCTTCCCCTCTAAAAGAACAATTCGTCCTCGAATTAGAGATACGAAAAGCTGACAAGATGTTATATGCTGAAATGACATATAAGCTGGAAAGACATGTAAGCTGAAATGACATACCCCAGTCAAAACTGGAAATGAGGGTAAGAAGTCCGGATAGACTCCTCCATTTCCCAAGTGGCTTCCCGCTCGGTATGATCCCTCCATAGGATTTTAACGAATGGAATCATCTTTCTCCTCATGACTCGTTCTTGGTGATCGAGAACTTTCTCAGGTTCCTCAATTATGATAGATCCTCTCGAATCTGTTCGAATGGATACGTAACCTTATGCAATGGATGGTAGTTGTAACCTCTGAGTAAGGATACATGGAATACATCATGCACATGAGATAGCTGGGTAGGTAAATCTAGACGATATGATACTTCACCGACACGTTCAAGAATCTCAAACGGTCTGATGAAACAAGGACTGAGCTTGCCCTTGAGTCCAAAATGCTTGACACCACGTGCTGGTAATACTTTAAGGAAACATGGTTGCTGATATTAAACGATATATCTCTACGATGCTTATCAGAATAGCTCTTCTGTCGAGCACGAGCTTCCTGTAGTTTCGCCTTGTCTAGGGCACCCTTTTCACTGGTCACCTCTATCATTTCTGTTCCTTCAAGGATTTGTTCTCCAACTTGATCCCAACAGATTGGAGCACGACACTTTCTGCAATAAAGCATCTCAAATGGTGCATACTTAACACTTGCATGCCAACTATTGTTGCAGGCAAACTCTACCAAACATATGTAGTCGTCCCAACTTCCTGACCGTTCCAATGCACAAGCCCGCAACATGTCGTCTAAGGTCTAAATCGTACGCTTCGATTGACCATCGGTTTGAGGATGAAAAGCAGTGCTAAGCTTAAGTTTAGTGCCCCAAGCTTTCTTCATGCCCTTACAGAATTTAGACGTGAAACAAGGATCGCGATCTGATATGATGTCTAAAGGAGTTCCATGTAGTCGTATGATATCCTAAAGGAATATATCTGCCAATTTGCTGACTGAGAAGTCCTCGCGAATTGGAAGAAAATGAGCTGACTTAGTTAAACGATAAACTATGACCCATATAGCATCATGTCTGCTCTGAGTAAGCGGAAGTCCGGTGACGAAGTCCATGGAGATTTTGTCCCACTTCCATGCGGGAATCTCTAACGGTTGCAGTAAACCACTAGCCCGTTGATGCTCGATCTTAACGAGCTGGCAAGTTAGACACTTAGATACGAAAGTAGCAACATCCTGTTTCATGCCACTCTACCAGAAATGTTGTTTAATGTCATGATATATCTTGGTGGATCCTGGATGAATAGAGAATGGAGAGCTGTGAGCTTCTGTCAATAAGGCTTCCCAGAGTGTAAGATCATTCGGAACACAAAGCTTAGTTCCTTGCCGTAAAATGCCTTCTTTGTCTAGACGAAATTCACTCTGTCGATCAAGGTTCTGAATGATAGCCCAAATCTCACCACCGTCCTTCTGAGCTGCCTTAATCTGAGAGATTAAGTCTGGCTCAATTCTCAGATTAACCCAATATCCATGTTATCCACGTACTAGGAATTCAATGTCTAATTGCTCGAATTCACGTATGATTTCTTCTTGTACTTTCATACCGTTTATAATGCCCGACTTCCTGCTAAGAGCATCTGCCACTACATTTGCCTTGACGAGATGATACTGAAGATTGATGTCATAATCCTTGAGTAGTTCCAACCATCTCCTCTGTCTCATGTTAAGTTCCCTCTGAGTGAAAATATACTTGAGACTCTTGTGATCAGTGAAGATATCACATGATTCACCATAAAGGTAGTGTCTCCAGATTTTAAGTGCAAAGACTACTGCTGCTAGCTCCAAGTCATGTGTAGGATAATTTTCCTCATAAGGATTTAGCTGACGTGATGCGTATGCAATCACTTTCCCATGTTGCATGAGTACACAACCTAATCCTTTACCCGAAGCATCGTTGTAGATCAGAAATCCACCTATACCAGATGGGAGAGTAAGAATAGGTACAGATATTAACAGCTTCTTAAGTTCTTCAAAGCTCTTCTCCTGCTCATCAGTCCAAACGAATTTCTCTCCTTTACGTATCAACTTGGTCAAAGGTAAGGCTGGTCTTGAAAAGTTCTCCACGAATCTGTGATAATAACCAGCTAAGCCTAGGAAACTACGAACCTCAGTTGCAGACGTCGGTCTTGTACATTTAGTGATAGCTTCAACCTTCGTAGGATCCATAGTAATCCCTTCTGCGGAGACAATGTGGCCTAGGAACGCCACCTTTTTTAGCCAAAATTCACACTTAGAAAATTTGGCATATAACTGTTTCTGGCGAAGAATCTACAGCATAATACGTAGATGTTCTTCATATTCTTCCTTGGATTTAGAGAAGATGAGGATTTCATCGATGAAGATGATAACAAATTTGTCTAAGTACTCGTGGAAGACGCAGTTCATAAGGTCCATGAAAACCGCAGGAGCATTAGTGAGTCCGAAAGGCATGACAACGAACTCATAATGGCCATATCTGGTGCGAAAAGCAGTCTTGAGAATATCCTTCTCTTTAACTCGCAACTGCTGATAACCGGATCTTAGATCAATCTTGGAGAAATGTTTGGCACCCTAAAGATGGTCAAACAGATCATCGATCCTTGGTAATGGATACCGGTTCCTAATCGTGATCTTATTCAGCTCACGATATTCAATGCATAGACGAATACTGACATCCTTCTTCTTGACAAAAAGTACCGGTGCACCCCATGGTGATACACTCGGTCGGATGAAACCTCGCTCCAGTAATTCCTGCAGCTGATCTTTCAACTCCTTGAGATCTATGGGAGCCATGCGATAAGGAGCCTTAGAGATTGGTTGAGCTCCTGGGATGAGCTCGATGTTAAACTCTACTTATCGAGTAGGTGGTATACCCAGAAGTTCTTCTGGGAATACATCGGGAAATTCTGAAACAACTGGTTGATCTTGGATCGATGGAACTTTGGCAGTGATATCCTGAATTTAAGCTAAGAAGCCCTCGCAACCATGAGATAGTAATGCACAAGCTTCTAACGTAGAGATGATTTGTACGGACTTTCCTGGTATAAAACCATTGTGAACGTACTCTGGTGCTTGAAAAACGCTAAAGATAACCCGATAAGTATGACAATCAATAGTAGCATGATGTTTGGATAACCAATCCATGCCTAAGATGAGATCAAACTCGCACATATCCAAAGGAAGTGCGTCTACTGGGAGAATATTGTCATTGAATTCTAGTGGAAGATCTCTGTATACTTGAGTAATTCGCACAGAGTCTCGCATAGGCGTAGATATACATAAAATATTCTCTAATGCCGTAGGGATTTTATTAATACTATTAACATATGTAGAAGATATGACTGAATGAGTAGCACCAGTATCGAATAAAACACACGCAGCATGACCGTTCATAAAGAGGATGCCAGTGATAGTACCTGAGGACTTATTAGCTTGGTCCCGTGTAGTAGTGTAGACACGCCCCGAAGCTGGTAGCTTAGGAAGAGCAACACTAGAAGTACCAGCAGTGTCTCCTTTCTTGCAGTCTTTCAACATGTGTCCTGGTAGTCCATACTTGAAACAGACGCTGGCTGACTTACGGCATGTACCGAGATGTCTACGACTACAAGTCGTGCAAACAGGGTAGGTGTAACCTCTTGGAGGTACCCTTGCTACCTGAGAGCCTGTTTAAGAATACTGCGTGAGACATGATTACATGGCATAAACATGACTGCACTAAAGTTTAAATGATAGTTTACCAGATGAAGACGAGTTGTTGGACTGCTGACCCTAAGCATTTTGGTCACGTCTACTCGTAGAGTTCCTATTTATGATGCTGACATGTTAGCATGTGAAAACATACAGCAAGCTGAACATAGAAAAGCTTAAGAATTTAGGGACCTGTTGTTGTTGGACCGGCCGTTGTTGTTACGATAATTGTCATTATCGTTCCTCTTATCAGATCCATAACGGTCGTTCGATTAACCGTTGCCCTTGTTGGCATTTTTGCTGAGTGGCCGGTTGGGACCGATCTCCACCCTTCTGCCTGAAGATACAATTGGATAGGAAAAAGATATAAATGAACATAAAGATTGAAATGAAATGATAACGCTTGATGGCTGAAATTTATACCTCTTCTGAGGACGAGCTTGTTCCTCGTAGTCATCACGCTCATGTAGCATTTCTAAGCTACGTGCTGCATCATTAACTTGTGCCACGTTAGCATATGTACCACTAAGTAAACGAGTTGTTGTAGAGGCATGCAGAGCCCAGCGAAAGTGCTTGGCTTGTTCTTCCGCAGTACCCCCAATCTAGCCAACCTAAGAAACCTCTTCATGAACTCAGTGCTAGTCTCTTCAGTTCTCTAACGAATGGAGTGATAGTCCCTCTTGAGTCCTTCCTGCTCAGATGTCGGAAAGAACTGCGCATAAAACAAAGTCTTGAACTGATCCCAAGTCAATGCAGCTAGCCAATCATCACCTCCATTAGCTACTTGTAAGCTCTCCACCAATGCAGGGCATCACCTTCAAACTTATAGCAAGCCAACCTTTCCTTGTAGACATCACCGCATCCCATAGCATCAAAAATCTTCTCTATATGTGAAATCCAATCTTCCGCATCAGATGAAGTCTCAGCCTTGCTAAAATATCTTGGCTTCTGCTTGTTAAACCTTTCAAGCCAAGTGTGCAAAGTAACCGGTAGAGGAGGAGGATGATTGTTGTTCTGATTCGGGGCGGCCTAGTATTCAGCCCGAATTTGGTTCCTGATTTGGGGAAGCATGGCTTGCATCGCTGCTTGGACAGCTGTTGCTAGCTCTTGTTCGCGTGTCATGACCATCTGACAGTTTAAAAAAATGAAAATAAAATGATTAATCTGATTAGAACATATGGTAAACATAATGAAATGATGCCTGAAACAGTTTATGAAGGCATAGCCAAATGAAAGTGACATGAAAACAAAATTGACATAGTGAGGATGAACGCCTATGGGTCGGTTCATCAAAACAAAATGACATGAGCTATTGTGAACGCGTATGGGTCGGTTCACCAAGCAAAATAATTCGATCAAAAGCACATGCGACTAAATATGACCAGTCCTATACCAACCATTACTTAGTCAAAATTTCTACAACAATGATACATGAAATGAATGAATGAAAACGAATTGTCAGATCTAGGAAGACGCTGATGACTACCCACTAGTCACAGGTCAATTTTAAGAGCCTACAGGTCGAAACCAGGCTCTGATACCATAACTGTAACACCCCATTTTGATAAATGGAATATCACAGGATAATTATGTGTTAACATATAAGATTCAAGCTAACAAGAGGGTGATCCGGAGGTCGGGGAGGATAAAACAAGTATTTAGACATTTTAGAGAGAGAAAGATAAACTTGAAATGAGTGTGTGTATTTAGAGAGAGAAAGTGAAATACACAAATGGAAAATCCTCACCCCTCTATGGAAGTATGGAGGGGTATATATAGGCTAGACATGGAGTGACTTTGACAACTTAGCAAAAGTAGTCCCTCCATGTTTTGCCCATATGAAACTAATGTAATTCCGTAAATGGCGCTCACATTTTAGGGCTAACATTGTGTCATGTCATCAAAGCATACAAGGTAATGTCTAAAACATTAAATGACCATAAAAGAATCCGGAAACAAACATCGGACCCACATAAGATCCACACACGAAATGCGTAAGTATAAAATGTAAGGAAATGACTAAATAGTGTCCAGCAAAGCAAAAGTATGTAAATGCATTAAAGAATGAAAGAAAGCTGACGCCTCATTCCATGCACGTACTCTTGGATTCCTAGCTTTGCCCTTTAGTACCTACGGTATTGGGACATGGAAAGTGATATGGCTGAGCAATATGCTCAGTGTGCGGATATATAACATAGAATGTAAAGCATAAACATAAGCAATAATGAATAGCAGCGGAATAAATGTATGTCCTGGAAAACCTGGTTTAAGTTCATAATACTGGTTTATATTTCTGAAAAGTCTTATGTTTAGTTTATCTTGAAAATCTGTATTTTAAATATGTCGAGAGCCCATATAGGTCATGTTATATCCACGTTCATGAATACTTGGAGGGGTGGCCTTGTCATGCAATTAGAGGGGATGCCTCTAAATAATATATAAAATGAGTGGAGGGATCAGCTCCTGTAACGGATGCAAGGCACACACCACAGTTACCATGAAATCATACTACTTGTCCTAGGATGCACCCATTCGCCCCACATGATAATAATAATAATACTGGCCAAAACTGTAAAGGGACGCTACGAGCAATCACTCTCACCGCAGAAGAGTCATAACACCGGTGCCTCCAGTGCTATGGTTATGGAACCCCCATAACTAGGTGAAACTGGCATGCATGTATATAGCCCAGGCAATCTAAAATAATCATACTTATACTGATGTATTTAAGACACTTAAACTACTAGGGAAACAGATGGCTACAAACGGGGAAATCCTAAGTATAGGAAAGAAAGATGTCCTTACTGAAGAACGGAATATTCGTACCTTATGTCTAGTAAATGAAGACGAAAACGAACATAGACGATCACTCCAACTTCACAATAGCTACATAATGAAGGGACATGAATAAGAGTCGAACTTACTTATACATATTTATTATTTACTTGACGTGTTCATACTTATTTTACTTGTTCTTGTCTTGTCTTAATATTTCATGTTTTAATCATGTATTTCCTATAGTTCCATGTGTTTTAGATTCATGTTTTAAGTGTTATTATACTTGTTATAACATAATGAGCAACTTTCTAAAAGTAGAAGGTTTCTATATATAGTAACTTTCCAAAAATAGCAGGTTTCCATATATAGTAACTTTTCAAAAATAGTAAGTTTCTAAAAATAGAAAGTTTCCATAATTAGTAAGTTTTCAAAAATAAAAAGTTTCCATATTTAGCATGTTTCTAAAAATATTATGTTACCATATTTAACGTATTACTATAAATAGCATGTTACCATATTTAGTATATTACTATAAATATCATATTACCACATTTATCATGTTGCCATAAATAATATACTTCCATATTTAATATGTTTCTATAATTAATTATATACTTATTTTATGTCATATACTATTTTATGTCATGTATTATTAATTATATACTTATTTTATGTCATGTATTATTATAATATAAAGTTTAATAAATAATAAATACTTTGCTTATTATTAATTAATAATATCATGTCATGTTATTATAAGTTTAATATTAATTAATAATATTACATGTTCTATGTTATTAAACTTTACCTTAAAAAGATATTAATTAATTTAACCTAAGTTTAATTAATTAAATTCATGTTCATAAATAATTAAGTCAATTAATTAATATAGCCTAAGTTTATTTAAATAATAGTACATACATATTTTATCATGGTTTTATTTAAATAAACATAACATAAGTTTTTATTTTAATTAAACCAAAATTAATTAATATCTAAATTAATTAAATCATAACATAACTTAATTTTTATAATTGGTTTAATTATATATTTTCTGAAAAAGCCAAGTTCTCGAGCCCGTAACCCGAAGAACAACCGGACCGGACCAACAAGCCAAACCAACACCACTCAGTTGGAGGTTGGTGGTGTTAGCCGGCGGCTAGCAGCCTTTGGCTACAGTCGTGGTTCGCCACTGGCTGACCGTGGCTTGCCACTGGTTGGCTGTGGTTCACACCGTCCCTAGCCGGTTGCAACTAGCTAGCAAAACCCACCTCGACCACAACCGGGTTCCCACTGTTCGGCCAAGATCCCCACCGTGGGGGCCTTGGTCGCTTGTTGTCCGAGAACCACGCACCACCAAACCCAATTGGGTGTCGGCTTGTGGTTTGGTTTAACCACCGAGAGCTTCAAGCTCTCGGTTTGCGTGCGTTGGCCTAAACAAACACCACCCAAAACCTTTTCTTGTTTTATGTTTTAATATCACTTGTTTTTATTATGATTCTAAGATTGATATACATCAACATAAGTAAAATCAAAAGAATAATAATAATAGATAAGGTTTTGGTGATACAAACCGCGTGAATGAATTGGTAATAGAAACACGAACACGTACGCGTGAGATTTATAAATCAAAATCAACAAACATCCCCTTTTTGTGTCTTGTTCGCCGGCGGCCAAAGAAAAAGAAGAAGGGTTTTTGTTTTTTCTTGAAAAATAATAATGAATGAAACCCCTCTGGTTTTACTTGTTTAGGATTAAAAATGGGCCAAGGCCCAGTTTCCTTTCCTTCTTTTCTAAACCGACGCCAACACACCCCCTTTCACTTTTGGTGTTTGTTTTTCTTGCTCAATTATTTATCGTGTATTGTTCGTGTTTATTTATCATGCTTTATTTCTTGAATGTTTTCTTAATACCGTACGTACATACTTATCGTATATTAGCATTCATGTTTACGTACATAATACTTATGCTAATTAATTAATATACATAATTTAAATAGTCGTGATGTATGTCGTATATTAATTAATTTAAAAGTTTAAATTTAACGGTAACTTCGTGCATTTAATGATCATAGGATTTTTAGAGCGGGTTTTACACTTGGAATATGCAATTCTTAACACCCCGTTATCAGCTAGTATTCCATAATTCTGTTAAACATCATGTACCTTTTCCAATACCTTTTCTCATCCGCAGGAGGTACATTTCTAATTGCTCTTTCATAAATCTCCCTGATCCGTTGTGTGTTCCCCACACTTATCTCGAGCCGTATATAATCAAACCATGAATCATAATTAAGCGGATTCTTTCTAACTTCCTCCTCGTATTGAAACCTTTTTCCCAACAATTGCATCTTCAATACCCTTTAGATCACCGTACTGCTTCTCAAATGCAACAAACTTTCTATACAGCTCTTCAACCCACCCCCTTGGTACACGGTCTAGAGCAAATTTATAGATCCCTCTAGCTCTCTCAGTTTCTTTACATCTCTCTTCTAACTCAGCATACGTAACAAAAGTGGTTAAACTTAACTAATAGTATAGTCCATTGGATAGTAATCTGGAATTCACATTTGGAACGAAAATCTAATACAACTGCTGAACAACATACATTAAAAACCATTTGTCATTTTCTCTTTGCTTTCTGTCTATAAAAAATGACCGAGATAAATGTGATATTATACACTAAAAACCAATCATAATAAAATTTAATTCAAATGTTTATACCTCGAGCGTACGACTGCTCATGTTTCAACAACCGACGGTATTCTGTACATACCTATTCGCGAGAGCTACCTGAGGAAACCGATAAACAAAGTACATCATCAACCATTGTTAAAAAAACATGCATAAAATGAGGGTAGGCAAAACACACCTTCTATGTAGTCATAACTAAAGGGTCGTTGCCACAAACCAAAAAAACTTTCAAGCACTTGCAAAGTGTCCACTTACTTGTCTTCATAACTTCAAAAAAAGGGTGTTCAAACGAACTGATCCTAAATATGACCATGCTCATCTTGTTTAGCATCAGAAAGCTCGGTCTCCAATGCGGCTATTACTATATTACTTTAATATCGACACAACGTGCGGGCATATAAAACCTTGTAAACATCAAATTCTGTTAGAGGGTTTCAGATAATACAAAGATCTAATCTACGTATAGTTCTGCAGATCAGAATGCCATGGGTCGCGTTCCTTCATATATTGAGAATAAGGGCATGAACATCTCATCTAAGTATCACCATGTAAAGTTTCGAAGACGCATCTGTCCATTCACCAAATCACCATTCCAAAAATAAGGATAGTTTGGCATATCTAAAGGCAAGAAAGAGGACTTCAAGTTTGTGTTGTGAGAAACAGCATAGCTGGAATAAGGGACGCGAGGCTTTAACTCTACCTGTTTATATGATTACACTAAGGGTTAGTTAACCAATGAATCACACATCTAGAATTGCAATGGCATAAGCGTGGCAGTCTGTGCCACATCACAGAAAATACAATCGAGACTCTGCCAACAAACTTTTTCCCAAAAGTGTCGTGACTGAAAGATCTACTATGGTGGAAGCTTGGCAGTTAGTTTAATTTCATGTCTCTATCTAGTTTGTATCAATAATTATATTGATATTGTAGAAACTAGAAGGGGGGGTTGAATAGTTTCTTATATTTACTTGTTAAAAGATGGTTTTCAAAAAATCCTTTTTCAAAAACTTAGGCTTGAGGAAATATATGAAATCTTCTTATACACAATATGAACAATGATAGTGTAACTAAACTAATACTAACTAATGTATATGCACAAAGAATAAAGAATGTAAAAAGTTAAGGGTAAAGAAAGATCAAACCAAATACCAAGGATTTATAGTGGTTCGGCAACTAAGCTCACTCCTCGTTCCTACTCCACTCCTCGAGTACTCCTTACTCGAGAGTTCACTACACAACAAGCTCCTTATGGTGGAGAAAACTGTACACGTTGCTTAACCAATTTCCGAGTCTAAGCTAAAAGTCGAGCCCTAATCGTAGCTAGGACCAATCTACACAACTATACTTAGTACATACACAACTTCCAAATAGACACAACTACTTGGATCTTCACAACTATGACACAACAACAAATGTATAAGATTTTATCTTCAAAGGATCTTTGGTGGTGGACTCAACACTTCACAAGGATAGTGTTCTTCTTTTTGCACTTGGAGAGGAAGGGATGGATGGGATAGATTCACTTCTAAACCAGTAGTAATCAATCAAATGATCAAGGATTTGAATGATTTAAGAAGTACGTTTGAATCGGAAAATATATGTGCAAAAGAGGTGAAGAGAAAATCTGAGAATGGTCCACTATTTATAGGACAAAGGGCCAACAGCTATATCTGCCCGCGGTTCCTTATCTCAGCTAGCAGTTCCTTATCGATAAGGAACCGCATAGGCACTAGGGAACCGCCAGAGTAGACTCCGCTCCCTTTTTGTCCTTTAGTGGTGGAGGTCTTATCTGATTATAAAATATCCTGAAAGAATATTCCAAATAAAAAAAGGATATGCCATTTTAAAATTTTCAAATATTTAATTTAATAAAACATTTTCTTAAAAAGAAAGTTTAATAAAAAAACTTGTCACACTTAATAAAAAGTGAGTTTTAAGAAAAGATTAAATCACTTGATCACTTGATTAAGATTAGTACTTTTTTATTCATACCTTAAGTGAAAATGGGTAAAATGAAAAAATACTTGAACTCAAGAATTCGTTTTTCGTTGTTTTCGTAAATGCTTGTTTTTACATATTGTCATAATCAAAACTAAGTGACACCGAAAAATACAAGTAACGTTTTTAGGCATTATTGCATTAACAATCTCCCTCTTTTTGATTCCGACAATACATAAACTCAACCTCACAAAAACAAGATTTTCGAAGACGAGTTTAATCATTTCTCCCCCTTTGTTGAAGCAAAAAGGTTGCACAAGTCGGTGTTGAAGAGACGGACCTTACAAAGACTCCCCCTTGGTGCTTACTCCCCCTTGCTTGGGGCACCGAGGAATCGAGATATGGTGACAAGCTACATAGAAGGGTTAGTTGAACAAAAGAAACAACAAACAAGAGATAGCTATAGGTCACAAAAAAAGAGAAGAAAACACAAAGACTAAGATCCAAGTGAAGTCATGTAAATCATACAAAGATGTATGAAAAAGGAAACAAGCCAAAAGCATAAATCTAATCCTAGTTAATCTAGAATTCTTAGATTTGCTTAAATTAGGTGTCTTGTGGATAAGTAACCAATGCTTATATGAAAGACAAGGTAGTGGTGGTGTTGGCTTGGTGGAGATCTCATAATCAAAGAGGAAGAACACTAAAGGGTGGTGGTGGAAAAAAAGATGTTCCACAATCAACATTCTTGGTAGGAGAAATGTGATTAAGATTGTTCTTGGGTGAATTTGGATTGAAAGTGTTCTTGGGTGAGTTGGGATTGGAAGCAATTGGGTAAATGGAGGAGAATCAAGGCTTTCATTAGGAGAATAAGACATTTTAGGATGTGAAGTATGAAAAAATGCTTATGGTTAAATAGGGAAGGCTCAAGGTATTTTTAGGGTGGTCAAAGGGTTGAAACAAAGATTCCCAAAAGTGTTGGAACAAATTTGGAGTTTCAAAAATACCCGAAAAAGGAAGCACTGTACGCGGTTCCTTATCACTTCTGGCGGTTCCTTATCGCTAAGGGACCGTGGTTCATATATGGAACCGCCTACAGAGGCTGTGTTTTGGTGGTGAAGGAAGATTTTTCAATTCAACAAATCTTATTTTCCTTTTTTTTAACGGCAGTTTGGTGCAGCGGAGTATCTTGTGTGCCACCGAGGCACCAAGTCTCTTAACCCGAGTCCGAATCATCTAACGAAGAGAATATCAACCCCCATTCTAGCCATCCAGTTTCCCATTAAGGGGCTTCAAGGCATTGCGATGGGATTCAAACTCGGCTGCCAATTCTGGGAAAATCCCCCACATAGGGAATGACAGGAGTCGAACCCCTGACCTCCCCCACATGAAGACTATAACCAAATTCATCCATCCAACTGAGCTAGACTTCATTTGCAATCTTATTTTCCTAGTCTAACTAATCATAGGGATATGCTTAAAAGCAAAGATAGACAAAGAAAATACATACGCACTCACCAAATAGAGATTTGACCAAAATACATGGATTTTAAAATAAAAATCGATGTAGGAGGTGTGTAAGACAAGACCTTAAGTCACGACACAATGATCCTCCATGATTCTATCTTGTTCTTGCTATGTTTGAGAGAATCATACATATTAATTCTGTAAGCTCGAGATTAATAGCAAGAATCTATGAAAAACGTTTTTAGATCGAATTAACAATGTCAAAACATTGCTCGACCATTTTCGAAAGAGACTTTGAGAAATTTGAAAAGGAGAAGAGAAGATTTTCAAGAAGAGTTTAGGAGACTCAATGACTCAAAGCGATAAAAGACTCAAAAGAAAATAAGAGACTCAATAAAAGGAAAGGAATTAAGGAATATGTTCCATTAATCCTAGACCTAGACGCAAGTAATTAAAAGGTTCCCTCTTAAGTGGCTTAGTGAAGATGTCGGCTAAGTTATCCTCGGAGGGTACCTTCTCAATCGAAATGTTCCCCTTTTGAACATTATCCCTAAGGAAATGGTGGCGAATTTCTATGTGCTTGGTTCGCGAATGTTGCACGGGATTCTTGATAAGGTCTATAGCACCTTTATTGTCGCACATGATGGGAACATCATCAAGAGAAATCCCGTAATCAACAAGCGCTTGCTTCATCCATAGAGCTTGTTGGCATGCTTTTCCGGCACTCACATACTCGGCTTCCGTGGTGGATATCGCAAGAGCGATTTGTTTCTTAGAGAACCAAGAAGTTAAACAACAACCCATGAAGGTACAAACTCCACTAGTGCTTTTCCGGTCCACATAGTCTCCCGCATGATCCGAGTCCGCGTAGACAATGGTTTCTATGCCGGTCCCTTTAGGATATTGTTGGGTCCACTAGATGTGGATCTTGCAGCCTGTCAGGAATGGTGAACGACTTCTGTAATCACAAGTCTATTCACAGAGAGACTCTATACATAATATAAATGTGGAATACAAATATAATAAAGAAGAACAGAATAACTATAAAGACTTGATCCTTTCTAAGGATTTCTAATATTGATAATGACTAGAACTACGTTTGATCAAGGTGTGTCTAACCCTTCTACCTCATGTTCCTTTTATACTACAAGGAAACCCTAATACATCATTAAACAAAACGTGTAAAACTGATATGCATATCCTTTCCTAACATATCTCATGCATATCCTAACAGAATAATAAATAAATAATAACGTTTGACTTTGACTAGGACCAGGAGCACGACTTGCTCCTACTACTACTAGGACCAGGAGGAACTACATACCTCCTAGTCTACCTATTACAATTAACTATTCCAATGGTCCTAACAATCCTCCCCTAAACTTGAATTTGACCTGTTGAGTTCAAGTTTCCTGGTAAAACGGGCAATAACGCTTGAGGATTGAAACAGCAAAAGAAACAGCAGCATCAGCAAGATAAGAAACACAAGAACCGCCGCAACATGAAACACTAGAAGCTTCTCCAAAGCTTGAAACAAATCAGCATCGTGTTGAATCTTTACAGCAACATGAGCAGATTTGATGAGCCTTTACCAAGTATCTGCTCGCTCTTGGGCTAGCCAGTCTTTCTGGTGGAATAAACATCACCCTGGGAGACCAGAACCCAGCCCAACTCTTAGAACGTGAATCAATGGTGAGTGGGGTACCCTGATGATTTTAGGCAAACCATCACAGCCGTCAACGGATTTGATATGTCTTTACCAGAAGTCGTACCCCTCTGGACTCGCCAACTCTCAGCAATGAAGCATCGGTGAGTTGAAAACCCTATAGCTTTAAGCAAGCTATTATAGCTATCAATGGATTTGATAAAATCTTTACCAAGAGCCGTACCCCCTTGGATTAGCCACTTTTCAGTCTAGGACCATGGCAAGTGAAAACCATCCAGTTCTGGGTAACCTGGCAACCATCAACGGATTTGAGAATCACACCAGGAGCCGTACCCTCAAGGTGAATAAACTCTTTCTTGTCGGTTAGACATGGTGAGTTGAGGACCATTTGTTGTGAGGACCAAGTCCAACACCAGATGAAACCAGTAACCAGCACAAGTATGAATCAGCAACCGGAACCCACATTTTGAATCAGCAGATGGTATTGTATTCACAAGTGTAAAATTCATGATTTGTGTAAAGTATAAGCAGATATTATATAAAAAGTATATATATATTTTTTTAACTATGATAAAGGAAAGTCACCAATCACTTTACATATTGGTGAAAAGAATTGCAGTATTAACAAATGATCAAAAACACAAAACATAAAAACTTACAAACCAACCATATCAGAGACCAGAAGCAGCCACCTTATCAGCTTTCAAACGAGCTTGGATCCCTTCCACCAATGCAGTTGCCATAGAAGACTCATTCCCTGGGGGGCACTAGAAATCTGCAAGTGACAAGCAAGCATAGCCTCCATCGAAGCAATCGTCAACAGATAATCCAAGTCGGTGAGCATGAATACCATAAGACCATATTCCAACTCTAACATGTGCACACCACATCCCGCATATAACTTCCATCGCTGAATAACCCATTGTGGTTGATCCTTCCAGACACCAGAAACAGGGGCATGGGGAGGGGCATCAAGCATCATCTTCAAATCAGCCCATACTCGCAGACCAGGCTAGGAGGGCACATCATTAGGATGAACAGGCATGTCGGCATCCACAAACCCATATAAAGCCATAAGATCCTTACGATCCGCCCAAGACAAAATACCTTGCAGACACGAAGCAAACCTAACAGACCCATCACTAAGAGTAATCCTATGAGAGACCGTACCAGGAAGAGTCGTGGAACACGTAACCGTCCAACCAGTAATATATCCATTACCCAAAGGCAAATCAGATTCACTATCAGAAGCTGCATCAATAAGATTTTCGGGAGCACGCTTCTCATAGGGATCAGTCTTGCCACGTCGAGCACGTCGAGCCAACTTCTTGTGAAGCGAACGGCGAGGTGTGGGATCACTAGGCGAGGGTTCAACCTTTACCTTTACCTGAGCAGCAGAAGTGGGAGCAGTAGAAGTAGAATCAATAGTTTGCCTACCCAAAGGATCAACAGGAGCTGCACTAGAAGAAGGAATAGGTTGAGAACCCGGCACGGGTGGTGATGGTGATGCCATAGCAGGTGTAGAAGTGGTGGTGGTAGTGGTAGCAAAGGTGGTGGTGGTAGCAGGACCTGAAGAAGAAACCGGTGGAGCAACCGAAGAAGTAGGGGTGGTACCAACTGTAGAAGCAGCAAAAACCGATGGAATAGCAGCAGAACCAGGAGTAGTATCAGATGTAGGACAAGTAGCAACAGCAGGTGAAGAAGTGGTCACCACACGTGGAGAAGGACGATAAATGAATCGCTCCGGAATTGGGGTGCTCTGATGCTTGACCATTCGTTCATAGAGCGCCTTAAGCTCATCAAAAAACAAAGCCCTAACCCTGTCCCACTTCCAACCAGTAGTGAAATAGGCAGCCGACTGATACTTCACATATCGCTGCATCTGCTTTCGCTCCTCAGCTCTCGACAAAGGTCTGTTCTTACGCTTCTCATGAAGCTGTGCAGCAAGCGCCAATTGATGCTTGCACATTAACACCATGGCTCGAGGAATACAGTTATGCTCATCCACATCCGAGCCCAAAAGATCAGTGAACTGGGAATAATCCTTGGTAAGAATAGTCAACACATGCATCCAATCGCTATCATTCCAATGCATAGCATCATGCTGCACCTGTTCACATCTCTGCTGTTGAAGAGCTTCCTCCTCAGCCCGAGCAGCTTGATCAATTGCGGCTTGCATCCTTTGAGCAGCCTCCTCACCCAATGATACATGGATTTTAGTGTGGTGAAAAAGTTCGAATTCTCGGGATCCTCTCGAATTGATCTCAGTTAAAAGTGGAATGATTGTTCTTGGTGACAAAAAGTGTATTTAGTTTTCTACTCTAAATAAGTGAAGTAAATGAATAAAGATTAAAGCCAGGAATAGTAATTAACAACAGTTAAACGAGAAAGCAGAAAAATACCCTATTCGGAAAAAGTCCTATGCGGAATAACAGGCCATTCGGAATAATATTCCTAATAAGGAAACAAAGATTGCTATTCGGAAAATGTTCCGAATAAGGAAAAATAAAAATTGTTATTCGGAATATGAAGGCTATTCGGAAAAAGTTCCGAATAGGAAAACAACAATTGGCTATGCGGAATAAGTCTATTGTTCGGAAAATAATGTCTATTCGGAAAAATGTTCCGAATAAGGAAACTGAGAAAGGCTATTCGGAATAATTGAAAAGTTCCGAATAGGAAAACGGGAACAACCCTATTCGGAAAAAAGTGAAATGTTCCGAATAAGGCAAATAGAAACTTGCCTATTCGGAATGTTGTCTTGTTCGGAATAAAACTGGGCAGCGAAGAACAGTAGCAATGTAAACTCAATGATTTTCAATCTAAACACCAAAATACTCAAAAAGGTTTTACCAAATTAAACACAAATCATTAACTTACCATAAGAAACAAATCCCACCAATAAAAACACTAAATCAACAACTTTTTGAAATCAAACTTGTATCAAATAAGAAACTTAGAAACTTGCAATAAAAAATAATGAAGAACAAGATGAATAGAAAGATGGAATGGATTGATTAATGAAAAAGTAACAAGGTTAATGATTAAGGATTACAAGATGAAAAGAAAAAGATGAAAAATCACCAAACTCCCTAATGGAGTTGGTGATGGGACGAACAAAAGAACTGGGAAAGAAAAAAATGAAAAACTAACTCCCTAATGTGTGAAGGGAGTTTCTATTTATACTCCTAGTGGTTGGTTGGTGAAGTGGGATTTCTCCCTTTCTTCTTGTCTTCTCGTCTTTTCAGAAAAGTTGACGTTTTTGATTCTGATTCGGGATTTGTTGTCGATTAAATCCAACTCGTCTTTTAATTTCTTCGTTAAATAGACTTGAGTTTCTTCGACTTATGAAAATCTTCCGTCTTTAGTCCTTTTCTTCGATAAATCTTCGAATAGGCCTAGTGACTTCAAATCTTTTGCATCTCTTGGACAATAGACTTTATCTTGAGTCTTTTTCCTTGATAAAACCCGTGCAATCCATGTTTTCTTTAACATTCATCCGGTTAGCTCTGAAAACACAATAAACACAAAAACCACGCATAATTCCAAACAAATGATATTAAATACGTGTTTTGGTCTTGTTTTAGCCCGAATTAAGTGGTAAAAGGATGGGTGTTTACACACCTATCAAATCCCCTACACTTAACCATTGCCATGCCCTCATGCAATGCTTAGTGATAAAGCAATTTTACATTTTTCTCATAATTAATCAACCTTGGCCTTATTTAAATTCTACTAAACAACAATTAAAATACTAAGAGAACTTAAAACTTTAAAGTAAGCAAAAGAATGGAAATAACTTGTAAAGAAATCAAGGACTCACATTAGGGCTTTGGTGTTGCGAAGATTTATCACCCTCAAGTTTCACGTTCCCCAAACTAAGCTTAAAAACGAGATCATTGTTATTATAAGTTAGTAAATCAAACACTTACACACATGGCTTAATTAAATGCTTAAACTCCCTTATTCCTAGTTGTATCTCTTATATTTTATTTTTGTCTTAGAATGATCATGAAGATGCATTTTTGGACTTATTTCGATAGTTTATTAAGGCTGAAAGCAAAGTAGGACGATTTGATCAATAGTTAGCTAAAGGACAAAATCTCTTAAAACTGCTTCTCGGGATATCAAAAAGTTCATATCTTGGCATAACTTGGTTCACGATTTGAGACCTTTCTCGGGCCGATATTTGGCATGTACTTCATACTTCATATCTTCGAGAGACGTTCTTGAGATAATGGTCTTCTCATCATAATAGAGTTTCTTCACTTGGAGACTTTTGAGGGGTACTCCAACTTTGTTGACCACGACTTCATGATTATTTCTTCAATCTCTAATTGGGATTTTGAGATACAACGATCCGCCTCCTTTTCGGACTTGGATCTATTTATCCTCATACCTTGTTAGGGTCTTTTCGGATAGACTTCTCCATGATCTTTATGGGAGTTGATTGCTTTTCGTCGTGAGTCTTGATCCTTCATATCGACTTTAGGAATAATGCTTTTCACATCACTTTGGATCTTCAGCAATAAAATTGAATCCTCATGCCTTGTTAGGGCCTTTTCGGACTCGCCAATCTTCGCGCCCCGCTTCATAAGTTATGCCTTGGCTATGAACTCTTATCATTACCGAGCAACTTTTAAACGATCTTGGGCTAGAAGCTAAGTAACTTTTCAACTCGTAAGACCTTACTTATTGCAGATAAATTATTAGCAAGTGATGGGAGAATAGGCAAATAATTACACCAAGTGAGCTTGCGCAAAAATTCCGACTTATAATTGACTCTATCATTTCTCGTCCTCCACAATTTAAAATCTCAAATAATGAGACTCGTGGACACTTAGCCTAATAAACCGATTAAGGTCTACCTGGTTAAGGATACTAGCTAGAATAAACTTGGATAAGTCTATTCGGGTTGAGTCAAAATAAACGCAACGGGCCTAATATGTCAAAGACTTCTAAACTAGCTACACCACTTTATTAAAATTTTGACTTTATTGCGGGATATATACATATGAAAGCAACGATAAAAATTTAAAAATTACGACTAATTGGCCAAAGTTAATAAAAAATTTGAAAAATGTTGAAAAATAGGATTTTCTAGTTAAATGAAGGCATTTACATGGAAAAGTCCACTTAAAACTTCGATAGAAGTCCCCCTACACTTAAGATAAACATTGTCCTCAATGTTTAAGCATGTGGGAAAAATCTCCCCTACACTTATGACATTGTGCACGTTGGTTAACTCAAGTTAAGGAAGAGTCGACTAAAGTGATCAATTTCAAATGTGAGTATGAAGAAAATTGAATCACGATAGTTGAGAGATAGAACCGGATTTCGGATAACACGGGATCACGGTTCTTCAAAGATTTCCAAGATTGCAGTTATCCCTGTAAGCACATCACCACACAAACACAAATGACCAAAATAGGTCCTCCCCTACACTTAGGGGGTTAAAGGGATAGATACTCGGGCTGCCTCCCGAGGAGCGCTTGTTTTTGATAACCGAGTCACGAGCCTGACTCGACCCAAATTCAGTTCATGGGGAACGTGGTGAGGGATGGAATCACCTCCTGAGAGGTGTCCTCACCAAAGTACAACTTCACTCGTTGGCCATTCACCTTAAAATTTGGTCCATTAGGTTGAGCGAGCTCGAGAGTACCATATGGAAAAATTTGGGCGATGGTGAATGGGCCGGACCAACGAGATTTGAGCTTGCCCGAAAAGATTTTCAACCGAGAGTTAAAAAGTAAGACTTTGTCTCCAACATGGAACTCTCGGTTTTTGATCTTGGAGTCGTGAATGAGCTTAGTTCTTTCCTTATAGATCAAAGAGTTTTCATAAGCCTCATTCCGGAGTTCATTTAGCTCATTGAGTTGGATCTTGCGTAGGTCACCGGCTTTGTTAATATCAAAATTAGCCCACTTCAAGGCCCAATAGGCCTTGTGCTCCAACTCAATGGGGAGGTGGCACGCTTTCCCGTACACAAGACGATAAGGCGTACAGCCGATCGGGGTCTTGTAAGCAGTACGGAAAGCCCACAAAGCATCATCGAGTTTATCAGCCCATGCGGCACGATGCTCTCCCACAGTTCTTTCAAGAATTCGCTTAAGACCTCGGTTGGATATTTCAGCCTGGCCATTAGTTTGTGGGTGGTAGGCTGTGGAAAGACGATGGTTTACACCGTACTTAGCCATGACTCGAGCAAATTGGTCATTGCAGAAATGAGTCCCACGATCACTAATAATGGCACGAGGCACACCGAAGCGAGCGAATAGAGCTTTCAAAAAGTTACAAACCACCCTTGCGTCATTAGTAGGCAAAGCTTTGGCTTCAACCCACTTTGAAACGTAGTCAACGGCAACAAGGATGTATTTGTTTCCTTTAGAAGAAGGGAATGGCCCCATAAAGTCGATACCCCAAACATCAAAAATTTCACACTCTTGAATGAAATTCTGAGGCATCTCGTCTTTATGTGTGATTTTGCCTTGCTTTTGGCAAACATCACATCTTTTGACCATATCGTGAGCGTCACGGTATATGGAGGGCCAATAAAATCCCGAGTCAAACACTTTCTTTGCGGTGTAGTTGGGACAAAAGTGACCACCGGTGGGTCCTTTGTGGCAAGCATCAAGGATGTCCGACGCTGCCGGTCCATCAACACATCGGCGAATTATCAGATCAGCACATTGTTTGAATAGGTAAGGGTCGTCCCAAAAGTAAGTCTTGATGTCGGTAAAGAACTTCTTCTTTTGCTGGGACGTCAACCCTTCCTTGAGAATTCCACCCGCCAAATAGTTTGCAAAGTCCGCAAACCACGGGGTTTCATTCGGCTTCGAGTTTATAGACATTAAGGTCTCCAAGGGAAAAGAATCATTGATTTCTTTGGTCGGATGATCCCCTTGGTATGGATCCTCAAGTCTACTAAGATGGTCCGCGGCTAGGTTTTCTGCTCCTTTTTTATCGCGGATGTCGATTTTAAATTCCTGGAGCAGTAAAACCCAGCGAAGAAGTCTTGGTTTGGAATCTTGCTTTGTCAACAAGTACTTCAGCGCGGAATGATCGGTGTACACAATGGTGGTGGAAAGGACAAGATAGGGGCGAAACTTTTCAAAAGCATAGACAACAGCTAAAAGCTCTTTTTCGGTTGTCGTATAATGCAATTGTGCCTCAGTCATTGTCTTGCTAGCGTAATGGATCGGTTGGAAGTGTTTGTTCACTCTTTGTCCAAGAACCGCTCCAATAGCAAAATCGCTAGCATCGCACATCAACTCAAAGGGAAGCTCCCAATTAGGGGTAACCAAGACGGGTGCCTTAGTTAGCTTATCCTTAAGTGAGTTAAAGGCTTCAAGGCACTCTTTGGAAAAGATAAAAGGAGTATCTTTTTCCAAGAGGTGGGTCATCGGGCGAGCGATTTGAGAAAAATCTTTGATGAATCGACGATAGAAGCCCGCATGACCCAGGAAACTTCTCACACCCTTCACAGTTGAAGGTGGAGGCAACTTTGCTATAACATCGACTTTAGCACGGTCTACTTCAAGACCGGCTTTCGAAATCTTATGTCCAAGCACGACGCCTTCTTTTACCATGAAATGGCATTTTTCCCAATTTAGAACCAGACGAGTGTCTTCGCACCGCTTTAGCATACGTTCTAAATTGGCAAGGCAAGAAGAGAAGGAATCCCCGAAGACCGAGAAATCATCCATGAAGACTTCCATGGTTTGTTCAACCATGTCATGGAAGATAGCTAACATACACCTTTGGAACGTCCCTGGCGCATTACATAAGCCAAAAGGCATTCGTTTGTAAGCGAAAGTGCCATAGGGACAAGTGAATGTAGTCTTCTCTTGATCTTGGGGATCGATGGGTATTTGAAAATAACCCGAGAAACCATCCAAAAAGCAGTAATATTCATTACCGGCTAATCGTTCAAGCATTTGGTCCATGAAAGGTAGAGGGAAATGATCCTTTCTCGTGGCATCATTGAGTTTGCGGTAGTCTATACAAACTCTCCACCCAGTAACGAGACGAGTGGGAATTAACTCGTTGTGTTCATTGGGAACAACGGTTATTCCGCCCTTCTTGGGCACACAATGGATTGGACTAACCCACGGGGAATCCGAAATAGGGTAAATCATACCCGCATCAAGAAGTTTGATAACCTCTGTTTTGATGACTTCATGTATTTTTGGATTCACCCTTCGTTGGCTTTGAATAGTGGGCTTAAAGTCGTCCTCCATGAGAATTTTGTGTGTGCAGAAGTGAGGATCAATTCCACGAATATCGGAAATCTTCCAAGCGATAGCCTTCTTATGATCCTTCAACACAGCGACGAGGCGAGTCTTCTCTTCATCTTTCAAATCCTTCGCAATAATGACGGGCGACTTCTTGTTGTCGTCAAGGAACACGTACTCGAGATGGGGCGGCAACTCCTTAAGTTCCAAATCCGGAGGATTTTCGACGGGAGGCGTTTTCAAAGTCAGAGTATCGATAGCAATGACCGTGGGAGATGGAGGCGAAGGATTGTCTTCGGTGAGAAGATTGTCAAAGAAACTCATGTCTTCATCCCCCTCGGTGGGAGAATCATTAGTAGCTAAATTCGCATCTCCCATGGTAGCTTCAAGATTGTTCCAGAATAAATCACTATCTCCAAATAGAGACAACGATGAATCAAGAGAGGACACGGTCTCAACAGTGGGAAGAGAGGTAGGAATACTTTTGCAAGCATCATTAAAGTGTTCTTCACAAGCCTCATCAAGAACGTCAATACAATTAACGCTCTCATATGAATAAGGTTGTTTGGACAACTTTCCCATGTTGAAGACTACTTTATCGTCACCCACTCTCATGATAAGCTCACCGGCTTCAACATCAATGAGAGTGCGACCGGTCCTTAAGAATGGACGACCAACAATAAGTGGCACACGGGGGTCCATCTCGTAGTCGACGACAACAAAATCAGCAGGAAAGGTGAATTTGTCGACTCCTACAATAACATCTTCGGCTATCCCCACTGGATAAGCAACCGTACGGTTGGCCAATTCCAAGGTCATTTTGGTGGGGACTAGCTCTGGGAGAGATAATTGCTTCCAAACACTTAGAGGCATGAGATTAATACTGGCACCTAGATCGGCTAGGGCCATGCAATTCTCTACTCCCGGGAAATTGCAAGGGATAAGAAAACGACCCGGATCACCAAGCTTGGTTGGCAATTTCCTTAAGAGCACTGCAGAGCAGTTCTCATTAAGTTGGGTGTTGGCAATATCGAGGAGCTTTTCCTTGTCGCTCAAAAGATCTTTAAACATTTTGGCATACTTGGGCATGTGAGCGAGAGCCTCAGCGAAGGAGATATTGAAATTCAGTTGTTTAAACATTTTAAGAAAGTTAGAAACCTGAATATCATCCTTGCTCTTTTGCTTCTCTTTCCTCAACCTTGAAGGATAAGGTATATTGGAAGAAGAGGAAGGCTTTAGGGGAATAGGGTCACTCACAACCACGGGTGGAGGAAGGGTAGAAAGAAGAGGTGGAGAAATTGGGGAAAGAGAAGGATGAGGAATAGGAGCAGGCGACTCGTTCTCCTTAGTCACAACCACCGGTGGAGGTATAGGAAGCTCGGGTTCCTTTGTACCTTTACCACTTCGAGTGGTGATTGCTTTCATCTCCCCTCTTGGGTTTGCAACGGTGTTACTCGGAAGAGTACCCGAAGAAGAGGGTTGACTACTTTGGAAGAAACTAGCCATCATGTTCCTCAAGTCATTCGTCTGACTATCCAACGTGTTTCGCATATCGGCTCTCAAATCATTTCCTTGCTTTACCAAATCTGCCTTCAAATTGCGCACTTCCTCTTGGAGGTTTCCCACTATCACATCATTGGTTCTCATGTAGGTGGCGACCTCTTGGTGTAATGCAGTGGTGGCTTGGTTAGGAGGAGCATTGTATGCAGGTGGTTGGTAAGCAGGTTGTTGGTAGATTTGATTGTTTCTTTGAGGTGGTTGTTGTTGCTTGTGAGGTGGAATGTATGGTTGTCGAGGTTGTTGTTGTTGTTGAGGAGGGCGATTAAGGTTTTGTTGTTGGTTTGGGTTGGTAGGAGGAAAGCCAGGTGGTGAAAGATAGTTGTTGCTGCGGTAGCTAAGCAAGTTACGGTCACCTTGAGGTTTAGCTTGATAAGCAGGTTGTTGGTAGGTGCCATATGCCGCATTCACATTCTCAGCAGGGTAATCTTGGGTAGCGGTACACGTTGTGTAAGAGTGGGGACCACCGCATATCTCACAAGGTTGGCTGACAGCGTTCACTTGTGCGTTTTTGGCGTTGTTGCTGTTGTTGTTGCTGACGGTGTGGGTGACAAGCGATTCAAGAAGCGTAGTGATTTTGTCTAATCGCTTGTCGCTGTCATTAGTGCTAGCACTAGCAACATTGGTCCTAACGCTCTTGGTTTGCACATGAGATTTGTTCTCAATGATATCCCAAGCAGCATTGGAAGTCTTAGCCAATAAATTACCCCCTGAGGCACTATTCAGTGAATCTTGGTCACTCATGCTTAAACCATTGTAAAAAGTATTTATTTGATGTACTTTGGTAAAACCATGTTGTGGGCATTTTCTTAAAAGATCTTTAAAACGATCCCAAGATTCACTGAATGACTCATCGTACTTTTGTTCAAAGTTTATAATCTCATTCCGCAAAGCGGTAGTACGAGAGGGTGGAAAAAAGTAGTTAATAAACTTTGTTTCCAAATCCGTCCACGAGAGAATACTCTGTGGCGGTTCCTTAGCAAGCCAATGCCGGGCTTGTCCCTCTAAAGAAAAGGGAAAAAGTTGTAACCTTATAACCTCCTGTGGAACCCCATTGAACTTGACCGTGTTGGTGAGTTGTAGAAATCTCTTGATATGGTCATGTGGGTCATCAATGGTTCGTCCCAAGAATGGCTGGGCGGAGACCATCTGGATAAAGCCTGACTTGAGCTCGAAATTGTTGGCGGCAATTGGTGGTATAACAATTGGATCCGTGTTGCCATCAACATGAGCTTGCAGCAGTTCAATCATTGGGCGATTATCCGGAAGGGGCTCATTGTTGTTGTTATTCATGTTGTTGAAAGGCGGGTTGTTGTTGTTATTTTGTACACCAGCCATGTCTAAGTTATCGAGAGGCTCGGGCTCTTGATAAGACGTGGATCGAGTGCGCATACACCTGCAAAAGAACGAACAAAGAAGAACAAAGCAAAAATATTTTTGGTTTTTATTGTTTTTTATTTTTTAGGATTTTTGAAAATTTTATATATTTTTTTTTTTTAGTGATTTTGAAAATTTTTACGAAAAAGTAACGTTCACGGGGAACGGATCCCAAAATCCAAATTCTCACAAAAAACTTTTGATCTTAACGAGAGGAGCCGGCAGCGGCGCCATTTGATACATGGATTTTAGTGTGGTGAAAAAGTTCGAATTCTCGGGATCCTCTCGAATTGATCTCAGTTAAAAGTGGAATGATTGTTCTTGGTGACAAAAAGTGTATTTAGTTTTCTACTCTAAATAAGTGAAGTAAATGAATAAAGATTAAAGCCAGGAATAGTAATTAACAACAGTTAAACGAGAAAGCAGAAAAATACCCTATTCGGAAAAAGTCCTATGCGGAATAACAGGCCATTCGGAATAATATTCCTAATAAGGAAACAAAGATTGCTATTCGGAAAATGTTCCGAATAAGGAAAAATAAAAATTGTTATTCGGAATATGAAGGCTATTCGGAAAAAGTTCCGAATAGGAAAACAACAATTGGCTATGCGGAATAAGTCTATTGTTCGGAAAATAATGTCTATTCGGAAAAATGTTCCGAATAAGGAAACTGAGAAAGGCTATTCGGAATAATTGAAAAGTTCCGAATAGGAAAACGGGAACAACCCTATTCGGAAAAAAGTGAAATGTTCCGAATAAGGCAAATAGAAACTTGCCTATTCGGAATGTTGTCTTGTTCGGAATAAAACTGGGCAGCGAAGAACAGTAGCAATGTAAACTCAATGATTTTCAATCTAAACACCAAAATACTCAAAAAGGTTTTACCAAATTAAACACAAATCATTAACTTACCATAAGAAACAAATCCCACCAATAAAAACACTAAATCAACAACTTTTTGAAATCAAACTTGTATCAAATAAGAAACTTAGAAACTTGCAATAAAAAATAATGAAGAACAAGATGAATAGAAAGATGGAATGGATTGATTAATGAAAAAGTAACAAGGTTAATAATTAAGGATTACAAGATGAAAAGAAAAAGATGAAAAATCACCAAACTCCCTAATGGAGTTGGTGATGGGACGAACAAAAGAACTGGGAAAGAAAAAAATGAAAAACTAACTCCCTAATGTGTGAAGGGAGTTTCTATTTATACTCCTAGTGGTTGGTTGGTGAAGTGGGCTTTCTCCCTTTCTTCTTGTCTTCTCGTCTTTTCAGAAAAGTTGACGTTTTTGATTCTGATTCGGGATTTGTTGTCGATTAAATCCAACTCGTCTTTTAATTTCTTCGTTAAATAGACTTGAGTTTCTTCGACTTATGAAAATCTTCCGTCTTTAGTCCTTTTCTTCGATAAATCTTCGAATAGGCCTAGTGACTTCAAATCTTTTGCATCTCTTGGACAATAGACTTTATCTTGAGTCTTTTTCCTTGATAAAACCCGTGCAATCCATGTTTTCTTTAACATTCATCCGGTTAGCTCTGAAAACACAATAAACACAAAAACCACGCATAATTCCAAACAAATGATATTAAATACGTGTTTTGGTCTTGTTTTAGCCCGAATTAAGTGGTAAAAGGATGGGTGTTTACACACCTATCACCCAACCTATCCTCCTCAAGCTGTCTGCGTGTACGCTTGCGAGGTGGTGAGGGAGCATCAGTCATGGGGGCCTTCCCCTTTGGATCATGAGAGGGACCAGCAGTGGAACCAGCAGCAGGACCAGCAACACCTTCCATTGGTGTGGAAACAGCAGCAGGAGAAGGAACACTGGAGGAAGTCGGAGGAATCGGCAGATCATCATACAATTTATTAGCAAAGGCAGCCTTTGCCAACAAAGTCAAACCATCCTCAACACGATCCTTAACCTCCTCATCAGAATCAGAGTGAACCACATGCTTCTTCCGACACCTTTGCTGAGTCTCCAAGGCTTTGATTCGATCAGCCATGGGAAGAACAAATTCCCTAGTAAGCTTCCGGTGTTGATTCAAATCTGCTTCCAAGGAAAGAATCCGTGCATGATACCTGTGCATAAGATCAAGTAAGGAAGTAAGTGTAATAGGCTCCTCCGCTTTCCCACCAAGAGGACTTGGGTCAGGGAAGGCTTCATCGGAACCAGAAGCAATAAATGGGTCAACATTAGGAGCACCAGCACCAGAAGGCTTATCAGAAGAGTGTGGAGCAGGACTAGGAGGGGGAGTCTCCACAAATGGAGACGAATGTGGCAAAGAAGAAGGAGCAGCCTTGGAACTGGATGGCCTTTCAACTACCACCTCCTCAACCGGCTCTTCCTCAACCACATGAGGTGCACCACCAGCATGATCCTCCTCCTCCATTGGGTCATCACCTAATGGAGGTTCCTCCTCGGCTTGTTCAGCCGGAGGAACAACAACATCAGGAGGACCCTGAGCCAGCCCCAACATGGCCTCAGTAAGGGGCCTCCACTCCCCGCTAAACCCATGGGCCATATTATAGTATACTTTCGCAATACGCTTAGAAGGCTTATGTGTAGCCCTATCACGAGGTATACAAATCAGTATCTGTTGTAAAAACCTAGGATACATCAGAAACTTCTTCCTAGAACCAGCACTAGACAGATTGCTAACCATCCCCTCAAATAAATAACGAGAGAAATTAAATACCCTACCCTGTGCTAAGCATATGAGACCAGTAGCCAAAGGAGTAGGAAAAGCATCCCAACTCCCAAACTTGGGACTTAAACAATGAATCAGAAAATGCACCAGAAGCTTCCATTGGGGGGAAAACCGATTCTTTTGGAAGTTAAACTTCCCCCCATGATTATACCCAAGAGCAGCCATCCCCTCCAACACCTCCGCATTGGGGATGGAAACAACACCACCTTCATCTTGAAGATGAAGGGAACTACGAATAGAAGCTTCAGAAACCACGTATGAACGTCCATCTATGGTAGCATGGAGTTCACGTGGACGACCAACCACAGCCACAAGACGAGCAGAAGCCCAAAACTGACGAATGACACTATCATAAACAATGGGACACACAGTAAAAGCATACATGAGGTTTGAAGCCTCAATGAAGTCCAGAATGTCAGTGAAATCATCACGGTGTGGACCATCTCCTAGATAGGCGACCTTGTTGTGAGCAGGTTGGTATACCAGGGCAGCCATGGATCTTGATTAATAGGAATGGAAGATGATTTTTGTTAGGGTTGAGAGAGTAGGATCGGATGTGTGCGTGTTATGAGTGAGATGAATGAGTCAAGGGGGGTTAATTGACCATAAATAATGGTGGGAGTAACTGTTCATTGACCCCTAATAATGGGGGTTGCCCTTTCAAATTAGACAGTTATTGCAAAGTAACCATTTGCCCCTTTTAACATTATTTCCAAATTCCAATTTACCAAAGTTAAATAAGAGGATATATACCAGAATTTGAATGCGTTGACTAAAAGTTAAAGCGCACAATGATCAATACTAGAAGCAGTATGTGGTCAACATAAGTCAATAAGGTAAACAGTGTCCCAAACCAGTACCAGAAGCCAACCCTCACTTGACAAAGAAGGATTTTTATCCACTAGAAGCCAACCAAGAATGACTAGAAGCTACCCAATAAGGACTAGAAGCCAGTCATGAAAGAATATAACCATCAGAAGTGAGCAAAAACCTCCACCAGGAGTAACACACACCACCAGAACCAATGCAATATGTTGTTAGAATCTACCAATATGTTAGTCTGTGCAAATAAATATGTACACGAAGCCTCCCCTTAGGCTTAGGCTCCCCTTAATCCTAGACCTCAAGGATTGACCATCCCAATGTGAACCACCAAGCGGTTGAACCGAGGACCATCAAAGGCTTTTGTCAACAAATCAACAACATTATCATCCGTATGAACTTTAAGAACCTGTATCAACCTCTTCTCATTGGCATCCCATATAAAGTGGTGCCGAATTTCAATATGTTTTGTCCATTGATGAAAAACAGGATTCTTCACAATGCATATAGTGCTTTGATTGTCAATGAAAATTTTGGTGTTCATAAAATTGAACCCATAATCCAACATCTGATTTTGGATCCACAATACTTGTCCACAACAGCTAGCAGTAGCAACGTATTCAGCTTCTGTTGAAGAAGTAGCTACGATCGTCTGTTTCTTGCATTGCCATGAAATAAGTCTTCGACCCAAAAATTGACAACCACCAATAGTAGATTTTCTGTCATTATTAGCACCTGCATAGTCACTATCACTATACGCTTCAAGAACAAAAGGTGATTCTTTAGGATACCACAAGCCCAATTTAGGTTGAGCCTTGATATACTTGAAAATCTTCTTGACTGCATTCAAGTTAGAAACCGTTAGAGCCACCTGATGTCTAGAACAAGCACTTACTGCAAACATGATATCCGGACGTGATGCAGTCAAGTACATGAGTGAGCCAATCATAGACCTGTACATGTGAACATTGACCGGGGGATCTGGCTCATTCTTGAGTTTGACTTTAGCAACTTCATAAGGAGTTGCTTCTGGTCTAAGAGGATCCATGTCAAACTTCTGAAGGATCTCATGAACATATTTATCTTGACTGATGAAGATCCCATCTGACTGTTGCTTGACTTGTAGACCAAGGAAAAAGGAAAGCTCTCCCATAGCACTCATCTAAAATTCGCCTTTCATCAAGTGTTCAAACTCATCACATCATTCCTTCTTAGTAGAACCAAAGATAATACCGTCCACATAAACCTGAACAAGGATAATGTCCTTGGTATTCCTCTTAAGAAATAGTGTTTTATCAGTAGTACCTCTTCTATTGCCATTCTTTAACAAGAAAGTTGAAAGACGCTCATACCAAGCTCTAGGAGCCTGATGTAATCCATAAAGAGCCTTGACCACCTTGTAAACTTTCTTGGGATGAAGTGGATCTACAAAGCCCTTAGGTTGAGTGACATACACTTCCTCATCAATCTTGCCATAGAGAAATGCACTCTTGACATCCATCTGAAAAACCGTAAAGCCCACATAAGAAGCAAAAGCCAAAAACAGACGAATAGCCTCAATCCTAGCAACCGGATCAAAAACTTCAGTGTAGTCAATGCCCTCAATTTGAGTGTGGCCCTGTGCGACAAGCCTAGCTTTATTCCTCACTACAATTCCCCGTGCATCTTTCTTGTTCTTCCGAATCCATTTGGTATTGATTGCTGTCTTTCCATCTGGTAAGTCAACTAGAACCCAAACATTCTGAAACAAGAATTGCTGCATTTCCTCCTGCATAGCCTCCACCCAACTTTGATCCTCAAGAGCATGAGTGACTGATCTATGTTCCACCTGTGAAAGAAAACAAGCAAACAAACAGTGTTGAAAGTCCGTGTGATTATTACGCTTTTGATCTTCAATATAGCTCACAAGAGCATGATGATCAGACGAGGCCTTCTTATGCATTCTGTGTGTCTTGACAGTAGAACAAGGATCTCCAATGATTTGATTGGTGGGGTGATCTTTGTGTGATTGCAACACTGGATTGGAGGCTACCTCCACTTCTGATGCCAAGTTATTGAGATCCCCAACGAAGTCAGCATCATATGAAGCAGCGTTGAAAATGCGATCTATTGGTTGTTTATGAATATCATCCAGCTTGGTAGAAGACTTCTTTTGATGGTTCCCCAAATCAGAAGGACTGGAGAATCGACTATGAGAAGCAGACTCACTAGCCGGAATACCAATAGGTGTTAAACTAGCACTAGGAGTAGTAGCTGGGGTACTAGGAGCAGCTTTGTCAGTAGGCGAATTCAAAGGAAACTCAAAGCCACCTTGAGCAGCTGCTGTAGTAGCTTCTTGTTGTTGTTTGAGGAGGGTGTCAAGAGCTACTTGTGAATCCAATACATCCAATGGAGTTGCATCACTAGGAGGAGTAGGAGAGACGGTGGTGGAGTAGGATGGAACCACAAAAATATCATCCTCGTCATCTGAGTCAGAAAGACTAGAAGGAACACCTATACTAGAAGTTGCAAACACTTGTGGACCTGCATCATGGTTAGTTTTGAAACGAAAATATCCTAATGAATCACTAAGATAATCAAGATCAAAATACCATTCAGGACCCTTGCCTTGGATGTTTGACTTCTCTTCAAAATACCTGAGATTAATAGTTTCAATGACCCGCTTGGCTTGGAGATTGTAGACACGATAAGCCCGAGAGTGAGCTGAATATCCCACAATGTATCCTTCATCTGCCTTGCCATCAAACTTCCCCAAATAGTCACTAGTATTCAGAATGGTGACAGGACACCCAAAAGGCTTTAAATGAGAAATATTTGGAATTTTGGCCGTTAGAAGCTCATAAGGAGTCTTCTTGTGAGGATTGGTAATAGAAACCCTATTCAAAACATAACTTGCAGTATTAACAGCTTCGGTCCAGAACATGGTTGGAAGCTTGGAATCGGCAAGCATTGTTCTTGTTGCTTCTATACCTGCCGTTAATGATATAAATAAAATACCAATGCCTTCTTGTCATCTTTTACCTCCTGAACCTTAAAAGCTGAGTATCTGCTCTTCTCTTGGTCATTCTTGCTAGGGCATTCCCTTGCAAAGTGACCTTGCTGTTGGCAGTTATAGCATCGAACCTTGCTTCTATCAAACCTTGCTGGCTCCCTTGGGTTATAATTGAATTTTCGACCAGCTTTCTTTTCAAACTTGTGAACCCTAAGAGTGATCATGGCCATCTGCCATTTAAGATCCATTTCATCCAGGTCAAGTTTATCGACCCGTTTGAAGTCATCAAAAGTAAGTTGTTGTTGAGCATCAACATCAACCACAAAAGAATGAAGAACGGCTTCTACCATGCTACCAGACTTGGCTGTAGGATCAGGAGCAGAAGTATGCTGAAAAGTATGTTGAGAAGACACAGTATTGCTTGGGCTGCTAGTATAAGACATGGGACTGGATGCCATAAAACTCACAAAGGCAGAATTAGTAGGAGTGGGAAAAGAATCACTTGAATATCCTCTCACATGAGGTTCAAAAGTTTTGAGCTTATGAAATAAATCATCAAAGTTAAGATAGTCAAGCCCACCTTTTGCTTTTAGAGAGATTACCACCTGATTCCATGAGTATGGTAAGGCTCTAATAAATCTTGCATTAATATCACCATCGTCAGGTTTTGACCGAAGTTGATTCAATTGGCTCAATATCTTTTGGAACCTGTCATACCCTTGATGAATACCTTCAGTTTCTGAGATTTTGAATTCTGTGAATTCATCTCTCAGCATGGATCTTCTCATTTTCTTTGACTCCTCATTCCCACCGAACCTTGCTTTTATTCCATTCCAGATCTCTCTAGCATCATCCAAATGGTAGAAGTCACCCATGTGATCATCAGGAAGAGATTGAAGCAAAATAGTTTTTGCTTTGACCTCCTTCTGAATGGCTATTATTTCTTCATGAGTTTTAGGGTCAAGAAGAGTAATATTACCATTCTTGTCTCTTCCAGTTAGCTTCCTGTTGTTCCCATTCAAAATAACCTTCCAAAGGTCTTGATCAGTGTTGGTGATCCACCATTCCATCTTCATCGCCCAACTATCATACTCATCCTTTTTCAGAAGAGGGAATTTCCCATTTGTGTTGGAAACCATAGCAACGATCTGTTGAGGTTGCACAGTTTTAGGAGTGTTGTCTTCTCCTGTTTGAGTAGAACTTGAGGCAGACATGATAAAACAAAAATGTTAGAAATAAGAAAACTTGATTCTTCTTGTACAGAGACTCTCCCAGGCTCTGATACCACTTGTTGGGTCCACTAGATGTGGATCTTGCAGCCTGTCAGGAACGGTGAACGACTTCTGTAATCACAAGTCTATTCATAGAGAGACTCTATACATAATATAAATGTGGAATACAAATATAATAAAGAAGAACAGAATAACTATAAAGACTTGATCCTTTCTAAGGATTTCTAATATTGATAATGACTACGTTTGATCAAGGTGTGTCTAACCCTTCTACCTCAGGTTCCTTTTATACTACAAGGAAACCCTAATACATCATTAAACAAAACGTGTAAAACTGATATGCATATCCTTTCCTAACATATCTCATGCATATCCTAACAGAATAATAAATAAATAATAACGTTTGACTTTGACTAGGACCAGGAGCACGACTTGCTCCAACTACTACTAGGACCAGGAGGAACTACATACCTCCTAGTCTACCTATTACAATTAACTATTCCAATGGTCCTAACAGATACCATAATCCTAAATGTATAGTGCCCTTAATGTATCGGAAGATACGCTTAACCGCTTCAAGATGAGAGGTTTTGGGAGTCTCTTGGAAGCGAGCACAAAGGCAAACACTAAACATGATATCCGGTCGACTTACCGTTAGGTACAACAAACTACCAATCATACCTCTATATTTGGTGTTGTCTACCGACTCACAATCATCATCTACGGTGAGTTTAGTATCCGAGGCCATTGGGGTCTTCATTGGTCTAGATTCTTCTAATCCAAATTTCTTTAGCATTTCCTTAGCATACTTAGAATGACTAAAGAAAATACCATCATCCATTTGTTTAATTTGGAGTCCTAAAAAGAAGTTAAGTTCTCCCATCATACTCATTTCAAACTCATCATGCATGATTTTGGCAAAGTCATCACACAATTCTTGACAAGTTGAGCCAAATATAATGTCATCAACATATATTTGCATGATTATGAGGTGAGAACCTTTCTTCTTTGTAAAGAGCGTGTTGTCTACCATCCCTATGGTATACTCATGTTTAACAAGAACGCTTTAAGTCTATCATACCAAGCTTTGGGTGCTTGTTTAAGACCGTAAATTGCCTTCTTAAGCTTGTAAACATGATCCGGTTTCTCAAAATCAATGAAGCCGGGAGGTTGAGCCACATATACCTCCTCATTGATCACACTGTTAAGAAACGCACTCTTTACATCCATTTGTTGAAGCTTAAAGTCTAAGGCACAAGCGTAGGCTAAAAGGATTCTAATGGATTCTAATCTTGCTACCGGTGCATATGTCTCGTCATAATCAATCCCTTCTTGTTGATTATAGCCTTGAGCTACAAGTCTAGACTTGTTACGAGACACAAAACCATTCTCATCTAACTTATTCCTATAGACCCATTTGGTTCCTATAATGGTAGAACTTTTAGGTGGAGGAACAAGTTCCCAAACATCATTAGCAACGAATTGATTCAATTCTTCTTGCATCGCAATGACCCAACTCTCATCCTTCAAAGCTTCTTTAACATTCTTTGGTTCAATCAAGGAGACGAAACAAAAGAAGTTTCTTTGGTTTTGTACTTGAGATCTTAGGGTCCTTTGATTTAAGTCACCAATGATATTATTGAGAGTATGATCCTTAGACTCCTTAATGTTTACTTCCTTTTCAACACTAAGGTCTTCAACTCCTATTTTTCTAACCTCTTTGGCTTTAACTACTTCTATTTCATCCAATTCATCATCAACCAATGGTGGTGTCTTGGGTAAAGGAGGGGTTTCATCAAAAGTCACGTTAAGTGATTCTTCAGTTACGCCTGAGGTTCTATTGAGGACTATGTAGGCTTTGCTAGTTTGGGAATAACCTAAAAAGATACCTTCGTAAGACTTTGGGTCGAACTTGGTAAGGTAGTCTTTGGTGTTGAGGATAAATCACTTGCTTCCAAATACCCTAAAGTATTCCAATGAGGGTTTCTTACCTTTAAGAATCTCATAGGGGGTCTTTCCTAGGAAAGGTCGAATAGGAATTCGGTTGAGAATATAAGTCGATGTGTCCACGGCATTGCACCAAAACTTTTGAGGCAAAGATTGCTCGTTTAACATCGTCCTACTCATCTCTTGGATGGTCCTATTCTTCCTTTCAACTACCCCATTTGATTGTGGAGTGCGAGGAGCCGAGAAGTTATGGGTAATACCATGAGCTTCACAAAAGGCACCAAATTGCACTTCATTATCAAATTCCCTACCATGATCCGTCCTAATAGAGACAATTGGACATCCTAGTTGATTTTGAATTCTTCGACTAAAGATTTTGAAATAATCGAAAGCTTCATTCTTAGATGCCAAAAATCTAGTCCAAGTGAATCTAGAATAGTCGTCAACTATAACTAGGGTATAAAGGTTACCTCCATAACTCCGTATGCGGAAGGTCCAAAGAGATCCATATGTAGGAGCTCTAAGCACCGAGAGGTTGAAACCAAATTCTTGGCTTTGTGACTTGAGTGAACTTGCTTTCCAACTTTGCAAGCATCACAAAAGTGACTATCAAACTTCATCTTGGGGAGGTGTCTTACCAACTCCTTAGAGACTAAAGATTGAATTAAACGCATATTAGCGTGACCTAATCTCCTATGCCAAAGAGTAGAACTATCATCTATAGTCGCAAGACATATGTTGTCATTTGACTTGTTATTGACCTTCATGACATAAAGCCCATGCTTTCTAACACCTTTTCTAATGACCTTTCCATCTTTTACGATTTCACTGTCATGTTCCGAAAAGATGACCTTACACTTATTGTCACAAATTTGACCTATACTTAAAAGGTTAAACCCTAAATTATCTACGTGCTCAACATTTTCAATGGTCATGGAGTCAAGAGAAACCGTACCTTTGGCAATGATATTACCACGTAGACTACTAGCGAATGTGACGTTACCTCCATCATATGCTTTGTAGTGAGAGAACAAACTTCGATTACCCGTCATGTGTTTAGAACAACCACTATCCTTAATCCACTCGTCGGGTTCCAAATCAATTCCCAAGCATATCTAGGTAACAACACACAAGATCAAACATTTGGTCCCCAATATCTCATGGGTCCAAAATTGTTAGTTCCAAACATCCCTTGCATTTGGTTGGGATGCATGAATGGAGGAGGGGTTCCCCATGAGGAATAAAATGGAGGAGGATAATAATCCATATAACTATTTTGTTGTTCATTATTTCTCCTAGGTGTATTTGATCTTGGTATAGAGTTGTGGTCATTCCTTCTAGGTGTTGGAGTTTTACTTCTAGGTCGTGAATTGTTTTGACTATCTCTTCTAGGTGTTGTCGTTCTACTTCTAGGCCTAGACTCATTCCGTACTCTTGGTGGAGTAGTGGATGGTCTTAATAAACTTCTATTTCTAATTAGAGGTTTACTCAAGGGCTTATAGAACTTATCAACGGCATTGTCGTCAAGTATGGGTAATTTGACCTTGTTAACAATAAGATGCTTTGGTTGTTCACCTAAATTTGACTTTTCAAAAAGTTCAGGATTTTCAGCAAAACCTCTTTCTGGCCGCGGTTCCTTATCTAGGGCGGCGGTTCCATAGTGATAAGGAACCGCCCCATACAATCTGGGACCGCGTACACCAGACGATTTTTCTGAAAATCTGACTTGTTTAGGTTCACTAGTTGATGCTTCATTTGAGTTAAAACCTACACCAAGTCTTTCCTTAGAATGAATTTGTTTGTTTAACATATCATCAAGAGCACTAGTACCTTTCATGAACTTTTCCAATTTAATGGAGGTGCTCTTGAGATCTTCATTCTCTAATCTAAGTTTCTCACAACTTAAGCAACCTAAATCAACTTCTTTATTTTTCTCAAGCTTGGCTAATTTCTCCCTAAGTTCATTGATCTCATTTTCAAGCTTAGTTTTGGTTGATTTTAAGGTTTTGTTCTTTTCTATGAATTTAAGGCTAAGTTTGTGTAAATTATCATATTGGCCTTCTAATTCAATATCATCTAAGGTGGAGCTATCATTGCTATAATATTCAGTTTCGGAATGTACCTCTTTAGAAGTATGAGCCATAAGACATTTCTCCTCTTTGGGGTTGTCATCAACATCTTCACCGCTATCGCTCCAAGAACCACTAACGAACGTCGTGTGATTCTTATCGCGTGAAGGATTTGGACAATCACTAATGAAATGATTTGGATCACCACATCTAAAGCAATTCCTATCACCCTTTTCGTTCTTGGCAAACCGATTCTTTGAGAATGGTTTCTTGTCATTGTTGGGTTGCCTTACGTGTTGACCTCGTCTTTTGAAGAACTTATTGAAATCTCTCACCGCCAATGCATACTCCTCGTCATCGCTATCCAAGGAACTATCATGATAGCTTTGTGCCTTCTTGGCTTTGAGTGCAAGAGACTTCCTTTCACTCTTGGTTTTTACCAATTCCGAGTCCTTCAAAATTATCATCTCATGAACCTTCAAGTTGCCTATGAGTTCATCGAGTGATAAAGTTGAGAGATCTTTCGATTCTTCAATCGTCGTGACTTTTGCTCTCCACTTCGGATGTAAGGCCCTTAGAAACTTCCTAACATTGTTCTTGCTAGAAAAACCTTCATCAAGTACTTTTAGACTAGTAATAATAGTGTTAAATCTAGCAAAAGCACTATCAATAGTTTCATCTTCTAAGATGACAAATTGTTTATATTGTTGGACAAGAAGATCGATTTTACTTTGACTTGGCTATTACCTTGGTGGGTTACTAAAAGAGTGTTCCAAATATCTTTAGCGGTTTCACACATAAAAATCATTTCATACTCTTTCTTAGGTAAAGCATTATAAATCACCATTTTAGCCTCATTATTTTTCGAAAGTTTCTTTTTAGTATCGTCATTAGCTTTGTCAAAGGCGACCAATTCTTTTTTTTAGAAACTTCATTAAATTGATAAGGTAAAAAATCACCATTGGTAATAACATGCCAAAGATCTAAATCTTTTGATTTCACATAAGTCTCAAATCTATTTTTCCAATAAATAAAACTATCAGTTTCAAAAAGTGGTGGTCTTTGCATAGATTGCCCTTCTAGGTACTTGTTGGAATCCATATATCGATTCAAGTTTTAAAATACAATATACTTTAAAAATTCTTGAGCAACCTCGCTCTGATACCAATTGTAGAAACTAAGGGGGGGGGGGTTGAATAGTTTCTTATATTTACTTGTTAAAAGATGGTTTTCAAAAAATCCTTTTTTAAAAACTTAGGCTTGAGGAAATATGTGAAATCTTCTTATGCACAATATGAACAATGATAGTGTAACTAAACTAATACTAACTAATGTATATGTACAAAGAATAAAGAATGTAAAGAGTTGAGGGTAAAGAAAGATCAAACCAAACACCAAGGATTTATAGTGGTTCGACAACGAAGCTCACTCCTCGTTCCTACTCCACCCCTCGAGTACTCCTTACTCGAGAGTTCACTACACAACAAGCTCCTTATGGTGGAGAAAATCGTACATGTTGCTTAACCAATTTCGACTCTAAGCTAAAAGTCGAGCCCTAACCGTAGCTAGGACTAATCTACACAACTATACTTAGTACATACACAACTTCCAAATAGACACAACTACTTGGATCTTCACAACTATGACACAACAACAAATGTATAAGATTTGATCTTCAAAGGATCTTTGGTGGTGGACTCAACACTTCACAAGGATAGTGTTCTTGTCTTTGCACTTGGAGAGGAAGGGATGGATGGGATAGATTCACTTCTAAACAAGTAGTAATCAATCAAATGATCAAGGATTTGAGTGATTTAAGAAGTATGTTTGAATCTGAAAATATATGTGCAAAAGAGGTGAAGAGAAAATCTAAGAATGGTCCACTATTTATAGGATAAAGGGCCAACGGCTATATCTGCCCACGGTTCCTTATCTCAGCCGGCGGTTCCTTATCGATAAGGAACCGCATAGGCACTAGGGAACCGCCGGAGTAGACTCCGCTCCTTTTTTGTCCTTTAGTGGTGGAGGTCTTATCTGATTATAAAATATCCTGAAAGAATATTCCAAATCAAAAAAGAATATGCCATTTTCAAATTTTCAAATATTTAATTTAATAAAACATTTTCTTAAAAAGAAAGTTTAATAAAAAACACTTGTCACACTTAATAAAAAGTGAGTTTTAAGAAAATATAAAATCACTTGATCACTTAATTAAGGTTAGTACTTGTTTATTCATACCTTAAGTGAAAATGGGTAAAATGAAAAAATACTTGAACTCAAGAATTCTTTTTTCGTTGTTTTCGTAAATACTTGTTTTTACATATTGTCGTAATCAAAACTAAGCGAGACCGAAAAATGCAAGTAACGTTTTTAGCCATTATTGCATTAACAGATATTGTTATCTAGTGGGGTTTTGTTTGCTACGTGGTTTCATGAGTTACTATAGGGTAACTGATATGAGCAAAATCTCATATCAATTATATCAAATAAAACCCTAAAACATAAAGCAAAATACCAATTTATCTTGTAAAAACAGAATTATGTGGTATGTTTGTGTTTGTGTACACTTGTGTAGGTAAAAGGATGCATTTTCAAGCAAACAAGGAATAATCAAGCTTAATTGGAAGAAAAAGACAAAGAAGGATCAAAAGTGACAAGACTTTAAAGACAAAGGACCTATCTTGATAATCTGCCAAAGATGAAGGACCAAAGTGTAAATATGGAAAAGTCAAGATCATAGTCAAAATTGGTCAACTTTCAAGTCAATTCAGTCAAAGGATCAAATTTGCTCAATAATGAAGTTTGAATGACCAAATATGCCAAAGAAATGAAGTTACAAGCTCAAAAGTACATTCTGCCAAGTTCAAGGGTCATTTCTGCCAACTTTGGAAAGTATTTCAAGCTTGATCTGAGTGAATAAGTTTTCAGCCAATAAGAAGCCAAGAAAACATTACCACGGATTGCCACCTAAAATGCAATTAATTGTCCACTAGCCGCCATTCCATTAAATACCAAATCTCAACAGTGTAATCCCACTACTCATCCTTCAGCCAATAGAAAATCAGTATAAGGATAACAATCCGTGTGCTACCTCCACAACCAATGAAGACATGCCACGTGTCATCTTCTTCATCAACAAAATTGCTAGATTCGACTTGGAGCTAGAGGCGGTTTCAAGGGAAGTTATAAACATGAAACTTGCTCAAAATCACAAGACGAATCCAATGGTCACAGTCAATTAGGCTAAAATCAACTCAATAAAGAATCCCCAAATCTGTTCTTCATCAACAAAAAATCAATTGAGCTCATTTGTACACGTGGAAGCCTCGGATTGGTTCCAACACGTCACCAACCCCAACTGCTTTACTTCTCAAGTCTATAAAGACCCTAGATAGCTCTCATTTTCAGTAGTTGTAGAAAAGTGTGAAAACACACACACTTTTAATATTCTTCCACCATTTCTAGATTTTAGCTCAACAACTCAAGAGTCTGACACACTCTTGAGTTTGTTAGTTAGTTTGTAACCAATTACCAGCTTTGTAACAACTTTTCATTCAATAAAAATTCAAATTTCACTTTCCCGCCAATTCTCATTACCTTCTTACTGTTCATTACCTGCTTCATTGATCCTTCTTGTTGCTAATGTTGTTTATTATGATCATACCTTGATCATAATAAGCTAAGTTTGAAGATTGTAGCTGATTGTTCACCCAATTCGAAGTATAAGCAGATTTGATGAATTTTAGCCATGTTGATGATTGTAGCAGTTGAGTAGATTGTTGATTAGTGTTTTTTCTAGTGCTAAGGTGGTGGTTAGCACTAGAATAGAGAGCTCAGCGCTCCTCTACTTCTCAAAGGTTGCTTCAAAAGGTGCAATCGCCTCTTGTTTTTGGTTCCTCTCAATTGTCAATTGCATGCTTAATTCCTAGCCTAATACTTGCTTGATTGCATGATAAAACGTGTTCTAGCTGTTATTGATTTGATTTCATTGAGTGTGTAGCTTAAGTGTAGCTAAATCTAGCTTATAGCCTTAATCCTTAACCTGTTTTCAGCTTTTATCATTCAGTTAAGCTTTTCTAGCCATTTTGTATTCTAGTTGTTGTAAGTGCTTGTAATTAGCTCTCACAAATTTCATTTTGGCTACTGAACTTGGATTGATAAAGCTTGTAACTCAGTTTAACCATTAGCTCAATAATCTTTCACAAAAATTCCAAAAATATCAGAAAGTGGTGTTTGGCAATACATTTTAGCACAAGTCTTTGTAGATTCTGTGATCAATTAGTGTTAAAGTGCTTGATGTTTAGCTTGTTCTAGCCTTCTTAGATCAGTCTCAGTCTAAACTAGCCAAAGTTTTCAGTCTAGGTACTCTTTTGTGCAAAATAGGTCATTTGCCATTTGGTTTCTAGTTTTTGAAAAACATCATTTCAGAAAAGTGTTCAACTTCAAAACATTGTAGAAGCTTTGTTACTGGACCAAATTCATTGAAATTTCTTTTCAAAGCCCACACAACATCTGAGGAGTTAGCCTTTTCTTGGAATTTCTACAGTATCTTAGTTTAAGCTAGAAATCAGCTTTTTAGTCCAAGTCTAGCTTATTGCATTTTCTGTGATAAATAGGTAGACTGATTTTGCATATCTTGATTTCTACTTCATAAACTGGCCAATTTTCTTTTACATAACCATTGTATAAGTGCTCCTAGTTAACTTTTGAGAATTTTAGCTTTTTGAAAAATATTGGTCAACGAAAGTCAACATAAGCCAACTTTTAGCTTATTTCAAATTCTGGGCTTATTACTGGATGCTTTTGAATGAGACTTGATTTCCCGTCCTTCTTTTGAGCTTATTAACAAGTTTTGTCAAGAAAATCCAGTTGTGCAAGTCTAGTTTTCTTGGTAGCATAATTTTAGCTTATTGGATATAGCTTATCAGAGTTTTAGCCATTGTTAGCTTATTTCCTTTTACAGGTCTAGTTAATTTTTGATTTTAAGCGGTTTGCAAGTTGTTTGAACAATTTTGGTTGAGAAATAAGCTCAAACGAGCTTATTTAATGTTACTGGCCCGTTTTTTATTTTTGACTTGTGGAAATTACAATCTAGTCCCTAGTGGTTTAAACTTTTTCATAATTAGCTAATCTTTCCTAATTTCTTGGGAAATTGTTAATCCAGTCCTTCAATTTTGAAATTTGTTAAAATTTAGTTAGGGTTAGTTTGGAATTTGTTAGAATTAGTTAAAAGTTTGTTATATTTTCAATTTCAGTCCTTCTTGTTAACTGTTTTTGCGTAGTAGGTCCTTATACTTTTTAGCTTTACATTTTTGGCATTAATATTTCATAGAATTTACATTTCTAGTCCCTATAGTTTGTAGAATTTACTTTTGGCATTTTACTTGAATAAAAATTTGGTAATTGCACTTTGTTTTACGTATAAGTAGAATCGATTTTCCTTTTTAGTTAGACATTGTTTGAATTAGACATAGAGTATCCAAATACCCTTAACAACTAAAAACGATCATAAACCCGATATTGTTAGGACTTTCAATTGGTTAAGAATCGAGAAAACGAACTTCACTATACACAAATATCAGTAACTATATGTCCTGTTCGGGTCAGTTTAAACATGATAACTCCATAGCCAAAACCTCCTATGTCGCATCAAGAATTCAAGATTTCTTATAGAGAAATCCTCTAAACTATCATACCTTAATGGAATAATTTCTTCAAGTCCAATGCCTCGAAACTATCATACCACATTTTTTCACAGGTTATAATATGGTTCGTTTCGTGTACATTATAGATGGATATTTAGCTATTTTGTGTTGACATGTTGCTTTTAGAATCTACAATCATTGCCTATCTACCACATGTTCTACAATTGTAGCAATTCTGACATCACAAAATATGACAATTCACTTGCTTACATGTGCTCTATTTACGCTAAATGAAAGAAAGCAAGGTGTCTCATTTTTTAAATTGGAGAGTGATATAAAAAAGTTTTTTTGGGTAAAAAAGTTGCCCACAAGTTGTGTGGTTTATTGGGTGAAAAACCCGATTGGTAGAAAACATAGTGAAGGTTTATTACTTTTCTTAGAACAATGTTCATTGTGCCACTCAAAATCACTCAATTTACCTAGAAATTTTTTATTTAAACTTCAAGGAAAGTTTTGAAATGCAAAAGTGGCATAACACAATTTAAAATCAATCTGATAATGACCCTCATTTTAAGGATACACGAATTGCCTTGGCGGAATTTAAAAAGTTTGAAAATTTACATTAGAGACTACAATCGTGAGCTCTCGGTTCCTGCCTGAAATGGTTAACGTGTAGATAATAGATATAACACACAAGTGATCAGAATGAAAATGTGAACTAGTTTGGTATAATATGCATCTATGAAATTACAATGTGTTTCTTTAAGTATGCATAGGCGAGGTTTGGAATAGTAGAGGCTGGAGCTTTTGGTGTATCTTAGTCGCACAATAGGTAATCTCTTTACAATAGTTGGCAATGGAAATCAGGTAACATGTTCTCCATTACCATACATTCTAGTCAACCATTCGATAATTTGTATGATAGCCCAACTTCTCTTGATCCTGACGGCCTAAATATTGGCTTATTGCATCTCAGGTAGAGGTGAAAAAATGGGTTAACTGAGTGAGTTGGGTAATGAGTCAAAATAAGTAATATTCAAGGCGGGTCAAATGGATAATTTGTGTACGAGTAAAAATGAGTAATTATTCTAAAAGATATCGAGTTAGAGCAGGGCCGTTCCATCGATTTTGAGTGCCCTGTTCAATTACAAAAAACTGGGCTCTTAATACTAGTACTTCAAATACTACGGAGTAGCATAAAAGTTTTGAAATTGATAAAAGAATTTAAATACCAAAAATGGCGTTAAGTCAGAAAACTATAAAAGAAGAAAAGATATATTCTTGTAGATTTAACGAGCAAAAAGACGATATTGTTAAAACAAGAGGATGCTTGGCCTTTATATATGGTTAGACAAGTTAAATTTGACTTGGACTTGAAAATATTTAAAATCTGGGCCTATCTATACCATACGAGACAACAAATTTTGGTGCCCTCAAACAGATTTGGCCCTGTGCAGTTGCACAGTTTGCACAACCCAATATCCGGGCCTGAGTTAGAGTGACCTACAAATCTTTTTTGTTACCCGTTTTACTATAGTAATCGAGGTTTGTATCTTAGTAAAACTTTGACACCAAGAAGGGTTGACTATCTACAATAAAGATTAATACTTGCAGATGGATTGTTGGTCAACCTTGCATTCTTTCTGTATCTTTACCTTAACATGTTAGGGACAAATAAAGGAATCCATATTTCTATGCTTATGGATGTCTTTGCAAATATAGGAATCTGTAATGGTATTAAAGCACATAATAAAATTATGTTTTGTGTTGTAACTAAAGGTAAATGGGTTTTTATGGTATAATATATGTGTGTACAAGATGGTGGTAACTTATATGATCAAGGCTCTATCTTTATATTGTAGTCCATTTAAGCGAAGCCCATACGCAGAAGCAATATAAGAAACACAATTTGTTTAATTGTATGCCTGAGAGAGCTTTTGAATCTTCCTTTGTATTGATTTTTATGTTTATACCTATCTTTTGAGGCCATGTTGATGACTTGGATTTGATTAAAGATGATTGTTTAAAAATGGTAAATAAACAAACCTAACTTGCTTCTTTTACATAAGTTTTTTTCCTGTGCTGTTATGATTTGGTACAACACGCCCTTTATAGTGGACCATATTAAAAATTTATACTACATACATGATGCTTATTCAGGAGGTTACTTATTTTTTTTGTAGTCTTTGAACGGTGGTAATACGAAATTGTTGTTTTCTTATTGCTGAACCCTCAGTTAGAAACTTCAGTGCTCTTGATATGGTAATTTTCTTATGCGTATATGCACACCAAATTTTTTATTCTTCCTAGCTTTTGGAACAAATCTTAAATATAATGCATAATCCTTTGCAAAAGTCTAACAGTAAGCGTGTCACACTAATTCATGCCTTACTCATTTGGGGCTGTTGTAAGGTATGCTCTTAATGCATTTGTTTTTTACTTGAATGAATATAAGCCTAGCATCCTGAAGTAAACATATGTGGGTTTGATGCACCCGCGTATCCAATGAAATAGAACCTAGAAATTCACAAGCTGCAAAAATGGCTCTCTTGGTTGCATCAACTCTTGGAACAGTGGAAGTGATCGAGCCAGTGGGGTCATTGAGTTGACAATCCCAGGCTGTTGTGTGGGAAGACGTGGTGCCATTTGATTTGGTTGATCTGCAAGATTAATCTGTGGAATGAAGTGGATCCATATAACGCCGGATTTTCTACTAATTGGTGTTAGTTTTCTATTACTTTGTTATAGAATTCTTGACGGCCATCACGACTCTCTTTTGCTCACTTTCTGTTCTTGGATATATATTTGGAAATGAGAAGGAACTAAATAAGATACAATGTAGATCCATCAGGAAGGTTTGGTCGATATAATGCTGCAATTTTTAGGGGTTTTAGCATGTTTTAAAAGTATCTTAAATTGCTTTAAATTGCAACTATAAATTTATAATGTTGTGTAAAGTCCAAATATAGAAACTAAAGAGTTTTTTTTTTCTTCATATTGTTGGAGTAGACTACAATCTTTTCTTCTTTAACAATGCTTATGGTGTTTTTGGATCGATGATGCTAATATAGTTATAACTTTAAATACTGAACTAAGCTATAATGAATGAGCAGCTTGCGCTTGCTTATTCCAAACCACTTATCTTAAATGGCACTAAGCTATAATCAACTTTCATAAGCAATGCCAATTCTGGTGAGTGATGATCATTTCTTCTTCTTGCAGGAGTATTATTTTGCATACATTTCTCATCAAGCATATTGAATATCGAATACACATTCATATTTTTAAAGAAGCTTGGGATCTACTGAAATTATGAAATTGAGTGGACTATGATTATTTTTTCTTCTTATTTGTTGTTTTATAAGCTACTTCGTATGATGCTGGAGCCATCAAGTCATAAGTTGAGTAGGCATTGAAAATTATTTAGCCTTTGTACTCAAGTGTCTTTTATATATAAGCATACTTGCATCCACAAAACCTCCTCAACTTTCTAGCGCGACTACCATCATCCCAACTACAACATACGGCATAAGTGTGATTAGCATTTATCATTCCTAAAAACTGATGTCTGAAACATTCTTGACCCGCTACCAACTCACTCCTTTGTTGTTTGGGGATTTGGATCTCTTTGTACGTTATATAAATATAGAGAAACATATAGATCGAAGTTTCTCTATTATTAATTCAGGAGATAAAACTAATTACAACATGTTAGGTTGTTTGTTTGTATAATTTTTTTTAACGGTAGTTTGGTGCAGCGGAAGATCTTGCGTGCCACCGAGGCACCAAGTCTCTCGACTCAAGTTCGAATCATCTCACGAAGAGAATATCAACCACATGCAAGCCATCCAGTTTCCCTTTAAGTGAACCTCTGACCTCCCACACATAAAGAATATAACCAAATGCATCTATCCAACTGAGTTGTACTTCATTTGCTATTTGTTTGTATAATTAATATTACTATTTCTTTTTATTAAATAAAAATATAATATTAAAAATTTAGAAAAAAATCCGTGCATGCACGGGTATTATACCTAGTAAACTGTAAAGGCATCATTATATCTAAAAGTGTAAGTGTTTTTATTCTTTCATCTTTAATTAATTTTTAAGAATGAGTAACACCTTTTATCATTCATTTTTGGTTTATTGACTTAAAAGTTTTACTTGCACTAAAAATAATAATTTGTTTGAAAATGAACGAATAATATTGATTTCTTGTTTATTAACTTACTGTTACTTTTTCTCACTTATTTTCAGTATTGAGTTGTGTGCATGTCATCTTGTATACGAGCCATACGTTTGAAATATAAAAAATTAGAACTCAAATACTGTAATTTGATTTTCGGTCAACCCATGCGTTGAATCCTGGTTTCGTCACTGTTTTAAAGGAAGCCAGTTAGAATAAAATTTATATAGCAACAAATAAGTACATACTCATCTGATTTCCGTTCACCTAATTGTAGAGCCTAAATGATTTTAGAATTGAAATGCAAGTTAACATGCATCAAAGGAAGCTAGAAAAATATGAGTATGTAAAAATCGTGTGTAATGGAAAAGAAACACGACATAGGTGACAAGCTGACGAAATGGCTTTATACACGATAAGTTTTCTAATCTAGTCTATGTTCATGTTTTGATGTACCAAAACACAAAATGAACATAGTATGTACACAAAAAAGCAGGTTATATGAGTTTACAAGAGCGAGCAGTTTGATGTCAAAGGTAGTGTTAAAAAGAAAAAGTGTGTCACTAAAGATAAAAGTGGTTTCGGTACAAGGATTGGTTTAAGATAACATTTGGTAGGGAATGGTTGCTACTCGAAAAAGTGATACAAATAACAAAAAAATAGTATCATATTGGTTATTTTGTTATTCTTATACTTTTAAACAGTGTTTGTTTTAGACAATAGACATACTGTTTAGGTCCTGATTTGCAGTGTTAGTTGTTTAATTCGGGGTTCTGTGGTACTTGTTTAATTCACTATATTGGTTATTTTATCATTTTAAGCATTATGTTATGATTTTTAAATGAATCAATCAAAGTTTGGCTATTTTCTACAGTAGGCTAAAGATACTACATACCATCCTTCTTTTAGCAGTTCACATCATATTACAAAGTTAAGCTTTAGACGAACATATATTTTCAAACAACAACAAAAATCTGTTTCTTGACTGATAAAGTCAAACTTGAAGACCTGTTTTCTAACACTAAATAAAACATATGTTGAGTGACTAAACTTAAGCTTGAATAGTTGTACCTAAACAACAAAAAATACCTAACTGATTTAAAGACAAATTTGAAAAGCCATATCCAAACATCGAACACAAATCACAATAATCAGCAACCAATGACAAACACTTTAATGAATCATAAATCACTATTACGCCATAACAAATATTTTTATTAACATAACAATAAAATCAAGATGACCTTATTCCATGAAACATGAAACTAAACACTAGAAAAAACTTGTATACAAGAAACATAAAGATCCAGGTAAAAATAAGCATCTTCTTCAATTTTTTCACAAGAGCTTCCTTCTTACTCAACAACATTAGTTGTGCATACAGGTCTTCTTCTGACTCATTCCAGGCCCTCAGGAGCCCAAGAATCACATTAATTTCTCGGTAACACATTTGGGGTCACTCCAACCAATAAAACCATAACCAGCACAACAGTAGAATTGTCGCCTCGTGTTCCTGTTAGTCCATGATGTTTTGATTGTTGTGGGTTTGTCACATTCACAAATGATCACCATTACTACATACATGGTGTGTTAAAGAGGATATAAAGGGTTTTAACCAAAGATTATTGTGTCGATGTATCTATATATATGCAAGCTTCCAATCACACGCGTCGTGTTTATGGCGAGAAATGATTTCGGAGACGAAATTCGTATTAGGGAAAGGTGAGAGATGTACTGGCGAGAGGGTGAGGAGGGGAAATGACGAGACTGCCCTCACGTGCATGGCACGTGAGGAAGATAACTTGAGATAACGGCCGAAAGTTACAAAACATTGTCTTAGTGGTTTTTTTGCACGAATTTAAGAAGTTATATAGCAAAATTGCGAAACCTATGCACTCAGTGATTTATTTGTCGATTTGAAAAAGTCACAAGACGAAATTTGCAGTTTAGTATATTTATTGCTTTTCGGATAAGAAGAAGGGTTGATCGATTTGAATAAATTAGAGATTTCAGTTAGTAGTCAGTTAGTAGTCGGTTACACTTTACATAAATATCTGCCATGCATGCAATTGGATTCCACCATAAACATCATCTACAAACTCGAAAACCCCAAAGAAAACTTAGTCAGTCGTAGCACTCACAAAAGTCGACATCATCAAGAACATGAGTATATTATTCAGGTTCATAGGAGACTGGGAGGTTTCAAAAACATTAAAAGTCATGCGAGGAGGTAAGTTTTACTAAGCAATTACAGTAGTTACATATGCTTGTGTATAGATGCATTACTGCAATCAATGTTATATGTTTAGATGGTTATTATGCTAACTGATTCTTGTTTTTCTTGTTTTAGTATTCGCTCCGAACCTCATATCTCGGATCAAGGAGCGTGCACGCAACCATTTTGATGAAATTGTCTGGGGACTATGCATCCTTTGCGTCATTGGTTCTTTTTATGCGATTCTATTAGATCATCGTCATTATATGTCCGGCCCTGATTATTCCTTAGAACCAGTGGGGTCTTACACAGATTTGATGAAATTAGACACTTTTGGGGCCAAGTTTTATGTGAAATCAAGATTCGTGTTTGATTACAAGTTTCCGCCAGGATCTTTTGAGCGAGAGGAAATTGAGAGACAAATCTCGACCGCTGATTTATGGAAATATCATCCGGATTGGATGTCAGAACCCGATGTCCGGGATGGATTGAACAATTTCTGGATACCTGGAAAGACAAAAGATTAAAGATGCGAGCGACGTCATGAAGCACATTTTGGTTTTCACGAATAATATTCAGTTTTCTGGTATTAAGATCGCCTTAATGAACCCGTTCTTGTTAGGAATATTACTTTTCATAAGGTATCATACGTGCTTATGGTTAACTGTAAATCTGTAATTTTCGTTCATTTGATATGTTTAGAGAATGGTTGGTTTTGGTCATTCTATTTTTAGGAGTGTTTGAGCTTGCAAATTAGGACTAGACTGTTTATTTTGTTCGGATACATGATATAAGCTGTGTGAGTGTGTTCACCGACTCATTGCGCCATGCCATCTGCAATGTGCAGGCTTAAAAATCCCAGTTCAATGTTATCTAGCAGTTGTTTTTCAAAGTGGCTATTTACAACGCTAGTAACAAAATTTGTCTGAACTATATTGATGTCGGGATACCACGCTGACAAGGCTCTAGCATAAAAATACATAATTAACAGATTTGCAGTAAGACCATAAAAACATAACCTGAATACTCATTCGAAAACCAATTCTGGAGTAAAAGGGTTGAAAACTTGAAATTACCAGGTCTAAAGAGCTAAATAACAACTGTTTAAGATAGCGACTCAGATCTGTAACATTGACCACAGATTCGACCAGGTCCTATAAGCATTGGCCGCGGTCAATGATTACTGTACACGACACACATCACGTGTTCTCTTCCCACAATTTGTGCATCTTTGGATCTAAAAGTACTTACAATTAAAAAGCATCTAGCATTCACACATACGGCTACCAACGTATTAAACTAAAGTTGAGGGGTACTATTATGCTCATTGGCCTTTTGCTGCAACTTTGAGATCGCCTGTGTTGCAGCTGAGTTCCTAGCTTCTTGAACACTTGGTAGCATTGCACTTAAACCCGAACTCTCAAAATTAGTTCCTTTAACACTTACGTTAACCACAAATCCACCTACATGCAGAAAGACTTGAACTCAGAACTTATATGAGCATATATTAAATAGGTTAAACTTAAACGCAGAATCTTCTTAATATGAGTTATTTCTCTCTACATGTATAGTACGAGGCACAGCGATGTTGGAGATAACCTACGCAGCATATGAAACGAATCCGCCACTCAATGAAAATAGCAATGCACGAAAACAGGACTTACCATCTGAGCGTGTTGTGCTATATGTCGGCAACATCCAATTGTTTGATAAACAGATATCATCCAGCTCCTGGTGAAAAAAGACATTGTTATGGAAAGGATGGAACATAAGTATAGCACATTAGCATGCATTCACAATCAATGAAATTGTAAGCGGCTATGTCTGCTCGATAACTTACGAATGAGTCAATTCAGGTTATGTTTTATCAAATTGGTAAAAACGAACATACAGAGAACAGGACAAATGGAATGTAAGCTGCTTAAAGTGGTGAAATACTATTATTTCGATAAAGAACTTATTTATTGGATAAACTAGAATTACTTATTTTTTGATCATACACGCCTCACTAATTGTTCATTAAAGAATCCATTTTCGGACTAGAATGTTTCGACTCCAGGTGTACAAAAATGACCCAGTTTCAGACGAATCCATTACTGACCGCCATTTTGCAACATCTAATCACCACCAAAAGTATACCGAGTCTGGGAATTCCAGTCTTATAAGAGGCAATTGTCGTGTTTGTCAATCAATGAAATAAGTAGTACACTCAAGTTATTCATGATGAAGATGACAGACAGCATATGCTTGTAATGTTGAGACTTACCTGGCATGCTTTTCTCAAAGTGAGTTGGGCCTCAGACAAGGTCTTTCCCAACGATGGCAAGGACAAGGGCAAGCTACTGACACCATGCACTTTTGTACTGTCTTGAGCTTGTGTGTCGTTTTGCTGGCAGATCTGATTGCAACAATCAATAACCGCTTCTAGCTTTAGCTCCAAACAATCTCCAATACCTTTTACAAGTAGCAACAAAGAAAAAGTCTTCTATAAATTATTATGCATAACAATTTGTAATATAGTTGGTCTTATCAAATTTTAAGAGGAAAATATAAGCGGCAAGAAATAGACTTACCACCATTCATGATTGCTTGAATCTTTTTATCACAAAGAGCCAACTCGGTTTCTATGCTTTGTTGTTGATTACACTGCAAACATTTAAACTGTATAAATATATAGACCAAGAAATTGCTATTAAGCATGACATATACTAGAGCTCAGAATTCCGGAAGTAAGATCAAATGGCATAAAAGTAAAATAAACCAATAACTGTGATAACCAAGTTAAGCTTTAACTGAATAGACAATGAAGTATATATCAAAACAGTTGAAGAAACCGTACCAGTTTCTGTCTTTTATTTAAAAGAGCTCGAAAGGCAGCCTCTGATAATTCAGATCTCTTAGCATCGACTGTCAGCTGAAAGTCCCTAAGACACCCGTCGTTCTTTTGCTGAACAGGAACCAGAGCATGATTCACTGTGATAAGTTGATTATCCTCATGAGGTGACATAATGCAAGGCCTCTTTTCTCCATTAATCTTGTCAACTTTGCATTCAATCATGGTTGTCTTCAACTCCTTCTGTTCTTTCTGGCAGTGACCACAATATATTTATAGGTTATTTGCATGAATATCAACGTACTTATTCATTTGTCATGTTTTAGTTATCTTGTTTTTTTTACATCTGCGACATCAAAAGATGGTTGTATCTCATTTGGGTCAGTTTGTAACCAGAAAACCGTAATAAATCGGTTTTCAAAATGACCCAAACAGGACTCAAGATTATCTTTGAATGAATCAGATGTACATGAAATATTACGCCGTCTAAAACGAAACAAATAAAAAGATAAGTTGGTAATTTAAGCAAATAACCCATAGCTTAACTTCCATAAATTCAGGTATTTAGGTGTTTGTTCAAATAGTCTAAAGAATTTAATATAGGTAAGTTTTGTAAACTCTATCTTATGAGCAGGACTTGTACTGCTCAACTGATTCTAGCAATATGTTATTGTAAATAGGAATATCATTAAGTCATACAAAAAATCACAACTAAGTTGAGTCACCTTGCTGCTGGTAGTCCTCTTTTCATGACGATAAACCTTCAATGGTGATTGTGGTTTAGTGTTTTGATTTTCTTTACCCAAGGAAATGAGTGGCATATCAATATCCATGTTATTGGCTCCACTTGACGAATTGCTTGATTCATCCCCACGAGATCCACTGATATCTTGCTGCTTTGCATTAAAAATGTTCACACCTGTGATCCTATTGCCAGTAGAATTTTTGGTTTCTTTGACTTCTTGGTCAAAGGGGCTTTCAATCCTCGACCCAGAGGTGATGACATCATTCGCCACCTTGCTAAGAGGTTCCACAGTAGTGGTAGTGGTAGTAGCAGTAGGAGTTGTTGTATCGTGTTTGATGGATTCATCTGTCTCTTTGGATTCATTTGTCTGTTTGCTCGATACAACCCCCGAAGATCCATTCATATCTGCCGGCTGCACATTAACAATGTTAACACCTGTGATCCTATTGCCAGTAGATTTTTCTGTTTCTTTGACTTCTTGGTCAAAGGGGCTTTCAGTTGATCCAGAGGTAATGACATCATCCGTCACCATGCCAACAGGTTCAGCAGCAGCAGTAATGGTAGTAGTCGTATCCTGTTTGACGGATTCATGTGTCTGTTTGCTTGATTCAACACCAGAAGATCCAATCATATCTTCCTGCTCCATGTTAACATTGTTAACACCCGTGATCATGTTGCCAGCAAATTTTTCTGTTTCTTTGACATCTTGGTCATAGGGGCCTTCAATCGATCCAGAGGTAATGACATCATCCGCCACCTTGCCCACGGGTTCAGCAGCAGTCGTAATGGTAGCGGTAGTGGTGCTAGTCATATCCTGTTTGATGGATTCATGTGTCTGTTTGCTTAAGTCAACCTCAGAAGATCCAAGCATATCTTCCTGCTCCATATTAACATCGTTAACACCCGTGATCATGTTGCCAGCAGAATTTTCTATTTCTTTGACATCTTGGTCAAAGGGGATTTCAGTCGATCCAGAGGTAATGACATCATCTGTCACCTTGCCAAGAGGTTCAGCAGCAGTGGTAATGATAGTAGTCGTATCTGGTTTAATGGATTCATGTGTCTGTTTGCTAAATTCAATACCAGAAGATAAAATCATATCTTCCTGCTCAATATTAACAATGTTAACATCTGTGATCCTATCATCAGTAGAATTTTCTGTTTCTTTGACTTTTTGGTCAAAGGGGATTTCAACCGACCCAGAAGTGTTGACATCATCTGCCACCTTGCTGACACATTCAACAGTAGTGGTAGCAATAGTCGTCGTATCCTGTGTAACGAATTCATGTGTCTTTTTGGCAACTTTGCTGTCACGAGGTTCTTCTTTACTTGAATTACTGATGTTGACATTTACCGAGTTCGATTTTGACTTGTTTTCCAAATTATTACATGATTGCAGTGAGCCTAGAATGATATTCGGCACTGCACTTCCCTCTAACACTTGACGTGGTAAGCCATTTGATCCTCTGCACCAGATCATGTTTATATTAAATCAAAAAGAAAACTAAACTGTTACACACTGAGTTTTTCAGCTCGACTTTTTACCTTGAGAAAAACTTTGATATAATGTCAGCGTAAGGAAGCAGGTAATAGTACTCAACAACAGGAGTAATCACCCAACTTTCTGCACTCTTTGTTACCACGGGACCTTGTAAGCTGCATAATAATAAGAAAATGAAGCCATGTTATAACAATCCATACATCTTAACACTATAATATGGGTACCAAATCCATGTTCGTGCAGTTGCTCACGAATTCAAGTTTGAATGGCCCTTCGAAGTCTCGCACGCTCTATCTAAACACTGTTGAAACTATACCCCTCAAACCAAACAACCCATTAATATTCAATTCACATCTCTTGCCTAAATAACCAACCAAGGCCTTAAGATTCTACAAAAGAAATTAACAGCCAGTACTAACCTATGAATAGCATCTTGAATAGGGACCAAATTATCCTCGTTGATTGATTTGGTGCTTTGCACTATATAAAAGCGAGTGGCAGTCTTTGCTTGGCTCAAAGAATAAACGACATGGCTTTCCAAGACCTTGAGTTCGCCACTGTCAATCCCTGTTTCAGTGTACAATTGTATTCATGTATCAGTAAAGATCAGATAAAAGGTGTAAAAACAGAACATAAATCATGTCAATCTCATCACGCAGCCTTCAGAACTGAATTTTGTAACTTCATCTATGATATGGAAAAACTGTAGCATATAGCAACGTAATCACTAAATCATGTCAATCTCGTCACACAGCCTTCAGGATCTTCAAAAACCATTACCAAAATGATCTAGATTCTTAAAATCATTATAAACCATTAAACTTTAGAAAACATCCAACTATTGAGGATAGTTATAAGAACACTAAACTATAATCTGTTACTCTGTTAGTAATGCTTAAAGTCTGACAAGTTAGAAATTAAGTGAAAGTACGTTGCTACTAGAGAAGGCAATTCCAACCCATCTACGAGTCAAATCAGTATGTTTTATCTCTAAACAGATGGGTTAAATTACTAAACTAGCTCCAAATGAAAACGAGCCAAAAAGTCTAAACAGGTCAAATGGGTCGAAAGTCACCCAAAGTGTTTTTTTTAATGCATTAACCTCCTTAAATCATTTTAATCAGGAAATTAGATTATTATATACAATAATAGCCATTTTGACAGATTGCTACTTATTGACATTTTCCATTATAAGAAAGGTTCTACCTGCTTCTTCCTTGACAGCAGAAAATATGAGCTGCTGAAGACCAACTTCCCCTTCTTCATCGTATTTTTTCATCAAAGACAATTTTCGTTTCTTGCTCTTTTTCGTTTCGATCCCATTCGTGCTCTCTTCAGGATAAAGATCCTTCTCAATAACTGACCATACACCATCATTAAACTTCAGGAAGCAGTTTTCATTCTTCGAGTCTATCAACAATACCGCTACTTTGGTTATGGGCCACTCTTTTACCATACTCGAGACATTAGCTGAAGCATCAAGTAAAGTCTCAGATATGTTGCATGCTTCCATGATTGCTTTTTCTGTTGTTGAAAGCTGAGTTGCAGGGTCGGTTAAAGTGGGTCGGTCTGATGGACTCATGTATTTCATATAGTGCAGGATACTTGGTTTGAACATAATAGCAAGGTTGCAAAACTGGTCAAACTGTAAGAATTCACGGTCACGGTGTTGGTTTAGATGGTAATAGTTGTAAAGTACTGCAGCAGCATGAACCTGACATGATTGGTTTACAAGTATAGATCATTAAGAGATAAACTGAGCCATTAAGACTAATTTTAATGGATGAATGATTACGCACTTACCTGTTTAGCAACAGATTTTTGTTGTTCTTCAGATAGGCTTTTCTTTGTAATGTCGGTATGCTTCAAAGGTAACAATGGACCAACTAAGTACTCCATTAATGCTTCAACAGTCTCTTCGGTTGGACCGATCTCTGTTGGCAAATCGATGTCCATTGCCCCTATTTTCATAAAAAATCAGAGTTATATTAGAAAAAAACATTATACGCTCACCTAGAGGCATACATTCTATGCAAATTGCAAATACAAACTATGCTACCAGATTCAGAGCACGCACAAGTATTAGTGATCATATACAATAAGAGCCTATATCTTTTATCGCGTCCTGTAAGATAAAGACTATAAGTTATAAACTCAAGTAACTTCAATTTTAACCTATGCAAACGTTTCACCAACATTCCACGTTCTTAAAATGAATAAGAAACAAAACCGTACAACCTTAAACATGATTTTACCAGAAAAACTATTTACCACGCCGCCAACTAAACAAAAAGAAGTACAAGCCTCGAGCTTCATATCAGTTGGATTAAGCCATATATATAGCAAGACCCTCAACAAAGCTAAATTATGATTTAACATGCATTCTTTTAAAAGCTCTAAGCCAATGATAACTACTACAACCTATGGAATCAGAACACAAACACTTGAGACACTGAGAAGGGATTGCTTATGTGCTTATTTTTAAGCAGTTTTGAGTGCAATAAACTGCCTATTTTAAACTTAAGTAAGTTGCTAACTTCTTGATTTTTAGCAGATAAGCACTTAAAAATACGCAATCCCAAACACCCCCTAAAAGAAAAATATCAAAGACAACGTATGGGTCTTAATTATGAGCTTCATAAAACCTCTTTATCTCATTCTAAAACTGACCGAGTCATTGAACCAAAGAAATAAAAACACATAAATCTCAACTCCAAAACCCTATACCCAACTAATCATCAGACAATTTTCCAGTTAAACAATGTTCCTTCACAACTCGCAACTATATAGTTTTTACTTTTTACAATGTCTAGTCGAATTTGTGAATTTTATCGAACCAAATAACCCGAGAACCACTAAAAGTAAATCAATTTCTTAACTTCAACAAACACCCATCAAGATGCTCAATATCTTATATTTGTTAACTTTTGATTATCCGAATAGCCCAAACACCCTCTATAAGGAAAAAATATCAACGACAAAAAGGGTCTTTAGTCAAATTTCTGAACTTTGACCAATCATAACCCAACAAACCCAAAATTTAACCAATTCATTAACTCTAACAAAAACCCATCAAGATTCTCATTTCCAAAAAAAAAAAACTTTATTTTTTTACTCACATTTTATACTACTAAAACTGAAACAAAAAAACCCAAAAATACAAAAAAAAAAAAAAAACAAGAAAATTTGTTGGGTATTTTTAAAAATGTAAAACAGAAAAAGGGTATCATGCAATTTGGATTAGATCAAATGTTTTATAAATTTTTTTTACCAAATATAGAAACCCTAACAAGTGAGTGAATTTAAGGAAGATGGTACCTTCAAAGAAGCCCATAATTTTGACAACTAAAAGAAAGTGTGTTTTTTTTTTACACACAAAAGAAGTGTCTTTTTATTTTCTTTTGTTTTCAACGGTTGAGCTTGATGACAATATACTACAATGTTTTACAGAATCATAGATGCTTTTGTCTTTTTATCGTTTAGTATTTTTATTTGCTTGGTTATGTCCTGTCCACTGTCATACGAAATGAAACGTTCCTTAATAAGCAAAATTTGCATTTAACTCATTATAGATCACATTTACTTTAACGCTTGTGTTATGAATATCTTACTAGCCCACTCTAATATTTTATTAAATTTTGTATTTATATTACACGACTATCTGCGTGTACTAGCGGAAATTATTTAACGGCAAGTGATTAACGATATGGTATATTGTGGTAAAATCAAATTGTAATTGAAAATGGTTAAAGAACGGGTCAAATTAAATCAGGTATTGTGTTTCCGAAATTTGATTAGACCAGTGAGACTTTAAGTGATTTAAGTCAATCTGATTGTCGAACCGACAACCCGTACACATGGTGTTTTGTGAAAGATTAGCTTGCCCAGTGGTCGAACCAGTTAAAAAAACCCAGTCACCGGGTTACTCGTTCGGTCGTTTGCATATCTGATTAGACTTGTAGGGTTTAAAGTAGTTTATGTCAACCTGGTTGTCGAATTGGTAACCCATAACCTAGTGACTCGGTTACTCATCCGGATCCATTAGAGATCCGGTTTTCAAAACATTGATAATGTGTTTATACTTTCTAGTTTGTGTCTAGCTTCCTAAATTAGTGTAAAAAACTATTTATTTAGTTTAAGTTTTCACTTTCTCTTTTTCAAGAAAGGAGGGGTACTCTTTGATACTAGGTAGTATTTTACAACTTTTTCAAATAAGTTAGATGACCAAAAAAGAATCATTTTCCCTTCACCCAAAACAAGACTCCAAACAATATACCAAATCGACCATTCATCTAGAAGTGTCGTTAAAGTCTGCAATATCAACAAGGTACCTAACCGACCAAATAAAACTGTTGGGTCAGCATTTACTGACCCTGAAGTAACTCTAGACTTTTGAATATAAAATCCCCCTAAGTGTTTCATGATCAGCAGAAAGGTGACTCTGCTGAAGCATGACCAGAGGAACAAAGATTCCTACTGAAGAATGATTGGTTGAATGATGTTCAGCTTTCTTCTTCCAGATAACTTAGAAGACAAAGTAGTCTTTCCTTCAAAGACTAGGCGGTCTAGTTGCTAAAGAACAAGTCCTGAAGAAGAGCTTTCAGTTTAGTTTGGCTTGACAACACCAAATTGAATGATGTCGATCTCCTCAAGAATGCTGAAGACACTTTAGTATTCTGAAGTTTTACCTTGGGAATGAAAAGATTTACTCTAAGTCAAAGTAGAAAAATGCTGCTTGTATTGTTAGCTATAAGAGCATCTGCTATGGTCCAAGTTATCATGACTTTTTCTTTTAGCAAGCATTAATTTTTTAATTAAGTTTATCTCTAAAAAGTCATTTTGGAAAACAACTCTCCAATGCATAAAAGCTTTTATAAAAGCTTTTCTACATCTTCATTAAATGAGAATCACTTGTTGCACCTCTTGTCAAACACTTGGTAAACACCAAGTCATCTTCTTCAAAGTCATTGATCAAGCTTTTATCACAATGGAAAAAGTCTTTCAAATGACTTTATCAAAGTGCAAAAAGTCTTTTGCAAAGCTAGCATTGCATATACTCTAAGTAGAACCTTTATCTTTTCTTAGATTAGTTTATTTGTACTATGTACTATTTATCCAGCATGGGCATCAACCACTCACTGGATAAAACACATGCATGGAAACATGTGAATGTAAATTCTAAATATGTTTCTTCTATAAAAGGATTGCATAAGGGAGAGGAATGGCTAACCTTTGGATTAGAAAGATAGCAAATCTTCTAACAGTCATTTCTCTCAACTTTAACCAAACCATATAGCGAAAAGCATATGAACGTTTTGGTTAAGACTTAAACTCTAACTTTGGTTTGAAGTTTAAGTAGAGGAGATCAACACACATTGTCATTCAACAACTTTGTTATTCCGCAAACAAAGTGGGTTATAGATTCTTTATTGAGTTTTAATAAAAGTCTATACGTTGAAAAGTATATTGGTATTGTTGTTTTATTTGTTCGTAGTTCTTATTTGATAAAACAACACACTTGAATCTTATTAACAAGTTACTACTTAAGGTTGATAAGTAGTAACGAGTTAAACGGGACCAACAAGTGGTATCAGAGCAGTTTGATTCATTAAACTCTTATTTTCATTAAACTGCTCATTTTAAGGTTTTAAAATCAAGAGCCAACATGGTTCAAGTTATACCACATACCCTAAAGTACGGGGGTGGCGCACTCAATGTTGCTCCTATTCTAGAGGTAGCAAACTTCACTAATTAGAAGAAAAGGTTCCTTGTCCACATGGTTGGAATCGAACCCTGATTCCTTGGAATCATTAAAAATAGTCCATTTGTTCCCCTGGTTCGGGACAATATAAAGCCTGAAGCACGTTGGACTGCTAATGAGAGAAAAGCGGCTAACCTTGATCAACGACTCAAAAGTCTTGTCATGTTCGTGCTTCTAGATGATCAAATGAATTCTATTGTAAATTTCAAAATAGCTAAATCTATATGTGAGGACCTTATATTATATCATGAGGGACCCTCTGATGTGAAAGAAACAAGAATAATGGATTTAAAGCTTCAATACAACACCTTAAAAAACAAAGAAGGGGAAATCGTTACTCAAACTTTCACCAGATATAAAGCTCTGATGAATGAATTGGTAAATGATGGTGTTGAACTTTCAAAACTAGGAATCAACATAGTTTTTGTTAATGCATTGCCAAAGAAGTGGCTCAGTTTTTGCCAAAGCTCGAGAAATGCTAATAACATTAAAGATTGTGATTTGGCTTCTCTTTGTGGAAAACTAAAATATGAAGAAAACCTAGTTGATAGGATTTATGAAGGCTCCAGCAAGAGTAAAGTACTAACAATTGCTACACCCTTCTTCAGTGAAGCAGTCATTCAAGACTACTAAGATAGTCCTGATGATGAAAAAGACACTAGAACTAGTGAGGAATATCTGAATGACCTTCAAGAGGAATTTCATAAAAGAGCTCTTCTGGCCAAGTCTAGAAGGTTCTTTAAGAAATGAGGCAAGTTCTCTAACACTACAAAAGCCACAGCTGACACTGTGTGCTTTAAATGTGGAATGCTTGGTCACTTTGCCACGGATTGTTATTCCAAAACATCCATTCCTTCTTATCCCTCACCACCTCAGTCCAAACCATCTGGTCCATCTTAATTTCAACAAAAACAAATTTTTTCATCTTCTTTTCAGCAACACAGGGTTGAACATAGGCCAGCTAAAGACTTTGAGGCAAAGTATAGAGAAATAAAGGCAAGACTTGCTCTCATGAGTACTGAAAGTTCATCCTCAAAGCCCACCAAGCAAGAAAAGAACAAAGGACTTGTTGTTGAAGCTTATGAATAGGATGAAGAATAAGTGTCTTCAGATGATGATGAAATGGTGAATGTGAATGTGCTGATGGCACTTGTTGATGATGAAGGTTCAAATTCAAATGTTGTGGTCAAAGAAAGTGCTAGAAATGGTGAATGGGTCTATATCACAATCAAAAAGGTACAAACTCTTCTTGAATTAGAAGATAAGGATGACATTAAATTTGTCTTTGATTACCTGTGTATTGATCTAAAAAATTTTGAAGAACAAAGAAACAATTTTCTTGAAAAATATCATAAAATTGTTCTTAAACTTGAAGATTATGAAAGTAAGTTAATAAAGCTAAAAGAGGCTAAACTTGATGTACTTACTTTTCAACAGTTAAACACTAAAATCATTGATGAAAACAAATTTTTAAGAGTTGAACTAAAAGAAGCAAAAGATATTGTTAAATCATGGCTTAGAAACTTTGATAGGGTTAAACAATGTATCAATGAACAAGATCCTGCTCAAAAAAGAAAAATGCTTGGTGCTGAAGGATCCTCCAGCACCAACTCTCATGATACTATCTTTGTCAAATCCTCTAATGAGGAAGGTAGCTCGATCCCTGACATTGTTAGGTCAGGTGAAGAGAATTTACCAAACCATGACACTAGACGTATCCTTCTTCCTGAGTTTCATGCAAGTGTTGATTCATTAGATCATGTTGAGTCTTAGGTTACTGAAGATGACTCAGATAATGATTTAGAGACTTTAGTAAGCACCCCACTTCCTCCTTTGGAGAAACTAGCTGGTGTTGAACCCTCTACTGGTCTAAAATCAATCCATTCAATCATCAAATCTCACACAACATACAAAAGTAGTGCTCCCAAGCATGTCAAAATTGACACATCAAAGAATTCTTCAGCTCCTGCTGAAGGTTCACATATGGGAACTACTTCTTCAGTTTCATCAAATAAACTAAAGAATGCTAGATCTGAGGAAGATGAGAGAATGTATTTTGTTGTGCAAGAGATCAATGATCTTAAATCATAACTCAGGCAATGGAAAACACCAACTCGACTCAGAGATGAACCCTCAAACTCTTCACATACAAGACATAATTCAAAAGGGCTTGTGATTTATGTGGTCTAAACAACCATCTAACTAAAACTTGCCTTAAAGTGATTTATTGTACCAAATGTGAGAGAACTGACCATCGCACTTGTGAACATATTGAGTATATGCTTGCTAAAACTAGTGTTGATGCTCATAACACTGGGGCATCCCATTCTAGGCGAAACATGCCTTTCCCACCATGTATTCATTGTGGTATGAACAATCATCATTCAGATGACTATCACTATTACCTTGTTTGTAACATCTGTGGAAGTTGTGACCATGACACTCATGGACATAATCGAGTAACCTCTCTTAAAAGAGGAATCAAATCTAGGAACCCAAACTCTATTACCAAATGTTGTGGAACATGTGGAAGAAATGTCCACACTGCATTTGATCACAATCATATAGAGTGGTTCAGAAGAGGTGAAGCCCTTCAGGATAAAAAAGCAAATGTTGTTCAAACCTCTCCTTCTTCTTATGAGCAATCCTATTCATCATCCTCATCAAAAGGACCTTTTAGATCTAGAACACCTTCCAAATCTAAGACACCCACCCGTCAAAGGTGGGTTTCAAAACAAAATTGACTATTTCCTTAACTTGTGCAGTGTGATCTTAGGAACCTATTTGGTACCTGGATAGTAGATTCTCAAGGCATATGACTGGAACCAAAATTCATCTGCACAAGTATAAGGAGAGACTAGATCCTAAAGTAGTATTTGGTGATAACTCATCAGTTTCTACTGAAGGATTTGGTTCAGTAATATGCAATGGTATAGTTTTCTCAAGGGTAGCATATGTAAATGGATTGAAGCATAACCTCATCAGCATCAGTCAACTTTGTGATGCAAAATACCTAGTCCTGTTTGATGACAAAAAAGGTACAATCTTTAATTCCAATCATGAAATTGTGATGATTGCTCCTAGAGTCAAAGATGTTTATGTCATTGACATGAACTCTACTCAGGAGACATGTGTTAATCCCATTCAATCCATAACACAAGATTTAGAAGAGATATTTAGAGAGAGAAAGAGTAGAAAGTAGAGAGAGAAACAAAAGAGAATTTTGGAAGGTTAATGTTTACTAGAGAGAGAAAGTAAAATGAACCAACACCCTCTTCCACACATGGAAGAGGGTATATATACCCTTGGCTTATGGGCCGTGGGTTTAAGTGACTTGGGCCGGGCTTGGCTTTGTTTTGGGCTTACGCCCCTAACTTATACAATATTAGCTTAAAGTCCAAGCCCGGTTTTCCTGACTAACCTATTACAATACAAGACCTTTAACGACTAAGATGACCTATTATATTCTTGTTCGTCTATATAAAATATAGGGCTAACAATCTCCCCCAATGTATCGGTCATCTTAAAAAGCTTAAAAAGCCTAAGATGGTTGAGTGAATACATTCTTGTAGAGGAGATCTTCCTGCTTTGGTCTTGTATCTTGGTCTTGATCTTGTTTGTAACAGCTTTGTTCCTTCATGCTTTCGTGATCTTTATCTTGAGCCTTTGTCATTTGACTTTGAGTGCTTGAGATCTTCATCTGTGCTCCTTGTAACTAAGATGACCTATTACATTCTTACATTCTTAGGTATCTTGATTATCGCCATCTTGTGCTCTTGTGACTTCTGAATCGACATCAGTTGCACAGCTATGCCACCTTCTTGATATGCAGCAACATATATAGACACGGATAAAATGGATTTGAACATTTCATCCTAACTCGGTAGCGTTTTACCTCCGGTCGGTGAAGACCGTTTAGATGGTATTAGATACCGTACCTGTGATCGGGTAGATTCGATTAAGAATCTCCTTGACAGGGTTTCCCGGCGGTAGTAGCCAGTTCTCTTTACTCGACCGTCTCAAAGCAAACTGCGAACGTAAAGAGTGAATCAAAAAGGATACGGTTATCCGTTTGATTAGAGTCGTCAATTCAGAATTCCTGGAACAAGTTTGATTCTATAAGAATCGCACCATTGTTGCTTTCCAGTTTGCCACAAGCTCGATTCATAAGAATCTTGCATGTTACCTACCGCAGTGCTGTTTTATGTTGACACTGGAAGGATTTCCATTCGTCACTGTGAACACTAAAGAGTGTCACTCTGAATGTTCTGGCAAGATCACACGGATTTTGCGAAGAAACCTGGAATCAAGTTTGAATCAATTAAGAATCGAAACTTAGTTGCTTTCCACTTCTCACAAGTTTGATTCGTGTAGAATCGCACAAGTTACCTACCATGAGCTTGTTTAATGCTGGCTCAAGTAGGATTTCCATCTTCATTGTGAATCGTATCACTCAGATGTTCTGGCAGTGTCACAAGGATAATGCGTAGGACTCGATTGTGTCCTAATGAGATGATAGATTGATCTCGTTTGGCTCTAGACTCAATAAGTGCATTTTGGTAATCGGAGGCTGGAGCAGACTGCCACCTTTTCAATATTAACTGACTCGGAGTGAGAAAGTCAATAGATACGTGTTGATCTCCGTGACAATGAGACAAGTTTCTTTTGAGAGAAACTCGAATGGCTGGGAAGGGTTGTGCATTGCATCACTGGGTCCATGATGACTTGTCTTCAATAGATGTATTGACCCAGTTTCTGCCTAAGTTGCATAGAATATTCAACTCCTTCAATGCTTATCAATACGTCATCATTAGCACCTTGTTGTGATTGTTTCAGTGCTAACTTAAGTACTTGGTCCGCATTCAGCTTCATTCCACTCCATCTTTCCTAAGGAAAACTATTTCTAGCTATGGAATGTCCTTGGGTAGATCCCTCCGGTTCTGGTTGGATCATAGGACTTAGTTTCCTATCCTAAACCACCTTTTGACTCTATCGTTCCGTCGTGGATAGTAGGTTGTTTTGGGTATAGATCGTAACCATAAACCATTGAAAACCATTCAAAGTGTTTGATAAAAATCAAAACTTTTAACACTTGAAAGTTTTACATTTCCGAAAAGCTCCCCTACACACATGCATCGATATACGAAATAGTTTGGCATGTGAAGGAAAGAGTTGCACTTTGAGTCTTTAAGATCACATGTTGCGATATATTATATTTTAATCACATTTTCTCTCCCTATCTCTAATATAAAAATATAATGTTAGAGATACCAATTGATTAAAATTTGACATTTTCCGAAAAATCGACGGGAGAGAAACATATGTGCACGCATGAATCACGGAACATTTTCAGTCGGGTCGCTCCCCCTCAACAATATATGTGTGTCTTGAGACAAAATTTGACAAAATTTTAGAAAAACGACACCACAAAATATGTTGAGGTACGGAGTTGAGATGCCTTTTCCGATATAATAAGATACATTTGATAATTTCATATCATTTTCGGAATGTGTTGGATACATAAAATATGACAATTTTAGAGATGTACCCAACAACATTAAAAGGCTTGATTTTAAAACGCTCCCCCTCAAAATTTGATCAAAATAACATATGACAATTTTGAGATATAAAAACCATTTATGAGGAAGGGAGTGTTGAACACACAATTTTGAAAGATTTAGAAAAACCTTTTGAGAAATTCTTGAAAAATTGTGTTCAACGGTTTTAAAATAATCAGGATAGAAGACTTCTCTTCTATTGATTAGGGAAAGCGCACCGAAACGTACACTCCCCTTTCGGGTCCGTTTTTCATGAGCTGAAAACTTTGATTGTTTTGTGACTAGCTCATGACCGAGAAAAATAAATTTCCTGTTGTGAAGGATAAGTTATCATTCGTGATAAACTTTCCTTAAGTTGAAGTTCGAGTTCTAAGCTGACATTTACTTAGGAATCATTTTTCATGAATTAAAAACTTTGAATGTTTTATGAGAAGCTCATGACCGAGAAGTATGAATTTCTCATTGAGAAGGATAAGTTATCGTCCGAGATAGACTTTCCTTAGTTGAGGTCCGAGTCCTAAGCTGTGATGCGCTTAGAAGTCGTTATGAGAGAATATCAAGCAGCTTCATTTGCCAAAACCTCCAAGTCTTCTGGAGTCATATACTTCATACCAAGACGGCCAACAAGATACGCAAACCTATCTTTCGAGAGAGCTTTTGTAAACAAGTCTGCCAGCTGGTACTCAGTTCTGACAAAGTATAATTCCACGATGTCGCGTTCCACTTGTTCCTTGATGAAGTGATATCTGACATCGATGTGCTTGGTGCGGGAGTGCTGAACCGGATTGCAAGATATGGCTATGGCCGACTTTGAGTCACAATACATAGGTATTTTATCAAAGTGGAAGCCATAATCCGTGAGTTGAGTTCTCATCTAGAGGACTTGAGCACAGCACGCGGATAGAGCCACATATTCTGCTTCAGCCGATGAGAGCGAAGTGCAATCCTGCTTCTTTGACGACCAGCTGACAAGCTTGTCTTCCCCTAGAAATTGTATGCTACCAGAAGTGCTTTTTCGACTATCAAGGCAACCTGCGTGATCAGAATCTGAAAAAGCTGTTAGATGAAAACCGGTTCCCTTCGGATACCAGAGTCCCATCTGAATGGTATTCTTAAGGTACTGAAAGATCCGTTTAACCTCTTTGAGGTGCTTTTGAGTAGGTCTGGCTTGATAGCGTGCACAATAGCATATGGCATGATGAATATCAGGCCTGCTGGCTGTAAGGTACATAAGTGACCCGATCATACTACGATATCGCGTTTGATCTACGGGATATGAGTACAAGTCGGCGTCTAGGGATGTGGTCGATAATGGTGTACCAACGTGAGCACATGAGGTCATACCATGCTTTTTAAGTATCTCTTGAGCATACTTAGCTTGGTTTATGAAGATACCACGTGGGGATTGATGAATCTGGAGGCCTAAAAAGAATTTTAGCTCCCCCATCATTAACATTTCAAATCTGCTGTGCATTAATTTTTCAAAATGTTTTGAAAGTTTTGGGTTCGTAGAACCAAAAATAATGTCATCAACATAAACTTGCACCAGCATTATGTCATCCCCATATTTATTAGTAAAGAGAGTAGGATCAATAGAACCTTTGGAGAATCCTTTGGACACCAAGAAGTTTGAAAGTTCTTCGTACCATGCCCTTGGAGCTTGTTTAAGTCCATATACAGCTATCTTGAGACGATAGACTTTGTCAGGATGATGAGGATCGATGAATCCTTCTGGCTGATTCACATACACTTCTTCCTTTAAATGACCGTTGAGAAAAGCAGTTTTAACGTCTATCTGAAAAACCGTGAAGCTCTTATGTGTAGCATAAGCAAGGAATATCCTGACTGCTTCCAAACGAACGACTGGAGCGAATGATTCATCGTAGTCTACGCCTTCTTGTTGACGGTATCCCTTAACCACAAGACGAGATTTGTTTTTGATGATGGTTTGTTCTTCATCCAGTTTGTTTTTCCAAATCCATTTGAAATCTAAAATTGACATTCCATAGGGTCGGTCAACAAGTTCCCAAACATTTAAGCGTTCAAACTGATGAATTTCGTCTTGCATTGATTCAATCCACGCATGATATGTCATGGCTTGTTTGATGTTTGTAGGTACAGTTGAACTCACGGTGAGTGCATACATACACACATCGCCATCGATTTCGAGTTGTCTGCGTGTTCGAACCGGTTGTGAAGGATTTCCAATGACTTGCTCCAATGGATGATCACGTGTCCAATGGTGAGTGGATGGATATGGTTGGTAGAATGTATGCATGTTGGACGGATCAACATGTTGAGTAGAAGACTCTCCGACTTCGCGTACCGATGTACCGAACGGGTTGATAAATTCTTCTTCGTCAGGTTGTGCATCGACTGCTTGATTGTTGTTTCCTCCTTCAACATTGACGGTTGGTGATGTTTGTTGTATGATTGTTTCTTGAGTTTGTTGAGTAACCAATGGAATTGTCTCTTGAGCAAAGGTTGCTGAAGTAGAGGCAGTTGTGTCTTGTTGATTTTGTTCGGGTGCATCAGCAGTATTGACAACGGAAGGCTTTGACACAACTTGATTGTTTCCATAGTAATATTCATCAAACCTTGGATCATATAAATCAACCAACTCACTCATTTGTGTCGTATCCGTCGAGTCTGCTGTAGGAGTACTTTGTTGACATTCTTGCACGGGACGTAAACTGTTTTGTGTAGGTGCCATCGTTGGACATTGAGGAGCGGGACTTGAGCTGTTGTGATCAAGTACCATTTGTGGAAATTCGTCAAAGTTCACATGAATTGTTTCGACAATAATCTTTGTTTTCTTGTTGTAAACTCGATATCCTTTCGACAATGTAGCATATCCCACAAAAATACATGCAACACCTTTTTCTTTCATCTTGTCGAGATTCTCACCGTCTTTAAGAATGTAGCAGAAAGATCCAAATACGTGAAAGAATTTAACTGTAGGTTTCCTGCCATTGATGATGTGGTAAGGTGTCTTTTCATGTCTAGGGATAACGAGAGAACGATCCTGAGTATAACAGGCAGTTGCAATTGCTTTAGCCCAGAAGAATAGCGGTACTTTTGAAGCAGAAAGCATTGTTCGAGCTGCCTCAACCAAAGTACGGTTCCGCCTTTCGACAACATCGTTTTGTTCAGGAGTTCGAGCAATAGACGTTTGATGTTCGATGCCTTCTTCTTGAAAGTAAGATTGCAAGTTCTTGTTCAAAAATTCAGTACCCCTATCCGTTCTTTCGGTCAAGACTTGAGCTTGAAGATTGCGTTGTATCATCTTGAGAAAGTTTTTGAGAACCTCTGGTGTTTCATCTTTGGACCTTAAGAAGAAAGTCCATGTGTATCTAGAGTAATCATCAACAATCACGAGAATATACTTTTCCCCGTTAATACTCTCTACACGCATGGGACCACATAAATCCATGTGTAGAAGCTCCAATCGTCCTTTTGAGCTTGGGGTAGTCTTTGATTTGAAAGACTTCCGTTTTGCTTTCCCCAACTCACAAGAAGAACAAAGATGGTCTTTGACGAATTTTAACTTTGGGAGACCGGTCACAATATCATTTTTCGAAAGCAGGTTGATGGTGTCAAAGTTGAGATGTGACAATCGTTGATGCCATAACCATGCTTGAGAGGATGAAGCTTTAGCCATTAAGCAAATTGGATTTGTTGAAGATGTGTCTTGAAGAGTTACTGTGTAGAGATCAGAACCACGAGAACCTGTAAGAAGGTCATTCCCATCGTAGTCTCTAACATAGCAAGTAGATTTCCGAAAAGCCACTTCCAAATCCGCATCACAAAATTGACCAACCGAGAATAAATTGTGATTCAGTCCCTCGACGTAATAAACCCGTTTGATAGTGAGATTTCCTTGAACCAAATCGCCATATCTAAGTATCGGTGCAAACTGATCATTTCCAAACCGCACCGTACCCAGAAACTTCTCCACGAAGTTAATGAGAAGCTTGAGATTGCCCGTCATGTGCTTTGTGCACCCGGAGTCCATTATGAATAGGATGATTTCGACGAGCTGCAGAAGAATTAGAAGACAATGTAGCATTTGACAAATGGGAGCCCTTGATAGAAACGGGTTCCAAAATAGTAGTGGGCCTAGATGTAAAGTCTACAGGCAAGCTGATATTCCTAGACCCAATCACTAAAGTGGTTAACTTAGGTACCCATTTGTATCCGGGTGGTGTAAATCTCGAATACCCCCGTGTACATGTCCTAATCATGTTCTCATATATCTTCTTTAATCTGTTTTGTTTACGCAGAGTAGTGGAGTCTAACGCACTTAGTTTCTTAAGTGGTTGATCAGTGGATTGGTTCAAAGTTCTTGTGGGTTCTCTAGTACTAGTGGGCACAGGAATAGGCTTCCTAGTTCTAGTATTCACGCCATTATGATTAAGAGCACAAGCATCATGATTGAAAGTACGAACACATTTTCCACATTCAACACAAACAAATTCAACATTCGAGGTCTTAGCATTTAAACTGTCATTACATGCAGTTACAGACGTTTTATTCTTAGAAAACTTAAAATTCCTACGGTGGTCTTCTACTTCCAACTTCTTTCCTTGACTATTGTTAGGCATGACCTTATCTTGCATTCTATTGCTCTTAAGCTGTGGTCCGCTAATGCTAGTAGTGGGGATTACTCCTGTAGAAGAAGACACACGTTGATTAGTTTTCTTAATATTTTGAGGTAACCGCGATGTTCCAGTTTGATTGGGCCTAGTGTTCATCTTATACATTCCAGGTGCTATCACATTTGTTCTCTTATCATTTCCTATCTTAGGCAAAGTCTGTGGGGATTGTCCCAAAATAGATGATTTAGGGTATTTAACCGCATTCGGTTGACGAACGGCGAATGGTTTACCCAAAACAGACTTTCCTTTCATTTTCTCAATGAGTTTCTGTAACTCACTAATGGCTATGTCCCTTTCTTTTAGCTGAGCTTTCAAATCATTTATTTCGAAATCTTTTTCATTTAGTAGACGAAACGAAGAAGCTGACATTTCTTGACACTTTTTATGATTATGAGATTTTTCACCTTTTTGTAAAGCAAGTTCAAGAGAAATGGAGTGTTTCTCAAGTTGAGAAAAACTTTTTGAAAGTTTGTTATATGACTGAATTTGTTTCGAAAGCTCTAATTCAAGATTGCGACATTTCGTGTCCGATTCTGACACTAGACATGCTACATGACAATATTGATCCAGATCGGTATACACACAAGTATAGCATTCATATGGTCAGCATAAAAGTATTCCTTAGAAAGTCGATCAATTTCGTTAGAAAGTTGGTGTTCTTGTATTTTTAATTTAGTTTGAAGAAAATCAACTTCATCTTCAAGAGATTTAACATAACTTAAATCAGTTAACATTTCCTCAGTGAGAGCTGTATAAAACATTTGCACATTTTTTGAAAGATCATCAAAGGTTGGAACAATACATTGTTGAATGACGACTTCTACTTGTGGGTTAGGTTTAATATTCCAAATGGTATCCCTAGAAACTTTTTCATAGTCGACGACACCTTTGTACAAATTTAAAACCCCTTGTTTTATAAACTCAAATTGCTGAACACTTTTGCTTTTCTCATCCCATTTACGTTTTTCATCCAAAATTCGCTTTTCTAACAAAATTGATTGCTTTTTGAAACTCCTTTTTAAAGAAACTTTCTTTTGTGGTTCATCACTTGGTGGTGGAACACTATTATACATCTTTTGTTCTTTTGAAAGTTCTTTTTGAGAGACAAACTTAATATGATTGTTAGAATCAGAAAGGTTTATTAAATCACTTAAGTTTGATCGACTTTCTTCTTGTTGACGAATGATTTCGTCGTAGTCAGGGGAAAGCATAAGAGCAAGATTATCAACATAACAACCGATATCATAAAGAGCAGGCTTGGTGCTTTGAGCTTTCTTGAGATATTCAGGCTTGACAAAACTCGTTTTCATATTTCTATTGAGCATATTCATAGTTTGAATAGACTGGCCGGTTTTGTAAACAATGTTGTTTAACGTGTCGACTCTCTTTTCCAAAGCAAGAATTTTTTCAATATCCTTTTCTTCACGAGTTTTATAAAGCTCAGTTTGTTCTTTGTTAACCGACTCTAAATCAGTAATTTGGAGTTTATGTAGCAGCAGTTTTTCTTCAAGTTCCGATATCTTCTGTTTTGACATATGAATTTCGTGTGTTACTTCAGAACAATATTGTTCGTTGAGCACCTTACGTTCATATACCAAACCATTAGCTATCGCAACCCGTCGATCAGCTTCTTTTACATAATCACACTCTTTAAGCCTGTCTATCTCCTCGGTTAAGGATGTGTTTGCTTGCTTCAAACGTTTATTAGCCTCTTTGTTTTCCTCAATTTCATGTTTTATAGAATCAATAATAGACGCAAGCAAATCACGGTCCTCATCCGTGTCAGTATCCTGAACAGCTTTTCCGTCATCATTACACATATGCTGTGAATCCGTAGAGATATTGCTATCCTCCGTGTCCATTACATATGTGTCATTGATGCTTTCGGGTTGTTCAGGATGACGTCGTTCATTAGCAAACACATTATAGTTATCATGTGATGGTACCTTTTCAAGTGGCTCAGAATCATAGATGGGTCCAGAAGTATCATCAGTCTCTGGGATCACTTCTTGAATCTTTGCCATGTACACATAATGTGCCTCTAACTCTTGATCATCGGCTTCATCATCAGTGTCATCACGCCAGTCAACTTCATCTGCTGTGAGTGGAATTCCTGCTTCTTCTTTCTTACACAACAACATCTTTTCCTTGTGATATCCCGAATCCTTAACCCGTTTTGGCTTCTTGCATTCCCTAGCCATGTGCCCAAATCCCTTGCAGTTGAAGCATTGAATCCTAGTCTTTTGCACAAACGGAGTGCCTACAGTGTCTCTAGCCCCAACTTGATTCGGCATCCTCTGATTATCATACCTAGCATCACGATCATACCGAGGTGCATGATCAACTTCCTTATATCTAACATTGGATGATGATCTGAGGTTGTTGTTGGTAGGTTTGTAGATCTTCTTATAAGTTGTGGTGAGTAAAGACATGAGTTCCTCAATCTTCTTGTCCCTTGAAGTTTGTTCATCATCACTGTGTCCATCTGACTTGGTGTCATACTTTGGAGGTGGAGTGGGGACAATTGCTTTTGCTTTGTGTTTAGCAGCAGCTAGAGGTTTGGTGGATGAGCTTGATGATTTTGAGGAATGAGTAGGTGGTTGTTGACGAGGAACGGGTTTTGTTGAAGTAGCAGCCACAAAAGCAATAGAGTTCGCAGATCGTTCTGCCTTTTCAGCTCTAAGTTCATTTACTTCATTCTGATGCTGTTTCAATATATCATAAAGTTTGTGGTAAGATATAGTCTGGATATCCTCCCTTTGTTTGACCAAAGTCACAAACCTTTGTCATTCCGGTTTGAGTTGAAGTAAAAACTGAACATTGGCATGATGATTGGAGATGGTGCACTGATTTCTGACAAGCTCATTCATCATTTTGTAGAATCTCGAGTAATATGAGTCAATGGATTCACCATCTTCAGATGTGAATTTTCCAAACTCCCAAAGTAGATTAGTCTCGAGATCTTGAACATTGATTGACTCACCTTGCTTCAATCGATGAATTGCATTCCACATTTCCATAGCATTAGGACATGCGTCAACTGTGGAATAGATATCGTTATCAATTCCAGTGAGTATGAAATTTACAGCATCAGCTTCAGCTTGGAGGAGTTTCTTTTTCTCAGCAGAACATGTGTCAAAATCCTCCATAGCTCGTATAGTTGATGAAGTACCATCCTCTGCCTGTGTGGTAATTGGTCTGAATTCAAAAACTGGAGGTGGATTCTCAAGACAGTGACGAAGAGCAGTTCGGTTTTCTTTTCCGTCGAGAAATCTGAGAAAACGAGATCTCCATTGAACGTAGAAACCGGCAGTGAGCACAGGTGGATTACCGTTGCCACCTTGTTCCAAACGAATTTGATTAGCAGTTGCAATGTTGATGTTGTTGTTAAACATGGTGAATACTTGTGAATGAATTGCAGATCTTAGTGGATTTGTTGTGATGTTGTGTGGTTAAAATTGAAATTCCGAAAATTCAAAAAAAAAAAAAAAAAATTTCTCAGTCCGACAATAAATTCCTTAGTCTGACAAAACGGTAAGCCGAAAAATTTTGTATCGCCAAATTTTAAATTTGAGTTAGAAATAGCCAAAAACTAATAGGGAAAAAATTTGATTTTACTTGACCTAAAAATTTTAACTCTTTTTTTTTATTATTATTATTTTTTTTAATCTTCATGTAAACGATGTTCCGAAACTAGTCTAGATAGTGGCTAAGTCTAAAAATTACTCAAACAAAATATCCATTGGAATGTCCATCGGAATAACCTTGTCGGAATGTCCTTGATCGGAATACCCTTGTCGGAATAACCTTGTCGGAATAAACCCTATCGGAATGCCCTGATCGGAATATCCCTAATCGGAATAACCTTGTCGGAATAACCTTGTCGGAATGTCCTTATCGGAATGCCAAATCGGAATGGCCAAATCGGAATGCTCAGATCGGAATGTCAAATCGGAAAGCTCAGATCGGAATGTCCAATCGGAATATTCAAATTGGAATACTCAAATCGGAATGTTAGATCGGAATGACCAAATCGGAATCCCTAAACCCTATTCCGATTACACTGATCGGAATAACTGTAAACCCCTTTCCGATGACCTGATCGGAATAAATCCCACTTTTCTCGGACAAAACTCAACCAATTCATGATTTTAAGCCAAAAAATGATCAAAACACCCAAAATTTTTGTGTTTTTAGCCAAAGTAACAATACCAAATCTCTACCACAACTATGTAGAAGATTTGTATCAAGAAAAAACCATAAAAACACAAGAAAATTTTTGGGACGTGATATATAGATCAAAATGACCACGAAAAATCAAGAACACACCACACGAATCTTCAATCACCTATCCCCTATAAGCTCTTGATACCAAATGTTAATCCCATTCAATCCATAACACAAGATTTAGAAGAGATATTTAGAGAGAGAAAGAGTAGAAAATAGAGAGAGAAACAAGAGAGAATTTTGGAAGGTTAATGTTTACTAGAGAGAGAAAGTAAAATGAACCAACACCCTCTTCCACACATGGAAGAGGGTATATATACCCTTGGCTTATGGGCCGTGGGTTTAAGTGACTTGGGCCGAGCTTGGCTTTGTTTTGGGCTTACGCCCCTAACTTATACAATATTAGCTTAAAGTCTAAGCCCGGTTTTCCCGACTACCCTATTACAATACAAGACCTTTAACGACTAAGATGACCTATTACATTCTTGTTCGACTATATAAAATATAGGCTAACAACATGCTTCTTTGCTAGAGCTTCAAATATCACCAACTAGATTTAGCATAAGAGGCTTTCACATCTAATCTTCAAAACAATCACTCAGCTGGCAAAACAAAATCTTGTTCTTGGTCTCCCTTCACTTGTCTATTCCAAGGACAAACCATGCTCAGCATGTGAAAAAGGGAAGCACCATAGGGCCAGTTTCAAAACAAAACAAACTTTCTCAATCAAATAAAGCCTTCATCTACTTCACATGGACTTATTTGGCCCAGTATCACCAAGAGCCATTTGTCATGAAAAATATACACTTGTCATTGTTGATGAGTACTCTAGGTACACATGGGTATATTTTCTGACAAATAAAAGTCATGCACCAGATGCCATCATTTCTTTCATCAAAAGAATTGAAAATCAAAATGACACTCATGTCAAACAACTTAGAACTGACAATGTCACTTAATTCAGAAATCATACATTGATCAAGTTCTGTGATGGCACATGAATATCACAAAATTTCTCATCACCTTACACACCTGAACAAAATGGTATGGCTGAAAGAAGGAACAGAACTTTGATTGAAGCAGCAAGAACAATGCTTGCTGGATCAACTCTCTCTAAACATTTTTGGGATGATGTTGTAGCCACTGCTTGCTACACTCAAAATAGATCCATAATTATGAAGAGACACATGAAGACTTCTTATGAAGTCTTCAGGGGGAGAATTCCAAACATCTCATTCTTACATGTGTTTGGGTGTCCGGTATTCATTCACAATCACAAGGATCACCTTGGTAAGTTTGATGAAAAATCTGATGATGGTTACTTTCTTGGATACTCACTAGTATCTAAATCATATAGAGTCTTCAACATAAGAAGACAATGTATTGAAGAAACCTTTCACATTACTTTCAATGAAAGTTCTAAAGCTCTCAAATTTGCAAATCCATCAGATGATGAACTTCATATTCATGAATCTCACAATTGCCCATCTGATGAATTTCAACACTATGAACCTTCTCAAAGATATCAAACAAACAATCTAGTTCCTCATATTGATCCATTTGAAGATATGACAAGTCCTACAAAAGGAAATCCTTCAGTATCAAATACTGATGGCTTCCAATCAAATGATCAAAATGATCAGTCTCAAAATGATCAAAATGGTCAATCTCAAAATGATCAAAATGGTCAGTCTCAAAATGACCAAAATGATCAACAAGCTCACACAAATGATCAAAATGATCAATCAAATGAAGCTACTAATTAACAACCTGATCCTTGTGTCCAAAACTCTCTAGTTGTCTCCAAAGAACTAGGTCTTGAAAATATTTCTTCTGAGAAAGAGGAGAGTCCTCCAATGATTGAACCTTTGTCTATGGAATATCCGTTAGTAGACACTAGATACAGTCCAACTCCAATCCCATGTAATACTCCCAAGCTCTAGCTCTTATCATGATACCAGTGCTTATTCACCAGCTCTATAAAATTATTGGACTAAAAATAGTCACATTTAGCTGGTTAACATAATAGGCAATCCTAGAGAAGGTAGAGTCACTAGATCTATGGCAAAGAAACTAAGTGTTGCTTCACATGGAGAATGTCTCTATGCAGATTTTCTTTTAGAAATTGAACCTACAAAGATTTCTGAAGCACTCTCTCACCCTGGATGGGTATATGCCATGCAAGAGGAATTAAACCAGTTTGAAAGAAATAAAGTATGGAAATTGGTTCCTCTTCCATATGGTAAATCAACCACCAGTACTAAATGGGTTTACAAACTCAAAAGGGATGAAACCAATGTGGTAACCAAAAACAAAGCTAGGCTGGTGGCTCAAGGATTTAATCAAGAACCTGGTGTTGACTTTCATCAGACTTTTGCTCTAGTTGCACGTATGAAAGCCATACCAATCTTCCTTGCTTATGCCACTTACATGAACTTCACCATCTACCAAATGGATGTCAAAAGTGCATTCCTAAATGGTGACCTAAAAGAAGAAGTTTATGTCAAACAGCCTCTTGGTTTTGAGAGTAGTAAATACCTAAATCATGTCTACAAGCTTTACAAAGCTTTGTATGGACTGAAGCAAGCCCCAAGGGCATGGTATGAAACTCTCTCAACGTTTCTCATTGAACATAAATTTGTCAGAGGAAAAATAGATATCACTTTGTTTATCTATAAATCTAAAACTGACACCATTCTTGTACAAATTTATGTGGATGACATCATCTTTGGTTCAACAAGATTGAAACTTTGCAAACAATTTGCCAAGCTTATAACCAACAAGTTTGAGATGATTATGATAAGATAACTCACACACTTTCTTGGTCTTCAGAAAAAATAATCTAACTAAGGCATCTCCATCAATCAAGAAAAATATATCAAGGATCCGCTAAAGAAGTATGATATCAATTGTGCTTTAGTAAAAACACCAATGGTACCCCCTAACAACTTAGGACTTGATTTCAATGGACAATCAGTCAATGAGACTCAGCATAGATGTATGATTGGTTCACTCATGTATTTAACAGCAAGAAAACCTGACATTCAATTCTCTACTTGCCTTTGTGCAAGGTACCAAGCAAACCCAAAGGAATCACACCTTACTGCTATAAAGAGAATCTTCAGATAACTAAAAGGTACACCAAGTCTAGGTCTTTGGTACCGTAAGTCCTCAGGACTTGATCTGAAAGGGTATTCAGACTCTGACTATACTGGATGCAATTTGGAAAAAAAAAGCACTTCTGGTGCTTGCCAATTGCTGGGTGACAAACTTGTGTGTTGGAGTGCTAGAAAGCAATAATCAGTTACCATGTATTCAGCAGAAGCTTAATATGTGGCAGCTGTTGGATGTTGTGCCAATGTTTTATGGATGAAAAGCCAACTGGCTGATTATGACATAGAATACGAAAAGGTACTAATTTTTGTGATAGCACCAGTCCTATTGCATTATCCAATGATCCAGTCCTTCACTCAAGAACAAAACACACTGATATCATATAACATTTTATCAGAGATCATATTGTGAAAGGGGATATTGATTACATTTCATCCCCACTCAATACCAATTGGCTGATATCTTCACCAAACTAGGGGTGAGCGCGGTTTCAGAACCGCAAAGAACCGAACCGGAACCGCAAGAACCAAGAACCGAAAATGACATATTTTAAGAACCGAGAACCGAACCGAAGTGCTTGGGTCGGTTCCACTTCGGTTCTCGGTTCCGTTCGGATTTTTCGGTTCTTAACCATTGGAACCGCTTTCTGCTTTGTCAACTTGTATTTAAACTTGAAAACATATGATATGTTATTGTTTTCTACTAATCTCTTAATTAGCAACATAGTTTTAATGTATGTGGTTCAAAATGAACAAAAAAAATACAAGTATGATAACCTTATGTGTTTTCATGGTTGTTTTCTAGGTATATACGCCAACTCAATCTAGCGTGACAAAAACATGCAAAGGAAAAGAAACAAAACAACCTTAACTAGGTAGGATGATCGATGCGACTACCACAAAAGAACATTTGAAAGATGATGCAATATAACCAAAGAAATGCATAAAAAATCTGCATATATTTAGCTAAACCCTCTCAACGCCCTGCTGTTATATAATAAATAAACAAGACAACAAAATAGCATTTCATGACTTAAACTTCGAACATCTTAAAACTTAAACTTACAACATCCAGTTAACTTACAACATCTAGTTAACTTACAACATCTAGAGTTAGACTTAAAAGAAAATAACTTACACTTGCAGAAACATCCAGTTAACAAAAAGATAGGAACACAAAATATGAGTTCTGGCCTTCTGGGCATTAACATAAAATATAAAAACTGGATGTTTTCACAAGTAGCATTTCATAACTTTCTATTCCATGTTTTGATCCCCTTTCCCGTTTTCACTGATCTTCTCTAGTGCACATTCCATGTCTTTCACAATCTCGTCATCATTCAATAGGTCTTCAAGGGTATCTTCATTTATCGGCTTTCTAGACTTCCTCACCCAATCTTGGCTGCAGATTAACGCCTCCACAATTTTTGTTGACATTAAAGTTCTGTAAGGGTCTAACACACGTCCACCCGTACTAAAAGCGGATTCTGATGCAATAGTCGAGATTTGAATTGCCAATACATCTAACACAACAAAATTCAAAAGAGTATAAAAGTTAATGTAAGACATCAATTTGAGAAGTGAAAACATGTCAAACTTTTGTTAAGTGAAGTGTTACCTCTGGCCATTCTTGCGACAACTTGGAATCGTGGACCATTTACTTTCCACCATTGAAGAATGTCAAAGGATTGTCCTTTACGTAATTCTACCCTAGGCTCTTTAAGGTACCTCTGTAACTCAGTTTCAGGTTCAGTTGAACTAGTATCATCACCATTATAAAAATCATTCAGAAAATCATTATCTCCGTGACTAGGAGACGTAGCTTCAGTCTCCATTGAGACATACATACCTGAGCTCGAGCTATCATAACCACACCTTTGTTTGTACATCTCAAACAACACACCCATTTTCCCCTCAACCTCATCGACCATATTCAACACTATCTGCTCAAGGTCTTTGTTACTCATAGGGTTATCTTGTGTTATACCATACCTGATCTTTTTTTTAAACCCATGTGCAATCAAATGAGACTTCATGGTCGGATCTAACAAAACAGCAAAATACATGAAATCATTAATTTCAGACAATTTCCCCCAATACTTTTCATATATTGTTCTCATTTTAGTCACCATATCCTTGAAACCAGGTTTTGCTTGCCATTTACGAATATGGGCGTCTATATCAAGAATCTCGCTAAAGAACAAATGAGATAACGGTCTACTGGAGGCTGACATGTTTTCGGTTTTTACTTTGAATTTTTCAAGAAACTCAACAAACCTCGCACATATTCCAAAATCAAAAGTTTCAGGAACTTTTTCAAGGTCACTCCTATAGTCTGAGTTTCGAATATCATACTTATAAAATGCATCCTTTAACTCATAAGCAACTTTCAACATATCAAATGTCGAATTCCACCTCGTCGCACAATCACTAACCAAAAACCGCTTTGTTGTGATTTCAGAATCTTCAATACATTTTTTAAACTTAGTGATTCTTTGTGTCGAGTTCTTAATGTACCTAACAAACTTAGTCACACTTTGAACTGAATCGTCTATGTCCTTCAAACCTTTCTTAACAATTAAATTCAGAATGTGCGTAAAGCACCTAATCTGAAAGTGTTTTCCACTATCATATACATTAGGTAACCTTTCAATCAAAAAATCAAGTGCCTTGTCATTTGTAGAAGCATTGTCAACACATACGGTCATAACATTTTTTATTCCCCATTCATGTATGCATTCTAGCAACTTTCTACCTATATCATCCCCCTTGTGACTATTTATTGGTCTAAAGTTAATGATACGTTTATGCATTACCCATTCCTCGTCAATAAAATGTGCGGTTAAAGCCATGTAGTTAACCCTTTGACAATGTGATGTCTAAGTGTCTGTGGTAAGGTGCACTATGTTGGTTGCCTTACTTAGATAACTTTTTAACTTATTTCGTTCTTCTACATAAAACTTAGATACATCCCTAGATAACTTGTGGCGGGATGGCAAAATGAACCTAGCATTTAGAGCTTCTGTGAACTCTATAAAAGCCTCATTTTTTACAAATGCAAATGGCAATTCGTCCACAACAAACAGCTTAATCAAGGCTCTCCTAATTCTTTCATCGTCATGCTTCCAAGTTGCAACGCTACTACTATTACCCTCCCCACTAGCATCTTTTTTAAATTGCAAGTTACCTTGAGTATTTTCTGTTCCTAATCTGTCCGGGTGTTTCTTACAACTCTTTATAATATGATTTTTTAAACTCGATGTACCATTTGTGTGTGAGTCAGCGGCGAGTAAACGAGCACAAAATTTGCACTTTCCTTTCCTCACTAGCTCCCCGGCTTCATCTGCTACATACACCGAATCAAAGAAAGCCCACCATTCTGATTTTTGTTCTTGCTCTTCGTTATTAGGTTTCTTCTTGTTAGGTGCTTTCTGTTTAGAGCTTGTCGTCTTTCTTTTAGCTCTTTTATCAGCATTCTTTTCAACACCCAATTCTGAAGCTGAGTTTTCAGGATCAGTTTGTGCTAAAGTAGAAGCTTCCTAACAAGCAGATTGTACAAAAAATGAGATATATTTAAAGATTTTGATTAAAAGTTAGAATATTGTAACATAGTTTTATTTATTCACATTCCATAAATGCTAATACTCATAAAATATATCCAACAAATCATCTCAAAATTGCAACAAATCAATTCAACAATAAGTTCAATACACATACAAGATACAACCAAGCGTGACTTCATCAGGAAATCCATCCATACAAATTTCACTTTGTTCAACACATATTCAATAACACATTCACATAATCCGTAACTTAACAGTAAGAGATAAAAGTGAGACATATTCAATAATTAAATTAAAAATGAGACATAATCAATTAATTCAATAATCAAATAAAAATGAGACATATTTAATAATCTAATTAAAAAAAACTTAGAGATCCAAGAACTTACTTCCAAATCCACTTCCATAGTTGACTTTAAAATTAGATTTGTTAATGTTATTGTTGTCGGCTTGTCTGGTTATGAAAGGGGTGGGCGCATTTTTTTTATCAACTACAATGAATGAATGAATGACCTAATACAAAGAATGACCTAGTGGGCCGGTCATAGTGGGCTTTTTGAAACATTATATTAAGTTTTCGGTTCCATCGGTTCTTAACCGATACCCGTCGGTTCCGAACCGAACCGAACCGAGAACCGAAACTTTCAAAAATAAAGAACCGAGAACCAAACTGCGGGTCCAAATTGCGGTTCGGTTTGGGTCGGTTCCGGTTCGGTTCTTGGTCCATATGCTCACCCCTACACCAAACCACTGGATGAACCAACTTTCAAAAGATTGATAGTAGAGCTTGGTATGCTGAACATTGATGATACAAAACGTGAACTTTCAGAATTCACTGAGGAGTCCTAAGGTTAAGTATTTCATGAAGTTTTTTTATTTATGTAAAGTAGCAGTGTCTGAGTAAAGGAGTGTACAATGTCATATGTCTATTTCATAATATGTGATTGTGTATATGATGTTTTGTCGCCTTATTTGACACACTGAAGCTGAACAGCTAATCACAAAAAATTCATAAGTGTTTCTTTATAATTCTAAACAAATTTTTAGTACAAATGAGTAGCTAGGCGTGAGTAGATGAGTGTGTAATGTCATATATCTTGTTCACTTATATGAACATGTATATGGGGTTTTGTCGCATCATCTGACGCACTGAAGCTCACAATTATTACCATCAGGTTCAGCATATCTGGCCAACAGCTTTTAAAACAAATCAATCATGTGTTTGAAAAGAATTAAATGGCAATGAATTTCTCTTTGAATAAATCTAAAAACATTCTTTAAAAAGTACTGTTAATTTATTAAGGAAAATCAAAAGTCAACATCTACAGTAAAAAACCCTCTGATACAAGAGGCGTTTCACTGTTCAAAGCAAAAGAAAAATTACACCTTTTTGCAGAACATTAATTAGAGAGTTTGTGCCAAATATTCAAAAGTAACTCTAAAATTTTTGTAACTTCTTCAAACGGTTTTAAAAACTTTAAAAATCTTTCTAAGTTTTTATATAAATCCTTGAACTTGGATTTTAAATCACGCTTACAAAATTGTATCTCAAAAAACACACACAAACTCTCTCTCTCTCTCTCTCTCTCTCTCTCTCTCTCTCTCTCTCTCTTTCATCAAGAAAAACACACACACAACAATGGCAGGTTCATCCACACAGCATGATGCATCTTGAGATTACTCTTGATCCATCATGTCATGTTAACTACCCTGTCGAAGACATCATTTTCAAACCCAATAATCTTGTTATACGTAACCCAAAATCAATTTCATCCATACCTGGAAAAAAAAGTCTTAGATTTTGTTTCTAAATGTGTTCTTCATGAAGCCATGTTTAAAGATCCAAGTATCATGGTTCAAAGCATTTTGAAAGAATTTTGGTTTACTGCACTACCTTCTAAAAACAAGAAATCTATTGCGTTTGTTTCTACATCTGATGCTCTTCATGCTAAAATAGGTTTGAAAATTTTTAGAAGGGTGTTAGGTTTGGATTATGATAAGTGTGAAAACACTCATCAATAATGATCCAAAACCCACTTAAAACACAGTCAAATACATTATATTTAACTGAAAATTATCAGAATCACGTGGGTATTTGTGTTTCATGTGTTTTCAGGTAAAAAGATACATTTAGGAGCAAAGACACGTTTTCAAAGGATTTTTATGAATAAAAGACGAAGAAAATGACGAAAGAGCTTTCGAGGACCTTACTTGTCACTACTTCAAAGATCGAGGACTGAAAGTGTAACTTTCAACAAGATGAAGGATGAAAAAGGAATTTACTATAAGCCTTTATATACTTTTGATTAAAGAAGTAAGATAAAGGGCTAAATGGAAAATTATGAAAGTTATTTAACTTTCAATAAGGCTCGGTCAAAGTCAGACACAAACACACGTGTCTACTTTCTTCTTCAACGAATACAAGAGAGAGACAGAAGGTTTAACAGTCGGTCTATATCTTCTTCACCACATAACCTGAAAATCAATATCACAAGAAATTTACAAGGATTCAGGCAATGATCAAAACTACAAAAGTACTCATCACCATCTCCTCTACATGATGGTACCACTTAATTTGATCAAAATGGAATGGAGAAGAAACGCCCAAATCGGATGAAGAATGAAGAAGGTCAAGATCATTGTATTTTCCACGTGGCACGATTAAATTGGGTTGAACACGTCGAAGCTACATCAACATCTCTCGAAGACCTCTATAAATAGAAGATCAAGACCTTCATTCCAGACGGTTAGCTTAGGAGTAGAAACACCTAGTAGTTAGGTTAGATAGTTAGTTTTATTTTCTCTCAAAAAGCTTAATGATTTTCAGTTAATATTCAGTTTTAAGTTTGTTACGATTCAGTTACTATTGTAACCAATTACTCATTTTTCAACTATTAATGAAATCTTTACTTTTGCATTCTTCTTTCTTTTTAATAAGTCATTGTTCTGTTTCTATTGTCACACAGATAGTTTATTTCTATAGTCTCGATCTCAGTTACATTCCTGAACTAATTCGGCCATTAATGAAAGTTTGAGCTTAAGTCATTCTGTTTTACTTAACTCAAGACCTGTTCTATTTTCGTTTTTATAAGTTTTCGAAAGTTTTTCATCTTACAGTTGGATCATTTGTGAGTTCTTGTTAACTATCATAAACTCATAGCCTTTGAATTTAGTAAACAGTTGGTAGCAAATTCAGTTGAAGATTGGATATTAGTCAGTTAAAATGAATTACAGGTATTAGTTAGTTGGTTGGAAGATTGTTAAAGTTCTTGTTAAATCAAGTAATTCATATAGTTTTAGAAATTCAGTTTAATCTTTTGATTACAAGCTTATGCTTGTTTCTTGTTTTGCTTTAGCTTTTCTGAATCGTCTTCAATGATTGGTGTGACTTTTTGAGTTCAAACAAGATTTCCGAGTTCTTACTTTTCTTTTCTGATAATCTGATCTGGCTTTTTTGTTAACTGGTTGCAAGAGTTTTAGTTTTAAACTGATAATCTTGTAAATTGAGTTTTGGAACATTACACACAGATTATTAGTTTTGGATAAATAGTTCTCTTTTACAGAATTTATCACAGACCTTGAATTACTTCTATGAGTCTGCTGGTTTAAACTGCCAGCGTAGTATCTCGACCACTTGGTGTTTTTACAGGTTCCTGTTTTTGAAGATTCGAGCCAAATGATCTTTTCAGTTGATTGATAGTGAGTAGATCAGCCTAAGATTAGATTTCAGATTGATTTTAGTTAAGCGAGCTCAGCGCTCAGCTTCGACTCAAAGGTCTTGCTTCGGATGAATAGGTTAAGCACGTTTAATTTTCTGCAATTATATAGTATAAACTGCCAAAGTGTAATATCAATTGTTATTTGTTTGATTTGATCAGATAGATGATTTTGATATCTGACTTTGTTTAGTTTGATTGATCAGCTTAGTAATGTTTTGATTCACTAGTAGGCCTATGATAAGTAGAAAGTAAGTCTGTACTGATTTCAGTCGTTGGAGTTAGTGTTTACTTATTCAGCTTATATTTTAGTTCAATAAGACCTTTTATATAAAGCTTGAAAGGAGTAAGTTTGTTCATAGGAATTTCGTATAGAGAGTTGTATTTAATTTCACTGAATCATAGTCTAAGAAAAGAATAAATTGAAGTGTTAAAAGATTGATTTTCTCTAAATAATAAATGGTAAAAAAGAGCTACAAGTCTCGTTATTTCATTCTGAGACAATTTTAATTCAATTGAAGTTTTGTAAAGTGTACATGTTCAGTCCCTGTACTCGTATTCTTGCATTTCAGCCATGGTCCTTAATCAGTAGTCAGATAGGTAATAAGGTCCCTTTTGTTAAAAGTTATCTGCAATCTAGGTCATAGTAGTTAAATCTGATAGTGGACTATTAAATTCAGTTGAGTGGATCGATTTACATATTTGGGCTTATAGTAATTCAACTGGGCTAATTAGCAAGACTCGTTTTAGTTAGATTTACAAATCAGTTCTTTTATAAAAGTTGCTTTTATTTGAAAATTGTATTTTTAGTTTTCTAAATTTACTTTTGAATTGTGTATTTTTTTATTTTACTTTGAAATTTTGCATTAGTAGAATAAATTTTCATCTTACATTTCTTAAATCTTGGACTTTGAATTTTAATTGCGGTATTTGCAATATGTTTTTAGATTAGTACGTATACGTAGTGTAAATACTATTTTTACATTTTACACGTGTTTTAATTGCCAAGTAGCTTAAATACCAAATACATTCTCTTAACCAAAAACAATTAAGTCTTTGCTTAAAAACGTGCAATCAATTCGATTAGACCGAGAGACAACTGAACTAAAAACGAGATATTAAATGGCGCCGCTGCCGGTTCTTTTCGTGAAGATTAACGGTTTCGAGTGAGACGATTGGATTTTGGGATCCGTTCACTTTGTGAACGTTATTTTTACGTATTATAAATCGAAAAGATAAAAAAAAAATCAAAAAGATAAAAATACAAAAAAATAAAAAATCACAAAAATCAATTCTTTTCCTAAAGAATTGAACCAAAAAAATAAAAAATCCAAAAAGTAATATTTTTCCTAAAAGATTACACCCAAAAATATATATTATATCGGTTTTCATCGTTTTTACGTACATATAGTATTTTTCTTAAAAAATCAAATAAATACAAAAATATTTTTGATATATTATTATATGTAAATACGTATACGTATAAGAACAACCAATACACATATCTTCCATAAGTATTGCCGAGGCAATACACCGTGTTGAGGGGCGTTCCGGTCCTTGACACGCGTATCGATCAAATTTAATTAAGTAAGAATAGATAAATACTTCCAATTAGAAATAATTCGAAGAATACAAACTACAAAGTGAATAGAAAAGCGATGTGCTATAAAATGCCATCTAAGAGTCAATAGTTACTTAAGTGTTTCGCGTCACCTAACCCCCCGTTCACTAGTGCGTATTCTAAGAAGGAAGGCTTGATTGGGGGTCTTGCACCAAAGTAGTAATTACATATATTATACTCTCTTGTGGATATTTCATATCTAACCTTGAGGGAGATAATCTTTTCTCCTTCAAAAGTCGACCGAGAGCTTATCTCTCACTCCTCGAGTTTACTTACACGTGTACTCGCACGCGTGTAACCATACCACCTTTGGTGTATTACTTCCTTCCCCGAGGAAGCTTTTAAACGTCATTTTACTTGTATATACATTCGGCCACCTTGATAAACATGGATACTCGTTCCATGTTGGAGATTTTGCAACAACGATCCGCCAACGCTAATTATTCGCCTTGTTTGACTTGTGGAGGTCCACACGATACTTATTTATGTGATCAAAATAATGGCTATTATGGGGAGGGATATGCTTATAATGGAACCGAGAACCCTAATTTTCAACCTAACCTTCAAATGGACTATACTTGTAATGACTATATGGGATATTCCAGTTTTTCATCACAAACTCCACCATCATTTCATGATCAACCCTTTAATGAGCCATACCAAAACCAAGGATTTTCCAGTTATGGAGGTTTTCAAAATGATGATAATTTTCAAGGCTATAATCATGAAACGTTTCATAATCAAGGATTTTCAAACAATGAAGGTTTTCAAAATGATGAAAATTTTCCATGCTATAATGAAGATACTTTTTAAAATCAAGGATTTTCACATTATGAGGGTTTTTAAAATGAAGGGAATTTTCAAGGTTACGATCATGATAACTTTCATAATCAAGACTCTTTTCAAACCTATAATTCACCTGATTATGGAAATCCACCTCCACCCTATTCTTCGACTTATTCATGTGAGTTTTGTGGAAAAGAACCCCATTATGGTTATGATTGTAGACCGAGGGATCCGCCATCCTATGACCCTAATCTTTTCAAGAAGTTTCATTCTTTACTTGAGACAACAAACAAGTTGAACGATGACGTTTATAAGATGCTTGATAGTATGAAAGACATGAGCCTCGAGGAAATGAAAGACACGCATCGATGGTTAAAGAAAAAAATTAAGTCTACTGAGGAAGAGGAAATTAAGTCTTGGCAATATGATGACAAGGAGATCGGTGATTTGTATCGAGAATTGTTGAACAAATTTTCTTGTCGCCTCAGGATATATTTAAATAATTTCCTCTTTAAGATTGATAAAAAAGAAGAAGAAGAAGAATTTTTTGCTAATCGTGCTCGTTTGCTTAAACAATGCTTATATGACGATGATGACGATCCTCCGGTTTGTATGACATTTAATGATGACACACCTTCATCACCTTTACTTCACATGGAACCCACCGACTCTTTAACCATGGGGGACGAGCCTCTTAGCACTAATACAAACACCGATTTGGATGAATTAACCGCTTCTAGTGTTGAGAACCTTATCTCAATCCAAAGAGAGCTTGAGAGTGTTTCCAATGAACCATGTGACGAGCTTTGTATTGATACCTCTTCTCCTCATGATCACATTGAGATTTCATCACATGTTGACCTTCATGCTACTACTAGTGATTTTGGTAATTTCGATCTTGATGAATTGTTTAAAGAGAGAGATAAGGAGATTGAGGAAGAGTTTATGCAACATTTGCCACAAATAGAGGATGATGATTGTGATTCTAGTGAGGCATCTTATGATATATCATTCGATGACTTTTCATGTCAAGATGACATTCCTAATTTGGATGATGATGTTGATCATATAGAAGAAGTGGAAGATGTTCATATTCGTGAGGTTTTATCAAACGTTTATCATCTTATCTCCTCGATTGAAGCTTTGAATGAAAACTATAATGATGATTCCATAGAAGAAGAACCTTTCATTGATATTTCTTCACCGGTTTTTGAGGTTGCACCTATTGATTTTTATGATGATATCATCCCTTTGAGTGATTTTCTCATTAATACACCTTCTTTTGAGCCTTCTATTCCCACCCTTCCACCCTTGAAGTTGGTTATTGATGAAGATCCTATACTCTTAGAGATTGATCCTTTTTCACCTAAGGCAATTTTAGAACCCAAAACCTTTGATATGGATTCTCATATGGATATTGATGACACCATAGAGGCTTATCTTACTAATATTGATATTGAGGTTGATGCTAGTGATTCTAATTGGGAAGAGGAGATTCGTCTTAGTGAGAACTTGCTTTTTGGGAACATAGAGATTACACCTCCTTCACAAGACACTATTCATCTTGATCCTTCTTTTTCTATGCCGTCTATGGAAGATTACCCACCTTTTGATGATAATGAGGAGCCCAATATGGATATACTAGTTATGAATGTTTTGATACCTACACATTCATTGTCTCATTATGCTTTGATCACTAAGGGGGAATCTTATATGGTTGATACGAGTTCATCTCTTTATTTTCCCATGAAGGGAAAGGTTTTTGATCCTGGGATACGTATGTTTGGGAAAAATTGGTTTTCATCTACTCCACTTAAGAGTGTGACTTCTATTGAGATGGAATTCTTGTATGAGCTTACTTTGGTGATGCTACCTACTTTGGAGTTGTTCGAGTGTCGAGATGGAAACTATGTATTTGATCATGGGGTGCTTCCTATTTGAGAGATTCCGTATGTTGGACAAACTTGAGACACGTTGGACCGTTCCATTTATCGAGGCGGATATTGTAAATCTTATAGTAAATGGCAACGTGCTAAGTTTGAGTGTATCATGTGAGATGTGCTTTAAAGTGGATATCCTTTACTCTCCATGATGGTTTCCCCAAGGACAACCTAATTCGAGGCCGAGTCGAGCTAGCGACTTAGGGTTAAAAAAACTCAAGCAATGAATAACTAGGTTAGAAAACGTAGAGTAGATCTAAATAGGTTAGGTTTAATTAAGAGGATGTTATAGTAGAGTTGAAGTGGAGGGGTGTCCTTTCTTCGTCTTTTCGTGTTTGTTTCAAGGGTTGCTCTCTCTCAATTCGTGCTTGGATCTTATGGAGGAGGCCCGTGTATCCGGTTCACTTCGATAAGTTTTTGCTATCATGCTATTCAAAACACTTGTGCTTAAAATGAATACCCTTTAGTTGTCTCTTCCTTAGCTTGAGTTAAACAAAGTAATCAATGTCATAAGTGTAGGGGAGTTCACTCCAATACTCTTAACATTGAGGACAATGTTTATCTTAAGTGTAGGGGAGACTTCTATCGAAGTGACCTTACCTAGACCATTGCCTTAACTTCATGATAATTGAGAAAATTAATTTTTCAAACATTTTTCAAATTTTTGATCTACTTTGGCCACCAAAATTATGCATTCATAATTTTTGCATCAATCATTTTTCATTTGCATAACACATTTGCATTGTATATATTCTACTTTTATTTTTCATCAAAAATATATAAAAAGGAAAAATATAATAAGAACATGGTTTAACAAATTTAGACTTCTTTGACATATTAGGCCCGCCATGGATATTTTGACTCAACCCGAGTTTGCTTATCTAAGCATTCTCTAGCTAGTATCCTTAACCATGTAGTCCTTCATTGGTCTATTAGGCTAAGCATCCACGAGTATCATTACTTGAGATTTTAAACTTGTGGAGGATGGGAAATGATAGAGTTGAAGCAAGTATAAAAGGGCTAGATAAACTTCATGATAATTACTTGTGGCTAAACCCTTCTCTTCTTTACCTCTATTTTCTTCGCATGTATATATGTTAATAAATAATCAAGAACGGTTTTAATCGGTTTGTAATCTCTTATGCATTTTTGTCTAATCATTCACGGTTGGTATAAGTACGTCTTAAGATTCTAAGTTAGAACATTTCATGTGTACTAGACTTATGTCATGCTTAATACTTAGCGGGTGTTTTTCCTTTTATTCTTTTAACTTTCTTTGTGAGGAATAAAGAAAAATAAGAGCGGCTTACAAAAAAATGAGTAGCTAGAGAAATAAAAGAAAAAAAAGAAAAATAATTATACAAGACTCCCAAGAGGGGCAGTGTGGTGTTAATTATAGTGACTATTGAATTCCAATATTACCTTGACGGGTTGCGGGGATTTAATAGTTTCTCCAATCCAATATTACCTTGACGGGTTGCGGGGTTGAAGATCCAAGGTCTCAAAAAGGCGGCAGATGTAAATTATTGCGTGAGTTTTATTTTTCTTTCCTTAGCGAGTGTGTAGCTACTTATTAATGCATGACATAAGGATCTTACACATAAGGTGAATGACTTATTACTCTTGAAACGGACTTATATTAATTGTGAGTGGTTTTTCAAGTAATGGATGAGAAGATTACTTAGGATTAAAACCGTGCTTCCTTATTTTTGGATTTTGTATTTCTTATGCTTCACGCTTGAAATAATGACAAATTTGCCCAAAAGCAATTTGGTCAATTAATAACCGGTTCCACATTTAATTGTCATGAATAAGTTGATGCACTTTTTACATGTGAATACAATGATCCCATTTTTAAGCTTGGTATAGGGAAAGTGAAACTTGAGGGTGATAAGTGTCCATGGTACCAAAGCCCTAATTTAAGTCAATGATTTCTTTATGAATTATTTCCGTCAAAACCATTTATGAAAAAATCAAAAATATATAAACAGAATTGTTTTCTTTGCATGGCATTGTAAATATTCAAAATCATTTATCATGTAGTATAGTTTAGTTAATTAAATCATAAAATGGCCAAGGTGGATTAATTATGAGAAAAGTGCACTCTTGGTGCTTTAAAATGCTGCATTGCATGAGGCCATGAAAATGGTCAAGTGGAGGGGAGTTGATAAGTGTGAAAACACTCATCAATAATGATCCAAAACCCACTTAAAACATAGTCAAATACATTATATTTAACTGAAAATTATCCGAATCACGTGGGTATTTGTGTTTCATGTGTTTTCAGGTAAAAAGATACATTTTGGAGCAAAGACACGTTTTCAAAGGATTTTTATGAATAAAAGACGAAGAAAATGACGAAAGAGCTTTTGAGGACCTTACTTGTCACTACTTCAAAGATCGAGGACTGAAAGTGTAACTTTCAACAAGATGAAGGATGAAAAAGGAATTTACTTTAAGCCTTTATATACTTTTGATTAAAGAAGTAAGATAAAGGGCTAAATGGAAAATTATGAAAGTTATTTAACTTTCAATAAGTCTCGGTCAAAGTCAGACACAAACACACGCGTCTACTTTCTTCTTCAACGAATACAAGAGAGAGAAAGAAGGTTTAACAGTCGGTCTATATCTTCTTCACCACATAACCTGCAAATCAATATCACAAGAAATTTACAAGGATTCAGGCAATGATCAAAACTACAAAAGTACTCATCACCATCTCCTCTACATGATGGTACCACTTAATTTGATCAAAATGGAATGGAGAAGAAACGCCCAAATCGGATGAAGAATGAAGAAGGTCAAGATCATCGTATTTTCCACGTGGTACGATTTAATTGGGTTGAACACGTCGAAGCTACATCAACATCTCTCGAAGACCTCTATAAATAGAAGATCAAGACCTTCATTTCAGACGGTTAGCTTAGGAGTAGAAACACCTAGTAGTTAGGTTAGATAGTTAGTTTTATTTTCTCTCAAAAAGCTTAATGATTTTCAGTTAATATTCAGTTTTAAGTTTGTTACGATTCAGTTACTGTTGTAACCGATTACTCATTTTTCAACCATTAATGAAATCTTTACTTTTGCATTCTTCTTTCTTTTTAATAAGTCATTGTTCTGTTTCTATTATCACATAGATAGTTTATTTCTATAGTCTCGATCTCAGTTACATTCCTTAACGAATTCGGCCATTAATGAAAGTTTGAGCTTAAGTCATTCTGTTTTACTTAACTCAAGACCTGTTCTATTTTCGTTTTTATAAGTTTTCGAAAGTTTTTCATCTTATAGTTGGATCATTTGTGAGTTCTTGTTAACTGTCATAAGCTCATAGCCTTTGAATTTAGTAAACAGTTGGTAGCAAATTCAGTTGAAGATTGAATATTAGTCAGTTAAAATGAATTATAGGTATTAGTTAGTTGGTTGGAAGATTGTTGAAGTTCTTGTTAAATCAAGTAATTCATATAGTTTTAGAAATTCAGTTTAATCTTTTGATTACAAGCTTATGCTTGTTTCTTGTTTTGCTTTAGCTTTTCTGAATCGTCTTCAATGATTGGTGTGACTTTTTGAGTTCAAACAAGATTTCCGAGTTCTTACTTTTCTTTTCTGATAATTTGATCCGGTGTTTTTGTTAACTGGTTGCAAGAGTTTTAGTTTTAAACTGATAATATTGTAAATTGAGTTTTCGAACATTACACGCAGATTATTAGTTTTGGATAAATAGTTCTCTTTTACAGAATTTATCACAGACCTTGAATTACTTCTATGAGTCTGCTGGTTTAAACTGCCAGCGTAGTATCTCAACCACTTGGTGTTTTTGCAGGTTCCTGTTTTTGAAGATTCGAGCCAAATGATCTTTTCAGTTGATTGGTAGTGAGTAGATCAGCCTAAGATTAGATTTCAGATTGATTTTAGTTAAGCGAGCTCAGCGCTCAGCTTCGACTCAAAGGTCTTGCTTCGGATGAATAGGTTAAGCACGTTTAATTTTCTGCAATTATATAGTATAAACTGCCAGCTAGATTTAAAGTGTAATATCAATTGTTATTTGTTTGATTTGATCAGATAGATGATTTTGATATCTGACTTTGTTTAGTTTGATTGATCAGCTTAGTAATGTTTTGATTCACTAGTAGGCCTATGATAAGTAGAAAGTACGTCTGTACTGATTTCATTCGTTGGAGTTAGTGTTTACTTATTCAGCTTATATTTGAGTTCAATAAGCCCTTTTATATAAAGCTTGAAAGGAGTAAGTTTGTTCATAGGAATTTCGTATAAAGAGTTGTTAAAAGATTGATTTAATTTCATTGAATCATAGTCTAAGAAAAGAATAAATTGAAGTGTTAAAAGATTGATTTTCTCTAAATAATAAATGGTAAAAAAGAGCTACAAGTCTCGTTATTTCATTCTGAGACAATTTTAATTCAATTGAAGTTTTGTAAAGTGTACATGTTCAGTCCCTGTACTCGTATTCTTGCATTTCAGCCATGGTCCTTAATCAGTAGTCAGATAGGTAATAAGGTCCCTTTTGTTAAAAGTTATCTGCAATCTAGGTCATAGTAGTTAAATCTGATAGTGGACTATTAAATTTAGTTGAGTGGATCGTTTACATATTTGGGCTTATAGTAATTCAATTGGGCTAATTAGCAAGACTCGTTTTAGTTAGATTTACAAATCAGTTCTTTTATAAAAGTTGCTTTTATTTGAAAATTGTATTTTTAGTTTTCTAAATTTACTTTTGAATTGTGTATTTTTTTATTTTACTTTGAAATTTTGCATTAATAGAATAAATTTTCATCTTACATTTCTTAAATCTTGGACTTTGAATTTTAATTGCGGTATTTGCAATATGTTTTTAGATTAGTACGTATACGTAGTGTAAATACTATTTTTACATTTTACACGTGTTTTAATTGCCAAGTAGCTTAAATACCAAATACATTCTCTTAACCAAAAACAATTAAGTCTTTGCTTAAAAACGTGCAATCAATTCGATTAGACCAAGAGACAACTGAACTAAAAACGAGATATTAGATTACTTGAAATACCCTAGTGATTATGAGACTATACCCGAGGATTTTAAAGTGGTAAAAATGTTTTTCAAAGAGATTGGGTATACTAAGGAAATTACTGAAAGGGGGGGGGGGGGGGGGGGGCTGAAGAGAAGTTGCCTTCCACCTAAGTGGAAGTTGCTGATGACAATTTTGATTGAATGTTTTGGGGGAAAACTGGTGGGCTTGATCAAATTAATCAAAAAGATGCTATCATTCTATACTGTCTGGCCAAGGGGTCAAAGCTGATTTTGGGAGGTTAATATTTGAAGATTGCCATGGGAAATTGGAGAAAAGAACAAGAGAGAAAAATGTGGTTTACACCAGATTTTCGTCCCTAATTTTTGCTGACCATCTTGGAGATTCATTTATTCAGCTTCGGGGAGAAAAATTGGTATTTCAACCTTTTGGGCTTAAGCACTAGAATATTCCAGTTAGTACCATTGATCGTCCCTTCACAAAACCCATGTTGCCATCTATTCAGCAGATGGGCCAGTAGTGTACAAAGCTCCAAAAGACACTTCTCCACTTGGAGAAAGGGATCTAAAAGGAAAAAAGCCTGGAGCTTCATCTGTACTACGTAAGAAGCAAATGTCTATTAATACTCAGAAATCCAAACGTGAGTCCAAGAAGAGGAGATCCAACACAGAATCTTGATGTATCCCAAGGCCACATTTCTAAGAAAGCCAAGTCCTCGGCCAAGGACAAGAACCCAAGCCAGACACCACCTTTAGCACCTGCTGGAGGTGGTATGCATAAAGAGGCCCTGCAGGCAACAACTATCCCAACCTCTTTAGGGGATAAAGGTGAAGGAAAATCTCACCCTCAACTTGATAGAGTGGAGTCAGCATTGGTAAGCAATTTAATTTTGAATACATTTCCAATTTCCTTGCTAGATTCTATCATTTGTCACTCTAAGTCAACATCAGGGCGTGAGGCGTCAACAAATATAACAGCTAACGCTGACCCTGGCCAATATGTTCCTAATGATGTATCCCCCCAACAACAGGGTCCTATTGAAGGGAACAAAAACATAATCATTGATCTAAACTTATCGAGGACTTTTTCTCAAGATCCATCAGGTCAAACCAAGCCTGATGGTGAAGAAGTTGAAACTGATCCTCACACTGGAGGTGATGATGCTGAGAAGCCAACTGAGGAAGTGCCTCTCACCACTGGAGCCAAGGTGGGACACATGCCTTCTTTCATGTTTAATAAGTCCTCAGTGGACTTGGAGAAGGAGTTTGGGTTTGATGAAATAGCTCTAGTAAACCTTGATGAAAGTGAGCCATAGGACGATATTGCTGAACAAACTCCTAAGCCACATTCTCCCAGGGCTCAACAGGTAAAATAACTGACAAATCAAGTGTTGGTTCTTCAATCACAGGTTGATAAGCTTAAAGCAGATAAGGTCATTGTTGTTGTTGAACTTGCCACGCTTAAAGCAAGACCAGTTCCTTCCAGTGCTGAACAAATTAGGGATGTTTTACTTGCTGCTTTAAAGCCTATGGTGAAAGATGTGGTCACCACCACCTCTTTGAAGCAAGAAATGTCATCCCTCATGGACTCCATCAATAGTGCTTCAATAGAGTTTCCACCAGAGTTTACGCTTATTCCTGATCAGCTAAATGATTTATGTGACTCTGTGTCCAAGATCAAGGATAAAGTGGCCTTGTTGGATCAACAAAAGTTGACCATCTCTGAAGAAGTTCAACAAAAACTTAATGCTCTTGAACATGTTCCAGCAATGCTAGCCAAGGTAACCTCTTCCTTAGATTCTATTGCTGCCTTCCTCCCACATGGTGAATCAGCAGAAGTTGTAAAGCAATCTTCTGCTGAGGGGGAGAAAACGAATATCATTCAGCATTTATTTCAAAGGCATGCATAGAAAAAGGCTTAGACGCAACCAGAAACAGTCTATGAGTCACCGTTTGCTGAAAAGAGCCCAGCTAAGACTAAAGCTAAAGACAATCACATTGATGGTCTTACCACCAGTGATGACATGACTGATGATGGTTCACCTCCCGTCCATCCTAAAAACAAAGGTGATTCCACCCTGAATGAAAGACTAATCAAGGCTGGGGTAGCCACTCAATAAGAAATTGATAACGTGTTCAGAATAAACGAAGTTGAGAAGATCAGAAATCTAAGGCTCAGACTGGATGAACAAATTGGGAAGCCTGAGGTTGAAAACATCTTTAAAAGAAAAATGTTGTATGAAAATTTTTGTATGACAAGGCTGAACAGAAGAAATCCCTCAAAAATCACAAATATTAACATGCTCACTACTAGAGGTGATATTCATCTTAAGTTCTACAGGGTTGATGGCACTGATGAGATCCTGGAGGACTTCCAAGCCAAGGAATCATCTTTAACTGAATGGCTGGAAATGGAACAAAATCTTACAAATAAGAAATCCAAGAGATGGGATGAACTCCAAATCAGAATCTCTCATTCCAAGAGAAATCATGAAAGAATGGGTGAGGTCCTCAATATTAATGTTGATGTTTCGCTGAAGGCTCAAGATCCCATACTAGAGCTGAACAAATGAGCCAATCTAATCAAACCTGTTGTGGGTGACGTCTTTGTCACCACAAAGAAGTACAAAGGCTTTGTTCAGTTTCAGAATCATCTCCCTGGGCATGTACTTGAAGAACCAGAACTGGGGAATGATTATGTTCAATCATCTTGAATGACAAGACTTTGTTGGCATAAGTGACTTGGATGATGTGAACAATGAACTTATTGGGAATGTTCAGAGGAACTTTTATATTCACCATAGAGGTCTAGGTTTAACTAAAGCTGTAAAAACTTTTAGCATGTGCTTACTAGGAGTGGTGGACATCAGAAACATGGATCCATTAGTTCAAACTCCCGCCATAGAAGAACTTAGGGGTGAGAAGAAATAAATAATCATTTGTAATGTTAGTTTGTACTTTGTAATGTTTATTAATGAATGATTATCTGATGTTTATAAGTATTTTATTGTTCAGTGCAAGTAAGAAGAAGTTGTTATGCTCACTTAATACTGACTTTAACTTAGGCTATTTGTATATCCAAATAGGGGGAGATTGTTGGGTCAACATTTACTGACCTTGAAGCAACTCTAGGATTTGAATATAAAATCCCCCTAAGTGTTTCATGATCAGCCTTAAGGTGACTCTACTTAAGCATTACTAGAGGAACAAAGATTCCTACTGAAGAATGATTGGCTGAAGGATGTTCAGCTTTCCTCTTCCAGAGAACTTAGAAGACAAAGGAGTCTTTGCTTCAAAGACTAGGCGGTCTAGTTGCTGAAGAACAAGTCTTGAAGAAGAGCTTTCAGTTTAGTTTGGCTTGACAGTGCCAAACTGAATGATGTCGATCTCCTCTAGAATGCTGAAGACACTTCAGTATTCTAAAGGTTTACATTAGGCGGGAAAAGATTTACTTTAAGTCAAAGTAGGAAAAGGTTGCTTGTATTGTTAGCTATAAGTACAACCTTTATCTTTTCTTAGATTAGTTTATTTGTACTATGTACTGTTTGTCCAGTATGGGCATCAACCACCCACTGGATAAACACATGCATGGAAACATGTGAATGTAAACCCTAAATATGTTTCTTCTATAAAAGGAGTGCATAAGGGAGAAGAATTACTAACCTTTGGATTAGAAAGATGGCAATCTTCTAACATCCATTTCTCTCAACTTTAACCAAACCATATAGTGAAAAGCATATGAACGTTTTGGTTAAGACTTAAACTCTTAACTTTGGTTAGAAGTTTAAGTAGAGGAGATCAACCCACATTGTCATTCAACCACTTTGTTATTTGGCAAACAAAGTGGGTTATAGATTCTTTATTGAGTTTTAATAAAAGTCTCACGAAAAGACACCATATCACATAATTCATGATCAAAAACCTTCACTCAAACACCTTCATGTTTTTTGATGTACATGTTACATAATTCGAGATGGTGAAAATCTGGACAAGATGAAAGAGAAAGGTGATGCATGCATTCTTGTGGGAAATGCAACTCAGTCTAAGGGATATATAGTGTACAACAAGAGAACAAAATTGATAGTCAAGACTATTCATATCAGATTTGATGAATTACAAGAAATGGCACTTGAACAAAACAGTTTAATTCCTGATCCACAACGACAAACGACTTCCGTTCACAACAGCACAAAACTCGGAACTCAAGACCACAACAATGAACCGTCAAGTTCAAAGCTAGTTCTCCAAAGTGTTCCAAGAGCTGATATGACAGTGGACACGAAAATTGACGAGTTGGAAATGTTATATGGACCAATGTATGATGAATATTTCACGGGGGAGAAACATGTTGTATCTAATCATGATAAGAATGATGATAACGATCATCGTCAACAAAAAGATACAACTTAATCTACTTCAACACGGGTTGCTACCGATTTACCTCCTTAGAATATCACTTCAACAATCGAACCTACAACATCCACAACTACTGTCATTGCTCCAGAGAACACAAATCAAGCAGACCATGCATTAAATGACGAAGACGACTTTATCAACCCATTCGGTACATCGGTACATGAAACTAGAGAGTCTTCTACTCGACATGTTGATCCGTCAAATATGCATACGTTCTACCAACGACATCCTTCAACACATCATTGGACCCGAGATCATCATTTGGTTCAATTAATTGGAAACCCTTCACAACCTGTTCGTACAAGACGACAATTAGAAACCGATGGCGATGTTTGTATGTTCGCACTCGCCGTGAGTACAGCTGAACCGAAAAACATCAAAGAAGCCATGTCTGATCATGCTTGGATTGAATCAATGCAAGATGAACTTCTTCAATTTGAAAGACTTAAAGTTTGGGAACTTGTTGACAGACCATACGATGTAATTCCATTAAATCTTCGATGGGTCTGGAAAAACAAGATGGATGAAGAAAACACAATCATCAAGAACAAAGCTAGGCTAGTGGCTAAAGGGTATGGCCAGAAAGAGGGTATGATCTTGAAGAATCATTTGCACCAGTAGCTCGTATGGAAGTGGTCAAGATTTTACTTGCTTATGTTGCACATAAAGGATTCATCGCTTATCAAAGACGGTGTTTCTTAACGGTCCTTTAAAGGAAGAAGTCTATGTCACACAGCCGGAAGGATTCGTCAACCCTCTTTATCCTGACAAGGTGTATCGTCTCCACAAAGCACTTTATGGACTCAAGCAAGATCCAAGGGCGTGGTACGACGAGCTCTCGAAATTTCTGGTATCCAAAGGTTTCTCAAAAGGTTCCATTGATCTAACTTTGTTCACTTATAAATATGGGGATGACATTTTGCTTGTGTAGATTTATGTTGATGACATTATTTTCGGGTCTACAAACCCCAAACTTTCAAAATGGTTTGAAAAAGTAATGCACAACAAATTTGAAATGTCAATGACGGGCGAACTCTAGGAATTCAAGTTCACCAATCCCCAAGTGGTATCTTTATTCACCAAGCTAAGTATTGTCAAGAGATAATCAAAAAGCACAGTATGACCTCATGTGACCCCGTTGGGACACCATTATCAACCACATCCCTAGATGCTGATTTGGAGGGAGATGCCATAGATCAAACGAAATATCATTCCATGATCGGCTCCCTCATGTACTTAACAACAAGCCGACCATATATATCACATGGTACGTGTTATTGTGCACGATATCAAGCACGACCCACTCAAAAAGAACCTCAAGGAGGTTAAACAAATCTTTCGGTATCTCAAGAATACCATTCAATTGGGACTCTGGTATCCGAGGGAAACCGGTTTCTTTCTAACGGCCTACTCAGATTCTAATCATGCAAGGTGTCTTGATACACGAAAAAGTACTTCTGGTGGTGCACAATTTCTAGGTCAAGATAAGCTCGTGGGATGATCGTCCAAGAAGCAGGATTGCATGTCACTGTCATCAGCCGAAGCGGAGTATGTGTCTCTATCTGCGTGTTGTGCTCAAGTTCTTTGGATGAGAAATAACTCACGGATTATGGCATCCACTTTGATAAAGTACCTATGTACTGTGACTCAAAGTCCGCCATAGCCATCTCCTGCAATCCGGTACAACATTCATGTACGAAGCACATTGATTTCAGATATTACTTCGTTAAGGAACAAGTTGAAAGGGGTATCGTTGAATTATACTTTGTTGGAACTGATTACCAATTAGCTGACTTGTTTACAAAAGCTCTTTCAAAAGAGAGGTTTGTGTATCTAGTTTGGCAAATTGGTATGAGATGTTTGACTCCAGCAGAACTGGAGATTCTGGTAAAGAATCCTGCTTGATTCATCTATCAAACATCTACATGTAAATATTAATGAAAAAGCAAAATACAAAAATATAAAACATATAAAAACAAAACACAAAATTAAAAATCTTTGAAAATCCTAAAATTTTCTTCTCGACATGTCTTTTAGTATCGATAATATGGACGTACCTAGAAATGTCGCTCAATAATGACACGGATGTGTACATAAAGCTCGAATGAAAGTTGTATATATATATTTTTTAAAACATGTCATTTCTATTTTTAATAAAGAAAAATGTCAATTTTAGACAATTTTACCAACAACGGGCAGAGCAATCTATCTTGGGTTGAGCTTGTCACAAAACATTCAATATTTTGAGCTCAACACAATGGCTTGTAATCACTTTCAGATTGCAACCCAGTTCTATATTCAAGGGGGAGTGTACGACTTAGTACCCTTACCCTCAGCAAAAGAAGAGAAATCTTCTTACACTTGAGTGGATTCGTCAAGACATTCAAATTCTATGAACTCAAGTTTATGCTTTAGAAAAACCACTTCGCCAAAAAGAATGGATTTTTCAAAAAGCGTTGAACACGATTTTTTCAAGAATTTTTCAATGATATTCAAAATCTTTCAAAAATTGTGTGTTCAACAACTCCTATACTTAAAATTTTAATGTGGATCATATGCTCGTAATGACAATTCAATTGGATCAATTTTTGAGGGGGAGCTTTCCTAATTCATGCTAAGTTTGACATTTTTTTCTCCCGAAAGTTTTCAAGACTATTTTTCACAATATATTTTAATTAAATTTGGTATCTCTAATATCAAACGATTTTATATATTAGAGATAGGGGAGAAAATGTGATTAAAATATTATCTAAAGACTCAAGCACTTATGGTTACGATCAAATACCCACAACATCTTTAATACACGACGTTATTGGTGTCAAAAGGGTGGTTAGGTTTAAGTCCTATGATCCAACCAGAACTGGAGGGATCTTCCTAGGGATAATCCAATAGATTATTAGAAGTTCTTAGGAAAGATGAGTAGAATGTGAACGTAGCTGAATGCCGACTAAGTACTGATGCTAGCACTGGAACAATCACAACAAGGTGATTGTGATGATGTCTTGGTAAGCATTGAAGGGGTTGAAGAATGAAAAAGATATGTAAGGATAAAGGGTGAAAAGAAAATAGCCCTCCATACAACTTAGGCAGAAACCGGGTCAACACATCATGAAGACAACGCATCATGGACCCAGTGATGTAATGCACAACCCCTCCTCATCTGACTCAGGCTTCTCTCAAAATAAGTTTGTTTTATTGTCATGGAGATCAACACGACTTCTATTGAATTTCTCACTCCGAGATAGTTGATATTGAATAGGTGGCGTCTGCTCCAGCCTCCGACCACTAAAAGTGCACAAATCGAGTCTAGAGCCAAGAGATCAATCAAATCTCGTTAGGACACACGGAATGACGATAAAGAGAGTCCTACGCTATATCCTTGCGATATTGCTAGAACACTCAGAGTGATACTACTTAGTATTCATAATGTTGAGTGGAAATCCTTCTAGTGTTAACATCTAACAGCACTGCGGTAGGTCATGTGTAAGATTCTTTTAGAATTGAACATGTGTAAACTGAAAAGAAACAGTGGTTTGATTATAAATTGATCCAAACTCGTTTCAGGTTTCTACGCAATATCTTTATGGTCTTGCCAGAACATTCAGAGTGATATTGATTAATATTCACAGTGACGAATGGAAATCCTTCTAGCGTCAACATCAAACAGCGCTACGGTAGGTGACTTGCGAGATTCTTTATGGATCACGCTTGTGTCAACTGGAAAGCAACAATGGGAAGATTCTTTGGAAATCAAACTTGTTCCAGGAATTTGAATTGACGACTTTAATCAAGCGGATATTTATCCAATTGATTTACTCTTTATGTTCGTAGTCTTGCTTTGAGATGGTCGAGTAAAGAGAACGGCTATACAGCCGCGAAACCCTGTCAAGGAGGTTCTTAATTGAATCTACCTATCACAGGTACGATATTTAATATCGTATAACGGTCTTCACCGACCGGAGGTAAAACGCTACCGATTTAGGACGAATGTCAAAGCCATTCAGTCCGTGTCTATGTTTTGTCTGAAGAAGGTGGCGTTACGGTGTACTCAGCAAAGTCGAAGATTCAAAACCACATACTCATGCCCAAAGACATATTCAACAATCAAGAAAGCTAAATACTTCCGCAACTCTGATGAACAAAATCTTCCTTATCAATTAATGTAGGGGAATGACCTCTCTTCAAAGGAGATTGTTAGCAAGCTTTCAAGATGGTGCAAAGTATGAGTATGTGGATGAAGACAAAAGATTGCAAGATGGTAAAGACAAGTCAAGGATGATTTGAAGATCTCAAGATTAAAGACAAAGTCGAAAGACAATGACAAAGGCTCAAAGATCACAGCATGAAGGAACGAGACTACTATTACACGTTCAAGACTCACTTATGACGAGATTAGTAATCTCTATGGATCTCCAAATATTAAAGAGGAATGACCTCACATTGGGGGAGATTGTTAGCCTCAATATATTGCGTCAAACAAGAATGTTCGGTCATAAGTTTTTATTGTAACATTTATTAGAACGTTGTAATAGGTAGTATAATAGTCGTGACATTAAGGGCTTGATGGCTAGCTTAAAAGGCTTCTTTTAAGGTACTAAGCATTCATTCAAGCCCGGCCCAAACAATATAGTCCATAAACAAGCCCACATGTAGGGGGATTATAAATACCCTTCCTAGCATGTTAGGAAGGGTGTTGGCTGTTCATTATTCTAATTTAATCCTCCCTAAGTTTCACACGTCTCTCTCTTTTCTCTCTCTAGTTTCTCTCTCTAGAATTCATCTACTTTCATCTAATTTCTTCTTTATTTCTTGTTTAATCATCACAAAATATGGGACAACATGCTGGGATCAGGTTGGTGAACGAATCATTGAGGGTCCAGAGATCATAAAGCTTTAGAATTTCAGCCTGGTGAACATGTTTTCCTGAAGGTATCACCAGCACGTGGCGTCAAGCGTTTTGGACTCAAGGGCAAGCTCAGTCCTCGTTTCATCAGACCGTTTGAAATCCTTGAACGTGTCGGTGAAGTATCGTATCGTCTAGCGTTACCTCCTCAGCTATCTCATGTTCATAATATGTTCCATGTATCCTTACTCAGAGGTTACAATTACCATCCATTGCATACTGTTTCGTATACATTTGAGAAGATTCGGGAGGATCTATCCTATATTGAGAAACCCGAGAAAGTTCTCGACCGTCAGGATCGAGTCATGAGGAGAAAGACGATCCCATTCGTCAAAATCCTTTGGAGGGACCATTCTGAGCGGGAAGCCACTTAGGAAACGGAGGAGTCTATCCGAACTTCTTACCCTCATTTTCAGCTATGATTCGGGTATGTCATTTCTTTCTTATCGTATCTCTAATTCGAGGACGAATTATTCTTTTGAGAGGGGAAGAGTTATAAAACCCGCTTTGTAATACCTAAGATCATTAAATGCATGAAAATACGGTTAAATTAAAAAAAATTTAGTTAATTAATATACAACACGAATCATGAGCATTTAATACGAACATTACGTATATTAATTAATTATTACAAGTATTACGTATATTAATATTAATATTAATACATGATAAGTATTTACGTATAATACTTAAAACATACAAGAAATAAAACATGACCCTAAAATACGAACACACACGATAAATATGTAAACACAAAAAATAAAACGAATGTATGTGTGTGTGCATGTGACGTCCAACAAGGAGGAAAGGAAGGACCTTGGCCCAACCCTTTAAGCTATCCAATTCTAAAACAAATAAAACTCCAGGAGATTTCATAAATTCACATTCATAGGAAAATAAATAAAACCCTAAAACTCTTTTGGTGCTTCTCTTTTGGCCGCAGCATACCAACACCACCACAAGGGCGATTTTTGCTTTGATATTGGATTTATAACGGTATTGTGTTCGTGTTTAGAATACTTTAATCATACGCATACGGTATCATCAATCTTTAATCTTTTTATTTGTTTTGTTTAATTGTTCAAGATCCATTTATAAGAAACCATAAAAACATGTAAATTAAAAAGATTAAACAAGGATTAAGGGATTCGGGTTTTTGGTTGTTCGGGTTGCACGCAAACCGAGACCAAATTAGGTCTCGGTGGTGTTTGTTTTCCAACCAGCCACAACCCTTATAGGGGTGGAGGCGATTTTGGTGATGCAGCCGCAACCCCAACGGCACAAGCAGTGGGTTGTGTGGCTCGGCAGTGGGAACCGAGACCTCCCAAGGGTCTCGGTGGGAACTATGAGTGCAACAAGGGGAACACTGGCTAGGCCAGGGTGTGTATGGGCAGCAGTGGCACCGACAGTGATGTCGGGGCTGTTGTGGTGGTCGGCCGCGAGCCACAGCCGTAAGGCTGTGGTGTTGCGTTATGCTCGAGGCGACACCAGGACCTCCATGGTCTTGGTGGGGTTCTCGTAGGGGCTCGGTTAAGACCAAACACACCAAGGGGGTGTTTGGCTAAGTTTTACTAAAAATGTATTTTATTTTATATATTAATTTGTTTAATTAAAACATGGTAAATTAAATTAATTAATAATCATGACTTATGTTTTAATTTATTTAAATAAAAACCATGGTAAAAGTTATGTTCATTTTATTTAAATAAAACTCAGGATAAAATAATTAATTATATAATTATTCATGTGCACTTAATTAATTAAGAAAGCTTAGCTTAATTAATTTATATCATTTTAAGGTAAAGTTTAATTATTTAATCATGTAATATTATTAATTAATAAATACTTATGACATCATGTAATATTATTATTAATTAATAATTATAAGTTAAGACTAAGTATTCAATATTATTAAACTTTACTATATAATTAATCATGAAATATAATATGCTTATTAAAACTATAGGTTATATCATTTTATTTATTTAATAAGCTTATTATTAATTATAGAAATATACTAAATATGAAAACATGCTTTTTTATGGAAATATATTAAATATGGTAACATGCTATATATGGAAACATACTAAATATGGAAACATGTTATTTATGGAAACATACAAAATATGGAAACTTTCTATTTTTGGAAACTTACTAATTATGGAAATTTTCTATTTGTGGAAACTTAATATTTAAGGAAACTTGCTATTTTTGGAAAGTTGCTATATATGGAAATCTACTATTTTTGGAAAGTTACTATATATAGAAACCTGCTATTTTTAGAAAGTTACTCATTATGTTATAACAAGTATTATAAACACTTAAAACATGAGATACACTAATATAAAACACATGAAACATTAAGAATGACAAGATAAACCAAAAACAAGTAAAACAAGTTAAGAATGCGTCAAGTAAACTAATAACCAACATGTATAAGTAAAACAGACACTTATTCATGTCCCTTTCATTATGTAGCTATCGTGAAGTCGGAGTGATCTTCCGCATTCGTTTTTGTCTTCATTTACTGGACATAAGGTACGGATATTCCGTCCTTCAGTAAGGACACTTTCTTCCTATATTATGATTTCCCGTTTGCAGCCATCTGTTTTCGCCAGTAGTTTACGTGTCTTAAACACAAACAGTAATTATATGTTTAATATTTTAGATTGCCTGAGCTATATACATGCATGCCAGTTCCACCTAGTTATGGAGGTACCATAACCATAACACTAGAGGCACAGGTGTTATGACTCTTATGCGATGAGAGTGATTGCTCACAACATACCTTCCAGTTAATTGACCTACTTTATTATTATCATGTGGGCGAATGGGTGCATCCTAGGACAAGTTTAACAAGATTACATGGTATCTGCGGTGTATGCATTGCATCCGTTACATGGAGCTGATCCCTCCAACCCAGACTATTATAATTAGAGGCAACCCCTCTAATTGCATGAAGAGGTCACCCCTCAAAGTATTCATGCACGTTGATACATCATGACCTATATTGGCTCCGGGCATATTTAAAATACAGTTTTCAGTATAAAATAAACATAAGTTTTATTTGAATATAAACAAGTTTATAAACTTACACCAGGTTTTCCAGGACTTACACTTATTTCGTTGTACTTCATTTTATTTCACTTCATTTCTTGCTTATGTTTATGCTTTACATTTCATTGTCATATATCTGCCCACTGAGCGTATTGCTCAGCCGTATTTCTTTCTATGTCCCAATACGGTAGGTACTAAAGGGCAAAGCTAGGATCTCCAAGAGTACGTGCATTTGGATGGAGGCTCCCTTGTCTTCACTTCTTTAATGCATTTACATAATTTTGCTTTGATGGACATTGTTTAGTCCTTTCATACATGCCTATACTTATGCATTGTGTGTGGAGCTTATGTTGGAACCGATGTTTGTTTCCGGCTTCCTTTATGGTTATTTAATGTTTTAGACATTTACCTTGCATGCTTTGATGACACGCCATAATTAGTACGTAACGGTCCATTTGTCTAAATGGGGTGTCACATCACCACTTCTAAATGCTCTTACAAGCTCTTCACCAAACACACCCAATATCTCTTATGTTTCTTTTTTCTTTTCTTATTTTTATAAAACCATGAAATGAAAAATGAAAAATAAACACTGTAATATTTGATAAGTTAAAGTATTAAGCCAAAAAACACGAAAAAGAAATTGATAAAAAATATGTATTATAATATTAAGGGTAAATTACACCGGTAGTCCATGTAAACTACTCCGTTTACCCGTTTGGTCCCTAAATAATGGCGTTTGATGTATAAAGTCGACTTATTCACGTTTTGGTGCCCATTTGATCCCTAAAATCCCGTTATGTGGAACACCAATTTTCTCTTTCGTTACCTAGGCCACGTCGACATTCCTTGTAAGGGTATAAGAGTCTTTTCATTATAAATTTCGGTTGCACCGTCATCCCTCATCAGATTGTATTCGTTGAGTAGATTTACTACACAAATTTTTTGTCGTATTCATTTTTCACGTTTGGTCCCCTTACATATGATGGTCCTTTTCCTTCTTTTTTCAGCCAGTTTTTCCTCCCATCCACTTTTGACGAATAAATATGAGTAACTAATTACATCAAATCATGTTAATAATTCGACAACATCTTAAAATAATCTATATCGGCAATGAGGTCACAAAAACAAAGCATATATGATCCAGAAAACTCTTCACTACAACAAGTTCTTACAAACATTGACCTTTTAACTCCAATATTATTTCGATGACATCCACTATGTGTTCATCTCTTTATAAGTGTATCTAAAAATGGCTAGAAATCCTCGCCTCCATTATTTTCAACAATCCTGCAACTAAATCCCTGACGTTGATCCTCCTAGTGGTCTTTTCGTTAGTCAATTAACTCGGCATTTGAATATAATTTTCTCTCCTTAGATTTAAGACTTGAGTCAAGAAAATCTGATATCTCCTTTGGTATTGGATCCAGCAAGGGATATGATAACGTAAGGATATTGTAGTCTTGCAATGGTTTGCTTCTATGTATTAGTTTAGCATGGTCGGTTTATTATTACATATATAACCTAACCAATAATTTGTCTGAAAGGCTTCATGGACAAGATTATGTGCTTGTTGATTCAAATTTTAATCGAAATAATGTACCGAGATTGGTGTTTGATCCTACTTAAGCAGTCTACTACAAAATGGTGGATGTTGGACGCACATCTTATTACATTGATATACAAGTTTACTCTTTATATACAAGCAACTGGACAAGGTGCAAGGACCTATTTAGCTTCTCCAATTCTGATAATTTTGAAAGTGTAATCTATTGGAATGATGACATCTACTGGCTAGAAATTGAGAACGACAAGCTTACACATTACATGCTCAATATTGAAGATCGGGAGCATCCGACAATAACAATCAATACAATTACTCTAGGCTTGCATTGGGGAAGAAACTTCCTCGATCATTATGATATTAACGATCCAATGATAATGTCTAAAAAACAACTATCATGTTGCATATGGAAGGGAGAATGTTTAAGTCGCGTGGGTGTTTGTTTTATGTTTGCAGAGATGATCTTGGATATACTGGGTTTACTATGTACCGATTGATGGAAGGGTGTTTTTGTTGGCCCCTTTTAACTCGTACTACTTATCAACCTTAAGTAGTAACTCGTTAATAAGATTCAAGTGTGTTGTTTTATCAATTAACAAGAACTAAGAACAAATAAAACAACAATACCAATATACTTTTCAACGTATTGGAATAATTAAGGATCAGTTTTGTGTGTAGCATGCGGTTGAAACGACTTCGGCCCAAGTTTTGAAGCGGATAATAATGTTCGAGCAGCCTCAACTAAAGTACGGTTTCGTCTTTCAACAACGCCATTTTGTTTGGGTGTTCGAGCAATAGATGTTTCATGTTCAATCCCTTCGGCTTCAAAATAATTCTTTAGAGTTGAATTCAAGAATTATGTGCCTCTGTCAGTATGTACCACTTTTACTTGAGCTTGAAGACCATGTTGTATCTGCTTAAGGAAGTTGATGAGGTTCGGATGTTTCATCCTTGGACCTCAAGAAGTGAGTCCTTGTGTACCTTGAGTATTCATCGACAATTACTAGAATATATTTCTTCCCATTGATACTTTGAACACGCATGGGACCACACAAATCCATATAAAGAATATCTAACTGACCTTTAGAGCTTGGTGTAGTCTTTGTCTTGAAACTACTTCGTTTAGCTTTACAAAGCTCACAAGAAGAACAAAGATGATCTTTGATGAATTTCAAGCTTGGAAGGCCTCTCATAATATCTTTCTTTGAAAGCAAGATGATGGTATCAAAATTAAGATGAGATAGACGTTGATGCCATAACCATGCCTGAGTCGTTGAAGCTTTAGCCATGAAGCAAATTGGAGTTGTAGAAGTTGTGTCTTGAAGTGAGAGATCTGTTCCCCGTGAACTAGTGAGTAAATCATTCCCATCATAATCAGGAACAAAACATGTCTTCTTTCTGAAAGCAACCTCCAAATCTGCATCACAAAATTGACCAACCGAGAAAAGATTGTGATTGAGCCCTTCGACGTAGTATACCCTTTTGATCGTTATATTCCCCTGAAACAAATCTCCATATCCTAGGATGGGTGAAAATTGATCATTTCTGAATCGGACCGTACCCAGGAACTTCTCCACGAAGTTAATTAGAAGCTTGAGATTCCCCGTCATGTGCTTCGTGCATCAGGAGTCCAGTATGAAGAGATTTAATTCGATCACCTGCAGAAGAATTAGAACGCGATGGAGCATTTGCTAAATTGGATTCCATGTTAGTTGTGATTTCCGATTCATTATGTTCCCTAGTTTCAACACTTAAAGGCACACTAACGCTCGTTGTCATGTTTTCTTTCCTAACCTTAGGCATCCATTTATGTCCTGGAGGATATTGATTAGCAAACCACCATTTCCAAGACTTGCTAGCAGACTCATATAGTTCCCTAATTCTGCTTCTAGAGTTCTTAGTGGTGGAGTCTGATGCAATACTTTTCTTAGGGGGTGGTAGCACCAGAATGATTCACTTTATGTTTGGGTTTACTAGCACTAATAGGCATCACAACTTGCTTCTTAGTTCTAGTATCTACGCCTTTGATATTATTCATAGCACACATAGAATGATCAGCATTAGCACATTTTCCACATTTCACACAAACAAACTTAACATTTAAAGCATTCAAATCAGTTGAATCATTCAAATCGTCATTACATGCGATTATAGACGTTTTATTCTTAGAAACATGCAAATTCCTAGGGTGGTCTTCTACTTTCTTCATCTTCCCATGACTTTTGTTTTGCCAAACCTTTTCATTCATTCGAGTGCTCTTAAGCTGAGGCCAGCTAACACTAGCAGCGGGGACTACTATTGTAGAAAAAGACACGCGTCTATTAGTGTTTCTAGAATTCTGAGGCGAGTGACTATCTTTGTTTTGTGTGGGTTTAGTGGTTAATCGATACATCCCTGGTTTGAGCATATTTGTGCTTTGTTCTTGAATAACCGTTTTCGGATGAGTCTGTGGTTACCTATGCTTCACATCCATCTTGGGGGCAAACCCAGATGTTGCAAATGAATAATTTGAGAAAACAGATGGTTTTCCTAAGACAGAGGATTTACTCACTCTATACGCATCGGTTTGTCTCACAAAAGGTTTCTTAATTCTAGGTTCCACAATTTCCCCACCCATTTTAGCAACGAGTTTCTTTAACTCTTTTATTGCTGTGTCTTTTTCTTGTAACTGAGCTTTCAAATCCGCAATACCAAGACTTTTTTTGTTTAGTAATCGACATGACTCATATAATTTTACTTCCAAAGGTGTATCATTTGAAAGACTACCAACTTTGTTTTGCAAAGCAAGTTCAAGTGAATGACAATGTTTTTGAAGATAATCATATCTGTTTTTTTTTTGTAACCGTGATTTCTGACTCATTGGCCGACTAATCCACGGGTTTTGAGCCCACCGCCACACAGACTCAAACCAGGTAAAATCATATCTATGTTGAATTAATGAAAACTCTTTTTGGTCAACTTTATTCGAAAGCTCAGTTTCAAGACGTTCACATTCTTTGACTTGTCAAGATATTTGCATGCAACATCAGAATATCCATCAATATTAGCACAAGATGTAACATAAACGCACATTATATCTTTTGAGAGGCATTCTTGCAAGAGTGGATCATATGTTATAGAAAAATCGTCTCTTTCAGGTTGATAGTCATCAATTTCTTTTTCAAGAGATTCCATATATTTCAAATCATCAAACATTTCTTGCTCTATTAACGTTTTAAATTCCAAAGCATGTTTCTTTGTTCTTTCCGCAAGTGGAATCAAAATAGTTTTCACAAGAACAGTTATATCGTGATGTATTTCTTTATCGCCTTTCAAAAGTTCACGTTTTTTCTAGTCATCATCAACAACCTTTTTGAAATTTTCAGTGTTACTCTTAAGAATATTAAGTGCTTGCTTACTCTTGCTTATAGAAGCTTGATGCGGCAAGTACCCGATATATTTTGAAACATTAGTTTTCTTAGTGGCTAAAAACTTGTCTCCACTTAATTCTTAATTGTGCACATACGTAAAATATTTGCTCACGAGACTTCTGTTTTTGTGGTTTGAAAATTTTATAAAGACTATTTTCATAAGCATAATTATATGGTTTCACAAAGTCTTTATTCACTGGTAATCTACTCTACTCTTCAAAACATAGTGACTCATCACTATCGGGCCTAACAAGAAGACAATCAAGGTTGGTCCATTGGGACTCCTCAAGATATAGGTGCGGGTTCTCAGATTGAGCTTCCTCGAGGTACTTAGGACTAGCAAAACTAGATTTACCCTTCAAAAACGAACGAGGTGCCAACATTCTCATGGTTTGAATGGATCGATTTGTTTTATAAACAAATTTTCTTAAATCAATTTGAACTTCAAGTTCCACGACTTTGTCAATGTCTTTAGCTTGTTTAATTTTGAAATCTTTTTGCAAGTTTGCAACCTCTTCCATTTTCGCAATGACTAGTTTAGTTTTATCTTCTTGAAGAAAACCAATCTTTTGAGTTAACTCATTCACTTTGGTGGTAGCAAGATGCGTTTTGTGTCGTTCCGTACTTAAAGAAGTGTTATAATTACGTTTCTCTTGTTCTAAAAGCTTAAGAGTTTCGTTGTATTTAGTTTCAAAAACATCCTTTATAGTAGTAATGACACCCCCTTTGTACCTTGCAAGCTCTTTGTCTTTTTTGAATAAGCTCAGCTCTGCAGCTTGCAAGAAGCTCACTAGATTTAATAACTGCAGCTTTGCTTTCTTTAAAATTTTGAGTGAGCGTAGCGTTTGCCTTCTTTAATTGCTTTTGACTCTTTTTAGTTTCTTTGACATCTTTTTGTAAAGAAGCAATTAAGTTAGCAAGCGCAATACGCTCCTCATCATCATCATACTCGTTTGCATGTTGATCATCCTCAGACTCATTATTACACATGTCTGATGAATCGGGTGTGGTATTGCTATCAACCGTTTCCATCATACATGTGTCATTAATGGTAGTTGGAAGCTCACTATGCTCAGGAATATCATCAAACACATTATATTCGTCGTCAGTATGTACCTTATCGATTGGCTCAGTGTCAAAGATAGGCCCATTGTCATCTTCAGTGACTTTGAGAACTTCTTCAACCTTTGCCATGTACGAGTAATGTGCTTCGAGTTCTTGGTCGGAGACTTCATCATCAGTGTCATTAAGAATTGCTCCTTCCTCTGCCGACAATTTGACCCCTGCATCCATCTTCTTGCATAGCAGCATTTTCTCCTTATTGTATGCATAATCCTTAACACGTTTCGGCTTTCTGCATTCCTTTGCCATATGCCCAAATACGTTGCAATTATAGCACTGAGTCCCATTTTGCTGAACCACTTAAGTACCAACAGTTTTCCTACTCCCAGTAACAGTGACAGCCCTCTGATTATCATATGTAGCAGGTTGTATCATAACGTGCAGAACCCTCAACATGCGTTGGATTACGTCGATCATACCTTGAAGGACTCTCCCCACGCCTACGTGTCATACCTTGAAGGGCTCTCAACATATCGGTTGCGCGTGTTAGATGAAGTTTGGAGGTTGTTGTTGGTGGGTTTGTAAATGTTCTTGTAAGACTTCATGATGAAAGAAATTTGTTGTTTCATTTCCCTATCCTTCTGAGCTTGTTTTTCATCACTATCTTCTTCGGATGAGTGCTCAGATTGTGGTGATGGTGCTCTAGGCTCTTTACCTCTTGATCTTGTGGGAGCAGATGTCTTGGACGCAGTGGAGTATCTTGGTAATGATGATTGAGTAGAGTATGACTTTGGAGCACGAGAGCGATGATTTGCATAGTGTTGAGTGGTAGACACCAAAGCAAGTTGTTAGGACCTTTGGAATAGTTATTTGTAATAGGCAGACTAGGAGGTATGTAGTTCCTCCTGGTCCTAGTAGTACTAGGAGCAAGACGTGCTCCTAGTCTTATAGAAAGTCAAACTTTATTATTTAAAGATTATTCTGTTAGGATATGCATGAGATATGTTAGGAAAGGATATGCATATCAGTTTTACACGTTTTGGTTTAATGATGTATTAGGGTTTCCTTGTAGTATAAAAGGAACCTTAGGCAGAAGGGTTCAACAGACCTTCATCAAACATTATTCTAGTTCATATTAATATTAGAAATTCTTGGTAAAGGATCAAGTCGTTATAGTTATTCTGTTCTTCTTGTTCATAGTATTTGTATTCCGCACTTATACTGTGTGATTTATATAGAGTCTCTCTGTGAATAGACTTGTGATTACAGAAGTCGTTCACCGTCCCTAACAGGCTGCAAGATCCACATCTAGTGGACCCAACAAGTGGTATCAGAGCCTGGGAGAGTCTCTGTATAAGAAGAAACAATTTTTCTTATCACTATCATCTTTGTTTAATTATGTCTGCCTCAAGTTCTACTCAAACAGGAGAAGATAGCACCCCTAAAACACAACAAACTCAGCAGATCATTGCTACGGTTTCCAACACAAATGGTAAGTTTCCTCTTCTGAAAAAGGATGAGTATGATAGCTGGGCAATGAAGATGGAATGCTGGATCACCAACACTGATCAAGATCTTTGGAAGATTATTCTGAATGGAAACAACAAGAAGTCTACTAGAAGAGACAAGAATGGTAGTATTATTCTTCTTGACCCTAAAACTCATGAAGAAATCGCAGCTGTTCAGAAGGAGATCAAAGCAAAAACTATTTTGCTTCAGTCTCTTCCTGATGATCACATGGGTGACTTTTATCATCTGTATGATGCTAGAAAAATCTGGAATGGAATAAAAGCAAGGTTTGGTGGGAATGAGGAGTCAAAGAAAATGCGAAGATCCATAATGAGAGATGAATTCACAGACTTCAAGATCTCAGAAACTGAAGGTATTCATCAAGGGTATGACAGGTTCCAAAAGATACTGAGCTAGTTAAATCAAATCTGGTCGAAACCTGACAATGGAGATATCAATGCAAGGTTTCTTAGAGCCTTACCCTACTCATGGAATCAGGTGGTAATCTCTCTCAAAGCAAAAGGTGGGCTTGACTATCTTAATTTTGATGATTTGTTTCATAAGCTCAAAACCTTTGAGCCTCATGTGAGGGAATACTCAAGTGATTCTTTTCCTACTCCTGCTAACTCTGCCTTTGTGAGTTCCATGGGATCTAGTCCCATGTCTTATGCTAGTAGCCCAAGCTATACTGTGTCTTCTCAGCATACTTCTCAGCATACTTCTACTCCTAAACCGAAAGCCAAGTCTGGTAGCATGGTAGAAGCTGTTCTTCACTCTTTTGTTGCCGACGTTGATCCTCAACAGCAACTTGCTTTTGATGACTTCAAACAGGTTGATAAACTTGACCTGGATGAAATGGATCTCAAATGGCAGATGGCCATGCTCACTCTTAGGGTTTACAAGTTTGAGAAGAAAGTCGGTCGAAAGTTTAACTACAACCCAAGAGAGCCAGCAAGGTTTGACAGAAGCAAGGTTAGATGTTATAACTGCCAGCAGAAAGGTCACTTTGCTAGGGAATGCTTTAACAAGCATGACCAGGAGAAGAGTAGGTATTCAGCTTTCAAGATTCAGGAGGTGAAGGATGACAAGAAGGCTTTGGTGTCTGTTGACTCTATGGTCAACTGGAGTGATCATCAGAATGCTGCCCTGGAAACAACTAAACCTTCTACTGACGTGTTTGCAATGATTGCTGGGAATCTGTCTGATGCCGAGGAAGCAGAAGAGTTTTCTCTTATGGGCATCTCATCTCAGGTACAACATTGTCCTCTTAGTTGTCATGATAAATATTCAGAATTGTTGTCTCAATATAATGACTTAAATGAACAAAATGATAAGTATTTTTTAGAGGTTCAAGCATATAAGAATTCTTTAAAAACATTGGAACAACAAAAGAGGTGGCTTCAAGACACACAACGTGAATACAAAGATAAAATTAGAATTCTGAATATTGATTTAGAAAACACAACGAATATGCTTAAATACACTAAAAAGGTAAAAGATGACAGTATCAAGGATAAGCAGGACATGAAGGCAAAACTGGATGCTACACTATTAAGATTTGAAAAATGGAAAAACCGCACCTAAGAATCTTTCAATGTTAATTGATAGTAGCATGTCTGGTAGGACTAAAAGAGGGTTAAGATTTGATAAATATATTGATTCAGAAGATGTGTTTGATCTATCTTTTTCAAGTGTCTTTGATCCTGACAAGGAGGAAGAGGGAAAACCTTGCTACAATAGGTTTCAACCAGCTGTAGCAATGCATGCTGTCCCTCCACCTCTTACAGGCACTTGTATGCCCACTTCTAGGCATAATGACTTGGATGGATCACAGATGCATGAGTCCCCAAATAGTTCTACTAATACTAATGACTTTGTCTCTTGTACTTTCAGTGACAAAGCCAGTGACTCTGCATCATGTGGTTCAAGTGAAGAGTCGAGGCCTACAAGCTCCAAAACAAATGACCATGCTGCTACTAGTGCTAGGAAGAGTAAAGAGAGAGTTGCTTCTACTTCAACTGTGTCTAGTTCTGGTTCATTGAGTCCTAGGAATAATGTTTCTACTAGAATTGTGTGTAATAAAGTTAGCAGTATGAGACAAGGTCATTTGAATAAAAGATGTTTTGTTTGTGGCAGTACATTTCATTTGATTAAAGATTGTGACTTTTATGATCAACATCTTTCTGTGTATCAAGCATATCCTGCTTCTGGTCCACCAGGATTTGCTCCTTATTCTTCTAGAAGACTTAGCCCTTGTGCCCAATCTTTTTATTCTTCTAGAAGGACCTCTCCTTTAGCTTCTGATCATTGGAGAAACAATGGTTTAATCCCTAAAAGACCAACCAGCAACTACTTTCAGCACTTTAATCAGAATTATGCATTTAATACAGGCCAAATGTATTTTGGGTTGGGAAATTTGGGTGCTGCTATTAAGCCCTCAGCAGGTTGTTCTTGGTCAAACAATAACATCCATATGATGAATAGGCAACCTAAGAACAACAGTGGATCTCATCAATCTTCTTGGCTATCTACTAAAGATCCACAAGGCAGGCTCAAACCTGAAAAGGTTTGGGTCCCCTTAAGACACTAACTTTTGCATATATCTTTTCTTGTTGTTGTAGGTTACTCCATACCAAGATCCTACTCTTGGGATTGTTGATAGTGGATGCTCTAGGAGCATGACAGGAAATAAAAGTCTTCTATCTAACTTTGTACCATTTCAAGGCGGAAAGGTCTATTTTGGAGGTGGTGAAGGAAGGATCACTGGCAAAGGAACGATTCAGACGCCTAATCTTAACTTTGAGCAGGTCTACTATGTGGAAGCACTTCAACACTTCAACTTGATCTCTGTCTCTCAGATTTGTGACAAGAAGCAGTTTGTCCTCTTTACGGATACTGACGCACTAGTGTTATCCAAAGACTTTAAACTCCTGGATGACTCACAAGTTCTACTCAGAATCCCTAGAAGACGCAACCTCTATAGTATCAATCTGAATGAAGTCAATCCTACTGGTCAGCTAGCATGTTTGGTTGCTAAAGCCTCAGAAGATGAAGCCACTAAATGGCACAGAAGGATGGGACATGTGAACTTCAAGACCATTCACAAATTAGCAAATATGAACTTGGTCTCTGGTTTACCTCCCAAAACTTTCAGAAATGACATCAGTTGCCTTGCATGCAGCAAAGGCAAACAACATAAAGCATACTTCAAAGTCATTACTGCTCTCAGCCTTATAACTGAACCATTGCAGCTACTACACATGGATTTATTTGGTCCTACCTCTATTAGGAGCATTGACCACAAACAATACTGTCTTGTGGTAACTGATGGGTATAGCAGGTTCACATGGGTTTTCTTCATGACTGCCAAGAGTGAGACCTACTCAATTCTCAAGGACTTTCTTACACTAATTGAGAATCAGTTGTCCAAGAAGGTTAAAGGAATTCGATGTGATAATGGAACAGAATGGTGTTGCAGAAAGGAATAATAGGACTCTGATAGAAGCTGTGAGAACAATGCTTGCCTTTTCCAAGCTTCCAACCATGTTTTGGACAGAAGCTGTCAATACTGCAAGTTATGTCTTGAATAGAGTTTCTATTACCAATCCACATAAGAAGACTCCCTATGAGCTACTCACAGCTAAAGTTCCTAGCATTGCTCATTTGAAGCCATTTGGGTGTCCTGTCATCATTCTGAATACTAGTGACTATTTGGGGAAATTTGATGGCAAGGCAGATGAAGGCTACATAGTGGGATATTCAGCTCACTCTCGGGCTTATCGTGTCTACAATCTCCAAGCCAAGCGAGTAATTGAAACTATTAATCTCAGGTATTTTGAGGAGAAGTCAAACATACAAGGCAAGGGTCTTGAATGGTATTTTGATCTTGATTATCTTAGTGATTCAATGGGGTATTTTCATTTCAAAACTAACCATGATGCAGGTCCACAAGTGTTTGCAACTTCTAGTGCAGGTGCTCATTCTAGTTTTTCAGACTCAGATGAAGAGGATGATATTTTTGTTGTTCCATCCTATTCCACCACAGTCTCTCCTAATGCCAATAATACTCCTAGTGATGCTATTTCATCAGACATTTTGGACTCACAATGAGCTCTTGACACATTGCTCAAGCAACAACAAGATGCTACTTCAGCAGCTGCTCAAGGTGGTTTTGCGTTTCCTTTGAGTACATCTGCTGACAAAGCTACTCCTAGTACTCCAAATGTTACTCCTAGTGTTAGTTTAACACCTATTGGTAGTCCGGCTAGTGATCCCACTTCTTCTACTAGATTCTCTGGTCCTTCTGACCTGGGAAACTATCAAAAGAAGTCTTCCACTAAGCTGGATGATATTCATAAGCAACCAATAGATGGCATTTTCGACTCTGCTTCATATGATGATGACTTTGTTTGGGATCTTAATAACTTGGCACCAGAAGTGGATGTAGTTTCTAATCAAGTTATATAGTCACACAAAGACCATCCTACTACTCAAATCATTGGAGATTCTGGTTCTACTGTCAAGACTCGCAGAATGCATAAGAAAGCAACGTCTGATCATCATGCTCTTGTGAGTTATATTGAGGACCAAAAGTGTAATAATCATACGGACTTTCAACACTGTTTGTTTGCTTGTTTTCTTTCACAGGTGGAACCTAGATCAGTCTCTCATGCTCTTGAGGATCGAAGTTGGGTGGAGGCTATGCAGGAGGAGATGCAGTAGTTCTTGTTTCAGAATGTTTGGATCCTAGTTGACTTGCCAGATGGAAAGAAAGCAATTGGTACGAAATGGATTCTCAAAAACAAGAAAGATGCAAGGGGTATTGTGGTGAGAAATAAGGCTCGGCTGGTGGCACAAGGACACACACAACTTGAAGGCATTGACTATACTGAAGTTTTTACTCCTGTTGCTAGGATTGAGGCCATTCGTCTGTTTTTGGCTTTTGCTTCTTATGTGGGCTTTACGGTTTTTCAGATGGATGTCAAGAGTGCATTTCTATATGGCAAGATTGATGAGGAAGTTTATGTCACTCAACCTAAGGGCTTTGTGGATCCACGTCATCCCAATAAAGTTTACAAGGTGGTCAAAGCTCTCTATGGACTTCATCAGGCTCCTAGAGCTTGGTATGAGCGTCTTTCCACTTTCTTGTTGAAACATGGCTATAGAAAAGGCACGATTGACAAAACACTATTTCTTAAGAGGAATACAAAGGACATTATCATAGTTCAAGTTTATGTGGACGATATTATCTTTGGTTCTACTAAGAAGGAATGGTGTGATGAGTTTGAACAACTGATGAAGGGAGAATTTCAGATAAGTGCTATGAGAGAGCTTACATTTTCCTTGGTCTTCAAGTCAAGCAACAGTCGGATGGAATCTTTATAAGTCGAGACAAATATGTTCATGAGATCCTTCAGAAGTTTGATATGGATCCTCTTAGACCAGCAGCAACACCTTATGAAGTTACTAAAGTCAAACTCAAGAATGAGCCAGATCCTCCGGTAAATGTTCACATGTACAGGTCAATGATTGGCTCACTCATGTATTTGACAGCATCACGTCCGGATATTATGTTTGCAGTAAGTGCTTGTTCTAGACATTAGGTGGCTCCAACTGTTTCTAACTTGAATGCAGTCAAGAAAATTTTCAAGTACATCAAGGCTCAACCCAAGCTAGGCTTGTGGTATCCTAGAGAATCACCTTTTGTGCTTGAAGCATATAGTAATAGTGACTATGCAGGGGCTAATAATGACAGAAAGTCTACTACTGGTGGTTGTCAGTTTTTGGGTCGAAGACTTATCTCATGGCAATGTAAGAAACAGACGATAGTAGCTACTTCTTCAACAGAAGCTGAGTACGTAGCTGCTGCTAGTTGTTGTGGACAAGTCTTGTGGATACAAAATCAGATGCTAGATTATGGGTTCAACTTTATGAACACCAAAATTTTCATTGACAATCAAAGCACTATCTGCATTGTGAAGAATCCTGTTTTTCATCAACGTACAAAACATATTGAAATTAGGCACCACTTTATCAGGGATGCAATGAGAAGAAGTTGATACAGGTTCTTAAGGTTCATACGGATGATAATGTTGCTGTTTTATTGACTAAAGCCTTTGATGGTCCTCGATTCAACCACTTGGTGGTTCATATTGGAATGGTCAATCCTTGAGACCTAGGATTGAGGGGAGGCTAAGCCTAAGGGGAGGCTTAGTGTACATTTTACTTGCACATACTAACATATTGGTAGTTTCTAACAACATATTTCTTGGGTATTTGTGGTGTGTGCTACCTCTGATGGAGGATTTTGGTCTCTTCTGGTGGTAGGTTTCAGCTTCTAGTGGAAATAAATCCTTCATTGTCATTGATGGTTGGCTTCTAGTCTTGGTTTGGGTCACTGTTCACTTCGTTGACTTTCATTGACCACATTGTGCTTCTAGTGTTGTCCCTTACGCGTTTTGACTTTTAGTCAACGCAAGTTACTTCTGGTGTATATCCTATTCTTTTACTTTGGTAACTAGGATTTGCAAATAAAGTTAATAGGGGCAAGTGGTTACTCTTGCATTAACTGCCTAATTTGAAAGGGCAACCCACATTATTAGGGGTCAATGAACAGTTACAAGACCATTATTTATGGTCAAATACCCCCCTTGACTCATTCATCCCAACCATAACATACACATACGCTCCTACTCTTTCAATCACTAATCAATCATCTTCCATTACTTCCAATCATCATCCATGGCTGCTCTGCTATACAAACCCGATCACAATGAGGTGGCTTATCTGGGAGATGGTCCTAAACATGACGAGTTCACAGACATCATCGAATTCATTGAGGCTTCTAACCTCAGGCATGCTTTTACGGTTTGCCCGACTGTCTATGATAGTGCCATTTTCAGTTTTGGGCCACTGCCCACCTTGTGGATGTTTTAGGACGCCCACTTGAACTCCATGCTACCATAGATGGACGTTCATATGTGGTGTCTGAAGCTTCTATTAGGAGTGCTCTTCATCTTCAGGATGAAGGTGGTGTTGTTTCCATCCCCAATTCTGAGGTATTGGATGGGATGGCTGATCTTGGTTATAATCATGGGGGGGAGTTTAACTTCCAAAAGAATAGGTTTACCCCCTAATGGAAGCTTCTAGTGCACTTTTTGATTCATTGCTTAAGCCCAAAGTCTGGGAGTTGGGATGCATTTCCCATTCCTTTGGCTACTGGTTTGATCTGGATAGCACAGGGCCGTGTGTTTAATTTTTCTCGCTACTTGTTTGATGGGATGGTTTGCAATCTTAGTAGTACTGGATCTAGGAAGAAGTTTTTAATGTATCCTAAGTTCTTGCAGCAGATTCTTATGTGCATACCTCGTGATAGGGAGGAGTATGAGACCCCCAAGCTTAGTTCTAAAGTTTATTCCAATATGGCGCTTGGGTTTAAGGGAGCTTGGAGGCCTCTTACTGATGTTATGCTAGGCCTTGCCCAAGGTCCTCCTAATGTTATTCCTCCGGCTGCTGAAGCCGAGGAGGAACTTCCATTAGAAGATGATCCTATGGAGGAGGAGCATACTGCTAGTGGTGAGCCGCATGTGGTGGTGGAAGAGCCAGCTAAGGAAGTGGTGGTTGAAATGCCATCCACTTCCAAGGCTGTCCCCTATTCTCTGCCACATAAGTCCCCATTTGTTGATACTTCCCCTTCTAGTCCAGCACCACATTCTGCTGAGAAGCCGTCTAGTTCTCGTGCTCCTAATGCTGACCCCTTTATTGCTTCTGGTTCCAATGAAGCTTTCCCTGATCCAAGTCCTCTTGGTGGGGAAGCGGAGGAACCTGCTACACTAACTTCTTTGCTTGCTCTCATGTACAGGTACTATGCACGGATTGTTTCTTTAGAGACAGATCTGAATCAGCATCGCAAGCTTACTAGGGAATTTGTCCTTCCTATGGCGGACCGGATTAAGGCTTTGGAGACGCAGCAGAGGAGGAGAAAGAAGCACGTTGTTCATTCTGATTCTGATGAAGATTTTGAGGATATTGCGGAGGATGGGTTGATTTTGTTGGCGAAGGCTGCATTTGCTGATAAGCCGTATGCTGATTTACTTGTTCCTCCTAGTCCATCAAGCATCCCTACTGCTGCTGCTAGTCCTAGACCAATGGAGGATATTGCTGGTTCTTCTGCTAGTACTACTACGGGTCAATCTGCTGGGCCGTCTCATGATCCTAAGGGGAAAGCCCCTATGACTGATGCACCCTCACCTCCAAGGAAGCGTACTCACAGACAACTTGAGGAGGACCGGTTGAGGGAGGAGGCTGCACAACGATTGCAGGCGGAGATTGATCAAGCAGCTAGGGCTGAGGAAGAATCTTTTCAACAGCAGAGGCGTGAACAGTTGCAGCATGATGCCATGCATTGGGATGATAATGATTGGATGCGGGTGCTTACTATTCTTACATCTGATTACTCGCAGTTTACTGATCTTTTGGGTACTGATGTGAATGAACAAAATTGTATCCCACGGGCAATGGAATTAATGCGCAAACAACAATTGTCTCTTGCTGCTCAACTCCGTGAAAAGCGTTGAAACAGACCTTTGTCAAGAACCGAGGAGAGGAAGTTAATGCAGCGGTATGTCAAATATCAATCGGCTGCTTACTGTAATGTTGGTTGGACTTGGGATCGGGTTAGGGGATTGTCTTTTGACGAGCTTAAGGATCTGTACCAGAGGATGATAAAGCGTCAAAACACACCGGTTCCTGAGTGCTTCATCTATCGCCCTCCTCCACGAGTGGTTTCCACTTCTCAACCTGTTGTTCCTCATGGTTCTTCATCTGGTGTTCCTCCTGTTTCTACTGGTATACCATATGTTGCTGATACTTCTACTGCTGGTCCTACACCCACACCTTCGGTTGTTCATCCTACTTCATCTTCGGGTCCTACCACCACCACCAATGCTACTACTACCACCCCTGCTATGGAGCAATCCTCACCACCAGTGACTGAACCACACCCTACCCCTTCTACTGGTGCAGCCGCCTTTGATCCTTTGGTTGGTCAAGGTTTTGATTCTACTCATGCTGATATTCCTGCAGCTGGGAAGGTAAAGGTTGAATCTTCTTCTGGTGTTCCTGCACCTCGTCGATCCATTCGAAAGAAGAAGGCTAGACGTGGTAAGTATGTTCCATTTGAGAAGCGTGCTCCTGAAAACCTTATTGATGCAGCCTCGGATAGTGACACAGAGTTGCCAATGGGTACGGGTTATATTGTTGCTTGGACGGTTAAGCCATCCACGAGTGTTGCTGGTACTTTCACACATCGGATTTCCATCAGTGATGGTTATGTTCATTCTGTCTCGGATCTGCAAGATGTTTTGACTTGGGCGGATCGTCGGGATCTTATGTCATTGTATGGGTTTGTGGATGCTGGTATTCCTACCTCTCCAAGTGAGGTGGCCAACTGGCCTGGATTGACAATGTGGGGTGACTTGAAGATGATGCTTGACTCTCCTCCTGATGCTCCACATTCTGGTGTCTAGAAAGACCAGCCACGCTGGGTTATCAAGAGATGGAAGCTTTATGCTGGCTGTGGGGTTCATATCTTGGAGTTGGAGCCTGGTGCCATAGTGTTCATGCTTACGGATATGGAATATCCTTTGACAATTGCTACTATGGAGGCCATTCTAGAATGTCATTTGCAGATCTCCAATGCCCCTTCAAGGAATGAGACTTCCATGGCTACTACTTTGGTGGAAGGGATCCAAGCCCGGTTGCACGCTGACAAGGTCGCAGCATCTGGTATGTGATGGGTATGTTTTTCTGTTTTGTGTTTATACTGACATTCTTTTCACCAATCTGTATAGTGATTGGTGACTTACATTATAGTTAAAAAAAGGAAAACAAAATATACTTTTTCTATAATATCTGCTTATACTTTAAACATATGATGGATTTCACACTTGTACATAATATAATATCTGCTTATACTTTTCCATCATAAATTGGTTTTTGTATTGACTGTTTCACACTTGTGCTGGTTTGGAGTTGCTTCTGGTGTTGGACCTGGTCCACACAACAAATGGTTCTCAACTCACCATGTCTCACAGACAAGAAAGAGTTGATTCACCATGAGGGTACGACTCTGGTGTGATAGTCAAATCCGTTGATGGTTGCCAGGTTACCCAAAACTAGATGGTTTTCACTTGCCATGGTCCTAAACTGCAAATTGGCTAATCCAAGGGGGTACGGCTCTTGGTAAAGATTTTATCAAATCCGTTGATAGCTATAATAACTTGCTCAAAGCTATAGGGTTTTTAGCTCACCGATGCTTAATTGCTAAGAGTTGGCGAGTCCAGAAGGGTACGGCTTCTAGTAAAGACATATAAAATCCGTTGACGGCTGTGATGGTTTACCTAAAATCATCAGGGTACCCCCACTCACCATTGATTCACGTTCTAAGAGTTGGGCTAGGTTCTGGTCTCCCAGGGTGATGCTTATTCCACCATAAAGACTGGCTAGCCCAAGAGCGAGCAGCTACTTGGTAAAGGCTCCTAGAATCTACTCAAGTTGCTGTGGAGATTCAACAGGATGCAGATTTGTTTCAAGCTTTCAAGAAGCTTCTAGGTGTTCTTTGTTGCAGCAGTCCTTATGTTCTTTATGCTTATGGTTATGATGATGCTGTTTCTTTTGCTGTTCCAATCCTCAAGCTATGTTGCACGATTTACCAGGAAACTTGAACTCAACAGGTCAAATTCAAGTTTAGGGGAGGATTGTTAGGACCTTTGGAATAGTTATTTGTAATAGGCAGACTAGGAGGTATGTAGTTCCTCCTGGTCCTAGTAGTAGTAGGAGCAAGACGTGCTCTTGGTCTTATAGAAAGTCAAACTTTATTATTTAAAGATTATTCTGTTAGGATATGTATGAGATATATTAGGAAAGGATATGCACAGTTTTACACGTTTTGGTTCAATGATGTATTAGGGTTTCCTTGTAGTATAAAAGGAACCTTAGGCAGAAGGGTTCAACAGACCTTCATCAAACATTATTCTAGTTCATATTAATATTAGAAATCCTTGGTAAAGGATCAAGTCGTTATAGTTATTCTGTTCTTCTTGTTCATAGTATTTGTATTCCGCACTTATACTGTGTGATTTATATAGAGTCTCTCTGTGAATAGACTTGTGATTACAGAAGTCGTTCACCGTCCCTAACAGGCTGCAAGATCCACATCTAGTGGACCCAATACAAGTGGATTAGCAGTCTTTGCTACCCGTTGAGCTCGAAGTTCATTTGCCTCATTCTGAAATTATTTCAAAATGTCAAAGAGCGTGTGATAGTTGATCTCGTCTAACTTATTTTGTTGTTTCACCAACGTTATAAATCGTGTCCACTCTGGTTGAAGTTGCTGTAGAAATCGCAAATTGACTTGCATGGTGGAGACTTCCAAGTTGTTTCGTGTCATGTCATTCATTATCTTGTAGAATCTGGAGTAATATGAATCAATCGATTCTCCATCCAATGAAGTAAACTTTCCAAAGTTCCAGAACAAGTTTGTTTTGACATCTTGCTTGTTAAGTGATTCTCCTTGTTACAAGCGTTCAATGGCAAACCACATTTCTTTTGCAGTTGAGCAGGCATCGACCGTTGAGTAAATATCATCCCAAATCCCACTTAGAATCAAATAGAATGCTTCCTTCTCTGCATCAATCCAAGCACGTTTCTCTTTCGTAGTGTTCTCATATGGTTCCTTAATTGTCTGCTCATCGGCACCGGGTGTCGAATCAGTTGCTGGAGTTGCAGGAATGGTTATTGTAGTGAGAGTATAGGGTCCTTCTTTGATGCAACGGCGTAGAACATCACCATTTGGCTTAGTATCAAGATATCAAATAAAACGTGATTCCCATTGTGCATATCGACCAGACGCAAGCATTGGTGGTCTCTCTTTGTTACCTGCCACCATGATGTTGTTGTTCGTCACACGATACTCTGTAGTAGAATCCATCTTGTTAATCTTTTAATTTTGAAATGAATATGGATCTTAAGTAGATGTGGTAGTGATTGTTGTTGTAGAGAAAAGTAGTTGAAATCCCTTACAAAATGTTCTCGAAAAACCAAAAAATTCTCCAAGACAAAAAAAACACACAATTTTTTAAGTGTATTTTCGGAATTTTTTTGTGAAGATTTCGCAATGTATAAGTTGAGACTTCGCAATGTAAAGCTGTTAAACTTCGCAATGTCTCATTATACTACTCTTCGCAATGTTCCCAAACTTTGCAATGTTCTCAAAACAAGTCTTCGCAATGTTCTCGAAACAAGTCTTCGCAATACTGTTAAACTTCGCAATGTTCACAAATCTCAACCTTCGCATTGTCTCGCAATAAGCACATGCGATCTTCGCAATATCAAATGGCAAACTTCGCAATACTTTCTGCAATACTTGTCGCAATGTATCTTCGCAATACTTGTCGTAATATGGAACCCTTAAGGATTGCGAAGAGTATTGAAACAGAATTTTCGCAATATTGAAAACCCTCGTGTATTGCGATGGAAATGAAAGACCACATTTTGCAATAAAAAATACTGTTTCGAGATTTGTGAATAAAAGATGAGATTGTTGCAAAGAAAATTCGTGATTTTAACCAATCCAAAGCACACAAATCCCTAACACAACTATATAGGCGATTTATATGATGATTTAGAGATCAAAAACACTAAAAAAATCAATTCGAGATGATTTTTAGATCAAATCACACGAACCAAATTTAAAACCAAACGACCAATCACTAATCTACCCCGTGGCGATTGATACCAATTGTTGTCCCATATTTTGTGATGATTAAGCAAGAAATAAAGAAGAAATTAGATGAAAGTAGATGAATTATAGAGAGAGAAAATAGAGAGAGAAAAGAGAGAGATGTCTGAAACTTAGGGAGGATTGGATTAGAATAATGAACAACCAACACCCTTCCTAACATGCTAGGAAGGGTATTTATAGTCCCCATACATGTGGGCTTGTTTATAGACTATATTGTTTGAGCCGGGCTTGAATAAATGTTTAGTACCTTGAAAGAGGCCTTTTAAGATAGCCATCAAGCCCTTAATATCACGACTATTATACTACCTATTACAACATTCTAATAAATGTTACAATAAAAACTTATGACCGAAAATTCTTGTTTGACGCAATATTTTGAGGCTAATACAGCAGATTGGAGCACGACACTTCCTGCCATAAAGCATCTCAAAAGGTGCACACTTGATACTCGCATGCCGACTGTTGTTGTAAGCAAACTCAACCAAGAAAATTTAGTAATCCCAACTTCCTGTCCATTCTAATGCACAAGCTCGCAGCATGTCTTCCAAGGTCTGAATGGTACGCTCTGATTGACCATCGGTATGAGGATGAAAGGTTGTGGTAACCTTGAGTCTTGTGCCCCAAGCTTTCTGCAAATCCTTCTAGAATTTAGACGTGAAACGAGGATCTCTGTCAGATATGATATCTGATAGAGTACCATGCAGGCGCATGATCTCCTGAAGAAATATATCTTCCAATTTGCTAACTGAGAAATCTTTGTGAATTGGAAGAATATGAGCTGACTTGGTTAGACGATCGATTATGACCCATATAGCATCATGCTTCCCTGAGTCAATGGAAGTCCGGTGACGAAATCCATGGAGATTTTGTCCCACTTCCATTCGGGAATCTCTAATGGTTGTAGTAAACCACTAGCCCGAAAAGTAGCAACATCCTGCTACATGCCACTCCACTAGAAATGTTGTTTGAGATCATGGTACAATTTGGTGGATCCTGGGTGAATAGAGAATGGAGAGTTGTGAGCTTCAGCCAATAAAGCTTATCTAAGTATCTGATCATCCGGCACACATAGCTTGGTTCCCTGCCATACAATGCCATCTTCGTCTACACGAAATTCTGTCTGTCGATCAAGATTCTGAATAATAGCCCAAATCTCACCATCATCCTTCTGAGCTTCCTTGATCTGAGAGATTAAGTCTGGCTCAATTCTCATATTAGCCCAGTACCCATGTTGTCCACGTACTAAGAACTCAATGTCTAAGCGCTCTAGATCACGTATGATCTCTTCTTCTATCTTGATGCCGACAATCATGCCCGACTTCCTACTGAGAGCATCTGCCACTACATTCGCCTTACCGGGATGGTACTGAAGATTGATGTCATAGTCCTTGATTGGTTCCAACCATCTTCTCTGCCTCATATTAAGCTCTTGTTGGGTGAATATGTACTTGAGACTCTTGTGATCAGTGAAGATGTCACATGATTCACCATATAGATAGTGCCTCCAGATTTTAAGTGCAAAGACTACTGCTGCTAACTCTAGATCGTGGGTAGGATAATTCTCCTCATAAGGCTTAAGCTGACGTGATGCATACGCAATCACTTTCCCATGTTGCATGAGTATACAACCAAGTCCTTTACCCGAAGCATCGCTATAAATCTGAAATCCACTTGTGCCAGATGGGAGAGTAAGAATAGGTGCCGATACTAACTGCTGCTTAAGTTCTTCAAAACTCTTCTCCCGCTCATCATTCTAGACGAATTTCTCTCCCTTACGCATCAGCTTGGTAAAAGGCAAGGCTAGCATTGAAAAGTTTTCCACAAATCTGTGATAATAACCAGCTAAGCCCAGAAAACTACGAACCTCAGTTGCAGACGTCGGTCTTGGCCATTTAGTGATAGCTTCAACCTTTGCAGGATCCATAGTGATCCCTTCTGCGGAGACAATGTAGCCCAGAAATGCCACCTTGTTTAACCAGAATTCGCACTTAGAAAATTTGGCATACAATTGCTTCTGGCGAAGAATCTGTAGCACAGTACGAAGATGTTCCTCATGTTCTTCCTTGGATTTTGAGAAGATGAGAATGTCGTCGATGAACACGATGACAAATTTATCCAGAAACTCATAGTAGACGCGGTTCATTAAGTCTATGAATACCTCTGGAGCATTAGTGAGTCCGAAAGGCATGACTATGAACTCATAGTGGCCATATCTTGTGTGAAAAGCAGTCTTAAGAATATCCTGCTCCTTCACTCGCAGCTGATGGTAACCGGATCGTAGATCAACCTTGGAGAAGTGTTTGGCACCTTACAGTTGGTCGAAAATATCATCGATACGCGGTAATGGATAACGGTTCCTAATCGTGATCTTATTCATCTTACGATAGTCAATTCATAAACACATGCTGCCATCCTTCTTCTTGACAAAAAGTACTGGTGCACCCCATCGTGATACACTCGGACAGATGAAACCTCACTCCAGTAACTCCTGCAGCTGGTCTTTTAACTCCTTGAGCTCTATGGGAGCCATGCGGTAAGGAGCCTTAGAGATTGGTTGAGCTCCTGGGATGAGCTCAATGCCAAACTCTACTTCGCGGATAGGTGGTATACCCGGAAGTTCTTCTAGAAATACATCAGGAAATTCATAAACAACTGGTTGATCTTGGATCGACGGAGCTTCGGCAGAAATATCCTGAATCGTATCTAAGAAGCCCTCGCAGCCATGAGCTAGTAAAGTACGGGCTTGTAAGGCTGAAATGATTTGCACAGACTTGCTTGGTATGAAACCATTCTGAATGTGTTATGGATCTTGAACATCGCCAAAGATCACTCGATAAGTATGGAAATTAATGGTGGCATGGTGTTTAGATAACCAGTTGCCTAAGATTAGATCAAACTCACACATATCCAAAGGAAATGCGTCTACTGGGCGGATCTTATCATCAAATTCAAGGGGAAGATCTATGTACACACGGGTAATGCGCACTAAATCTCGCATTGGTGTAGATATACTTAATATGTTCTCTAGTGGCATATGGATTTTATTAATACTAGTGGCACACGTAGTGGATATGACTGAATGAGTTGCACCAGTATCGAATAAAACGTAAACAGCATGACCGTTCATAAATAGGATGCCAATGATAGTACCTGAAGACTTATTAGCCTGATCCCTGGTGGTACTGAAGACACGACCTGAAGCTGGTGGCTTAGGAAGAGCAGAACCAGAAGTACCAGTAGTCTCTCCCTTCTTGCAGTCCTTCAACATGTGACCTGGTTGTCCATACTTAAAGCAAACGCCAGAAGCCCGACGACATGGACCAGGATGTCTACGGCTACAAGTAGTGCAGATAGGATGGGTGTAACCTCCAGGAGGTACCCTCGCTACCTGAGAGCATGTTTAAGAATATATGTGTGAGACATGATTATTTGGGCATAAACATGACTACACTGAAAGTTTAAGTGAGAAATTACCAGATGAAGACGAGTTATTAGGCTGTTGACCCTTAGCATTCTGGTCACGCCCACTCGCAGAGTTCGTGTTTATGATGTTGAGATGTTAGTATGTATGACATACATCAACTTAACATAAAAGAGTTTAAGAATTTAGGGACCTGTTGTTGTTGGAATAGCTGGCATTGTTACGGTAATTGTCATTACCGTTACGCCTGTCTGATCCGTATTGGTCATTTAATTAACCGTGCCCTTTGTTGTCCGTCTGCTGAGTGGCCGGTTAAGACCGGTCTCCACCCTTCTGCCTGAAAGATTCAAATGGATAAGACAAGATATAAAATGAATGTACAGATTTGAATAAGATGGTAATGGTAACGCTTGATGATTGAAATTTATACCTCTTCTCTGGACTAGTTGGCTCCTCATAGTCGTCTCTCTCATGGAGCATCTCTAAGCTACGTGTTGCGTCTGCCAATTGTGACACATTAGTGAAAGTGGCACTAAGTAGCCGATCAGCAGTCGAGGAGTGAAGAGCCCAGCGAAAGTGCTTCGCTTTCTCCTCAACTGTACCTGCAGCAGCGCCCAGAAATCCAGCTAACCTGAAGAACCTCTGCATAAACTCCGTACTGTTCTCTCCAATTCTCTAACGAATGGCATGGTAGTCCCTCTTAAGCCGTTCTTGCTCAGCTGTAGGAAAGAACTGATTGTAGAACAGAGTCTTGAATTGATCTCAGGTCAAAGCAGCCTACCATACATCACCTCAATTTGTCAACTTGTATGCCCTCCACCAAAGCTAATGCATCGCCTTCGAACTTATATCAATCCAACCTTTCCTTGTAAATTCCATCACATCCCATAGCATCGAATATTTTCTCCATGTGTGAAATCCAATTTTTCGCATCCGATGATAACTCAACCTTCTCAAAAGATCGAGGTTTCTACTTGTTAAACCTCTCTAGCCAGGTGTGTTGGGTAACAGGTAAAGGAGGAGGAGGATTGTTGTTCTGATTCAGGATGTTCTGGCATTCAGCCCAGATCTGATTCCTGATCTGTGTGAGCATAGCTTGCAGAGCTGCAGCCAGTTCTTGCTTAGTTTATGTGTTGACCATCTGACAGTTTAAAAGAGGAATGAAATGATTAATCTGGTTAGAACACAGGATAAACATAAGGAATGCATGAAGAGTTTATGAAGGCATAGCCAACAAAAACAACCATTGGCAATGGTGGACCCTATGGGTCGGTCCACAAAATAAAATTGACATGAGCAAAGGTGAACGCCTATGGGTCAGTTTACAAAATAAAATTCGAATGAAAGGCACATGCGACTAAATATGGCCAGTCTTGTACCAACCATTATTTAGTAAAAAACTTAACAGAAAACAATGATGCTTGAAATGAAATGAATAAAATTTACTGTCAGTTTAGGAAGACTCTGGTGACTACCCACTAGTCACAGGTCAATTTTAAGAGCCTACAGGTCGAAACCTTGGCTCTGATACCATAATTGTAACACCTTATTTGGACAAATGAATCGTTACATAGTAATTATGGCGTGTCATCAAAGAATGTAAGGTAAATGTCTAAAACATTAAATGACCATAACGGAAGCTGGAAACAAACATCGGTTCCAACATAAGCTCCACACACAATGCATAATTATAGAAATGTATGAAAGGACTAAACAATGTCCAACAAAGCAAAAGTATGTAAATGCATTAAAGAAGTGAAGACAAGGTAGCCTTCATCCAAATGCACGTACTCTTGGAGATCCTAGCTTTGCCCTTTAGTACCTGCCGTACTGGGACATAGAAAGAAATACGGCTGAGCAATACGCTCAGTGTGCGGATATATGACAATGAAATGTAAAGCATAAACATAAGCAAGAAATGAAATGAAATAAAATGAAGTACAACGGAATAAGTGTAAGTCTTGGAAAACCTGGTGTAAGTTTATAAACTAGGTTATATTCTGAAAAGACTTATGTTTATTTTATACTGAAACTGTATTTTAAATATGCCCGGAGCCTATATAGGTCATGATGTATCAACGTGCATGAATACTTAGATGGATGACCTCATCATGCAATTAGAGGGGTTGCCTCTAATTATAATAGTCTGGGTTGGAGGGATCAGCTCCATGTAACGGATGCAAGGCACACACCGCAGTTACCATGTAATCTTGTTAAACTTTTCTTGGGATGCAACCATTCTCCCCACATGATAATAATAAAATAGGCCAATTAATTGGAAGGGATGTCGCGAGCAATCACTCTCACCGTAGAAGAGTCATAACACCAGTGCCTCCACTGTTATGGTTATGGTACCTTCATAACTAGATGGAACTGGCATGCATGTATATAGCTCATGCAATCTAAAATATGAAACATATAATTACTGTTTGTGTTTAAGACACGTAAACTACTAGCAAAAACAGATGGCTGCAAACGGGGAATCCTAATATAGGAAGAAAGTGTCCTTACTGAAGGACAAAATATCTGTACCTTATGTCCAGTAAATGAAGAAAAAAACGAATGCGGAAGATCACTCCGACTTCACGATAGCTACATAATGAAAGGGGCATGAATAAGTGTCTGTTTTACTTATACATACTAGTTATTAGTTTACTTGACGTGTTCTTAACTTGATTTACTTGTTCTTGTTTTATCCTATGATTCTTAATGTTTCATGTGTTTTATATTAGTGTATTTCATGTTTTATGTGTTTATAGTACTTGTTATAACATAATGAGTAACTTTCAAAATATAGTAGATTTCTATATATAGTAACTTTCCAAAAATAGCAGGTTTCCATATATAGTAACTTTCTAAAAATAGCAGGTTTTGTTAAATAGTAATTTTCTAAAAATAGAAAGTTTCCATAATTAGTAAGTTTCAAAAAATAGAAAGTTTCCATATTTAGTATGTTTCAATAAATAACATGTTTCCATATTTAGTATGTTTCCATAAATAGCATGTTACTATATTTAATATATTTCCATAAATAGCAGGTTTCCATATTTAGTTTATTTCTATAATTAATAATAAGCTTATTAAATAAATAGAATGATATAACCTATAATTTTAATAAGCATATTATATGTCATGATTAATTATATAGTAAAGTTTAATAATATTGAATACTTAGTCTTAACTTATAACTATTAATTAATACTAATATTACATGATTAAATAATTAAACTTAACCTTAAAATAATATAAATTAATTAAGCTAAGTTTTTTAATTCATTAAGTGCACATGAATAATTATATAAATAATTATTTTATCTTAAATTTTATTTAACTAAAATGAACATAACTTTTACCATGGTTTTTATTTAAATAAATTATAATATAAGTCATGATTATTAATTAATTTAATTTACCATGTTTTAATTAAACTAAGTAATATATAAAATAAAACACATGTTTAGTAAAACTTAGCCAAACACCCCCTTGGTGTGTTTGGTCTTAACCGAGCCCTTACGAGAACCCCACCGAGATCATGGAGGTCTCGGTGTCGCCTCAAACACAACGCAACACCACAGCCTTACAGCTGTGGCTCGCGGCCGACCAACACAACAGCCACCGGCATCACTGCCGGTGCCACTGCTGCCCATACGCACCCTGGCCTAGCCAGTGTTCCCCCTGCTGCACTCATAGTTCCCACCGAGACCCCTGGGAGGTCTCGGTTCCCACTGCCGAGCCACGCACCCCACTGCTTGTGTAGTTGGGGTTGGGGCTGCATCACCAAAACCACCACCGCCCCTATAAGGGTTGCGGCTGGTTGGAAAACAAACACCACCGAGACCAAACTTGGTCTCGGTTTGCGCGCAACCCGAACAACCAAACACCCGAATCCCTTAATACTTGTTTAATCTTTTTAATTTACATGTTTTTATGGTTTCTTATAAATGGATCTTGAACAATTAAACAAAACAAATAAAAAGATTAAAGATTGATGATACCGTATGCGTATGATTAAAGGATTTGAAACACGAACACAATACCGTTATAAATCAAAGATCAAAGCAAAAATCGTCCTTGTGGTAATGTTGGTATGCCGCGGCTAAAAGAGAAGCACCAAAAGAGTTTTAGAGTTTTATTTATTTTCCTGTGAATGTGATTTATGAAATCTCCTGGAGTTTTATTTGTTTTAGAATTGGATAGCTTAAAGGGTTGGGCCAAAGCGCTTCCTTTCCTCTTTGTTGGACACCACATGCACACACACACACACACATACATTCGTTTTATTTTTCGTGTTTACATATTTATCGTGTGTGTTCGTATTTTAGGGTCGTGTTTTATTTCTTGTATGTTTTAAGTATTATACGTAAATACTTATCATGTATTAATATAAATATTAATATACGTAATACTTGTAATAATTAATTAATATACGTAATGTTCGTATTAAATGCTCATGATTCGTGTTGTATATTAATTAACTGAAAAGTTTTAATTTCACTGTATTTTTATGCATTTAATGATCTCAGGTATTATAAAGCGGGTTTTACAGGTGAGCAATGAGTATTGAGCGTTGTGAATTTTAATGTTCGTTTAGAAAACATTTAAGAGCGGTAGTTATTTTTTTCAGAATGCTCTTTTTCCAATGTTCTATGAAATAACATTTAAGAGTTTTGAGCATCGAGGAGTTGTTATACACATTATAATTACAACTACAACTACGTTACCAAATGTTTTTATTAAAAACCACAGCTACTGCTCACGACCATAGCTCAGAGCTCCTGCTCACTGCTTCTGGTCACTGCTACTTCTCGCTGCTACCACTATTTTTTACCAAACATACCCATTAAATCTATACTATTTATTAAACATTTTAATATATCTTTCTTCATTAAATGTTAAAATTTTATTGAACAAATACAACCTATTGTATATCTTATTAATACAGTCAAGAAAATCAGAATTAAGTAACATAACATCTTAATATCTATGTATAATATTTTCATGTTTAATTAATACTCCTAATTTAAACAACTCATTACATATATATACAATCATATAAACACATTATGCAACAATTAAAACCATATATCTACAAAAGTATATATATGTTGTTTATATAAATCGTAAGAGTGTCTCGAAAATCAATTAAAGTTAGTTTTTAAGTTTTGTCTGATAAACTTAACTACAAAATCAAAATCGGGCTTGTATAAAAACCAAGACAATTTTTAGATGACAAATGACGCAAATGTACAAAGTGCTAAGTGATAATGTAATGATAATACAAGCAATAATTATATTGTCTATATTCACTTGATTTTTTGAACATGCAAGTTTTCTTTATATTATAAGGGTTTTGCTAACAGCAGCCCTATGAGTTTTTTTTAAGGTTACCATAATTAAAATTAAACATTTAATTAATATAAAACCTTCCATGTTTAAATAACTTAATTGATAATTCAACATTTAATTATGATAAATCATTCCATGTTTAACTACACATTCCATTATTATAATATTTAAATACATATAAATATGGAAATAATCAGTTCATTTAATGCAATTTTATACAAATGACAATCTTAAAAAAAACCCATAGGGCTGCTGTTAGCAAAACCCAAACTAATTAATGTATAAATTATGAAATATTAATACGATGTTGCTGTCCTTAAAAAAAACGATAGTTGATAATGTTACATATGTCATAAACTACACATGCATCTAAGTAAATTAAAGTTTATATTCTTTTAAAGAAACGCCATGTTAATTTAGAAATACTTGATAACAAATTGCGAATATATATCTTGTATAATAGATTTTTTTTTTCAACATGTTTAGATTATTAATTAACAATGTTTATTGTACTTATCGCACATAGAGAGAACAAATAAATAAAAAAATGTTTATAACATTAATTAGTTTATATTGTCCATTAGTTTATAAAAACTATTCAAATTCAATATATTTTCGATATTGACATTGTTAAAAAAGAAGTAAACAACAATTATTTTGGACTAAAATTTTATTGCATGATAATTGCGGCTGCTAGGAATACTCTGCTAATATATAGTTCTTTCTTTTACACTTAAAATCATGAATTTTGTTCGGTAAAATGTGGTTATATAATTTCTTAAATACGAAAACTTATTTGTAGAAACCAATGTCTACTTCTTTTAACTCCATTACGCATTTTAATAAAAAAATTGATAACATCAATGAACTTTTCGAAGACATCGTATGCATTGTATGGAAAACCATGTTACCAAACATTATAGTACATAGCCACGTATCGTAGGTTCATGATTATTGATTGGTAGATGCCTGGTCAAATCAGCCTCACATAAATATAGACTTTAAATTTTGAACTGAGCAGCACATGGTTGAGCCCTCTTGACAGGTGGTACCAGATACCGTTTTACTCATGCCATTTGTCACTCTATCTTTTACAATGCCAATGTATTTGCAATGTTTGAGATTAAAATTTTTATTTCTAAATTAGTGTTCATCGAAAAAAATACTATAATTTAAAAAAATATATTCATCACTTGTTTTTGTTTTTTACTTTTTAACAAATGATAATTTTATTGTTAATTAATTAATTTTCTTTTATTTTGTAATTATAATTTACACAAAAGTAATACAATATAATAGTTTGATCAAATTTCTCAATATATATTTAATAATAAACAATTAAATTAGAAAATTAAAAATAAATAAACAATAAAGTACGTAGAATGGAAGAAAGTAGAGAAATACTTTTTAATACTGACACTCTGTTCCCGAGTTTAATAAAAATAAATTGTGTTCCTGATATTTTTTTAAGAGACGAGATGAAAGTAATTGAGAGTAAATTGTCTTAGAATTTCATTCCTAATCATTTTCCAATTTAGGATGATTTGGAAAGAAAGTAAGGAAGAGTGTGGTTGACTTTTTCTAATTTAATTAAATTTTTTTTGTTTTTTCACAAAAATTTATATACTCTTTATCTTTCTTCTCAGCTATAAAACACAAAAATTTCAATTTTTTCCTCTTTATTTCATTTACTATCCTCCCAAACACTATATATTTTTTCTTCACTAAACTCGAGAACAGAGTGTAAAAACAATATTTTAATGATAACCACCATATCCGAAGGAAACAAGAAAAGATAATGGCAGAATATAATCGGTGATATTTTTATTCGTCGAATGCTTTTTCGTAATGTTTGTTGGTGGGTGCGGCCTGGCCTGAGTTTTGATTATAGATAGACTTTATAATAATGGATGGTCTTGCAATTTGTCAAGACCAGATTATATGTAATTCGTTAGTCGTTAGACGAAACGAAATATATCATCGTAACGAAAATTAAATTATTTTTCAATTAAGAGACACATGTATAAATTTTCAACGAACTTTCTTTTTGTAAAAAAATTATATATGATCCGTATCACGATCGTATATGATTAGTATATAATTTTATGAAATTATATAAAATTATCTAAAATCATATACTTGCTCTGTCTCATAATTATTGTCTTCTGTTGATTTTTTGGTCTTTCTCTTCCAACTTTGTCTCTAAATACTTTTGTTTGTGTTATGTAATATTTAACGAAAAATATATGAATTGATTAGTTTTTAAATATAATTTCATTATGATATTTTTTTATCAAGTATTATATACCATAAACAAAAATAATTACGATCAAAGGTGGAAGAGATCGACCAAAAAAATCAACATGGAACAATAATTTTAGGACGGAGGGAGTATCATTTTTCTGAAAATCATATATGATTCGTGGTGATAAGAATCATATATGATTTTATGAGAAATAAGAAAGTTGTCGAAAGTTTATATATATGCCCCTCTACAGAAAGATAATTTAATTCTCGTTATATTGGTGTATTTTTTGTCGTTTAACGAATTATCGTTTATGAAATACTTAATTTTTTCTAAAAATGTAAAAAGTAAATTTAAATAAATATGATTGATTAATTTGATATAGAGTCCGGTTATTTAAGATACCTTGTATCCTTTGGATATAAGGGGACAAATCTGGACCGTCCATCTCATCTCATCCAACAACCCATATTAAAAACAAAAAAAAGTGGAGGTGTAGTTTCGTCATTTTACCCCTCCCACCTAACACCACCTACCACTCTCACAGATCTGGGATCGATTTCTTCTTCTTCTTCTCTCTAAAACACACATAAACACACACACACACACACACACACACATATTTACATCTTAATTTATCAACACAAACATCAAATCCATCGATCATCACCGTCACAAATCGATCATCCTCTTCATAAATAAGGTAAAGTTCATTCGATCTGTTTTGATTCATCTTTTTTAGCTTATTCGATGTGAATAAGCTTATAACTCATCTTATTTTTTATAGCTTATTTGATAAGTTACATGAATTTAACATGTCAAATGATAAGGTAACTTGATGCTTAATGTGAATAAGCTTATTGATAATCATCACCTTTATTATGATGAATTATAAGCTAACTTATTAGCTTATTTTCATGAATTATAAGGTTTTTTAGCTTAATCTCGCTGAACATATTTAGTGTAACATGTTTGTGAAGTATCATATATGATATACTATATCATATATGATATAAGCTAAAATATCATATATGATGAGATATATCATATATGATAATGTGGTTGAAAATTGAATTAACTCTTTTTTTAATGGATTAATCTGGCTGAACATATTTAGTATGACTTGCTAATGAAGTATCATATATGATATGCTATATCATATATGATATAAGCTAAATATCATATATGATCAAATATATCATATATGATTATGTGCTTGAAAATAGAATTAAATCTTCTTTTTTGTGTAGAGAAGGTTGTTTACAAGGCGTGTTGAACATTACAAGCATCCAAAAGACCAAGAAGCTTAATGAATAAGCTCGTGAATTTTTCTTTTAAGTTTATTGTTTGTTTTTTCTTGTAATCTCCTAATGGAGTTTTGAAGTATATGGACGATTTTGTAATCCATTGGTATCTCGTACAACATCTTGTTAATATGATTTAACTTTCTTGGTATTATGTCATGATGGTTTTTATAAATTAAGTCATACGGAGTATATGATCATGCACTATCATATATGACACTCAAGAAAAACTTGGATTTATTAAATAAAGAATCTGATGAATTCATGATTACAACAAAGAGTATGCACAATTAATAATCAAACACTTGTTCATAACATAAAAATGTACTTTTGAACAGAATCATATATGATAATTCAAACCGAACGTAACCTAATGTAAAATCATATATGATATACCTCTGATATCATATATGATAACAATTTATACAAAATCATAAAAATGCAAAAAAACAGATTATCAAATGATGAATTCATGAACAACGCCTACTCCGTCTTGATCCTTAAAACATATCCATGCACATCCTCTTGTTATAATCAACATCCCTCTCTGCTTTGCTCCAAAGCTGCCAATCGCACCGTCTATGTCTGACTGCATTTATAAAAGATAAAAAGAACATATTATGCAACATTTTAACACCAAAATAAATTACTCATATATATGATAGAAGACAAGTTTCAAGAGTTTATATTGATTTTCTAAAAAATACTCATACAGAATCTGTTTTTTCCTATGGTTTATTTGATATATCATATATGATAGTTATATCATATATGATATATCATCAGTTATCATATATGATATATCTATCATATATGAAAAGTGATGATATATCATATATGATATATATATATCATACATGATATATCAAGCTTATTGCAGCCTACATCAGCAAACTTAATCCAACTTACATAAAATACCTTACGATTTGTCAACATAAGCTAATAAGCTAGCTTATTCACATAACTCCTATCTAATTCTCAAGATTATTTATAACTCTCATCTAATTAAAAATCTTATTCAAACAAATAAGCTTATTCACATAAATCACCTAATTAAAAGCTAATTAGAATAAATTGATCAAAATAAGAACAATCAATCGGAATAATTCGATCAAAATAAGAACTATCAATCGGCATATTTCGTTCAAAAAAGCTAATGAAAAAAAATTAATAAGCTTATTCAAAATCAAATAAGCTAAAAAAAATAAGCATAGATTATAAGAATACAAACCTGATATGAATTCGTGTTAAGTAATCGATCTAATTAACCGATTGTGATGGATTCATGATGATGTTGTGATTGTTCGCTTCAAATTTTAGAGAGAGAAAGTAGATCGGGGTAGAGAGAGAAGTGAAAGAACGGGGTGTGTGTTTTTATGAGAAAGAAATGAGAAAGTTGTGTAAATTGGGGATTTAATCTCAGCCCTTGAATGAGATAGAGATGGATGGTGGGGATGAGTCATCTTGTATCCTAGAAAACTTTGGTATCCAAAAGAACTTAAATCATTTGATATATGTTAAATTATAAGTTTTTTTGATCTCAACTTATACTAATAAAAGGCGATAAAGAAATTGTCATCTACTCGGTGGCGTTCTCTTATTATTTGTGTAACCAACAAGATATAAATATACGAAAGCTATGTTTTGGTAAGTTTTTTTTTTAAAGCTGTTAATTTTTTTTTTTTAAAAAGATAATGGAATAGTTCTGTCCGATATAATAAATTTTTGAATCTTTTTATTTAAAAGCTACTTGTTTAAAATAAAAAATTTGATTAATAAAGTTTTTTATATTATCAAAAGCTGTTAAGGTTTTAAATTCTTGACATACCCTTCAATTATATTATAATTTATTTAAATATGTTCTTTTAAGTCATTTTACATTTTAATTTACATTCCACAAGCTAATATACCAAACACTTTTATTTAAAAAATACAACTTATAACTCATGTTAACAGCTTTTTAGTAAACTGCTTACAACTTACAATTAACAGTTTATAATTAGTTTTGCCAAACATAACCAAAGTTTTATTTATGTGACCGATGTGAGACTCAAACATAAAACAAGTTCTCACAAAAAAACACATTGATGTTCGATTTTCCTTGTCGTGAATGGATGCCGATAGGATACCTCGATCACTTGAATGAATACGACGTTCTCTTTTTAGGAATGTTTAAAAAATGGACCGTGACTGAACCGTCGGGTTGACGTTAAACGCAAAGATCGGCTAAATGAGAAAACATTTATAAGACCATATTTATTGGTGATCTTCGACAACCGGTTGGAGAGAAACAAGACAAATAGAGATAACACAAACGAATATAAAAATAGATAAAAAGTACAAGTTACTTCATGATTTGAGAATCACAAAATGATCAGTTCTTAGCTCATATATCTTTCTCTCCCATGTCTTTATTATTATATCAATTCTTTTTTGTTTTGTTTCTCTCCAACCGATTGTTGGAGATCATCAACAAACATGGTCTAAGGTGTCTGGCATCGCTTTTCGAACCTGACAATATATTTTTAGTGTTTGGATTAACGTATATTTTTTAAGCTAGATTGAAAATTTCAATTCCAAACACCTCTGAATCCGTTTAGTGCATCTTTAATCAGTCATATATTAGATGATCAATGAGATATCATCTACCTAAACCACATACATCAGCCAAAATCATTCTCATTTGTTATATTTTGTGAGTTAAAAGTTAAATAAAATGACAAAAAAAAAAAAAAAAAACTAATTAAGCGCTTGGTTGGTCATCAAAGCTTTATTCTTCCGAGGTTGTTACCATATGCGAAAGATCTCAAGTTTAAGTATTTCGTAAGAGTTTTTCTTCAAGATGAATACGCGGAGTTCTGCCTCATAGATGTGTCGATTCGAAGTTGACATAAACTACGTTTCAAATAAGTACCATAAAATCGAATAACTAGCTTTACTTTTCAAATAAGTACCATAAAATCGAATAACTAACTTAGTAATCAGACTAATCAATCATTCTAAAAAGTACAAAAGACTGAGAACACAACAAGAAAAAAGTTGAGAACTCATATTAACTTGTTGACTATTAGGGAGAATGCTTATTATTTTTATGTTAATAAAAGATCACACTAATAGACAACAACATAATACTAATCCCAACATGGTAAGTACCTGCTCAAGATCAAATATAAATATACAATATTTCACTTATCAAACCGATGTGGGACTCAAAGTTGAAACAAGTTTTACAAAAGTAACCCACTATATAAGTCATTTTAAAGACATTGCACATTCGTTAGAGTAATCAAATACTTATCAATGTTCGTTTATAAACAAACGACTCATAACATATATTTTGTTAGTTGTCGTAAATTTATTTGTGTGTATGTATCCTTCTGACTGTAAGGCAATAAGATAATACAGTGTGGTTAAACCGGCCAGCCAAGCGGATGATATCAAAGGCAGAGACCGGTTCCGATTGAGGAAAGACTAATTAACATAGCCATATATTAGATGATCAATAGGATATGATCTACTTAAACCTTATACATCACACTTAGCATAGAAAACATGAACCAAAATCATTTCTCAAAGGTAATCAAAACACATAATAGATAGTTAACGTAGGGTCACAATCAACGTAGCAAATACAAGAGTCGACTCACGTTTAGATCTACATGATAAGCCATGTAGCTTATTTATTATTATCAAATACGGTAAACATTATTAGCCAAAAGCATGTAAAACCTGAAGCTTCTGCATAAGCACATCGAGCAGGTTTCAGACAGCCATGACAAGGTGATGATCAGCAGGCATATCCTCGGGCTTATACCAACAGTTGAGAACCGAGCTAAAACGTGTCCAGCATGGCTCTGCGGTTCCATAGAGAAGGACTGGATCGGCACCTCCTCTGTTTTGATAACTTTTCTTCAACAACTGTCAAACAAACCATCATGTTAGACCTCAGATTTCCATCGTACTTTGTCCATGATGATCATTTATATATACTTGTAAACTAATTTGTTTAAAGTTACATAAAAAGGTATTAATGACAATGAAAGTAAGTGTATATGTTTACAAAATCCTTTTGTTCATCTGTGTAACTTAAACAAATATAACGATCAAAAAAAAAAAAAAAACTTAAACAAATATGGAAATAGACTTGAGTTTTAACTTTTTTGGAAAAGATTCATCACAAAAGAGATATTAGCAGCACATTAACTTCCTCTCCTATGTCGCCATCTATCTTAAAACTCATTAGAGCCTAATTACAGGATACTTACACTACCCTCGGCATATAATCATTTGTGCATAAGTTGGGAACACTTGGAATTGCAGACAAAAATATAGGTGGTCACAGATGAGAGGGGTCAATTTGATGCAGGTCAAAACACGAGGTCAACTTGGGCCGACAGATACACTTTTTGTCCATTTTAGACAAAGATAATACAATTAGTGTGTTTACCATACTATGACCAAAGCAATATAATTTCAATAGGAAACTAAAAATTTGAATAGAAACATCTAAGAGGCCGCATACATTGAAAATAGACTGTCGACAAATTTTCAACCCGTTTGACCCATTAGCCTTTTAGCCAAAATTTATAATTTAACTCACTTCCTAAAGAAATAAGCATAATAAAATTTCCATAGTTTTGAACATAAAATAAGTTCAAATGTATACCTCAACACCAGTTCCACGATGCGAGAACAACACAGGAACAACATCAGCACATCCGAGAACCCGAGCCCGGTGCAGGCCTATTTCCTCATTTCCCTGCACCGGCAAGTAGATAATAATTGATTGCTAGTCAGAATCACCATACAACTCATCATCAGAAAGCTCATCGAAGGAGCGAATATCCAACTGATACCTAAGTATTCCCCCAATTCCACCAAACCCTCTACAAAACTGAGATCCCTCTTGCGACTTATTAGTCACAAATTCAAGTGTACAACCAAACTTTCTATATTCATTAGCGAACCATTCAAGCAACGACGTCTTTTCCAGAACTTCAAGTTCAGCATTAGTAACTGAATCCCTAAAGTTTTTTTGATCTCCATCTTGCTCTTTGTTCAAATGCTTGATAATCATTTCACCCGTCGTCACATTCTTAAGTGTATACCTGTTGATATCAAGATTTTCCCAAACAATAAGTATATCAACCGCCCCCATTTCAAGAGCCTTTAGAGTATCGTCCACACCAAAAACATACTTCCCGGTGTCTTGACTTATCTCCTCAAAATACTTGCCAATCAAGCGCTTTTCTTGTATAAACTTAACATTCGCAAGAATTTCAGAAGATAACTCTATTGCTTGATTAAATCCGTTTTCACCGCCATAAGATACATCAACAACATTCAATATTTTTGCCTGGAGACGTTGGTCAAACATATCAGATTGACTAAGCTCGGTCTTGAAGTCAGCAGACCCTGCAAGTATGAGCCCTGAAACATTGGGCTGACTAGTTGCAGGGTTGATATAAAATTGTGTTGCAAGCTCAGCAGTTTTTCTCACATAGTTGTGTCGTTTCTCCATACGTAGACGAGCGAACCTTAATGCTGATTGACCTCCACGTCCGTGTTTTTTTGGGAGATCTACACTGAATTTGTGAAGTACTTCACGAGTGTTACCACTTAATGTCCCAAATAAGGTCCCGTTACCATCCATAACTATAAAACCAAACTTATCATCTGATTCCAACAGCTCATTCAGAGCTTCTGTATGAAACTTGTTGTCACAAAGATATAGTGACGCATTGATGGGCCTAAAGGGTTCAAAATCAATAGTGACCTTTTTCTCTTTCCCGTCATCAGTAACAATGGTTCCAGTGTATAGCACAAGCCCGTTTGGTGGGACCTTGTTGTAGAGTTTGAGACGTTGCTGGGCTGATGTGATTGCACCCAGAACTGATTGACGGTTAACTCTGCTCTTAATGTTTGATGCAGTTCCGAATTCGTCTCCTAGCATTTTTGTGACACGAGACACTTGGTCACGTGGAGGCATGATGAGTGAGATCATGCTGGTGCCGTTACCCCGAGCAGCTTCTAGTGCTTTAATAAGCTTCTTGATTTTCCATATCTCAATGTTCTTGTCAGTATCGTGAGAATCCACCATTGTGAAATGACCAGGACTCTATACACATGCCAACAACAATAAAAAAATATGATTAGATACGTGAAAATGGAATTAGTTCTTGAAACATAGCAAACGAGATAGAAGTTGAATGCAAGTATAAGTGATAGAACCTTCTTTTATATTAAGGTAACTCATTGAAACACAAATAACCAGCTTAATGTAATGGTTCAGATTTTATCGAGTAAGGGGGTGTTTGGTTGAGGGTTTTCTGTTATGTTTGCTTTAAAGGTATGGTTTTGATGCTCATAATATTAGGCATCCTCCATACCCACCTATTAGATATCCATATCATGGTAATTCCTTAGTTCAAACAAAAGGCAAATGACATTAAACTATAAACATAAGGAGTGTTTGGATCTACTGCAATTGTTTTACATAAATAGCCAGTATTCATGTGTTCAGCCAAAACATAGTTTGAGCTTTACGAATTAAGATTAACCAATTTTAAAAAAAGAAACTGCATATCAACTATCAAGGATAACTGTAAAACTACTAACATTGATTTTCGCGCACAGATAATTAAATTGTATAAACTATTTTCAAAACTAATTTTATGTTGTGTGCAATCAATATCAATATCAATATTGTACAAGCTATATATACCACATATTTAAGTAATACATATTTGAATAATAAATATTTATTTGCACATTGTACAAATTAATATACGGTAACACTTCAGTTACGAAACTTGAATTGAATTTTGTCATTACGATCATCTCCATTATTAATTTGTTAGAAGCATGTTCAAAAATAATAAAACTTAATATAAAATGGTTTACAATAGTTACTCCTTTAAATTTTCGCGTGAATTTGTTATTATAAAAAATACGTAATTCGAACAATATAGCTGGCAAAAAATATAATTACAGGTACCCGCCGCCCGCCGCCGCATTGCGCGGGTACCCTGCTAGTAAAACATAAAATGTGAGGTATCAAGTTTAATTCCTGCTTCGTTGCTTTGGGCAAACAACCTTTTAAGTGGTCACGCGTAGCGGGCTTTACGCGGTTTAAATCTTTATCATATCATACTATCTTTATTAGACCATCTCTTTTCATTTAATAACAAAAAAAATTAAGTAGTACAACAAATACAACATAATGTACAACATATTAGTGCAACCAAGAAAATGAAATTTAAGTAATACAAGATTTTAATGCATATGTAAGACTTTATATCTCTAAATATATATAGAAAGCATTTAATCATACTTAATTAAAACATAATTAATAATACAATTAAAACACCACATCACGTATTACATATTACATATACGCCATAAGTAATAATATCCCTATATCGAAATTACGTTTTTGAGACATGTTTTTGAGACATGTTTTTGAGACATGTTTTTAGGTGAAAACTATCGTTTTCCATAAATTATTTTAATTAAAGACGAATAACCGAATAACATTCACTCTCAATTCACTCTCTAAGAAGTCATTAGTTTTCCATAAATTATTTTATTTGAGACATGTTTTTAGGTGAAAACTATCGTTTTCCATAAATTATTGGTTTGAAGTTGGGTTTTATTTTGTATGTAGGTTTATAAAGTTGATTGTTTAGGATTGGGTTTTGTTAAATGAAAAGTGGTGTTTGGTTTATTAAAGATTTAAAATATTTATATTATTTTAATATTTAAATAAGAATTATAAAATATAAAATTTATATAAATGAAACCTAATCAAATAAAAAAGAATTAATTTGTGGCCCTTTCTTAAAGTTCATTTTTCTAAAACTAGGGTGTGACTTTACTTTTGCAAATGCCATATTTTTGGAAGTTGGTGGGGCTGTTTTCAAATCCTTTATGACACCAAACAACGTATTTAAAGCTAAAGTCTTACATTTGGGCTGATCATTGAATACCAAACGGACCCAAGGGTACCCGCGGCCGCATCGCGTGGTAAAGAAAAACAAGGAAAGCAATATGGTGTTGCTTATTCTGTTTCTGTACCTAACCTTATTCATTTTTAATAAATTCACCGGATATAAACTACTTATAAAAAAAAAACGTAATGATCTTTAATTCTGAAATCATATATAGAAACACTCGTAACAAAAGAATATAAACTCAATCAAATCTAAAAGTCCCACAGATAGAAACTCAAACACCCAAAAATCTAAAAATACATAAAATATCCAAAACACCTGAAAATAAATAAAAAAATATAATAAAAACAAACTAATATAAATAAATAAAAAAAATCCATGCAAACAAAACCTGATCAGAAAACTTTGAAGGACCAAAATATAACAAAGAACCACATATATGTAACATGAATACATGATCAATTAACCATATATTAAAATCACAACACGAACAAAACAAATATATTATTAAATAAAATTTTAGGACAAAGATTACCTTAAAGAGTGTGCTTTTGCAACGATGAATAATTTCTTTCGGTTTAAGAAATGAAGTTAATAAAAATAATAAGGTAATATTTGGATCTGAGTTATGTAAATGATTTAGGCAGAATGGCAATCCCCGATCATCACGGCTCTAATATAAATGGAACGAACGGTTCACTTTATTCGGATTCGGGTTTTTATATCAAAGTTTGTTACAACCAAGATGTATGCAGATGTACACATTCATGTTTCAACACGTGTCTCCTCTATTTGGTAGACAAGTAAACGATAAAATATGATATCTAAGTACTTTCTCCCATGTATAATTTGTCTTCGAATAAAGAATATCCACTATCATTTATTGTACAATGTTTGATAACAAGTTAATGGGTCTTAATTGAAAAATAGGCTAGTAAATTAAGTCATTTTAAGCAGTGACGAAGCCAGGATTGTGTATGTGAGTGGGCCAAAACCAACGTTTCAATTACTACGTAATAAATACAAAGCGGTCGTGATAAAATTATATAATTATGATTTTCTATTTCAAACACACGAGTACCACGCAAATTTGAACACTAAAACTCAAATCTTTACATGTATAGTAATAAGATTTTGACCTAAATATTGTATTAAAATGCAGTAGTAACAAATTATGCTTTTAAAGTGGGTGGAAACAAGCTGAGTCTAGCTCGAACTCGACTCGTTTAGGTTTTACAAAGCTCAAGCTCGAGCTCGGCTTGTTTCGAACTTATTCTTTAGGCTCGGGCTCGGCTCGTGATATGTTAGACATGCTCGAGCTCGGCTCGTTTATACGATTTGGTAATGTAAAAATAAAATTGGCTCGAGCTCGGCTCGTAATAAATCTAAATTGTGCTTGTTAATAAGCTTGTTATTGAGCTCGTGAATAAGCTCGTATATAAAATATTAGGCTCGTCAAGGCTCGCGAGCCCAAACGATTTTTGTACGTAAAGCTCGGACTCGCGCTCGTTTAATAAACGAGCTGCAACTTAGGCTCGAGCTCGGACTCGAGTTCGTTCAAACTATTTACCGATCCGATCTCGAGCTTTTCACAAGTAACTCGGCTCGTTTTCACCCCCTATTTTAAAGTAATTTGAAGCATCTAGCTATCAATAATACTTTTAGATTACATGTGAGAAAAGATCTTAGGAATACCAAATACGTAAAACATGCACTTTCTAGTTTGAATATAGGAAAAGTTATGATAAATGTACTGCAGTCGGCAATCATTCTTTAAGTTATACTTTAGTTCAGCCTTTTAATCCACATATCTAAATTGGGTGGGCCATTTCCTTATTAACAAACCATTATTAATTCAATATTACATATATATATAGTAGTTCCTGAAATTTCAGGGTGGGTTTTGGCCAACCCGAAGATATACATGCCTCCGTCCCTGATTTTAAGCATACTAGACGAGTACCTGCGCATAGCGGCGGAAATGCCTAGCAGCACATAATTAACGGTACGCAACATTATAGTAAGTGTTTCGTGTAATGTTATTAAAATGCACGTGAATTTTCTTTCTTGAATAGGACTTACATTGGCACATGGTATCATTGTGCTACAAACATTGTGTTTCAAGTTCATATACACAAACGTACATCTTAAAAATTATAGTTGATGTGTTTCAAGATGCTTCTGTGAGGGAAGACATCATATTTGATGTTAAGAGCTGATGTTAATGCAATTCTACCTGCACTATCATGTGAAGATAGAATAATATTATTCCTTTTCTTCATATCTCATAAAAGATGGTATCCATAACTTACCAACTGTATCCATCCTAGCGACAAGTTCCTTGCTAATCTATATATTAAATCTAATGTCATAAACCATGGTTTCATTAGTCGCGTAATTAAATAAGGCACGTTGAGGTTTACCTTAGGGGAATGAATATCAATGATTGGCTCGCCACTTCTGTTAAGCAGTTAGGACCTACAACATTGCAAGACCAACATATTGTATAGATGATCTAGTTGCGGCTTAACGTAAATTTGCCTCACTATGTTTCTGCTAAAAAAATTATAAAATAATTTAGCATGTGATATATAAGTTTAATCAGTTTCTTCTGGTCGTCGGCATTAATAAGTTGGAAACCCTTAAGCTTAAAAGATGCAAGTAGTATTGACAGCGCTAATGGTGCAACAACAAATATTTCGTCCACGCTTTAGTAAAGAAGGGTAAGCAAATAGTAATCTGGATACACTTTTACATAATACAAACTCCATCTAATTAGTTAATTCAATACTTTGAAATTCCTGATGTTGAGGTAACTGCGAATAAATGCCAATAAAACAAAGATCGTGAACAATATGGCTAAGCGGGCTGATCAGTCAACTGCAAATAGCTATGACGTGTCCAAGCAAGTTGGTTCACGTTGGCCTTAACAACTTTTCCGCCATACATTTTTATATTTTAAAAGGTTTTGCGGGTCAAAAATATTTATGTATCTGAACCAACACATTATAAACAAACTAAAGGTAAAAAAAGTACCTTTCTATATGATAATGAAAATATCAGATGCAGTTATATTTTCTCAATATTGAGTCTTCTTCAATGTGTCACTCTCACTTTCACAACAAAGAAAAACGGGTCTATAAGCTCCTCCAATATTTCATATAACCATCTCGGCTTCAAAGTGTTTGAACAAAACCAATTTCACGTCTTTATAGTTTTGTTACTTCAGAAAAAATGGTACATTTCTAGTGAGACTGATGAATCGTACACTACTATCATCTCTAGCGTCATAGAAAGCACAAGTGAATTCCTGAATTTGGGAGACGTCCTCCTTCTGGTGTAGGTTTGTATGCGATCCATTTGTAGACCCACTCACTGAGTGGCACATCATCTATCGGATGCCACTTGCTCACGTCGCCAAGCCTTTTTAGAGCCGACTTACAACTTTTATCCTCAAACAGAGAAGTCTCCATTCTCATACCACGAAGACTACATCTGCAACTGTTGCACCGAAAACTTTATTAAATCAATATGTGTACAAATATATTAAGATAGAATAATAGAAAGAAAAGAGGTATACATGTGTCGGCAAAAAAAACATCTTTATTGAAGAAAAGATCACATGTATGATCTTTTTTCCTTAGCATACTTTATAATTAATGCTTCTCCCAGAGTTGTTGTTCAACATCAGAAACTTGATGATCTTTCCTATAGTCCAATCATCATCAGAATCATTTTGTGACAGAGACGTCTTGTCTCAAGCATCTATTGGTGCTTAATCTAAAAGGATCCTTATTTCATCTCTCACCAGGAAGCAGGTCCTACATAGTTAATTAATATAGTTTACATAATTAGTACTTGATTTGTTAGTAGAGAATATATTTAATCAGGTCATCAGAACCAACATCTAGATAGGTTCAACTATCAACATCCATTATGGGATGAGATAAAACTAATAACTATTGCTAGCCTGCATGAACTTTTCCATATTACCAAACGGTCTACACACATGTTCACTGAATTTAAATAAACAATCTCCAATGTTTAAAGGTACATTATCTACTTTAAGCACCTAATTATAAAAAAGAACATAAACAAATTTAAGTTTCAGAAACTAAGAGATCACATCATACCTCTCACGAAGCACACTTCTAATTTCAGTACCAACCAGGATCTCTAGTAGCAAAGGCCAAATGACCAGCCCACTACAATAATTAAAATCAAACAAAACATATCACTTTTTGGTAACCACCCATTCAGGAAAGCCCATTTGTATAATATGTAATAATGTCTTGGAGCGTGATCTGCTCGCAGAACTTGACTACATTCACCAAATAGAAATAATAAAGGACACGTTAACAGTATTCATATGTTTTAATTACAGATAATATGAACGGTTAGTATTTGTGTTGAAGTACCTCCCCATGTTCGAATGTTTCGGCTGCAGTTTTACTCATTGTAGATGAGGAAGGTGATATGTATTTTAAATTTCGAGATCGTCATTTAAATTCCAATCAAAATCATCTCCATTATAATGATTGCCAGCCTGAATCAAGATATATCTTTAGAAAGACGCATATGCAGGCTATAAATGCTCTACAACTATATACATGTTATGAAACAACAGAACTGAAAATGTAAGCAAGAACATATGAGACATTAGGAGGCAAAATTCGGTTACTTCCGATATAGCAACCAACGGCGAAAAAGCTAAATATGGTCAACTAAGTCTTGGAAATCAGTAGCTACGCCTTAAGACTCACAACTAACAGGAGATGCATATACGATCATTCATAATAGGGACTCTAATTACACATGTCAACAAGAGATTAAACAACTACCAAAGTCTGAACACGAGAAAGCATGTTCAATATGTTTAAATCACTATAGTAAAATGAGAATAAACGTGTTATGTTTAACTTACTCGTGGAATATGTAAAAAGAAAGTGTGCGACACAACAACATAACATAACTAACTAACGTTGGAGAGGGTTCCGTCCATCAATCCTGTCGGAATCAACAAAACCAAACCCATCTCCAGTCTCATCATCTTTAATCCCATCCCAGGTAATTGTGTTTTCTTTTTACCGATCGGTCCAGAGCATTTCATATTTAGAAAATTGGTCATCAATTCAATCTTATCATAATAATAATTATTATTATAAGTAATCATCACCACTACCCGGATGTTGAATTTAGTTGTAGTTTATAAGTTTTGAGATATTTAGATCAATGGCGCATTTAGATAAATAATTATTATATACATGATCACGTCCAAGGATTAATCATGATAGATAAATTCAACTTCTAATCAACTTCTTGTATCTGTCAGAATTAATACATGTACAGGGATGTCGCTACATCAAAAATAACAATCCCAGACTTCATATACAAATACAAATTTTCGAATATAAAGAGTAGTCATAGTTTTTACTTAATGTATCTAAACCTCGGATTGGCATATACGCAACATGTTCAAACACTAACGTCCTAACTTCACCAAAATACTCTACTTCTAAAACAGTCTTTTGTCTTAAATACATCTCCAATAACTTATGCAACATTTTCGAATATAAAATCTTGAAGCTTATAACCTAGCTCACATTTGCTTATTCAATCCTTTATGAAAATCTGGTTAATCTACGGAAACATTGTAATATTAGAGTATAGGTGCATTATGAATCCATTGAAGGTAGAACTGATCTTCGCTTTATTTGCACCCTCAGTGCACTCCTCTCAATGAAAATTTAAGCTAAAAATATGCTCGAACCAATCCATATGCAGGACTAAACGAATAATGAGTGTGAAAAATAAAATTCCATAGAGCCCACTGAATCACTGATAGTCAAATTTTCAGTTTTAGATTTGTGCCCTTTATTGAATAAGAAGCAACGAAGACTGACCAAGCAAAAGACCAGAATAATTTGTTTGATTGAAATCAAGACACCATGTTTGCTACATATTTGTGAGGTTGACACACATTTTGTAATTAAAAGAAACATTTATTTGATTGAAATCTAGTCAACAGTGTGTATTAAAAACTCAACATTAGTCACTCTCATTGAACGTGGATCAGGACCAAATGATGAAAATTGAAATGTAACATTTTGAATAAAATAAATAAGCACTGGTTTCAAGACTATCTAGCTAACAACCAACCTAGGTTATATCAAATGGAAAGGTATTCTATTATGCACAACAATGGTGTTGTTTGCATAGAATTAACTACAAAAGGAATCATATGACCGAATTATTCATATGGTGGGAGTTATATATACCCGTCGCCTAAAAGAGGTAAAGCAAATCTCACTACGCTTACCCTGCCCTATGTTCTTATGAGGAATTATAGCAGTCCTTAAATAAATATAACATTGCTGCTACTATTTTTTTTCAGATGCATATAAGAAAAATTCTTCACATAAACTCTTTAAGAAGTTGTGCCCAAATTATTTTAATGAATACAGCCACGACCATGTATAAAACTTTCATTATCACAAATTTTAAACATATATTCATTAGTAATAGATGTACAAAAATGAGGATGCATTGTTTGAGAGCAGATAAAAAAATGTTTATTCAAAATTAGTGTTGAACTGAATGAAAGATGGTTACCTCTTTAACAATAAAATCTCTAACAATAAAATCATGGTTGGATATACAACATCAAGTGACAGTAAGGCATCTCTTCCTCTAGCTTCTCGAGCTCCTCCCACCAAGCAGAAGCAAAGCTAAATGCCATAAATATCTGTAAACATATATTTTTCCTATATCATCTATAATTATATCTTATCAAATTTGGGTTCACATTTCTTTTATTTTCATACCGGCATAAAAGTTTTATCTAAATCAAAACCAAAATAAAATTTAGGGTCACTTTTGTTTTAATTTCGTAGCTGTAACCCAAATATTTTCAATCTTTTTTTTAAAGAACTTAACCAAAATCCCTTAAGAGTTTTCAAAGAAAAGTGAATCCAAATTAATTTCTTAAATGTACAAATTTATCAAAATCAAATAAGATAAAGTTTGCTATATTACAAACATATATAAGAATAAAAAACGAAATAAAACACCAACCTCATCGGATTGTTTGGATCCGGAGATGCATCAATACTGAATCAAGTATATAAATCTTGAATTCCAATCAAATAAGTAATGAGTGTTTGTGTTACCTGGGATTCGCTTTGAATTTTGTAAATCAATAATCTAGATCCAGTATTGTGTGGGTAAATAATGATTTGGTGGATGAAGATGGAATGGAGACATGGAAGAGGATGTAGATGGGCTAATCACTCTAAACCACCCAAATCAACCAAAACCACATAAACCTAACACATGTACCACCAACCAATATCACCTATCGAAACTACCTTGAAACCACCTAAACCATCAAGAGACAGGGCGGATTCGGCAGATGCGATGGTGATAAAATTATAGTGGCGGCAGAATAAGTTTATGGTGGCGGCAGTGTATTAGGGTTGATGGAGAATAAGGTTTGTGAGGAATGTATTAAATAATTTTTGATTTTTGAGTAGTGTTGAAGAAGAATGGGGTAGAAATGGCAAGGATTTACAGGTGTATACAGGGGATTATTTTCAGGTTTCCAAGGAGAAAGCGTGGGGAAGATGTACAGGTAGAAATCGGCTGATCATGGTTTCCAAGGTTTCCAAGGTTTCCAAGGTTTCCAAGGTTCTTTTTGGCGTTTATTTTCAACCAGCTATATTTCAACATTCAACCAAATTTATTTTCTCTTTATAAAGGAGTTAAGATTTGTTTTGGGTTGAAAATTAATACATGACTTTCTAAAAAAAGCCACACATAAGAGGGTCTTTGTATTAAGTCGTGACTTATTTTCATAAGTTTACATTATTATCCTCTCACTCTTAATACTTATTTTATATAAAAGGTTATAAAAATATTTTTCTTTAATTAAGACACTTTATTCAGCACATAAAACAAACAACTATATATCCTTTTACGAACAGACAACATATATCGAGACAGACACTTTAATTTTACAGGACTTAATAAAAAAATTAAACAAACAGGCCCTAAATAAACATTTTTTGTATGACTCGAAAAAAGAAAGGTATATTCAAAAAAAGAAAGGTATATGAAGTTATGTTAAAAAAAGAAAAAAAGAAAGGTATATTTTGTTTATGAGTCTATTTTGGAGGAAAAATGAAAGTACATATAAAAAGTATAAAAAAACGAGGAGAGATACAAAAATTGATAAATTTTTAAAGCATTTACCAAATTAGCTTCTTACATAATCATTTTTACTAAATTATACTAAATTTCAACACTTACCAAACTAGAACAAGCGTCATGCATCGTGGTGCACCTCTCATTTTATGTGCATCATGGTGCACAAGGGTTATGCATTAAACACATTCATGTGCATACTTGATGGCGCACCTCTCATTTTGTGTGACTAAATACCATTTTATGTGCATCATGGTGCACAAGAGTTATGCATTAAACACATTCATGTGCATACTTGATGGCGCACCTCTCATTTTGTGTGCATCATAATGCACAAGACTTATGCATCAAACACATACACAAATGTTACTATATGCTAGCAAGTGATAATAGTGCACTAAATACCATTTTGCTACCTAAATAGTTAATATTTCAATAACCCAAACGATATGCATTACGGGGCATAGGTGTGCTCAAGCTTCACTTTCCTTACAAAACAAAATTCATCATGGCACACAAAGTGCATCATGGTGCACCTACCAAACGAAATGCATCTTGGCGCACAAAGTGCATCACGGTGCACCAAATGAAATGCATCTTGGCGCACAAAGTGCATCACGGTGCACCAAACTAAATGCATCTTAGCGCACAAAGTGCATCACGGTGCACCCATTAAACGAAATGCATCTTGACGCACAATGTGCATCACGATGCACCAAATGAAATGCATCTTGGCGCACAAAGTGTATCACCGTGCACCAAACTAAATGCATCTTAGCGCACAAAGTGCATCATGGTGCACCAAGAAATGCTTCTTACTAGGCGTACAGAATAGTTTATGCACCATGGGGCACATAGTGCATCACAGTGCACAATATGTAAGCATCGTTGCACATGGGGCATAGGTTGTGCATCACATTTCACTTTGCTATCTAAAGTTAACTAGGCGCGCACATTGAGTTATGCACCACGGGGCACAAAGTGCATCATGGTGCACAAAGATGAGTGCATCATGACGCAAAGATTGTGCATCACCATCATCCTTGTGCCTTATGTGCATCACTGGGCACAAGTAGTGCACCAGGTGCACACAACTATTTTCACAATGCATTAGGCGCACAATGCCTGACGCACAACTTTTCTTGATGCACTTTCATTTACAATCGTTGGATTCTAACATCTAACGGTCATAATCAAAAAGTTCAATTTGGTAAAGTTTATGGGTGCTGACTATTTTCGTATTACAACCTCTAAAAAGGTTATTTAAGAAATTTTCTCTAATTTTTTTTTGTTTATTTTAAAAATAAAACAAAAAAATAGAAAGTTTTCATTTCAAAATATTTCAAATTTGTTAATTTACCCTATTATATCCTTTTAAATATTGATTAATTTTTTGAGAGAAAAAGTACTTATGTCATTAAGCTTGATTTAATTTTTGTTTTATTCACTTTATTCATGTTTCAGTTAATGTAAAAAAAGTTGAAAAAAGATTATCTTAAGTTATAATCAAACATGATTGATTATATTAGAGATTTTGTAAGTGCAAATAAATAAATGAATCATTAAATTTAATTAAAAGACAAAACTTAATACATTTAACAAATTTGTGATTTTTTTGGTAAAAATTAAATTATATTACCAAACCATGTGAGTTACAACAATTTATAAGGCATTGGACATACCATAATCCTTGATACAAACTAAACATGAATACAACAACTAAATTACCTTACACAACAAACATGATACAAAAGCTCTCAATCACACCAAACTTGTGATTGATGAACATGTTTGATTCAACTTAAGAAGATTCTAATCTAGAAAAATTTTCAAAGAAAAGATCTATCACTTCTTCTTTTACTCCATTGTTGCTATTGTCAAAAATTCTAGAAGAACACATGTTTTTAGTTTCTTTCATTTATTTTTACTTTCATTGTTTAACACAAACTTGAGAACACACTATTAATTTTTTAGGACGTGTTTGTTTAGAGGATAGAATGAAAAGAAAAAAAAGTCATTAGTCATTCCTTAATTAAGCGTTTGGTATACAATAAATTTTTGATTTGAGAATAAAAATGTGACATAATGCCCATAGAACGATACCAAGAGAAAGGGTTGAGATTAAGTAGTACTGATTTTTTAAGAACTTTATATCCCCTCTTTAGTTATAACCCATTTGTTTCACCTCTAATAATTTTTACACTTTTGTTCATCTGATAAACTCTTATTTTGAAGATCTAGTCATCTTCTCTTAATCATAGTTTTGGATGCTTGATATTTCATAAGTTTTGTTGTAGCAAGTTTATACTCTTCGGCGGAGGTGCATTTGGTTTAATGTTACCAGAGATGCCGTAGCTTAGAGAAGACTAAAAAGACGTCATGTTCGGAGAAGATTATGTAGACGTCTTGTTTTTAAATTGTTTCCCCTCCTTTTATTTCAAAAAGTATGTACATGTACAACTTTTACAATGAGAATGGCGGATGATCTTTGCAAAATGTCCATTTCAAAAATAAAAGTGAATAAGAATATTATTTTTTAACATGTTTTAGTGTGAATGACGAGTAATAAAATAATTGCAACTTTCTATAATTTTATTAAGTGTATGAACAATGAAAATGAGAATCATTTGTTGTTTTTTTTTCTTACATGTAACATGAATCATGATGAAGATGGAGCAACTGTGAACACAAGGGCCATATTGATAGTCACTAATTACCTCTTTTGAGCTGGTTTTTTTTTATGTAACCTTGGTGGGTGTTCCTTTCTTTAAGTCTGTATATAACCTAACTAACTCTAGTGGGATCTTTTGTGAGATTGATCACTGTTTTCGATACTGTCTATTACCCTGTATATATCGCTTACAGAAAAGGGTAAGAAGTTCCCATGTTCGTGTTTGTAATTTTGTTATTGACTTTTAATATACATATATATCGTTGCTTTTCAAAAAAAAAAGGTCTGGATTTAAACATATGCAAGATGTGCGATGACACACGACCTTAATTTTCTTAAGGGCCTCATTTCCAGATCTATATCATTAGTATTAAATTATTTTATGTTTTTACATAGAAGAATGATTTTTTATGAAAGACTAAAATACATTTTAAAATGTTAAAATTTAATGATATGAGTAGAAAAACAGTGTCTAGACAACTTTTCTTATGAACTCAATATCAGAATATTCTTCGAGCGAAAGGGATGATACAAAACCGAAGTTTTTGTTTCACTTTTAAAAATTACAAGTTTAATCCTTGTAGATTTTACTTTGTCCGCTAAACTAAATTTGTTTTTATTACTCGATTTTATATTCTATTACTATAATTTTTGTAAGATTTTATTTTGTCAATCTATCTTATAATTAAATCAAGATAATAAACCTACCTCTACGTGGCATGATTTTATACATAGAACTAAACAAAAAATCTGATGTGGCAAAATGAAAGAAAATTTCGTTGTGTAGTATGTGAATGAAAACCACCCACTTTTCATTGCTTCAACTGCCTTGCCTCTCTGTTTCATTAAATACACAATTAATAAAAAAATAACAATATTTCAGTTCCTCCCAAACTCCCATCACTTACAACAAATCGACTTTTTATTCATAATTCTCTATAATTGAATGTTCACCAAGCGACAAAAGATATGTTTCGGTAAGTTTTTCAGTTTTTTTTCTGTTAAATTGTTTTGTTTATATGTATGTATTCTTTTTTTTTACAAAAATAATCATCTTGCCCACCAAGTGTTTGTTGAAAAGACATCAAACTATTAAAACAAATAGAATAATTCTTATGTTTGATTATGGTCATATTTTTTGTATTTGTGTAAGAGATCCAATGCAAGCTTTTTGTATAAAGATAAATGAAGTAATAAAGTGAATAGTTTATAACTGTGTAGTATTAACAGTCTAACTGTGTTCCATTGCATGGGGATTGACTCCACATTTTGGCGTGAGTTCCGTTGCAGCAGCCACAAATTCTTTCTCAAGTTATATATTATAATTTTCTTTTATGAGTATGTATTTTAGATATAACTATTATAATATAGCAATAAAACTTAGCTCAAAAAAAGTTTTCAAAATGGATTGATCCATAATCTGGTGTATACCAAACTGAAATTATAAAGCCTTAGTCTCTTCATATTGACGGACTAAGTAACGGGTCAAGGTATCCAATCTGTATGGTTTCCTCGAGTCTATACAAAGGTGTTGTAGACAGTTATATTTGTAATATGATATTGTAAATTTTCGATTTCAGTTTGTTTAGGTGGGCGATAGAAGGGTAAAGGTGATAGGCATTAGGAACCAGACATACAAGGTAAATTTTACTATAGTTTGTAAGTGAGCGTGTACCTAAGAGTTATATGTTTATCTTACTTAGTCGGTTTATGGCTTATTTGTCGTGGAAGCCTGCGTAGTGAATTAACCAAGGGCTTTGTATATTAACGAGAGTGGACTTGGACTGTACCATCCACAATCGGAAGTTATGGGATATTTCATTTTTGTTACCTTCTTCAACACATTGAAGTGGCACTCAAATAAAGCTAACAACATATAATTCTTATAGTTAACCACTTTTCGCATGTTCGCGTTTAGTAAAATTCTTTTTCTTTGTTAATGTTTTTTTCCTTTCAACTGCTGTTATATCTTCACCATTGCATTTTACAGGTAGTATGTTCACCCTTTTTGACGTTTCCAGACAAAATACTAAATTTGATAATGTGGTGTGGACATGTTTATAAGGGACTACAAGTTTGGGAGAACACTTGCCATTTGCATGTTATTTCTTTAGCGTTGTTACGTTATGTTTTCTCTAAAAGTATTTGTTTCGTTACATTTGTGACATATATGATACGAGTTTTTTTACTTTAAACTATTTCTTACTGTCAGGTCCTTAGCGGCAGAATCTGACACGTTTATGAAGCTTGACCACCTGAGCCTATGTTGTACATACACTTCTATGGTGTGAATTTAAACTTGTATGTGTAATGTGTAACATATCCAGTTTTTGTCATTAAAAATAACTCATGTAGTTCTTGATTGCAAGCAATAGTAGATGCACCATAAAATGGTCGAAGGCGAGCTAAAGCCTTAGTTCAAGTGGAAGCAAAGCGAAAGAAAGACTTTGAGAGGGAACAAGCGTGCCATACTTATTGAAGGTATTGCGAACAACGCTTTGTGTTTAACTATATAGTGGAACACACTCTAACTTATGTTCTAGTTTTATGTGGTTGCTATAAAGTTGCTTTCAATAAATAGTTTGAGATTGGTTGAGATTAGCCTTGCCCTTTTATTGGATTAAAATTATTTTTTTGGTATTGCTTATTGTTGGAGTTCACATGCTTATTGTGTTTGTAAAAGAAATAAACGCTAAATGGTGTTTGGATTGCTTATTGTCTTATTAGCCTTAGTTCAGAATGACAACAAATTTCTAACTACTTAGAAAGGAGTGTTCAAAGTAAATATATATTTTTGCCACCAAGAGTCCATTTAGTAAAAGTTAGTTATTTTATTTGCCAATGTCTATGATCATATACCTTTAAAGTTGACTATGATATTATTTTTTGTTAATTCTACCCAAATATATCTTTTGGTATGAAATATGATAGGTAACCCTTCTTGTGGTGCAGGTGTGTTTAAGGGCTCCCTGAGTAGGACCGTTTCACAACTATGCATGGCAACTGGAGCTAAAATTTTCCACTAATGCAGTGAGAAGGCTAGAGACTCACATGTTAATGTATGTTTATACTCTTTACATCTGAACATTTACTTTCATATTTAGTCAAATGCCCACGCGGGTGGGGATTCCTTGGTATATGGCTATCATATGAATTCGTTTCTTCATCTATCATATTCGGATTTCAAATAATGTATAACATGTTTCATGTGTCATGACATCGATAGCTAAAGTTATATGTTAAATTATAACATGCTTCCAAATTTAGCTATCATTTATTTTGAATGTAGCATGTTTTATAATACATAAACAAGGAATTGATTTGAATAACTGCTACGTTTGGTTGGGGAACTTGTAAAAATGCTAAGAATGTGTTTCAAGAAGGATTGGTCTTCAATATGTCTTTCTTTTATGGCATTTGTTTGTTGGTCTTTCTACGTATCTTGTATTAAACTAACTTACCCTTATGTGACCAACTACATTTTACAAGTCTTCTTAGCAATCCACCTCCACGTAAAATGAAAAACATAATACACGACCCATATTTTTTATGTGGCATGAATGGGTAGATTGGATAAGATCAAGACATGTGTATCTCTTGTTACTTATTGACAATACTACACGTATCCTTTAGCTCGATGAATAATTATGTTGGGACACCCATACAGCTGCATCCTTTTCATTGTTCTTTTTGTTTACTTGGATATTAATCTGTATTATCATCATCCATCTCCTCGACAGCTAGAACAACCGGGTTGGGAAAATAGTCAAAATGGATGAATACGTATGGGACTAAAGAGACTGGGTTTGGTTGACCCATTATCAATTCTGTTTATAGTGACATAGTTTCTTACGCTTCCTCCTGTTAGCAGAAGCGTGTAATGACTGGGCAGATGTATAGTGAAACAAATTTTCCAGAAGACCTGTTGCGTAGTAATTACTGGAAGGATTACGTAGCAGGAGTTGGTCAGAACCTGCTTATAATTGTAGTAGACTATTGTTTCATATTGGTGTAAGGTAGTGATTGTTTTTTATGAAAAAATCTTAACAAGCTCTGGATAGACCTAAACTCTGAATCGGTCAGAGGTTTTTGATGAACAGAGCGTTTGTTTTTTTTGTTACATTCAAACAGGGTCAGATGGTGAAAGGTCTAACTGGGCCAGACATGGGGGTGTCATCTAACTACCTCTTGCTGCACCAAATAACCTTCTCCTCAATAGAAGATCTCTAACCTTTTCTTCAAAATACTCCATGACCAGCCAATAAAAAAAGGAAACGAAATGAAGAAAAATGAATGGTTTGAGTTTTGGATTGAAGTTGAAACAAGTGGTATTGATGCGTTTTTGAAACTTCAAAACAGGTCCCCGTTTGGTTTCATGATCATCATTAGATTAGGACTTTAACAAAAAAATAGAATCACTGTAAATACTTTTAAGCTTTCAAAACTAAAAGGCACATATTTGCAGAAGCAAAAAATCAGAGTGTAGGAGCAAAAAAAGTTTGATGTAGATGGTAACACATTTGATGAGATGAGATATGTACTACTCCCCTCGTCTCAAAATTATTGTCCACCGACAAAAAACACACAGTTTAAGAAAAAATTACTTTAGTTTTCTCTCTCTTACTTTTTCATAAAGACAATTTTACCCTTAACTAATTAATTTAACACTTCTTTAAAATTTTTAATTATAACTTTAAGTAAGGATAATATAGTCATCTCGATCTAACTTTTTTACTTATTTTTAGAAGTGGACAATTAATTTGGGACAACCGAAAAAAGAAAGGTGGACTATAATTTTGAGACAGAGGTAGTATAAAACAAATGAGCGGATAAAAACAAGAATAAAAAACCCAAAAAAACTTATCTTCATTACAAGACTACATGTTTATCTTTGTACTATGTATATTTTGATTATTTGAAAAAGAAAATTGATCATGATCAAATATTAATTTAACATTGCTCGTATTTTGCAAGAGTACATTATGTCATCTAATGTTTTTTCACATGACAATTTATGCTTTAAATGATTCATGTTATTATGGTTTGATGAAACTCTTTTTATAATTAGAACGATTTAATATTTGATTATTAAGACGTGACTAAAAAACAAACAACATTATTTGATTCAGATTCAAACATTTATGCTTCAGATTTAGATTCAGATGTGCGAGTCATATTCAGATTCAGAACCTCTTAATAAACAAACATCACCTAAGCCTAGCTTAAACATGAAAAATTGAGCATTATGATTAGTAATAAAAACCTTCTGATTTTGAATTGTATGTTGGTGTAAATGAGCTAAAAAACTAGCATCATAAACGGATTAAATTAAGAACAAAATTTATTTTTATATTCATTTTAATCTAATGGATTAGATTAAGAACAAAATTTATTTTTATAATTTTTTTTCAACATTAATATCTCTTTAAGTTGTTAATCGTTATGCGAAAAAAATATACCATTACGAAAAACATTCAATTATCTTTCTATAGATATGCTATATGATACACTTTCTTGATCATTCAATTATCTTTCTATAGAACTATGTATGACAATTTATATTTATTTAATCAATACGTGTAGGAAAAAATGATTTAATCATACTCAATTGCTTGAGTATAATTAAAAGCTTCCTATTATTAACCTTGCACTATTATGTATATCATTTCGTCCTTGTGAGTCTTTCTTCAAAAGAAACTCATTCCATCCTCATATGTTTATAATTAGGGGAAATATTAATCAAATTCAAATGATTGATTTTTCCTATAAAGACTGCATCTTATCATTCATAAATCTAAGATATTTATCAGATTCGAGATATGATAATTTATCTTAGCAGTTATTAGATTACAAATATCTCTTAACTTAAATTCCTCAGCATTAATATTAAAATATAAATCAAGTGATGAGGCATCTTTGCAGATTTATGAATGAGAGTAACATTTACTTTAGTTTGACATTCCCATGCTTATACAAAATATGACATCAACAAGTGGATTTTGAAGGTTATGTATTTTACTCTTGAATATCTTCAAGATTTGTTATAACTCCCACTTACTTTTTATAGGAAGTATACACACGACTAACCAAATACGCATAACATCATGGATTAAACCAAAAAGAAAGATTAGATTAAGATGAAGAAAAAGAGAAAATAAAAAGGTTATGATTTCCTAGTGAGAGAAAGACATGTGGTTTCTCTCTCTACTAACTATGAAAAATGGAAAACACACCTACACAAATGAGGTGGAATGGCCTTTTATAATAACGAGTAAATGTTTAGGAGGCCTTCCCCATTTGTATGTTCGGGACTAATTCCCGTTACATTAACAAAAATAATTAAGAACTCTCGACACTATTAAATAACATTTTCCACGAGCTTCATAACGATATATTATATGACCATCACTTTAAATACTTCTAACAATCTCCCCCTAAGGGGTGGTCATGTAATATGTGACTTCACTTCTTTGTTGTTGCAAACTTTGAAGCTCGATGTCTTGAGAGTATCTTCATAGTTCCTTTCATGACTTATGATCTTGGATCTTTGATCTTTGCCTTGACTTTATCTTGAACCTTTGCCATCTTGTGTTCTTGTATCTTTCCCCACATACTCGAACTTTGATTTGAGATGAAAGCTTGTTATCAATCTCCCTTGATCATCAGAGTAGCGGAAGTCTTTGTCTTTAGATGTTCTTGAGCTTTCTTCATTTGCATGAGCATGTGGTCTTGAATTACGACTCTTGAGGTTACGCCACCGTTTGCATTCCTCCGGTTTCCCGTTATACAATAAGAATACTATACATGTGACTAGGTAAGTTCAAAGAACTTCCTTGACAGGGTTTCCGACTGTGGTAGCCGTTCTCAATACTTGAATATATCGAAAGATAATTCATAGTAAGGAGTGAATCATGCAGTTCCATTCTGCTGATTAAGTCGTCAATTCAATTTCCTAGAACAAGTTTGAATCAATTAAGAATCAAACCATTGTTGCTTTCCAGTTGACACAAGTTTGATTCATATAGAATCTCACAAGTTACCTACCGCAGTGCTGTTTAATGATGACACTGGAAGGATTTCCATTCGTCACTATAAATACTAATAAGTATTACTCTGAATGTTCTGGCAAGATCATAAAGATACTGCGTAAAGACCTGGAACGAGTTTGAATCAAAACAGAATCAAACCACTGTTGCTTTCCAGTTAGCATATGTTTAATTCAAGTGAATCTTACATATGACCTACCGCAGTGCTGTTTGATGTTAACACTTTTTGGATTTCCATTCATCTCTGTGAATACTAGAGAGTATCACTCTGAATGTTCTAGCAATACCACAAGGATAGAGCGTAGGACTCTGTGAATTATCGCTTGTGTTCTAATAACGAACAATAATTGATATATGGAATAAGTGTCCTAATGAAATTTTTGATTAATCTCGTTGGCTCTAGACTCTATAAGTGCACGTTTGTTTAGTGATCGGAGGCTGGAGCAGGCTGCCACCTTTTCAATATCTACTATCTCGGAGTGAGAAAGTTGATAGAAATGAGTTGAACTCCGTGATAATAAAACAAACTTCTTTTGAAAGAAGCTTGAGTAGGCTGGGAAGGGTTGTGCTTTGCATTACTGGGTCCATGATGCTTTGTCTTCAATACCAGAAATCATCAACGTGATTCTGATAGTAGATGTATTGACCCGGTTTTTGTCTAAGTTGTATGGAGGGCTTCTTTCTTTACACCCTTTATCCTTACATTTCTTTTTCATTCTTCAACCCCTTCAATGCTTACCAAGACGTCATCACTAGCACGTTGTTGTGATTGTTCCAGTGCTAGCTTAAGTCATTAGTCGAAATTTTTCGCGTACACTCAACTACTCCATCTTTCCTAAGGACTTCTAAATTCTAATGGATTGTCCCTGGGAAGATCCCTCCGGTTCTGGTTCATAGGACGAATAGCTAACCACCTTTTGACACCAATACCGTCGTGAATTAATGTGTTGCAGGGTATAGATATCGTAACCAGAAAAACCTATTGAAAAGATAATCAAGATGTTGATGAAATCAATGTTTACACCATGAAAGTTTTCTATATCACCAAAATGCCCCCCCTACATATGTGCATCATAAAAAGAAAGATTTTTGCACATATTAGGAAGAGAAAGCACTTATATCAAATATCTTATCCATGATGAGACATTTTGAACACATTTTATCACTATTCTCCCCCTCAAAAATTGCATGTGATTGAAATTTTTGTGAAACTAGTGATGAAACATGAAGAGAATAATGTTCATGAAATCTTTATACTCCCCCTCGAAAAGAAATTCTAATTAAAATAGGGGAGTATATGAGCATACAGTTTTGAAATACCTTGAAGAATTATGCTCAAAACCGAGAAATTTGAATTTCCCGTTTTGAGAAAAAATGTACATAAATGAACATTTTCCTTGAGTTCATGAGCTTAAAACTTTGAATGTTTTAATATAAGCCCATGACCGAGAAAAATTAATTTCCTGTTGTTGAGAATAAGTCATAGAATTTCCTTTCTTTGGGGACTGGGTTATAGTCTGACATGTGACTATAAGCCATTATGAGAAGAAAGTAGAAAAGACATATTTTGAAAAACATTTTAACTCTCAATCGAACTTTATGTACGTACCCGTGTCGTTATTGAGCGACATTTCTAAGTACGTCCATATTATTGATGCTGGGAGACATGTCGGAGAAGAATATTTTTGGTATTTTTGAAAGTTTTTTGCATTATTTATTTTGTTTTTATAGGTTTTATATTTTTGTATTTGGTTTTCTGATAAATATATACAAGGTTACTGCGAATGTGCAAGACGTTCAAGTTCATCTGGAGTGTAACTACACGTACCAAGTCGATGAACCAAGAATTCAAATCTGTCTTGAGAAAGAGCTTTGGTGAAGATGTCGGCTAGTTGTTACTCTGTCTTGACAAAGTACAGTTCTATCATTCCTCTTTCCACATGCTGCTTTATGAAATGGAATCGGACAGCTATGTGCTTGGTCTTGGAGTGTTGGACCAGGGTGCAGGATATGGCTATGGCTGATTGTGAATCACAATAAATAGGTACTTTGTTAAATTGAAAGCCATAATCCGTGAGTTATGTTCTCATCCAAAGGACTTTAGCACTACACACGGATAGAGACACATATTCTGCTTCCGCGATGGACAACGCTGTGTAATTCTTGATTTCTTGAGGACCAACTTCCTAGCTTCTCGCCTAAGAATTGTGCTCCACCGGGAGTGCTCTTGAATGTATCATGACACCCTACATGGTCGACATCTGAAAAACCAGTTAGATTAAAACCAGAATCCTTCATATACCAGAGACCCATGTGAATGGTTCCCCGGAGATAACGAAAGATCCTTTTAACCTCCTTGAGGTGTTTCTCGGTTGGCTTAGCCTGGTACCGAGCACATAAACAAGTAGCATGCACAATGTCCAGTCTGCTTGAGGTTAAGTACATAAGGGACCCAATCATACCTCGGTATTTTGTAACATCTACAAATGTCCCTTTTTTTAATCCAAATCAAGCTTGTGTTTAGTGTCCATTGGAGTACCAATAGGATCACAGTTTTCCATTCTAAATTTTGTTTGAATCTCGAGCACATATTTGGACAGATCTATGAAAATACCACGGGGGGATTGGTGAACTTGGAGACCAAGAAAAAACGTCATTTCCCACATCATGGACATTTCAAATCGGCTTTTCATAAGATCGGCAAATAATATGGAATATTTTAGGTTTGTAGAACCAAAAATTATATCATCTACATAGACCTGAGCCACCAAGATGTCGTTGCCGTAGTGCTTCATAAACAACGTTGGATCAATGGTTCCTTTGCTGAAGTGATTTTGGAGAAGAAATGATGATAATTCATTGTACCATGCCCTCGGTGCTTGTTTCAAACCATACATAAATAGCCTTTTTCAACTTGTAGACATGGCTTGGATGTTCGGTGTTGATGAAACCTTCAGGTTGACATACGTACACATCTTCTTTTAATGACCCATGCAAGAAAGCCGTCTTCACGTCCATTTGATACACAGTGAACAATTTGTGTGCAGCGTATGCTAAGAAAATCCTAATAGCTCCCATTCGAGCAACCGGGGCGAAGGATTATGCAAAATCAATTCCCTTCTTCTGTTTATAACCTCTCACAACTAACCGAGTCTTATTCCTAATGACCGTTTGCTCTTCATCCATCTTCTTTTTGAATAACCATTTCAGGGTAAGGGGATCGATATTGTCTGGGCGTGGTACTAACTCCCATACATCAAGACGGATGAATTGATTGAGCTCTTCTTGCATAGACTCAATCCATGATGCGTCGGTCATTGCTTCTTTAACACTTGCTGGTTCCATTGTGCTGACTGATAGTGCATAGATACACATATCACCATCAGTACGCAGCTGATTTCTTGTCGAGAATGGTCGTGAGAGATTGCCAATCACTTGAACCAAAGGATGATCCTTAGTCCATTTGTGTTCATGTGGAAGAGTATGAGAAACTTGATGCGAGCTTGACGGATCTACATATGGTGTTGAAGGCTGAGTGGTACTTGTGGAAGCCGCAAATGGGTTAACAAACTCATGTTCGTTTAGCATCGCATTGTTCTCATTTTTAGCAACGATTTCATTCTAAAGATGAACATGATTAGGGATTTGCTGAAAATGTTGTTGAGTCGCTTCAGCAGTCTGAGAGGTGGTTGGAATGTTTGGAGTCAATATGGTTGAGGTTGACATAGATGGTGCAAAAATGGATGCCGTTGGTGTATATCGAATTGGAGGTTCTAGAACTACCGTAGCAGGTGCAGCCGGGGCATTTTGAGGAACACCAAATGACGAAGGACCCTCCATATATTCATCATAAATTGGCCCAAATAAAACTTCCAAGTCACGTTCCGAAGGTTGTAACGATGAGATTGTTGACGGTGCAAATTGAAGCGCGAGTCCTGAACTTACGTGGCCAAAAGTCTGACCTTGAAGCTCGGGATGTGAACTTCTATGTTGAGAGGCCATCCCCGAGAGTTCATAAAAGGTAACATTCATAGTCTCCATTACCTTTCTTGTCCTTCGATTATAAATCCTGTAAGCACAAGTAGTTGAAGAATAACCAATGAAAAAGCCAATATCACCTTTAGGTTCAAGTTTACCGATATCTTCACGATCATTCTTCGGATAACATAATGCACCGAAGACATGTAGAAATGATATATCCGGGTTTCTTCCATTAATGATCTCATAAGGTGTTTTGTTGAATTGGGTGTGAATAATGGAGCGGTTTTGCGTATAGCATGCAGTTGCTATAGCGTCGACCCAAAGGAATAACGGTGCACTGGTGGAGAGAAGCATCGTCCGAGCAGCTTCAACTAACGTACGATTCCTCCGTTCCACAACTCCATTCTGCTCTGGAGTTCTTACTGCTGAAGTTTGATGCGAAATCCCAACTTCGTCAAAATAAGCTTTCGACTGCTGATTGGTGAATTCTGTGCCGTTATCCGTTCTTACAATGATGACAGGGGCTTGAAGTAGCACTAATGTTTTCTTTAAGAAATTAATAATTACACCAGGGTTTCATATTTTGAAGCAAGAAAATGAACCCATGTGTAACGAGAATAATCATCCACAATCACAAGGACATACCGCTTTCCATTAATGCTTTTGATTCTCATTGGGCCACACAAATCCATATGTAGGAGATGTAACCTATTCGTAGAGTTTGGAACAGGTTTGGGTTTGTGAGGCTTCTTCTTACTTTTTCCTTGCTCACAGGAAGGACAAAGATGGTCTTTTGTATATTTGAACTTTGAAAGACCGGTAACGAGATCATCTTTCGCGAGTTGGGTGTTGGCATCGAAATTGAGATGAGATAACCTTTGATGCCATAACCATGACTTTGTTGATGTGGCTCGGGCCATGAGACAAATTGGAGAAGCAGCAGACATTTAAAAAAGATCAATGGTGTATAGGTTGGTGGTACGATTTCCTTTCAACAAATCAATTCCTTCAAGATCTCTTACAAAACATGTATGACTTCGGAAAGAAACCTCCAAGTCTGAATCACAAAATTGCCCAACCGAGAACAAATTGTGTCCCAAGCCATCAACAAAAGAGACTCTGGTAATGATTATATTTCCCCAATGATGGTCACCATATCATAGAATTGCTGCAACATGATCATTTACAAATCGAACGGTTCCCATGAATTTCCATACAAAGTTCTTGAGGAGGCTTCGATTCCCAGTCATATGTTTGGAACAGCCCGAGTCCAAGCACCAGAGACAAATTTCAACAGCCTGCCAATGATAAGAGAAGAAAATATTTTGGCAACCGATGAAATAGGTTCCTGTAGGGTTAAATGATAGTTAATCCTTATCACATACCGACACTTCACTATCAGTATGAGATCTACTAGTGTCGATAACTTTGCCACTACAGTCAAAATTTCTACAAGTTGGTAACCATTTAGAGGTGAATCTAGGACTACTAGGCTTAGCAAGACTTTCTGTGGACCCTACGTGCGTACTTTTTGGAACATACACCTTAGCCTTAGGAGTGCTATGTTTTTCACTGATTGACAGCTTGTCAATTCGAGTGTAACCACCATAATTCAACCCATTCATAGTCAAGCCACAAGCATCATGACTAAAAGTAAAGAAACATTTATTACATTTAACACAAACAACTTCATATTTTTCAATCCAAATAGCAAGCTTAAAGTTATTACATTCAAATGAATTAAGTTTCTGATTATGATTAAAAAGCGGTAAATTCCTAGGGTGTTCTTCTACTTCCACATTATTGATTTTGGGGCGACTACTTCTAGAGGCAAAAGGGACCTTATCATTCCTTGTATTGCTCGTAGGCTGTGGCCTTCTGCTCTTAGTGTAGTTGTTTATTCCTGTAGAAGAAGACACACGTCTATTAGAATTAGCACTTTTTAAATCAATGACATGTGGTTGAGATATAATGGTCGGTTTTGTCCTAATGCTTTCTTTACTTTGTTTGCTAGGCACAGAGGGAGAACCAACACGAAACATTCCTGGGGCAATCACAACATTTTTTGTTCCATCAACCTTGGGAAAAGGTGTTACAACAATACGAGTGGGTCCCGAGGTTGCTGGTTTCTGAATCATAACATCTATAATCGTACTAGGCTCAGAAGTCTTATCTTTTAATAAGGATTTTAACTTACAGTTCTCACAGATTTTATTAATAAGTTTCTAATAGATAGACTTACTTTGTTCAACAACCCGCTTATATGAAACAACAACAGATTCTAAATCTGCAATCTTAGCCTTAAGCTTCTGAGCATTTCCATCACTGGCACTCTCTAACGAAGAGGCCAAATTCTTTTCCTTAACCCCTCAAAACTGAGCATGCAACCGTGCAATAGTTTGTTGCATTTCATTGTAGGCTTTATCATACGAAATTTTGTCGTATTTGCATTCATCACATTTTTTGACAAATTTATTCCAAAGATTGGTAAATTCTTTGTCCTTTTTAATGACAACAGACTCCATTTTCTCTTTCGTACGTTCAAGCTCAGTTTGGAGGGTTTCGTGATTCGACACAGAAGTATCTAACGCGACAGGGCTGCTATCAACACTATCAGGTGCTTTAGAGAGGCGTTCAAGATCGTTTTCTAAAACTTTGATTTTATCAAGAGATTCATCAGCCTCCTTTTCCAAAGATTTAAAGTCTTCAACAAAGTTGGCTAATTCTTTTAGAAAAGCGTTTTCCAAATTGCTTATCCGAGCATCAACTTGATTAATAATCGGATTAATATCGTTTTGAAGAATTTTCTGGACCTCAATCTGAACTGGTGATGTAAAATTTCCTCCAGTGTTTTTGGAATTAACAACACGTTTAAGTATGACAAAGTTATCTTTTAGCTCGTTTAGAAATCGGCGTGTGATACTCGGTTTAGGAGGGTCATCAAACAATTCCTCACTTGGTAGAAAAATCATTTCAGTACTCGTTTAGACCGAACAAAAACAGCTGGAGGATTAACTTTCGGATAATAAACGGGTGTCACTTCTTTATCAAGCTTTTTCATTCTTAAACGAGTCTCTACTGCAAGATCAATAGTTTCCTCAGAATCATGCACACTAGGAGGATCATGCTCATCAGACAAGAGCACACTACCATTACATAGATTTTGATTTGTGGCCTGAACTTGCTTAAGATATCCGGGATTAGGAGGAAGAGGACAACCTAAAGCCAATTTGTATCGAGTGTAATTTATCTCATTCACTTTTGGTGCGAGCATATTTATCGTCTGCATAGTTTGGCCACGTTTTACCAAAAGGTTGTCTAATTCCCTAATCCTATCCTGAGCTTTGCAAAAATCCTCAAGAATCCCATCTTCTCGAATTTTGAAATCATGTTTCAGCTTTTTTCGTTCTTCTTTTAAATCCAAAATAATAGATTTTTCAGTTGAAGCTGTTTATTAAGAGAGGTGATTTCATCATTCAATTCGTTTATATTTTTAGCACTACTTAAGTGTAAGGCATTTAATTTCTTAGTTGTGCATTTTTCTTGATAAACCAATGTAGCATGAGCTTGCTCAAGTTCTTTAATTTTAGCCTGATGAATTTCAAAATTTTTCTCCCGTTCCTTATATCCCGCAAGCTCAGTGGTAAATTTGGCATTAGTTTCTCTAAACTTATAATTAACCACCGTAGCATGGTCAACATACTTAGCAAGCTTATTAAATACAGATTTATAATACGCATGGGTCGCATCAGGAAGGGTTGTAGGCTAGGCAACTTGATCCACACTAAGGTCCACACTGGGATCATTCGAAATAATATTACTATAATTCGTTTGATCCCCATGTGTCTCAATGTAGGGCTCAAGCATCTCAGTATAGTCCTCTTCCTGATTAGACGTACTATATATATCATTATCATCAAAGCGTGGGTGTACCTCAGAGGGACCGTCTGAATCATAGACAGGAGCGATGTCATCATGCATTCCTGAGGTAGATGCTTGCTGTAAGTTTGCCATCAAGATGTAGTTGGCATTCACTTCTTCTTCCTCATCATATTATGCTGCAGAAGCCATAAGATCAAATTCCTCAGCTTGAAGTGGAATCCCTGCCTCTTCCTTTTGTGCTATAAGAAGCTGAGTATGAAGATAAGCAACATCCCTCTTCTTTTTAGCTGTGCAATCTCGAGCATAATGACCAAATCCCCTGCAGTTGTAGCACTGAACCTGACGATTGTTGTTTCCATTTCCCGTACCAGTATTCTCAGCCCTTGCAGCCACAATATTTCCCATCTGATTACTAATCGTTGGCACAACAATTAACCCATTCTGACTACCCACATTCGGAACACTCGGATTCTGACCACGGTTTTGTCCATACTGATTTCCTACATTCCCAATAGTCTGCCCATCATTCTAACCATATTGTTGAAACTGTGTCCCCGTGTTCCCATCATCTACCAATTGGCGATCTGGATTCTCATTCATGAAGGGTTGAGCAATCTGCCTATTTCTAGTGTTCGAGGAGATTCTTTGATTGTTGTTGGTGGGGTTAATGGTAAATTTGAATGCCTTTGCAAGAAGTGCAAGACCAGTATTAATCGCATGAGTAGGATCGGTGATGTCATCAAAACAAGCAATGGGTTGTTTTAAGTAGTTCACAGCAGCAAGAAGTTGATATCCATAAGGGGTGAGTTGTTGTTGTTGTTGTTGTGGCATGAAGTTACTTGATGAGGGTTGATGGTAGGGTACCATGGGATATGACATAGATGACAGAGAATTTGCCATAAAAGCCAATGGATCTTGGGTTTTGGCACGTCTTTCAGCCCTAACTTCGTTAGCTTCATCTTGATTCATCTTCAAATAATCATATACTTGAGTGTAGTCCACGACATGAAGATCCTTGGTTTGATTGACAAGAGTGACATATCGTGACCATTCAGAAGGAAGATTATTAAGAATTTTGATGTTGGCAACAATTTGTGTAGGTTCATGTTTGTTTCTTCTAATATGATTCATGAGGGTTGAAAACCAATGATAGTAAGGTTCAATTTGTTCCCCTTCAGTAGACGTAAATTTCTCCCATTCACGAAGCAACTTAGTTTCCTTTTCTTGTAAACCTATTTCACTCCCCTTCATCATTTTCTGGATCCTAAGCCACATCTCGTGTGCGGTTTCACAACTATCGACTGCAGCATAAACATCTTCAGGAAGTCCTATGAGAATGACTTGAATTGCTTGATCATCGGCGTCGAGTTGTTTGGATTCAGCTTCAGTTAATTCTTCATCTGTTTGCTCAAGACTAGAGTCAGCCACTGGGTTAGCATTCGTAGGGTCCCTAGGCACAAGAATTGTTCTTTTAACATACGAACCTTTTTGAATCGAGTTGACAATCAACACTCCCAAAGGTTTACATTTTGCATAACGAAGGAGACGACTAGCCCATGTAGTGTAATTCTCCTTGGTAAGCATGGGTGGACGATTCTCAGTACCCGCAACATAAATATCTTGTTGAGACCTCATCGTAGAAGTCGTGTGTAAAACAGGATCTCAATTCGTAGAAAGCAAAGTGTTGTAGTTAAAAATCCCCTAAGATGAGTAATTCCACTAAGAATTTGAGAACGAGAAACCAAAAATTCTTCAAAAACAACAAAAAACAACAAAAATTGTCTGTCGCAATGTCTGAACCTGTCACAATGATTAAAACCTGTCGCAATGTTCAATAACTATCGCAATATGTGAACCTATCGCAATAATGGAACCTATCGCAATGTCAAGGATAAGAATCCTGTCGCAATGACTGACCCTATCGTAATGTTGAAACCAATCGCAATGTCAAAGATAATAACCTGTCACAATGAATGAAACAAGTAACTATCACAATGTCCCAACACAAAACTGTCGCAATACCTAACCAAATATCTATCGAAATCCACGTCGCAATCCCAATCGCAATAAAAAACCCTAAGTTATTGCGATGGGAGTCCTGTCGCAATCCCAATCGTAATCCAAAACCCTATGCGATTGCGATGGATACCAAGCACCAGGATCACAATAAGAGAACAAATCCGAAATATAAGGAAGAAAAATGAATGATTTGGACAAGAACAACCTGAATTTAACCAAATCATAGAATCTAAAATTCGACTACAACAAAGTAGAAGATAAATGGATCACTTGGATAACAAAAAACATGTAACACTCTCATTTTTCGTATCGGTACAGCGGAAGGGTCTTTCAGAGTGTTACGGGATAGCACAATAACTCCAATCATAGACAACACATAAAAATGGTTGTACAAGGTTTAACAAACATTCATTCGATAAAAAGTTTCAAAAGTGTACAACAGGTCCCAAATTATACAGGTCATTAAGATTACAAAACACAGATCGAATGAACATTTTTAATATTAAGTGTGGGCCATTAGAGTCGATCTCCATCCGGATTACCTTCAAGCACCTGAGATAAAAACATGCAAAAATCATATCAGCGAATGCCGAGTGAATTCATAGAGTTTAATGAAAACCGTTATATAAAAACAATCATTTAAAATCAGAACACAAGTATAATATCGGAAGTAAGTCCTCATATTGCTAGTCAGGCAATATATATCAAGCATACATCTGAAACCGTCCATGAGACCGTAGTCTCTATATTACCATGATAGGTAATATATTCATCGTAATAGCGTCGTTATCGTTTATTTAGATTATACATGTCGTATAGATTATAGTATCTGAATTAGGATTATTATTAGCCGCATGACATTGTTACCTTACTGTGAAAACAGCGGGCCGCGAACCCGACAAACAATTTGCCCATCTAAGTTAGCGTGTCGTCACAAAAATCACGCTATGGAATCTTCTCATACATAAATTCGCTTACCAATCAATGTGGTACGACGGGGATCAACCGTCAAGGCGCGAACTGGGGTGATCGTACCCAAATAGTACTATCAAATGCATAAGCGTCTACCAAAACCCGGTAGTTCACAATTCATGCTAATGGGACTTTAAGTGACATAACCTAACTACTAATAATCCTTTTAGTCTCGAATATAGGGTCATAGCATCATTCGGGTCCATATCATTAAGCATACAATCGGGACTACTTGTGTTCTATTTTTATAAAAATCTAGCATGTTATCTCCCTCGCGGGTTTACAAATCATTTTATAAAACATTTAAAAGAGTGCGAGGCTATGAACTCACGTTGTTAATGAAAGGCGGATTATCGGCTACGGGCGTGCTTCGGTCACGAAAACCTATATAAATAATAATTGGTCTTAGACTCAGTCCAATGACTTTTATCAAAATAACAATATACATATATATGATTTTTGTACATATGATGATGATCAAGTGGGTTTATAAATCCTTGTTTGCTCATTTTAGCGTTTACGTTTTAGTATCGTCTTACTAGTTAGCTAGTTTTAACTATTTAATAATTTTAAGTCCATTAAGCCTTTTATAAGTTCTTTAACTTGTTTTTACCCATTTTATACCTATATGATCAGTATATATACTTTTCATGTTGGGCCCTAATGGTTAAGCCCAAATAATTCTTTTTACAAGTTTTTATCTTATAAGTCCAATTATTAGTCCAATACGTTTATTTAGCTCGTAAATGTCTGTAATTCTTATAGTTCGGGTTTTATCGGTTTTTAATTGTCTTAGTTACTTATACATCAGTATATAACTTTTATAAACTTTACATTAGACGGGTTTGGTCGTCTAAGTTTTATTTGGCGAAAAACGTTAATTTCACGGCGATAGCCGAAAAAGTCGTAAAAATCAAGTTTATAGTTTTTATTACTTATAAATATTATTTTTACCACCATTTATATAAGTTACCCATTTAATTAACCTTTTATACATTTATATAAATAAGTTTTATAAGTTAGTGGGTTTATGTTTTACATTTTATACATTATAAAGTGAGTGCTTATATAATAATAATAAACATTATTTCCAAAATCTGATTTTTAACTTCACATTCACCATTTTTATCATATCTAGAGTTATACAATGACTTAGAAGATCATTTTTGGATGACAACTTCTTCATAATATGTGCTACATATAACTTAGTTATAGCTACTGCCCATTTTGAGTCTAAGTTGCCTTAACAGTCCCTACAAAACTGCTTATTCAGATTGTACCACCTAACTTGTTTTGATCATATCTCATTCATTATTTTGATTCCATTGCATGGCCAACTCTCACATGTGTATAACATCATCTACTTACTGTAAATAGATCAAACCATGCATTTTTATCAGTTCATCATTTAGTTATCTACTGTTTTTATACAGCCAACTAATTAGTCATGATTTTAGCTTCATTTCTTATGGTTATCATCATTTTTAAGCATGTTTATCAACACTTGATCCCCACACAACATTTTTATCATCATATATACATCATATAAATATACAAAATGAAAGAAAATACATTTGTTCTTTACAAAATAATAAGAGAAAAATGTAGAGGATGATCTTCTTTACCAATCCAAGTGGATTTCTTGTTTTAGGAAGGCAAGAACTTGATGAACACAACAAGTATCTCCAAGACCATCAAATATCAAGATCATATGTTGGAAAATCAGCCCTAGGACACAATCAAATCACCTCCAAAGTTGGTTATATGGCCACCAAATGATCAAGGCTTCAAGGAAACACCTTAATAGGACTAGTAAACATGTGGTTTGTAGCTAGAAAAGATCAATGAGGGTGTTTGTTGCTTGATTTGGGACGGCACAAAGGGAGGAGTAGAGAGTGTTTTAGAGTGGATTGCATGTAGGAAATGGTGTGAATGAAACAATTTGCTAGTTTTGATGTGAAGTGGAAAATGTGTTGGCTTAAAGTGTAAGCACAAGCTTACACTTGTGTAAACTTGTTAAATTGATGCCACCTATGTGTGGTGGTGTCCATAATGCCGTCCCATATAAGCTAGTGGGATGGGGCAAAGTGTTTTGTCCCATCTCACTAGTTTACGGGTATTTCTCGATTCTAGTTTTCTCGATTTGCGTGCCCTCGGGTCGTTTTACGAAAAACGTTTTTATAAATTATGAATCACCGTCACAAAACGAATCCAATAAAAATTGTCTCATCAAAAACGGAGTTCAAAAACGTAAATACGTAATCCTAAGGTTTCCGGTTTAGTCGTAAAAGACGCCAAATTATGCACGTAAGCCCAAATTTAAATCCGTAAATTGTGAGTTCGTCAACCAACACAAAAATAAGTTTCAAAATATTATACGAGAAAATATTTCACTACCTGAAAATGTTAGATTTGTCACAGCTTTTCCTCCTAAAAGGGATCAACGTCCTCGTGATCCATTTCATTTGGATGTCCGTTTCTTATAGAAATCGAAGAGGTGCGGATATTTCTTCCACATTTCATCCTCTCGTTCCCAAGTATACTCCGGTCCATGCTTTGAATTCCATCGGATCTTGACAATAGGTATCCGACTTTGTTTCAGTTGCTTTACCTCATGATCCATAACTTCTACGGGCTCTTCGATAAAATGAAACTTCCCATCTATTCGAACCTTACCTAACGGAATTTTCTCATCACCCACTGCTAGACATTTCTTCAGATTAGATACATGGAATGTGTTGTGAACACCATGAAGTTCTGGGGGTAACTCTAGTTTGTAAGCCACCGGACCTACTCTAGATAAAATCTTAAAGGGTCCAATATAACGGGGATTCAATTTTCCTCGTTTTCCAAATCTTATAACGCCTTTCCATGGCGATACCTTCAACATTACTCGGTCACCCACTTAAAACTCCATTGGCTTCCGCCGCACATCCGCGTAACTTTTCTGTCTACTACGGGCAGTCAACAACCTCTTCTTAATCTGAACTATCATCTCCGTAGTCTCCCGGATCAATTCCGGTCCCGTGAGCTGGGTATCCCCAACTTCACTCCAACATACAGGAGATCTACACTTCCTACCATACAAAGCTTCAAACGGTGCAGCCTTAATACTAGAATGGTAACTATTGTTATACGAAAACTCTGCTAGCGACAAATGTTTATCCCAATTCTTACCGAAGTCTAACACACAAGCTCTCAACATATCTTCTAGTGTTTGTATCTTCCTTTCACTCTGCCCATCAGTCTGGGGGTGATAAGCAGTGCTCATGTCGAGATTCGTTCCCAAAGATCTTTGGAGAGATTTCCAAAAATTCGATGCGAATCTAGGATCTCGATCTGAAATGATCGATACAGGCACTCCATGCTTGCATACAACATTATCAAGGAATATTCGAGTCAGCTTCTCCAGTGAGAACTGCTCCTTAACCGGAATGAAGTGTGCTGATTTGGTCAGTCTATCGACAATAACCCAAATCGAATTGTTTCCAGATGATGTTCTAGGAAGCTTGGTGATAAAGTTCATTGTAATTCGCTCCCACTTCCATTCAGGAATCTTTGGCTGTTGAAGTAGTCCTGATGGCTTTTGATGTTCGGCCTTAACTCTAGCACAAGTCAAGCATTGAAGAACATACATAGCTATGTCAGCTTTCATATTCGGCCACCAATACAACTTCTTCAAATCATGGTACATCTTATCAGATCCCGGATGAATGGAATACTTAGATTTATGGGATTCTAACATAACTAAATCTCTTAAGCCTCCAAACTTAGGTATCCACATACGACCTCTTAAACATTTCACTCCATCAGCTCTAACTTCTAAAGGATCTCCTTCTCCTCGGAACCCTTCATTAACAAAATTCTCCTTCTTACAAGCTTCTATTTGTGCATTTCTAATTTGCTCAGGCAAATTATTGTGCACGGTCAAGACTAGAGAACGCACCCTGATAGGCTCTCTATCTTTCCTACTCAACGCATCAGCAACAACATTGGCTTTTCCTGGGTGATACTTTATATCACAATCATAATCACTTAACAACTCTATCCATCTTCGTTGCCTCATGTTCAATTCCTTCTGGTCGAGAATATACTGTAGGCTTTTGTGATCGGTGAATACCGTACACTTGGTGCCATACAGATAATGTCTCCACAACCTAAGAGCAAAGACTACAGCTCCTAACTCAAGATCATGAGTAGTATAATTCTCCTCATTCTTCCTTAATTGCCTAGAAGCATAAGCTATCACTTTCTCTCTCTGCATCAAAACAGCTCCATAACCTCTAAGAGATGCATCACAATACACTACAAAATCTTCACTCCCTTCGGGTAATGATAAGATTGGCGCACTACATAATTTTTGCTTCAATGTCTGAAATGCTCCATCTTCATCACTTCCCCAAACGAAAGGTTTATTCTTCTGAGTAAGCTTAGTCAAGGGTTTAGCTATCAAATAAAATTCTTTAATGAATCGTCTATAATAGCCAGCCAATCCTAAGAACTGTCGCACTTCCGTTGGCGTTGTCGGTGCAGACCAATTCTTAATAGCTTCAACCTTTGCAGGATCAACATGAATTCCATCTCTGTTAATCACATGACCAAGAAATTGCACAGAATCCAACCAGAAATCACACTTAGAAAACTTAGCATACAACCTTTCATCCTTCAACAACTTCAAAACAATCCTCAAATGTTCTCTATGCTCATCTTCATTCTTAGAATAGATTAGAATATCGTCAATAAACACAATCACAAATTTATCCAAGTAGGGCTTGCACACTCGATTCATTAAATCCATGAAAACCGCAGGTGCGTTAGTTAACCCAAATGGCATTACTTGAAATTCATAGTGTCCATAACGAGTTCTAAATGCAGTTATAGGAATATCTTCTTCACGGACGCAAAGTTGGTGATATCCTGACCGCAAATCTATCTTAGAATACACACTAGATCCTTGCAGTTGATCAAACAAATCATCAATCCTAGGTAAAGGATATCGATTCTTAATTGTCAACTTATTCAGTTCCCTATAATCAATGCACATACGAAAAGATCCATCCTTCTTCTTAACGAACAAGACTGGAGCTCCCCAAGGCGACGAGCTCGGTCGAATAAAACCTTTATCAGACAACTCCTTAAGTTGCTCAGATAACTCCTTTAATTCAGAAGGGGCTAATCGGTAAGGCGCACGTGCCACCGGTGCAGCACCAGGAATTAAATCGATTCGAAACTCTACTTGCCTTATCGGTGGAAGTCCTGGTAAATCTTTAGGAAATACCTCAGGAAATTCACAAATAATAGGTACATCTTCCAATCGATTCTCCCTAGACTCATTCCCGGTCACTTGAGCTAAGAATAACTCATAACCGTTCCTGATGTACTTTTGGACTTTAATACATGAAACGATTTTCAAGCGGGATTCACCTCGACTACCATCAATTACTAACGTCCTATTCCTAAGAGGAATCTTAACCTTCTTCTCTCCACATAAAATAGTAGCATTATTCAACGACAACCAATCCATACCAATAATAATATCAAAACTACCTAATTCTATCAACATCAAATCAATCGGAAAGGAATGGTTCAAGAGATTTAGAGAGCATCCTTCTAATAGCTTATTAGTTTTCACTAATTTACCATCAGCCAATTCCACCTCGTAACTGGTACTTATCTCAACAGGTTTAATATCAATAAGGGCACTAAATTTAGTGGATACAAAGCTCCTATCGGCACCCGAATCGAATAAAGCAACAACATAATGATTGTTGAGTAAAAACGTACCGGTAACGACATTCGGATCCTCTTTCTTCACCTCAATTGTTCCAAGTTGGTAGATACCACCCTGGGGGTTTCTTCCAGGTACAATCGCTTTCAACTTGGGGCATTCCGATTTCCTATGACCTTCTTCATTACAGTTAAAGCAAATCGTTCCCTTCTTACACCTTTCAACCTTGTGTCCAATCTTTCCGCAATTTCGGCACTTCCAGCAGTCGCCAGGATGCCTCTTGTTGCCACACTTAGGACATCTATCATCGTTGCGCGGTGCATTGTTGGTAATAGCATTTGCATTCCCCTTTCTCTTGTTCTGACGGCGATTGAAATTCTTCTTATAATCACCTCTATCTACACGATCACCGTCTCCCTTTCTTTTCTCACCTACACGGGCTTCATCTTCCTTATCCTGAATTATCTGTCCAATGAGTTGGTAAGCCATTCGAACAGCATCATCAATGGTCAGTGGTTTCGATGATGTTACGTCCCCCCGGATATTCCTGGTCAACCCTTTCACATATTGCTCAATTCGGATCTCTTCGGGTTCAACCAATCAAGGACATAGCAAGGCCAACTCATGGAATCGATTCGTGTAACTATCAATGTCCACACCTTTCATTCTCAGATGAATCAACTCTTGTTCTAACCTAATAATCACACTACGAGGAAAAAACTCCAAAGTCATCCACTTCTTGATTTCAGCCCAAGGAGTAGCATTAACAGCATCAAGACCCATGAAAGCAATTCTCCCGTTCCACCAAGTCAACGCACGACCTTTAAGAGTAGCCATAGCAAAAGTCACTTTATCTTCTTCCTTACACTTACTAATCCTAAACACCGATTCAATCTTCTCAATCCATTGGCTTAATCCTACAGCACCTTCAGTTCCATTAAAAGGTAGAGGTTCACACTTCATGAACGTCACATAAGTACAGCCACCAACTTCAGGTGCATTCGTTCCAAGTCCTCCTACATTTCCTCCAGCATTGGCATTCACATTATTAGCATTCACATTCACATTAGTACCGCCAATTCCACTACCGCCAGCTCCACTACCGCCAGTTCCACTACCGCCAGCTCCACTACCGCCAGCTCCACTACCGCCAGCTCCACTACCGCCAGCTTCATTACCGCCAGCTTCATTACCGCCAGCTCCACTACCGCCAGCTTCATTTCTAGCATTTTTCATAAATTCAGTCATAGATGCGGTAACTTGCTCCGTAATAATCCTACGTACATCATCCTCAGTCACAGCCTTCTTGGGCGGCATAGTTCTATAATTTCACAATTTCAAAGCATTAAGCATTCATCCAACAAAGGATTCATATAATATGGATCGAATTCATAATCAAGATACAAGTAAGGCACAATATGGAATTCAAGACAAGATACATATTTCATTCGATCTGAAACAAAAGTATTGTCTTAGTACATCCATATCAAAGTTCTAACACTATATACACTCAAAATTCGTGCCAAGTCTACTACTAACAAGTCGGTTCAGTCAAAGCTACAAAAGCACAAAAGATATAAAGGTCACTACTAAATACATATTGGTCTACTGAGAACCGCCAGATGGTCCATCATCCATCATCTTCTGGATCTTCGCCGGACGATCACTAGACACATCTTCAGCTGGGCGCTTACGGATTACTCCTCTTTCAACCATGTCGGCATAAAATCTACTGTTCCATCCCACGGATATATTCAGCTCCTTTTCAGCTTTCTCACGCATCGCACGAGCCACACTCAACTGAATCTCCATAGTATTCACCTTTCTCTTCATAGCAGCATACTCACCACTTTCCAACACTGATAACCTCCTAAAAGCCTCATTCAAATCACGCTCTACATTACTCAAATCCAAACTAAGCAATTCTCGCTCTTTCTCGCCAACCTTAGTCTTCGACTCCAAATAAGCAACCTGAGTCTGAACAACACCTAATCCAACCTCTGTCACACAACTCTTAACACGGGAAGCATCTAGGTCACGTCTCAAGGCCCATGGTGCAAGACCATCAATATGAGTAGCCTCTCGAGTACTAGACGACTCTCCTATCTCACGTCTACGAGTATCAATACCATCAGTACCGTCAGGTGCATCGTCATTCTCATCCTCCTCTGATTAAGAATCAGATTCAGACGATTCAGACATTTCGTCCCTAGGTAACTCATCCTCGGAATTAGACAAACAAACTGGTGGGGGCAAAGGCTCGCCCTCTGGAACATCATACGGATAAATAAGCTCAGCTTCCTCATCGTCATCAACCTCAACATCTATACCTACGTCCTCCTCGACATCCTCGTCGTCAATCTCATCATCTAACTCATCTAACCCAATCTCATCATTGTTCTCAATATCAGCATTCTCAATCTCCACATTCTCATTACCCACATTCTCAATCTCATCCTCGTTCTCTACTAAGTCAACCTGAGGGGCAATCTGATCTCCTAGTCCTAATTCGGGCTCGGAATCCTCAAATGGTTCCTCCTCATCATCAATATCAAAATCTACTAAGTCTAAATAAGGATCATCTTCTATATTAGGTTCGGGAATAGCATGGTTTTCTACAGGAATATTAGGGTCAGCCATGACAATCTGCATTTATATATATATCTCGTATTAGGATAACATACTAGTTAAACAATTACATAATGAAATCACGATATATACATATATATAAATTAAATTATATATATCAAAATATATATCTTCTCAATAGGGCTTGTTGGTAACGTCGGAGATCTCTGGCACCGTTATAGTCAAAAGATTTTTCAAATATTTTCTCAAATGTTCATTGTCAAAAGATTTTGAAAAGTTTTGTTCAAAACCTTGGTTTTTAAAATCTTTTGTTCTCTACAACGAGAGCTCTGGTACCAAACTGTAACACTCTCATTTTTCGTATCGGTACAGCGGAAGGGTCTTTCAGAGTGTTACGGGATAGCACAATAACTCCAATCATAGACAACACATAAAAATGGTTGTACAAGGTTTAACAAACATTCATTCGATAAAAAGTTTCAAAAGTGTACAACAGGTCCCAAATTATACAGGTCATTAAGTTTACAAAACACAGATCGAATGAACATTTTTAATATTAAGTGCGGGCCATCAGAGTCGATCTCCATCCGGATTACCTTCAAGCACCTGAGATAAAAACATGCAAAAATCATATCAGCGAATGCCGAGTGAATTCATAGAGTTTAATGAAAACCGTTATATAAAAACAATCATTTAAAATCAGAACACAAGTATAATATCGGAAGTAAGTCCTCATATTGCTAGTCAGGCAATACATATCAAGCATACATCAGAAACCGTCCATGAGACCGTAGTCTCTATATTACCATGATAGGTAATATATTCATCGTAATAGCGTCGTTATCGTTTATTTAGATTATACATGTCGTATAGATTATAGTATCTGAATTAGGATTATTATTAGCCGCATGACATTGTTACCTTACTGTGAAAACAGCGGGCCGCGAACCCGACAAACAATTTGCCCATCTAAGTTAGCGTGTCGTCACAAAAATCACGCTATGGAATCTTCTCATACATAAATTCGCTTACCAATCAATGTGGTACGACGGGGATCAACCGTCAAGGCGCGAACTGGGGTGATCGTCCCCAAATAGTACTATCAAATGCATAAGCGTCTACCAAAACCCGGTAGTTCACAATTCATGCTAATGGGACTTTAAGTGACATAACCTAACTACTAATAATCCTTTTAGTCTCGAATATAGGGTCATAGCATCATTCGGGTCTATATCATTAAGCATACAATCGGGACTACTTGTGTTCTATTTTTATAAAAATCTAGCATGTTATCTCCCTCGCGGGTTTACAAATCATTTTATAAAACATTTAAAAGAGTGCGAGGCTATGAACTCACGTTGTTAATGAAAGGCGGATTATCGGCTACGGGCGTGCTTCGGTCACGGAAACCTATATAAATAATAATCGGTCTTAGACTCAGTCCAATGATTTTTATCAAAATAACAATATACATATATATGATTTTTGTACATATGATGATGATCAAGTGGGTTTATAAATCCTTGTTTGCTCATTTTAGCGTTTACGTTTTAGTATCGTCTTACTAGTTAGCTAGTTTTAACTATTTATTCATTTTAAGTCCATTAAGCCTTTTATAAGTTCTTTAACTTGTTTTTACCCATTTTATACCTATATGATCAGTATATATACTTTTCATGTTGGGCCCTAATGGGTTAAGCCCAAATAATTCTTTTTACAAGTTTTTATCTTATAAGTCCAATTATTAGTCCAATACGTTTATTTAGCTCGTAAATGTCTGTAATTCTTATAGTTCGGTTTTTATCGGTTTTTACTTGTCTTAGTTACTTATACATCAGTATATAACTTTTATAAACTTTACATTAGACGGGTTTGGTCGTCTAAGTTTTATTTGGCGAAAAACGTTAATTTCACGGCGATAGCCGAAAAAGTCGTAAAAATCAAGTTTATAGTTTTTATTACTTATAAATATTATTTTTACCACCATTTATATAAGTTACCCATTTAAGTAACCTTTTATACATTTATATAAATAAGTTTTATAAGTTAGTGGGTTTATGTTTTACATTTTATACATTATAAAGTGAGTGCTTATATAATAATAATAAACATTATTTCCAAAATCTGATTTTTAACTTCACATTCACCATTTTTATCATATCTAGAGTTCTACAATGACTTAGAAGCTCATTTTTGGATGACAACCTCTTCATAATATGTGCTACATATAACTTAGTTATAGCTACTGCCCATTTTGAGTCTAAGTTGCCTTAACAGTCCCTACAAAACTGCTTATTCAGATTGTACCACCTAACTTGTTTTGATTATATCTCACTCATTATTTTGATTCCATTGCATGGCCAACTCTCACATGTGTATAACATCATATACTTACTGTAAATAGATCAAACCATGCATTTTTATCAGTTCATCATTTAGTTATCTACTATTTTTATACAGCCAACTAATTAGTCATGATTTTAGCTTCATTTCTTATGGTTATCATCATTTTTAAGCATGTTTATCAACACTTGATCCCCACACAACATTTTTATCATCATATATACATCATATACATATACAAAATGAAAGAAAATACATTTGTTCTTTACAAAATAATAAGAGAAAAATGTAGAGGATGATGTTCTTTACCAATCCAAGTGGATTTCTTGTTTTAGGAAGGCAAGAACTTGATGAACACAACAAGTATCTCCAAGACCATCAAATATCAAGATCATATGTTAGAAAATCAGCCCTAGGACACAAGCAAATCACCTCCAAAGTTGGTTATATGGCCACCAAATGATCAAGGCTTCAAGGAAACACCTTAATAGGACTAGTAAACATGTGGTTTGTAGCTAGAAAAGATCAATGAGGGTGTTTGTTGCTTGATTTGGGACGGCACAAAGGGAGGAGTAGAGAGTGTTTTAGAGTGGATTGCATGTAGGAAATGGTGTGAATGAAACCATTTGCTAGTTTTGATGTGAAGTGGAAAATGTGTTGGCTTAAAGTGTAAGCACAAGCTTACACTTGTGTAAACTTGTTAAATTGATGCCACCTATGTGTGGTGGTGTCCATAATGCCGTCCCATATAAGCTAGTGGGATGGGGCAAAGTGTTTTGTCCCATCTCACTAGTTTACGGGTATTTCTCGATTCTAGTTTTCTCGATTTGCGTGCCCTCGGGTCGTTTTACAAAAAACGTTTTTATAAATTATGAATCACCGTCACAAAACGAATCCAATAAAAATTGTCTCATCAAAAACGGAGTTCAAAAACGTAAATACGTAATCCTAAGGTTTCCGGTTTAGTCGTAAAAGACGCCAAATTATGCACGTAAGCCCAAATTTAAATCCGTAAATTGTGAGTTCGTCAACCAACACAAAAATAAGTTTCAAAATATTATACGAGAAAATATTTCACTACCTGAAAATGTTAGATTTGTCACAAAACACGAACACATTTTTTTTAAAAACGTGAGATTGTTGATCCAAAACTCACGAATACCAAGAACCTAAAACCGCACTAAAGAGCTATCCACAAATCCCTTGGCGAATGATACCACTTGTAGGAAGTATACACACGACTAACCAAATACGAATAACATCATGGATTAGACAAAAAAGAAAGATTAGATTAAGATGAAGAAAAAGAGAAAACAAAAAGGTTGTGATTTCCTAGTGAGAGAAAGACATGTGGTTTCTCTCTCTACTAACTATGAAAAATGGAAAACACACCTACACAAATGAGGTGGAATGGCCTTTTATACTAACGAGTAAATGTTTAGGAGGCCTTCCTCATTTGTATGTTCGGGACTAATTCCCGTTACATTAACAAAAATAATTAAGAAATCTCGACAGTATTAAATAACATTTTCCACGAGCTTCGCAACGATATATTATATGACCATCACTTTAAGTACTTCTAACAATTTTGTATGTAGAGATAGTTCTCCAAAGGGTAAAAGTTATATAATACCATCATACTTATCAAAATGTACCGACTTTAAACACTTAAAATTTAATCGTCAGACATTACTAATGCACTTCAAATTAATTGTATACTTTACCAATATAACCTTAAAATGATGGTATTACCCTTGTCTTCTTTAATATGCTATATAAAAACCATAATGCTTCTCCGATTGCAATCTTTCTTCTTGCACGTGTTCATAAAAAGTCTCAACATCATGCATAGTTTGATTTAAGATTGGACTTGAAAATTAATTCTGTTGATCGCAGAAGTCAATGCCGTACAAATGGCTCAAAACTTCTGATGTAGTTTCGCTACAGTTGTAATTTGTGAGATAAACATTAGTTATAAGCTATTTCTTACCATGCTTATTTTCAGTAGTAGCACTAGAGGTCAAACAAGACAATAACATATGAATCTCATGTGTTTTTACAGAGAATATGTATAACTTCATAATGTACATGTGTAATATCTTATCTATTTTTTCAACTAAACAACGATTCATGATTCAGTTTGAGGACAACAAGAATTTTACCTTTTCGAACTCTTTTGATTATGAATTTTTGTTTGACAATAAGATAATAGAGACAATATTGCATGAGATTCATTCATTCATATGCTATTGTTATGTTGGATTTAAAGCAAAATGGTAGTAACTAGAAACGGTTCATGGATTTGTATTCATTTTTGGTGTCTATGATTCTGAGCTTATTGGTGTAGTTGGAGTTGCATATCCTTTAAAGAGAAGACATGGGTTGGATAGTTTTTTCAAACAATTAGTAGCAATATATGTAATTATGTTAAAAAAGAAAAGGCTAATGCAGTCATTTCAAGGTTATATTGGTAAAGTTTACAATCAAGTTAAAAGTTCATTGGTAATGTCTAGCGATTAAATTATAAGTGTTTAAAGTCGATACATTTTGATATGTACGATGCTATTGTATAGCTTTTACCCTTCTCTAAATATTAAGTATTTAAGCAACAATAAATCGTTCTTAATAGAGAGACTACAAAAACACATTTTAAATTCTTATCTCAAGTTTGTTAATAGTATGCTTCATAAGATATTAACAAATTAAAAGAACTTTAAGGTTTGTACTTTGTAGTATAAACCCTAATTCTTGCATCACCTTTTAAACAATAACCTTAGGAAAGGTTTGTATTACGTCAAGCTAGGAGGAACACCAAAACTACAATCGTCAAGCAAGGAAGTGTAGGAATTTAGAAAAACCCAAAATGTTTAAGGATTCGATTGGTTCGAGTGGAATAACCGAAAATCCCTAATGGTTTAGGGGTTTCAGTTGTTGGTTGTCTTGAATACCTTATAGGTTTGAACTATACTGAGTGTATGTTGGGAACTATTTCTAAAGTACCAAGTACTGTTAGTGTAAGTATAAGTACTGTTAGTGTTGGCAAGTACCGTTAGTGTTAACGCGGTACATAGAAAGTACCGTTAGTGTTAAGTACAAGTACTACTATTTTGATTATGAAGAATATATCTTCGTATAAGATATGTCATAGTTATAGTTAGAGTATATCTTATGTGATATACTTAATAGTTAAGAATATTGATAATATATCGTGTGTGATATATTTATCTTTATAGAATATTCTAATAGATTCTAGGGTTTCTTACTCTATAAAAGGAACATAGGTACGATGACATTTATGTACCTCATTCAAGTCGATTAATAAGAGAATCGAATAGTTAAAAGTAATTATGTTCTTCTGTGCTTTATAAGTTAGATTCCGCATAACTTATTTAGTTGAGTAAGAGTTCTCAAAGTGCTTTAGTTTGATTACAAGCTATTGTACTAATCTTCAACAAGATATAGATCTATTCAAAAGGATCAACAAGTTGTATCAGATCTTGTTGAGAAACTCTGAATAAGAAGAACATAACCCTAAACCCCACTCACACAAACTCAATGTCTCAATCCGGTGAAAACCCTCACTTGGGAGAAATTCCAGATCCTGATCGTATACCTCAAGAACAACCTCAAGTTGTGCATCCTGCACCTCCACCTACACAAGGAGCACAAGCTACAGATGCTGTAGTTACTCATACAACTACACCCTCTTCCCATACTCTCTCTGCTGTTAAACTTCATGTTCTCAAAAGTGATAACTATGAGACATGGGCAATGCAGATGGAACATTACTTGAACCACACAGATCATACTTTATGGCAGGTTATCAAGAATGGGAATACTCCTAAGAAGCTGTATTGGTTGCCTGATGGTACATGCTATGCTTTACCTGTTGTGACTGCTGAAGAGGTACAAGCAGAGATCAGAGAAAGAAAGGCCAGAACTGATTTGGTTGCGGCACTTTTAGAATATATCTTACCTGGATTTCATCACTTCAAATATGCAAAGGCTATGTGGGATGCCATAAAGCTTAGATTTGGAGGTAATGATAAGTCTAAGAAGATGAAAAAGATTGTTTTGAAGCAAGATTTTGATAGCTTCTCAATTTCCAGCTCAGAAGGAATCCATAGTGGTTATGGAAGGTTTAGCAAATTGCTAATTCAACTAGCAGTTCATGGACTAGTAATTCCTAATGAAGAAGCAAATCTAAAATTTTTAAGAAGTGTTCCACAAGAAAGGAAAGCTATGGCCATGCACTTCATCACAATGGATGATTTGGATACAATTCCATTTGATCATCTCTATAACAATCTTAGAGTGTATGAGATAGATGTAAAAGGCATTGAAGTGACCAAAGCACCAACAACAACAAAGTCTAACTTGGCTTTTGTGTCAGAAGGAAACATCAGTCTTTACTCTCAAAATACAGCTGGTGGATCAAGCAGCGGTACTTACTTCCAAAATACCGCTAGTGGATCAAGTAGCGGTACTTACTTCTAAAATACCGCTGGTGGACTAACAAGCAGTACTTACTCTCAAGGTACTAAAGGCAGTCCAAGTACATCTCAGAATTCACAAGGAAGATCCTCACCATTGTTTAGTGACAATGATGCCTTCTCATTCTTTTCTGGACAAGACAACAGACCTAGGTTAACCCTCAATGACTTGTTCCAAATGGATGATGCTGATGTTGAAGAGATGGATCTCAAATGGCAAGCTGCCATGATCTCAATGAGATCCAATAGGTTCTTCAAGAAGACTGGAAGGAAGATGACTGTTGATCCTAATGAACCATTAGGATATGACAAGTCTTATGTTGAATGCTATAACTGTGGAAGGAATGGACATTTTGCAAGGGAGTGCAATAGATATAAGGCTGATAGAAGCAGTCAAAAGTCCAAGAACAACTACAAAACCAGTCCAAGAATCTCTAAAAGCCTTCTAAAAGGAGATAGCAGAAGTCCTAATGGAACCAAAGCATTGGTAACTGTAGATGGAGTGGTAAATTGGGCTGAAGATGAGGAAGAAGAAGATCCTGGTCTGATGGCTCTCTCTCATGAAGATACTGAGGTACACCCTTGTTCAAAAGACTGTGTTCTTAAATTTAATAGTCTAAATGTAGAACTTGATGAACAGTATCAAAAGGTTAACACTTGTATTGTAGAAACAAATGCTTTTAAACAAGGTGTTTCTAAGTTGGAAGCAAACATAGTTTTGTATAAAAAAGGTCAACAAAACTATGAAGAGAAAATTAGAATTTTGACTCTTCAAATGAGAGAAAAAGATCTGGAAATTAAAGCTTTTGAAAAACAACTTGTAAAAGTAACAACAGAAAATGAAGTTTTAAAAGCCAGTCTTTTTAATGAAAGGGAAGTGATTAATCAATGGCAGAAATCCTCTAAAGGATTGGGTAAGCTGGTTAATTCACAAATGGGGTATTATGATAAAACTGGCTAGGTTATATTGAGGACCAACCTGGGATAACTTTAAGTGACAAGGACTTATCAAAGAGGATTTTTGTTATTTCTAATGTGTCAGATGATACTCCTGAAAATGATAGATATGCTGAAGGAATGAAGGCATTTCCTCCACCATTATCAGGAATTTTCATGCCCTCAAATAATGATGTAGGTATAGAGTTAGATGAGTCAAAAACTGTTAATGATAGTAAGTCAAATTATTCAAACTCTAGTACCTTGACCGAAGATAAACCTGTTGTGACCAAAAATATTATTTATCCACCTTTGATGAGCAATTTTGTGCCTGAAGGACATGTGTCTACAGCTAGTTCTACTCCCAAGCAGGTAAAAACTTCTAGTAAGGCAATGGATAATAATATACAACATAATAGTAATTCCAAGAGGGGTGGGTTAGGCTTTAAGAAATCTAAGTCAGAACAACCTTTTGGGTCTTCTTTAAGAAGAAAAGGATGTTATGTTTGTGGTAGTCAAAATCATTTTATCAAATATTGCATTTTACATCAGGATAAAATTGTGAAACAGAAGGCTGCACAAAAGGTCACAAAGAAAGGTAATGTGAAATATGCATAGGTTAATAGGCAGATGAGATCTAAAAATGACAAACCTAAGTTTGATCATGCTAAAAGGGTAGATAAACCGCATAAGGATAATAAGGTTAAACACACACTCTCTACCAAGGAATTTGTCCCAATAGCATTACTTATGAAACAAGGTCTAGTACCTTTAAAGTCTGGTAAACCAAGTACAGACAAGTCTAGAACTGCAAGTACCGCCAGACCAAATTCAAATACTACTGGTCAAAAGTCTGTCAAACCAATGTCCCATAAATCTTCTAAGAGTGTAGTTAAATATGCTAAAACACCTAGAAGTAAGTCTAACAACAAACCAGTGCAAATGTGGGTCCCTAAAAGAGAAAAACCATGTGTTCAAGCAAGTACTTCTAAAGCAGTACTTAAGTCAAAGAAGCCTAAATACATAGAATCACCCTATGTCTTTGACTACATAAATGAAACCATGAAGTAAAAGAGTAAGAGTAGCATCACTGGAAATACTACTGATAAGACTCTTAAGTATGTAGGTCCCACAAGATCCGAGCCAAATGTGGCTTGGGTCCCTGTTGAAAACTGATAAGTTTTGTGTATGTGTAGGGGCATCTAATTGATGTACTGAAAGATAAAGGTACTGTAGACAGTGGATGCGCAAGGCACATGACAGGGAACAATGATTTCCTTGCTGAATTTGAAGAATTCAGAGGTGGACCTGTAGCCTTTGGTGGTAGCAAAGGTAGAATCACTGGCAAAGGAAAAATCAATATAGGGAAGTTGGAATTTGAAGATGTATTCTTTGTAAAAGAATTGAATGAATTCAATCTCTTTTCTGTATCACAAATGTGTGATAAAAAGTACAAGGTGCTCTTTACAGATACAGACTACTTGGTGCTCTCCAAGGACTTTGAGATGCCAAAGGAATCTCAAATACTGCTTAGGGTACCCAGGCAAGAAAACATGTACACCTTTAATCTTCATACTATTACTCCAAGAGGTGGTATTACATGTTTGCTGGCTAAGGCTTCTAATGACGAGTCTAATTTATGGCATAGGAGGTTAGGTCATGTGAATTTCAAGAACCTTAATAGATTGGTTAATAAGATTTAGATTAGAGGGTTACCTAACAAATCTTTTCAAAATGATTTCACATGTACTGCTTGTCAAAAAGGTAAACAACATAGAGCCTCTTGTAAGACCAAGACTGTCGATTCTGTGACTAAGTGATAGTAGTAAAATTACACTCATTTAGGAAACCAAGGTAAAAGCGGTAAGTATTAAGCGTACGTTTAAGAAAACGTAACACTTATGACCCTTTTATGAGTTCGTTCTCGAGGAGGCTTAATGTGTGTGTTAAACTTGATGGTGTTTGAGATTAATATTGAGAAAAGAAAGGGGAAAAGAAAATGATGACGGTTACGATTAAAATTAAACTACGACGAATGATAACACGTAAAACGTAAAAACATGACGAAATTTAAAAATTACTCTAAAAATTCCTAGAAAATCATAATTAATTCCTAAAAATCCAAATAGAGTTTACAAATAATCAAAACTTTTACAAACCTTTTATTTAATTAATAATTATTTTTTTAATGCTAATTAAAGCCCTAAAAATCAATTAAATTAATAAAAATCCCAAATAAAGTTTTTTCAATTTGTAAACCTCCAAAACAACTTAATTAAACTAAAGCGTATTTTTGTAAAATTTAAAACCAATTAAAACGATTTAAAATGATTAAAAACTAAGAATAAATATTAAAATAATATTAAAAATTCAAAATATATAAAAAATTCTAAAAACTTGCAAACTAACTTATTTTAACTTAATAAAACCAGAAATTAAAGTGAAATGACCTAAATACCCCTAATGGGCCTCCAAATGAGCCAAAAATAAAAACAGTCCAAGTTAAATGGGCTTTTTGGCCCAATAAGCAAAAAGTCAACCAAATAAGCCCAAAAGTTCCAGTTTAGCTTAAAATTGAATTTTAAACAAAAAACTCTAAAGGCCCAAAAGTTGAAAGTGAGCTTATCACAGCTTATCAAACACCCAGCTTATTCTTAATGGGCTTTTTGGCCCATTAAGCCATAAGCTAATGCCATAAGCTAAAATCTCACACACATCCTTCTCTTAAGTTTATAAAGCAGTTTGTAAAAAGAAACTTTGAAAAAGCTCAATAAATAAGCCTGAAATAAGCCAAAGCTCTCTACAAAAAACAACAAAATAGTCGTTTTTGAGTTCTAGGCTGATTCAAGAGCTGATTCAAGTTGAAAAATGTTTGAAATGACTTAATTAAGCTAAATAAGCAAAATTATTTTCAATAAGCACACTTAATAAGATGAAATGATGAATAAGCACTTTTGGAAAAAGACAAAGGAGTTCGTTTTCTAGCAAAATCTTGAAACCAAAAGCTGTAAACTACAAGATAAGCTAATGTGATGAAAATATTAAGATCTATCACAAAAATAAAGTTGTTGCACAAAGAAATAAGCCAAATTGGCTTATTGATAAGCTGAACACAGATTTGTACTAGCAGTGGCAAGCAGCAGTGGGAAAGGAGTTCCCACTGCTTGAACTCAAAATGTTGGTTTTAGCCTGTTTTAGTGGATGTTTTTGGATAATATTGGCACCCCTACAACCAGTGAGTTGTAGGGAGTCAAGAATAAGCAAATAAAAAACAATCCAACTAGCCAATTAGTACAGTATAATCCAATAGTGCACATACATGAGAATAAGATAGGTCTGATGATTAAAGCAGTTGTTTAAGCAAGGTTAAGCCAATGAAACTTTACCAAATGCATACAAAAGCAATAATTAACTTAATCAAGCCTAAATACACAAGTTTCATGCATTGGTTAACAAGTTTAGAACTAGTATAAGCCCTATGTGACTTTACTGATGAAGACAGTGAACACAAAAAGAACCCTTGCTGATGCACTTGACAAAAAGTTGAGTTTCAAATCCACAATTCAACTACTCAGGTTGCATAAAATTTGGTTTTTCAACACATAACCCTAGATTTATACCCTAGGTACAAAGATGGCCAATTTCAGTTCACAAGCACCTAAAAAAACTTTGTTTAGGACAATGATTCAGATTTAGTGTTTAAGTTCACAAGTTATGCAAGTTTCAACTTAAACATACCACCTTAGTTGAACCAAACACAAATGAGTCCTTAATACCCACTCAAGTGTCACTAGCATGCAATCCAAAACACCTTTTTAAACTTGAAATCAGATTTTTAACAAAGCAAAAACGTTTTTTAAACCAAGAGAAACTTAAACAAGTATTAATCTAACACCACAATGAACTTAGAACCAGATTTCATGCATCAGGTAACATCATATCGTAGTAGACACCATTTTCACTTAGCACAGATTTGTTGAAAAGTCTTAAAAAAGAGAAGAAATGCAAACCTCAGGGATGTACTATCTACACCCCCGAATTTGGAGCTTATGTTCTAGCTTAAACAAGAACAAGCTTCCAAAATACAACCCTGCTAAGTATAAACAAGGTTAAGCAATAACAAATATCTATAAAAATGGAGAAGTCTTGGTGATTTTGAGTAACCCCACAAGTTTGCAGCCCAAACTTATGTACCCACTACACCCTGATTATCTCAATCATGGTGCTATGGTCATACATACTTTCAAACTCAAACCAAAGGGAATATTCTATTTTCAACCAAAGAACTCAGCAAACAATCTTTTAACAGAACTTGAAAGAAAAAGTATGAAAAAGGGAAATTTTTGAAAACGGATTGAAACACAAGTAACAACAATAGCATAAAAAGTAAAAGGAAACTTGGAATTATCTTTGTCAACAATCAAAACTCACTTTTCATTCATAACAAAAGTGGATTTACAAGTTGTGAGCCATAAGCAGAAAACCCAAGAACAAGAACAAATGTAAAACCCTAAACCCTTTATATAGAGGGTATCCACGTTCTAGAATGCTGAAAAGGAACTAGAAACCCTAATGTTGAAGTTCCAAATATGCCATTGTGAGTTTGAATATGTTGACCCTTCTTGATGCATCATGTGATCCATTCTTGTTGTTTTGTGGATGGCCAACAGTGTAGAAACAATCTTTGACGTCTAATAGATGCTTAGGAATAAAGCTATGTCTTGGGACGTTAATTCACTGGCATCTCTTGTTTGGCAGTGAAAAGTTGGGCAGGGGAGGTTTGAGGTAGCATGTGAGGTGATGGTGATGGATGTTTAAGAGTGGGTTTAGATTAAGTAAACCCTTAATCATAATTCTGGAAAAGAGTAGGGTTTAATTTCAAAGGATTAGTGAAAGCCCAATTTGTGTTCTTGGTGTTAAGAACACAGTTTTGATCCATTTTAGGGGTAATTAACATGTTAACCGCCAGTTTTTATATTAATTAAACATTTGAAAATTTAATAAATATAAAACGGGTAGTGGAGTGTGAGGTGACTGAATGGTGAGATGTGATTGGTTGATGGGGTGAGTGGGGTGAGGTGTCGTGTTGTGGTTGGTCTAGGTTAGAATGGTGGTCGGCCATCTTTGGTCCCTCATTTCCCGAGTTGTTTTCATTTTGAGTTTTTAGCAGCCAAACCTTGTTTCCTTTGTTAAATAAGTTCCAAAATTCACACTTTGGCCACCAAATATTTTCCAAAGTGTTTTAAAAGACTTGTTTTGTAATTTCATGGTATTTGAAGGGTTATTGTTGGGTCTATTAAATATAGATCTTGCAGCCTGTCAGGACCGGTGAATGACTTCTGTAATCACAAGTCAAATCACAAAGAGACTCTATACACAATATGAATGTAGAATATAAATATAAACAAGAGAAACAGAATAACTATGAAGACTTGATCCTTTCTAAGGATTTCTAATATTAATAAAGACTAGAACTACGTTTTGTGAAGGTGTGTCTAACCCTTCTGCCTAAGGTTCCTTTTATACTACAAGGAAACCCTAATACAGCTTACAAGAAAACGTGTAAAACTGATATGCATATCTTCTCCTAATATAACTCATGCATATCCTAACAGAATATTAAGTAAATAATAAAGTTTGACTTTGACTAGGACCAGGAGCAGGACTTGCTCCTACTACGACTAGGACCAGGAGGAACTACATACCTCCTAGTCTACCTATTACATATAACTATTACAATGGTCCTAACAATCCTCCCCTAAACTTGAATTTGACCTGTTGAGTTTAAGTTTCCTGGTAAACGTGCAAAGAAAGCCCGAGGATTGTATCAGCAAAACAAATAGCAGCATCAATAAGATAAAAATCAGACGAACAGCCGCAACATGAAACACTAGAAGCTTCTCCAAAGCTTGTAACAAATCAGCATCAGGTTGAAACTTTCAGCAACATGAGCAGATTTGATGAGCCTTTACCAAGTAGCTGCTCGCTCTTGGGCTAGCTAGTCATTCTGGTGGAATAAGCATCACCCTGGGAGACTAGAACCCAGCCCAACTCTTAGAACGTGAATCAATGGTGAGTGGGGGTACCCTGATGATTTTAGGCAAACCATCACAGCCGTCAACGGATTTGATGCGTCTTTACCAGAAGCCGTACCCCTCTGGACTCGCCAACTCTTAGCAATAAAGCATCGGTGAGTTGAACACCCTATAGCTTTAAGCAAGCTATTACAGCTATCAACGGATTTGATAAGATCTTTACCAAGAGCCGTACCCCCTTGGATTAGCCACTTTTCAGTCCAATACTATGGCAAGTGAAAACCATCCAGTTTTAGGTAACCTGGCAACCATCAACGGATTTGATAATCACACCAGGAGCCGTACCCTCAAGGTGAATCAACTTTTTCTTGTCGATGAGACATGGTAAGTTGAGAACCATTTGTTGTGTGGACCACGTCCAACACCAAGTGAAACCAAGTACCAGAACAATCTCAAACCAGGAACCACATTTTGAACCAACCAAGGGATATTATGTACAAGTATAAAAGCTAAACTGTGTTAAAGTATAAGCAGATATTATATAAAAAGTGATTTTTTTTTTGTTTTATTATTATTATTATTTTTTTTTATTAGTTTGTGTGTAATGTTTTTTTTTTTTTTTTTTTTTTTTTTTTTTTTTTTAACTAGAAAGAATAAAAGTCACCAATCACTATACATATTGGTGAAAAGAATCAAAATAAAAACAAAAATCAAAGTATAACAACTTACAACCCATTCACCTTACACACCAGAAGCTGCCTTCTTATCCGCCAACAACCGTGCTTGAATACCCTCAACCAAAGATGTGGCCATACTCGACTCATTCCCAGAAGGAGCAGTAGAAATCTGCAAATGACTTTCCAACATTGCTTCCATAGAAGAAATAGTCAAAGGATACACAACATCCGTCAACATAAACGCCACATGACCAGAACCTAACTCTAACACATGGACTCCACATCCAGCATAGAGCTTCCAGCGAACAATCTCCCATTGCATTTGATCCTGCCATACGCCCAAAGGAGTAGCAGATGGAGGAGGATCCAACATAAGCTTGAGATCGGCCCAAAGACGAATACCAGGCCAGGAAGACACCGCCATCGGGTCAAATGGCATACTAGAATCAACAAGCCCAAACAACGCCATAAGATCCATTCGGTCAGCCCATGATAACACACCCTGCAAACCCGTGACCATTCGCACAGTCCCATCACTCAAAGTTATCCGATGGGAGACGCCACCAGGAAGTGTTGTAGACCGCTCAACCGAATAACCCGTAATGCTTCCATTGCCTAAAGGTAAGTCAGAATCGCTATCCGAAGCTGCATTAATTAAGTTTTCAGGATCACGTTTCTCAAAAGGAACTGATTTACCGCGGCGAACACGACGAGTAAGTTTCTGGCGAGTGGAACGTCTAGGCGTGGGAGCCGAAGGAGTGGATTCAACCTTCACCTGAACTTCAGCAACAGCAGGAGAAGCAGTAGTAGTAGACTCATGAACATGTCCACCCAAAGAACCACTAGGAGCTGCATCAGAAGTGGGATTAGGTTGTGTTGCAGAAACTTGTGGTGAGGAAGATGGCACATCAGATGGAGCATCAGCAGGTATGGTGGAATCAACAAAAGTGCTTGCAGGAACAGGAGTGGTGGTAGAAGAAACCGGTGTGGTGGTGGAAGCATGAGTGGTGGTGGTTGTCACAAAGATGGTAGTAGCAGGACCAGTAGTAGAACCAATAGGAGCAACCAAGGGTGTAGTAGAAGGACCAACAGAAACAGCACCAGAACCAGAAGAACTACCATTGGAACCAGGAATGGGCACCAATGAAGAAACAGTAGAAGGAGCAGGCATCGAAGCAGTCACACCACGAGGATGGTAAACAAATTTTTCCGGTATAGGTTGACTCGCACGCCTTACCATATTTTCATAAAGTTTCTTGAGCTCATCAAAAGTCAAAGCCCGCACCCGAGCCCAAGTCCAAGGAGCATTGAAATGAGCAGCAGATTGAAATTTGACATAACGTTGCATCTGCTGGCGCTGCTCAGCCTGAGAAAGAGGTCTATTCCTACGCTGTTTCTTGAGTTCCTCAGCAAGAGTCAACTGATGCTTACGCATCATTACCATAGCACGCGGAATACAGTTGTGTTCATCAACATCATCACCCAACAAATCTTTAAACTGAGCATAATCCCGAGTGAGAACAGTTAACACTTGCATCCATTCGCCATCAGTCCAGTGCATAGCATCATGCTGAATTTGCGCACGCCTTCGCTCACGGAGCTCTTCCTCAGCAGCAATGTCCTCCGCACCAAGCTCAGCCTGAACCCGACGAGCAGCCTCTTCACCTAGTCTGTCTTCTTCAAGCTGTCGACGAGAGCGCTTGCGGGTGGGAGATGGAGAAGCAGTCATTGGAGCTTTGCCCTTTGGATCATGAGAGGTATCAGCATGAGAACCAGCAGCAGCATCAGAAGTACCACCCATAGAAGTGGGAATAGCACTAGAAGAAGGAGCATTGGAGGACATTGGAGGACCCGGCAGATCATCATAAACTTTATCAGCAAAGGCAGCCTTTGCCAGCAATGTCAAGCCATCCTCAACATTCTCCGAACCCTCATCCTCAGAATCGGAAAGAACCACATGCTTCTTTCGACGACGCTGTTGATTCTCCAATACCTTTATACGATCGGCCAGAGGAAGAACAAACTCCCGTGTGAGCTTCCGATGTTGGTTCAAGTCAGCTTCCAAGCAAATCATCCTCTCATGGTACCTGTGCATAAGATCTAGCAAAGATGTCAGAGTAGTAGGCTCCTCTGCCTGCCCACCAAGAGAACTTGGATCAGGGAAAGCATCACGGGAGCCCGAAGCAACATTGGGGTCAACGTGTGGAGAACTAGCAGCAAGGGGATATCAGTCGAGTGTGGGGCAGGGCTAGGAGGTGGAGTCTCCACAAATGGAGACCTGTGTGGAGCTGAGGAAGGACCAGCCTTGGGAGGGGATGGTTGTTCAACCACCACCTCCTCAACTAGCTCCTCCTCTACCACAGGAGTGGCATCACCAGCAGGAGCCTCCTCCTCCTCCATGGGATCATCATCTAACACAACCAACTCAGGAGCCTCCTCCTCCTGACCTATAGGACCCTGAGCCAAACCCATCATGGCTTCAGTCAGGGGCCTCCAATACCCAGTAAACCCATGCATCATGTTGTAATACACTTTTGCTGTCAATTTAGATGGTACATGCTCAGCCCTATCACGTGGAATGCAAACAAGTATTTCTTGAATAAACCTAGGGTACATAAGAATTTTTTTCCTAGAACCAGCAGTTGACAAATTACTAGCCATCCCCTCAAAGATATAATGTGAAAAGTTAAACACTCTACCCTGGGCTAAACATATAAGACCAGTAGCCAAAGGAGTAGGGAACGCATCCCAACTCCCTGACTTGGTACTCAAACAATGGATTAAATAGTGAACCAGAAGCTTCCACTGAGGGGAAAACCTATTCTTTTGGAAGTTAAACTTCCCCCCATGTTCATAACCTATGGCAGCCATACCCTCTAAGACTTCTGAATTGGGAAGTGATACAACACCCCCCTCATCCTGAAGATGAAGAGAAGAGCGAATGGATGCTTCAGTGACCACATAAGCACGTCCATCTATGGTAGCATGGATTGCTCGTGGACGTCCAGCCACATTCACAAGTTCAGCAGACGCCCAAAATTGACGTACCACACTATCATATATGGTAGGACAAACAGTAAATGCATACCTTAAGTTTGAAGCGTCAATAAACTCCAAGATATCAACAAAATGTTCACTATTAGGTCCATCACCAAGATAAGCAACACGATTATGAGCAGGTTGATAAGCAAGAGCAGCCATGGATCTTGATGAATGGATTGAAGAAGGATTTAGATTGGGATGAGAGGAGTAGAAGCGGTTTTTGTGTGTGTTTTAATTGTAATGAGTGTATGTTGACCATATAGGAAGAAAATAGTAACTGTTCATTGACCCCTATTAATGGGGGGTTGCCCTTTCAAATTAAGCCATAATGGCATACTAACCACTTGCCCTTTTTAACATAATAACTTACCCCCAATTTATTTGGTGAATTCAAACTTGTAAATATCAGTATTGGAAGCGTTGACCAAAAGTCAAAGTGCACAATAGTCAGACCAGGAGCAAAACGTGATTAATAAAGGACAAAAGGAATGAACAGTAGCCAGACCAGTACCAGTACCCATAGCCAAACACCACTAGACTTGGAAGGATTTGAGACTACCAGAAGACATCCAATCATGACTAGAAGCTGACCAAATAGGACCAGAAGCCAGTCATGTAAGGCCATATCCATCAGTAGAGATCAAAAATCCTCCATCAGAAACACCACACACCACCATAACCAAGAAATTATGTTGTTAAATCCTACGAATACGTTAGACGGTCCTAATATATACACAAAGCCTCCCCTTAGGCTTTGCCTCCCCTCAATCCTAGACTTCAAGGATTGACCATCCCAATATGAACCACCAAGTGGTTAAACCGAGGACCATCAAAAGCTTTAGTCAGCAGATCAGCAACATTGTCATCCGTATGAACTTTAAGAACCTGTATCAGCTTCTTCTCATTGGCATCGCGTATAAAATGATGCCGAATCTCAATATGTTTCGTCCGCTGATGAAATACAGGATTCTTCACAATACAAATAGTGCTTTGATTGTCAATAAAAATTTTTGTATTCATAAAATTGAACCCATAGTCCAACATCTGATTTTGGATCCATAAAACTTGACCACAGCAACTAGCAGCAGCCACATATTCAGCTTCTGTTGAAGAAGTAGCTACTATTGTCTGTTTCTTACATTGCCATGAAATAAGCCGACGACCCAAAAATTGACAACCACCAGTAGTTGACTTCCTATCATTATTAGCACCAGCATAATCACTATCACTGTATTCTTCAAGTACAAAGGGGGATTCTCTAGGATACCATAGACCCAATTTAGGTTGAGCCTTGATATACTTGAAAATCTTCTTTACTGCATTTAAGTTCGAAACCGTTGGAGTCACCTGGTGTCTAGAACAAGCACTTACTGCAAACATAATATCCGGACGTGATGCAGTCAAATACATGAGGGAGCCAATCATAGACCTGTACATATGAACATTTACGGGTGGATCTGGCTCATTCTTAAGTTTAATTTTAGCAACTTCATAAGGAGTTGCTGCTGGTCGAAGAGGATCCATGTCAAACTTTTGAAGAATCTCATGAACATACTTATCTTGACTGATGAAAATCCCATCCGATTGTTGCTTGACCTGAAGACCAAGGAAAAATGACAGTTCTCCCATGGCACTCATCTGAAATTCGCCTTTCATCAAGTGTTCAAACTCATCACACCACTCCTTCCTAGTAGAACCAAAGATAATGTCGTCCACATAAACCTGAACAAGGATAATATCCTTGGAATTCCGCCGAAGAAATAGTGTTTTGTCAATAGTACCTCTTCTATAGCCATTCTTTAACAAGAAAGTGGAGAGACGCTCATACCAAGCTCTAGGAGCCTGATGTAACCCATAAAGAGCCTTGACCACCTTGTAGACTTTCTTTGGATGAAGTGGATCAACAAACCCCTTAGGTTGAGTAACATACACTTCTTCGTCAATTTTTCCATAGAGAAATGCACTCTTGACATCCATCTGGAACACCGTAAAGCCAACATACGAAGCAAAGGCCAAAAACAGACGAATGGCCTCAATCCTTGCAACAGGCGCAAAGACTTCAGTATAATCAATGCCCTCAATTTGAGTGTGTCCTTGTGCGACAAGCCTAGCTTTATTTCTGACAACAATTCCCCGTGCATCCTTCTTGTTCTTAAGAATCCATTTGGTATTGATAGCTGTCTTCCCATCTGGTAAGTCAACCAGAACCCAAACATTCTGAAACAAGAATTGCTGCATTTCCTCCTGCATAGCCTCCACCCAACTTTGATCCTCAAGAGCATGAGAAACAGACCTAGGTTCTACCTGTGAAAGAAAACAAGCAAACAAACAGTGTTGAAAGTCCGTATGATTATTACGCTTTTGATCCTCAATATAGCCCACAAGAGCATGATGATCAGACGAGGCCTTCTGCTGCATTCTGCGTGTCTTGACGGTAGAACCAGGATCTCCAATAATTTGAGTGGTGGGATGGTCTTTATGTGATTGCAAGACTGGATTGGAGGAAACCTCCACTTCTGGTGCCATGTTACCCAGATCACCAACGAAATCAGCATCATATGAAGCATTTTGGAAAATCCCGTCTACTGGTTGTTTATGTATATCATCCAGCTTGGTAGAAGACTTCTTTTCATGATTCCCCAAATCAGAAGGACTGGAGAAACGTGTATTTGAAGCAGATTCACTAGCCGGAGTACCAGCAGGTGAGTGACTAGCACTAGGAGCAGAAGCTGGAGTACCAGGAGCAGCTCTGTCAGTAGGCTCAACCAAGGGAAACTCAAAACTACCTTGAGCCGCCGCTGTAGTAGCTTCTTGTTGTTGCTTTAGAAGAGTATCAAGAGCTGCTTGGGAATCCTGTACTTCCAATGGAGTTGCATCACTAGGAGGAGTAGGAGAAACCGTGGTGGAATAGGATGGAACCACAAAAATGTCATCCTCATCATCTGAATCAGAAAGACTAGAAGGAACACCAGTACTAGAAGTTGCAAACACTTGTGGTCCTGCATCATGGTTAGTTTTGAAACGAAAATATCCTAACGAATCACTAAGATAATCAAGATCAAAATACCATTCTGGACCTGTTCCTTGAATGTTTGTCTTCTCCTCAAAATACCTGAGATTAATAGTTTCAACTATCCGTTTGGCTTGAAGATTGTAGACACGATACGCCCGAGAATGAGCTGAATATCCCACAATATATCCTTCATCAGCCTTGCCATCAAACTTCCCCAAATATTCACTAGTATTCAGAATGGTGACTGGACACCCAAAAGGCTTCAAATGAGCAATATTTGGAACTTTGCCCGTGAGCAGCTCATAAGGTGTTTTCTTGTGTGGATTGGTAATAGACACCCTATTCAAAACATAACTGGCCGTATTAACAGCTTCTGTCCAGAACATGGTTGGAAGCTTGGAATCGGCAAGCATAGTTCTTGCTGCTTCTATTAGTGTCCGGTTCTTTCTTTCTGCCACACCATTCTGTTGAGGAGTCCTAGCAGCACTATAATCTCTTTTGATGCCCTTAGCATTGCAAAGTGCGATGAGGTCTCTATTTTTAAACTCGGTTCCATTGTCGCATCGAATACCTTTAACTTTCTTGGACAACTGATTCTCTATCAGGCTAAGAAAATCTCGAAGAATTGAGTAGGTCTCACTTTTGGTAGCCATGAAAAACACCCACGCAAACCTGCTATAACCATCAGTCACCACCAAACAGAATTGCTTGTGGTCTATGCTTCTGATGGAAGTAGGACCAAATAAGTCCATGTGTAGAAGCTGCAATGGTTCAGTAATGAGACTTAAAGCAGTAATGGCCTTGAAGGATGCTTTGTGTTGTTTGCCTTTGCTGCAAGCAACATAATTTATGTCATTTCGAAACGTCTTGGGAGGTAAACCAGAGACCAGATTCAAATTTGCAAGTTTGTGAATGGTCTTGAAGTTCACATGTCCCATCCTTCGGTGCCATTTTGTGGCTTCATCTTCCGAGGCTTTTGCAACCAGACATGCTAGTTGACCAGTAGGGTTGACTTCATTCAACTTGATGCTATAGAGATTGTGTCTTCTAGGGATTCTGAGTAGAACTTGTGAGTCATCCGGAAGCTTAAAATCTTTGGAGAGCACAAGTGCATCAGTTTCGGTGAAGAGTACAAACTGCTTCTTGTCACAAATCTGAGAGACCGATATCAAGTTGAAGTGTTGAAGTGCTTCCACATAGTAGACCTGCTCAAAATTGAGATTTGGAGTCTTGATCGTTCCCTTGCCAGTGATTCTGCCTTCACCTCCACCAAAGTAGACCTTGCCCCCATAAAATGGTACAAAGTTAGAGAGAAGGCCTTTATTGCCAGTCATGCTCCTGGAGCAGCCACTATCAACAATGCCTAGACTAGGATCCTGGTATGGAGTAACCTACAACAACAAGATAATCACAATGCAAAAGTTAGTGTCTTAAGGGGACCCAAACCTTTTCAGGTTTGAGCCTGCCTTGTGGATCATTAGAAGAATGCCAAGAAGATTGATGAGATCCACCATTGTTCCTTGGTTGCCTATTCATCATAAGGGTATTATTATTTGACCAGGAACAACCTGCTGAGGGCTTAACAGCAGTTCCCAAATTTCCCAAACCAAAATACGTGTGGTCAAAATGATGCGCATAGTTTGGATTATAATTTGGAAAATAATTACTAGTTGTCTGGAATCCATTTTCTCTCCAATAATCAGACATGAAAGGAGAGGATACTCTAGAAGTATGAAACATTGGAGCACTAGGATTAAGTCTTCTAGTAGCATATGGAGCAGCTCCTGGTGAACCAGGAGCAAGTAAAGCATGATTAACAGATGCATGTGTGTCATAATAATCACAATCTTTAATTAAATGAAAGGGACTGCCACAAACAAAACATGTTTTGAAAGACCTGTTATTAGAATGAGACTGTTTCATACTGCCTACTTTATTACACACAGTTCTAGAAAAAACATTCTTCCTAGGACTCAATAAACAAGGACCAGACACACTTGACTTGACAGCGACTGTTTCTTCACACTTCCTAGCACCAGTAGCAGCATGTTCATTCGACTTGGAACTCGTAGGTCTTGACTCTTCACTTGAACCATTAGATGCAGAGTCACCGGCTTTGTCACTGAAAGTACATGAGACAAAGTCGTTAGTATTAGTAGAACTTGTTGGGGACTCAAGCATCTGTGATCCATCCGAGTCATTATGCCATGTGGTAGGCATGAAAGTTCCAGTAAGAGGAGGAGGAACAGCATGCATTTCTGCTGCTGGTTTAAACCTATTGTAACTAGGTTTGCCCTCATCCTCTTTGTCGGCATCAAAGACACTTGAGAAAGATAAATCAAATACATCTTCAGAATCAATATATTTTTCAAATCCTAAGCCTCTTTTAGTTCTGCCAGACATGCTGCTATCAATTAATTTTGAAAGATTTTTAGGTGCCTTTTGCCATTTGTCAAATCTTAACATTGTAGCATCTAATTTAGCTTGCATCTCCTCTTTTTCTTTGATACTAGCATCTCTTTCAGTTTCTGTATATTTAAGCATATTTGTAGTGTTTTCTAAATCAATGCTTAGTATCCTGATTTTATCCTCATACGCACGTTGTGTATCTTGTAACCACTTCTTTTGTTGTTCCAATGTGTTCAACGAAGCTTTATAGGCTTGTACCTCTAAATAATACTTATCATTTTGTTCATTTACTTCATTAAATTGAGACAACAGTTCTGTGTATTTATCATGACAACCAAGAGGACAATGTTGTACCTGAGGTGAGATGCCCATAAGAGCAAACTCTTCAGCTTCTTCTGCATCAGAGAGATTCCCAGCAATCATTGCCAACACATCAGTCGTTGATTCCGCTGATTCCAGAGTAGAAGCCTGATGATCATTCCAGTTGACCATAGAGTCAACAGATACCAATGCTTTCTTGTCCTCTTTAACCTCCTGAACTTTGAAAGCGGAGTACCTGCTCTTCTCCTGATCATTCTTGCTAGGGCACTCTCTAGCAAAGTGACCCTGTTGCTGGCAGTTATAGCACCGTACCTTGCTTCTATCGAATCGTGCTGGCTCCCGAGGGTTGTAATTAAACTTCCTTCCTGCTTTCTTCTCAAACTTGTGAACCCTAAGAGTAAGCATGGCCATCTGCCATTTAAGATCTATCTCATCCAGATCCAGCTTATCGATCTGTTTGAAGTCATCAAACGCAAGTTGTTGTTCAGCAGTAACATCAGCAACAAAAGAATGAAGAATAGCTTCTACCATACTACCAGACTTGGCAGGAGGATCAGAAGCAGAAGACATGGGACTAGATGCATATGACATGGGACCAGTATGCTGAATAGTATGCTGGATAGTATGCTGGGGAGACACATTATTGCTCTGGCTACTTGCATATGACATGGGACTAGATGCCATAGAGCTCACAAAGGCTGAATTAGCAGGAGTGGGAAATGAGTCACTCGTATATCCTCTCACATGAGGTTCGAATGTTCTGAGCCTATGAAACAAATCATCAAAACTGAGATAATCAAGCCCACCTTTGGCTTTAAGAGAGATTACCACCTGGTTCCAAGAGTAGGGTAAGGCTTTAAGAAACCTTGCATTAACATCACCATCTTCAGGCTTGGACCGAAGTTGATTCAACTGGCTCAATATCTTCTGGAACCTATCATACCCTTGATTCAGGCCTTCAGTTTCTGAGATTTTGAACTCTGTGAATTCATCTCTCAGCATGGACCTTCGCATTTTCTTTGACTCCTCATTCCCGCCAAACCTTGCTTTTATGCCATTCCAGATCTCTCTGGCATCATCCAAATGGTAGAAGTCACCCATGTGATCTTCAGGAAGAGATTGAAGCAAAATTGTTTTTGCTTTTACCTCCTTCTGAATAGCGATGATTTCCTCATGAGTTTTAGGGTCAAGAAGAGTAATATTACCGTTCTTGTCTCGTCCAGTGAGCTTTCTGCTGTTTCCATTCAGAATGATCTTCCAAAGATCTTGATCAGTGTTGGTGATCCACCATTCCATCTTCATTGCCCAGTTATCATATTCACCTTTCTTCAGAAGAGGGAATTTTCCATTCGTGTTGGAAACTGTAGCCAGGATCTGCTGAGGTTGCACAATTTTAGGAGTGCCTTCTTCTCCTGTTTGAGTAGAAGTTGAGGCAGACATGATAAACAAATTGTTTAGAAATAAGAGAACTTGATTCTGCTTGTATAGAGACCCTCCCAGGCTCTGATACCACTTGTTGGGTCTATTAAATATAGATCTTGCAGCCTGTCAGGACCGGTGAATGACTTCTGTAATCACAAGTCAAATCACAAAGAGACTCTATACACAATATGAATGTAGAATATAAATATAAACAAGAGAAACAGAATAACTATGAAGACTTGATCCTTTCTAAGGATTTCTAATATTAATAAAGACTAGAACTACGTTTTGTGAAGGTGTGTCTAACCCTTCTGCCTAAGGTTCCTTTTATACTACAAGGAAACCCTAATACAGCTTACAAGAAAACGTGTAAAACTGATATGCATATCTTCTCCTAATATAACTCATGCATATCCTAACAGAATATTAAGTAAATAATAAAGTTTGACTTTGACTAGGACCAGGAGCAGGACTTGCTCCTACTACGACTAGGACCAGGAGGAACTACATACCTCCTAGTCTACCTATTACATATAACTATTACAATGGTCCTAACAGTTATTATTGACATGTCTTCATACTTTAAGGTCTTATCTTTTATCTTTCACTTTGTGGAGGACTAAAAGTGACAAGTCTTTATTTTGTAGGGACCATTCTTGCCAATTCTTCAAAGTTAAGGGTCCTTTTTGGAATTTTGACAAACTTTAGGGACCAAACTTGTAATTATGAATATACAATGGTATAAAGTGTCATTTATTCAGTAATGAAGGACCCTTCTTGTATAATCTTCAATTCTTCAAGGACTTTTCTTGGAAATTCAACACTTGGGTCCGGTTCATTGTGCGGTTTCGTTTCCCGTGTCCGTTTTTGCTTGATTCTTGTGATATTGTGTCATTTTCTCGATATCCGTACCTAAAATACACATTGAACAAACACAAGCATATATATGGAACTTTTTATGATATTTTTACAATTTAAGCCCGTTTTGAACGATGAGACCATGTATAAAAGCAGTCTCATCACTCCCCCATACTAAACCATTGCCGTGCCCTCACACAATGCTAGAATAAAGTATCTTAGCATCTCCAAAATTCATTTTTTATCGACTTTTATTGAAAATTAAACTTACTACACTACTACTTGCTACTACTTGAGTTTTAGACATAATGTATGATTTTCATCGCAAAATGAGACGTTTAGGTTCATAGAACAAGAACACGTGAATACTTCGTTAGAAATAATTTCGTCGTCCTCGATTTTTACCCAATTCCATGCCAAGCGTGTAACGAGATCATTGTCATTATAAGTTAGTAATGTTAACACTACTCATATGCCCTAATCACGTACTTAGACTCCCTTAATCATAAGTGGTATCTCTTATATTTTATTTTTGTCTTTAATGTTCACGAGGATACATTTTTTACTTATGCGATGATTGAGATTAAGGTCCAAAAATAGAGACATAACGGTGTAACCAAGACCATCGAATTAATAACCTCCCCTAATAGACAACGATGTCAAAAAATTAAGTCAACAAGAAGGATCGATAAACACGGTTTTATAACGATTTTGAACATGAGACTTATTACCAAGACTTTTATACGCCTCCTAACGGATGGGCCTTATTATCATAGGTTTACCTCCATCTTTTATTTAACTCCGCCATGGAGCTTTCATTATGACTTCGGTCTTGCCTTTCCTTTTATTTAACCTCTCCATGAGGTGTTTATTATGGCCAAAGACGTATATCCTCACGCTAAAGCGAATTTTGGATCTTTAAAGCTTCGAAGTTTAAGGCTTTCACAATTTTGCATAGATTTTTCGGTCTTGTGAGCTTCGAATTTTTGCTTGATTTAGGTGAGTGAGCACTTAAAATTATTATTGGGTGAAGCTTTCGATTATTCGGGGTGCCAATACTTCAAAACCGTGACGCTGGCGATACCTTAATGTTTTCCTAATTTAATTACATGGAAGCTACTAGAAAAGACTAGAAACCAACAATCAAGACTAAACCGCTAAGCCAATACTTATTAGCAAAATATATATACTGTTAGAAATACGTTTTAACGTATATTAGAAGTATCGGTCACTCCACAATATGATTTATGTTGTAATAGCTCGTAGTTAGTAATTAGTTATTATTTGCTTATTAACTTAAGTAAGAACCGGTCCATGGGCTTGTCATGGACCGGCCCAAGCCTAATGTTTAGCTTGGACTATAAATACCCCTTTCCACTAAGGAAAGGGGTTGGTTGTTATCATTTCTTAATTTCCACTTAATAAAATTCACATAGTTTCTCTCACTTTCTCTCTCTAACTTTCTCTCTCTAGAAATTAACAAACCCCTTCATAGATTCATTGATTATCAATATTCTACATTTGGTATCAAGAGCTATGGGGTGATTTAAGGTGGTGATTTGTGTGGTTTTTTAGTTTTTGATTGTATTAGTGTTCTTTAAGAAAAATCATCTTGATTCTTGGTGTTTTTGGTGTTTTTGTGATTGGGATTAGTGGATAAGTATTAGTTGTTACTTATTTTAGTCGAAAGCACAAAACTTTTTGGGTTATTTGGTCAAAATCTGGGCTTAATCTTAACTTTTACTGTTCGACTGTTCATCGTAAGGGGTTTCTGTTCATTCAGCAAAACTTCCGGATCAAGGAGTTCCGGATCAAGAAGTTCCGGATCAAGAAGTTCCGGATCAAGAAGTTCCGGATCAAGGAGTTCCGAGTCAAGAAGTTCCGAATCAAGAAACTTCCGAACCAAGAACTTCCGAGTCAAGAAGTTCCGGATCAAGCCAAAGTTCCGAACCAAGAACTTCCGAGTCAAGAAGTTCCGGATCAAGCCAAAGTTCCGAACCAAGAACTTCCGAGTCAAGAAGTTCCGGATCAAGCCAAAGTTCCGAACCAAGAACTTCCGAGTCAAGAAGTTCCGGATCAAGCCAAAGTTCCGGATCAATAACTTCCGAACCAAGAAGTTCCGAATCAATCCAAAAAGTTCCGAATCAAGGTAATCTTCCGAATCAACAAAAAGTTCCGAATCAAGGTAATCTTCCGAATCAAACTTCCGAATCAACAAAAAGTTCCGAATCAAGGGTGATTTTGCTTGTTTTTTCGACGATTTTTTAGAGGATTTAATCTTGGTTTCATACAACAAAAACACAACACAATTCACAAGCTTTACTTCACTGCTCGATCAACTGATAATCTCTGTTTCTTTGAAGAAAACAAAATGAATCCAAATTCAGTAATGCCTCAGATGACATCTCTTACGGATATATCAATCATAACGGGAACTGATAGCCGTCCACCGATGCTTATTAAAGAGGTGTTTGAGGCATGGCAAGGTCGAATGATGCAATATCTAAAGGGGAAACCTACATACGGAAGGCTGATGGTCAAATCAATTTTGAATGGTCCACTCGACTATGGTACCATTACGGTTGACAACGTGACTAGACCACGAGAATTTGAAGAACTCACTCCAGCTCAACAACTTGTTGCAGATGCAGACGAAAAAGCACTTCAAACAATTCTCCAAGCTCTTCCCCATGATATTTATAGGATGGTAAGCAAGTATACTGTGGCAAAAGATTTATGGGAACGTCTTAAGGTGTTGCTACAAGGCACGTCTCTCACCAAACAAGAAAGGGAGTGTCAGCTGTATGATTTGTTTGATAGATTCACCTACAACCCAGGGGAAACACTTCACGATTATTACTTCAGATTCACCACACTCATGAATGATCTGAATGTATACAATCTTGAGATTGCTCCATTCCAGGTTAACACCAAATTCTTGAATACTCTACCTCAAGCTGAATGGGGTGAGTATATTACCGATGTCAAGTTAACCAGGGATCTGCACAAGTGCAATTTGGATCAAATATATGCCTTCCTTCAGCAGCATGAGAAGCATGTGATTATGCATCGTTCTCCTCGTGGTATGTATCCAGATTCCTTAGCTTTGATGGCGAATCAACCAAGTTTGTCACACAACAACACACCCTATATCTTGGGACATCAAGCCTATCATGCATCACCTTACATGACACCAACTTTTCCCCAATACTCGATTTTACCACAACCTCCCACCTCACATCAGCAACAGTATCGGCTCAATGCACCTTCACCACAGTATGGTTCACAACTTCATCCAGCAAATGTTGCACCTTATGCTCAGCCTTCATATTCGTCTTATCAAGAGAATGCAGCATATCAAACAAGCTACCCTGATCAAATGAGTATTCCTTCTACTGATTATGCAGCTCATCCAGATCAAGCACTGTATTGTGACGATGAAGAAGTCCCTGTTCCTGTTTTCCAACAAGGAGCTGACCCAGTTGAAGTGCTAACTACTATGTCTGCATATCTCACAAGAACTTTAAGCAAACGAGGATTCAGAGGATCAGCTCCTACCAACAATCAGTTGAGGAACTCATCCAATTCTCGCCAACAAGCTACAATTGAGAATGGCAGGGTAATGGTTCAGCCAATTCAACCATATCTGGGGAGACCTTCCACATCAACCAATGCTCGCACAATCAATTCTGCTCCTGCTCCAATGGTCAACAATCCTCCACGGGCTAATACAGGCAAGTTGAGAATGATCACCTGCTACAACTGCAAAGAAGAGGGTCATATGTCCAGGGATTGTAAGAAACCTAAGAGGAAAAGGGATGGACAGTGGTTTGCAGAAAAGATCTATCTGGTAAATGCTCAGGCGCAAGGAAGGGAACTTGATGAAGAGGAGCTTGCATTTCTTGCTGACCCAGGGATTGCTGAACAAGACGTTGTCACTACGCAGAATGCCGCTTACCAAGCCGATGATCTTGATGCGTATGATTCCGACTGTGATGACTTTCAAACTGCAAAGGCTGCTTTCATGGCAACTTTCTCCAGCTTAGGGCCAGATAAGAAATCTGAGGTACTTATTGATAACACCGATAATGCCACTGATACTAGTATTCAACCACATCAAGTTGGGCAAGAGAATGCTGATTCGAATGAATCTTCGGTGGTGAGTCCTTCAAACGAGGAGACAAACAATGATAGCAATATCAACGTGAGTTCCCAGACTTTGAGTGAATCACAACCGGGACCCAATTCGCATACGCCTACTCATGCTCAACAAGATTTGGTCATGGTTCCTGCTACACTACTTAGCCAAATGAATGCTGCACTTTTAGAAACCTTAGCTAAGAATAAGAATTTGTCTGATGAGCTTGCCTTAAGCAATGAGAAAGTACAAACTTTGGAATTAGTGCCTTCGTCTAATGTTCTCACAAATCTCGAATATGATCACTTTAGAAACAAACAAATGGGTCACTTGCAAGAAATCGAAAACTTAAGAGCAAATCTGTCTAGTGAACTTAAAGAAAAGGAGTTAGTGGTCACTAATTTTCAAAAACTTCAAACTGATTTTGAATTACTCGAATCTAAGAAGACTGAAATGGAGATTAATGCTACTAATAAGATTAGAAGTCTAGACTACTTGCTGTTAAGACAATACGCTGCTTCACAACTAGTTCACTTATTTGATGCTTCATTTAAAGAGTTTAACTTATCACGTCTAAAAGGCCTTCCCCCTAATCCACGATATGCAAAACAAGCTTTAAGACATAGTCCTAGACTTTATAATGCAACTCAATTAGGATTGGCTTTAGACCCGATTGTTTTTCCCAATGATCGAACAAGTAAGGTTCTAGTTGATGAGGATCGGTCATACAATTCAGCAAAATATCCCGATTGTGATTATTTTAAAATGAATAAGGAGCTTGCTAAAACTGATTTTAGAGTTCGCTTCCATATGGACAAAGATCTCATTACAGCACCAACCTACATGATAGAGGAAGAAAGCCCTAGTACATTTCCTACACTTGTCAACATGGAAGGTCCTAAGGAAATTCCAAAGAATCTTCCACCTGTTAGTACTGTATGGTTAAACTTGCAAGAGATTAACCGATACTTTACTAACTTTGACAAGGTCATCTTGGAATGTACGACTTTAAATGGCTTAAATGCCGGAGAATGGGCTTTCGAACACATGAACGAGGTGTTTAAAACTAAGATCAATCCGTTTGTCGAAAGTCTAAAAAGAAGTTTTGCATCTCTTAAGGAAAATCTTCAGTTTGAAATTGGTGAAGTTCAAAAAGTGTTTTATGAAATGGACACCGCTTACGAACTGCAACTAATTGAAAAGGAAAAGATTTCAACCGAATATGACCGATTCTTGTCCGAAGTAATCTCGTGTGATGTGCTTACTATTGTAAATGTTAAATATTCGAATGAGCTTACATCCGCTATGATGAATTGTGATGCTGTGAATATTTGTGACGATATTTGTGATGATGTTTGTGATATTTCTGTAAATGTTGCTGAAACTGTAAATGAGGTAGATAATCATTCTTGTCACGAATCTAACGCTGAGTTTTTAAAGCTACAAGATTCTTATAATTTACTTTCTCAACGCTTTAATAAACTAGAACAACATTGTATATCTTTAGAATTAAAACAACAAAATCAAAATGAAAATCTTTTGATATCAAATGTTTGTGAAAACGGTGTTGAGAATAGTGACAAGATGATTGCAATTGTTAAAACATTAGAGGAAGAAATCATGAGATTGAAGAGAGAGATGTCATCAAAGGAAACATTAAGAATGGAACTAGAGGCCGCAGAGTCTAAAAACCAAGTCTTAGAAATTAGACTATCAACTGTTCTAGGGGAGATGGATCGGACAAGGCAGGGACTATCCGCTCTTTATGGTTCACTAGAAGATCGATTCGCTTTTAATGCGACACAGCAACAATATTATATTGAACAACTGAACCAAAAGTGCGAAGAAATCTCTGACTTGAACATCCTGCTCATAGACAAAAATATGGTTTTGGCTGAGTTAAAGGAGACACTTCTTCTCACCCGACAAGAAGTTGTTGATAACTTAGCTACCGACTCTGCACCGTCCACTAGTGCTCCAACAACCACGAAAGTAGTGCTTTATAAGAATCCGCTTCATAAGAGAAACCCGGTTGTATACGATGATTATATGAGGAATGCCATTAAGCATGTCGATCTTCTTAGGGATATTTTAGACGATCTTTATGCCTTAGATCCCTCAAGTAGCGACTATTATTCGGCTCATGAATATGTTAAGCGAGTTCAATATTGCTTGGCTTATTTGCAATACATAGGTACACCAGGTTCTGCACTACTTAACAATAGGCCCATTGCTGTCACTCCATTTAATAAGACTCCAGGAGCGAAACCGTCATTGGCACAATCAAGTAAGACACCTTTAAAAACTGTTGCTAATATTCCCAATTTGCCTTCTACAGGATTAAAAGCGACTACTAAGGCTAAAGGATCGCCACTCAAGAAAGATAAGATCAAGCCCGCCACTAGTAGTGCCACAAAGAAGAAAGTAGAAGCCCACAATAGGAATGCTAGTTCAGTTTTAAATAAAAAGAATCATGTTAAGACTAAAAGCTCTGCGCCTGTGCAGCAGCCTAAACCATTCGTGAATTCTGATTTAAATTGTTGGAATTGTAATGAATGTATGTTTTCACAGCGTCATGATTTGTGTCTGATTGATCACGTTAATGAAATGAATGCTATTAAGAATGGTCTTGAATGGAAGCCAACGGGTATAACTCGTGCCCAAGTTGGCTGGCAATGGCGTCCCACTGGTAGGACCTTTACTCTCGATGGTAAAATGTGCCCTTTAACTAGGAATGCATCCATTGAGGTTAGGTCTGAGCGTCCTTTAGTTAGGAACACTCGCACTCAAGTAAGGAAACAGCGCCCTTTAATTAGGTCAGCCCCCACTATAGTGCCTATCAGTGTAGAAATACCTCAGGATTTGAGCCAATTAGAATCTACACCACTAATTAAGAAGAAAAAGGCTAGGAAATCTAAGAAACCTAGAGTTAGCAAATCTAAGATTATTAAATCTGTACCTGCTAATAACAAGGAACACTCAGATTCCGATACCTCTACATTGTCTTTGTGTGGTGATATTTTCAGGTGGTCCAAATCATCCTGTGGTATTTGGACTCCGGTTGTTCAAAACATATGACCGGAAATCGCTCGATGCTCCGAAATTTCGTCAGCAAGTTTCTTGGTACGGTTAAATTTGGGAATGATCATATAGCAAAGATTATGGGGTATGGTGAATATCAGATTGGAAACGTGACGATTTCTAGGGTATACTATATTGAAGGTCTTGGTCATAACTTATTCTCAGTAGGACAGTTTTGTGATTCCAACCTTGAGGTTGCTTTTCGACAACACACTTGTTTCATCCGCAACTTGGAAGGAAAAGATTTGTTGAAGGGATCTCGTGGTGCAAATCTTTACACTTTATCCTTACAAGACATGATGGCCGCTTCTCCAGTATGTCTTCTCTCTAAAGCTTCTAAGACCAAGTCGTGGTTATGGCATCGCAGATTATCCCATCTTAATTTTGATGCTATTAATCATCTGGCTAAAAACGAGTTAGTTCGTGGTCTTCCAAAGCTTAAATTTCACAAGGACCATTTATGTTCCGCGTGTTCAAGGGGGAAAAGTACCAAGAAATCTTACAAGCCCAAAGCTGAAGACACCAATCAAGAAAAACTTCATCTTTTGCATATGGATCTTTGTGGGCCGATGAGAACTGAAAGTGTGAGCGGTAAGAAATTCATTCTGGTAATTGTGGATGATTTCTCAAGGTTTACATGGGTTAGATTTTTACGTACAAAGGATGAAGCACCGAAGGCTATCATTACTTTTCTGAAGTTCATCCAGGTACGTTTGAATACCACTGTCCGCCGTATCCGTACAGACAATGGTACAGAGTTCGTCAACCAGACTCTTCGTGATTATTATGAAGGAGTTGGTATATCACATGAAACATCCGCTGCACGCACTCCACAACAAAACGGTGTCGTTGAAAGACGGAATCGTACACTTATGGAAGCTGCTAGGACCATGCTTATTTATGCGAACGCTCCATTGTTCTTGTGGGCAGAGGCTATTTCTACTGCATGTTTTACCCAAAACCGTTCTATCATTCGGAAACGCCATGGAAAAACACCTTATGAGCTTCTACATGACCGCAAACCCGATGTTTCATTTTTCCATGTGTTTGGTGCTTTGTGTTATCCAAACATCAATAGTGAGAACTTGGGTAAGCTTCAACCAAAAGCCGACATAGGTATTTTCATTGGTTACTCACCGTCCAAAAGAGCATACCGAATCTATAACCGTCGTCTTGGCAAGATTGTAGAAACTATGGACGCTGATTTCGACGAGCTGACAGCGATGGCTTCTGAGCAACACAGCTCTGAACCCGCGCTTCATGAGATGGGACCCGGTGCTATAAGTTCCGGATTAGTTCCCAACAATCCTACTTCTACATCATTTTTACCACCATCAAGGCCCGAGTGGGATAAACTGTTTCAACCGTTGTTTGATGAATTCTTCGATCCCCCGACTGATGAAGTTCCAGTACCTGTAGTAATTGCTCCAATACCTGAAGTGGTTGCTCAAGTCAATGAACCTTTATCTAATGCATCTACAATTCACAATGAACCGGATGCACCTTCACCAAGTGATTCTCAAACTACACCTGAATCATCACCCCTACTTGTGCCTAATGATGTAGAAGAGGATACTACTGATCACGACCTGGAATATGCTCACTTGCAAGAGCTTCCTTTCTTTGGTGTAGCGATCCCTGAAAACCCTTCAGCCGCGTCTACCTCAGAAGAAGCTCCATCTATTGTTCACTCCAGACCACCTAGGATTGAAAACCATAGCACTAAATGGACAAAAGATCACCCAATTAGGAATGTTATTGGAGATCTAGATCGACCAGTCTCTACACGCCATCAACTACAAGAGAGTGCACTATATTGTTACTTTGATGCATTTCTCTCTGAAGTTGAACCCAAAAATTGGCAGCAGGCTATGACCCAATCATCTTGGATTGAAGCTATGCAGGAGGAACTCAATGAATTCAAACGACTAGAAGTATGGGAATTGGTTCCTCGCCCTGACAAGGTTAACATCCTTACTTTGTTATGGGTTTATAAGGTTAAACTTGATGAGATGGGTTCGGTATTGAAGAATAAAGCAAGATTGGTCGCTAGAGGATATAAACAAGCCTTGGGTATAGACTTTGAGGAATCTTTTGCTCCTGTGGCTAGATTGGAGGCGATTAGACTATTCCTTGCGTTTGCTGCTCATATGAACATGATCGTCTATCAAATGGATGTGAAGACGGCATTTTTGAACGGTGAACTAAGGGAAGAGGTTTATGTTAGTCAACCGGATGGGTTCGTGAGTACGGAGTCTCCTAACCATGTGTACAAGCTTAAGAAGGCTCTCTATGGGTTGAAACAAGCTCCACGCGCGTGGTATGATCTCCTGTCAACATATCTCATGTCGGAAGGCTTCTCCAAAGGCAAGGTGGACCCCACTTTATTCACTCTCAAAGACGGAAACGACATGCTTCTGGTACAAATTTATGTTGATGATATAATTTTTGCTGCCACTAACATAGAATTGTCTAAACAATTTGAGAAGATAATGTCCACACGCTTTCAGATGTCGATGATGGGAAAAATATCATTTTTCTTAGGATTACAGATTTCTCAGAATCCCAGAGGCATCTTTATAAATCAATCCAAATATGCTCTAGAATCTCTTAAGAAATATAACTTTGAGAATTGTGACCCCGTAGACACTCCAATGGTGGAGAAATCCAAGTTAGATGAAGATAGGGATGGGATTATTTTCGATCCGAAACTTTACCGTGGAATGATCGGCACCCTTCTCTATCTGACTGCTAGCAGGCCTGATTTGCAATTTGCTGTATGCATGTGTGCCCGGTATCAGGCTCGGCCTACCGAAAAGCACTTACATGTTGTTAAAAGGATCTTTCGGTATCTAAAAGGAACACTTCATCGTGGTCTATGGTATCCGAAAGATTCCTCGATTGCTTTAATCTCATACGCAGATGCCGATCATGCTGGATGTCAAGATACGAGGCGTAGCACTTCTGGATCTGTGCAACTCCTAGGAGATAGATTGATCAGTTGGTCTTCAAAAAGGCAGAAAAGCGCTGCAATTTCTAGCACGGAGGCTGAATACATCGCCATGTCCGGTTGTTGTGCTCAAGTCCTTTGGATGAGATCACAATTAACTGACTACGGTCTTGGATTTAACAAAATCCCGATGTATTGTGACAACAAGAGCGCCATTGCCCTTTGCTGCAACTATGTTCAACATTCCCGGGCCAAGCACATAGACATTCGCTACCATTTCATCAAAGAGCAGGTGGAGAACGGAGTGATCGAGCTGTATTTTGTCACTACTGAGTACCAGCTGGCGGATATGTTCACCAAAGCCTTAGATCGAGGACGAATCGAGTTTTTGATCGACAAGCTTGGCATGAAATCATTCACTCTAGCGACACTCAAAGAGTTGGCAGAAGAATCAGCTGAATAGTCGTGGTAAACTATTCAGAGTATCCTTTGGTTGTGATCATGTATATTATAGTAAATATATAAACCACAAAAAGAAAATACAAAAATATAAAACCAACAAAAACCATTAAAAATATAAAACCAAGAAAAACCATAAAAAATATAAAACCTAGAAAAACCATAAAAAGTATAAAATCAAGAAAAACCAAAAATATTTTTTAGTTTTAAATCGGGCATGTCTTTTAGTACGGTAATATTTACGGCCTTAGAAATGTCGATTAATATTGACACGGTGCCATAAATAGAGTCCGTATAAAAGTTGTACATTTTTAAAACATGCCCACTATGGCTTGTAGTTATTTCAGACTGCAACCCGGTTTTCATATTAAAGTCACGTATTTCCTTGGAAAACGTTGGCTCAGAACGGGAATTAATTTTCTCGGGCGTGATTTACAAGCCAAATCATGCAAAGGGATCAAGTTTACTTTATAACTTGGTCTGACACGAATTTGTGTACGTCTCAGTGCATTAATTTGTTAAAATAAGAGAAATCTTATTAAAACCACGAATCAAAATTTTTCAAGAGAAATTGGAAATGCTTTCATCACTATTTGACTCTTTAAACAATGACTACAGCTCTTTAAATAGAAAACGGGTCATTGTTTAAGGGGGAGAAAATAGTAAAATCATCTTCGTCATTAAAATTGATCTTCAAAAGTGATTGTAAAAATTAAGGGCTTCATGGCAATTGAGTGGTTTTGCTTTAGAAAACGACTTGTGTTCGTTCTAAGTGATAGGCATGGCTTTTAGATTTTGAGGATATGCTAATAGATTGTGTTTGTTAAGTTATGTGTAAGTGAAACAAGGGTTAGGTGAAATGGAAAAATTAGAAACAAAAAGGAAAAGTTTAGAAAATGTAGGGACTAAAAGTGTGATTTATTGAAACTAGTCAAAATTGACCTAAGTCAAAAATCAAACACCCCGCCCCTCACTTATTTCCTTTCACTGTTTATTTGATCTTTTGCCGCCATTGTTGCATAAACACACACACACGATCCAAACAATCAAATCTCTTGCTAGATTCTGTTCATCTGCTAAATTAAGGTATATACATCAACATGTTAACTTCTAATCCACAGTTCTTATCATATTATTCTGTTAAACATACTCAATTAATCAGTTTAATCCATTTAGGGAGTATGATTAAATTAGGGTTAATTAACTAAGGATTTGTGGTGGGTTTTATGCGGATTTGTATGCTATGATGTTTATATGCCTTAGTTTGCCTTAAAAACTCACAAACGCGCTAGAATAAATATCTGAGATTCGTTTGTAAAAGTTCCGGATGAACATGGTTTAGAACTTCCGAATGAAGGATTTCTTCTGAAAAACTTCCGAATGAGGAAGTTCCGAATGAAGGACTTCCGAATGAAGGAAGTTCCGAATGAAGAACTTCCGAATGAAGGAAGTTCCGAATGAATAACTTCCGAATGAAGGAAGTTCCGAATGAAGAACTTCCGAATGAAGGAAGTTCCGAATGAAGAACTTCCGGATGAAGGAAGTTCCGAATGAAGAACTTCCGGATGAAGGAAGTTCCGAATGAAGAACTTCCGAATGAAGGAAGTTCCGAATGAAGGAATGTTCCGGATGAAGGAAGTTCCGAATGAATAACTTCCGGATGAAAGAAGTTCCGAATGAAGAACTTCCAGATGAAGGAAGTTCCGAATGAAGAACTTCCGGATGAAGGAAGTTCCGAATAAAGAACTTCCGGATGAAGGAAGTTCCGAACGAAGAACTTCCGGATGAAGAAGTTCCGAATGAGAAGAAGTTCCGAATGAAGAATGTTCCGGATGAAAATGTTCCGAATGAGGAAAAGTTCCGGATGAGTTGTTTGATTATTTGCATGCTATATATGTACTTGTTGTTTTATGAAATGTGTTATGCTTAGAAGTAAGAATGATATAAATCTATATGTTTTTGTGCATCAACCTTTCATGTCTTATCTTAAGCAGATAAAATGACTAATCCAACAGTACAAGCTATCCAAGAATCTAGAGAAGCCGATATTGCTAAAGCCCGAACCCTTAAGTTTATACCCAACAACTATAGGCTGAAGCAAGTTTCTAAATCCACTCACCATGGTTTTAAGGTCGCCATAGCCATTCTTGATAACTCCCATTTCAAGAACGCCCTTAGGAGTACAGCCTCGGTGCCTTATGAGTATATGTTTGAATTTTGGGCAACCAAGGATTTCACTTCGAACAAGATCACCTTCACCATCGACAACAAGCAGCAGACACTCACCGTTTCAGACTTCCGTAAGATGCTTGGTATACGGGATACACCCAAGGGCATGTCTTTCTCAAGGGATCCTACTAAAGATGAACTCGCGGAGTTATTTGACGCACTTGGATGTCCGGAAATACGAGTTGCATCTGAGTTTACAACTGCTAAGGTGGGACAACCTTGGAGAGCGTTGATGGGTATTCTCAGTAAATGTCTTACACCAAAGACGAGTGGCCATGATGCTTTGCGCAGTCCGATAATGAACCTCTTCTATGGCATGTACAAAGCTGCGAATTCAGATTATGCTTTGTTGATATGGGAAGAATTCACCTTTCAACTCTTCCACAACAAGAAGCTGAAGACAAACTTCTTTCCTTATCCTCGGTTTATTAAGCTTATCATAAATTATTTTATGAAGCTTGATGCTACTATTGATAGGCGTGCAGGAGGTCGCTATCACACCGAAGAAGCTGATGATACTGTAGATCTGAGGCATGAAGGACCGTCGATTGGTGTAATTCCGGGTCCTGTTCCTGATTACCTTCTGTCAGACAAAATCAAAGGTTCTGCTGATTACAAGCTACTGCAGCTAGAAATCCAAAGGCTGAAAGCAAACCTTCAAACTGGAGAAGACTCATCGACAACGGTTAAGAGTAAAGGTAAACGCAAACAACCAGCAGCGTTACCTGAACCCGAACCTAAGAAGAAGAAGACAGAGGGTAAGAAGGGAAAGGGTAAGGATTTGATGCGTCTACGTGATGAAGAAGATATTGTTGATCCTACTGTTGATAAAACCGAGCAACAAATGTTGAAGATTGCTATTAAAAGGAGTAGGAAAGATACAGGAGGTAGTGGTTCAGGGGCAAGGGTAGATATTGAGGATGAGTACGTCGAACCGGATGATGTTGATGAGTTTGGGTCACCTGAAAACTACTCTACTTCGAAGGAGCCATCAATCCCTATTTCAACAAGTGTGGAAAAGGAACCTGTTGCTCCTACGATCATGGTGACAACTCAACCTTTGGCAACTCTACCTCCACCAATCCAACCCTTAACAACCCGACCAACCCGACCGGCTTCCACACCATTTCTTCCACCACCCATAATTCCCACTCTTAGTACAGCAGTAACAACCGAGCCCATTCAATCAACCCAGAGCAGCTCTGCAACATCTGCAATGGCTGCATTAGTGATGGCCGAGATGCTTGACAATCACAAACGCGAAATGGATGAACTTCGCCAAGAGTTGCAAAGACGAGCTCAAAGGGAAGAAACATCTCAGAAAGCCCAAGAGGAGATGATTGCTAGGTTCGCTTCAGATATGGAGTTGACTAGAAAAGCACATGCAGAAGAACTTGCTCGGGTTAAGCAGGCTGAGGCTGATAAGCATGCTGCACGCATTACCAGACTTCAAGCAATGAGGGATAAATATAAGGAACAAAAAGAAGCACTTGAAGCATCTGTGAAAGAAAGAGTGCAAGAATCCGTGGAATCCTTAATGCCTAAGCTTCGTGACGAGTTGAAGACACTTGCTGCTGACAACTTGATGGTCAAAACATCCAACCCTTCAGAAGCCGCCTATAAGATTGCTTATGACCTGACGGATTTTGAATTGAAGAAGATCCTTAAGGCTCGAATGGTGGAACTTGGGTCGTATAACAAGTCGAGGATTCAACGGGCTCTATATAAATCCCTGAATGATGCTATCATGGAGGATGATAGATTATTCAAAATGTTTGGAAGTGTGGTACCATATCACATCTTACCTGAGGAAGAAAGGGAAGAGAGTGAAGAAGAGGGTACGGGTGAAGAAGAGGAAGAAGAAGAAGAAAAAGGTGAAAAGGAGAAAGACGATGACGAAGGTGGTGATGATGATGAGGATGATGAGGATGATGACGAAGATGAGGATGATGATGATGGCGATGATGGTGGTGATGAGAATCAGGAGAGTGCAAGGGGTAGTAACGGGGATGACGATCAGGATGATGATGGGGGTGAACAACCGAAAAAGGGAGACAAGGTTACCAGCTCCAAGAAAACCGCTGCTAAGACTGGAACCAAGTCCACAAAAGATGCAGCACAGAAGGACAAATCGACATCCTCGGAATCAAGACGAACTAAGTGGCGCCACGATGTGAATGCCACTACAGCGTCTTCGGCTCCTGGTATCTCTATCGCTGTATCTGTACCTATTACCACTAACCCCATTAGTTCTGCTGTTGTTCCTCCTGTGATTGCAGAATCAGTGACGGAACCCGAAGCTGCACAACACTCCCCAGTTCAAGACACTGCTGAAATGCCTGAAACAGAACCAACAGATGTTCGCACTTCAACTCCTCAACAACAAGTTCAACAATCTACGGTTCCTGAACCAAGCATTCGTGCCTGGGAAGACACGTTGGAGATAGACGAGTCTGCACCACCACAAGCTTGGATCACGGCAGCAGCACAATTTGATCCGATCACAGATGCTGACAGAGATGTGCTGTATCTGCGTATCCGAAGTCCGATTGACTTATGTGCATTTCTTGCTCATGAGTATAAGACTTCGGTTACTCCATCCTTGGTAAAGAAAGCGATGAAAGATAAGAGACTGCGTGCCAAAACCCGATTACCCCGAATGGAGTTCGAGTATTATGCCGATGAGATCATAAAGGCTTTGAAAACCGTTCAAAGGCCAGGACTTCATGAATCAGAAAGAGCTCCACCTCCAATGGATCCTGCTCAAGATAATCAGATTGCTCTTGACTTCTTCGTCACCAACGATCTTGAGTATCTACTGAAGGGGTCATCAAAGTACGCAACATCCCTGACTTTGCTGAAAGCTGCCAACTGGGGGACAATACCCTTCATCGAGGAAAAGGTAAATCGACTCTGGGTCCCAAAAATGAATCGTAATTATGATATGTATGCTGTCATAGGTGCATCTCATTGGGACGAACGAGTCCGAAGGGCGTACAGGTGTTGCTGCTTGGTCAATTCTGGAAGCAATGTTAGATCCGACATCCGCATCTCCAGCATCTTAGGAATGAAAACTGAAGCCAAGAACGGCTACTATCATGTGACGGAGATTCGCTTGAAAAGGGAGGATGACAGGGAATACAAAATCCAGCAAGGAGATTTTTCCATCATTCGCCTTGAGGATATCGAAGATATGCTGCTTCTAATGACCAGAGATCAACTTACTCACATTCCTCGTGAAGACCTGATTGCTTTGAATACAGCACTTCGTATGTTCACACGAAGCGTTGTCATCAAGTCACGAGTTGAGGATCTTCAGTTGGGAGTCGAAAGCTATCAGAGGAGGCTCAATTTAACCCGTCCTGTGAATCAAGTGCTACCTCAACATGTAGAAAGATGTCCATATACCGGAATTTCTGTCCCGAATTACGGCATTTTCTACTTGAACAGTCGAGGTTTGATGAAGTTTATGAGGGTGGGGGAGCTCCACAAGTATAGCGATGGCACTCTTATACAAGTCAGAGATAAGTTGGAGCATCTGAACTCGGGTGGGACTTTGCCAGAGATGACGGAGGATTGGCATCCGGGTTACCGGCAGATGGCAAAGTATGTGATCAAAAAGATCGATCAAAAGCTCCGTGAACGTAGATTGATGAGGAGCTTGGAAAGATTCGTGGGTGGAAGACCGTATTTAGTGCACCACAAGCTACTGCAACGATCCATCTGATGGGTCGTACATCTCAGGTCACTTTATATTGGTTTTCAATTGTGAATATGTAAATTTGTGTATAATGTGCTTGAATGGCTTGGTGTAGTGTTAAGGTATGATAATTTTTCAAGAATTTCTCACGAGATTCTAAATCTTTCAAAATATGTCATACCAAAGCACTACAACTATCCCTTATTAACTTAAGGGGGAGCAATAACTTGTTCTATGGCCAAACATTGATTTCATTTTTACCCAAAGACCGGTTAATCCATTCAATATCCCAAATATTAATGGTTAACATTTTGGATAAGGGGAGAAAATGGGATTAAGGAGACGTAAGTGTTACTTGGCTAAAATGAAAAAGACTTAATGATAATCCAACTTAATATGTGTTAAGCACGTGTTAAGGGGGAGCGTTTTTGATGATCAAAACACCTAAGGTACAAAACTTTTGATTTTAATATCACAAGTACCTTAGGTGATTTTCAATGATGTTTTCATGGTGGCAATTCCTTCCCAAAACACGCTTAATTCACGACGGATGTGGTGACAAAAGGGTGGTAGGAATAGGTTTAGTCCAATGATTCATCAGAGCCGATGGAATCTTCCCAAGGACAATTCCCTAGATAGAATTAGAAGTCCTAGGAAAGATGGAGAAAGAATGTGAACGTAGCTGAATGCCGACCAAGTACTTAAGCTAGCACTGGAACAATCACAACAAGGTGCTAGTGATGACGTATTGGTAAGCATTGAAGGGGTTGAAGAATGAAAAAGAAATGTAAAGATAAAGGGTGTAAAGAAAGAAGCCCTCCTTACAACTTTAGGCAGAAACCGGGTCAATACATATGCTATTGAGGTCATTTTTGTTAATGATTCTCGGTATTGAAGAAAGACATCATGGACCCAGTGATGCAATGCACAACCCTTCCCCAGCTAACTCAAATATCTCTCAAAAGGTATTTGTTTTAATCACACGGAGATCAACACGTTATCTATTGGTTTATTCACTCCGAATAAACTGGTATTGAAAAGGTGGCACTCCTCTCCAGCCATCGCTCACTAAATCAAAACGCACAATCGAGTCTAGAGCCAAGAGATCATCAAAAGTCTCATTAGGACACTTTCCATTTATTCCTTGCTTTCTCACACACTGTGAAAAGTAAGAGATTTTCATGAGTCCTACGCAATATTCTTGTAATATTGCCAGAACATCCGAGTAATACGTAAGTATTACAATGAAGATGGAAATCCTGCTTGAGCCAACATCAAACAAGCTCATGGTAGGTTACACGTGCGGTTCTTTTAGAACCAATCTTGTGAAAAACTGGAAGGTAACAGTGGTTTAATTCTTAATTGAACTTAAACTCGTTCCAGGCCTCTTCGCATTATCATATGATCTTGCCAGAACACTCAGAGTGACTCTTTATTGACCACAGTGACGAGTGGAAATCCTTCTAGTGTCAACATCAAACAGCACTTGGTAGGTAACGTGCAAGATTCTTTATGAATCGAGCTCGTGACAACTGGAAAGCAACGATGGTGAAAATCTTAATTGAAATTCACTTGTTCCAGGTTTCATGAATTGACGGCTTTTAATCACAAGGATAATTTATCCAAGTGATTCATTCTTTATGTTCGCAGTCAGCTTTGGACGGTCGAATAAAGAGAACGGGTTTACCCGCGAAATCCTGTCAGGAAGTTACTTAATTGAAACTATCCGTCACGGGTACGATATCTAATATCGTCCAACGGTCTTCACCGACCGGAGGTAAAATGCTACCGAATTAGAATAAAATGTTCAAAGCCATTTTATTCGTGTCGTTGCTGTGTACCTGCTAAAGACGGTGGCGTTGCTGAGTACCTGTTGAAGACGGTGGCGTTGCTGTGTACCAGTGAAGACGGTGGTGTTGCGGTGTACCTGTAAAAGTCGTTCCCACATGCTTATGTCTTTTGCAACAAAAAATTCAAGAAAGTACAAGATGAAGTCTTCCGCTGTACCAAACTCTGAAGCTTTCAAGAATTCAACAAAAAGACGTAAGTGTGTGGAACATGAAGTCACGAGGAGGCAAAGTTCACAAGAAAGGCAAAGATCGCACGTGAAAGGCCAAAGAACAATGCTCTTAAGTCAAAGCCAAAAAGATCAAATCAACATATTCACAACAAAAGAAAGAAAAGAAGAAAAGACTACGAGCTAAAGAACGAAGACTTAGTATAGTATGCTAGGTTTAGAACTTTGTAACGTGGAGTGACCTCCCTTAGGGGGAGATTGTTAGAAATACGTTTTAACGTATATTAGAAGTATCGGTCACTCCACAATATGATTTATGTTGTAATAGCTCGTAGTTAGTAATTAGTTATTATTTGCTTATTAACTTAAGTAAGAACCGGTCCATGGGCTTGTCATGGACCGGCCCAAGCCCAATGTTTAGCTTGGACTATAAATACCCCTTTCCACTAAGGAAAGGGGTTGGTTGTTATCATTTCTTAATTTCCACTTAATAAAATTCACATAGTTTCTCTCACTTTCTCTCTCTAACTTTCTCTCTCTAGAAATTAACAAACCCCTTCATAGATTCATTGATTATCAATATTCTACATATACAAGCGAAGGGAGAATAAGCAAACAATTAAAACTCACGGTTTTTAAAACTTAAGGGAGTTAGGCTAATATAAAGTTAAGGAACCGAAGCTAAGTGCTCAACACGCACGGTCGAGTCAAAAATTACTCTTATTCTCGCCATCGGAAAATCTATTCGTGTCTTAAACACTTATGAAAGTATGAGAATTTTTTTTAAAATTTGGCCATTTTTAGCCTTATTTGCAACAAAACGATAACAAAAAGATAAACTTTGGAAAGCGTGAAGGTTTAGCAAGGCAAGTATCTATTCACCCCCATACTAAAGTTAAACATTGTCCTCAATGTTTCGAGTCTAGGGGTAAGATACCCCCATACTAGAGACGAAGTCGAATGCCTAATCTAGCATGGAAAGGGTGGAACCATTAAATCAATAGCCGTTTATGAAGTGTGCTAAAAGACCCAAGGTTAGAACATCAAAGGATATATCATATGGATATCAAAAAATTCTTCAAAGCAAACGATCGAAGCTCGAGTAAAACGAACACAAGAGGCTCCAATTGTGAAGATGATCATCTAAAAACCACAATTCACAAACAACCACGGAACAAAGGTTGGAAGGGCACAAATCCCCTCACATTAGCTACATTAGAAATCGATAGTATGTACATGGATAATGTAAAACCCCAAATTTTGGGCTTTTGACACGTAACCGGTTTTACTCTTATTACCACTCATCGTATAATATTTTTATCGACCACATTTACAAACGAGATCATAATATAATAAACATTAAATATTTACTTATATTACTTAAAAACTTGACATTTTGACCATTGAGCTATTTCATTTATTTACTTTTAGACACATTTTATGTGCATAAATAATTATTAATTATATTATAAGTAATAATGACGATCCAAAATATTACGCATTAAAACTATATACATAATTTTTGAGCATAAACGTTTAGTACAATTAACTCGACTCCATAAAATATGTTAGAACACCTTGACCATTTACTTTCATGCACAAGATACAAAACAAATTAAACTAAACATAGATTATTTTTAAATATAACAAAACTATCAAGTTAATCTTCCCTTAGATCCTTCCTTTTTCACACGTTAGGTAATACTCCACAATATCAAACACAATCAACTTTCATTTGGCTAGTAGCTTGTACATGTCTCATTTGAACCTTCCTAAGATAACTAACTAAATCCTATGACAATATCATACTACTTCTCTTCCACCTAGAGTCGAACACATCACTTCCCTTCTAGATAAATCAAACCATGGTGATGTGCAACATCATTTCCCACATAATGGCATGGCATCAAACTTAATCCTTGTGGCTCCTCCTACACCACATCTCTAACCAAACCTTATACAAAGCTTGTAAGGGGACACATAGGTGGTGATGCAAGCATGCCAAAGACCACATACTCCTCCCTTGGCTTACCTTCTACCCACGTCGACCCCAACACCCTGGTATTTTGCAACCACTTGATTATCATGGTACCAAACGCACACTTGTGGCGCTTTTAGAACCACATTCTTTACCAAACTAAACCCTTAACCTTCTTGTAAGTTCCTGGATATAAAAATGGTAGTAGCAAGCTCAAACACAAAAACAAAGAAATACAAACATTCCCCCTTATCTCTCTCACTCGTATACTTACTCAAAAGCCCAAGTTTATGTATTTCTCCTCCTATCTCCAAGCAAAACACAAACTCAGCATCAAATCTTTAGTTCTTCGCTGATGAAATCACAAGGAACCATGCGTCCTTGTGGATTGTTGGGTTGGCACGTTGAAGCGGCTGAAAAGGGCACAAGCTTCTCATTGCAAACAACATACGGCTCTAGGTATCGTGAGTCCATCCAATCTTTATTCTCTTATTTTTTCCTTTCTCGTCATATGCATACAAATGTCATAATAAATAAAATAGGAAGCTAATATACTAGCATAAATCCCAAATCATGAAACAACCTCCTGATGTAATGAACGTACCCTAGGGAAACATGCACTTAAAACGCGAACTGGGCTAAAACGAAAATACTAGGTCTTAAGTTATCCCCTAGTTAGTATCCTTGCCAAATTTGAACGAAAACGGAACACGTTTGCTATGCTAAACAAATAAAACATTAGCGTTATTATATGTGTAAAACAAGCCCGAACAACCACTTTTACAACTTGTTTGGACCTAGTAGGACCCCGTGTATGGATCAGGTTATGGGGGCATTTCTTAGAACACCTAGCCATCTTTACACAGCCTCTTGAATCACCCAAACGGAGCTATAACAAAGCGGGAAATTGAATTACAAAATCTGCGTTTGAACACTAAAATATGTCGGCAACTGGTAGCATTTACCAGTAGGCTGACCAGTCGACTTTAGCGTCGTTTTCGAGCATGTAAGAGTCCTATCTGGAACCAGACACCAGCTAAGATGTTATAGGTCTCCTGGCTACCATTCCGTAGACACCAAGAACACTAAAAACGGACAAGTAATGAATAAGTTACAACCCTTTAAAAATCTGCCTCGCACACTTTAAAAGCTGATGAAAATTTAGACATTCTGACCCGCTGTCTTCAAACGCGTTATTTACACATTTTAGAGCCGTTTTCAAGCAAAACTTAAAGAACGAAACTTGTAGACGGGATACCCGAGAATACAAATATGTTTTCTATTTGTTTTATGGTTATATAACGAACCCGTAAATGGCTTTCAAAATCAGCATTTACAATGTACAAGTACCTAAGGTTTTGGAACACAAGGACTAATCCTGCCATTGTCTGAAAGTAATACAAGCCCTAGGGGCTGTTTTGTAAGCATTATAAAAATCAAGGACTCGTGTGCAATTTAACTTAAGTTTTATTAAGATTATTTAATTTAATAAACTATAAGGGGTATATCGTAATTCGTGAAACATGGAGGACTAATTGTGTACAATCTAAAGTTCAAGGACTTTTATGAAATATTATATCCTATAAGTCTTAATTAAATAAAAATCATTTTATTTAATTCATTTGTACTGTTACAATTCGAACAAGATAAATTCACGTAATGAAAAGTGTACAAGTTCCGATAACTTACTATAAGTTTAACACTTAAAACGATAACAACTTATTAAATCCGTGATCATGCATTTTCATCAACTATATTTATATGTGCATTTTATTTGTGCATTTACTGAGACCCACATGAATTACTTAGGTAATTCTACTGCTTCGTGATCATACTGTGCCAGTTTATTCAGTGACATCATTACTACATCATTACTACTAAGGTGAGTTCATGGCCCCATCTTTTACTATTTTTATAACTGGGGGAGAAAACATACTAAAACATTTAATATGCAAACACGCACAAACAACAACAACAAACAACAACTTATTGCCAATTGTTTTCCCAATTCCCGTGGACTGTAATAGTTAGTAGTGTAGCGCGAAATGTAATGAATAGATCTATTCGATATTGAGAACACCCGACCTGAAGTGATCAGCTGTCACGTAAACGCTTGGGCCAAGCAACAAGTTTATTTCATTATCGGACTGAGGGAAACAACATCGGGTATGATCCATAATGGCGCCTGAGCATCATGTCTAGCTTCTATTACAGGGCAATAGGAACTACTATAGTATGTGGCTTTATGCGCTGCTATCCCCGTGGTGTTTTGCATATCAATACTTTTTGAACTAAACTCTATAAATTCACTAACCTCGTGTTAACCCCCACATTTTACTTTATATGTTTTCTCAGGAAAGTAAGCAGGTTCATGTGCATTGGATTCTAGCATCATAGGAAGCATCATATTTACCATCGGGCTGGGATATTTCTACAAATAATAAATGTTGATTTCAAGACAATTTATTAAATCTGTACAGTTGATTCATGTAATATGTTTAAATGATAATTTATGATCATGCTCTGTATACTATTTGCTATCGATCCACCAAGTAACACCCCAATTACCATTCCACTGCATTTTGACCAACATGGGGGTGTTACTGAAATGGTATCAGAGCGATAGTTATAGAGAACCAGATCAAAAACTTGAAAAATTTTAAATAATAAAATTTTTAAACTGGACTATAACTGAATATAAAAATCAGTTTAAGGAAAAATTGATTTTTGGGGACCGTAATAGTTAGGCATATAGCTTATAGAGCATACATATTATGTGAACCAACCCTTTACGTACCTTTCATATAATGATTGTTTAATATCTTTATGAAGCTATTAAAATACTTAAGGTATTTAATATAAACATGCCATGTTAGTAAGGAGCTTTATACTAAAGATGTTCCATCTCGATATTACCTTCTGACTGAGTGGTTGGGTTTATGATTTAAAGTGCCCTCACTCCTCAAACATTTATAGAATGGCTTCTAAAGTAAGATGCCCGAACAATGCATTGTAACCAGAAACAACTTTGTACATAACAAACCCTTAGAAATATCTATATGGACATCTAACTAAATTTTTGGGAATCTTTAGAAATCTAAATAAATCTTTGGAAAATCTAACAAGATTTTATAAATCTTTAAAATCTAACGAGATTTTAGCAAATCTTTGAGAATCATAACTATATTTTTTTAATCTTTTGAAAATCTAACAAGATTTTATAAATCTTTTAAAATCTAACCAGATTTTAGCAAATATTTGAGAATCATAACTAGATTTTGTAAATCTTTAGAAATCTAACAAAAATTTATAAATCTTGGAAAATCTAAACTAGATTTTGTAACTCTTGAAAAATCTAACTTAGATTTTTATAAATCTTGAGAAACCTTATTCGAACTAACTTTTTGGAAATATTATTTACACTTTAGAAATTCTGTCTTTGGAGATCTAACAAAGTTATTTAGTATCTAACTAAATATTAACAAATTTCATACTAAATTTTTTAGCTAGTATTACTAGCTAGTGGGTAAAATTACTCTCTACTTTTTTTAAACATTGCATAATGTTTTACCACCTTTGCATGAAAATATTATACAATCATATGCATCATACGTGAGCTACATCATTTGAGCTCTAGAGCTTTGAGCATTTATCATATTTGGGAACAGTTGAAACATTTGAGCAACAAGAGCTTTGAACAATACATTATGATTGTGAATATTCAATCATGGGATCACAGGAACAACATGTTTGACTACATTTTTATGAGCATGCGAACATACTACATTTCATCAACATTATGTATGACTACATTTTTATGACCATACAGAACATGCAATTATTTATTGAATATTACGTGTGACTACATTTTATATGAGCATACAATCATACAGTTTTCCTATACGTATGACTACATTTTATATGAGCATACAATCATACAGTTTTCCTATACGTATGACTACATTTTATATGAGCATACAATCATACAACTGATCACTTAGGCGACTATTAAGTCACCTAGAACATATGAGCATGTGCATACATTATTTTAGATTTTATAAAGTCTAAAACCATGATCACAAGTATTTAAGTTTACCAAGTACCTAAACACACTACAAACTAAATGTACACATACTCTCTTTATACTATAAGTAATAATACGAGTCAACGAAAGCCACCTTTTTACATTCCAACTTCACACTTGTCAATGTTTATACATTTTAATAAGTGTCATACATTTTATTTTACTAAAACTATATGCTTTATAATTACTACTTACACTTTCTCCACAAAACATAAACCTTAACCAAATCACCTTAGACTTGAAAATCTACTCACGGAACACAACTTATAGATGACTCATACGCTTCTGCTTTTGGTGATTTCATGTGGTATTATTATGATAAGTTTGCATCTTTAAATGATGCGATGGGACCCAAATCAAGGTACTTAAGATTCTATATTTAGATGACGTTTAAATATGGAACTTGAGTCTCTTGATCCTAAGTTAATTATGATTCCGTCTTTATATGGAATGGGACGTCTAAAGGTGAAATCATAAGCCACCGGATTAGAAGTTTATATATGAATTCGCATTAAGGTGGAATGGGACGCCCGAAGACGAAAGTTATAAATAAACGGGCTGTAAAGTATCTTAATAATATATATTTTCTTAGATATTATATTGGTTTTAAATGATAAGCCTTGATGGGAATATTTAAGTAGGTTGAGCTATGAAATCCTTATTGAAACGAATTAGGACGCTTTTTCCTTTGAATAAACAAATCATAGGTCACCGAACCATGAAATTATAAATTTTTACTTTACATGGATGAGGACGCTTATCGATATAAATAAAAATTTATAAACAAGTGGGCTTAAATATATTCGATGTGACTCGTTATTGATATTATTTTATTAATCCATCTATGGAGTGTATTCCTTTTGGCTCACTATTCCTCCAAAATATCTTATCATTACTACATCCTTATCAAGAAACCAAAAGAAGATTCTTGTTTATCTCTCTTGGATCATAGCATTGTGCTATTGATTCTTGGCTTATTTTTTACCCCAACATCAGATAAGCTTTTTGAAGCTTAATAGACTTAAAAATCTCTTGCAAAACTATTAAAACATTAACAAGCCTTATCTATGCACGCTGAGGCCCGATAAGGCCCATGAAACACATTTAATAGAGCCAGGAGTTAAATCGAACTTGTCCTATTTTATCCAACCTTGTAAACTTAAACAAACTCGAATATGATTTAATGAACCTTTTACTAAGTCTTTTGGATTAAACTTGATTTTTAGAACTATCAGGGATTTATTTAGCCAACTGGCAAACATATTATAAACTCTAAAATAAAGAGACGAGATTTGTAAAACTCTAAGGACTACACGTGAATTTTAATGAACTTAAAAGAAACCCTAGTTGATTTAACACGGATTAAAAACCCTATGGGTTAATTTTGCCACTTTCAAAACTAAATTTGAGCCCTAAGTTATTTTCATTGGAAAACTACTCGTGCCCTAAGGGCTACATTGCAAAAATAGAAGGACCAAATGTCTAAACAATCAAAATATAACAGTCAAGTTACTTTATGCATTTACTCCTCAGAGGCATACAATCAATAACTACATTCTAAATATCACCTATGAGTCTAAACTTGAGTTCACAAGATTATACGTTCAAGAAAAAGTGTCCTCACTTGTTCCCTGGATGAGTAACTTCATCTTAAGCTTTGAGGACAAAGCTAAAATAACGGGTAGGTGGTGTAAAACCCCAAATTTTGGGCTTTTGACACGTAACCGGTTTTACTCTTATTACCACTCATCGTAAAATATTTTTATCGACCACTTTTACAAACGAGATCATAATATAGTAAATATTAAATATTTACTTATATTACTTAAAAACTTGACATTTTAACCATTGAGCTATTTCATTTATTTATTTTTAGACACATTTTATGTGCATAAATAATTATTAATTATATTATAATTAATAATGACGATCCAAAATATTACGCATTAAAACTATATACATAAATTTTGAACATAAACGTTTAGTACAATTAACTCGACTCAATAAAATATTTTAGAACACCTTGACCATTTACTTTCATGTACAAGATACAAAATAAATTAAACTAAACATAGATTATTTTTAAATATAACAAAACTATCAAGTTAATCTTCCCTTAGATCCTTTCTTTTTCACACGTTGGGTAATACTCCACAAAACACAATCAACTTTCATTTAGCTAGTAGCTTGTACACGTCTCATTTGAACCTTCCTAAGATAACTAACTAAGTCCTATGACAACATCATACTACTTCTCTTCCACCTAGAATCGAACACATCACTTCCCTTCTAGATAAATCAAACCATGGTGATGTGCAACATAATTTACCACATAATGGCATGGCATCAAACTTAATCCTTGTGGCTCCTCCTACACCACATCTCTAACCAAACCTTATACAATGCTTGTAAGGGGAAACATAGGTGGTGATGCAAGCGTGCCAAAGACCACATACTCCTTCCTTGGCTTACCTTCTACCCACGTCGACCCCAACACCCTGGTATTTTGCAACCACTTGATTATCATGGTACCAAACGCACACTTGTGGCCTCTTTTAGAACCACATTCTTTACCAAACTAAACCCTCAACCTTCTTGTAAGTTGTTGGATATAAAAATGGTAGTAGCAAGCTCAAACACAAAAACAAATAAATACAAACATTTCCCCATATCTCTCTCACTCGACTACTTACTCAAAAGCCCAAGTTTATGTCTTTCTCCTCCTATCTCCAAGCACAACACAAACTCAACATCAAATCTTTAGTTCTTCGCTGTTGAAATCATAAGGAACCATGCGTCCTTCTGGATTGTTGGTTTGGCACGTTGATGCGGCTGAAAAGGGCGCAAGCTTCTCATTGCAAACAACATACGGCTCTAGGTATCGTGAGTCCATCCAATCTTTATTCTCTTATTTTTTCCTTTCTCGTCATATGCATACTCATGTCATAATAAATAAAATAGGAAGCTAATATACTAGCATAAATCCCAAATCATGAAACAACCTCCTGATGTAATGAACGTACCCTAGGGAAATGTGCACTTAAAACGCGAACTGGGCTAAAACGAAAATATAGGTCTTAAGGTATCCCTTAGTTAGTATCCTTGCCAAATTTGAACGAAAACGGAACACGTTTGCTATGCTAAACAAATAAAACATGAGCGTTATTTTATGTGTAAAACAAGCCCGAACAACCACTTTTAGAGCCTGTTTTGACCTAGTAGGACCCCGTGTATGGATCAGGTTATGGGGGCATTTCGTAGAACACCTAGCCACCTTTACACAGCCTATTGCATCACCCAAAACGGAGCTATAGCGAAGCAGGAAACTGAATTTCAAAATATGCGTTTGAACACTAAAATCTGTCAGCAACTGGCAACATTTACCACTAGGCTGACCAGTCGACTTTAGCCTCGTTTTCGAGCATGTTAGAGTCAGATCTGGAATCCGACACCAACTAAGATGTTGTAGATCTCCTGGCTACCTTTCCGTAGACACTAAGAACACTAAAAACGGACACGTAACGAATAAGTTACATCCCTTTAAAAATCTGTCGCGCACACTTAAAAAGCTGATGAAAATTTAGACATTCTGACCCACTGTCTTCAAACGCGTTCTTACCCATTTTAGAGCCGTTTTCAAGCAAAACTTAAAGAACGAAACTTGTAGACGGGATACCCGAGAATACAAATATGTTTTATGTTCGTTTTATGGTTAGATAACGAACTCGTAAATGGCTTTCAAAATCAACATTTATAATGTACAAGTACCTAAGATTTTGGAACACAAAGACTAATCCTGCCATTGTCTGTAAGTAATACAAGCCCTAGGGGCTCTTTTGTAAGCATTATAAAAATCAAGGACCCATGTGCAATTTAACTTAAGTTTTATTAAGATTATTTAATTTAATAAACTATGTTAGGACCATTGGAATAGTTATTTGTAATAGGTAGACTAGGAGGTATGTAGTTCCTCCTGGTCATAGTAGTAGTAGGAGCAAGTCGTGCTTCTGGTCTTATAGAAAGTCAAACTTTATTATTTAGTTATTATTCTGTTAGGATATGCATGAGATATGTTAGGAAAGGATATGCATATCAGTTTTACACGTTTTGGTTAATGATGTATTAGGGTTTGCATGTAGTATAAAAGGAACCTTAGGCAGAAGGGTTTCACACACCTTCATCAAATATAATTTTAGTTCATATTAATATTAGAAATCCTTAGAAAAGGATCAAGTCGTTATAGTTATTCCGTTCTTCTTGTTCATAGTATTTTTATTCCGCACTTATACTGTGTGATCCATATAGAGTCTCTCTATGAATAGACTTGTGATTACAGAAGTCATTCACCGTTCCTAACAGGCTGCAAGATCCACATCTAGTGGACCCAACAAGTGGTATCAAAGCCTGGGAGAGTCTCTGTACAAGAAGAGTCATTTTTCTCAATACTAACGTTTTTGTTTAATTATGTCTTCCTCAAGTTCTACTCAAACAGGAGAAGATAGTACCCCTATAACATAGCAACCTCAGCAGATCATTGCTACGGTTTCCAACACAAATGGTAAGTTTCCTCTTCTGAAAAAGGACGAGTATGATAGCTGGGCGATGAAGATGGAATGTTGGATCACCAACACTGATCAAGACCTTTGGAAGATTATTTTGAATGGAAACATCAGGAAATTGACTGGAAGAGACAAGAATGGAAGTATTATTCTTCTTGACCCTAAAACTCATGAAGAAATCACAGCTGTTCAGAAGGAGATCAAAGCAAAAACTATTTTGCTTCAGTCTCTTCCTGATGATCACATGGGTGACTTTTATCATCTGGACGATGCTAGAGAAATCTGGAATGGAATAAAAGAAAGGTTTGGTGGAAACGAGGAGTCAAAGAAAATGCGAAGATCCATGCCGAGAGATGAATTCACAAACTTTAATATCTCAGAAGCTGAAGGTATCCATCAAGGGTATAACAGGTTCCAAAAGATACTGAGCCAGTTGAATCAACTTCGGTCGAAACCTGACAATGGTGATATCAATGCAAGGTTTCTTAGAGCCTTACCCTACTCATGGAATCAGGTGGTAATCTCTCTCAAAGCAAAAGGTGGGCTTGACTATCTTAATTTTGATGATTTGTTTCATAAGCTCAAAACCTTTGAACCTCATGTGAGGGGATACTCAAGTGATTATTTTCCTACTCCTGCTAACTCTGCCTTTGTGAGTTCTATGGGATCTAGTACCATGTCCGGTGCTAGTAGCCCAAGCAATACTGTGTCTTGTCAACATACTTTTCAGCATACTTCTACTCCTGAACCAAAAGGCAAGTCTGGTAGCATGGTAGAAGTTGTTCTTCACTTTTTTGTTGTTGACATTGATGCTCAACAGCAACTTGCTTTTGAAGACTTCAAACAGGTTGATAAACTTGACCTGGATGAAATGGATCTAAAATGGCAGATGGCCATGGTCGCTCTTAGGGTTCACAAATTTGAGAAGAAAGCCGGTCGAAAATTTAACTATAACCCAAGATAGCCAGCAAGATTTGACAGAAGCAAGGTTAGATGCTATAACGGCCAGCAGCAAGGTCACTTTTCAAGGGAATTCCCTAACAAGCATGACCAGGAGAAGAGCAGATATTCAACTTTTAAGATTTAGGAGGTGAAGGATGACAAGAAGGCGTTGGTGTCTGTTGACTCTATGGTTAACTGGAATGATCATCAGAATGCTACCCTGGAAACAACTGAACCTTCTACTGACGTGTTTGTAATGATTGCTGGGAATCTGTCTGATGCCGAGGACGCAGAAGAGTTTGATCTTATGGGCATCTCACCTCAGGTACAACATTGTCCTCTTGGTTGTCATGATAAATATTTAGAATTGTTGTCTCAATATAATGACTTAAATGATCAGAATGACAAGTATTTTTTAGAAGTTCAAGCATATAAGGCTTCTTTAAAAACATTGGAACTACAAAAGAGGTGGCTTCAAGATACTCAACGAGAGTACGAGGATAAAATTAGGATTCTGAACATTGATTTAGAAAACACAACAAATATGCTTAAATACACTGAAAAGGTAAAAGATGACAGTATCAAAGATAAACAAGACATGAAGGAAAAATTAGATGCTACACTTCTAAGATTTGAAAAATGGCAAAAGGCACCTAAGAATCTTTCAAAATTAATTGATAGTAGTATGTCTGGTAGGACTAAAAGAGGGTTAGGATTTGATAAATATATTGATTTAGAAGATGTGTTTGATTTATCTTTTTCAAGTGTCTTTGATCCTGACAAGGAGGAAGAGGGAACACCTAGCTACAATAGGTTTAAACCAACAGCAGAAATGCATGCTGTCCCTCCACCTCTTTCAGGAACTTTCATGCCCATTACTAGGCATAATGACTTGGATGGATCAGAGAAGCATGGGTCCCCAAAAAGTTCTACTAATACTAATGACTTTGTCTCGTGTACTTTCAGTGACAAAGCCAGTGACTCTGCATCATGTGGTTCAAGTGAAGAGTCGAGACCTACAAGTTCCAAGTCAAATGACCATGCTGCTACTAGTGCTAGGAAGAGTGAAGAGAGAGTTGCTTTTACTTCAACAGTGCCTAGTCCTGGTTTATTGAGTCCTAGGAAGAATGTTTCTCCTAGAATTGTGTGTAATAAAGTTAGTAGTATGAAACAATGTCATTCTAATAAAAGGTCGTTTAAAACATGTTTTGTTTGTGGGAGTGAATTTCATTTGATTAAAGATTATTATTTTTATGACAAACATTCTTCTGTATATCAAGCATTTCCTGCTCCTGGTCCACCAGGAGTTGTTCCATATTCTTCTAGAAGACTAAACCCATGTGCTCAATCTTTTTCTTCTTCTAGAAGGACCTCTCCATTAGCTTATGATCATTGGAGAAACACTGGATTAATACCAAATAGACCAACCAGCAACTATTTTCAGACTATTAATCCAAATTATGCATTTAATTTCGACCACATGTATTTTGGGTTGGGAAATTTGGGCACTGCTGTTAAGCCCTCAGCAGGTTGTTCTTGGTCAAACAATAACACCCATATGATGAATAGGAAACCTAATAACAACGGTGGATCTCATCAATCTTCTTGGCTATCTACTAAAGATACACAAGGCAGGCTCAAACCTGAAAAGGTTTGGGTCCCCTTAAGACACTAACTTTTGCATATCTCTTTTCTTGTTGTTGTAGGTTACTCCATACCAAGATCCTACTCTAGGAATTGTTGATAGTGGACGCTCTAGGAGCATGACAGGAAATAAAAGTCTTCTATCTAACTTTGTACCATTTCAAGGCGGAAAGGTCTATTTTGGAGGAGGTGAAGGAAGGATCACTGGCAAAGGAACGATTCAGACGCCTAATCTTAATTTTGAGCAGGTCTACTATGTGGAAGCACTTTAACACTTCAACTTGATATCTGTCTCTCAGATTTATGACAAGAAGCAGTTTGTCCTCTTTACGGATACTGATGCACTAGTGTTATCCAAAGACTTTAAACTCCCGGATGACTCATAGGTTCTGCTCAGAATCCCTAGAAGACACAACCTCTATAGTATCAAGCTGAATGAAGTCAATCCTACTGGTCAACTAGCATGTTTGGTTGCTAAAGCCTCAGAAGATGAAGCCACTAAATGGCACCGAAGGATGGGACATGTGAACTTCAAGACCATTCACAAATTAGCAAATCTGAATTTGGTCTCTGGTTTACCTCCCAAATCATTCAGAAATGATATCAATTGCCTTGCATGCAGCAAAGGCAAACAACATAAAGCATCCTTCAAGACCATTACTGCTCTCAGCCTTATAACTGAACCATTGCAGCTACTACACATGGATTTATTTGGTCCTACCTCTATTAGGAGCATTGACCACAAACAATTCTGCCTTGTGGTAACTAATGGGTATAGCAGGTTCACGTGGGTTTTCTTCATGGCTGCCAAGAGTGAGACCTACTCAATTCTCAAGGACTTTATTACATTTATTGAGAATCAGTTGTCCAGGAAGGTTAAAGGTATTCAATGTGATAATGGAACGGAATTCAAAAATGCAGACCTCATAGCACTTTGTAATTCTAAAGGTATCAAAAGAGATTATAGTGCAGCAAGAACTCCTCAACAGAATGGCATGGCAGAAAGAAAGAACATAACTCTAATAGAAGTTGCGAGAATAATGCTTGCCGATTCCAAGCTTCCAACCATGTTCTGGACAGAAGCTGTTAATACTGCAAGTTATGTTTTGAATAGAGTTTCTATTACTAATCCTCACAAGAAGACTCCCTATGAGCTACTCATAGCTAAAGTACCAAACATTGCTCATTTGAAGCCATTTGGGTGTCCTGTCACCATTCTGAACACTAGAGACTACTTGGGGAAATTTGATGGCAAGGCAGATGAAGGATATATTGTGGGATATTCAGCTCACTCTCGGGCTTATCGTGTCTACAATCTCCAAGCCAAGCAAGTAATTGAAACTATAAATCTCAGGTATTTTGAGGAGAAGTCAAACATACAAGGAAAGGGTCCTGAATGGTATTTTGATCTTGATTATCTTAGTGATTCATTGGGATATTTTCGTTTCAAAACTAACCATGATGCAGGTCCACAAGTGTTTGCAACTTCTAGTGCAGGTGCTCATTCTAGTCTTTCAGACTCAGATGACGAGGATGATATTTTGGTTGTTCCATCCTATTCCACCACAGTCTCTCCTACTACTCCTAGTGATGCTACTACATCAGATATTTTGGACTCACAAGGAGCTCTTGACATATTGCTCAAGCAACAACTAGAGGCTACTACAGCAGCTACAAGGTGGCTTTGAGTTTCCTTTGAATACTTCTGCTGACAAAGCTACTCCTAGTACTCAAACTGTTACTCCTAGTGCTAGTTTAACACCTATTCGTAGTCTGGCTAGTAATTCCACTTCCTCTACTAGATTCTCTAGTCCTTCTGACCTGGGAAACTATCAAAAGAAGTCTTCTACCAAGCTGTATGATATTCATAAGCAACCAATAGATGGCATTTTCGACTCTGCTTTATATGATGATGACTTTGTTGGGGATCTTAATAACTTGGCACCAGAAGTGGAAGTAGCTTCCAATCCAGTTTTGCAGTCACACAAAGACCATCCCACTACTCAAATAATTGGAGATCATGGTTCTAATGTCAAGACTCGCAGAATGCATAAGAAAGCAACGTCTGATCATAATGCTCTTGTGAGCTATATTGAGGACCAAAAGCGTAATAATCATACAGACTTTCAACATTGTTTGTTTGCTTGTTTTCTTTCACAGGTGGAACCTAGATCAGTCTCTCATGCTCTTGAGGATCAAAGTTGGGTGGAGGCTATGCAGGAGGAGATGTAACAGTTCTTGTTTCAGAATGTTTGGATCCTAGTTGACTTGTCGGATGGAAAGATAGCAATTGGTACCAAATGGATTCTCAAAAACAAGAAAGATGCAAGGGGTATTGTGGTGAGAAATAAGGCGAGGTTGGTTGCGCAAGGTCATACACAACTTGAAGGCATTGACTACACTGAATTTTTTGCTCCTGTTGCTAGGATTGAGGCCATTCGTCTGTTTTTGGCTTTTGCTTCTTATGTGGGCTTTACAGTTTTTCGGATGGATGTCAAGAGTGCATTTCTCTATGGCAAGATTGATGAGGAAGTTTATGTCACTCAACCTAAGGGCTTTGTAGATTCACTTCATCCCAAGAAAGTTTACAAGGTGGTCAAAGCTCTCTATGGACTTCATCATGCTCCTAGAGCTTGGTATGAGCATCTTTCCACTTTCTTGTTGAAACATGGCTATAGAAGAGGCACAATTGACAAAACACTATTTCTTAAGAGGTATACCAAGGACATTATCCTTGTTCAGGTTTATGTGGACGATATTATCTTTGGTTCTACTAAAAAGGAATGGTGTGATGAGTCTGAACAACTGATGAAGGGAGAATTTCAGATGAGTGCTATGGGAGAGCTTACATTTTTCCTTGGTCTTCAAGTCAAGCAACAATCGGATGGAATCTTCATAAGTCAAGATAAATATGTTCATGAGATCCTTCAGAAGTTTGATATGGATCCTCTTAGACCAGCATCAACACCTTATGAAGTAGCTAATGTCAAACTCAAGAATGAGCTAGATCCTCCGGTAAATGTTCACATGTACAGGTCCATGATTGGCTCACTCATGTATTTAACTGCATCACGTCCGGATATTATGTTTGCAGTAAGTGCTTTTTCTAGACATCAGGTGGCTCCAACGGTTTCTAACTTGAATGCAGTCAAGAAGATTATCAAGTACATCAAGGCTCAACCCAAGCTAGGCTTGTGGTATCCTAGAGAATCACCTTTTGTTCTTGAAGCATATAGTGATAGTGACTATGCAGGTGCTAATAATGACAGAAAATCTACTACTGGTGGTTGTTAGTTTTTGGGTCGAAGACTTATCTCATGGCAATGTAAGAAACAGACGATAGTAGCTACTTCTTCAACAGAAGCTGAATACGTAGCTGCTGCTAGTTGTTGTGGACAAGTTTTGTGGATACAAAATCAGATGCTTGATTATGGGTTCAACTTTATGAACACCAAAATTTTCATTGACAACCAAAGCACTATCTGCATTGTGAAGAATCCTGTCTTTCATCAACGTACAAAACATATTGAAATTAGGCACCACTTTATCCGGGATGCCAATGAGAAGAAGTTGATACAGGTTCTTAAGGTTCGTACGGATGATAATGTTGTTGATCTATTGACTAAAGCCTTCGATGGTCCTCGGTTCAACCACTTGGTGGTTCACATTGGAATGGTCAATCCTTGAGACCTAGGATCGAGGGGAGGCTAAGCCTAAGGGGAGACTTAGTGTACATATTTACTTGCACAGATTAACATATTGGTAGTTTTTAACAACAGATTGTATGGGTATTTGCGGTGTGTGCTACTTCTAGTGGAGGATTTTGCTCACTTCTGGTGGTAGTCTTCAACTTCTAGTGGATAAAACTCCTTACTTATCATTAATGGTTGGCTTCTAGTCTTGGTTTGGGTCACTGTTCACTTCGTTGACTTCTGTTGACCACATTGTGCTTCTAGTGTTAACCCTTATGCGGTTTGACTTTTAGTCAACGCAAGCTAATTCTGGTATATATCATATTTTGGTAACTGGGATTTGCAAATAAAGTTATAAGGGGCAAGTGGTTACTTTTACATTAACTACCTAATTTGAAAGGCACCCACATTATTAGGGGTCAATGAACAGTTACAAGACCATTATTTATGGTCAATTACCCCGCTTGACTCATTCATCACAACCATATCACACACACGCTCCTACTCTCTCAATCTCTAACAAATCACCTTCCATCACTTCCAATCATCATCAATGGCTGCTCTGTTCTACAAACCCGATCACAATAAGGTAGCGTATATGGGAGATGGTCCTAAACGTGACAAATTCACAGACATCCTGGAGTTTATTGAGGCTTCTAACCTCAGGTATGCTTTTACTGTTTGCCCAATTGTCTATGATAGTGTGATTCGCCAGTTTTGGGATACTGCCGAACTTGTAGATGTTTTGGGTCGCCCACTTGAACTCCATGCTACCATTGATGGACGTTCTTATGTGGTTTCTGAAGCTTCTATTAGGAGTTCACTTCATCTTCAAGATGAAGGTGGTGTTGTTTCCATCCCTAATGCTGAGGTTTTGGAGAAGATGACCGATATTGGTTATAACCATGGGGGGAAGTTTAACTTCCAAAAGAATAGGTTTTCCCCCTAGTGGAAGCTTCTAGTGCACTTCTTGATTCACTGCTTAAGCCCCAAGTCTGGGAGTTGGGATGCCTTTCCCATTCCTTTGGCTACTGGTTTGATCTGCATAGCACAGGGTCGAGTGTTTAATTTTTCTCAATATTTGTTTGATGGGATGGTTAGCAATCTGAGTAGTACTGGATCTAGGAAGAAATTTTTAATGTATCCTAGGTTTTTGCAGCAGATACTTGTGTGTATACCTCGTAATAGGGAAGAGTATGAGACCCCTAAGCTTAGTTCTAAAGTTTACTCCAATATGGCTCTAGGGTTTAAGGGGGATTGGAGGCCCTTGACTGACGCAATGCTGGGCCTTGCCCAAGGTCCTCCTAATGTTGTTCCTCCGGCTGCTGAAGCCGAGGAGGAACTTCCATTCGGAGATGATCCTATGGAGGAGGAGCATCCTGCTGGTGGTGCACCTCATGTGGTGGTGGAAGAGCCAGCTAAGGAAGTGGTGGTTGAAATGCCATCCACTTCCAAGGCTGCCCCCTATTTTATGGCACATCCGTCCCCATTTGTGGATACTCCCCCTCCTAGTCTAGCACCTCACTCTGCTGAGAAGCCCTCTGGTTCTCGTGCTCATGATGATGACCCCTTTATTGCTTCTGGTTCCAATGAAGCCTTCCCAGATCCAAGTCCTCTTGGTGGGAAAGCGGAGGAACCTGCTACACTGACTTCTTTGCTTGATCTCATGCACAGGTACCATGAAAGGATTATTTCTTTGGAGGCTGATTTGAATCAGCATCGTAAGCTTACCAGTAAATTTGTTCTTCCAATGGCGGACCGAATTAAAGCTTTGGAGACACAGCAGAGGAGGAGGAAGAAGCATGTTGTTCAGTCTGATTCTAATGAGGATGTTGAGGATCTTGTAGAGGATGGCTTGACTTTGCTGGCGAAGGCTGCATTTGCTGATAAGCCGTATGCTGATTTGCCTATTCCTCCTACTTCATCAAGCATCCCTCCTACTGCTGCTACCCCTAGACCAAAGGAGGATATTGCTGGTTCTTCTGCTGGTACTACTACTGGTCCAACTGCTGGACCGTCTCATGATCCTAAAGGGAAGGCCCCTATGACTGATGCACCCTCACCCCCTCGCAAGCATACTCGCAAACAACTTGAGGAAGACAGGTTATGTGAGGAGGCTGTACAATGAATGCAGGCGGAGATTGATCAAGCTGCTAGGGCTGAGGAAGAAGCTCTTCAGAAGCAAAGGCGTGAACAGTTGCAGCATGATGCTATGCATTGGGATGATAATGATTAGATGCGGGTGCTCACTATTCTTACATCTGATTATTCGCAGTTTACTGATCTCTTGGGTGCTGATGTGAATGAGCAGATTTGTATTCCCCGAGCAATGGCATTAATACGTAAGCGACAATTATCTCTTGCTGCTCAACTGCGTGAAAAGCGTCAGAACAGACCTTTGACAAGAACCGAGGAGAGAAAGTTAATGCAGAGGTATGCCAAATATCAGTCGGGTGCTCACTTTACTGTTGGTTGGACATGGGATCGAGTTAGGGCATTGTCTTTTGACGAGCTTAAGGATCTATACCAAAGGATGATCAAGCGTCAGAACACACCGGTTCCGGAGCGTCTCATCTATCGTCCTCCTCTACGAGTGGTTCCCACTTCTCAACCTGCTGTTGCTCCTGGTTCTACATCTGGTGTTCCTGTTGGTTCTACTTGTATCCCATCTGTTGTTGATGTTTCTACTGCTGGTACCACACCCACACCTTCGGTTGCTCATCCTGTTTCATCTTCGGGTCCTACCACCACCACCTATGCTACCACTACCACCACCACTGCTACTCCTGTTATGGACCAATCCTCACCACCAGTGACTGACCCTCAACCTACTCCTTCTCCTGGTGCAACTACCTTTGATCCTTTGGTTGGTCAAGGTGATAGTTCTACTCCTGCTGATCCTATTGCTGCTACGAAGGTAAAAGTTGAAACCTCGTCTGGTGTACCAACTCCTCGTCGTTCCATTCTCAAGAAGATGGCTAGACGTGGTAAGTCTGTTCCTTATGAGAAGTGTGCTCCTGAGAACCTTATTGATGCAGCTTCATATAGTAACTCAGAGTTGCCAATGGCTACGGGGTTTATTACTGCTTGGACGGTTAAGCCATCCACGACTATTCCTGGTACTTTCACCCAGAGGATTTCCATCAGTGATGGTTATGTTCGTTATGCTTCGGGTTTCCAAGGTGTTTTGACTTGGGTAGATCGTAGGGATCTTATGTCGTTGTATGGGTTTGTAGATGCTGGTATGCCTACTCATCCTAGTGAGGTGGCCACCTGGCCTGGTCTGACAATGTGTGCTGACTTGAAGATGATGCTTGATTATCCTTCACATGCTCTACATTCTGGTGTCTGGAAAGACCAGCCACGCTGGGTAATCAAGAGATGGAAGCTGTATGCTGGCTGTGGAGTGCATATCTTGGAGTTGGAATCTGGTGCCATGGTATTCATGCTTACGGATATGGACTATCCGTTAACTATTGCTACTATGGAGGCCATGCTCGCATGTCACTTGCAGATCTCCAATGCCCCTTCAGGGAATGAGACTTCCATGGCTACTACTCTGGTGGAAGGGATCCAAGCTCGGTTGCAAGCTGACAAGGTGGCAACGTCTGGTATGTGATGGGTATGTTTGTATGTTTGTATGTTTTTGTGTTTATACTGACATTCTTTTCACCAACATGTACAGTGAATAATATAATATCTGCTTATACTTTTTCAAACTTTGGGTTCCTTTTGACTGATTCACACTTGTGCTGGTTTGGAGTTTCATCTGGTGTTGGACCTGGTCCACACAACAAATGGTGCTCAACTCACCATGTCTCACAGACAAGAAAGAGTTGATTCACCATGAAGGTACGGCTCTGGTGTGATTCTCAAATCCGTTGACGGTTGCCAGATTACCCAAAACTTGATGGTTTTCACTTGCCATGGCCCTAGACTGAAAAATGGCTAATCCAAGGGGGTACGGATCTTGGTAAAGATTTTATCAAATCCGTTGATAAATAGCTTGCTCAAAGCTATAGGGTTTTCAACTCGCCGATGCTTCATTGCTAAGAGTTGGCGAGTCCAGAAGGGTACGGCTTCTGGTAAAGACATATCAAATCCGTTGACGGCTGTGATGGTTTGCCTAAAATCATCAGGGTACCCCTACTCACCATTGATTCACGTTCTAAGAGTTGGGCTGAGTTCTGGTCTCCCAGGGTGATGCTTATTCCACCATAAAGACTGGCTAGCCCAAGAGCGAGCAGCTACTTGGTAAAGGCTCATAAAATATGCTCATGTTGCTGTGAAGATTCAACACGATGCAGATTTGTTTTAAGCTTTGAAGAAGCTTCTAGGTGTTCATTGTTGCAGCGGTCATTATGTTCTTTATGTTGATGGTTATGATGCTGCTATTTCTTTTGCTGTTCCAATCCTCAAGCTATGTTGCACGATTTACCAGGAAACTTGAACTCAACAGGTCAAATTCAAGTTTAGGGGAGGATTGTTAGGACCATTGGAATAGTTATTTGTAATAGGTAGACTAGGAGGTATGTAGTTCCTCCTGGTCATAGTAGTAGTAGGAGCAAGTCGTGCTCCTGGTCTTATAGAAAGTCAACTTTACTATTTAGTTATTATTATGTTAGGATATGCATGAGATATGTTAGGAAAGGATATGCATATCAGTTTTATACGTTTTGGTTAATGATGTATTAGGGTTTCCTTGTAGTATAAAAGGAACCTTAGGCAGAAGGGTTTCACACACCTTCATCAAATATAATTTTAGTTCATATTAATATTAGAAATCCTTAGAAAAGGATCAAGTCGTTATAGTTGTTCTGTTCTTCTTGTTCATAGTATTTGTATTCCGCACTTATACTGTGTGATCTATATAGAGTCTCTCTGTGAATAGACTTGTGATTATAGAAGTCGTTCACCGTTCCTAATAGGCTGCAAGATCCACATCTAGTGGACCCAACAAACTATAAGGGGTCTATCGTAATTCGTGAAACATGTAGGACAAATTGTGTACAATAGAAACTTCAAGGAATTTTATGAAATATTATATTCTATAAGTCTTAATTAAATAAAAATCATTTTATTTAATCATTTATACTGTTACAATTCGAACAAGATAAATACACGTAATGAAAAGTGTACAAGTTCCGATAACTTATTATAAGTTTAACACTTAAAACGATAACAACTTATTAAATCTGTGATCATGCATTTTCATCAACTATATTTATATGTGCATTTTATTTGTGCATTTACTGAGACCCACATGAATTACTTCGGTAATTCTACTGCTTCGTGATCATACTGTGCCAGTTTATTCAGTAATATCATCACTACATCATTACTACTGAGGTGAGTTCATGGCCCCATCTTTTATTGTTTTTATAACTGGGGGAGAAAAAAATACTAAAACATTTTATATGCAAACACGCACAAACAACAACAACAAACAACAACTTATTGCCTATTGTTTTCCCCATTCCCGCGGACTGTAATAGTTAATAGTGTAGCGCGAAATGTTATGAATAGATCTATTCGGGTATTGACAACACCCGGCCTGACGTGATCAGATGTCACGTAAATGCTTGGGCCAACCAACAGGTTTATTTCATTGTCGGACTGAGGGAAACAACATCGGGTATGATCTATAATTGCGCATGAGCATCATGTCTAGCTTCTATTACATGGCAATAGGAACTACTATAGTATGTGGCTGTATGCGCTGCTATCCCCGTGGTGTTTTGCATATCAATACTTTTTGAACTAAACTTTATGAATTCACCAACGTTGTGTTGACCCCCACATTTTACTTTATATGTTTTCTCAGGAAAGTAAGCAGGTTCATGTGCATTGGATTCCAGCATCATAGGAAGCATCATGTTTGCCATCGGGCTGAGATATTTCTACAAATAATAATAAATGTTGATTTCAAGTCAATTTATTAAATCTGTACATCTGATTCATGTAATATGTTTAAATGATCTTTTATGATCATGCTCTGTATACTATTTGCTATCGATCACCAAGTAACACCCCAATTACTATTCCGCTGCATTTTGACCAACTTGGGGGTGTTACAGATAAGCATGGATCTCCCCCACGAGGCACTTCGTTTTTGATTACCGAGTCATGAGCTCGACTTGATCCCCTCAATACTAATTATTATTGGGGAAGGTGACTTGGTCGAGGTCGTCTAAAGAAGGGACTTCCCCAGCAAAGTAGTGCTTCAACCTATGACCTTTCACCTTAAAGTTAGGACCGTCATTTTGAGCTAGCTCGATGGTCCCATAAGGAAACACTTAGGTAATGGTGAATGGTCCGGACCAACGGGATTTCAACTTGCCGGAAAATATTTTCAATCTTGAGTTAAAAAGCAACACTTGATCTCCAATGTTAAAAACCCGGTTTTTAATTTTAGAATCATGAAACTTTTTAGTTTTCTCTTTTTAAATCAATGAATCTTCATAAGCAATGTCCCCCAATCCATATAATTCATCCGATTGCATTTTCCGGTGTTTTCCGCGGTCTCAATGTCGTCATTACAATGCTTTAGGGCCCAATAAGCTTTGTGTTCGAGTTAAATTAGAAAGTGAAAATTCTTCCCATACACGAGCTTATAAGGAGTGCACCCAATGGGCGTCTTATGAGCGGTACGAAAGGCCCATAAAGTATCGTCTAACTTATCCGACCAAGATTGTCGGTTTTCTCCTATCGACCTCCAAAATATTCTTTAAAGCTCGGTTTGAAACCTTGACTTGCCCACTCGTTTGTGGGTGATAAGCCGTAGAAAGCCGATGTGTAACCCCATATTTCTTTAGAACCTTTTCAAATTGGTAATTACAAAAATAGGTTCCACGATCGCTTATGATTGCACGAGGGGTTCCAAACCGAGAGAACAATTTTTTCAAAAAACTTGACTACCACACGAGCATCGTTCGTGGGCAAAGCCTTAGCTTCCACCCACTTGGATAGGTAGTCAACGACGACAAGGATGTAGTTATTACCACGAGATGATGTGAACGACCCCATAAAATCAATGCCCCACACGTCAAAGATCTCACACACTTGGATGATATTTTGTGGCATTTCATCGTTTTGTGAGGCCTTTCCTTGACGTTGGCATGAGTCACATGACTTGACAAGTGCGTGTGCATCTCGGTAAATAGTAGGCCAAAAGAAACCGGCATCAAAGACCTTCTTCGCCGTGAGGTTAGCACCATGGTGACCACCCGTGGGTCCCTCGTGACAAGCTCTAAGGATATTAGTAGCTTCGATGCCAAACACACAACGTCGAATAATTTGATCCGCACAAGTCCGAAATAGATAAGGGTCGTCCCAAAAGTAGAACTTGACGTCACGAAAGAATTTTTGTTTTTGTTGAGTCATCATACCCTTAACGATGAAGTTGCCCGCATGGTAATTTGCGATGTCCGTAAACCCTGGGGTGGTAGAATCTTCCTTTGAATTCATTACACCAAGTGTCTCGAGAGGAAATATTTCGGTGATTTCCTTGTTCTCGTACACACTTTGGTGAGGATCTTCCAAAAGAGAGAGGTGATCGGCCGCAAGATTCTCGGCTCCTTTTTTTGTCTTTTATGGTGACATCAAATTCTTGTAGGAGGAGAATCCAACAAAGTAATCTTGGCTTTGCATCAAGCTTAGAAAGAGGTACTTGATAGTCGAATGATCCGTATACACTATGCTTTTGGTCAAGACGAGATAAGGTCGGAATTTCTCAAATGCATACACCACGACAAGTAATTCTTTTTCCGTTGTGGTGTATTTAAGTTGAGCCTCGGTTATCGTCTTACTAGCATAGTGAATAGGCAAGAAATGCTTATCATGACGTTGCCCCAAAACGGCCCCAATAGCGTAATCACGTGCATCACACATTAGTTCAAAGGGGAGGTTCTAATTGGGAGCAACAAGAATGGGAGCTTCGGTAAGTTTCCTTTTAAGAATTTCAAAGGCTCGTACACAATCTTTGTTAAAGACAAAAGGAGCAACTTTTTCGAGGAGGTGTGTAATGGGTCGAGATATCTTTGAAAAGTCTTTGATGAAGCGACGATAAAAGCCCGCGTGGCCTAGGAAACTCCTAACTCCCTTAACGGTGTTGGGATGAGGTAATTTGGCGATGACATCTATCTTAGCTTTGTCTACCTCAATCCCCACTTTCGAGATCTTGTGCCCTAAGACGATTCCTTCTTTACACATAAAATGACATTTTTCCCAATTGAGCACAAGGTTGGTTTCCTCACAACGTTTCAACATTTTCTCCAAATTTCCTAAACATGAAGTGAACGAACTACCAAACACGGAAAATTCATCCATGAAGACTTCCATCGTCTTCTCGATCATGTCATGAAAAATAGCCATCATGCACCTTTGAAAGGTACCCGGTTCATTAGAAAGTCCGAATGGCATTCTACGATAAGCAAACATTCCATATGGACACGTAAACGTAGTTTTTTCTTGATCACGAGGATCGATGGGGATTTGAAAGTAACCGGAAAAACCATCTAAAAAGCAATAGAAATTGTTTCCCGTAAGACGCTCCAACATTTGATCCATGAAGGGCAAGGGAAAATGGTCTTTACGAGTGGCGTCATTTAACTTACGATAGTCAATACACACCCTCCAACCGGTCACGATTCGAGTTGGAATTAACTCATTGTCATCGTTTGGCACAACGGCCATTCCTCCCTTTTTAGGGACGCAATGAATGGGGCTCACCCAAGGGCTATCAGATATAGGGTAAATCATTCCCGCGTCAAGGAGTTTAAGGACTTCCTTTTTTATGACATCATGAATTTTAGGGTTTACCCTTCTTTGACATTGAATTGCGGGCTTGTAGTCCTCCTCCATTAAAATCTTGTGGGTACAAATCTTTGGGTCGATACCCTTAATGTCGGATAACTTCCACGTAATTGCCCCTTTGTGAGCCTTCAAGACATCGATAAGTGCGGTTTTTTCATCATCCGAAAGATCCTTCGCAATAATAACCGGCAACTTATCGTATCCTTCCAATAATTCGTATTTGAGGTGAGGAGGAAGATCTTTCAACTCGAGGATTGGTGGTTCCTCGGTTGAATATTTGGGTTCAATACTCATAACCTCCACCGACGGAGGAAATGGGAAATCGTTTAGAAAATCCATGATAATCAAAAAATCCTCATCGTCATCGAGGTCTTCGTTAGATGTTCGAGGTACATCAAACTCTTCCAAAGTAAAACCACCTCTTTCAAATGGAGTGAAAGATTGTGTCGAATTATCAAGAATTGGATCGAGCATAGTGGGATTGCCACTATTTGCTTCATCGGTAAAACCTAAAATTTCTTGTGAAAATTCTTCGCAAACGAAATTGATTAAATCAACATGGTTCATAGTCGCGATAGAATAAACATGAGAAATTTTGGAGTTTTGAGTTGCGTTTATAACAAGTTCCTCGTCGTTGAAGCATAAGGTGATTTTTCGAGCATGCACATCAATGACCGCTTTCGACGTATCTAAAAACGAACGACCTAAAATGAGAGGAACTTGAGGATTCGTGGGAATATCGGCTACGATAAAGTCTACCGGATAATAGAACTTTCCCACTTTCACAAAAACGTCTTCGGTCGTTCCACATGCGAGAATTGTAGAATGATCGGCCATCTCGATAGACATCTTTGTAGGAGTAAGATTAGGAAGATTGAGCGAGTTAAATATTTCAAGAGGCATCAAACTGATACTAGCACCAAGATCGGCCAAGGCGTAACATTCTTCCATATCTTGAATACCACACGGAAGTTGGCGGCAAATCGAAGCATCATGATTAAAGCGTCGGCGAAACTTATGTTAAAATGCAAATCACGAAACATCTTAATAAAAAGCTCAAATTGGTAATTGTTACGTTCTTGCAATTTTTCCTTGTGACGTCTTGGTTGGTAAGGTAAGGGTGATGTTGGGTGGGGCATAGGCATAGCCTTTGGAATCTCGGGTTCCAAACTTGGTAAAGGGTCGACCGTAGTTGTAGTTTGAGCGGTACTTCGTGGGATTGTAATGTGATCCTTTCCGACCACCATCTCGGGTTCTTCCTCAATTTCCTCCTCCGTAGGAGTAATTGGTTGAGGAGTCGGCTCCTTAAAGGTCTTACCACTACGTGTGGTAATCACTTTCATCTCTCCCTTCGGGTTTGACACGGTGTTGCTAGGAAGACCACCCGAAGTAGAGGCTTTGTTCATCATAATTGCTTCCAAGATAGCATTGAGCTTAACGTCTTGCTTATCGGCACTTTGGTCTATCCTTTGTTCAAGCCTAGATTGACTTTGTTCAATTTTGTTGTTTTGACCTCTAATTTGATTTGCAAAATCGTTTTTCAACTCAATTTTCATGTTGGCATTTTCCCTAGCAAAATTTGCTAATTCCCTTGTGTTTTTATCCGTTTCCCTAGCTTGACTAGCCAATTGCTCTTGGATATTTTCGAGAATCTTGTCATTTGCCGTAGCTGAATTCATAAAGTCATTTGGAACCTCTTTAATGTAAGCATTTTGAAGTCCTTGACTAAGGTTTTGAAAATTACGGTTTTGATTTTGGTTTTGCACTTGAGTACTAATCCCTTGATTCCCATTGTTGTTACCCTTATAATTGTTCCTTTGATTCCCTTGGTAACCAACTTGATTGTTTCGATAATTGTTAGCATTTTGATTTGGTGGAAAATCCGGTGGAGTCATTTGATTAGTGCGGGTAACTTGACCGTTTTAGTTATAAGTTCCCGTGGGCGCGTAGGCACTCGAAGTGTTACCACCGGCGGTAATGCACTCGGAGAAATCATGACCTCCACCATAATAAACATAAGAAACCTCAACCTCTTTAGCCATAGTGGGAGTGGGTTGTTCACCAACTTTAAACTCTATCAATGATCCCTTAAGCTTATCAAAAATCTTGTTTTCCAAATTAGCCTCTATTTGGCAAGCATCAATGGTATGTGACAATGAAGGCGAAGACGAAGCCTTGTTAACACTCGGTGTTCTACGAGGGCTATAAACCTTGGACCTATTTTCAATGATTAACAATGCTTCCTCGACCGTTTTACACAAAAAATTACCATCCGCGGCAGCATTAAGATAATCTCATTCATGATCGTTCAATCCATTGTAAAACGTGTCGATTTGATGTAAGTTGGAAAATCCGTGATGAGGACATTCATGCAACATTTCCTTAAACCTATTCTAAGCCGTTGAAAAACTCTCATTGTATTGTTGTGAAAACTTTGAAATATCGTTTTTCAAATGCGTAGTCTTAGAGGGCGGGAAAAATTGGTTCATGAACTTTGAAACGAGGTCCTTCCACGTCAATATAGAATTGGGTGGCTATTTCTCTAACCAAATTTTAGCGGGCCCCGCTAAGGAATACGGAAAAAGCATCATCTTAATCACGTCATTCGAGACGTCCTTAAACTTGCAAGTCGACGTAAGACGATTGAAATGGCGAATGTGGTTATGAGGGTTGTTCTTTTCGTGACCACGAAACTTGTTGTTTTGGATCATGGACAATAAACCCGTCTTATCTCAAAATTCTCCGCAAGGATAGCGGGAATCAGAATCACTTCTCCATAACCCTTGGTGTGTGCTTGAAGCAACTCCATCATAGTACGATTAGCCATGGGAGCTTCTTGTTCTAGATGGGTTCGTCAATGGGAGATTATTCACTAGAAGGGGTTGGTGTTCCTTCCTTTCGGTTTCGACGTTTACGTGCACTTTTTGCTTGGTTACGAGTTTGCATAAATGTCACGTACAACGTGAGGATGAGCAAAGAAGATTCTTTTTGGTGTTTGTACTTTTTCCAATTTTTTTGTTCTTTTGATTGTTTTTAATTTTTTTGGATTTTTCTCGTGAATTACGTAGACACAAATCTACAAATCTCCCCTCGAATTGATTTCTCGATTAAAGGAGCCTCAAGGAATGAAAACGATCACGTTGAGTGAACGCCTTCGATGACTTTAGAACGTTGGTGGAACACCAAAATGTTCAAGAGGGTTTAATCTTTGAAACCAAGCAAATATATATGATACGTAGATAATAATTTGGTGGCAAACCCTCGATTAGCCCTTTTCTCTTAACACGCACAAGCAAGCGGGGAAAACGAGGCGGCGCTAAGCACTTAAGAGCCTTTTTCCCTTAGGTCGTGAAATACAACCGCCTTATACCCACCTTATAGTTTGTGTTAATTAAAGTCAAGCTTCTCGAAAGTAATTATCTATTTTGCCTTTTCTTTTTGCTTTAGATTCGAATACAATAATTGAGTGATGAAATCCCAATTAAGGTTGCGTTTTCATGCTTTTGGAGTATTGTGGATTTACTGTGATACTTATACACTATAGTAATAATATTCCCAAAAAACAACGAAAACCGATAATACGTATGATTAGAGTGCTAATCACACAAATACTATTTATGGATAATATCAAAAACAAATTTTCAAACTTAACACAACACGCCTCCCCGACAGCGGCACCAAAATGATAGTAGTAAATTACACTCGTTTAGGAAAACAAGGTAAAAGCGGTAAGTATTAAGCGTACGTTTAGGAAAATGTAACACTTATGACCCTTTTATGAGTTCGTTCTCGAGGAGGCTTAATGTGTGTATTAAACTTGATGGTATTTGAGATTAATATTGAGAAAAGAAAGTGGAAAAGAAAATGATGACGATTACGATTAAAATTAAACTACGACGAATGATAAAACGTAAAACGTAAAAATGTAACGAAATTTAAAAATTACTTTAAAAATTCAAAGAAAATCACAATAATTTCCTAAAAATCCAAATAGAGTTTACAAATAATCAAAACTTTTACAAACTTTTTATTTAATAAATAATTAATTTTTAATGCTAATTAAAGCCCTAAAAATAAATTAAATTAATAAAAAGCCCAACTAAAGATTATTCAATTTGTAAACCTACAAAAAAAACTTAATTAAACTAAAAAGTATTTTTGCAAAGTGTAAAACTGATAAAAACTATTTAAAATGATTAAAAACAAAAAATAAATATTAAAATAATATTAAACACTCAAAATTTATAAAAAATTCTAAAAACATGCAAACTAACTTATTTTAACTTAATATAACCAGAAATAAAAGTAAAATGACCTAAATACCCCTAATGGGCCTCCAAATGAGCTAAAAATGAAAACAGTCCAAGTTAAACGAGCTTTTTGGCCCAATAAGCAAAAATTCAACCAAATAAGCCCAATAGTTCTAGTTTAGCTTAAAATTGGATTTTAAGCAAAAAACTCTAAAGGCCCAAAAGCTGAAAGTAAGCTTATCACAACTTATCAAACACCTAGCTTATTCTTAATGGGCTTTTTGGCCCATTAAGCCATAAGCTAATGCCATAAGCTGAAATTTCACAACATCCTTCTCTTGAGTTTATAAAGCAGTTTGTAAAAAGGAACTTTGAAAAAGCTCAATAAATAAGCCTGAAATAAGCCAAAGCTCTCTACAGAAAACGACAAAATAGTCGTTTTTGAGTTCTAAGCTGATTTAAGAGGTGATTCAAGTTGCAAAATATTTGAAATGTATTAATTAAGCAAAATAAGCAAAAAGATTTTCAATAAGCACACTCAATAAGCTGAAATGTTGAATAAGCACTTTTAGAAAAAGACAAAAGAGTTCGTTTTCTAGCAAAATCTTAAAACTAAAAGGTGTAAACTACAAGATAAGCTAATGAGATGAAAATATTAAGATCTATCTCAAAAATAAAGTTGTTGCACAAAGAAATAAGCCAGATTGGCTTATTGATAAACTGAACACAGATTTGTAGTAATAGTGGCAAGCAACAGTGGGAAAGGAGTTCCCACTGCTTGAACTGAAAATGTTGGTTTTAGCCTGTTTTAGTGGATGTTTTTAGACAATATTGGCACCCCTACAACCAGTGAGTTGTGAGGAGTCGAGAATAAGCAAATAAACAACAATCCAACTAGCCAATTAGTACAGTTTAATCCAATAGTGCACAAATGTGACAATTCGTCAATTTATGGTCGATATTTTATTCCCAAGTATTATTTAAAATCATTATTTTTTTGTTAATTTATGAACTCACTCAGTTTTGGGAAGAAATAAGGGTTTACGTCTTAATAGCATCGACTACGTTTAAACCGGAGAACTCTACGTTACGTGCTTACATTTACATACACCGTTTTTGGTGACACTCCGACATTTCAGGAAATAAATTTATTCTCGAATATAATTTTGGAATTTATAATTTGTGTTGGTTCATAAACTCACAAATTTACGAGAAGAGATTAGGACTTACGTGCATAATTTAACGTCCTTTAAGACAAAACCGGAAACCCTAGGTGAAACTAAGATTTTGTTACCCTTTTTATATTACTTTTTTCGTTCCTCGACTCACTCGAATTTGATTTCCGGTTTTACGTTTCAACTTAACTTTGTTTTTGGTAAATCGTATTTTGTTGTCTTTTTAAACTTTAAAATTAAAAGCTAATTTAATTAAATCTATTTTAAAACTAATTCAAAATATAAACCTATGTAAAAATTAAACCAATTTAAACTATCTTAAATGAAAGCTATTTAAAAATCTAATTAAAACTAATTTTAATAAACAAACTATTTAAAATAAATTTAATTTGAAATGAATCTAATTAAACTATTTTGAAAACTTAATGTAAAAACTTAATTTAAAAAAAAACTAGATTAATTTAACTATTCCTAAAATAATGTAAATAAAAACTATTTTTAAATAAACAAAATTAAAATGAAAAGTAATTTTAAATTATAAAAGTAACTAAAATATTTTTTTGTCTTTTTGAATTTTTATAAAAACGGAATTTAAATACAACTTTTTAATAAAACTAACTTTAATTAAACTAATTTTAATTAATTAAAAACTGCCACCCCTAAAATTATGCTATATTACTAAACTAGATTGAGATAATAAACAAAAAGTTATCTAGCTCGAGTGGGTGGGACGTTGGCTTCTAATCGAGAGGTCACAGGTTCGAGTCCCTGAGTGGACGGATTATAGCAAATATTTTTTAAACTTTTTGGACTTGTTGATTTTTGGACAAAGAAATCCTTAGACCAATTGGGTCTGAGGTTATATCAGCAGATAAGCAAATAGCAAAAAAAGTAGAAACCAAATAAGCTGAGCAGTTAAATCAATAAGCAAAATAACCAGTTTAGAAGCAAACCTATAATCAGAAACTAAATAAGCTAAAACCAATAAAGCATATAAACTGAAAGTTTGATAAGCAATGAACCGAATAAGCTTTTTCAGACGCAGATCCAACATAAACTTGAGAACAATAAGCAGATTCGAGCAACTCTGAACACATATAAAAAAAAGGGAAACTTATCAATTACAAAAATAAGCTAGACCAATTAAGCAATAAGTAAATACTAAGTTATAAGCAAATCTAGCAGGCAGTTAAAATTAAAGACAAGCAGAAAAAAAAAACAACAATCAAATAAACTAAACTTAACAGAACTATCAAATCCTTAAAACAAAATATCAAATAAATTTAGACTTATAGCAGATTAGACTAAACAAATAATCGAAGCAGAATAAAAACTCCAAAACAGATTACTCATAAGCTAAATAAACAATAACTTTAAATTTAAAGAGAAATCAAACCGTTTGGCGAAAACCAAGGATTCACTTTTTGCTAAAGATCCTAAGATGATGTGAAGATCATTAATCCAAATCAATATGAAGGATCAAGACACACGACGAGAAGCAATTACTCCCCTAAAGATCATGGAGAAGTCTATCCAAAAAGACCCTAACAAGGTATGAGGATAAATAGATCCAAGTCCGAAAAGGAGGCGGATCGTTGTATATCAAAATCCTAAATAAAGAAGAGGATAAATGAAGAAGTCGTGGTCAACGTTTGAAGCATCTTTCACTCCTAATGAAGATGTATACCAAAATGAAGAGAAGACCATAATTTCATGATCGTCTCTCAAGATTTGAAGTTTGAAGTACAAGCCAAATATCGGTCCGAGAAAGGTCTCAAATCGTGAAACGAGTTATGCCAAGATATGAACTTTTTGAGGTTTCGAGAAGCAGTTTTAAAAGATTTTGTCCTTTAGCTAACTATTGATTAAATCGTCCCACTTTATTTTCAGCCTTAATAAATTATCGAAATAAGTCGAAAATGCATCCTCGCGATCATTCAAGACAAAAATAAAATAAAAGAGATACACCGTAGGAATAAGGGGGTCTAAGTGAATAATTAAACCGCTTGAGTAAGTGTTAGTTGTGCTAACTTATATTGACAATGATCTCGTTTTTAAGCTTGGTTTGGGGAACGTGAAACTTGAGGGTGATTAATATTCATGACACCAAAGCCCTAATCTAAGTCTTAGACTTCTTAACGAGTTTCTTCCATCAATAATTGTCAAGTTCATAAAGTATTTTAACTTTTGTTTCCTTTTAAGTTTTTATCTTTCCATAGTAGTAGTAATATTTAATAAAGGCCGAGATGGATTGATTATGAGAAAGATGTATTCTTTTGCTTTAATGCATTGCATGGGGTCATTGCAATGGTCAAGTGTAGGGGATTTAATAAGTGTGTAAACACTTATCCTTTTGCCACTAAAATCATGGAAAAACAAGACCTAATCATATGTTTTACATCTTAAATGTCGGAATTACGCGTGGTTTTGTGTTTTGTGTGTTAAATAGGTACAAACGATCAAAAGAAGAGAAAACACGGGATTTCACGGTCAAATATCGAAGAAAAGTCAAGAAAGAGTCAAAGACAAGATCAAAAGTCCAAAAGTGTGCAAAGAGCACGAAAACCGATGAAAACCAACACGAGAATTGAAGAAATATCAAGAGCCAAGAGTCAAGTTCGTTCTAGTCGCGGATTTGTTAAAGTTTGAAGACAACTGGGTCCCACATTGTAGCAATTGGGCTCAAAAGCCCAATATTGGACATAAGATGAATAATTTTTGGATCCAAGCCCAATAGGCCCAATTATGTTTGAAGGACGGATGAAGGAAATAAGACATGGGCTTAATAGTCCAAGTTTGAAAATAAGGAAGTTAATATGGGCCTTATTTACCCAATAGGGTTTTCACCGGTTACAATAAAACAAAAGGGAGATAAGATATAAAAACGTTTTACTCTTTGGTCAACCCTTATTTACCCACATTGAAACGTAACTCGCACAAACCACCCATATCTTTCACACGTTTCATTTATCTCTCTCTCACATTAAATATTTCGATAGAAACTATGTTCATCTTCCCCATCTCACTTTTCTTTTTCACCCACAAAAACCAGTAAAAAGTCCACTATTCACCAAAACCCTAATTGGTTAAAAAGTTAATTGACATGGGGGATTTAATCCCACGTGTTAATCACGTGATTGGGAATTAAATCCCCCACTTTTTCGGAAGAAGAGAGTGGAAGAGAATGCTACGTGTCAAAAGGGTATTGGAGGAAACACCTCAATCCTCCAAATCCACCAATCAGAGGACTCAAAACAAACACATCTTGCCACGAGGGCAATCCATGGCTACAAGGCACCTTTTCCACCGTTTGATCAAGCAAGAGAGAGAGAGAATGAAGATTAGCGGCCAAGATCGCAAGCCTTGGGCACCAAGGAGACCTAGAAGATTCGAGGGTTCCCTATAAATACCCTCTCCATCATGTAATTGTTTCAAGCTTTTCTTTATTTTTTTTTATTTTCTAGAAAAATAGATTAATTAGGGTTTCGGTATTGTAATCTTTTTTTTCAAGTATTGTAAGTTTGAGTTTTAAATTAATGAAAAGTTTATTTAGTTTTTAATTCTCGTCCCAATTTTATTTATTGAGCTTTAATCTGTTAAAAATTGTGTTTCTGTTCATCATTGATTATTATTATGATATAAAGAATATATAAAAAAAAACAACAATCAAATAAACTAAACTTAACAGAACTATCAAATCCTTAAAACAAAATATCAAATAAATTTAGACTTATAGCAGATTAGACTAAACAAATAATCGAAGCAGAATAAAAACTCCTAAACAGATTACTCATAAGCTAAATAAACAATAACTTTAAATTTAAAGAGAAATCAAACCGTTTGGCGAAAACCGTTGAGACGAAGCGTCGCGCTGAGCGAGCTTAAACCGAAACAAACACCTCCGTTATATCGTCAACAATATCAACAATATTCGCCCCAATTTACTCTAACCGAACTAATACAAACCTCGAACCCAAACACCAGATGAACAGTAGCCTTGAAATATACTTCCCAGTAGGGGAAATATATAAACTATTCTTTATCTTCTTTTTTTCTTTTTTTTTTTCTTTTTTTTTTTTTATATATTCTTTATATCATAATAATAATCAACGATACAGAAACACAATTTTTAACAGATTAAAGCTCAATAAATAAAATTGGGACGAAAATTAAAAACTAAATAAACTTTTCATTAATTTAAAACTCAAACTTACAATACTTGAAAAAAAAGATTACAATACCGAAACCCTAATTAATCTATTTTTCTAGAAAATAAAAAAAAATAAAGAAAAGCTTGAAACAATTACATGATGGAGAGGGTATTTATAGGGAACCCTCGAATCTTTTAGGTCTCCTTGGTGCCCAAGGCTTGCGATCTTGGCCGCTAATCTTCATTCTCTCTCTCTTTTGCTTGATCAAACGGTGGAAAAGGTGCCTTGTAGCCATGGATTGCCCTCGTGGCAAGATGTGTTTGTTTTGAGTCCTCTGATTGGTGGATTTGGAGGATTGAGGTGTTTCCTCCAATACCCTTTTGACACGTAGCATTCTCTTCCACTCTCTTCTTCCGAAAAAGTGGGGGATTTAATTCCTAATCACGTGATTAACACGTGGGATTAAATCCCCCATGTCAATTAACTTTTTAACCAATTAGGGTTTTGGTGAATAGTGGACTTTTTACTGGTTTTTTGTGGGTGAAAAAGAAAAGTGAGATGGGGAAGATGAACATAGTTTCTATCGAAATATTTAATGTGAGAGAGAGATAAATGAAACGTGTGAAAGATATGGGTGGTTTGTGCGAGTTACGTTTCAATGTGGGTAAATAAGGGTTGACCAAAGAGTAAAACGTTTTTATATCTTATCTCCCTTTTGTTTTATTGTAACCGGTGGAAAACCCTATTGGGTAAATAAGGCCCATATTAACTTCCTTATTTTCAAACTTGGACTATTAAGCCCATGTCTTATTTCCTTCATCCGTCCTTCAAACATAATTGGGCCTATTGGGCTTGGATCCAAAAATTATTCATCTTATGTCCAATATTGGGCTTTTGAGCCCAATTGCTACAATGTGGGACCCACTTGTCTTCAAACTTTAACAAATCCGCGACTAGAACGAACTTGACTCTTGGCTCTTGATATTTCTTCAATTCTCGTGTTGGTTTTCATCGGTTTTCGTGCTCTTTGCACACTTTTGGACTTTTGATCTTGTCTTTGACTCTTTCTTGACTTTTCTTCGATATTTGACCATGAAATCCCGTGTTTTCTCTTCTTTTGATCGTTTGTACCTATTTAACACACAAAACACAAAACCACGCGTAATTCCGACATTTAAGATGTAAAACATATGATTAGGTCTTGTTTTTCCATGATTTTAGTGGCAAAAGGATAAGTGTTTACACACTTATTAAATCCCCTACACTTGACCATTGCAATGACCCCATGCAATGCATTAAAGCAAAAGAATACATCTTTCTCATAATCAATCCATCTCGGCCTTTATTAAATATTACTACTACTATGGAAAGATAAAAACTTAAAAGGAAACAAAAGTTAAAATACTTTATGAACTTGACAATTATTGATGGAAGAAACTCGTTAAGAAGTCTAAGACTTAGATTAGGGCTTTGGTGTCATGAATATTAATCACCCTCAAGTTTCACGTTCCCCAAAACAAGCTTAAAAACGAGATCATTGTCAATATAAGTTAGCACAACTAACACTTACTCAAGCGGTTTAATTATTCACTTAGACCCCCTTATTCCTACGGTGTATCTCTTTTATTTTATTTTTGTCTTGAATGATCGCGAGGATGCATTTTCGACTTATTTCGATAACTTATTAAGGCCGAAAATAAAGTGGGACGATTTAATCAATAGTTAGCTAAAGGACAAAATCTTTTAAAACTGCTTCTCGAAACCTCAAAAAGTTCATATCTTGGCATAACTCGTTTCACGATTTGAGACCTTTCTCGGACCGATATTTGGCTTGTACTTCAAACTTCAAATCTTGAGAGACGATCATGAAATTATGGTCTTCTCTTCATTTTGGTATACATCTTCATTAGGAGTGAAAGATGCTTCAAACGTTGACCACGACTTCTTCATTTATCCTCTTCTTTATTTAGGATTTTGATATACAACGATCCGCCTCCTTTTCGGACTTGGATCTATTTATCCTCATACCTTGTTAGGGTCTTTTTGGATAGACTTCTCCATGATCTTTAGGGGAGTAATTGCTTCTCGTCGTGTGTCTTGATCCTTCATATTGATTTGGATTAATGATCTTCACATCATCTTAGGATCTTTAGCAAAAAGTGAATCCTCATGCCTTGTGAGGGCCTTTTTGGACTCGGGTATCCTCATGCCTTGTTAGGGCCTTTTTGGATAAGCCAATCTTCGCGTCCCGTTTCAATAAGTTATGCCTTGGCTATGAACTCTAATTAATACCGAGCAACTTTTAAACGATCTTGTGCTAGAAGCTAAGTAACCTTTTAAATCGTACAACCTTATTTATTGCAAATATATTTATTAACAAGTGATGGGAGAAAAAGCTCATAACTAACTCACATAAGTTAATGAAAGAATACCGAACTTATAATTAACTCTATCATCTCTCGTTCTCCACAATTTAAAATCTCAAGGAATGAGACTCGTGGATGCTTAGCCTAATAAACCAATTAAGGTCCATATGGTTAAGGATACTAGCTAGAGTAAACTTAGATAAGTAAACTCGGGTTGAGTCAAAATATTCACGACGGGCCTAATATATCAAAGACATCTAAACTTGTTAAACCATTTTATTTATTTATTTATTTTTTAACTTTATTCTTGAAATGGAAATTATTATGATGCGACAATAAAAGGAAAGAAAATAAATAAAAATACTACTAGGCCAAAATAGATCAAAAATTTGAAAAACGTTGAAAAATTTTAAAATTTTCCGGTTAAATGGGGTCAAATTCATGGAAAAGGCCACTAAAATTTCGATAGAAGGCCCCCCTACACTTAATATAAACATTGTCCTCAATGTTTTAAGCATGTGGGTGAATAAACTCTCCTACACTTAGGACATTGAGTACGTTGTTTAAAATCGAGCTAAGGAAGGGACAACTAAAGTGATTACATTTATTCGTTTTATTTATATACATGTATGAATCACAATAGCAAAAACTTATCGAAGGGACCGGGTACACGGGTAACACGGGAACACGGGTCTCGTCAAAAGTACCAAAAGTAGATCATTAAAGCTCATGTCCCTGCACAAAACAAACAACCTACTCGGCTCCCCCTACACTTATTGGTGAAAATGGGTGAAAAAGGGTAAAAATCTAACCTAGTTATACGATGCTTGATTTTTCATCACGAGTCTCTAGCTCGACTCGAATTCCCGAATATGATCATTCAAATGGGAAAATCATGGAAAAACCGAGATTTCCAAGGGAGGAAAATCTCTCCATGATAAAGGTGAAACAAAGTCATACAAGGCATACCCCATGAAAATCCACCCGGGTCAAACACATAATTTCCATCATAAAAGAAAATATACCCCGAGGTGGTACGCAAGTCATAGAAAAGTGGGATATCCTTAGGCAAAAGTCTCTTACTAGGAAGGGGATGGTGGTATGGCAATGAAAGCACAAAAGTCTCTATTCCCGGATCAAACACCGGTTCCTTAATGGGAAAATAGCAAGAGGTGTCGACATTTAAGCTCAAAATATCATCAAAATCCATAGTGGGAAAGTCATCCTCTTCCAAACTCGATGTGAAAACATAAGTATCATCGGAGTCATAGGAAAACTCTTCCTCATGAGGAAAATAGGTATTTAGAAAGATATCTAAATCCTCCTCAAATGGAATAGCCTCTAAAGTAGGTAAGATCTCTAAGAGTGGAGGATCCTCCTCAATAGTCATGACTTCTAAAATTGGAGTATAGAAGTCAAAAGGAGTCTCCATGGAAGAATCACTCATAGAGATATGAGGTGCATTAAGATCATGGGGTGGGTAATCAAAATTAATGAGATCACTTAAAGAAGTGTCATCATCGTAGGAATCAAAGATTGGTTGATCATAAATGGGTGGGTCAAAAGTCGAGTCATCTAAGCCGAAGATAGTGTGATCACTTGAAGAAGTGTCATCACTATAGGTATCATAAATAGGAGTTTCAAGAATTTGAGGATCTAAGGGAAGGGATGAGTTTATCACAAAATCATGTTGAGTAGATTTTTCAATTCCAAAAGGATTAATAAAAATCTCGTCATCATTATAATTAAGAACATCAATCATATTGACCGACTCTTTTCCATTTGATTTCGTTGTGATTTTTCCCATTTTAAAAACTTGTTGTTCATCCCTAACCCTAAGAATTAACTCCCCTTCGGCTACATCAACTAAGGCTCTTCCGGACCTTAAGAATGATCTACCAAGTATTAACGGAATACGAGGATCCATCTCATAGTCGACGACGACAAAGTCCACGGGAAAAGTGAATGTACCGACTCTAACAAAAACGTCTTCGGCAATACCAACGGGGTATGCGAGAGTTCGATTAGCTAACTCTAGGGTCATACGAGTCGGTACAAGGTCGGGTAATGACAATTGTTTCCAAACCGAAAGTGGCATAAGATTGATGCTAGCGCCGAGATCCGCTAAAGCCATACAATCATCGATTTGAGGAAACGAGCAAGGTAACACGAATCGTCCGGGATCTCCTAGCTTTTCGGGAAGCTCTTTGAGAAGAACCGCGGAACAATTCTCATTTAAGCGGGTGTTAACGAGCTCAACCATTTTTTCCTTCTTATTGAGCAAATCTTTAAACATTTTCACAAATTTTGGCATTTGAGCAAGTGCTTCAATAAGGCTTACGTTAACATTCACATTGGAAATCATTTTCAAAAAATTAGAGACATGAATGTCATCTTTGTTGAGCACTTTAGTCTTGCCTAACCTAGATGGATAAGGAATATTAGGCTTAGGTTGAGAAGGAGAAGGACTCGCTTCTTGAAAAACCGTAGGAATAGGCTCTTTCGGCAATGGAGGACTAGAACTAGGAGTGGTAGTGGGCGGAATCACCGGAGGGGGAGTAGGATTACTCATTATGACCTCCGGGCCTTGTCTCTCCTTTATGGGCGAAGAGATGGAAGGTCCCACTAAGGTGGCTCCACTTCGAGTATTGATAGCACTCACATTAGCACGAGGGTTAATCTCGGTATTGGATGGTAAGGCACCTTGGGGTCGAAGGGTTTGCAACATAGTCAAAAATCTCTTATCGTTGGACTCTTGAATTTGTCTAGTAGATGCTTGCATAGCTTGCATGATTTTCTCATGTTCGGTCAATTTTTGTAGAACCAAGTCCATTTGAGGATTTTGCATGTTCATTTGATTAAACCCTTGATTAGGAAATCCTTGATTTTGAGATTGAAAACCGTTGTTATTATAAAAACCTTGATTATTATTTTGAAACCCTTGGTTTTGACCATTAAAATTCCCTTGATTAGCATTCTCTTGAAAATTACCCATTTGAGGACCTTGGTTCCTATTTTGGTATTGGGTGTTTTGGGCGGGTGGGGGTGGTCTTTGAGGTGCTACAAAACCCGGGGGAGCCAAATAATTAGTACTTTTGTAAGACAAATGGTTAACATCAACATTAGGTTTAAATTGACCCCTCTCATTAGTATTAAAAGCACACACTTGTTGTTGATTGTTGTAAACCTTGTCACAATTGAAATATGAATGTGGTCCACCACAAGTCTCACACGTTTCACTATTATCTTTCACGGCATGCACATGAGTGGTGAGGGCATCGGTTCTTAGAGCAAGGGTTTTCACAATTGAAGTAAGCTCCTTAATTTGATCATTCACCTCATTATTACTCGTACTAGCACTTGCCATATTAGCCCTAACACTTTTGGTTTGCACTTTTGCCTTGTTCTCAATAATGGCCCAAGCCTCGTTCATGGTTTTCACAAGAATATTGCCCCCCGCGGCACTATTAAGTGAGTCTTGGTCATTTAAAGTCAAACCATTGTAAAACGTATTTATTTGATGCACTTTGGTGAAACCGTGTTGTGGACATTTTCTCAAAAGCTCTTTAAATCGATCCCAAGACTCACTAAAAGTTTCCCCATATTTTTGCTCAAAATTGATTATTTCATTTCTTAAAGCGGTGGTCCGTGATGGTGGGAAAAAGTAATTAATGAACTTGGTCTCTAAGTCGATCCATGTGGTAATACTTTGGGGTGGTTCTTTATCAAGCCAAATCCGGGCTTGTCCCTCGAGGGAAAAAGGAAAAAGTTGTAGGCGAACGGCCTCTTGTGGCACCCCATTGTATTTGACGGTATTAGCTAATTGGATGAAACGTTTGATATGAGCGTGTGGGTGATCATTAGCACGGCCTAAAAATGGTGTAGCGGAAACCATTTGAATAAAATCCGGTTTAAGTTCAAAATGATTAGCTCCAATGGTCGGCACCACAATCGCGTCATCGTTTCCTTCAACGTGAGATTGAAGAATCTCAATCATTGGTCGATTATCCGTTGCCATCGTTATGTCGAAAGCTCGATTCTCGGGATCGGCTTGAATGACGGTCTTTTTGTTTTTCTTCTTCTTCTTTTTTGAAGAATTAGAAGTATTTGGTACACCACTCGGTATGTATGTATGCGCGAGAGTGCGCATACAATTAAAACTTTGGAATGAGGTAGGTGACCTCGGTCGACTTTGAGAGGAAAAGGATTTTCCCTCTCGAGGAGCAATAAGAAAAATCTACAAAAATATATACTTAAATACTAATTGAGTCGGCAAACCAATAATCGGTCGTCCCTCTTAATATACGCACAAGCAAGCGGGGAAACGAGGTGGCACAAAGCACTTAAAAACCTTTTTCCTTAGACGGCTTTTTATAGCGCGTCGCCTTATACCCACCTTATAGTTTGTATATCTTGAGTTCAAACGTCTTACTAGTATTTATCTATTTTGCCTTTTTATTTCGTTTAGGATTCGAATACAATAGTTAGGTGATGAAATCCCAACTAAGGCCTTATTTGATAAGTAGGTAATTTTATTGTGCTACGTAATATAATATAATAAAATGAAAAATCTTTTTATATTTTTAGAAAAATATATATTCACAAGAAAAATCGAAAGAAATCAAATCTAAAAATTAACACTAATACATAATATTTTTTGTGTAATACTTTTAGGAAAAAGTATTACTTTTGGATTTTTTAATTTTTTTTGGTGCAATTCTTAGGAAAGAAATTGCTTTTGTGATTTTTTTAATTTTTTTAATTTTTAAGTTTTTGATTTTTTTTTAGATTTTTGATTTTTTGTGCAAGAAAATTAACGTTCAAGAAGAACGGATCCCAAAATCCAAACGTCTTCACGAAAAATCGTCAATCGTACGAGCGAAGCGGCAGCGGCGCCATTTGAAACTAAGATTTTGTTACCCTTTTTATATTACTTTTTTCGTTCCTCGACTCACTCGAATTTGATTTCCGGTTTTACGTTTCAACTTAACTTTGTTTTTGGTAAATCGTATTTTGTTGTCTTTTTAAACTTTAAAATTAAAAGCTAATTTAATTAAATCTATTTTAAAACTAATTCAAAATATAAACCTATGTAAAAATTAAACCAATTTAAACTATCTTAAATGAAAGCTATTTAAAAATCTAATTAAAACTAATTTTAATAAACAAACTATTTAAAATAAATTTAATTTGAAATGAATCTAATTAAACTATTTTGAAAACTTAATGTAAAAACTTAATTTAAAAAAAAAACTAGATTAATTTAACTATTCCTAAAATAATGTAAATAAAAACTATTTTTAAATAAACAAAATTAAAATGAAAAGTAATTTTAAATTATAAAAGTAACTAAAATATTTTTTTGTCTTTTTGAATTTTTATAAAAACGGAATTTAAATACAACTTTTTAATAAAACTAACTTTAATTAAACTAATTTTAATTAATTAAAAACTGCCACCCCTAAAATTATGCTATATTACTAAACTAGATTGAGATAATAAACAAAAAGTTATCTAGCTCGAGTGGGTGGGACGTTGGCTTCTAACCGAGAGGTCACAGGTTCGAGTCCCTGAGTGGACGGATTATAGCAAATATTTTTTAAACTTTTTGGACTTGTTGATTTTTGGACAAAGAAATCCTCAGACCAATTGGGTCTGAGGTTATATCAGCAGATAAGCAAATAGCAAAAAAAGTAGAAACCAAATAAGTTGAGCAGTTAAATCAATAAGCAAAATAACCAGTTTAGAAGCAAACCTATAATCAGAAACTAAATAAGCTAAAACCAATAAAGCATATAAACTGAAAGTTTGATAAGCAATGAACCGAATAAGCTTTTTCAGACGCAGATCCAACATAAACTTGAGAACAATAAGCAGATTCGAGCAACTCTGAACACATATAAAAAAAGGGAAACTTATCAATTACAAAAATAAGCTAGACCAATTAAGCAATAAGTAAATACTAAATTATAAGCAAATCTAGCAGGCAGTTAAAATTAAAGACAAGCAGAAAAAAAAACAACAATCAAATAAACTAAACTTAACAGAACTATCAAATCCTTAAAACAAAATATCAAATAAATTTAGACTTATAGCAGATTAGACTAAACAAATAATCGAAGCAGAATAAAAACTCCTAAACAGATTACTCATAAGCTAAATAAACAATAACTTTAAATTTAAAGAGAAATCAAACCGTTTGGCGAAAACCGTTGAGACGAAGCGTCGCGCTGAGCGAGCTTAAACCGAAACAAACACCTCCGTTATATCGTCAACAATATCAACAATATTCGCCCCAATTTACTCTAACCGAACTAATACAAACCTCGAACCCAAACACCAGATGAACAGTAGCCTTGAAATATACTTCCCAGTAGGGGAAATATATAAACTATTCTTTATCTTCTTTTTTTCTTTTTCTTTTTTTCTTTTTTTTTTATATATTCTTTATATCATAATAATAATCAACGATGAACAGAAACACAATTTTTAACAGATTAAAGCTCAATAAATAAAATTGGGACGAGAATTAAAAACTAAATAAACTTTTCATTAATTTAAAACTCAAACTTACAATACTTGAAAAAAAAGATTACAATACCGAAACCCTAATTAATCTATTTTTCTAGAAAATAAAAAAAATAAAGAAAAGCTTGAAACAATTACATGATGGAGAGGGTATTTATATGGAACCCTCGAATCTTCTAGGTCTCCTTGGTGCCCAAGGCTTGCGATCTTGGCCGCTAATCTTCATTCTCTCTCTCTCTTGCTTGATCAAACGGTGGAAAAGGTGCCTTGTAGCCATGGATTGCCCTCGTGGCAAGATGTGTTTGTTTTGAGTCCTCTGATTGGTGGATTTGGAGGATTGAGGTGTTTCCTCCAATACCCTTTTGACACGTAGCATTCTCTTCCACTCTCTTCTTCCGAAAAAGTGGGGGATTTAATTCCCAATCACGTGATTAACACGTGGGATTAAATCCCCCATGTCAATTAACTTTTTAACCAATTAGGGTTTTGGTGAATAGTGGACTTTTTACTGGTTTTTGTGGGTGAAAAAGAAAAGTGAGATGGGGAAGATGAACATAGTTTCTATCGAAATATTTAATGTGAGAGAGAGATAAATGAAACGTGTGAAAGATATGGGTGGTTTGTGCGAGTTACGTTTCAATGTGGGTAAATAAGGGTTGACCAAAGAGTAAAACGTTTTTATATCTTATCTCCCTTTTGTTTTATTGTAACCGGTGGAAAACCCTATTGGGTAAATAAGGCCCATATTAACTTCCTTATTTTCAAACTTGGACTATTAAGCCCATGTCTTATTTCCTTCATCCGTCCTTCAAACATAATTGGGCCTATTGGGCTTGGATCCAAAAATTATTCATCTTATGTCCAATATTGGGCTTTTGAGCCCAATTGCTACAATGTGGGACCCACTTGTCTTCAAACTTTAACAAATCCGCGACTAGAACGAACTTGACTCTTGGCTCTTGATATTTCTTCAATTCTCGTGTTGGTTTTCATTGGTTTTCGTGCTCTTTGCACACTTTTGGACTTTTGATCTTGTCTTTGACTCTTTCTTGACTTTTCTTCGATATTTGACCGTGAAATCCCGTGTTTTCTCTTCTTTTGATCGTTTGTACCTATTTAACACACAAAACACAAAACCACGCGTAATTCCGACATTTAAGATGTAAAACATATGATTAGGTCTTGTTTTTCCATGATTTTAGTGGCAAAAGGATAAGTGTTTACACACTTATTACTAGGTTTACGTATTTACGCTTTTGAACTTCGTTTTTGATGAGACAATTTTTATTAGATTCGTTTTGTGCCGTAGATTCATAATTTATAAAAACGTTTTTCGTAAAACGACCCGAGGGCACACAAATCAAGAAAACTAGAATCGAGGAGTACCCGTAAATTAATAGGGGATGAAACAAGTTATTCTTGTCCCACCCCCTCATCATGGGCGGCAAGCTTCACCAACACACCTCAATAGGTGTCAGTATGCATGATACCTAAGGACACTTGTCCTTAATTACACACAAAACTACTAAACCTCAAAACTACTAACCATAAACAAGCTAACTCATTTGTTACATGAAACAACTCCACAATCTCTCTCAAACTCTCTCCTATGCCGTCCCATATACCACCACCACCACCATCCATCAAAAGTTCTAGCCATGAACTTCAAGTATACTTCACATATGTTGAAGCCTAGTTAAAGTTATGAAGATTGGAGGTGATCTAAACAACTAAAAAGGGGACTTCATGAAGATCAAGGGCTGATTTTTGAAGGAGTTTAGTTGCTTGGAGATTTCCAAAGAAATGGTCTTGCTAAAGTTGAAGATTTGGCAACAATGACCAAGCCTTGTTCATCAAAATCTCATCATTTCCATCATATAGATTGGTATATAGATCAATTTATTTCTATCACCCTATTGTTTTGAATATGTATTCATGTATTTTTTTCAAATATGTATATGTATATGATGATAAATTATGATCAAAGTATTATGTGGGGATCTTGTGTTGATAAATTTAGTTATAATGACTAAAATCCACATGTAAAGATGTTAAAATCGTGACTAAAATTATAGGCTGTATAAAACAGTAAAGAACCATAAGATAACTTCTTAAAATGACTTAGATTATTGAATATACAGTAAGGTATATGATTTTTACATATATGAGAGTTGACCACTCAATGGAATCCATAAAATGAGCAAGATATGATCAAAACATTATTAAGGTTCAAATCTGTATAGTCTGTTTTGGACGAATTATTATGGACACTTAGAGGATGAATGAGCAGTAGCTAAAAATGAGTTAATTGTAGCACATATTATGTAGTTTGTGCTGTCTAAAAATTGAGCTTCTATCTCCTTGTAGAACTCAAGATATGGCAAAAATGGTGAAAGTTAGTTTTATAATCAGATTTGGAAAATAAAAATATATATTATAAAATAAGCACTCAAGTAATACTAATATAAAATACATATAAAAACCCACTAACTTATGATAATACTTATAAAATGAGTTGTATAATTGATAAATAAGTATGAAATTTTATGAAATTACAAATTGATATGTTTTCTAAAGTTATAAAACAATATATATAAGTTTTACGTCTTTTCTGCTAAAACCGAAAGATTAACGTTTTCGCCAAATAAAACTTAGACGGTCGGACCCGTCTAATGCAAACTTTTTATAACTCATCTAATGATATGTAATAACATTGGACAAGTAAAAATCGATAAAACCCGAGATTTATAACTTATGGACATTAACGGGCCAAAGTAGCCTTATTGGGCCACTAGCCCAACTAGCTTGGCCAAAAACTAATGGACTTACTCATGGGCACCCACTTATGCCCAAGATATGAGTATAGGCCTGGTATTAAAAGTATAAATGGACTAATATAATGTATTGGGCTTTTAATGGGCTTATTGTGCCTCAATATATAAATAAGTTGAAACTAGTATAACTAGTCAAAAATTTGACTAACACATAACAATATAATATGTATGAAGAGATACTTGATCATCATCATACTTATAATGTCATCATATATACATAGCCATTGTTTTTATAAATTCATTGGACAGGAGTCTAAGACGAGTATTATTTGTCTAGGTTTTCGTGATTGAAGCACGTACCGTACATCCAAATCGTCGATAACCCGCCTTTCCCAATCAACGTGAGTTCATAGCCTCGCACTCTTTTAAATGTTTTATGAAATGTTTTATAAACCCGCGAGGGATATAACATGTTAGTTTTAATAAAATAGGACACCAGTGTTGATCCAAATTTAGATCGATTTAGCTTGTGTAAACGAGATTAAATCAAGTTAAACACGTAGAGAAACTTTGTTGTGTATAAAACAATTTAAGTATTATGCGGAACTAATACTCAAACAAGAACACACAAACAATGTAAACCAAACTTTTACTTTGATTGATAAATCAAACTTGCGTACAATGAAAGTGTTAAAAACGTATATCAAACTTAAACCTAAAGGCCTTCTTTTATAGATTAAGGAGCCTTGTACAAGAGTCTACAAATCAACTATTTTAGGTAAAGATAAACATAAGAAATACATTGTCGATCATATCTTTACTAGAAACATAATACGTGTAGACTAAGTCTTCTATCAGTGCTTGACTTCTTCCTATCAACACTTGACTTCTTCCTGTCAACGCTTGTCCTGTCAACGCTTGATTTCTTCTTAACAACGTCCAGATTGCTCTTGTCAGCGTCCAAGTGTATTGGCTACATTTTATTCCCAACAATCCTCCCCTAAACTTGATATCTACTCTAGTAATCAAGTTTCTGAATAAAAACTAAAAACTAGGAGGATTCTTACAAATCTTATCAAATTGGTAATAAACATGTCTAATCAAATCTTTGGCCACGTCACTTGAGTAGTCAATCTCCAGTTGTGTTGTCTTCATCTTTTCCAAAACTTCTTTGGACATAGGATACTCAGCATCCACAAGAAGATAATCAGAAAACTTTGTAGAACTCAAATGATACACACCAGCTGCTGAATATAGACGCCATTGAAGTCCACTGATATCATCCTCAAGATCCTTCCAAACTGGATCTTCTTCTTCTGGTGCACACATTCTCTTGAATGTTGACCAAAGCTTTATTCCATTGACTGAAGTAGGTGATTCAGTCTCATACTTGGCCAGTAGTAACCTCCAAAGGTTTGCCAAGTCTTCCCTATCCATACTTTCAAACAAAGACATAAGAGTAGTAAAAGTATGTACCTCTTTCCCATATATGCCAGTCATCCAAAACCCACTTGGATCTTCTTCATAACTAATGATAGGGTTTCTGGAATCATGAGGTAACAGTTTTACCATATCTAAAGCTTCCATGGGTGAGAGCTTAATGCTCTTTCTAATAACAGCTTCACTGGGACTCACTTTATTCAAATCTGAAGGAAACTCAAGAGGAACTCCCTTCTTCAATGGCCTTGGTACAATCATAGCCTTTTGAATCTCCATCTCCTCTGCAAGTTCTTCTTTCCTTTCATCTGAAAGAAGTCTGATAGTGTTCATCTCTTGCATTCTTGCCCAAATAGGATAAGCCTTATACTCTAATTCTTCAAAGGACAATCCCTGCAACTTCTGAAAAGTCTATCCTTCGTGATGACATCTGAGCAACATATAATAAATCTCCCTTCTTTCTCTCTTAGACTGTGAGAAAACTTTGCTTTCCTTATACTTTAGGATTACCTGACAATCTCTTTGAATCCTAAGCAGAATTTCCAATCCCAAAATCTGATCTGATAAAGACATGTCTGGAACTTCCATGATCTTCTTTTCCCAAGCATAGTACATCTGGGCAACTTCAGGCAAATCATAATCTACCTTCAACTTCAACTCTACAAGTTTTGCCCTTGCCAACTCATCACCATATTCAAGTCTTTCTGGTTCTTTAGTTATCATAACACTTGAATCTGTGCTTTCATCATTACTTCCTTCTTGCTCCTCAGAAGTAACCATAAATGGTGACTCAACAACCTTCTTCTTTTCTTGTTCCATAAGTTGTGCAACCAACATTGAATCAAATTGTACTTGTGTTGCATCCTTAGGAACCTCTGTTTCTACCATGATTCCTTTACCCTTATCTAATGCATCAATAATGGGTAAAGATGATGATGGTAACTGTGAAGACACTTCCTTGATGATAGCCGATGACTGGAATACATCAACCATATCTGCAGGTCTATCAACGTCCAAATCCTGTGTGTCAATGCCCAACTTACTCTTGTCAGCGCTTGACTTGTCAGCGTCCAAAATCTGCTTGTCAACGCTCACCTTACTTTTGTCAGCGCTTCTTAGGAACTGCTCCATTATTGTTGTAAAGGATAAGTTCAAATTTGTAGGAGTAACCAAAGAGACATCAAAACCTGGTTGCTTCTTCAAATTTGTAAGAGCTTCAGCAACACCCAAAGATTCTCCATCATGTGAGACTTTGTCACTCACATGTACCTACTCATCCTCCCCTTTGGAAGAATCCTCCATACCTTGCCTATTGGTAGCACCTTCTAAAAGAACAATCCTCTCCCTCAATTGCTTGAGTTCAAGGCCTTGTGTGTTGACAGTATGTACCAGGTCAGCATTTTGATTTTGCAAGCTAATACAGACAGCCGTCAATTCCAACATTGTGTATGGTTCCAATCTGCCCTCCTCTAGAATGGGTATTTGACCTCCCAAAGTAAATTCATGGGGCATGGATGAGGTCTTAATGATGTTAGTACTGGCTTGGCCTGCATCTAAGCTAGCACCAATAGTCCTAGCCTCACCCATGTCACCAACCACATTTGTGGTGGTGGTTCTCTCTGCAACATGGCTACGACTACTAGAGGAGAACACTCCAATGGTCCTTTGGCGTTTTTCCATCCTATAGTCTGGGGGTGAAGAAGATGATGTGGATTGGGTAGCAGTTTGAAGGTTAAGGGGTGTTTGGGTCTGTTGCAAAAAGGTGTCAACGTTTGGATTTGAAGTATCAACGCCAACATTTAACGTGTCAGCATTGAAGGGATCTTGGTCAATTTCCATATGTTGAGGTGAAGGTAATGGTAATGGGTCAAGTTGTAGTTGTGGGTCTAGTTGAGGTTGTGCTGCTGCAATAACAGCAAGCATGGCTTGGGTAAGAGGTAAGTCTCTGTGAGGGGGTGAATTTATCTTACTAAAAATAGCTTTCTTTTGCACAGGGATCGTATAAAAATCATCATGATCCCTGGTGCAATACCTTTGTTCATCAAAAATCATTTGTAAAAATCTTGGGTAAGCCAGAGTCATCTTATTACCCTTGTTTTTACACATGCCATCAAAAATCAGTTTAAAAAAATTATACTTTTTCCCATTAGTAATACACACAATTGCACTAGCAATAGATCTGTTAATTTCATTATGTACAGTACATTTGGGACTCAAACATTGAAGGATGACATGTATTAAGTACTTCCAAGCTGGGGGAAATTCCTGTTTATTATATTTGTTTAAAGTTCCCTCTTTAGGGAAAGGATAACCCAAAGCTTGGAGTCCCTGTTCTATCTCACCAATGGGAAGAGTGGTTATACCATCTGCATCATTAAGATGCAAAGCCCGGCAAACCAAGGCTTCAGTAACCACCCATGGACGCCCATGGACAATAGCAGTTAATGTAGTCACATTATTAAGCGTTGAGGAACTAACAGTGTTCCAAAACTGTTTAATATGAGTGACGGGGATGAGAAGAGCATGAGAAAGTGCATACCTAAGTGGAGATGCATTCAAATACGCCACCATTTGGGTGTATTGAGGAAACAGAGCATCATCAGCCTCCAAATAAGCAACCATATTATGCTGACTTCTGAATCCCAATACTAAGTAACTCGGTTTAAACTTAGGCGCCATTGATGTAGAAAGCTGGTTGTGAAAGGTTATGAAAGATGAATTATAGGAGAAACGTTGCTAGACAAGAATATGAAAGTACCCTGTTTAAAAAGAAAGAGCCAAATATATTGGAGAGGTAGGCACATGTGATTGGTCAAAAATGAGCAAGTATTTTCAAAATATAATGATTAAAATCTTAAAAAGAAAATAACTTATCTTGTTCATTAATTAAAAGTTAGCAACTCCTAAAATTACGGCCCCAATTTTTGTAAAAAATAACAACTGGGTAGGACCCAATGAGTGTCAACGGTCAAAAATAACCCATCAACGCCCAACGGCTATATTCTTGTCAACGTTGGAAAAAGCCATGTCAACGTCTAAATTGGTCACAACAACGTTTGGAAATAAATCTGTCAACGTCCAAAAATAATAAAAATGAAAAAGGACCTTAACAAAGTGATTTATCCTAGTGAAGATAACCTATAAACTGAAAATTACTATAGGGTGGCAAGCACTGTCCAATCATGCACACTTACTTATGCAAGATAGACATAACAGTCCTCTAGTGTCTCTTGCTAACCAAAATTCTTAACAGTGAAGTTATCTCATAAAATCCCTTGTAACTCCCAGGTAAGCCCAATATAAATCATACCCAAGTCTCCCATCAAACCACAACCAATTCTAGGCCAAAAAGTCTTGGCAGCGTGCATAGTATATCAACTTTGCATGCTACAGTGCCTCATGAATAAGTTAACTAATTCATACTCACCAGTGGACACAATCTAGAATTGTGATAAGAGTATTATATGAATACCCAAAAAGACTTAAAAGGTTCCTAAACCTCCCCTTAAACTATGATACATAAGTTGCCAAATAATAAGCATGTAACAAAAATTTATGTCAAGATAGGAATATAAATATTCCAACCATCATCCATAAATTGAAACATGCTCCAATAATGCTCCAAGAATACATAAGCAACTTTGTATCCAATGGTACAATACTAACAACGCCTGTATAATTAGATCAAAAACCACAAAACTAACATGTTGCTGACAACGTCACGTTAACACTTATCATCGTTAAAATAACCTTTGTCAGCGTTAGACAAATAAAGTGGAAAATCTAATTTTGTATAAAGACCGATAACAAATGCATATCATGTACATATTGTTACAATAAGATCCAAAAACACATATTAAGTGAGATTGATCATTCCAATACTTGTTACCAAGTATTAAAATCTTCCAGTATCAAAAGGTTTAGTTAATAAATCAGACACATTTTCTTCTGTGTCAACCTTATCTGGTTGTGTTAAACCTTTTTCAAAACAATCTCTTATAAAATGATGTCTAATTACTATGTGTTTTGTTTTAGAATGATGTACAGGATTTTTAATAATGCATAAAATACTGTTATTGTCTACAAAAATCTTGGTATGAATGAAATTATACCCATAATCCAATAGTTGGTTCTGAATCCATAAGACTTGTCCACAACAAGCAGCTACAGCAACATACTCTGCTTCAGTTGTATAGTTGGCCACACCTGTTTGTTTCTTGTATAGCGAAGATATCAATCTACTCCCAAGAACTTGGCATCCACCAATTGTGGATTTTTTATCAAATTTGTCACCACCATAATCACTGTCTAAATATGCAATAAGCTCCAATGGGGAATCTTTTGGATACCATAATCCCAGGTCTGGATAACACCTAAGGTACCTAAAAATCCTCTTGACAACATGAAGATGACATTCTTTGGGAGTTACTTGATGGCGTGGACATGCACACACAGCAAACATAATGTCAGGTCTTGAAGCTGTAAGATACATCAATGAACCAATCATTGATCTATAATGCCTGACATCCACTTCTTTTCCATCTCCAACTTTCCCCCAAGGGTGTTCCCTATCCATAGGAGTACTAGCCCGTTTCTCATGTGGAGAAAAGCCAAACTTCTTCAAGATTTCTGCTACATATTTATCTTGAGAGATGAAGATACCATCTTCTTTCTGCTGAACTTGTAACCCTAGAAAGAAGTTCATCTCTCCCATTGCACTCATCTTGAATTTGTCTGTCATGAGTTTGGAAAAGTCTTCACTCATCTTTGGACTAGAAGAGCCAAAGATGATATCATCTACATAGACCTGTACAAGTAAGAAATCCTTACCAGTCTTCTTTGTAAACAAGGTCTGGTCTATGGTGCCCCTTTTGAATCTATTTTCCACTAGATAGGTGGACAGTGTGCCATACCAAGCTCTTGGGGCTTGATGAAGTCCATATATAGCCTTCTTCACTCTATACACCTTGTCTGGATGTTCTGAATCTTCAAAACCAGGAGGCTACATAACATAAACCTCCTCTGCAATTGTGCCATAAAGAAAAGCACTCTTCACAACCATTTGATAGACTGTAAATACCATGCAGGAAGCATAGGCTAGAAAAATCCTTATAGCCTCAATCCTTGCAACAGGTGCAAAGACCTCCTCATAGTCTATCCCTTCCTCTTGTGTATATCCTTGTGCCACTATACGTGCCTTGTTTCTGACCATAATGCCTCTTTCATCCTTTTTGTTTCTAAGAACCCATCTTGTCCCAATAGGTCTAACATGTCTGGGACAATCAACCAACTCCCAAACATCCTGGATAGCAAATTGGTGAAGCTCATCTTGCATTGCTTCTACCCAACTTGGTTCTTTAAGAGCATCAAAAATCTTCTTGGGTTCCTGTTGTGACAGAAAACAGGCAAACAAACATGCTTGAACAAGAGGGGTATCAACCTTCTTGTGGATATTGGCAATAAATCCTCTTTGATTCTGATGAGACCTTCTAGTTTGCACAGGAGTCATTACATCACCAATAATTAGAGAATGAGGATGATTTTTGATTGTAGAAGTACGCACTCCTCATTCAATAAGTGTATTATCCTCAATCTCATCTTCCATGTTACCAATATCCTCTTCAGACTCTCTTCCATCATCATCTGAATGAACCTCTCCATTTCTGTTTGAAGGTTCACCTTGTTCAAAATTATTAGAAGAGAAAAGATGTTTAAAAGATCTGTCAACGCCTGAACCAAAGCTGTCAACATTTGAGCCATCAACGCCTGAATTTGTCTTGTCAGCGCTAGAATTTCCTTTGTCAGCGCCTGAAGAATCATGCATGTTTTCAACTGGTGATACTTGGGGACCACCTTTTTCCTTTCCAGCAGCAGTAGCAGCAGCAAATGCATCTGTCCATATGGGAATGGTAACATACTCAAGGATAGGTGCTATTTTGTCTGCTTGTGATCAAACCTCTTCATCAACCTGTTTACCTGAAACATCAACAATTAGTTCTTCCACAACATTTGAATTCACTTTCACAATGTTTGGATTAGTAACAGGCATATAATTCAATGTCCTAGATAGAGGTTACAAGTCAAATAACCAATTTGGACCACTTTCAGGATCACTAGGTTTACTTTCTAAAAACCTAACATGTACTTTTTCAAGTATACGTTTTTCTTTCTTAAGGTAAACTCTATATCCTCTACTCTGCACAGAATAACCCATGAAGTAGCCTTCATCACCTTTAGCACTAAACTTACCTAAGGCATCACTAGTATCCAACACAACTACATGACATCCAAAAGGTTTAAGAAAACCAATATTAGGTTTCCTGCCCCAAAGTAACTCATAAGATGTTTTGTTATGAAACTTGTTAACTAATGCCCTATTCTAAACAAAACAAGCTGTATTCACAGCCTCAGCCCAAAAAGCAATGGGAAAGTGAGCATCAGCCAGCATAGTCCTGCCTTCTATGAGGGTTCTAATCTTTCTCTCAGCTACCCCACTTTGTTGTGGGGTTCTAGCTACACTAAACTATCTAGTAATCCATTTCTTGGCACAAAAGTCATCTAATAACTTATTTCTAAACTCACCACCATTGTCACTTCAAAGCATCTTAACCTTATTACCAGACTTCTTTTCAATTTGGGTAATGAAGTTAATCAAAGTATCAGCAGAGTCACTTTTCAAAGCTAAAAAGAAAGTCCAAGTAAATCTAGAAAAATCATCAGTGATGACAAAACAATAGGATTTACCATTTAAGCGTTCTATATTAGTTGGACCAAACAAGTCCATATGCAGCAAGTGAAGTGGTTTAGAACTAGAATGCACAAGTTTAGACTTAAAGGAGACCTTGTGCTCTTTGCCTTTAAGGCATGCAACACAAGAATGGTCATTGTGGAAAGCCTTCTCAGGCAAACCATCAACTAGTCCATGTCTCACAAGTCTATTTATATTTTTAAAATTAATGTACCCTAATCTTCTGTGCCAAAGATTACTCTCATCAACTGAAGCTTTAGCATATAGACATGACAAATTATTATTCATCCTAATTCTATTTAGATTCACATTATAAATGTCCTTATGCCTAGGTGTTCTATAATCAATGAATTTCTCATCTGGTATTTTAAAATCTTTGCTCAACACCAAGCATTCAGTATCAGTGAAAAGAACCTTATTTTTGTTATCACATACTTGTGATACACTAAACAGATTATAGTCAAGTTCTTTTACCAGAAACACGTTTTCAAAACGCAAATTGTTGGTGAGAAGAGTGCCTTTGCCAGTGATAGTTCCATATCCGCCTCCAAAGTATACTTTGTCCTCATCTTTAATGGGGATAAAATTTGTCAGATAATCTTTTTCCCCGTCATGTGCCTAGAGCATCCACTATCCTAATAGCCATAATCATTAACCTGCTTTTGAATGCCCTGCACATAAAGAAAACAAATTAGTTTTCTTTGGGAACCCAAGCCTGAGCAGACTTAGATTCATTTGGTTGTTCAACAAGAACAGACTTAGTCTTGATGACAACCCCTTGTTCATCCCTTTTTGGATTAAACACCCAGTTAACCCCAATTGGTTTTGTTATGACCTTTGAAATATAATGAAATCTGTTACATGTCATATAAATCCCATCTGAATTAGGGTTTTGGTCTTTCTTAGGTCTCCATGTCAAGCTAGAAGAAGGTTTACACCCTTTTCCCTTTGGTTGCAAATATTTACCATTATTTGGTCTGGCAACGTTCCTGTCAGCATTTAATTTGGTCTTGTCAACGCTGAAATTACCCTTATGAACGTTGAACCTATGGTTTGCTACCGGAACCCATTGTCTGTTAGACCATGTATTGGTCTTCTGAAAAGGTCTTTGTCCATAAGTATTAGACCCTTTAGTAAAGAATGGGGCTGGTCTAACAACTTGTGGACTTTGCTGGACAAAAGGTTTGGGTTTGACATTGTTTGACTTTATATCAGCGTTGACCTTTGAAGCATTGACACACTTATAGGCTAAATGTGAAAAACTTCCACAAGTATAACAGGCTTTTCTAGACATAACTCTAGATCTAGAAGAAAAGAAACCTGTTCCATTATCACTAATTTGGCTTTTTGGTGACCTAGGTTTTCTATACATTTTTGCATATTTAATACTAGGTTGTCTATCAACGTTTAAGCCAAGGTCAACAGTCTTGCCAGTGGTTGGGTTTGTCACTTTATGGGTGTAGACTCATTTGGACTGTCACTAAGCATGCCACCCTTAACAAACAAGGTAGGGTTGGCTTTCTTCCATTGGTCCAAATCAGTCAACTTCTGCTTGTATTCCTCTACTGGGGTAAGAACTCTTGGTGGAGGAATAAATTCCTCTTCTTAGAGTTCTGGTAAACCAGTCCAAGACAAGTCCTTTCTAAGGACACCATAGAAGTTCCCAACAGGTAGTGGAACACCAGCATACTCTTTCATCCCAATCCCATTCATATCCCTAGAATCCCTTTGTTCACTAAAACATTTTTCTAGGGTTTGTGAGGATTTATCAAATCTCTAAATTTTAAGATCTACATTATCTTTATTTTTGATAGCCTCATCTAACTTAGCCTGTAAAGCACCATTGGCTCTCTCCATGATGTTTCTAACCTCAATACTAGCTGTTAAATCTTGAGTTAAAATATTGATTTGATCTTTTAGGTCAAACTCCATTTTCTTATACTCAGCTACAGTCTTTTCAGTTTGAGTAAGAGCAAGTTGATAGTTAGATAACTTGCATCTTTTATTAACCACATTTGTTGTCAATTTTAAAACTTCTTTGTTAAGTTTTTTAGTGTTTAGACGACAACCCTTACTACAAAATGCATCATCATATACCTCATTGTCTGATGAAGATGAGGAGTGTGCCATGAGAGCATAGTGAACATGCTCTTCTTCTTCCTTTTCTACAACCAAAGCTTTGTTCTCTTCCTCATCCTTGGCCATATAGCTCCAGTCCCAGCCAACACTACCAATGTCTTGCATGGCAACCATAGCTTTGGAATCCCGAGCCTTGATGATTTGGCTTGAGGGTTTTCCAGCATCAGATCTTCTTGGAGATCTGCATTCTCTCATAAAGTGTCCCATTCGATGACAATTATAACACTCAAGCTTGGATTTGTCAAATCCAGCAGTGTCCTTAGCATTAAAAGTCATCTTCTTCTTGAATCTTCGATTTCATCTATTTTCTCTTATACTTGCAAGAGCCATATTCCACGTTATGTCCATCTCCTCCAAATGATCATCATTAATTTGCTCAAGGTCCTCATATGTAATCATTGAACCATTGGGCAATGAAACAATGTATGCACAAACAGTATCTAGATTAATACCAGCAGGCTTGACTCTTGGAGAGTCAACATTTTATGTGTCAGCGTTTAAATGTGTGGTGTTGACAAAGCTTGATCCAGCGTTGGCACAAGTTGATCCAGTAACGGGGTGCATGTATGACTCCTTTTGATCAAATTGACCTTCACTATGTGAGAAGAAGGCCATATTTCCATTAGCAGACTTGCTTCCTTGATCCAAAAGAGTTTCATTCTCTACCAGCCTCAGTTTATTGTAAACATCATCAAAAGTAGAACTTTTGTGAGAATTATTAGCAATTATAGACCTTGCTTCAATCTTCCATGCATCACCAAGACTTTTAAGAAAAGTGGATATGATATCAACATCACCAAGCACTATTCCCATAAAGGACAACTTGCTTGTAATGTCAAGAAGTATGCTTCTCACTCCACTTAGCTTTTCATTGGGTTGAGCTTTAAAAACAGCATACTCATGCAAGAGTTGCTTTTTTTTTCTCTTGTACAGTATCAACATTACCACCATAAGCAACTTCAAGGGCTGCCCAAAGATCTTTTGCAGACTCATAACTTCTATATTTGTGCTGATTGGCTTGTCCCAAAGAGAGTTTGAGAATGCTTAGGGTTTTCATGTCATTCCTTCTCTTTGCTATGTCCTCAGCTGAGACAACTCTACCATCTTCAGGTTTTTCTTTTCGATCCTCTTCAGTAGAGCCTTGAACACTTGATCTTGTCAAGATGGCAGCTGCAATCTTTTGAGCTTTATTGAATGTGTTTCCATATTTAATAATTTCCCATAGGGTGTAGTCATAGATTTGAAGATATTGTTCAAACTTATACTTCCACAGCTCAAAATTGTCTAGGTCTAGCATGGGAATCTTGATGTTGGGGGTTGAGGAGGAGGATGAGGTTAACTCTGGAGTAGACATGTTGTTTTTAGGATTTCTTGAAAATTAGGGTTTTTAGCGATTTAGGGTTTTTGTGTTCTTTAGATCAAAGTTTCTCAACAAGCTCTGATACCACTTTTTCATCCCAAACTTAGATCGATTTAGCTTGTGTAAACGAGATTAAATCAAGTTAAACACGTAGAGAAACTTTGTTGTGTATAAAACAATTTGAGTATTATGCGGAATTAATACTCAAACAAGAACACACAAACAATGTAAACCAAACTTTCACTTTGATTGATAAATCAAACTTTCGTACAATGAAAGTGTTAAAACGTATATCAAACTTAAACCTAAAGGCCTCCTTTTATAGATTAAGGAGCCTTGTACAAGAGTCTACAAATCAACTATTTTAGGTAAAGATAAACATAAGAAATACATTGTCGATCATATCTTTACTAGAAACATAATACGTGTAGACTAAGTCTTCTATCAGTGCTTGACTTCTTCCTATCAACGCTTGACTTCTTCCAGTCAACGCTTGTCCTGTCAACACTTGATTTCTTCTTAACAACGTCCATATTGCTCTTGTCAGCGTCCAATTTTATTGGCTACATTTTATTCCCAACAACCAGTTGTCCCGATTATTTGCTTATTGATATGGACCCGAATGATTATATGACCCGATGAATGATTATATGACCCGATGAATGAAATGAAATGGATTATTATTAGTTAGGTTACGTCACTAAAAGTCCTATTAAAATGAATTGTGAACTACCGGGATTTGGTAGACGCTTATGCATATAATAGTACTATTTGGGGAGTATCACCCCAGTTCGCGCCTTGACGGTTGATCCCTGTTGTGCCACATTGATTGGTAAGTGAATTTATGTATGAGAAGATTTATATAAGCGTGATTATTGTGACGACACGCTGTTTTAGATGGGCAAAGGAATTACGGGTTAGCTACCTGTTGTTTGTTATAGTAAGGTAGCAATGTCATGCGGCTTATAATAATCCAATAATGAAAATACTGATATACGCATTGAGTTATCATATATTGCTTGACTAGAAATACGGGGTCTTATTACTGACATTATGTTCGTGTTTTGGTTTTACATAACCCTTTTCATATAACGGTTTTTATTTAACTATATACAACGTTATAAAACGTATTGTATGATATATTTGCGACAATGGTTCGTATAATGGTTTTGAAGGCTGAAGCCTATATTATGATTTACAACTAAGAGTTGTATAAAATATCTTTGGCCTATTTTATGGCCTACTACAAAGATTTGTACAAAAATGATTTTTGGTAATAATTGTATATCGGTGATATACTGATGGTTTTTATTAAACTCTATGAATTCACTCGGTGTTTTCGCTGACCTTTTAACGTGTTTTGTCTCATGTACTTGAAGGTAATTCTTGGGAAGACGACAAGAATTTATGGCCCGCATTCAAATAAAATTTCCATTCAAATGTTTTGTAATTGTATGAAATACTATGACTTGGGACCTATGTAATTTGATATTTATGAATGGAAGATGCTTTATTATCCAACGACGCGATTTTTAAGCGTTGTCTATGATTTGAGTAATGTGCTATCCCGTAACACCAACAACTCTTCCGCTGAACTAAAGTATGAATATTTGGGGGTGTTACAGTTTGGTACCAGAGCTCTCGTTATAGAGAACGAAAGATTTTTAAAACCAAGGTTTTGAATAAAACATTTCAAAATCTTTTAACCATAAATATTTTTAAATAAATATTTTGAATAAAATGTTTAAAAATCTTTTGACTATAATGGTGCCGAAGAATTCCCAAGTTACCGACAAGGCCAGACTGAGAAGTGTTATTTTAATATATATATAACTTGGATTATATATATATATATATATATATATATATATATATATATATATATATATATATATATATATATATATATATATATATATATATATAGGGTGAGGTTATTTTCAGAACCAAATAAATGTACAGAACTGCGAGAACCAACATCAACCAATCAAATTTTTTTTAATATTTATTTTTATTATTTAATTCAAAAGAGTACAATAGTCAAATTACATTTTCTTATTTATTTTCTGAATTAATAATATTTCTTTTAGCTTTTAAATTTTATAAATTAATATTTTTATGTAAAACACTCTTTTTATAGTTTTAAAATATAAATTGCATATGTGTTTTAAATAATTTAATCTTACCGTCCTTTTTATGTTTACTTACGTAAGCTTTTAATTTGTTTCGGTCACAAATAGATACAAGCGCATGGAATGGCAACAAACATGTACGGTATACATTTCAAAAAAAACATTACACAAATCTAAATTAATGCAATATACAATTTAAACAAAAAGTTCTAAAAGTTAACAACAAATGAAAATCTAGATGTAACACAACCACATTTAGTTTTGCCGTATATGCAAATGTGTTATCCTCGTTCGAACTCACGATACCTTTGTATGTACATGCGCATTTAAGTTCATCCACGTGCCTTATACGTACTCAAGTTAACTCATGTGCACTTGTATCTTTGACTTCGACTTCGACATGCACTTATGCACTGTTCATATTAGAGATCATAGTAGTACCTGTAATAACAAACAATTAATATACGAATTAATAAATCACAACTACGAAAAACCACTCATAATAGAGGAAAAAAACATATAAACAACATTTTGCTATTTCAAATGATCCCATAAATAGATTAAATACTGTACTTATCACTGAAGCTATGAATTACACTTATGCACATGTATAATGACAAACATAAAAGAAAAACCATTTAAAAACTTTGAACTATTTTGGACATATATGATGGGTTATAAGCGTATCTTTTATCCACTTATTTTGTATAATTCTACATTAAAGACTATACCATGTGTATGCTTACTTTTTCATCTTTACTGAACATATATATTATCATTACTCACGCTATCTTTATTATGCACATGTGCATGGGTCATGTTTATCATCTTTAAAAAAGGTGTTGCAATAACATACATATGTTTTTTTTACAATAGTTAATACAAGAAAATAGAACAAGAGTAAAAAAAGAAAGTCCATGAAATAATTTAACGCAGTAGTTGTAAATCTATTATATTAAATTCTAAAAACAATTTTAATATTATGCACAAGTGCATGGGTCGTGTTTGGCTTCCCTATCTCGTTGTCATTTTTATTTTCGAGTACAATACACCACCCAATCTTCGAAATATGGTTTTTCTTAAAAAAATCCAAACTTCAGTTTACCAAATAAAAAACGTCAAAGACCAATATGGTCACAAATCCTAGACGCCAAAAGCAATAAAATAATATAGATCTAGAAAGACACATCCAAACTAAAAGTGTTTTTAACAAAATAGTTATAACATGTTACTCTGTATTTAATTCTTCATTTGAGGTAAAAATACATTATAATTTTATCTTTTGATTGATTTTTTTAAAGAAGATGATAAAAAAATAAAATAAATAAATGGGAAACACTGAAGAACTCGTGGGATGGCTAAGGTTTAATGATAAGAGGTGAGCTAAATTATACATAAAGTAACCAAATTGCATTACATAACCTATATAAGCAGAAGTACGTTTTGAATGTCAAAACAAAAATTTGAACATAAAATTTGTGAGTGGTGCGATGATATGTTCATTTACTTGTTTACGCAGAGAAAGCAATATCAAGACGAACCTGACATCGATGTTTCTTGTTTATTTCCGGCCACTATCATGAATAAATTGAAAGAAACCGTCTACTTATTTTTATGGTGGCTCCTGGAAAGAGATAGAGAGTAGTTATGATTAGGTTTCAAAATGATCATGATTAATCTATTTTGATCTGATATGGACGGTTTCTAATAGATAAATGTTAAATTCCTTAACTACCCTTCCTAATATTAACATAGGATACCCGAATTTTAGTTTATTTATAGATATGCCACTAATCATAATAACCGTTGATTAATAATTGTGTGGATAAGATTGGTTCTCGCAGTTCTTGACATTTTTTTGGTTCTGAAAATAACCTTACATTATATATATATATATATATATATATATATATATATATATATATATATATATATATATATATATATATATATATATATATATATATATATATATATATATATATATATATATATATATATGTATATATATATATATGTATATATATATATATATATATATATATATGTATATATATATATATATATATATATATATATATATATATATATATATATATATATATATATATATATATATATATGTTGTCATTTGATTACATGATTGTTTGATGATTATTTTAATACTTATACGAGGTATTTATACGACGTAGATTGTCACAAGAAACCCTAATTTCCTTAGCAAATCAATCGAAGCTATTCCCATAGGAATTCTAGCTATTCCAGATCTAAACCAAGTGTGGATATTTATGATCCCAACAAAATGGTTGACATTCGTAGAAATGTTGGTATTAGTTGATTATGATATTAAAGAAGAATTGGCGAGATTAAATCTGATATCAATGTCATGACGATCTTTCCTTATAGAGTGGAGTTTGACAAAACCTTACCACCTAGAAAGGTGTCATCTGATTCGATGTCACCCAATTCTTAAATTTGAAATCGAAAGGGTGAATGTTGCACTTGAGGCTGTCATTGGAGCTTTTACCCAAAAGCCTCATGCCACTTGTACCTTTCCAAGAGGTCTAATTGAATGTGTGAGTCATTTCATACTAGTGACTCATTTGATAACTATTGTTGTAAGAGCTATAGGATTGGAAATTAAGTGTTGTTCATATCGAGCTTTTATTGACCTTTCAAGGTCTAAGAATAAGATTGAAAGTATTAGAAAGTGAGGTAGGATGAAGCATTGAGTATAAGTTGATTGAAAACTTGAATTAAGTAAAATTTAATTCGTATGGAATACAATATTGTTAAGAGGAAGTTGTTAAGTCCAGGGATTGAATTATAAGGTTTTAAATGATTGTTGGTTCGTGTTAAGGGTTGTTCCTAGACCATTGTCCAGTGACGAGGATGCCCAGTGTCCAAGAAATAAATCGAAGAAATCTTCTTCTGAAATTGGGACCGATGGATCTTTCGGGACATGTGGAACACCTAATGACTCATGTAGATTAGTATCAATTGTAGTATCTTTTAAAATCCCTAACTTAACTGAGACATCAGTGGTAGGATGAGTCCTTGGAATTGTATGACATGGCGACACGTAATGTGTTACGGTACAATTTTGACTTGTTTGTGATTAATGAGAAGACTACCTTTGATTTCTAAATCCTACATGCATCGATGTTATCTATCTTTTCTTGCTTCTTTCTAATGTTCGCATTAGTGATGCAACCATTGAACAAGCACTCATCTCGGTTTGAGTTGCGTTGTAGATTCTTCTCTTTGTATTCCCGAGTGCCATCGAGGTCATGAACCTCCTGATTATTGGGCTAAGCTCATTTCCTAGCATATTGAGTTAGTTCTTGGTGAACAACTTTTCATCACTCTTTTGTAGATCACTCATTGTTTTTATAAAGTTAAAACAATATCCCTTGATAAAAATTGAATTTTCGTCACCATATGGATTATTCAAAGTGAGATTTATGAGTAATCGTTATCGAAATAAAGGTGTTTATGAACCATTTTGGAAAAATTAATTTTTTCCATAACAAAAAACATCTCTGTAAATTCATTTTGATTCTTATTTCATAATTAAGCATGAAAATATATATATTTTAAACATGATGACAAAGTTTTGACGATTTGAGTATTGTATCGTTGATCCTAAAATTGTATATAGTTGCGCGCCTACATACAATTTAGAAGGGACCATGCAAGGCTGATTAGTAGTCACCATGAAATTATTAATAAACACTAAATTTTCTTTGAAGATTGTGAAAGATAAATTTTATGAGATCTGCAAGAAATGCAAAAATAGGGACATAGTGTTAGGGACACCTACATATGTGCCCATACTATTTATTCTTCTGAATCGAATTTAATCATCTGTGGAAATTGTCTTATTTGACAATTGACCTTCCCTTCTTGTACAAGTCTGTCATGATGAGATTCTTTGGAAAAGTATCTAATTACCGAGTGTTGATACCTGATTGGGTGTATCGACGTTCCTATCATTTCTTTTGATTAGATTTCATTTGAATAACCTGGGTAACGATCCGAAGAGCTTTCAAATGCGTACTCCATCATGGAAACATGGGGTATATTCATATTCGTTAATGTTTTTGTCTTTATCTGATTTGAATTTTTCTCGCGTAGATTATGCGTAGACCTTACTCTTTTAATGTTAGTTATGTCTCAAGATATCCTTGAATTTGTGAAGGATTATGAGTTATTATTAGTCTTTTGAGAAGTTCACGTCTTATCAACGACAATAAAACTGAAAAGTTGGTAGTGCCACTAGAATGGATTTGTTGATTATGACCTGATATCATTGTCTAAATTGATGGGAACTCGAGTGGAATTCCCCCAAAAAAGATAAGATGTTGATTATCAAAAGTGATCTAAATAATTCTTGATGGATGACCATATCCTGCATTTAGACTTGAAATTATACCATGAACGGTTGTGAACTAGTCATAGACCTTGTAATCTAGAAAGAACCTAAGGTGAATTTATTAAAAGATGTTTATGCTATTTGAAACTTTCTGAGGTATTTGCTAATGAATTACCTAGACTTTCGCCATTAAGGCAAGTTGAATTTGGTATTGATTATATTCCCGGTGCTGCACCTGTGGCGTGTGCACTGTACGTCAGCACCATCTGAATCAAAAGAATTACCGTGCAACTGAAAGAGTTGTCGGAGAAAGCTTTTATTCTACTGAGCTCAACATCATGAAGAGCTATGATATTATCATTCCTTATATTTATTGATTACCGTGAACTAAATAAATTGACGATCAAAATTTATATCCATTTCCCAAGATGGAAGATTTCTTCAATCATTTACAAGGTTCTAGCATATATTCAAAAATTTGATCCACGACATGGTTATCATCGACTTCGCGTCCGCGAAAAAGATTATCTATTCCAATCACTACGTCCAAAACTTGTAATGAACATTATGAGTTTCATGTTATGTCATTTGGATTGACCAATGCACATGTAGCATCCGTAAATTTGGTGAATCACGTGTGTAGGCTGTAATTTGATAAATTCATACTTGTGATCATTAAGGACCATTTTGTGTGTTTCTAAGAATAAGAAGGAGTTAATAATCATTAATAGACTGCCCTGAGTTGGCCGAACAATAAAAACCTGTACCCTGAATATTTACCATATGATTTAAGGCTTAATCCTTTACATTATTTGACCGTGTGATTAATAGATAATGGAATCTATATTGAATCTTCAAAGATTAGAGTCATTAAGGCATTGGGTTATACCAAAAAGAAAGTGCAAATATGTTTTGACAAATATTTTATCAAAGAATTTTTAAGGAATCATTCCCTTATACCCAGATCATTTAACTAAACTCCCTTAGGAGTAAATGTTTGTGTATACCTCAATAAAATCTAAGAGGGATTGAGGAAACCATTTAAACCATGACTTGGAATTTGGAACGACAATTTTTGCTTTTCAACTTAGAAAATTTTGACTCAAGTATAAACAAAGATTTTTCGAACATTTACGTATCTTATTAATTATTTTCGAAAAATCAACAAAGATCGTGTTAACTAAATTCAAATTTATTTTGAACATCTTTCTAAAATTGGACGAACTAAGAAATTTAAACTTTTTACGTTTACGTTTCATAAAATTAAATATTTATTATTTAATTACTTGTAATATTTATCGACGCTTTAAACGCCGGATTGAGCAAAACTAATAAAAATGATAGTTGAGACGAAACTAAAACTTAAAAAAGGTGAAGAAAGAATTTTTTATGAATACGGTCATGATATTTATTTCATCGGGAAAGGTGAATATAGTTGCTGACATATTATGTAGAAAGAATAAAGAATCAATTAGGATGTGTTCCTTAGTAATGACTGTGCAAAATAAATTGCCCGAACAGTTCAAAAATAGCTAATGCTTGTAAAAAGGATAATATAGATAATAAAAGGGGTTCGGACTAATGTGAACCATTAGAAATGAGAGCCGATGACGTTAAATGTTTAAAAGGCCGCTTGTGATTGCCTGAATATGGAGGATTGTGAGATTTAGTTATGTAGGAATCTCATAAGTTTAAGTATCCTACTCATTCCATTTCTGATTAAATGTATCTTTATCTGAAGAAGTTGTACTGATGGCGAATTATGAAATCAGACATCGCAACATACGTTGGCACATGTCTAACTTTTGCGAAGGTCAATACTGAACGCTAAAATCCATAAGGATTGCTTCTACAGCTTATAATTCTTGTTTGAAGGTGAGATAGAACCACCATGGATTCTTATCCTAAATATTCAAAGGTCATCATCTAGATTTGATTCGATTTGGGTCATCGTCAACAGACTGACCAAATCTGCTAATATCATTCCCGTTAATGATAGATTCTCGATGGAGAAATTGACTCTTTTGTATTTACAGGAGTTATGTAAACATGGTATGCCTGTATCGATCATCTCTATCAAGATCCTCGCTTCGCATCGAATTTCGAGAGATTTCCTCAGAAGTCATTGGGAACGAATCTTGATGAGAGTACTGTTTACCACCCCAATCGAAGGGACGATATAAAGTAACTATACCAACACTAGGAGTCTTGTTTTATATTTGAAGGATTGACCTTTGGTAATGAACGGAATAATCGTTTTCCTTTGGAGAAATTATCATTGATAATTATCGTATTAGGATCGAGATCGAATCTTGTTAGGATCTAAATATAAGAGCATTTGTAGGAAGGAGTTGGGACGAAGATACCCGACATACACCCATTGTGAGTTGGACATGTCTTTTAGGTTTAAGGTTGCCTATGATGACAAACCTAACCTTACAAAATACCCGACCCACGAGACTTGAAATGATTGTTGAAATTAGGATCTGATTATTGACTGCCAGTAGTGGGCAGGAGGTTATGTGAATATGAAATGTAGACCTTGAAGTGCAGGATGGGTAGCGAAGTTATGTCAAAAATCTTCACCATGGAAACATGAATGGATGATTTGAAGGATCATGGAAAATAAGTCCCCGTTGTATGGGACCATTGAGATAATGTAAAAGGTTGGTTTGAAAGGCATATAAGCTGGATCTACCCTAGAACTTCAAGGGCTGCATGAATTATGTTTCGTATATCGAACTTGATAGAATGTCTATCAAGTGAAAATCTGATTACTTCTTGATGAAGTTTGGATCGGCAAAAAGTTGCATTCATCAAAAACCCGTGAACATCATGGATAGAGAAAGTAAGTCAACTTAAGCCTGATCGTATTCCCGTAGTTATGTTTGATGAAACTCGCGTATCCACTTGAGAGAAAAGACCGGATGTGGAGGAAATGCCCACATGTCTTGATTATGTAAGAAGCGAGTAGTAAGATAAATCGATCTTTGAGGACAAAGATCCTCTTTAGGGGTAACTGCTGTGACAATCCGTCAATTTATGGTAGATATTTTATTCTCAAGTATTATTTAAAATCATTATTTTATTGTTAGTTTATGAACTCACTCACTTTTGGGAAGAAATAAGGGTTTACGTCTTAAAGTAGCATCGACTACGTTTAAACCGGAGAACTCTACGTTACGTGCTTACATTTACATACACCGTTTTTGGTGACAGTCCGACATTTCAGGAAATAAATTTATTCTCGAATATTATTTTGGAATTTTTAATTTGTGTTGGTTCATAAACTCACAAATTTACGAGAATAGATTAGGACTTACGTGCATAATTTAACGTCCTTTACGACAAAACCGGAAACCCTAGGTTTACGTATTTACGCTTTTGAACTCCGTTTTTTATGAGACAATTTTTATTAGATTCGTTTTGTGCCTTAGATTCATAATTTATAAAAACATTTTTCGTAAAACGACCCGAGGGCACACAAATAGAGGAAACTAGAATCGAGGAGTACCCGTAAATTAATAGGGTATGAAACAAGTTACACTTGTCCCACCCCCTCATCATGGGCGGCAAGCTTCACCAACACACCTCAATAGGTGTCAATATGCATGATAACTAAGGACAATTGTCCTTAGTTACACACAAAACCACTAAACCTCGAAACTACTAACCATAAACAAGCTAACTCATTTGTTACATGCAACAAATCCACAATCTCTCTCAAACTCTCTCCTGTGCCGTCCCATATACCACCATGATTGTGGTAAATTACGTCCTTTAGGAAAAGGAGCGTAAAAGCGGAAAGTATTAAGTGTACGTTTAGGAAAACGTAAACACTAATGACCCAATGAAGTTCCAAGTTCGTTTCTCAAGGAGGTATATGTGTGTGACTAAGATGTAAATGATTTGTGATTAATAATTGGTTTAGAAGGGGATGAGAAAAGAAGATGACGAAGACGTGAAATTAATACTATGACGACAACGTAAAACCGTAAAAACTACAATCAATAAAAATTAATTCTAAAAATTACCCAAACTTCACCAAAAATCAAAATAAATAAACTAAGAGTTTACCAATGATCAAAACTTTTTCATACCTTTTAAATAATTAAATATTCAATTTTTAAATGCTAATTAAAGCCCTAAAAATTAAATAAATTATCAAAAAGCCCAAATAAAGATTTTTTAATTGGTAAACCTCTAAAATGAACTAAAAAGATTAAAAAATATTTTTAGAAAATTTTAAACTAATAAAAACTATTTAAAATGATTTAAAAACTATTAAAACTTAAAATAATTATAAAAATTAATCTAAGAGTGATAAAATTATTCTAAAAGTTGCTAAATTCCTATTTTAATGTATTAAAGCTAAGAAAAATGTAAAAAGTTGGAAAATGTGAAATTTGAAAAATAATAATAAAATATTATTAAAATATTATTAAAAATCTAAAAATTATAAAAAAATTCTAAAAACTTGCAAACTAGTTTATATTAACCTAAATAAACAGAAAATCAAAGTGAAATGACCAGAATACCCCTATTGGGCCCTCAAATGGGCCAAAACTAAAAACAGTCAACCTTAATGGGCTTTTTAGCCCAAAAAGTCAAACTTGGCCCAATTGACTTGGAAAAGCCCTATCTGACTCAAAATTTAATTCTAAACACAAAACTCTAAATGCCCAAAAGCTGAATGTGAGCTTATCACAGCTTAAAATGCAAACAGCTTATTCTTATTGGGCTTTTTAGCCCATTAAGCAATAAGCTAATGCCATAAGCTCTAATTTGACACACAACCTTCTTTTGGGATGCTTATGAGATCTGTAAAAAGAAATTTTGAAAAAGCACACTCAATAAGCCAGAAATAAGCAAAGTAATTTTTCACTAAAAGACAAAATAGTCGTTTTTGAGAAATAAGGCACCTCAGTACTTGATTCAACTTGCAAAAGATCACAAATGGACTCAATAAGCCAAAACAATCAACAAAATTCCAATAAGCAAAACCAATAAGCCAGAATAAGCCAATAAGCACTTATGAAAAAGTCAATTAAGTTGGTTTTCTAGTCAAACCCTAAAGGCAACCCACCAAATGCTCCAGTATGAACAAATGGGTCAAATAATGAGAACCTATTACAAAATCCAAGTTGTTGCTAGTTAAAATAAGCTATTATAGCTTATTGATAAGCTGAAACCCAAAATACTCTAGCAGTGGTAACCAGTAGGGGAAAGGAGTTCCCACTGCTTTGACTTTTTGACCAAGCTTTTTAGAGAGATTTAGTTGAATTCATTTGGAAACAAGGGCACCCTTGTGATCATTGAACCACAGGGAGTCAATAGCAACAAGAAAATCCAAATTTGGTTCACACAATAAGCCAAAAATGATCAAACAGTCACCAGATCATGCATAGACATGGAAATAAGCAGTTATGCACTTAATAAGCAGATTTAGCAAGAATAAGCCAACCAAACTCAACAGGATGCATACATAAGCTATATTAACTAGGAATAAGCACAAAAAAACTTAAATCAAACACAAAATCAAAGTAAATAACAAGATCAAAGCATATAAAGTTACTGATGAACAAGGTGCATATGCAGAAACTATTTTGCTGATCTATTTGACACTAGATCCAAATTCAAGCCTCAAATCCTTCTTCCCTGGTGTAGTTAACCTAGATTTAACACTTGTTAACCCTAGTCTTTTGTTAGATCTAGGTGTCCCCTAAATTTCCGTCAATTTCACCAAGTAAACAAGATTTTATACCTAATTTATGAATCTTTGTGTTTCAAACCACAAAATGTGCAGCAAAGCAACCAAGTATATCAGATACACAAATACTAGCAGATAGCAACAACAAACAACCAATCAAAACACCACAAATCCAAATCAAGCAGTTGATCCAAACACCCCTTAATCAACCACTTAACAAAGCAACTTGTGATTTTTACTAATAACCTACTGATTTTAATGATCAAAAACACTTACCAGGTAGCAACTAACAGAATCAAACACAAAAATCACCAGTTTAAACACAAGAACTCAAAATCAAAGCACCAAATCCAAAACAGGCAGTAACATGAAATTTTTAGAGGAAACTTAATCAAGGGATTATACCTGCCCTCCACAACATCCTTGGAGGGCCAGCTATGCTCCTTGGACCTTGTTCAACAACTAGAACAAGACCAAGGTACTTCAGAGAAGAAGATCAAAGCCTGCTGATGTTCAAAGTAGAACAAGGCTCTGATTATGATATGTCTTCAACACAAAACAGCAAACAACTCAACCAAAGGCTTAGAACTCTTCCCAGGCTTGGTGTCAACAAGCTTGAAGGAGCTTAAGGATTATGGCTAAGGGTTAGTACACAATAAAAGCCAAAAATCAGAAACTAGGATTTCAAGGTTTTTGAACCTTGAAAACCTTATAAACCCAGACGTGCCTTAACCACAAGATTAAGGAAGGTCTAAACAATCAAATGGAACTCAAATTTAGGCTATTCTAACACCAACTTTTAATCAAACACAAAAGAGAATTCAAAATTTTATGAAATTCAAATTTTATTAACTTAAAAAGGAATTACAAAGATTGATAGCCTAAAACTGGAACAAAGGGACTCTCACATGTTAAGGTCTCCTTTTATAGGCAAATTCCAAGCTTACACTATTTATAAACCCTAGAACTGAATATCCTAAAATGCCCTTGAGTCTTCTAGACGTTTTGATGGAATGTGTTGTCCAAATTGATCTTGGCTGTTCATTTTAGCTTTGGAATGAAGCAAGGATCCTTAGCTGTTGATTTGGACACGTCAGATAACTTGGAGGGTAAGGTATGATGTGATAGTTGGACGGGTGAATGGGTGGGACCCCTTTGGTGAGTGGAGATGAGGGTTTTTGGTGTGGGATAGGTTTCTGCACATGTGAATCACACAAGTGCCTGGGTAATTTGTTTTTACCCTTTGTTTTAAGTGAAGTGGTAACTGGATTCTTGGGGTGAATAGTAAACCTTTTGATCCGAAATTAGGGGAAGTGAAAGTTGTTTGGCGCATTTTTGGGTTTGAATGTTTCAAATGCTCACTTTTGGTCCTTGTGTTTTGGGAAAATAGGTAAAACGTGTCTTTCAGCCACCAAAACTCTTTCCCTTTGTAAATAACTTCCACCACTTGACACTTTTGGCACAAACTTTTGGAAAAAGGTTTCAAAGGGTTGTTTTTGCCATTTTGAGATATTTCAAGGGCTGATCTTGGACATTGTCGATCTTCAAAGGTCTTCAATGCAACTTTAACTCCATGAGGGACCATAATTGGCATTTTAGAATTGTTGAGGGACTAAACTTGCCATTTCTTCAAAGTTGAAGGACCATTTGTGTAATTTTGACAAACTTAAGGGACCAAACTTGTAATTATCAATATACAAGGGTTTTAAGTGTCATTTCTTCATTAAATGAGGATCAATCTTGCATGTCTTCAAGTCTTCAAGGGTATTTGTTGAATATTTCATGATCTAGGGCCCGGTTCTTTGTACGACTTCGTTTCTCGTGTCCGTTTTTCCTTGTTTCTTGTGATCTTTTGTCTTTTTCACGATATCCATACCTAAAATACACAAGTAAACGAACACAAGCATATATATGGTATTTGATGACATTTTTATGCATTAAAAGCCCGAAAAGAACGATGAGATCATGTATAAATGCCATCTCATCACTCCCCCATACTAAGCCATTGTTGTGCCCTCACGCAATGCTAGAATAAAGTATCTAAGCATCACCAAAGTTCAATTTTATTAACCTTTATTGAAGAGTAAAAGACTTGCATCATACTACGAAGATGTGTAAAGACATAATGTATGATTTTCATCACAAATGTGACTTTTAGGGTCAAAGAATAGAAACTAGTAAATGTCCCTTAGAGTAAACTTCGTCATCCTTGATTGTCATACATTCCATGCTAAGTGCAAAAACGAGATCATTGTTGGTACAAGTCACAATGCTAACACTACTCATACGTCCAAATTGTGTAATACTTTTTCTCCCCGCAATCCTAGTTATTATGAACGGAAAAATGGGTTACTAGCATTTTTTTTAACTATTTGTCATGGATCACAAGTGATTCATATTGACTTATTTGAGTAGTTATTAGTCCGAAATCAAAGTAGCACGATTTGATCGATAGTTAGCCGAAGGACAAAATCTTTTAAAACGGCTTCTCGTGTATCTCCTTAAGTTCATATCTTGGCATAACTCGTTTCACGATTTGAGACCTTTCTCGGACCGATATTTGGCATGTACTTCATACTTCAAATCTTGGGAAGACGTTCTTGAAATTATGGTCTTCTCTTCATATATTTGGAATCTCTTCACTTGACGTTTTTGAGAGATTCTTCATAGTTGGACCACGACTTCATCATTTTTATTCAATCTTTACTTTGGATTTTGATATACAACGATCCGCCTCCTTTTCGGACTTGGATATATTTATCCTCATACCTTGTGAGGGTCTTTTTGGATAGACTTTCTCCATGATTTTTAGGGGAGTAATTGCTTTTCGTCGTATGTCTCGATCCTTCATACTGATTTAGGAATAATGATACTTCACATCATCTTGGATCTTTAGCAAGAATAGAGCTCCTCATGCCTTGTTAGGGCCTTTTTGGATGATCACTAATCTTCGCGTCCCGCTTCAATAAGTTATGCCTTGGCTATGAACTCTATTCAACCTTTCAAATCGTACGACCTTACTTACTGCAATTATGATTTATTCCTAATGCATTGATCTTATGGGAAGAAAAAGCCACAATTAAAATCACATGAGTTTTTGAAAGAACATTTTCATGTTCTACGTTTAGCATGATCACTTGTCTAACTCTATCATCTCTCGTTCTTCACTATATAAAGACCTCTAATTAAAGAGACTCGTGAATACATAGCCATGTAAGTCAAAATTAAGCCAAATTTGGATTAGCTTTCATTAAGACTATATCAAATCAAAGTTTTGGGTTTTCAAGCCACCTATAGGATCTTGTACTTTCTTGGACTTTTTCAAGTTTAGAGAATGCATTTTATAGTTCCCTTGATAAGTGACTTTCTAGGATCAATTATAGGAACTTGCGAAAAGTTCTTGTTCTTAACCCGAATGAGTTAAGACTTTCGCGTTTTAAAGCTCCCTATATAAAAGTCTAGAAAAACTTGAATTGAGCGGGTTAAGGAATGTAAATGGATCCAAATGCCTATCAAGTCAAAAATTAGCTCTTATTCTACCCATCGGAAAATATACATTCGTGTCTTAAAAACACTTATGAAAACTCAGAAAAATTTTAAAATTTGGCCATTTTTAGTCTTATTAGCAACAAAAACAAAACATTGAAAATTGGAAAGCGCGAGGGCGTAGCAAAGCAAGTACCTATTCACCCCCCATACTAAAAGTAAACATTGTCCTCAATGTTTCGAGTCTAAGGGTGGAGCTCCCCCATACTAGAGACGAAGAGTCGAATGCTTAGGATCTAGCATGGAAAGGGTGATCAACAATATATCTAAAGCCGTTTATTAAGTATGCTAAAAGATAATTGTTAGAACAATAAAGGATATGTCATGGATTCGTGAAAAACTTCTTCAAGCAAACGATGGAGGCTCACGTAAACGAACACGAGAGTCTTCAATCATAGATGATGATGATCTAGATAACACAATCACAAACAACCACGAGACAACGAGTTGGAAGGGTACAAGTCCCCTTATTAGTGAATAGTAAGCATAAAGGATAAGCATGGGATCTCCCCCACGAGGCACCTCGTTTTTGATTACCGAGTCATGAGCTCGACTCGATCCCCTCAATGCTTAATTATCATTGGGGAAGGTGACTTGGTCGAGGGCAACCATTGAAGGAATTTCCCAACCAAAGTAGTGCTTATGCCTATGTCCATTCACCTTGAAATTAGGACCATCATCTTGAGCTAGCTCGATGGTCCCATACGGAAATACTTGTGTAATGGTGAACGGACCCGACCAACGAGATTTCAATTTCCCGGAAAATATCTTAAGTCGAGAATTAAAAAGTAACACTTGATCACCAACGTTAAAAACCCGGTTTTTAATCTTTGAATCATGAAACTTTTTAGTCTTCTCTTTAAAAATTAATGAATTTTCATAAGCATTATCTCTTAATTCATCCAATTCATTCAATTGTATTTTCCGGTGATCTCCCGCCGTCTTCAAGTCAAAGTTTGCATGCTTAAGGGCCCAATATGCCTTGTGCTCCAATTCAATGGGCAAATGACAATTCTTCCCATAGACTAACTTAGAAGGAGTGCAACTGATAGGTGTCTTATAAGCGGTCCTAAAGGCCTATAAAGCGTCATCAAGTTTGTCGGACCATGAAGCACGGTTTTCTCCAATTGACCTTTCAAAATCCTCTTCAAAGCTCGGTTCGAAACCTCGACTTGCCCACTCGTTTGCGGGTGATAAGCCGTAGAAAGACGATGAGTAACTCCATATTTCTTTAAAACCTTTTCGAATTGGTCATTACAAAAATGGGTTCCACGATCGCTTATAATAGCACGAGGGGTTCCGAACCGAGAGAATAGTTGCTTCAAAAACTTCACTACGACACGAGCATCATTAGTAGGCAAAGCCTTAGCTTCCACCCACTTAGAAAGGTAGTCCACCGCGACGAGGATATACTTGTTGCCATGAGACGATGGGAACGACCCCATAAAGTCTATTCCCCATATGTCGAAAATCTCACACACTTGAATTATGTTTTGCGGCATTTCATCACGTTGAGACGATTTTCCTTGACGTTTGCACATCACATGACTTCACAAGTTCGTGTGCATCACGATAGATAGAAGGCCAAAAGAAGCCGGCATAGAACACTTTCTTAGCCGTGAGATTAGCACCGTGGTGACCACCCGTGGGCCCCTCATGACAAGCTCTAAGGATATTAGAAGCTTCGAAACCAAACACACAACGTCGAACGAGTTGATCCGCACAAACCAGAAAGAGATAAGGGTCGTCCCAAAAATAGAACTTGACGTCGCGAAAGAATTTTCGTTTTTGTTGTGTCGTCATACCCTTGATTATGAAATTGCTCGCATGGTAATTTGCAATGTCGGCAAACCATGGGGTGGTGTCTTTAGAATTCACTACACCGAGAGTCTCAAGAGGAAATGTTTCGGTGATTTCCTGGTTCTCGAAAACATCTTTGTGAGGGTCTTCTAGACGAGAGAGATGATCGGCCGCTAGATTCTCGGCTCCTTTTTTGTCAAGCACGGTGACATCAAATTCTTGGAGGAGGAGCATCCAACGAAGCAATCTCGGCTTAGCATCTTGCTTAGCTAAGAGATACTTGATAGCCGAATGGTCGGTATACACGATGCTTTTAGTCAAGACGAGATAAGGTCGGAATTTCTCAAAAGCATAGACCACGGCAAGGAATTCCTTTTCCGTTGTGGTGTACTTTAATTGAGCCTCGGTCATCGTCTTACTAGCATAGTGGATAGGAAGGAAATGTTTGTCATAACGTTGCCCTAAGACGGCCCCTATAGCATAATCACTTGCATCGCACATGATTTCAAAGGGTAATTCCCAATTAGGAGCAACAAGAATGGGAGCTTCGGTGAGTTTCCTTTTGAGAGTTTCGAAAGCTCTAACACAATCCTCATTGAAGTTAAAAGGAGCATCCTTCTCGAGAAGGTGTGTCATAGGTCGAGAGATTTTCGAAAAGTCCTTGATGAAACGATGATAAAAGCCCGCGTGGTCTAGGAAACTCCTAACTTCCTTAACGGTTTTGGGATGAGGTAACTTGGCGATGACGTCTACCTTAGCTTTATCGACCTCAATCCCCGCTTTCGACACCTTATGTCCTAAGACGATTCCTTGTTTACACATAAAATGACATTTTTCCCAATTAAGCACAAGATTGGTTTCTTCACAACGTTTAACATTTGCTCGAGATTAGATAAACACGACGTGAACAAATTGCCAAACACCGAGAAGTCATCCATAAACACTTCCATCGACTTCTCGATCATATCGTGAAAAATCGCCATCATACACCGTTGAAACGTACCCGGTGCATTACAAAGTCCGAAAGGCATCCTACGATAAGCGAACGTTCCATAAGGACACGTAAACGTAGTCTTCTCTTGATCACGAGGGTCGATAGGGATTTGAAAGTAACCGGAAAAACCATCTAAAAAGCAATATAATTCATTTCCCGCGAGTCACTCCAACATTTGATCCATGAAGGGCAAAGGAAAGTGGTCTTTACAAGTGGCGTCATTTAACTTTCGGTAGTCAATACACACCCTCCAACCGGTCACAACACGAGTGGGAATTAACTCGTTGTTTTCATTAGGCACAACGGTCATTCCTCCCTTTTTAGGGACACTATGGATTGGGCTCACCCATGGGCTATCGGAGATAGGATAAATCATTCCCGCGTCAAGGAGTTTCAACGCTTCCTTTTTAATGACATCGTGAATTTTGGGAATCACCCTTCTTTGACTTTGAATTGCGGGTTTGTAGTCCTCCTCCATTAAAATCTTGTGAGTACAAAATTTTGGGTCAATACCCTTAATGTCGGATATTTTCCACGCAATTGCCCCTTTATGAGCTTTAAGAACTTTCAAGAGCTCGGTTTTTTTATCATTAGAAAGACCTTTTGCAAAACAACCGGAAACTTATCATCACCTTCAAAGAATGCGTATTCAAGGTGAGAAGGAAGATATTTCAATTCAATGATAGGTGTTTCCTCGATTGAAGATTTTGGTTCAACACTCATAACTTCCATCGGCGGAAGAAATGGTGGAATAGAAGTATCATCACTAATCAACACCTCATCTTCATTGTCGATTTCATTTGAAGTGAGATCGCCTCCTTGGAATGGAGTGAGATTTGGTGTAGAATTAGCAAGAATCAGATCCAAAATAGTGGGATTGCCACTTGACGAGCTATCGGAAAAACCTAACACTTCTTGTGAAAACTCATCGCAAACCACATCAACGATGTCAATGTGATTGATGGTAGCGATTGCATAAACATGAGAAGATTTCGAGTTTTGAGTAGCGTTTATAACAAGTTCCTCTTCGTTGAATCTCAAAGTGATAGTTCTCGCATGAACGTCGATAAGCGATCTCGAGGTGTCTAAAAATGAACGACCTAAAATTAGAGGAACTTGAGGATCCGCGGGGATGTCAACTACTATGAAATCAACGGGATAGTAGAACTTCCCCACTTTCACGAAAACATCTTCGGCTACTCCACATGCTAAAATCGTAGAATGATCAGCCATCTCGATAGACATGTTCGAAGGAATAAGAGCCGGAAGCGAAAGCGATTTCCAAATGGAAAATGGCATCAAATTAATGCTCGCACCAAGATCGGCCAAGGCGAGGCATTCTTTCATATCTTGTATGTCACAAGGAATGAGAAACTTTCCGGGGTCGCCAACTTTTTCCGGTATACGGTTAAGATAAACCGAAGAACAATTAGCAAGCTTTGAAAGCTTTTCCTTATCGCTCATCATACTTTTAAAAGTGGAAGCGAAACGAGGAATATATAACAACGCGTCGGCTAAAATCACATCAAAATGCACTTGTTGAAACATTTTTATAAAAAGCTCGATTTGTTGTTTGTTACGTTCTTGCAATTTCTCTTTGTTTCGTCTCGAAGGGTAGGGTAAAGGTGGTGTGGGTTGGTCATTAGGAAACGTCCTTGGAAACTCGGGTTCCACAATTGGTATTGGTTCAACCGTAGGTGTGGTTTGAGCAGTACTTCGTGGGATTGTAATGTGCTCCTTTTCGACCATCACCTCGGGTTCTTTCTCGATTTCCTTCTCCGTAGAAGTACTTGGATGAGAGATTGGTTCTTTGAAAGTTTTACCACTTCGTGTAGTAATAACCTTCATTTCTCCATTCGGGTTTTCAATGGTATCACTAGGAAGACCACCCGAGGAAGAGGGTTTACACATGATTGCTTCAAACATTTTAGCCATTCGGTCCTCAAATTTTGATTGCCTAGCATCCGCTTTTAATAATTCTTGCTTAATCTCATGTTGTCCTAATTCCATGTTTTGTTGGTTTTGTTGAAGACGTTGGACATTTCCTTCCATTTTATTTGCATGAGTTTTAAGTTCATTAGCAAGTTCATTTTTAAGCTCGTTTTTCAACTCGGATCTTAAGCTAATCATCTCACGTTGCATGTTATCAAATTTAGCATCATTTGCTTTAGCATAATCCAAAAATTCTCCTTGAAGATTTTTAGTGTGAGCATTTTGAAAACCTTGTGTAGTGTTTTGAAAATCACGGTTTTGGTTTTGATTAGTGACTTGTCCATTCCCAATTTGATAATTCCCTTTGTTGTAGTTACGTGAATTGCCTTGGTAATTACCACCTTGGTTGTTGTTTCGATAGTTATTAGCATTTTGATTTGGTGGAGCTTGATTTTGGCGGGAACCTTGACCGTTTTGGTTATAAGTTCCCGTTGCTACATAAGCACTCGAAGTGTTACCAACCGCGGTAATGCACTCGGAAAGATCATGAGCTCCACCACAAGATAAACAACTCTTAGCAACCGCTTTAACCGAAGCAGAATTTGAAGCTTCTTGAGCTTTCCAATGGGACATAAGATTAGCAAATCTATCAAAAAACCGATTTTCCTCATTAGCTTCATCATGTAAGGCATTAATGCTACGAGACGATGACGATGATGACGAACCCAAATTGGCAACAATCGGTGTGTTACGAGGGCTATAAACCTTAGATCTATTCTCGATGATTTGTAAAGCCTCATTGGTCGTCTTGCACAAAAAATTACCACCCGCGGCGGCATTCAAGTAATATCGTTCATGATCATTAAGCCCATTATAAAAAGTATCAATTTGATGCAATTCCGAAAAATCACGGTGTGGACATTCATGTAACATTTCTTTAAAGCATTCCCATGCCATTGAAAAACTTTCATTATTTCTTTGCACAAATCGTGAAATCTCATTTTTCAAATGTGTTGTTTTAGATGGTGGAAAAAACTTATTCACAAACTTAGAAACGAGATCACCCCATGTCAAAATCGAATTTGGCGGTTCTTTCTCAAGACAAATTTTTGCAGGTCCATCTAACGAGTATGGAAACAACATCATCTTAATGGCGTCATGTGGAACATCCTTAAACTTGCTAGTAGCGGTGAGACGATTAAAATTCCTAATGTGATAGTGCGGGTTGTCTTTCTCATGACCTCTAAACTTATTTGCTTGCAACATCGACATTAAACCCGTCTTAATCTCGAAATTCTCCGCAAGGATGGTGGGAATCATAATGGCCTCTCCAAAACCCTCGGTGGGTGCTTGTAGCAACTCCATCATAGTACGATTAGCCATGACGACTTCTTGTTCTACAATAGGTTCAACAATTGGAGATTGTTCTACAATCAACGTCTCTTGATTGGCTTGCTTTTGAAGACGTTTAAGAGCTCGTTTTGCTTGATTACGAGTGATCATAAACTTCACGAAGAATGGGAGGTGAGCAAAGAAGATTCTTTTTGGGTATTTTGTGAATTTTCAATTTTTTTTGTTTTTGATTGTTTTTAATTTTTTTGGATTTTGGTGTATCTGCGTAGACAACAATCTACAAAATCTCTCCTCGAATCAAACTCTTGATTAAAGAAGCCTTAAAGGAATGAAAACGATCACGTGGAGTGAACACCTTCGAATGACTTTAGAACTTTGGTGAAAACCAAATTGTTCAAGAGGTTTTAATCACAAAGAAACCAAGCAAATATATTATACGTAATAATACTTTGGGCGGCAAAACCCTCGATTAGCCTTCAATCTCAAAATACTCACAAGCAAGCGGGGAAACGAGGCGGCGCGAAGCACTTAAGAGCCTTTTTCCTTAGGGTATATTTTATAATACCCGCCTTATACCCACCTTATAGTTTGTATTTTTCAAACTCGAGCTTCACGAAAGTATTTATCTATTTTTGCCTTTTTCTTTTTGTTTGAGATTCGAATACAATAATTAGGAGATCAAATCCCAATTAAGGTTGTGTTTTCACACTTTTGGAGATATTGTTTATTTGTTGTGATACTTTATACAATATAGTAATAATATTTTCACAAGAAAAACCAAGAAAACCGATAATACGTATTAGTAGATTTCTACTAATACAAATACTATTTTGGTTAATATTAAAAACAACAATGCAAATTAATCACGACACACCTCCCTGGCAGCGGCGCCAAAATGATTGTGGTAAATTACGTCCTTTAGGAAAAGGAGCGTAAAAGCGGAAAGTATTAAGTGTACGTTTAGGAAAACGTAAACACTAATGATCCAATGAAGTTCCAAGTTCGTTTTCCAAGGAGGTATATGTGTGTGACTAAGATGTAAATGATTTGTGATTAATAATTGGTTTAGAAGGGGATGAGAAAAGAAGATGATGAAGACGTGAAATTAATACTACGACGACAAAACGTAAAACCGTAAAAACTACAATCAATAAAAATTAATTCTAAAAATTACCAAAAATTCACCAAAAATCAAAATAAATAAACTAAGAGTTTACCAATGATCAAAACTTTTTCAAACCTTTTAAATAATTAAATATTCAATTTTTAAATGCTAATTAAAGCCCTAAAAAATAAATAAATTATCAAAAAGCCCAAATAAAGATTTTTTAATTGGTAAACCTCTAAAATGAACTAAAAAGATTAAAAACTATTTTTAGAAATTTTTAAACTAATAAAAACTATTTAAAATGATTTAAAAACTATTAAAAATTAAAATAATTATAAAAATTAATCTAAGAGTGATAAAATTATTCTAAAAGTTGCTAAATTCCTATTTTAATGTATTAAAGCTAAGAAAAATGTAAAAAGTTGGAAAATGTGAAATTTGAAAAATAATAATAAAATAATATTAAAATATTATTAAAAATCTAAAAATTATAAAAATTCTAAAAACTTGCAAATTAGTTTATTTTAACCTAAATAAACAGAAAATCAAAGTGAAATGACCAGAATACCCCTATTGGGCCCTCAAATGGGCCAAAACCAAAAACAGTCAACCTTAATGGGCTTTTTAGCCCAAAAAGTCAAACTTGGCCCAATTGACTTGGAAAAGCCCTATCTGACTCAAAATTCAATTCTAAACACAAAACTCTAAAGGCCCAAAAGCTGAATGTGAGCTTATCAATGCTTAAAATGCAAACAACTTATTCTTATTGGGCTTTTTAGCCCATTAAGCAATAAGCTAATGCCATAAGCTCTAATTTGACACACAACCTTCTTTTGGGATTCTTATGAGATCTGTAAAAAGAAATTTTGAAAAAGCACACTCAATAAGCCAGAAATAAGCAAAGTAATTTTTCACTAAAAGACAAAATAGTCGTTTTTGAGAAATAAGGCACCTCAGGACTTGATTCAACTTGCAAAAGATCACAAATGGACTTAATAAGCCAAAACAATCAACAAAATTCCAATAAGAAAAAACAATAAGCCAGAATAAGCCAATAAGCACTTATGAAAAGGTCAATTAAGTTGGTTTTCTAGTCAAACCCTAAAGTCAACCCACCAAATGCTCCAGTATGAACAAATGGGTCAAATAATGAGCACCTATTACAAAATCCAAGTTGTTGCTGGTTAAAATAAGCTATTATAGCTTATTGATAAGCTGAAACCCAAAATACACTAACAGTGGTAACCAGCAGGGGAAAGGAGTTCCCACTGCTTTGACTTTTTGACCAAGCTTTTTAGAGAGATTTAGTTGGATTCAATTGGAAACAAGGGCACCCTTGTGATCAGTGAAGCACAAGGAGTCAATAGCAACAAGAAAATCCAAATTTGGTTCACATAATAAGCCAAAAATGATCAAACAGTCACCATATCATGCACAGACATGGAAATAAGCAGTTATGCACTTAATAAGCAGATTTAGCAAGAATAAGCCAATCAAATTCAACATGATGCATACACAAGCTATATTAACTATGAATAAGCACAAACAAACTTAAATCAAACACTGAATCAAAGTAAATAACAAGATCAAAGCATATAAAGTTACTGATGAACAAGGTGCATATGCAGAAACTATTTTGCTGATCTATTTAACACTAGATCCAAATTCAAGCCTCAAATCCTTCTTCCCTGGTGTAGTTAACCTAGATTTAACACTTGTTAACCCTAGTCTTAGATTAGATCTAGGTTTCCCCTAAATTTCAGTCAATTTCACCAAGTAAACAAGATTTTATACCCAGTATATGAATCTACGTGTTTCAAACCACAAAATGTGCAGCAAAGCAACCAAGTATATCAGATACACAAATACTAGCAGATAGCAACAACAAACAACCAATCAAAACACCATAAATCCAAATCAAGCAGTTGACCCAAACACCCCTTAATCAACCACTTAACAAAGCAACTTGTGATTTTTACTAATAACCTACTGATTTTAATGATCAAAAACACTTACTAGGTAGCAACTAACAGAATCAAACACAAAAATCACCAGTTTAAACACAAGAACTTAAAATCAAAGCACCAAATCCAAAACAGGCAGTAACATGAAAATTTTAGAGGAAACTTAATCAAGGGATTATACCTGTCCTCCACAACATCCTAGGAGGGCCAGCTATGCTCCTTGGACCTTGTTCAACAACTAGAACAAGACCAAGGTACTTCAGAGAAGAAGATCAAAGCCTGCTGATGTTCAAAGTAGAACAAGGCTTTGATTATGATATGTCTTCAGCACACAACAACAAACAACTTAACCAAAGGCTTAGAACTCTTCCCAGGCTTGGTGTCAACAGGCTTGAAGGAGCTTAATGCTTATGGCTAAGGGTTAGTACACAATAAAAGCCAAAAATCAGAAACTAGGATTTCAAGGTTTTTGAACCTTGAAAACCTTATAAACCAAGACGTGCCTTAACCACAAGATTAAGGAAGGTCTAAACAATCAAATGGAACTCAGATTTAGGCTATTCTAACACTAACTTTTAGTCAAACACAAAAGAGAATTCAAAATTTTATGAAATTCAAATTCTATTAACTTAAAAAGGAATTACAAAGATTGATAGCCTAAAACTGGAACAAAGGGACTCTCACATGTTGAGGTCTCCTTTTATAGGCAAATGCCAAGCTTACACTATTCATAAACCCTAGAACTGAATATCCTAAAATGCCCTTGAGTCTTCTAGACGTTTTGATGGAATGTGTTGTCCAAATTGATCTTGGTTGTTCATTTTAGCTTTGGAATGAAGCAAGGATCCTTAGCTGTTGATTTGGACACGTCAGATAACTTGGAGGGTAAGGTATGATGTGATAAGTGGACGGGTGAATGGGTGGGACCCCTTTGGTGAGTGAAGATGAGGGTTTTTGGTGTGGGATAGGTTTCTGCACATGTGAATCACACAAGTTCCTGGGTAATTTGTTTTTACCCTTTGTTTTAAGTGAAGTGGTAACCGGGTTCTTAGGGTGAATAGTAAACCTTTTGATCCGAAATTAGGGGAAGTGAAAGTTGTTTGGCGCATTTTGGGTTTGAATGTCTCAAATGCTCACTTTTGGTCCTTGTGTTTTGGGAAAATAGGTAAAACGTGTCTTTCAGCCACCAAAACTCTTTCCCTTTGTAAATAACTTCCACCACTTGACACTTTTGGCACAAACTTTTGGAAAAAGGTTTCAAAGGGTTGTTTTGCCATTTTGAGATATTTCAAGGGCTGATCTTGGACATTGTTGATCTTCAAAGGTCTTCAATGCAACTTTAACTCCATGAGGGACCATAATTGGCAATTTTAGAATTGTTGAGGGACTAAACTTGCCATTTCTTCAAAGTTGAAGGACCATTTGTGTAATTTTGACAAACTTAAGGGACCAAACTTGTAATTATCAATATACAAGGGTTTTAAGTGTCATTTATTCATTAAATGAGGATCAATCTTGCATGTCTTCAAGTCTTCAAGGGTATTTGTTGAATATTTCATGATCTAGGGCCCGGTTCTTTGTACGGCTTCATTTCTCGTGTCCGTTTTTCCTTGTTTCTTGAGATCTTTTGTCTTTTTCACGATATCCATACCTAAAATACACAATTAAACAAACACAAGCATATATATGGTATTTGATGACATTTTTATGCATTAAAAGCCCGAAAAGAACGATGAGATCATGTATAAATGCCATCTCATCACACCACCACCACCATCCATCAAAATTTCTAGCCATGAACTTCAAGTATACTTCACATATGTTGAAGCCTAGTTAAAGTTATGAAGATTGGAGGTGATCTAAACAACTAAAAAGGGGATTTCATGAATATCAAGGGCAGATTTTTGAAGGAGTTTAGTTGTTTGGATATTTCCAAAGAAATGGTCTTCCTAAAGTTGAAGATTTAGTAACAAGGACCAAGCCTTGTTCATCAAAATCTCATCCTTTCCATCATATAGATTGGTATAGAGATCAATGTCTTTCTATCACCCTATTGTTTTGAATATGTATTCATGTATTTTCCTCAAATATGTATATGTATATGATGAAAAATGATGATCAAAGTATTATGTGGGGATCTTGTGTTGATAAATTTGGTTAAAATGATTAAAATCTACATGTAAAGATGTTAAAATCATGACTAAAATTATAGGTTGTATAAAACAGTAAAGAACCATATGATAACTTGATAAAATGACTTGGATTATTAAATATACATTAATGTATATGATTTTTACATATATGAGAGTTGACCACTCAATGGAATCTATAAAATGAGCAAGATATGATCAAAACATTATTAAGGTTCAAATCTGTATAGTCTGTTTTGGACGGATTATTAGGGATACTTAGAGGATGAATGAGCAGTAGCTAAACAGTGTTAATTGTAGCACATATTATGTAGTTTGTGCTGCCTAAAATTGAGCTTCTATCTCCTTGTAGAACTCAAGATATGGCAAAAATGGTGAAAGTGAGTTTCATTATCAGATTTGGAAAATAAAAGTATATATTCTAAAATAAGCACTCAAGTAATACTAATATAAAATACATATGAAAAACCCACTAACTTATGATAATACTTATAAAATAAGTTATATACTTGATAAATAACTATGACATTTTATGAAATTACAATATGTTTTCTAAAGTTATAAAACTATATATATAAGTTTTACGTCTTTTCGGCTAAAACCGAAAGATTAACGTTTTCGTCAAATAAAACTTAGACGGTCGGACCCATCTAATGTAAACTTTTTATAACTCATCTACTAATATGAAAGTAAATTTGACAAGTAAAAACCGATAAAATCCGAGCTTTATAACTTATGGACATTAACGGGCCAAAGTAGCCTTATTGGGCCACTAGCCCAACTAGCTTGGCCAAACACTAATGGACTTACACATGGGCTTAACCCACTTATACCCAGCATATGAGTATAGGACTGGTATTAAAAGTATAAATGAACTAATATAATGTATTGGGCTTTTGGGCTTATTGGGCCTCAATATGTAAATAAGTTGAAACTAGTATAACTAGTCAAAAATTTGACAAACACATAACACTATAATGTGTATGAAGAGAAAAATCCAACTTGATCGTCATCATACTTATAATGTCATCATATATACATAGCCATTGTTTTTATAAAGTCATTGGAAAAGAGTCTAAGACGAGTATTACTTGTCTAGGTTTCCGTGATTGAAGCACGTACCGTACATCCAAATCGCCGATAACCCACCTTTCCCAATCAACGTGAGTTCATAGCCTCGCACTCTTTTAAATGTTTTATGAAATGTTTTATAAACCCGCGAGGGAGATAACATGTTAATTTTAATAAAATAGGACACCAGTTGTCCCGATTATTTGCTTATTGATGTGGACCCGAATGATTATATGACCCGATGAATGATTATATGACCCGATGAATGAAATGAAATGGATTATTATTATTTAGATTACGTCACTAAATGTCCCATTAGCATGAATTGTGTACTACCAGGATTTGGTAGACGCTTATGCATATAATAGTACTATTTGGGGAAGATCACCCCAGTTCGCGCCTTGACGGTTGATCCCCGTCGTGCCACATTGATTGGTAAGCGAATTTATGTATAAGAAGATTTATATAAGCGTGATTATTGTGACGACACGCTGTTTTAGATGGGCAAAGGAATTACGGGTTAGCTACCCGTTGTTTATTATAGTAAGGTAGCAATGTCATGCGGCTTATAATAATCCAATAACGAAAATACTGATATACGCATTGAATTACCATATATTGCTTGACTAGCAATACGGGGTCTTATTACTGATATTATCTTCGTGTTTTGGTTTTACATAACCCTTTTCATATAACGGTTTTTATTTAACTCTATACAACGTTATAAAACGTATTGTATGATGTATTTGCGACAATAGTTCGTATAATGGTTTTGAAGGCTGAAGCCTTGATAGGTGTGAAAACACCCATCTTTTTACCACTTAATTGCAATAATAACCAAGCCAAAACGTGTATTTTATGTCGATTATGTCGGAATTATGCGTGGTTTATGTTTTTGTTGTGATTTAGGATCAAATTGTGAAAAGGGGAGAAAACACGGGATTTTACAGGCTTTTATCGAAGAAAAAGACAAAAGACGAAGTCAAGAAATCAAGAGTGCAAAAAGAATGGAAGTCCAAGACCAATTCGGAAGATTTATCAAAGAAAAAGTCAAAAGACGGAAGTTTACTCAAAGTCGAAGAACTCAAGTCTAATTTATTGAAGATTACAAGACGAGTTTATTAATCCCGAGACAAAAGTCGAAGACTTTGGAAGATTAAGGACTTAACGAGTAATTAAAGAAAGAAGAAAGAGGGGAGGAAGATTCCTTCCACTAATCCTCCTCCTCCCCTATAAATTGATTATTAGCTTCATTTGTTGAGGGTTGTTGGGTGGATTGACAAACCACCTCTTCCATCATTTTCATTTGGCACCTTAAATTCTTGCACTTTAATTTCTTGTATCGCACCTTTAATTCCTTTTAATTCCAAGTAAGTTACTTTTATGTTTATTGAATCTTTACTTTTCTTGTTTAATCTCTCATCTACCTTTCTTATTTTTGTTTAATCTTTGTGTTCATGTTCTTGAGTGTTATGGTTTTCAATCAAGTGGGTTTTGATTGATTTGGCTTTATTGTTAGTTTTGTTGATTTGTTTTGATTGATTATCATTAGTTGATCATTCGTGGTTAGTTTGATTTAATCTTTTGGTTTATATTGGTTAGATTTGGTTAAATTCGTGTTTGGTTTTCATCTCCCTGTTCTTCGTTTAAGTTACTGTTTCCCAGATTATTCCGAACCAGTCGTTTGTTCCGAATGAAGGCTTGTTGTAGAATGTTCCGAATCAGAATTTATTCCGAATGAAGCTTTTAAGTTTAAATATTCCGGATGAAGCTTTTAGATTAATTATTCCGCATCAACTAGACATTCCGAATGAAGCCTTTCTTTAAATGTTCCGAATGAAGCTTTTTGTATTAACATTCTGAATCAGTGTTTTTTGTTTCGAATGAAGCTTTTCTTGTTTTATATTCCGAATGAAGCTTTTCTTGTTATTTATTCCGAATGAAGCCCAATTTATTCCGGATCAGTGGAACTCATTCGGAACATTCCGAATCAGTGGATGTTCCGGATGAAGCATTTTGTTTAATTTGTTCCGAATGAAGCTTTCTTAATATTTATTCCGAATCAGTGTTTTTTCATTTTGTTGTTCTGAATCAGTTCAATGTTCCGAATGAGTGATTTCTTCCGAATGAAGCAAATGTTCCGAATGAAGGACATTGTTCCGAATGAAGGACTTTGTTCCGAATGAAGGAATTGTTCCGAATGAAGGACAACACTTTTTCTTAGGTTTTTATAATTTCAGTTTTAGTTTATTTTTAAATTCATGTTTTTAAGTTTTGAGCTTTATTCTTCCCGCCTTTCTAATTAATCGCACTTTTAATTTACTTGCATTTAATTTTAGTTTACCTTATTTACTTTTAAGTTTGCCTTTTTATTTCTCGTCACGTTTTTAATTTCTCGTCATTAATTTCCCGTCAAGTTTTATCTTTCAGATTTTCTTTTTACCGTCTTTACTTTATTTTTATTTGTTTCAAGTCTTTATTTTTAATTAGTTTACGACACCCAACAATCCTCTTTCTTTTCCACCAAGAACAACTGAGTCGCACTTTGAACCGGAAATCAATTCGATAAGATACCGAGAAACAAACTTTTCAACCTAGTAAAATCCCAGTATTAAAATGGCGCCGCTGCCGGCTCTTTTCGTGAAGATTAACGGTTTTTTGTGAGAGACACGTTGGCTTTTAGGATCCGTTCACTCGTGAACGTTACTTTTCGTGTCAAAAACTTTCAAAAATCCCAAAAACATTTAAAAAATCATAAAAAGCATCTCTTTTTCAAAGTTTTGCACCAAAAATATTCTTCTTGCTTATCTATTTTTCTTTATGGATTCTTATGTCCATTGCGTCGGGTGTGGGAGACGATTATATGGGAATGACTCATGTCAATGGTGTACATGTGAGCGGTGCGGAAACGATATCGACAACACACAATTCGGATTTTGTCCATGGTGCAACTCGACTAATTTGTCCTTTTCTAATCCACCTCATGTTCCCCCGTGCATCTATTGTGGAAGCGATTCTCATTGGCATGTTTCGTGCCCGGTTCGATACCCGTATAATCACGGGCAATAACCGGGTTACAATTATGACAATGGTAATAGCTATCCACATGAAGCACCCAGTTTCCCTCCATACCCGTGGTGCTATATTTGTGGGGGCCCTCACGATGCTTCTTCTTGTGATCCGTCGCAGGTCTTTGAGAAAGTTCCGTGCTATCATCCCAGTGTGTATAACTTTGAGCCCCCACATCACACCCTCAATCATCAATCCTCTCAGCAAATTAGTCTTGACCAACAACTCACTTCTTTGAACCATGTTCTAGAAAGTTTAACTCAAATCCGAGCTGACTTGCATCAAGAAAGGCAACCTTTGCTTGATGTGGACGAAACCTTGAAAACCAGCAACACCTTTTTGAGCCAATTTGGTCGTTTTCCCTTCTTTTCTACACCAAAATGCTTAATTACAACGTGGGATAGAATTGGTTTAATTGAACATACTCGGAGAGATGAACAACAAAAATTGCTTAATGAGCTTCTTAAAGATGTGGAGGTTATCAAGGAAGAGTTAGCCGACTATGTCACTCCTAATTGGAATGGTCCCGTCTATTATGATGATGACGACGATGATGTCTACGCTCTCGACCCATCTACTGAAGTTGCTGCTCCTACTCTCGATATTCCTAATGCGTCTAAGGATAATGATTCATTGAGTGAGATTAGTGATTTTGGTCTCGACCAATTCTTTGATGATGAGGTGTGTGACATACCGACTACTATGGAGCCTGAGGACGACATTGCTCTTACGGAAGAGGTCGATCCTAATGATGACGATTTTTCTCCACGCTATGAGAATTTCACTTTTGAAATTTCTCAATCTCCACCGGGAGATGCGGACGATGACGATTTATTCTCTCCGGCTTACGAGAAGTTCACCGATGAACTTGCTCTTGAAGATGAGGTGGAAGACGTGATTCTCCGCGACAGATTACGGAAAGTGCATCTTCTTATTGCTCAAATCGAAGAGTTGACTTCTCCTCCTCTTTCTGAGTCTTTACCTCCATCTATTCCTCCCGTTGAAGATAATGACCCATTGCTGGAAGAAATCGACATTCACTCAATACCTCCGGGTATTGATGATGATGACACGGAGGGGGATATTATTTTTGATAATTTGCTGCAGGAAGGTATTGTCCCAAGTCCCCCTCCTGAGCACCTTTCATCCTCCCCTTTAGCCACTATTACAAAGTCTGAGTGCTTTGACCCGGGAGGTGACATTCACTATTCCATGATTGATAACATTACGGCTTTGCTGAGTGCTCAGCATCCATTGTCTTTGGGGGATGACAATGTGCTGACTTTACCCACCCCACCTCCCGTGGATCTTGATTTCACATACTTTTCGTATGTTGAAACTACTTTTCTCCCATTTAAGACTTATCCCCCCGCCTCTCCTTTGTTGATGTCCTCCGGGAACGAGAACAAGGTCTTTGATCCCGGTATTACATTCGAGGCTTCCCCATGGACCATTTAATTCGGGGACGAGTCAGGCTCGTGACTCGGTTAATATAAACAAGCGCTTTTTGGGAGGCAACCCAATTATCTATCTATCTTTGCCTGTTTTAACCATAAGTGTAGGGGGAGCCCCGTTGGTGTTTCTTGCTTTCTTTCTTATCATTTGCAGGGATTAGAGCTTCAAAGACACACTCTTGATGACTTTTGACGAACCGTGATTCCGAGTTCCCGTCTTCCCGGTTCTATCCTAAAATCTTTTCGATTCACTATTTTATATTTTCCAATATTAAAATAGGAATCTATTTAGTTGTCCTTTTCTTAGCAAGATTTAAACAAAGTGCACAATGTCCTAAGTGTAGGGAGTTTACTCCCACATGCTTAAACATTGAGGAGAATATTTATATTAAGTGTAGGGGGACTTCTATCGAAGTTAAGTGACCTTTTCCTTGTATTTGTCCTCATTTTAACCGGAAAATCAATTTTTCGACATTTTTCAAAATTTTTGATCTATTTTGGCCTATTAGTTTTTACCTTTGTATAGTTATTTTCTCTCTTTGCTAGAATAAATCTTTAATAAAGTGGTTTTAATTTTCAAACGTTGTGAATCTTTTGACTCAACCCGAGTTTACTTATCTAAGTTTACTCTAGCTAGTATCCTTAACATGTTTAAGTCAAGTTTTGCTAGGCTTTTATATAGGGAGCTTTAAAATGCGAAAGTCTTAACTCTCACGGGTTAAGAACAAGAACTTTTCGCAAGTTCCTATAATTGATCCTAGAGAGTCGTTTATCAAGGGAACTTTAAAATGCGATTTCTAAACTTGAAAAAGTAAGAATTTTCAAGATCCTATAGACGAATCGAAAACCCAAAACTTTGATTTAATTGGCTAAGCATCCACGAGTCTCATTCCTTGAGATTTTAAACTGTGGATAACGAGATATGATAGAGTCAGTTATAAGTTTGGCATCCTTTCGTGAATTTATGTGAGTTAATTATAAGCTTATTCTCCCATCGCTTGCTAATAAATTTATCTGCAATAAATAAGGTTGTACGATTTGAAAAGTTACTTAGCTTCTAGCCCAAGATCGTTTAAAAGTTGCTCGGTATGGATTAGAATTCATAGCCAAGGCATAACTTATTGAAGCGGGATGCGAAGATTGGCGAGTCCAAAAAGGTCCTAACAAGGCATGAGGGCTACATTTTGTTGCTAAAGATCCAAAGTGATGTGAAGAATCATTTATCAAAGATCAATATGAAGGATCGAGACACACGACGTAAAGCAAAAACTCCCAAAAAGTCATGGAGAAGTCTATCCGAAAAGACCCTAGCAAGGTATGAGGATAAATAGATCCAAGTCCAAAAAGGAGGCGGATCGTTGTATATCAAAGTCCAAAATAAAGATTGGAGAAAAATAAAGAAGTCGTGGTCCAAGTATGAAGAATCTCTCAAAACTTCAAGTGAAGAAATTCCTATTATGAAGAGAAGACCATTATTTCATGAACGTCTCTCAAAGATTTGAAGTATGAAGTCGCTGCCAAATTTCGGTCCGAAAAAGGTCTCAAATCGTGAAGCGAGTTATGCCAAGATATGAACTTTTTGAGGTCCCGAGAAGCAGTTTTAAAAGATTTTGTCCTTTAGCTACCTATTGATTAAATCGTCCCACTTTATTTTTAGCCTAAATAACTATCGAAATAAGTCAAACAATGCATCCTTGTGATCATTCAAGACAATAATAAAATATAAGAGATACACCTAGGAATAAGGGAGTCTAAGTGAATAATTGGCCCACATGAGTTCGTGTTAGTTTGCTAACTTATAATAACAATGATCTCGTTTTTAAGCTTGGTTTGGAGAAAGTGAAAACTTGAGGATGATGATCATTCATGACATTTTCAAAACCCTAAGGTATGTTTTTGATTTCTTTACTTACTTTGAATGTTTATAATTTTCTATCTCTTTAATAAAGGCCAATATGGATTGGTTGTGATGAAAAGTGAAAACGTGCTTTGTAACTAATGCATTGCATGAGGACATTGCAATGGTCAAGTGTAAGGGATTTGATAGGTGTGAAAACACCCATCTTTTTACCACTTAATTGCAATAATAACCAAGCCAAAACGTGTATTTTATGTCGTTTAAGTCGGAATTATGCGTGGTTTGTGTTTTTGTTGTGATTTAGGATCAAATTGTGAAAAGGGGAGAAAACACGGGATTTTACAGGCTTTTATCAAAGAAAAAGACAAAAGACGAAGTCAAGAAATCAAGAGTGCAAAAAGAACGGAAGTCAAGACCAATTAGGAAGATTTATCGAAGAAAAAGTCAAAAGACGGAAGTTTACTCGAAGCCGAAGAACTCAAGTCTAATTTATTGAAGATTACAAGACGAGTTTATTAATCCCGAGACAAAAGTCGAAGACTTTGGAAGATTAAGGACTTAACGAGTAATTAAAGAAAGAAGAAAGAGGGGAGGAAGCTTCCTTCCACTAATCCTCCTCCTCCCATATAAATAGATTATTAGCTTCATTTGTTGAGGGTTGTTGGGTGGATTGACAAACCACCTCTTCCACCATTTTCATTTGGCACCTTAAATTCTTGCACTTTAATTTCTTGTATCGCACCTTCAATTCCTTTTAATTCCAAGTAAGTTACTTTTATGTTTATTGAATCTTTACTTTTCTTGTTTAATCTCTCATCTACCTTTCTTATTTATGTTTAATCTTTGTGTTCATGTTCTTGAGTGTTATGGTTTTCAATCAAGTGGGTTTTGATTGATTTGGCTTTATTGTTAGTTTTGTTGATTTGTTTTGATTGATTATCATTAGTTGATCATTCGTGGTTAGTTTGATTTAATCTTTTGGTTTATATTGGTTAGATTTGGTTAAATTCGTGTTTGGTTTTCATCTCCCTGTTCTTGGTTTAAGTTACTGTTTCCCAGATTATTCCGAACCAGCCGTTTGTTCCGAATGAAGGCTTGTTGTAAAATGTTCCGAATCAGAATTTATTCCGAATGAAGCTTTTAAGTTTAAATATTCTGGATGAAGCTTTTAGATTAATTATTCCGCATCAACTAGACATTCCGAATGAAGCCTTTCTTTAAATGTTCCGAATGAAGCTTTTTGTATTAACATTCCGAATCAGTGTTTTTTGTTCCGAATGAAGCTTTTCTTATTTTATATTCCGAATGAAGCTTTTCTTGTTATTTGTTCCGAATGAAGCCCAATTTATTCCGGATCAGTGGAACTCATTCGGAACATTCCGAATCAATGGATGTTCCGGATGAAGCATTTTGTTTAATTTGTTCCGAATGAAGCTTTCTTAATATTTATTCCGAATCAGTGTTTTTTCATTTTATTGTTCCGAATAAGTTCAGTGTTCCGAATGAGTGATTTCTTCCGAATGAATTAAATGTTCCGAATGAAGGACATTGTTCCGAATGAAGGACTTTGTTCCGAATGAAGGAATTGTTCCGAATGAAGGACTTGGTTCCGAATGAAGGAATTGTTCCGAATGAACACTTTTTCTTAGGTTTTTATAATTTCAGTTTTAGTTTATTTTTAAATTCATGTTTTTAAGTTTTTAGCTTTATTCTTCCCGCCTTTTTACATAATCGCACTTTTAATTTACTTGCATTTATTTTTGGTTTACCTTATTTACTTTTAAGTTTGCCTTTTTATTTCTCGTCACGTTTTTAATTTCTCGTCATTAATTTCCCATCAAGTTTTTATCTTTCAGAATTTCTTTTTACCGTCTTTACTTTATTTTTATTTGTTTCAAGTCTTTATTTTTAATTAGTTTACGACACCCAACAATCCTCTTTCTTTTCCACCAAGAACAACTGAGTCGCACTTTGAACCGGAAATCAATTCGAGAAGATACCGAGAAACAAACTTTTCAACCTAGTAAAATCCCAGTATTAAGCCTATATTACGATTTACAACTAAGAGTTGTATAAAATGTCTTTGGCCTATTTTATGGCCTACTACAAAGATTCGTACAAAAATGATTTTTGGTAATAATTGTATATCGGTGATATACTTATGGTTTTTATTAAAATCTATGAATTCACCCGGGTTTTCGCTGACCTTTTAACATGTTTTATGTCAGGTAATTGAAGGTAATTCTCGGGAAGACGACAAAAATTTATGGCTCGCATTCAAATAAAATTTTCATTTAAATGTTTTGTAAAATTGTATGAAATACTATGACTTGGGACCTATGTAATTTGATATTTATGAATGGAAAATGCTTTATTATTCAACGACGCGATTTTTAAGCGTTGTCTATGATTTGAGTAATGTGTTATCCGGTAACACCAACGACTCTTCCGCTGAACTAAAGTATGAATATTTAGGTGTGTTACAACAAACATGAGAATAAGATAGGTCTGATGATTAAAGTAGTTGTTTAAGCAAGATTAATCCAATGAAACTTTACCAAATGCATAAAAAAGCAATAACTAAATTAATCAAGCCTAAATACACAAGTTTCATGCATTGATTAACAAGTTTAGAACTAGTATAAGCCCTATGTAACTTTATAGATGAAGACAGTGAGCACAAAAAGAACCCTTGCTGATGTACTTGACAAAAAGTTGAGTTTCAAATCCACAATTCAACTACTCAGGTTGCATAAACTTTGGTTTTTAAACACACAACCCTAGATCTATACCCTAGGTGCAAAGATGGCAATTTCAGTTCACAAGCACCTAAAACAACTTTGTTTAGGACAATGATTAAGATTTAGTGTTTAAGTTCACAAGTTATGCAAGTTTCAGCTTAAACATACCACCTTAGTTGAACCAAAAACAAATGAGTCCTTAATACCCACTCAAGTGTCACTAGCATGCAATCCCAAACACTTTTTAAACTTGAAATCAGATTTTTAACAAAGCAAAAACGTTTTTAAACCAAGACAAACTTTAAAAAGTATTAATCTAACACCACAATGAACTTAGAACCAGATTTCATGCATCAAGTAACATCATATCACAGTAGACACCATTTTCACTTAGCACATATTTGTTGAAGAGTCTTAAAAAAGAGAAGAAATGCAAACCTTAGGGATGTACTATCCACACCCCTGAATTTGGAGCTTATGTTCTAGCTTAAACAAGAACAAGCTTCCAAAATAAAACCCTGCTAAGAATGAACAAGGTTAAGAAATAACAGATATCTATAAAAATGGAAAAGTCTTGGTGATTATGAGTAACCCCACAAGTTTGCAGCCCAAACTTATGTACCCACTACACCCTGATTATCTCAATCATGGTGCTATGGTCGTACATACTTTCAAACTCAAACCAAAGGGAATCTTCTCTTTTCAACAAAAGAACTCAGCAAACAATCTTTTAACAGAACTTAAAAGAAAAACTATGAAAAAGGGAACTTTTTGAAAACAGATTGAAACACAAGTAACAACAATAGCATAAAAAGTAAAAGGGAACTTAGAATTCTCATTGTCAACAATTAAAACTCAATGTTTATTCATAACAAAAGTGGATTTACAAGTTGTGACCCATAAGCAGAAAAACCAAGAACAAGAACAAATGTAAAACCCAAAACCCTTTGTATAGAGGGTGTACATGTTCTAGAATGCTGAAAAGGAACTAGAAACCCTAATGTTGAAGTTCCAAATGTGCCCTTGTGAGTTTGAATATTTTGACCTTTCTTGATGCATCATGTGATCCATTCTTGTTGTTTTGTGGATGGCCAGCAGTGTATAAACAATCTTGGACGTCCAATATATGCTTAGGAGTAAAGTTATGTCTTGGGACGTTGATTCACTGGCATCTCTTGTTTGGTAGTGAAAAGTGGGGCAGTGGAGGTTTGAGGTAGCATGTGAGGTGATGGTGATGGATGTTTAAGAGTGGGTTTAGATTAAGTAAACCCTTAATCATAATTCTGGAAAAGATTAGGGTTTAATTTCAAAGGATTAGTGAAAGCCCAATTTGTGTTCTTGGTGTTAAGAAAACATTTTTGATCCATTTTAGGGGTAATTAACATGTTAATCTCCAGTTTTTATATTAAATAAACATTTGAAAATTTAATATATATAAAACGGGTAGTGGAGTGTGAGGTGGCTGAATGGTGAGATGTGATTGGTTGATGGGGTGAGTGGGGTGAGGTGTCGTGTTGTGGTTGGTCTAGGTTAGAATGGTGGTCGACCATCTTTGGTCCCTCATTTCCCAAGTTGTTTTCATTTTGAGTTTTCAGCAGCCAAACCTTGTTTCCTTTGTTAAATAAGTTCAAAAATTCATACTTTGGCCACAAAATATTTTCCAAAGTGTTTTAAAGGACTTGTTTTGTAATTTCATGATATTTGAAGGGATATTCTTGACATAACTTCATACTTTAAGGTCTTCTCTTGTATCTTTGACTTCGTGGAGGAATAAAAGTGACAAGTTTTCATTTTGTAGGGACCATTCTTGCCAATTCTTCAAAGTTGAGAGACCTTTTTGGAATTTTGACAAACTTTAAGGACTAAACTAGTAATTATGAATATACAAGGGTATAAAGTGTCATTTCTTCAGTAATGAAGGACCCGTCTGGTACAATCTTCAATTCTTCAAGGACTTTTCTTGGAAACACTTGGGTCCGGTTCATTGTGCGGCTTCATTTTTCGTGTTCGTTTTTTCTTGATTCTTGTGATCTTTTGTTATTTTCTTGATATCCGTACCTAAAATACAAATTGAACAAACACAAACATATATATATGGCACTTTTTATTGTATTTTTACCATTTTAAGCCCGTTTTGAACGATGAGATTAGGTATAAAAATAGTCTCATCACTAAGCCTTTGCAACTTTTGCATATGGATTTGTTTGGTCTAGTTTCTGTTAGGAGTATTAGTCATAAGACATTTTGCTTAGTTATGACTGATGATTATAGTAGATTCAGTTGGGTTTTCTTTTTAGCACTTAAAAGTGAAACCAATGAATTACTTAAGGATATTGTTACTTTAGTTGAAAAGTAGTTCACTAAACAAGTCTTAATCATTAGGACAGATAATGGGACAAAATTCAAGAATGCTGAATTTGATGAATTCTGTAGGTCTAAAGGAATCAAGAGACAATTTAGCAATCCTAGGACTCCATAGCAAAATGGACTAGCTGAAAGGAAAAATAGGACACTAATTGAGGCTGCTGGAACTATGCTAGCTGATTCCCTTTTGCCAAATACCTTTTGTGCAGAAGCAATCAATACTGCATGTTATGTGTTAAATAGAGTCTTAGTGACTAAGCCTCAAAACAAGACATCTTATGAACTTTTGACTGGTATTAAGCCAACCATAAGTCATTTAAGACCTTTTGGATGTCATGTGTCTATTTTAAATACTCTTGATCATTGGGGAAGTTTGATGGAAAATTTGATCCATGATATCTAGTAGGGTATTCATTGCAAAGTAAAGCATATAGGGTTTATAACTTGGCATCTAGAAAGGTTGAAGAAAATGCCCATGTTAATTTCTTAGAAAATAAGCCCAATGTCCCAGGAATAGGTTATGCTTGGATGTTTGATTTGGATTATCTAACTAACTCCATGGATTACTATTCTGTGCAAAAGGATGTCAAACTGTTGGGAATTATTTGTTAAGTGTCAAGTACCGTTAGTGTATTCCAAGTATTGTTAGTGTTATGTAAGTACCGTTAGTGTTAACGCGCTACTTATAAAGTAAGTACTGCTATGATGATTAGGACGAATATATCTTTGTATAAGATATGTCATAGTTATAGTTAGAGTATATCTTATGTGATATACCTAAATAGTTAGAATATTGATAATATATCGTCTGTGATATAGTTATCTTTATAGAATATTCTAAGGTTTCTAGGGTTCCTTACTCTATAAAAGGAACATAGGTACAATGTCTTTCATGTACCTCATACAAGTCGATTAATAAGAAAATCGAATAGTTAAAAGTAATTATGTTCTTCTGTGCTTTATAAGTTAGATTCCGCATAACTTATTTAGTGTTAGTAAGAGTGCTCAAAGAGTTTTAGTTTGATTACAAACTATTATACTAATTCTTAATAGAAAATAGATCCAACCAAAGGGATCAACACAAACTAACAATGCAGGTGAGGAGATTGGTACAAGAAAGTTGGGTACTCAAGAAGAACCTTCTTCATCAGATTCTCAAGATGATGATGTTCACATTTTTGATCCTGCACCAGCACAAGGTGCTCAAGTCATGAACGATGTATCTACCTCTACACCAACACCTTCTCATACTCTATCTGCTGTTAAACTCCCAGTTCTCAAAGGTGACAATTATGAGACTTAGGCTATGCAGTTGGAACATTACTTGAATCACACAGATCATACTGTGTGGCAAGTTATCAAGAACGGAAACACACCAAAGAAGTTACACTGGTTGCCAGACGGTACATGCTATGCTCTACCTGTTGTGAATGTTGAGCAGATACAAGCAGAGATCAGAGAAAGAAAAGCCAGAACTGCTTTGGCTAGGGCTCTTTCTAAAGACATTCTACCAAGCTTTCATCATTATAAAGATGCCAAAGCTATGTGGGATGCTATAAAACTTAGATTTGTATGTAATGACAAATCTAAGAAAATCAAGAAGATTGTTCTTAAGCAAGAATTTGATAACTTCTCAATTACCAGTATGGAGGGAATACATGGTAGATATGGAAGGTTCATCAAGTTGCTTATTCGGTTAGCAGTTTATGGACAAGTAATACCTAATGAAGAAGCTAATCTAAAATTCTTAATAAGTGTTCCACCGGAGTGGAAAGCAATGGCTATGCACTTCATCACAAGAGATGATTTGGAAAAAATTCCGTTTGATCATCTCTACAACAATCTTAGAGCATATGAGATGGATGTGAAAGGCACTGAAGTAAAGACAGCAACTCCTGCAAAGTCTAATTTGGCTTTTGTGTCAGATGGGAACAGCGGTACTTACTTTCAAAATACCACTAGTGGATCTAGCAGCGGTACATACTTCACAAATACCGCTGGAGGACTTACAAGCAGTACTTACCCACAAAGTATTGAAAGCAGTCCTATGATCTCTCAAAATCCACATGGAAGGTCTTCACCATTGTTTAGTGACAATGATGCCTTCTCATTCTTTGCTGGACAAGACAACAGACCAAGATTAACTCTCAATGACTTGTTCCAAATGGATGATGCTGATGTTAAAGAGATGGATCTTAAATGGCAAGCTGCTATGGTGTTAGTAAGATCTAATAGGTTCTTCAAGAAGACTGGAAGAAAAATGACTGTTGATCCTAATGAGCCATTAGGATATGACAAGTCTAAAGTTGAATGCTATAACTGTGGAAGGAATGGTCACTTTGCAAGAGAATGTAATAGAGATAAAGCTGAGACTAGCAATCAGAAGTCCAAGAACAGCTATAGAACCAGTCCAAGAATAACTGAAATCTTTCCAAGAGGAAACAGCAGAAGTCCTAAAGGAACCAAAGTATTGGTTACTGTAGATGGAGTGGTGAATTGGGCAGAAGAAGAAGAAGAAGAAGAGCTTGGATTAATGGCTCTCTCACATGAAGATACTAAGGTACACCCTTGTTCTAAAGATTGTATGCTTAAATTTAATAGTATAAAAGTAGAAACTAGAGGAACAGTATCAAAAGGTTAACACATGCACTGTAGAAGTAGAGGCTTTCAAACAGGGTGTTGTTAAACTAGAAGATAATATAGTTTTGTACAAAAAGTCTCAACAAAACTATGAAGAGAAAATAAGGATTTTGACTCTTCAAATGAGGGAAAAAGATGTGGAAATAAAAGCTTTTGAAAGACAACTTTTAAAAATAAATTCAGAAAATGAACTTTTAAAAACCAGTCTTTGTAAAGAGAGGGAAGTGATTAGTCATTGGCAACAATCCTCTAAGGGATTGGGAAAATTGATTAATTCACAAATGGGATATTATGATAAAACAGGCCTAGTATATATTAAGGATCAACCTGGGATAACCTTAACTAACAAGGACTTATCAAAAGGGATTTTTGATAGTTCTAGTGAGGTAAATGATACACCTGAAAATGATAGATATGCTAAGGGAATGAAGGCAGTTCCTCCACCAATATCAGGAATTTTCATGCCCCCTTGTAATGATACTAGTATAGAGTTAGAAGAACCTAAGATTAATAATGTCTTTAACTCTAGTACTGTGTCCCAAGAAAATATTGATGTGACCAAGAATATTATTTATCCACCTTTAATGAACAACTTTATGTCTGAGGAATCTAAGACTAGTTCTGCTCCCAAGCAGGTAAAAACTCCTAGCAAGATAATGGAAAACAATGTACAACATACTAAAACCAAAAGGGCTGGGCTAGGTTTTGAAAAAGTAAAGTCAAAACAACCTTTTGGGTCTTCTTTAAGAAGAAAAGGATGTTATGTTTGTGGTAGTCTAAGTTATTTTATCAAAGACTATACATTACATGAAGATAAAATTGTGAAACAGAAGGCTACACAAAGGGTCATGAAAAACAGTAATGGGAAAAATGCATAGGGTAATAGGAAACATAAACTTAAAGATGACAAACCTAAGTTTGATCACTCAAGGGTAGTTAAACAGGTTAAAAATAATCCTACCAAAAGTTTTGTTCCTAGGGCAGTACTTATGAAGCAAGGACTTGTATCCTTAAAGTCTGGTAAACCAAGTACCGGCAAGCCTAAATCTACAAGTACTGCTAGACCAAACTCAAGTACTGTTGGTTTAAATTCTATAAAACCAATGTTCTCCAAGACTTCTAAGAAAGTTTTTGAAAAATTAAAACACCTAGAAGTAAGGACAAGAACAAACCAGTACAAATGTGGGTTCCTAAAAGAGATATACCATGTGTTAAAGCAAGTACCGCTAAAGCAGTACTTAAGTCAAAGAAGTCAAAGCACATAGAGTCACCCTATGAATTTGACTACATAAATGAAACCATGAAGTATAAGAGTAAAAGTAGCATAACTGGAAATGATTCAGTACAAACTCTTAAATGTGTAGGTCCCACAAGATCCGAGAAAAATGTGGCTTGGGTCCCTGTTAAAAACTAATGAGTTTTTATTTATGTGCAGGGGCATCTCATTGATGAATTAAAAGATAAAGGAATTGTAGATAGTGGATGCTCAAGACACATGACAGGGAACAAAGATTTTCTTGCTGAATTTGAAGAATTCAGAGGAGGTCTAGTAGCCTTTGGGGGTAGCGGTAGAATCACTGGCAAAGGGAAAATCAACACATGAAAGTTGGAATTTGAAGATGTCTTCTTTGTAAAAGAATTGAATGAGTTCAATCTCTTTTCTGTATCACAAATGTGTGATAAGAAGAGCAAGGTGCTATTCACAGATAAAGACTGCTTGGTGTTGTCCAAATATTTTGAGATGCCCAAGGAATCTCAAATACTGCTTAAAGTACCCAGGCAAGAAAATATGTACACCTTTAATCTTCATACTATTACTCCAACAGTTGGTATTACATGTTTGCTAGCTAAGGCTTCTTTAGATGAGTCAAACTTATGGCATAGAAGGTTAGGTCATGTGAATTTCAAGAATCTTATTGGATTGGTAAAAAGGAATTTGGTAAGAGATCTACATAACAAATATTTTCAAAATGATTTCACATGTGCTGCTTGTCAAAAAGGAAAACAACATAGAGCCTCTTGTAAGACCAAGACTGTAAACACTGTGACAAAATCTTTGCATCTCTTGCATATGGATTTATTTGGTCCAGTTTCTATTAGAAGCATTAGCCATAAGACCTTTTGTCTAGTCATAACTGATGATTATAGTAGATTCAGTTGGGTTTTCTTTTTAGCCCTTAAAAGTGAAACAAGTGAATTACTAAAGGATTTTATCACTTTAGTTGAAAAGCAGTTCACTAAACAGGTTTTAATCATTAGGACTGATAATGGAACAAAATTTAAGAATGCTTATTTTGATGAATTCTATAGGTCTAAAGGAATTAACAGGCAATTTAGTAATCCTAGAACTCCACAGCAGAATGGAGTAGCTGAAAGGAAGAATAGGACATTAATTGAGGCTGCTAGAACTATGCTGGCTGATTCACTTGTGCCAAATACATTTTCGGTAGAAGCAATCAATACTGCATGTTATGTGTTAAATAGAGTCCTAGTAACTAAGCCTCAAAACAAAACACCTTATGAACTCTTGAATGATGTAAAGCCTAACATAATTTATTTAAAACCTTTTGGGTGTCATGTGTCCATACTAAATACTCTTGATTATTTGGGAAAGTTTGATGGAAAGTCTGATCCAGGATATCTTGTAGGATATTCATTGCAAAGTAAAGTATATAGGGTTTAGAACTTGGCAACTAAGAAAGTTGAAGAAAATGCTCATGTCAATTTCTTAGAAAATAAACCCAATGTTCCAGGAATAGGTTATGCTTGGATGTTTGATTTAGATTACCTAACCAACTCCATGGATTACTACTCTTTGCAAAAGGATTGTCAAACTAACAATGCAGGTGAGGAGTCAAGTGCAACTAATGCAGGTACTCAAGAAGATGTTTCTTCATCAGATGAAGATGTTCATATCTATGTGCCAAACATGCCTACTGTTACTCCCATGTCTGCAACTTCCAAGAAGCAAACCATGCCATCAAATGATGATCAAGCCTCCCAAGAGCTTCAGAGGCTTCAAGATCAAGAAAAGAATGCTACATCTTCCAATAAGCATTCAGGAGAAGAGTCTTTTGAGTCATAACACTCAGCAGTACATACTATACCTAGCGGTACATCATCTGTAAGTACTGCTAAGTCAAAATCTGCTAAGTCTGCTGACTCACTAGAAGAGATTTTGCAATAGCATTGGACGATGAAGACTTATATGCCAGTCCGGCTAAAGGAATCTTCTCCAAAGCTTCCTATGATGAGCAGGGTGCAGTAACTGATTTTAACAATTTGGAAACAGAAATTCCAGTCAGTTTTATTCCCACTCATAAAGTCAACAACAACCATCCTACTACACAGATTATTGGTGATCCAAAATCTGCTGTACAAACCAGAAGACAACTGTAAACCAATATTGAAACTCATGCACTAGTGAGTTATGTCAAACAACAGCAGAGAACAAATCATAAAGATACTCAGCATTATTTGTTTGCCTGTTTCTTATCTCAAGTAGAGCCTAAAAATATCTCTCAGGCTCTTGATGAAGAAAGTTGGGTAGATGCCATGCAAGAAGAATTAACACAATTTGAGCTATAAAAGGTTTGGATTCTTGTGGATCTTCCCTCAGGTAAAAGAGTCATTGGTACTAGATGGTTCTTTAGGAAAAAGAAGGATGAAAGAGGGGTTGTTGTGAGGAACAAGGTAAGACTTGTTGCTCAAGGCTACAGACAGGAAGAAGGGATAGACTATGATGAGGTTTTTGCACCAGTGGCAAGGATAGAAGCCATTAGGTTATTTTTTGCCTTTGCATCATATATGGGATTTATAGTCTATCAAATGGATGTGAAAAGTACCTTTCTATATGGTACTATTTCAGAGGAGGTATATGGCTCACAACCTCCAGGTTTTGTAGATCCTAAATTCCCAATAGAGTCTACAAAGTTATCAAAGCACTTTATGGTGTGCATCAAGCTCCAAGAGCCTGGTATGCAACTTTATCCAACTTTCTGCTAGAACATGGATATAGGAGAGGAACCATTGACAAAACTCTGTTCATCAAGAAAAATGCCAAAGACATTATTCTAGTTCAAGTCTATGTTGATGACATCATTTTTGGTTCTACCAAGAAGACATGGTGTGAAGAGTTTGAAGCTTTGATGAAAGGAAGATTTCAAATGAGTTCTATTGGAGAACTAACTTTGTTTTTGGGACTACAAGTCAAACAAAGGAAAGATGGAATATTTATCAGCCAAGATAAATTTGTTGCTGAAATGTTAAAGAAATTTTCATGTATGGATACAAGGAGTACAAGCACACCTTTTGAAGCCAAGAAATCTTTGTCAAAAGATGAACATGGAGAAGATGTTGATATTCATCTCTATAGGTCAATGATTGGTTCATTGATGTATCTTACTGCTTCAAGACCAGATATAATGTTTGTTGTGTGTGCATGTTCAAGATTCCAAGTTCATCCAAAGGTGTCACATCTATATGCTGTGAAGAAGATTTTTAAATATCTTAAAAGTCAACCTAATTTAGGATTATGGTATCCTAGAGATTCCACCTTTGAATTGGAAGCTTACTCAGATAGTGATTATGCTGGAGCAAATCATGATAGGAAATCCACAACAGGAGGTTGTCAATTCCTAGGCAGAAGACTCATATCATGGAAGTGTAAGAAGCAAACCATTGTTGCTACTTCTACAACTGAAGCTGAATATGTAGCTGCTGCTCATTGCTATGGACAAGTACTTTGGATTCAAAATAAATTGTTGGACTATGGGTTCAATTTCATGAACATCAAGATTTACCGTGACAACACAAAACCGAGGTCATTACCTAATCTTATTTTACTATTATTTTTGAAATTTTTGGATGAGTTTGAACGATATTTATTTTTGGAGGTTTAAGTTTAAACCGATGTTGGAAGGTCTATATTTAATAATTATTAAGTATAAGGAGTATTAGCAAGCGTGATTTCGATGGATGCCAAATATTTTATGTTTTATTGTCGGTTGTTCGATTTTTATTATTTTTGAGGTTTTGTTTTAAATGACGTGTTAAGTCGAGTCGAGAGTCGATATTATTATTTTTGAGGTACGTTTTAAATTTTTAAAAGTATCTTTATGAAACCCGAGCCCCGTAAATATTTTGAAAATTGACTAATAGTTATTTCCCGTATTTTAGCTAATTATTTACATTTTTAGCCATAACTATTGCTAAATTGCAACTTTAGTCCCTACCCTACTATATATAAACTAAAAACAAAAACACACATCACTTTCTCCACTCAAAATTTTTCTCATCTCTCTCTTTTTTCTCTCAATTGCCGAAACACACACCCAACACCAAAACACATACAAATTTAATTTTATCTTGAGTTAGAGGTTGAATCAAGCTAAACCAAGCATAGACCCACTCTTATAATTACATAAGGATCATATTGGTGTAAGAATTTCTTACTAGCAAGCACATTTTTTTCTTGATGTTGGTAGGTAGGAGCTATGATCATGCATGACATTATCATGATGATCCATGGTGGTTCTTGCTAAAAATCTTGTTAAAATTTCATTTTGATCTAAAGATTTTTATTTTGATTATGATTTTGATGTTATGGTTGATGTATGATGATATTAGGGTATAGTAATGATCATTTTCATGGTTGGTTTTTATCAAAAAGTTGACTTTGTACAAGATTTTTATAGTCATTTTATAACAGTAAGTAAAGTGTAAAATCCGAATTTTTATGTTTTGAAAATGGCTCAACTTAGAGCCTAGGGTTGTAGATAATTTTCTTAGCTTCGATTTGATATAAGGTAGAGTTTCTAGCTCCAAACGAGCGCGAAGTTATGATGTTTTGAATGATCGTGTACCGGGAGACGAGTATCGGCACTACAAATAGTTGTTGTCGATATTTGGATCAAATCTCGGGGACTCTAAATGGATGTTTTGAAAAATGTAACCTACTGACAATGAGGTGATTATTTTATAGATTGAGTTTACTTTAAAACCCGAGTGTCGGTTTTGTAAACGGAGTCGTTTAAATAAGTTAAAACAGTTGTATGAAAAATTAACGTAAATCTGTCCGGATTTTGTAGTTTGAAAATGAGTTGGGTAAAGTACTTTAAAAGTAATTTCATTTGATAAACTTGTAGGAGGACTTTCTATATATAGTAAGTTAATTTATCGAGTCGCTTCATAAACGGTTGACAAGTTTAAAAGGGGTAAATAAGCTAGTACATGTAGTATGTACCGACAGACTTTGTAAAAAGTGTAAAATGGTTAAGTAAATGTGTAGTAAAGTATAATGAAGTTATTTATATCGTTTTCTCTCGAGTTTATCGTGACTTTATGAGTTTGAGTTTGATGTTGTTATGTATGATTTATTTCTCGAGTCATTATTAATGAACGCGCCTTATTTGATAGGTAGCGGTTCTCGTGTTTGAAAGGCATCCATTATCGTCGACGATCATCTCGCTAGATCTCTTATACTAAGGAGAGTCTATAGCCTCGCTTTCTACTTGTTTTAATGATTTTAATACCCGCGAGGGGGATACATGCTATTTGAAAATAACTGAACACAAGTCATGAGTAATTGTTGGACCCGAATGTTGCCTAAAGTTGATTTCATTGTATTGAGTAACTTGTTGCTAAAGACCCTAAATTCATGAGCCGTTAACTATCTTTTGACTTGATGTTGTGAGTCGGGAATAGCCGCTTATTCTAATGATAGTACTATTGGGTTGACCACCCTATCTGAGACCAGGGCATTACGTTGAGTAACCCGCTGGGAAGGATAATTTTACGTGAATAAGAGTGTGGTATTCTAGAAACTGATACCCTAGAGGGGCAATGGTTTTATTCTAGTCATGCCGGCATTTGGTGTGGGTGACTATTTGGTTAAGGGGTCGGTGTCATGAGCTTAAATACAATGTTTGTTTAATAATATCATTATTATTACTGCCTTAAATATAGATTGTGTGTACGACAATTCTATAAATGATTATGATTGATTTTCTTCTTGTGTTCAAATGTGATTTGATAAACTTATAGTCTCGCTCAACATTATTGTTGACTCGTTTTATGCATGTATTTCAGGTAATAGGAAGTGATGGAGCATGGAGCTTTGTTGTAGAGGTTGTGGTTTGGCTTTTGGAAGAATGTTTGTCTAAACTGTTTCTACCTTTTAATGTTTGAACAATTTACTTTATGTTGATTTACTGTACTAAACTTGTTGGTTGTTGGCCGAGATCCATGGGGACAAAACGCTTTACTCTGGTATCGTGTCAGTACAATTTAGGTTGAAATCTATGTTTAGACCATTTATGAAAATCATGTTTATATGTTGTGTAAACGTCTCTATTTTGAGTCGTTCAATATACCTTGTGTGATGATGCTTGTGTCTAGCACCCAATTGTGTATTTCCGCTGCGCAATGTAAATTAGGGGTGTTAGAGATTGGTAATCAGAGCTGCAAGTTATAGAGAACTGGGTCGATTTTGAAAATCGTCCTAAACTATAACTTTGGTGTCGAAAGTATTTATTCTTCAAAAGCACACAACTCCTCTGCAACGCTCCGGTAAGATCACTTTTAGTTTTGTTTTGCATTGTAGATGTATCCCTCATAACTGAAATAATTTCCCGAGTATTTATTAAGTAAATACTACGATATTGTATTAGAATTATTGAAAGTACGCTGAGTGCTTGTCAGTATCATTTTTTTTGCGAGCATTGCATAAACATCATTTGCATTGTGTTGCATAGCATGGATAATGTATGACATTTGCATGAGCATTGCATACTAATTATTATTTTATTAACGATGACCTTAAGTATCCTTAACCCTTATAATTGTAGAAAATGGCTGGTTTACCTCGTGAGGATGGATGGATTGATATGACTAATGTAGTGGATGGTGAAGAAGTGGATAACTTTGGTGCTAGTGACGATGAGGAGCCTTTTGAGTCTTTAGATGATGGGATTCCACTTACTACAGTTGGTCAGACAGAGCCTGAGTTGATACAAGGTAGTTATGTTCCAAGGGTTAATGTTGTGCCACAGACTGTTCCAGATTGTCAGCGACCTGTTGTTCGTTCTTCAACTCCTACTTGTGATGCTTATATTAGTAGTTTGCCTGGGATTGCATTTTCTAGAGGTGTTGTTCCTGGTTAGTCGAGTAGGGTTGCTAGTGCTCGATCTATTCATGATGGTATTCTTAAGGTTTATTGTCCAGGTCCTAGGTCTTATGATGATATTTTCTGGTTTCTCAAGAAGTTTGATAGGTCTTTGTTTGAGAGGTATTTGGTTGAGACTCGTGTGATTCGGAGGTTTGAGCAGAATGAGAAAACGTTTGACAGGTTTGTTGGTAGTGTGAGGAGGTCAGAGTTTGTTAGGGCGAGGGAAATGGATGAAGTTGTTAGATTAAGATCTATGGTGCTGAATTTGAGTGGGCAAGTTGAAAGGTTGCGTAGGGAGCAAGAAAGGAATGCTAGGTTGAGTGCATGGGGTTTACCGATGAGATCTTTTCCTAGTCAGGGTGTTTTGATTCGTGAAGTGCCGAATCAGGTTGAAGCTCAGGTGTTGGTGAAGCCGAATGAAGGAAGTAGTCGCAAGGGGAAGGAAAAAGTGGAGGAAGAATCTGATGATGATGATAGAAACAGTGATGACGAGCCAATGTACAAGAAGCTGTGGGAATCTGAGGTTTATTTCTCTATGTTGTTTTTATTTGGCCTTGTTGTAATAGAACTTATGTAGACTCGTACTCTAGTTTGTGATGAAACTTAATGACTTTTAAGTTTTTTGTGATGAAGGATTGTAGTGACATTACTTGTCACAATTTTGTGGAGATTTTCCAAAGCAATCTAAAATTACCTTCATGACTTACGATTTGTCTTATTAGTTCTTTTGGGTGATTGGTTAATGATTCATTGTGAATTATGTTGTTGGTGCATGTAGTATCCATGTTACATCTTGATAGAGAAATCCTTCTTCTTATCTTGATATGAATACTTACTTGTTCTTTTTCTGTTATGGTTATACAGGAAGGAGTTGGGAGGCATTTTTCTGACTTTACTAAATTATTGTTTGGTTAGTTTCCTGTAAACATGCCGCCTAAATTGACGACTGCTACTGTTAATACCATGATTGAGCAAGCTATTGCTAGAGCTTTGGAAGCTGAACGTGCTGCGAGGAACCGCGAGGCTGAGAATAAGAATGCTGCTGGTCAGGTTGGAGGGAATGTTGGAAATCAGGTTGGAGGTAATGCTGATGAGCAAGCAGAAGGAAATGTTGCGGGACAAGTTGGAGGTAATGCTGCTGTTCAGCAGGTTCAGAAGGAATGTTCTTATGCCAGTTTCATGAAATGTGGACCTACCCAATTTCGTGGTACTGGTGGTGCATTGGAATTAAGGAGGTGGATTGAGAAGATTGAAAGTACTTTTAAAATCAGTGGATGTTCAGAAGCTAGTAAGGTGAAAGTTGCTGCAACTACTTTTCAGGAAGATGCGTTGAGTTGGTAGAATAATCAAGTAGCTACTGTGGGATTGGTTGAAGCGAATGCTAGAACATGGACTGTGACTAAGGGACCGTTGACTGCTAAGTTTTGTCCTAAGGAAGAGTTAGGTCAGTTGGAAGATGAATTGAGGCATTTGGTGCTGAGGAACAATGATATTGTAGCTTATACAAGGAGATTTTCTGATTTATGTTTGTTGTGTCCTGATGCGTTTGCTGATGACCGTAAGAAGATAAAGCAGTATATTAGGGGTTTATCTAGTAATATCAAGGGAGAAACTACTTCGTCGAAACCCAAGTCATTTGATGAAGCTGTTCGAATGGCTCATGCTTTAATGGATGTAAAGCTACAGGATCGAAAGGATAGTATTGCTGAGGGGAATAAGAGAAAGTGGGAAGCTGCACACTCAAGTCAAGGGCAGAATCGAGGTGGTTATCGTAATAACAATAACCAAGGACCGAATAGGAATCAGCAATACAATTTGAGGAGGAATGATGGTGTTCGTGCTGCCACAGGAAATCAAGGTAACAAGGTGAATCCGAAGTGTGGTCGGTGTAATCTGTATCATGTTGGAAATTTTCCACCTGCTTGCAACAAATGTGGGAAGGCCGAACATAAGATGGCAGATTATAGAAACAAGGGTGTAGCCACTAGGGCTAATGTTGTTAAGGTAGTTTACTGTTCTGGATGTGGAGGCCGTGGACATAAGCAAGGGAACTGTCCGAGGGTTGGCATACGACAGGGAGGCAATGTTGCTGCTGTTGCTGCTGGGATTGCTGCTCCAGCCTATGTCGTGGGAGATGCTGACAAACCTCAAGGGCCGAACGTGGTGACTGGTACGTTCTTACTTGATGCTTGTTATGCTAGTGTGTTATTTGATTCTGGATCTGATAGAAGTTTCAGAGATGTTAGATTCAGTCAGCTATTGGATAGAGAATCAGTGAGATTGACAACTGGTTATAATGTAGAGTTAGCTGATGGTAAGGTTGTAAGCACTAGTTCTATACTGAAAGGTTGTTCCTTGAAGTTAGGTAATTATGTGTTTAGTATTGATTTGATGCCCATAGAATTAGGATCTTTTGACGTGATTATTGGAATGGACTAGTTAGTTGGTAATGGTGCAGTAATTGTTTGTGGAGAAAGATTAGTTCAGATACCGCTAAGGAATAGGGTATTGACTGTGAAAGGTGATGAATGTACGTCTCGTTTGAGAGTTGTTTCTTGTTTAAAGATGATGAGGTATATAGAAGCAGGTTGTGATGTGTTTCTTGCACAGATAAGTAATGATGGTGTGAATGAAAGGAAATTGGAGAATGTGCCTGTGACTAGAGAGTATCCTGAGGTCTTCCCTGAGGAATTGCCAGGATTACCGCCGCATCATGAAGTGGAGTTTCGTATTGATTTAGTGTCGGGTGCTGCTCCTGTTGCTCGTGTACCGTATCGTTTAGCTCCATCTGAGATGAAAGAATTATCTGATCAGTTGAAGGAATTGATGGATAAGGGATTTATTAGACCAAGTTCGTCGCCGTAGGGTGCGCCTGTTTTGTTTGTTAGGAAGAAAGATGGTTCTTTTAGAATGTGTATTGATTATAGAGAGCTTAACAAATTGACTGTCAAGAATCGGTATCCACTGCCGAGGATTGATGATTTGTTTGATCAGTTGCAAGGTTCTTGTGTATACTCGAAGATCGATTTGAGATCTGGGTATCATCAACTGAGAGTTAGGGAAGAAGATATTCCTATAACAGCTTTCTATACTCGATATGGACATTTCGAATTTCAAGTGATGCCTTTTGGGTTAACAAATGCGCCTGCTGTATTTATGGATTTGATGAATCGTTTATGTAAGCCGTATTTGGATGAGTTTTTTATCGTATTCATTGATGATATTCTCGTTTACTCCAAGAGTGAAGAGGAACATGAGAAGCATTTGAGAACAATTTTGGAATTGTTGAAAAATGAGAAGCTGTATGCGAAATTCTCTAAGTGTGAATTTTGGTTGAAATTAGTGCAATTTTTGGGGCACGTGATTGATAGTGAAGGTGTTCGTGTGGATCCTGCTAAGATTGAGGCAATTAAGGATTGGTCAGTGCCGAAGACGCCGACTGAAGTTCGCCAATTTCTTAGTTTGGCTGGGTATTATAGAAGGTTTACTGAGAAGTTTTCGTTAATTGCTAAGCCGTTGACTAAGCTTACGGAAAAGAATCGAGTGTTTGAATGGGGATTGGAAGAGGAATCTGCATTTAGTATGTTGAAGGATAAGTTGTGTTCTGCACCGATATTGTCTTTGCCAGAAGGATCTGAGGATTTTGTAGTGTACTGTGACACGTCTCATAATGGATTTGGAGTTGTGTTGATGCAAAGGGAGAAAGTAATAGCGTATGCATCGAGACAATTAAGGAAGCATGAAGAGAATTACACTACGCATGATTTATAACTTGGGGCTGTTATTTTTGCTTTGAAGCTGTGGAGACACTACTTGTATGGAACCAAGTGTGTGGTTTTCACTGATCATAAGAGTTTGCAGTATATTTTGGATCAAAAGGAATTGATTATGAGGCAAAGGAGATGGGTTGAGTTGCTGAGTGATTATGACTGCGAGATTCGTTACCATCCTGGTAAAGCGAATGTGGTAGCTGATGTACTTAGTATAAAGGAAAGAGATAAGTCAATAAGAGTTAGAGCTTTGACGATGTTGGAAAGTGTTGATTTGACAGAAGCGATATTGAAAGCCCAAACTAATGGTTTGAAGGAAGAGAACGTTGAGGCAGAAAATTTGGGTAGAATGTTGAAACCTTTGTTTGAAGTAAGGTCGAATGGATTGAGGTATTTTAAGAATAGGATTTTGTTACCGTTGTGTCTTGCTGAGAAAGATTCGTTAGGGGTGCGAGATTTAGTGATGAATGAATCTCATAAGTCGAAGTATTCAATACATCCTGGATCGGACAAGATGTATCAAGATCTTAAGAAAGTTTATTGGTGGCCGAATATGAAGGCAGATATAGCACAGTATGTTGATAAGTGTTTAACTTGTGCGAAGGTGAAGGCTGAACATAAGAAATCGTCTGCAATATTAGTGCAACCTGAGATTCTTGAGTGGAAATGGGAGAAGATTACAATGGATTTTTTGATAGGTTTGCCAAGGACTGCAAATGGTAGTGATATGATATGGGTGATTGTAGATAGATTGACTAAGTCTGCTCACTTTTTGCCAATGAAAAAGACAGATAGTATGGAGAGTTTAACAACAGTGTATGTGAAGGAGATTGTTTGTCGACATGGTGTGCCTTTGTCGATAATTTCTGACCATGATAGTAGGTTTACTTCAGAATTTTGGAAGTCTTTGCAGAAAGCGATGGGAACGGAGTTATGTTTAAGTACAACATATCATCCGGAAACTGATGGACAAAGTGAGAGAACGATTCAAACGTTAGAGGATATGCTTCGTGCATGTGTGATTGATTTTGGAAATGGTTGGGATAAGTATTTTCCATTGGTTGAATTTTCGTACAATAATAGTTATCATGCTAGTATTAAATCCGCTCCATTTGAAGCTTTGTATGGACGTAATTGTAGATCTCCAATGTGTTGGAGTGAGGTAGGAGAGAGTCAATTGACTGGGCCTGAAATGATATTTGAGACGACTGAAAAGATAGTGCAAATTAAGAAGCGTTTGTTATCTACCAGAAGTAGATAAAAGAGTTATGCTGATAACAGAAGGAAACCGTTGGAATTCGAAGTAGGAGACATGGTTATGTTGAAAGTATCTCCATGGAAAGGAGTAATACGTTTTGGAAAGAGAGGAAAGTTAAGCCCGAGATATATTGGACCATTTAAGATTATCCAAAGGATTGGATTGGTGGCTTATAAGTTTGAATTGCCTGATGAGCTTAAGGCTATTCATAATACTTTTCATGTGTCTAATCTGAAGAAGTGTTTAGCTGAAAGGGATGTGGTGATTCCATTGGAGGAAATTCAACTTGATGATAAGTTGCATTTTATAGAGGAACCTGTAGAGATAATGGATAGGGAAGTTAAGAAGTTGAAGCATAGTAGAATTCCGATTATGAAAGTGAGATGGAACTCTAGACGTGGGCCAGAGTTTACGTGGGAACGTGAGGATTTCTTTAAGGACAAGTATCCTCATTTGTTTAGGAAGGATTAAGCGCCGCGGACGTCGCTTCTTTTAAGAAGGGGGGATGTGACAACCCAAAACCGAGGTCATTACTTAATCTTATTTTACGATTATTTTTGAAATTTTTGGATGAGTTTGAACAATATTTATTTTTGGAGGTTTAAGTTTAAACCGATGTTGGAAGGTCTATATTTAATAATTATTAAGTATAAGGAGTATTAGCAAGCGTGATGTCGATGGATGCCAAACATTTTACGTTTTATTGTCGGCTGTTCGATTTTTATTATTTTTGAGGTTTTATTTCAAATGACGTGTTAAGTCGAGTCGAGAGTCGATATTATTATTTTTGAGGTACGTTTTAAATTTTTAAAAGTATCTTTATGAAACCCGAGCCCCGTAAATATTTTGAAAATTGACTAATAGTTATTTCCCGCTTTTTAGCTAATTATTTACATTTTTAGCCACAACTATTGTTAAATTGCAACTTTGGTCCCTACTTAAACTAAAAACAAAAACACACATCACTTTTCTCCACTCAAAATTTTTCTCATCTCTCTCTTTTTTCTCTCAATTGCCGAAACACACACCCAACACCAAAACACATACAAATTTAATTTTATCTTGAGTTTGAGGTTGAATCAAGCTAAACCAAGCATAGACCCACTCTTATAATTGCATAAGGATCATATTGGTGTAAGAATTTCTTACATGCAAGAACATTTTTTTTTCTTGATGTTGGTAGGTAGGAGCTATGATCATGCATGGCATTATCATGATGATCCATGGTGGTTCTTGCTAAAAATCTTGTTAAAACTTCATTTTGATCTAAAGATTTTTATTTTGATTATGATTTTGATGTTATGGTTGATGTATGATGATATTAGGGTATAGTAATGATCATTTTCATGGTTGGTTTTTATCAAAAAGTTGATTTTGTACAAGATTTTTATAGTCATTTTATAAAAGTAAGTAAAGTGTAAAATCCGAATTTTTATGTTTTGAAAATGGCTTAACTTATAGCCTAGGGTTGTAGATAATTTTCTTAGCTTCAATTTGATATAAGATAGAGCTTCTAGCTCCAAACGAGCGCGAAGTTATGATGTTTTGAATGATCGTGTATCGGGAGACGAGTATCGGCACTACAAATATTTGTTGTCGATATTTGGATCGAATCTCGGGGACTCTAAATGGATTTTTTGAAAAATTTAACCTAATGATAATGAGGTGGTTATTTTACAGATTGAGTTTACTTTAAAACCCGAGTGTCGGTTTTGTAAACGGAGTCGTTTAAATAAGTTAAAACGGTTGTATGAAAAATTAACGTAAATCTGTCCGGATTTTGTAGTTTGAAAATGAGTTGGGTAAAGTACTAAAAGTAATTTCATTTGATAAACTTTTAGGAGGACTTTCTATATATAGTAAGTTAGTTTATCGAGTCGCTTCATAAACGGTTGACAAGTTTAAAAGGGGTAAATAAGCTAGTACATGTAGTATGTACCGGCGGACTTTGTAAAAAGTGTAAAATGGTTAAGTAAATGTGTAGTAAAGTATAATGAAGTTATTTATATCGTTTTCTCTCGAGTTTATCGTGACTTTATGAGTTTGAGTTTGATGTTGTTATGTATGATTTATTTCTCGAGTCATTATTAATGAACGCGCCTTATTTGATAGGTAGCGGTTCTCGTGTCTGAAATGCATCCATTGTCGTCGACGATCATCTCGCTAGATCTCTTATACTAAGGTGAGTCTATAGCCTCGCTTTCTACTTGTTTTAATGATTTTAATACCCGCGAGGGGAATACATGCTATTTGAAAATAAATGAACACAAGTCATGAGTAATTGTTGGACCCGAATGTTCCCTAAAGTTGATTTCATTGTATTGAGTAACTTGTTGCTAAAGACCCTAAATTCATGAGCCGTTAACTATCTTCTGACTTGATGTTGTGAGTCGGGAATACCCGCTTATTCTAATGATAGTACTATTGGGTTGACCACCCTATCTGAGACTAGGGCATTACGTTGAGTAACCCGCTGGGAAGGATAAATTTACGTGAATAAGATTGTGGTATTCTAGCAACTGATACCCTAGAGGGGCAATGGTTTTGTTCTAGTCATGCCGGCATTTGGCGCGGGTGACTATTTGGTTAAGGGGTCGGTGTCATGAGCTTAAATACAATGTTTGTTTAATAATATCATTATTATTACTGCCTTAAATATAAATTGTGTGTACGACACTTCTATAAATGATTATGATTGATTTTCTTCTTGTGTTCAAATGTGATTTGATAAACCTATAGTCTCGCTCAACATTATTGGTGACTCGTTTTATGCATGTATTTCAGGTAATATGAAGTGATGGAGCATGGAGCTTTGCTGTGGAGGTTGTGGTTTGGCTTTTGGAAGAATGTTTGTCTAAACTGTTTCTACCTTTTAATGTTTGAACAATTTACTTTATGTTGATGTACTGTACTAAACTTGTTGGTTGTTGGCCGAGATCCATGGGGACTAATCGCTTTACTCTGGTATCGTGTCAGTACAATTTGGGTTGAAATCTATGTTTAGACCATTTATGAAAATCATGTTTATATTTTGTGTAAACGTCTCTATTTTGAGTCGTTCAATATACCTTGTGTGATGATGCTTGTGTCTAGCACCCAATTGTGTATTTCCGTTGCGCAATGTAATTGGGGGTGTTAGATTTACATTGATAATGAAAGTACTATATGCATTGTCAAGAATCCAGTATTTCACTCCAAGACTAAGCATATTGAAATAAGACATCACTTTATAAGAGATGCTTATGACAAAAAGCTTATTCAAGTCTTGAAGATTCATACAGACAACAATGTAGCGGATTTGTTGACCAAGGCATTTGATTCTAAGAGATTCGAATTCCTGGTGACACACATTGGTATGCTCAACCAATAACATGCTGCATATGTTGAGGGGAGGTAATAGTTGTACAAGTTTTATATAAATTCTATTGTATAGTCTATGTTTTGTGTTTTTGATGTTATTGCAGGTTTATAGAAAAAGATAAAAGAGGTTACATGTCTAGTGGAAAGCATGAACTGGTCAAAATTGTGAGGTACCGTTGTCACTCCAAGTACCGCTAGTACAAAACCAAGTACCGCTTATGTTCCATGTACTGCTACATGTCCGTTGTACCGTTAAGGGTCTCTTTTGTAAATTTGGCAGTTTCTTCGCGATTGGGTTTGTTATTTACTTAAATACTTACCCCAATTACACAATTGATTCACCTAATCTTTTATTTTTCTCTCTTAATTCTATAACCTTCTCTCTAATCTTTCGATCATCAAAAATACTAGTGGCTGCTTTACAAGTAATCTCTAAGCATAATTTGGTTGCGAATCTTGCTACGAATGATGACTCTCTTGGTTTCCATGAGATGCTTGGTTTCCTTTCTCGAAGTCATATTCGCTTCGCACTCACTGTAAGTCCAGTTGTCTCTATACTCATTATTGAACAATTTTGGGATACTACTGTGTTAGGTACTCATTTTGATCAACCTTGCATTAAGGCTAGGGTAAATCATAGGAATATATATGTCACTGAGGTACTGCTACGAGCAAGTTTGAGACTTAATGATGAAAATGGACTTAGTATTCTTAATAATACAGAGATTCATGATGGCCTTGCAGCCATGGGCTATGGGGGTGGTAGGGAAAGTCTTACTTTCTTTAGAGCATTATTTTCACCTAAATGGAAACTGCTTTTTCATGCTATTATTCACTGTTTAAGTTCAAAAGTACATCTTTTGATCAAATACCTGCTACATTGGCATCTACTGGTATTTGTCTAGCAAATAACAGGGTTTTTAATTTTTCAAAATTAATTTTTGAAGGCATGACTAGGAATTTGGAAGGGACTAAGAAGTTTTTAATGTATCCTAGATTCATTCAGGCTTTAGTTAGTGACCAAATACCTAACCTACCAGCATTAACTGATACATGGGATGTTCCTTCATTCATAAAGAGAACTTTATCTTTCTTGACCAAACAAGGCAATGCCTTTACAGGAACAGTAACACCATTGTTTGCTCATATGTTAGCCCAATCTGCCAATCAAGAAGGTGAGGAACCTAGCAATGCTAGTGCTTCTCAGCAAACTCCTTCTCACCAGAGCTCCCACTCTCTAGAAGATTCACAATCTTCTTCTCACAATGTTGGTATTCCACCAAACACTGATGAGATGATCCACACACCTGCTGCTTCTATTGCTGCTAGTGGTTCACCACAAGCACAAGCACCAGAGGTGGTGGATGTTGCAAATTTAACTGCTTTGTGTACAAGTTTTTCCCAACAGGTACAGGTGTTGCAGAAAGATAAGCTTGTTCAAGACAAGAAAATTGTTGAATTAGAAGCTAGCCTACTCAAGTTAAGGAACAAAGTGTCATCTTGGATGAGGCAATATAGATCTGTTCAGAAATCTGCAATTAAGAAGCAAAAACTCAGGAACCACAAGAAAAAGCAACTGAATGCAACCAAATAGGGGAGGAATAATGAAGAACAGGGAAGGAATAATGATGAACAACCACCTTCTTCTGATAATCAAACAAGGATCTCTGGAAATGACATCAATTTTGAATTGAATGAAGATGTCATGGGGACTTTTAAAGATGGAACTGGTTTAGAGACTGGTGTGGATGGACCTTCAGATATGGAGATTCAACAGCAAGACCCACAACCTACTTCAGAGGAACCACAAGTTCAAGAACAAGTTCAAGAAAAGTTGGTAAATCAACCAGAGGAGACACAAGTTGTAGAGACATTGGCAACTCAGACAGAACCATCAGTTCAATCACCACCTCAAGCTAATTAGAGTGCTTTCTATGAGAAGTTGGAGGAAATTTCTAATCAGTTTCCTGATCCATCACCACAAAGTAATAAATCAGATAAGACTGAAGAAGTGCAAGTTGATATGATGGATTCTATGGAGATAAAGCATCTGGGGATACTCAAGTGATTGAAGAAACAAGTGTGTCTAATACTGGTGAAGTCAACTTTATTGAATATCCAAGTACTACCAAGCCGACTGCAAGTACTGCTGACATTGTTGAAGACCCAAGTACTGCTAAGCCAAATGCAAGTACTGCTAAGCCAATTGCAAGTACTACTAAGCCAATTGCAGGTACCGCTGGTGATCATCCTTCACTAGAAAGTCAAATTTCATTTGGAGAAAATGAGACTTTAGCCCAATTGCTGCTTGATCTAAAGAAGAGTTTAGTTGAGAAGTCTAAACAAGCAGAAGTGGAGAAAAAGACACAACAAGAAGTTCTTGCCACAAAGGATCAAATTCAAGGTAAGAAAGTTCAAGCTTCACACCCTACAAAAGGTATAGTCATTCAACAGTTAGCTAATGAAGAAGTAGCTGCCAAACTGAAGAAGAAGCTAGCTAAGATTAATCCAAAGGATAAGGGGAAGAAGCAATTACTGTCAGAATCTGAAGATAAAAGTGATTCAGGTGATGATATAAACAAAATCATGTACATATTTAATCAAATAGACCATGATGAGGAATTTGCTTATTGAATGCAAGCATAAATTCGTGAAGATGAATTGCAGGAAGAACTTGCAGCAAAGCAAAATTTGCTAGAAGCTAAAAGGATACAGCAAGAATGGAACATACAAGAGTATGATAAGGTTTAAGCTGAGATACATGCAAGTGAGATTCTTGCAGACTCATTGATAGCTGAAGAAAAAGATGCATATGATGAAGAAGAGAAATCAAGATTGATTGATGATAGGGTAAGGGAGCAACAAAGATTCTTTGCTGAAAAGAAAAGGAAAGAAAGGATTAAGCCTCCAACTACTATGCAGATTAGAAATCAAATGATGAAATTTATAAAGCAAGTAAAAGGATTTACTCATATTCAGTTGGTCAAGATGAATTTTGAAGAAATCAAGACTTTGTATGAGTAAAGTAAGAGGACTGAATTGAATTTTGTTGAGATTGGATCTGAAGCAGACAAGAAAGTTGTTGAAGAATTCAAGAAACGTCTACAACAACAAAGACAATTTGGTAGTACTCCTAGAATTGAGCCAAGTACTGCTGAACCTACAAGTACATCTCCACCTATCAAAAACACTTATGTGAGGAAGAATAGAAAGGAGAAAGTAAGTTCAAGAAAGGAAGAGACTGCTCAAAGGATGAATACAGGAGTTGAAACTCAAGGTATTGCTCAGACTAAAAATGTACAAGCAGTACATACACAGTCAGCAGTACATACTGAGGAAACGGTACATACAAGCTTGGAAGAGGGTTCAACAGAACTTCAAGGAATTTCCAAGAGTGTTAAAAGGAAAATATCAACAAAGCTAAAGAAGAAAGCTAAGAGAGCTAAAACTACAGCAGAAGATAGTGATGATGATGAGAGCTTAAGGAAGTACTTAAAGATTGTTAAATTTGAAGATCAATGTATTGATACAGAGATTTTTGGAAAAAGAGCATCCATTGTTAAGTGGATTTACTCTACAGATCAAGGACTTGAAGCTCATGGAATTCAGAGATCTAATGGCACAAAAAGGATATTCAGACTTTTGGAGGATATTCTTCACATTCTTGAGAGACAAGATATTCAAGATCTTGTAAGGTTAGTTGAAGAAGCCAGTGCAGATAAAACTGAAGTATCACTATTATATAGGGAATTTCTCTTTATGTATGAGCCACATAAATGTGATCAAGAAATGTTTAAGGTATTAGAGGATCAAGTTCCTAGTTACTGGAGATATTATAGTTATGTAGATTGCATATTTTGGATGTAGATGATGTTACATATTATATGCTGCAAGAGAAGACTTACCCCTTCAAAAGGAAATTATTGGAAAGGATGTTAGAACAACAATTGGAAGTTACAGAAGAATCTGCTGATGCTTTGGAGTTGATCAGAATGGTTAAACAACAAATCAAGGATTTGAAAGATGAGGAAGAAGCTGAGAAAGAATCTTAAGTGTTTGACTTTCAGTCACACTTCATAAATGGTTCTCAGTTCACCATGTCTAACACACATAAGAACTGGTTAGTCCATAAGCAAACGGTTTGTGGTAAAGACTTATCAAATCCGTTGAAAGCTGATAGTTTGCTAAAAACTATATGGTTCTAACTCACCTTGTTTTGAGACAAAGAGTTGGCTAGTCCTAGACAAACGGTACTAGGTAAAGACTTCATCAAATCCGTTGATGGTTGACAATTTACCAAAAATTGTAAGGTTTTCATTACACCTTATTCTTTGAGAATAAAGTATTGGCTATTCCAGAGTGTACGGCTAACTGGTAAAGAATGTATCAAATCCGTTGATAGCTGGTGATTTGCTAGAAATCATGAAGCCAATACAGATTGGTGTTTGTTGTTAACTGTTTTATTCCAGGTATGAAGATTGCAGACAAAGAAGTATTAAAAGATATAATACTTAGAAGGTTTTGTTATCATCAAATCAAGAAGAAGATTTATGATCAAGAGTTCAAGGACTAAACTCAAGAAGACAAATACTGATGTTGCAAAGATGAATGAATGTTTAGAAGACACAAGAAGATCAAAGTTTGAAGACAAAGATGATGCTCATAATGTTAGAAGATTGTCTTATCAAAAGAAGATCTACATTTGAAGTGTTTGGCTACATCAGTTGGATACAAATGCAAATTACCAAGTTTAATCCAAGGATGAAGGAAAGACTGAAGACATGTATTTTTAATACATCCAGTATAAGAGAAACAAGAAGACAACAAGTTATCATTTCTTGTTTAGGGGAGGATTGTTGGGAATTATTTGTTAAGTATCAAGTACCGTTAGTGTATTCCAAGTACTGTTAGTGTTATGTAAGTACCGTTAGTGTTAACGCGGTACATAGTAAGTACTGCTACTTATAAAGTAAGTACTGCTATGATGATTAGGACGAATATATATTTGTATAAGATATGTCATAGTTATAGTTAGAGTATATCTTATGTGATATACCTAAATAGTTAGAATATTGATAATATATCGTCTGTGATATAGTTATCTTTATAGAATATTCTAAGGTTTCTAGGGTTCCTTACTCTATAAAAGGAACATAGGTACAATGTCTTTCATGTACCTCATACAAGTCGATTAATAAGATAATTGAATAGTGAAAAGTAATTCTGTTCTTCTGTGCTTTATAAGTTAGATTCCACATAACTTATTTAGTGTTAGTAAGAGTGCTCAAAGTGTTTTAGTTTGATTACAAACTATTATACTAATTCTTAACAGAATATAGATCCAACCAAAGGGATCAACACAAACTAACAATGCAGGTGAGGAGATTGGTACAAGAAAGTTGGGTACTCAAGAAGAACCTTCTTCATCAGATTCTCAAGTTGATGATGTTCACATTTATGTAACAGTATGCCTAATGTTTCACCTATGGCTGCCAGCCCCTAAAATCAAACAATGCCATCAACTGATGATCAAGCATCCCATGAGCTTCAGAGGCTTCAAGATCAAGAAAAGAATGATACAACTACTAATAAGCATTCAAGAGAAGAATCTTTGGAATCACAACACTCAGTAGTCCATATTACACCTAACGGTACCTCATCTGCAAGTACTGCTAAGTCAAATTCTGCAAAGTCCGTTGATTATTTGGAAGATGTTCTACAAGATATGGACAGTGAAGATGCTTATGCTAGTCCAAATGAAGAAATCTTCTCTAAATCTTCCTATGATGAGCAGGGTGCAGTAACTGATTTTAATAACTTGGAAACTGAAATTCCAGTCAATTTTATTCCCACTAATAAAATCAACAACAACCATCCTATTGCTCAAATTATTAGAGATCCTAAGTCTGTTGTACAAACCAGAAGACAACTTCAAGCCAATACTGAAACTCATGCCCTTGTGAGTTATGTCAAACAACAGCAGAGAACAAATCATAAGGATACTCAGCATTGTTTGTTTGCCTGTTTCTTATCACAAGTAGAGCCTAAGAACATTTCTCAAGCTCTTGATGAAGAAAGTTGGGTAGATGCCATGCAAGAACAATTAATGCAATTTGAACTACAAAAGGTTTGGATTCTTGTGGATCTTCCCCTAGGTAAAAGAGTTATTGGTACTAGATGGGTTTTCAGAAATAAGAAGGATGAAAGGGGTGTTGTTGTGAGGAACAAGGCATGACTTGTTGCTCAAGGCTATAGACAGGAAGAAGGGATAGACTATGATGAGGTTTTTGCACCAGTGGCAAGAATAGAAGCCATTAGGTTATTTTTGGCCTTTGTATCATATATGGGTTTTATAGTCTATCAAATGGATGTGAAAAGTACCTTTCTCTATGGTACTATTTCAGAGGAGGTATATGTTTCACAACCTCCAGGTTTTGTAGATCCTAAATTCCCCAACAGAGTCTACAAAGTTATCAAAGTACTTTATGGTCTACATCAAGCTCCAAGGGCTTCGTATGAAACTTTATCCACTTTTCTGTTGGAACATGAATATAGAAGAGGGACCATTGACAAAACTCTGTTCATCAAAAGAAATGCTAAGGATATTATCCTAGTTCAAGTCTATGTTAATGACATTATTTTTGGTTCAACCAGGAAATCATGGTGTGGAGAGTTTCAAGCTTTGATGAAAGGAAGATTTCAGATGAGTTCTATGGGAGAACTTACCTTCTTTTTAGGACTTGAAGTCAAACAGAGGAAGGATGGAATATTTATCAGACAAGATAAATATGTTGCTGAAATCTTGAAGAAATTTTCATGTATGGATACAATGAGTACAAGCACACCTTTTGAAGCTAAGAAATCTTTATCAAAAGATGAACATGGTGAAAATGTTGAAATTCATCTCTATAGATCAATGATTGGGCCATTGATGTATCTTACTACTTCAAGACCAGATATTATGTTTGAAGTGTGTGCCTGTTCAAGGGTCCAAGTCAATCCAAAAGTGTCACATCTACATGCTGTGTAAAGGATTTTTAAGTATCTTAAAAGTCAACCTAATTTAGGATTATGGTATCCTAGAGATCAAAATTTGAATTAGAAGCTTACTTATATAGTTATTATGCTGGAGCAAATCATGATAGGAAATCAACGGCAGGAGGTTGTCAATTCCTAAGCAGAAGACTCATATCATGGCAGTGTAAGAATCAAACTATTGTTGCTACTTCTACAACTGAAGCTGAATATGTAGTTGTTGCTCATTGCTGTGGACAAGTACTTTGGATTCAAAATTAGCTATTAGACTATGGGTTCAACTTCATGAACACCAAGATCTGCATTGATAATCAAAGTACTATATGCATTGTCAAGAATCCAGTCTTTCACTCCAAGACCAAGCATACTGAGATAAGACATCACTTCATAAGAGATGCTTATGACAAAAAGCTTATTCAAGTCTTGAAGATTCATACAGATAACAAATGCAGCTGATTTGTTGACCAAGGCATTTGATGCAAAGAGATTTGAATTCTTGGTAACACATATTGGTATTCTCAACCAATAAACTGCTGCATATGTTAAGGGGAGGTAATAGGTGTAAAATTTTTATGCTAATTTTATTGTATAGTGTTTGTTTTGTGTTTTTGATGTGATTGCAGGTTGATAGAATAAGATAAAAGATGTTATCATGATAGTGAAATGCATGAACTGGTCAAATTTGTGAGGTACCGTTTTGGATCCAAGTACCGCTAGCACAAAACCAAGTACCGTTTTTGTTTCATGTACCGCTACATATCCGTTGTACCGTTGAGGGTCTCTTTTGTAAATTTAGCGGTTTCTTCGCGCTTGGGTTTGTAATTTACTTAAATACTTACTCTAGTTACATAACTGATTCACCTAATCTTTTATTCTTATCTCTTAATTCTATAACCTTCTCTCTAATTTTTCGAGCATAAAAAATACTAATGGCTGCTCTACAAGTGATCTCTAAGCACAACTTAGTTGCAAACCTTGCTCAGAACAATGATTCTCTTGGTTTCCATGAGATGCTTAGATTTTTATCTCGAAGTCATGTTTGTTTTGCTTACTGTAAGTCCCATTGTTTCTATTCCTATTGTTACATAATTTTGGAATACTATTGTCTTAGGTACTCATCATAATTAACCATGCATTAGGGCTAGGGTGAACAATAGAAATATTTATGTGACTAGGGTACTGTTAAGGGCTAGTTTAAGGCTTAATGATGATAATGGACTTAGTATGTTGAATAATACAAAGATACATGATGGCCTTGCAGCCATGGTTTATCAGGGTGGTAGGAAAAGTCTTACTTTCTTTAATGCTTTATTTTCACCACAATGGAAATTGCTTTTTCATGCCATTATTCACTGTTTAAGCTCAAAAAGTACTTCTTTTGATCAAATCCCTGCTGCATTGGCATCAGCTAGTATTTTTCTAGCAAATAACAGAGTTTTTAACTTTTCAAAATTAATTTTTGAAGGCATGACAAGGAATTTGGAAGGAGTTAAAAAGTTTTTTATGTATCCTAGATTCATTCAAGCTTTAGTTAATGACCAAATCCCTAACCTACCAGAGTTGACAAATACATATGATGTTCTTACATTTACAAAGAGAACTTTCTCTTTCTTGACCAAACAAGGCAATGCCTTTACAGGAAATGTTACACCCTTATTTTCAAACATGTTAGCCCAACCAGCCAACCAAGAAGGTGAGGAACCTAGCTCAGCTAGTGCTTCTCAGCAAACTCCTTCTTACCAGAGTCCCCAAACCTCTGAAGATGCTCAATCTTCTTCTCATAATGTTGGTGATCAACCACATTCAGATGAGATGATCCACACACCTATTGCTTCAATTACTGCTAGTGGTTCACCACAAGCACAAGCAACATAGGTGGTGGATGTTGCAAATTTAACTACTTTGTGCACTAGCTTGTCCAAACAAGTACATGTATTGCAAAAAGAGAACCTTGCTCAAGCAAAAGAATTGCTGAACTGGAAGCCAATTTAATCAAGATAAGGAATAAAGTATCTCCTTAGATGAGACAAAACAGGGTAATTCAGAAAGCTGCTCTTAAGAAGCAAAAGATTCGGGAACTTCAAGAAAAGGCAACTGAATGCAACCAAACAGGGGAGGAATGATGAAGAAGAAAGACCTTCTTCTTACATTCATACAAGGATCTCTGGCAATGACATCAATTTTGAAGCTGATGATGCCATTGGAAATTTTGAAGATGGTGATGCCCTATAGACAAATGTTGAAAAAGAAAGTTTGGAGCCTACAAATATGGAGCTTCAACAAGAAGAACCACAATCTGCTCATGAGGAACCACAAACTGAAGAGATTTTGGTGACTATTGAAGCAAATTTCCGGAGAAGCTTCTTCAGCCCTGATCCTTCGGGTATCTTAAGGCTACTCCTTCTAATGAAACCTTGGCTTCCTCTCTCAGAGTATCTTGTGGCTACTCCTTCCTTGTGAAGCCCTAGCTTCCTTCTTCAGAGTTCCTTAGTCTAGGCCTAAGTCTCTTAGGCTAAAATAAGAAAGAACACTGTTAGCTCGCCTCGGGGTTTGAATCCGAGACCAGCTCCGGCGTGAGAGTAAGTATGTGGTTCTAGTGAGTGATAATTCTAAAGAGAGAGAGTAAGTACTAAAGTATGTGTGTAAAACTTAACCTTTGTTCCTGGAGGAACACCTCCTTTTATACTACTAGGAGGTGACCCCAAGACACACGAATTGTGGAGTCAAGGTTCTCTTGTAGGAGCAGTAGCTGAATAGCTGATGAGCCCTAGGTCTGTCCTTCGTGGTCCAAGTTGTCCTCATGCTCCTCTAGTACTCGTCGTGGTCTAGGCGTTTGTACCATTCGTACATTATCATACTATGTGAGTCAGATGTGACCGTCCTTCCTTCGGTGGAGGCAATGCTCTATGTGCGTAGGCCTAGCATTGTGTCTGGGTCTAGCCTTGTCTGGGTCTAGCGTTGTCTGGGTGTAGCCTTTTCTGGGTCTAGCCTTGTCTGGGTCTAGCCTTGGCTGGGTGTAGCCTTGTCTGGGTCTAGCCTTGTCTGGGCCTAGCCTTGTCTGGGTCTAGCCTTATTTGGATCTAGCCTTGTCTGCTCCTTGATAGTGCTCTACCTCTTTCCATTGTCTCTGGACCTTAAGTGATCCTCATCACCTTAGCTATTCCAGTGAGCTATTCTAGCTTGAGATAGCTTTGCACATGGAGCATGAGTTATACTTTGTCTCACCTTAAGCATGGGGGTGAGACTATACCTCATCATGTCCCCCCAGTGTAGTATTAACTTTGGTTAATGCTAGACTCAAAGTAAAAACATATATTCCTTTTTTCTTTTTTTTTTCTTTTTTTTGACTGGCTTCGTCTTTTTCCATCTTTCGGTAGAGTGTCACCATCAGTCGAATTACCTTGTGCGCCCCCAGGCCCATTTTAGCTATCCATCCTTTTGCTCTTTTAAATACAAGCATTCATTTTTATTTTTACACATAGTTCTTTCACCAAACCCAGCCTCCATCTCTTTTCCCCTTCCTTTTTTTTTCTTTGCTCCTCCGGCGTCTGTTCTTTCGGCGGCTGCTCTTTCGGTATTGGCTAATCCACTTATTCGGAGGTCACATCAGTCTCCTCAGTCAGATCTTATCCGGAGGTTTTATCCGGCTAGTCTCGTCCGGCTGGCCTTATCCAAAAGTCTAGTCCGAAGGTCTAGCCCGGTATTGGGTTTCGTTCGGTGGGAGGTTTCATCCGGTTGTGGATTTCGTCCGACTGCGGGTTTCGTCTGGTTGTGGGTTTCGTCCGGTATTAAGCTTCGTCCGGTGATGGGTTTCATCCAGTATTAGGCTTTGTCCGGTGGTGGGTTTCATCTGGTATTAAGCTTCGTCCGGTGGTGGGTTTCGTCCGGTGGTGGGTTTCATCCGATATTGGGTTTCATCCGGCTTTTTGGAGACTCGTCCGGTATTTGCTCAAGAGTTCTTTTCCGGTTTTGGCCGTAAGCTTCGTCCGGTTTTCTCCTTCGGTGTAGAAGTTTGGTTCGGTTCCTCATTCGGTGGTAGTGCTTTGGGAATAAGCTTCGTCCGGTTTGCTCCCACAGTGAAGAAGTTTTCGTCCGGTGTTTGGGGTATAGCCTTTTGCTCTTCCGGTTTTGAGGTGTAGCTTGTTTTGCTCTTCCGGTTTTTAAGGTGTAGCTGGTTTTGCTCTTCCGGTTTTTGAGGTGCAGCCGGTTTGCTCTTCCGGTTTTTGTTTTCATCTTGCCGTTTTGACAAAGGAGCTTCTCTTAGGTATTTTCATCATTCTTTCCTTCTTTACTTATGGCTAAGAAAGATATGCACATTCACACTTCTGAGTTAGGAAGTAGGGAGTAGGGAGTTTAAAGACTTAGTTATTAAGTATAAAATCCCTTTGAGTTTGCACCCTCGTTTGCCTGATCTCAACTTTTGGATGATAAACCTTCCTGCTGGGGATACTGCTATTGGCATTTACCATAAGATTTTTGATTTATCGGGCGTTAGGATCCCTTTCTCCACCTTCCTTCTAGATGTTATTAGACATTATATCGTTCATATATCCCAACTGGTTCCCTTGGGTTTATGCAAGGTCACCACTTTTGAGGTTCTTTGTCGTAGCCTGGATATAGAGCCTACAGTTATCTTGTTTCGGGTATTTTTAACGCTTTCCAAGCAAGGGGATTGGTTTTCATTTGCCAAGCGTACGGGTGATTTATCGGTTATGGAAGATCCTAAGACTTCCCTTAAGGAGTGGAAGAACAAGTTTTCTTGGTAGACCGTAGGGCTATTCCATTCCATATGCCTTGGAGGCATCCAGATTCTCGTATTACGGACAAGGTTCCTACACGGTTTAATCAGGATCATGTGAACCAACTGAGTTCTCATATTATTAGACTCCGTGATTTTCCTGAGGGGGTGTTGGTCCGTTCTGGTATTAGCAGAGTGTGGGGTGATTCCTCGTGTGATCCGGTTATTAGACATCGTGATAGCACCGGTACGAGGGGCTTCCTTTACTTGATACATTCTTGTTTAGCCCTCTTTTCTCCTCCACTCTTTTTTGTATATATCTAACACTTGCTTCTTTTTGCAGTTATGAGTATATTTGATTTTCTTCGTTTGCCCGTTCTGAAGGAGGCTGTTGTTGTAGCTAAGCCACATGAGCAGGATACGTCTATCTTGCAACGAGTTACTGCTCACACTATGGTGCCTACGCCTACTGGTGCCAGCATTCCTCCTGCTACTGATGAGGAGATTGCTGCTACTCGCCCAGATCCTCAGGTTCTCCAGAAGGCTAAGGGTGCTGCTAAGCGCAAAGCCTCTACTTCAGCAGACGCCCCTATCGGAGGAGCTAAGAAGACCAAGGCATGTAAGGAGCGGGCTGGTGCAGGGTCTAGTGGTCAAATAGCTGAGGGTGAGTATGAGTTAGCTATTGATGATGATGGCGATTTCGATCATGATGTCGCAGCTGATGATCTTGATGATACGATCGAGCAGTCTGGTTGTGTTTCCTTTGGTGAGTTTTTAACTGTCATACCCCTTCGATATTTTGACTCAGGGACTGGACTAGATGTGTCTTATCCTCCTATTGTTCTTCCAGGCAGGGGAGTTCCTGCTGCCCTTAGTGCTGAGGTGTCAGGAGTTCGTGAGGTGTCGACTAGGGCTAGTTCTCACGTGTCTCATGGTAAATTTCTGTCGTTGGACTCCCTTTTTATGCATGTAGCCTTTTATTTGACTTTATTTTTTTTTTTGTTTTGTAGGTACTACTTGTGACACACATCTTTCAGCTGGAGAAACTGCTCAAGTGCCTTCTACTGGCCTAGCTGATCCTCATGCTCATGTTGTTGTGGATGAGCATGTTGATATCGATAGGAATGACCATCAGGATGATGTTGACCACCATGATGACTTAGTTCCTGGTGGAGATGATGCTGAGGATGATACCACTCCTCCTGATGACCTAGCTCATGGTGGAGCTACTGCTGGGGGTGAGTTTCACAGGGGAAATTGCTCATCGCAGGCTGAGGCTTGTCGTTTGGCCTAACCTTATGATGAGGATTCTGTTCCTATTTCTCCATGTACTCGAGAGGAATGGGAGAGGAGGCATGTTGTTGATTTTGGTATTTGTTCAGATGAGGTGTTTCAGAATCCTCGGGTTTGTATGAGTTTGCGGGATCACTTTCCTACCTCAGCCGAGGTTTACTGGACATCTCAGCTCTCCTCACGCCAGCTAGTGGAGCAGATGAGTGTGCTTCAGTGTCATATGATGTCTCATAGGAACAAGTTGTCAAACCGATACATTGTTCTTGAGATAAACCATAATCAGCTCCTTACTAGGTATAAGCATTTGGGAAACATTCTTTCCGAGAGAGCTGCTTCTCTTAGGCGTCAGACTGAGCTTACCAGCCGTGTTAAATAATCAGCTAAGGGTATGATTCAGGGTCTTGTTGATCAAGAGAAGAAGCTGAAGAGGTACAGGTCAGAGAGGGATGCTCTTAGAGCTGAGGTGAAAGGTCTTAAGAGCGATCTTGTGACTGTCAGATCACAGCATGCTGCTAAGGTGAAGGACTTGGATCATCGGCTGACTCTCCGTGATAATGACATACTTTCGAGGGATGACACTATTGCTGATATGGATGTGTGGCTTCGATCGATTCGGGATGGGGTCAATTCCTTTTTTCAGTCTAGTTTTGAGTCATTGGTTAGAGGTTTTCTTGGTAGTTCAGAGTTCAACCAAGAGTTTGCCCGAGTGTTGGATTTAGCTGTTAGCACTGGTCTTGAGTGAGGTTTGCGTATGGGAAGGTCTAAGGAGGAATTTCAGGATATTTCTCACAGGGTTGAAAAATTTATCCCTTACGCGAAGGCCCAGCTTGTTGTTGCTTCGGAAGCCTTCCCTGGTCGTCGCTTCCCCTTTTTGATAAGGTGAGCCGGAGCGCTGATGCTACTTTTTTAGAGATTGCTCAGATTAGGCCTGATCCATTGGATCCTCCTAGCCAGACTCCTGTTGTTCCAGCTCCTTCCACTCTCGGCCATACTGTTTCCTACCGTCAGAAGAAGAAGTCATCAGGACCAGGATCTTCCTCAGCTGTTTGATGTAGTTTGTGCTTTGTACTTTCTTTGTTTTTATTTGTATTGTTAGCCCTCCATGTTTTGGGCTTTTGAGTACTTTATCTTTCTTTGTATGATACCATGACTTTTTTGTTAATTTTCCATCGTATGTATGATAGCCCTTTGTGTACATGTGTGCTTCATTATTTTATTTAGAGTGATTCATGCTTTACTTTGTTGTATTTTATTTAGATAGTATCTAAATTTTATGCCTCTAACAAATTTTGTTGATCGTTGTCCTTTATACTTGGCCGACGACGTGTTAGCCTTATTGAGCTAGGGTTGAGGTGTATCACGTGTGACTCATATTCGTTGCCTAGTATCTTCACAAGTGCATGTGAGGATATTTCAGCTTTGCTTAGCCAGTTTAGCGTGCTACTCCCCATTTATCCCTTATTTAGTGAAACTCAATTACTTGTTTATGTGGTATAGGTGTAACATTCGCTTTGTAGGCTCATGCTACTCCTCCTTCCAGGTGTAGCTACTCACCGGAGGGTAATTTTATGTGAGAAGAGTAGAAAGGCTTGTTCCTATTCTTCTACGGAGTCAATTTGCAAAGGTTGCTCAGCCTAACCACCATGGTATCAGTTTCACCATGGGGAACTAATTGTTAGGCGTTACCCTCTACAGCTGGAGGTAGCGAACCATCCATTGCTGTGTGATTTGTTTTATAGCTCAGTATTTTAAGAGTATAGTCTTAACAGAAAATATGAGGAAAATTTTGTTTCATTCATATCACTAGAGAAGAAACAATACATTAGTTGTGGCTATGGTCATCTCCGGAGCGAGGTTACACTTTGAAAATTGCTCCTCCGGAGGAAATACATAATAACTTGCTAACATAGTTTTGTGCATGTAGCACTTCCTTAGGTTGCTGGCGTGCCAGGTCCTAGGTATTTCTCTTCCTTCCATGGTGCTTAGCTTGTAGGCTCCGCTTTGGAAAGCTTTGATGACTTTGTAAGGTCCTTCCCAGTTGGGCCCGAGCTTGCCTGTGTTCTCTACCCTTGAGGCCTCGTTCTTTCTAAGGACAAACTCTCCTACTTTGAATTGCACATGTCGCACCCTTTTGTTGTAGTATTTCTCCACTTGTTTATACCTGGCTTCCCTGATAGATTCTATTTCTCTTCGCTCTTATAGCAGGTCTAGGTTCAGGCGGAGTTCTCTGTCATTTGTTGCTTCGTCTATATTAGAGACTCGGTGTGTCGACATGCCAATCTCTGCTGGGATGACTGCTTAAGTGCCATAAGTTAGGCTAAAAGGTGTTTCTCCATTGCTAGTCTTTTTCATCGTTCGGTGAGCCCATAACACATTAGGAACTTCTTCAAACAATGTTGACTTCCCTTTCTCAAGTCTTTTCTTAATTCCTTCTAGCAAGCTTCGATTCTCTCTTTCCACAGCTGGATTCCCTTGTGGGTGGTACACTGAGGTGGAGACTAGCTTTATTTTCAGTTTCTCAGCCCACTTTTTGAGGGGGTCGTTTATGAATTGAGTTCCATTATTTGTGACTATAGTGGCTGGGATCCCAAACCTGCACACGATGTTGTCCCACACAAAATTTAGTACTTGCTTCCCAGTGATGGTTGCTACTGGTTATGCCTTCGTCCATTTTGTGAAATAGTCGATTGCTACTATCAAAAATTTCACTTTTCCAGGTCCCAATGGAAGAGGTCCGACTATGTCCATTCCCCACTTCATGAATGGCCTTGCTGATGTTACTGAGATCATGTATGCCTTTGGTAACTTGGGTACAGAGGCATGTGCCTGACAGTTTTCGCATGCCCAGGTGAGCTTCCTAGCATCCTTATGAATAGAGGGCCAGTAGTACCCCAAATTTATTGCTTTAGCTACCACTTGCTTAGGTCCGTCGTGCATACCACATGAACCCATGTGCACTTCTCTCATGACATAATCAGCTTGTAGAGGCCCGGCACACCTCATCAATGGGACTAGGTAGGACTTCTTGTATAAGACATCATCTTCAATGGTGTAGTTTTTAATCTTTTCCATTAGTGTCCTAGCTTCCACTGGGTCTTCTGGCAGCTTTCCCGTCTCCAAGTAGTCTCTGATTGGAGTCATCCATGTTGGACCTTCCTCTTCAACCACCATATTTACTTCTTTTGTTTCGACTGAGCGCTCATTTAGCACTTCTACTAGCACTTCTTTGGACAGGTGATCGAATTGTACTGCGGCTAGCTTACTAAGAGCGTCTGCCTTCCTATTCTCGGCTCTTGGGATGTGAGATATCCGAAATCTATTGAATGAGCCAGCCAATTCTAGGACTTTCTCTAACTACTTTGTCATCTTCTCCCCTCTAGCTTCGTATGAGCCCTCTACTTGACTAGCTACCAACTTAGAGTCTACAAAGGCATGTATGTCCTTTACTCACATCTCTATTGCTATTCGCAGCCCTGCTAGCAATGCTTCGTACTCTGCCTCATTATTTGAGCTAGGGAAGTTTAATCTGAGTGTATAGGAGTACTCTACATCATCTGGCGTGATTAGGATGAGTCCTGCTCCTGATCCCCTACTATTTGATGCTCCATCGGTATACAACCTCCATGCTCTCGGGCTTGGAGTTATGTCTTCCTTGGAGTTGGAGGACTTTGGGATGTCTTCCACCATGGGTGTTGGAGCCGCTGCTGAGACCACCGCTCTCTCCACTGTTGACTCTGCTAGGAAGTCTGCTAGTACCTGCCCATTTACGGCTACCCTTGGTATGTAAGTTATGTCGTATGTCCCTAGCTCGACAGACCATTTTGCGAGTCTCCCTGATGCTTCAGATTTGCTCAACACTTGCTTGATTGGGCTATCGGTTATGAATTTTATTGGGTGAGCCTGAAAATATCTCCTCAGCCGCCTGGCAGCATGGACCAAGGCTAGGGTGAGTTTCTCGATCGGAGCATAATTTGCTTCTGCTCCTTGCAAGGATCTGCTGACATAGTGAATAGGCATCTGCTTTCCCTGTCTTTCTATGAGGAGGACTGCAGTGACGGCTTCCTCAGTGGCTGATGGGTACATCATGAAGGTTTCTCCCTTACTCGGGGTGGTGAGCGTAGGTAGCTGTGACACTAGCTCTTTCATTTCTTGGAATGCTGCTTCTGCAACCTCCGTCCACTTGAAATCCTTCTTGTTGGTGCATTTCTTTAGGGTGTCAAGGAAGGGCAAGGATCATTCGGCCGATTTGGACAAGAAACAGTTCAATGCTGCCAGCTTCCCGCTGAGGGATTGCATTTGCTTCAGGGTCTTGGGTGAAGACATGTTTGTGACTGCTTTCGTCTTCTTAGGGTTAGCCCGTATTCCTTCCGAGGTAACTATGTAGCCCAAGAACTTTCCTTCCTCTACTCCAAAAGAGCTCTCTTTGGGGTTGAGCTTCATGTTTATCCTCCTGAGGGTGGAAAAGGTTTGCTCCACGTCTCTAACGATGTCTTGCTCGGTCCGACTTTTGATTACCATGTCATCTACATATGCTTCAAGGTTTAGGCCGATCTGCTCCTTGAAGGCAGAGTCGACTAACGTTTGGTATGTATCCCCCGCATTCTTAAGACCAAACGGCATCTTGGTGTAGCAAAAGACTCCTTCTTCTGTGTGAAAGGCAGTCTTTTCTTCGTCTTTCTTACTCATCTGGATCTGATGATATCCCCTGTAAGCATCCGAAAAGCCCTTGTATTTGTATCCTAACAAATATTCAATCTTCCAGTCAATCTCTGGTAGAGGGTACAAGTCTTTCGGGCAGGCTTTGTTAAGATCCTTGTAATCGATGCACATTCTCCAACTCCCATCGACTTTCTTTACTAGGACTGGGTTAGCGACCCATGAGGGGTATCGCACTTGTTTCACGATTCCAGCCTTGAGCCACTCATTGACCTCGTCTGTGACTACCTTCCTTCTATCCGGTGCAAGACTTCGCTTTTTCTGTACCTTATGCTTAATGTGAGGATAGGTGTCTAGGCGTTGCTCTGTGATTGCTCTAGGTATACCCGTCATATCGGCTGGTGTCCATGCGAAAACATCGGCATTATTCTTGAGGGTCCTTATGAGTGCTATTCGACATTCTGGGGAGAGGTTTCCTCCTATGGTGACTAGCTGGTCAGGGTAGTCATCATTCACCACTATCTTTTCATCAGGCTTTAACTTGGGTGTTGACCCTGGCCTAGACGACTTCATCCTCTTAGTGGGTTGTGGTTCTTCTTCCTCCCCTTGCTCCATGGGCTCCTTCCCTGGCCTTCTGGGGTAAGTTTCATCTAGTGGTGGTGGGGGAGGAGCACCATGGGCTAGCCTTCCTAGCGCGCCTCTTTGGGCTAGCTCTTCTGTGCGATCTCTCAGAACTCGCGATTACGCCTCTTCCATGTGTCTACATTCTTTCAAGGACTCTCTGCTTGTAATCAAAGTCGATATCCCACTTGACGTTGGGAATTTAACCATTGAGTGTATGGTGGAGGCTACAGCTCCTAAGCTTCTCAATCCCGTTCTCCCGAGCAAAGCATTGTACGGCGAGGGACTCTTGACTATAGTGATATCCATCATCACCGTTCTGGTTCTCCCGTACTCTCCCATCATGACCTCTAGGTCAATGATGCCTAGAGGGTAATGGACTTCACCTGAGAAGCCTACCAGAGGTATCCTAGATTCTCTTAGACTTGACCTTGTTTGGTAGCTTAGGTTTCTGAAGCAATGCTCGTACATTATTTCTGACGAGGAGCCCCCGTCGACATACACTCTTCTCACTACGTATCCTTCGATCATGGCATCCACTATCACTGGGCAATCTCTCAGCTGATAGCGCGGTACTGACGGGAATGTTATGGCATTGTCCAACCAATTCTCCACTCTCTTATAAGGTCTCTTCCGTGATCCTTGTGATCTCATCATGTTTACGGTCCTTTGTCTTTCTGGACTCCTTTCCTGATATCTTTCACCAAGTGTACTAGTCTCCCTGAGGCTACTGCTTCTTTAATTCACTTTTTGAGGTTAAAGCAATTATTTGTGTCGTAATCCCGATCTTGGTGAAAGTCACAGAACTTGTTCATATTTCTCTTCTCGGGGGTGCCTACCATGGGGGAAGGGGTGGGAAATTCATGTTTTCTGTGGTTAAGATTTCCTTTGGAGTCTTGGTCAGTAGTGTGAATACTTCTTTCCTAGCATAGGGAGGGCATATCCCCATGTCCCTTCCTTGGCTCCTCCTTTGGTTTCTATTCCTAGATCCACTTGGGTTTCTTGTCCAGCTAGCTTTGTTATTTCCCCTATCCCATTGTGGAGCCTTGACAATGGCTGTGGTATCAGCAGTTGTCTCTCCCCTGATGAAGGCTGGGACTCTTTCCCACATTTCATCCACTGCTTTTGGGATCTTATCGTTGAGTTTCTTAGCTAGTTCTGGGTGTCCATGCCCGTGCATGAATGCCGAAATCCTTAGCACCGGGGGCACACCCTTAATGTGTGAGCTTTCAACTTTGAAGCGATCCATAAATGCTTGGAGGCTCTCATTGGGCTTCCGTTTGATCCCATGTATCTCGGTGGGATCTTTATCATATCATTTCTGTTGTGAGAACTCCTCTAAAAACTTGCTCAATTCTTCAAACCCATCCACACTCTTTGGGTCTAAACTATCGAACCAGTTCCTTGCTGAGCCACCCAAAGTCTGACGAAACATCTTGCACCACACTGGCATAGGCCACTCTTCTTGCTCAGTAGCAGTAGCGAATATGCTGAGGTGGTCTTCTGGGTCTTTGCTTCCTTCGTAGACATGGACATTAGCAGGAAGCTTGGCTCGCCTATGATATCAGAAACGCCTTATCCGAGAGGTGAAAGGCATGGGCTTAGGCCGCCTGTATGGTGTGCTTAAATCCTCCGAATCACTATCCGACCATGAGTCATATCTGGACTCTGAGCTCTCCTTCCTATGGAAAGACCTAGCTGGTCGTGACTTGGTCTTAGTGCTCTTGGCTTTGCTCATCCTATTCGAGCGATATGACTTCGCGATAGATTTCCTGCGTGAAGGACTTCTACGACGTCTTCGAGCGGACCTAGACCGACCTCGGTTTCCAGATTTGGATGAGCTGTCTGAGGAGTATCCTCTTCCTTCCCTCACCGAGGGGCTTCCACGAGAGTTTCCTGACTCTATCTGCTTGTTAAAAAGCTTTCGGGGAGTCATCTTCTCGCGATTTTGCTCATCAATTTCCTTCATCATAGTTTTTAGTGTTTCAGTGTGTTGTTTGACATACGCTGGGGTGAGGCGTCCCTGATCAGGTTTGGGAAGAGGAGGGGTTACCTCCGGAGGAGCCCTCTCATCCCCAGGTGTCCCAGTGTTCAGGCTTAGCCCTAGCCCCAGTGTAGGACCTTGGTCACCGTCTTCCATCACTTAGTTATTGGTAGATTGGTATTCCCGATCCCACATATGGCGCCAGATGTTGAAGCAAATTTCCGGAGAAGCTTCTTCAGCCCTGATCCTTCGGGTATCTTAAGGCTACTCCTTCTAATGAAACCTTGGCTTTCTCCCTCAGAGTATCTTGTGGCTACTCCTTCCTTGTGAAGCCTTAACTTCCTTCTTCAGAGTTCCTTAGTCTAGCCCTAAGTCTCTTAGGCTGAAATAAGAAAGAACACCGTTAGCTCGCCTCAGGGTTTGAATCCGAGACCAACTCCGGCGTGAGAGTAAGTATATGGTTCTAGTGAGTGATAATTCAAGAGAGAGAGAGTAAGTAGTAAAGTGTGTGTGTAAAACTTAACATTTGTTCCTGGAGGAACACCTCCTTTTATAGTACTAGGAGGTGACCCCAAGATACACGAATTGTGGAGTCAAGGTTGTCTTGTAGGAGCAGCACCTGAATAGTTGATGAGCCCCAGGTCTGTCTTTCGTGGTCCAAGTTGTCCTCATGCTCCTCTAGTACTCGTCGTGGTCTAGGCGTTTGTACCATTCGTACATTATCGTACTATGTGATTCAGATGTGATCTTCCTTCCTCCGGTGGAGGCAATGCTCTATGTGCGCAGGCCTAGCATTGTGTCTGGGTCTAGCCTTGGTTGGGTGTAGCCTTGTCTGGGTCTAGCCTTGTCTGGGTCTAGCCTTGGCTGGGTGTAGCCTTGTCTAGGTCTAGCCTTGTTTGGGCCTTGCCTTGTCTGGGTCTAGCCTTGTCTGGGTCTAGCCTTGTCTGCTCCTTGATAGTGCTCTACCTCTTGCCATTGTCTTTGGACCTAAAGTGATCCTCATCACTTTAGCTATTCTAGTAAGCTATTCTAGCTTCAGATAGCTTTGCTCATGGAGCATTAGTTATACTTTGTCTCACCTTAAGCATGGGGGTGAGACAATACCTCATCAGTGACTCAGCCACAACCACAACCTCAATCACCACAACTACAAGTGAATTGGAGTAGTTTCTATGAGAAGAGGAAATCAATGTTCAATTTCCTGTGTCTTCAACTCCACCTCAAAGATAATTTTGGTTTCACAAGAAACAGTCTTTCTAAGTACTGTCAAGATCAAGAATGATTTTTAGATCAGATAAGACTGAGGAGTTACATATTGAGAAGACAACTTTAAAAGAAGGAAAAGTATCTGGAGATACTTTGGCGATTCAAGAAACAAATGTGTCTTTTGCTGGTGAAGTAAATACTATTGAAGAACCAAGTCCTGCCAAGCCAACTGCAAGTACCGTTGGTGAAGTAAATACAATTGAAGAGCCAAGTACTACTAAGCCAACTGCAAGTACCGTTGGTGAAGTACCTTCACTACCTTCTTCTACAGAAAGTCAAACTCCAGATTTTGGAGGGGATGAGACTTAGCACAAGTGCTGTCTTAAGGAGAAGAGCTCAGCTAAAAAAGCAAGACAAGCAGAAGGAAAAAAGAAGACACAACAAGAAATTCTTGCCAAGAAAGAAAAAGCTAAAGGTAAGAATATTCAAGCTTCAAAGCCCACTAAAGCTATCATTATTCAACAGCAATTAAATAAAGATGAGCAAAGAAAATCTTCAAAGCTAAAGAATAAACTACCTAAGATAAATCCAAAGGATAAGGGCAAAAAGGTGTTACAATCTGAATCTAAAGAAGAAAGTGATTCAGATGATGACATAAGAAAAGTCATGAATAGATTTAATCAACTAGAGCATGATGAAGAAGTAGCTTTCAAAGAATACAGCAGGAATGGAATATACAAGAATATGATAGGATTCAAGCTGAACTTAAAGGAAGTGAGCTTCTTGCTGAATCATTGCTAGCTGAAGAAAGGGATGCTTATGATGAAGGCGAAAAAGACAAACTAATTGATGATTTAGTGAGGGAGCAACAAAGATTCTTTGCAGAGAAAAGAAGAAAAGAAAGGGTTAAGCCTCCAACCACTATGCAAATCAGAAATCAAATGATGTCATACCTCAAGAAAGTTCAACATTTTACCGATGCTCAATTGGTCAGAAAGACTTTTGAAGAAATCAAGGCTTTGTATGAACAACACAAGAGGACCAAGTTGAATTTTGTTGAGATTGGTTCTAAAAAAGACAAGAAAGACATTAAAGAGGTAAGGAAGCATCTTCAACAACAAAGACAATTTGGAAGTACCCCCAGACTTGATGCAAGTACTACTGGACAAAAGGAAGCATCTCCACCTATCAAGACTACCTATGTTAGGAAGAATAAAAGGGTGATAAAAGTTTTAAAGGGAGCAGAGATTAATCAAGGAATGGATGAGGGGAATAGAACTCATGATGTTAACAAGGAGACTGGAAATGTACAAGCAGTACATACACAGTCAACAGTACTTAAGGAAACAGTACATACAGATTTAGAGAAAGATTCTGATGTATCAGATCAAGACAAAGTCTCCAAGAGAAAAGGTAAAAGGAAAAGATCAACCAAGAAAAAGCAGAAATCTAATAAAAAGGTGAAGTCTAAAGAACAAGATAGTGATGATGATGAAAGCTGCATAAAGCACTTAAAGATAGTGAACTTTGAAGATCAGTGCATTGACACAAAAATCTTTGGAAAGAAATCAGATATCATAAGATGGAAAAGTGTTATGAAGGATGGATTAGAAATTCATGGAATCACTAGATCAGATGGAACATTTAGGATGTTTAGGCTGCTAGAAGAAGTTCTACATATCCTTGACAGACAGGACATTCAATACCTCAACAGATTTGTTGAAGGTGGAAGTGAAGGTCAAGGAGAAGTCACACTATTGAGGAATGAATTGAAGTTCATGTATGATCCTTACAACAATGATCAACAAATATTGAAGGACTTAGAAAATCAGGTTCCTAGTTACTGTAGATATTATAGATCATGTGGAATATATACTTTGGATATAGATGACATTACCTACTACATGCTTCAAGAAAAGAGATATCCTTTTGGAAGAAGATTGTTGGAAAGAATGTTGGAACAACAATTGGAAGTTTCATAAGAGTCTGCTAGTGCTTTGGAGTTGATCAGAATGGTTAAACAACAAATCAAGAATTTGGAGAAAGAGGAAGAAGCTGTAAAAGAGCCTTAAGTGTTTGATTTACAATCACACATCATAAATGGTTCTCAGTTCACCATGTCTAACACACATAAGAACTGCCTAGTCCATAAGCAAACGGTTTGTGGCAAAGACTTCTGAAATCCGTTGACAGCTGGTAGTTTGCTAAAAACTATATGGTTCTAACTCACTATGTTTCGAGACAAATAGTTGGCTAGTCCTAGACAAACGGTACTAGGTAAAGACATTATCAAATCCGTAGATGGTAGACAGTTTACCAAAAATTGTAGGGTTATCAGTACACCTTATTCTTTATGAATAAAGTATTGGCTATTCCAGAGTGTACGGCTAACTAGTAAAGAATAAATCAAATCCGTTGATAGCTGATGATTTACTAAAAATCATGAAGCCAATACAGATTGGTTTTTGTTGTTAATTGTTTTATTTCAGGTATGAGGATACAAGCAAAAGAGTATCAGTTTCAAAAAAAGAATACTCAGAAGGTTTTGTCTCATCAAATCAAGAAAGAAGATTTTTGATAAGGAGTTCACAGATTTAACTCAAGAAGACAATTACTATTGCTGTAGAACAAAATGAATGTTCACAAGACACAAGAAGATCATAATTTGAAGACAAATATGATATTCATGAGACTTGAAGGTTATCTTATCAGAAGAAGATCTGCATAAAAGTGTTTGGCTACATTCAGTTGGATACAAGTACAAATTACCAAGTTCAATCCTAGTTTGAAGAGAAGACTGAGGACATGTATTCTAATACATTCAGTAGAAAGAGAAACAAGAAGAAAACAAGTATTCATTCTTGTTTAGGGGAGGATTGTTGGGAATTATTTGTAAAGTACCAAGTACTGTTAGTGTAAGTATAAGTACTGTTAGTGTTGGCAAGTACCGTTAGTGTTAACGCGGTACATAGCAGGTACTGTTAGTGTTAAGTACAAGTACTACTATATTGATTAGGAAGAATATATCTTCGTATAAGATATGTCATAGTTATAGTTAGAGTATATCTTATCTGATATACTTAATAGTTTAGAATATTGATAATATATCGTGTGTGATATATTTATCTTTATAGAATATTCTAATAGATTCTAGGGTTCCTTACTCTAAAAAAGGAACATATGTACGATGACATTTATGTACCTCTTTCAACTCGATTAATAAGAGAATCGAATAGTTAAAAGTAATTCTGTTCTTCTGTGCTTTATAAGTTAGATTCCGCATAAATTATTTAGTTGAGTAAGAGTTCTCAAAGTGCTTTAGTTTGATTACAAGCTATTGTACTAATCTTCAACAAGATATCGATCTATTAAAAGGGATCAACAGTGTATTGATGACACACGCAAATTTCTAACCTTGATAGATCATGGAGGTAGAGCAATTAAAGCTATCTTGAATCAAACAATATGAATATAGCTTGTTTCAACTCTTTATACACACCATAATAATTTGGTATTCTGTGAGTAGTGGAATTGTGAGACTACATCAAAATTCCATAGATAACTTAATTCTCTTTGAATCAAATACTTGTCAATTGGCTTTTGCCAAATTACAATATCCGTATTTTAAATCCATGTGCATGGTATAATGTATATTGGTTGAATAATACAAGAACCATATGTTCATTTGTTTACAAAAAGACAGAGCGGTTCAAGAATTATATGTTCATGTGTTTACAAGAAAACTGACCATATTAAGTATACATTACAAGACTTTGAATAATTCAAAGATCTAATGTTTATGTGTAAACAAGAAGATATAACTATTTTACTACATACTTTATGTTATAAGTCGGTGAGTAATTTAAGGACTTTCTAATATGTGTTATCAAGAAAACATAATTATACTAACTAAAGTAATCATGAACGCGAACTCTCGAGTTCAATAATAACTTCAAGTTAATCTGATACTTCAAAATTATGATTATTATATCTTAACCATAATTATATTTACTAAATATGTGGTAAAAAATGATGAAGTAGTTTTAAACTATATCATGACATTTGAATGTAGTAGGGTAACAAACATCTTATGTGTTTAAGAGCTAGTAGAATTATTAGCTCTCTTACCTTGAGGGCAAGTGAAACCAATTGTATGTTGTTCCTTGCACACACATACTTTCAGATTTCTCACACTTGTGTAAGGCACAACATCATATTATGAAGACAAACAACATGTGTTTGATTATGTAAACAATATGATAATGTCATTAATATTATAAGTAGATTTAGAGCCATAACATTTAATAAGAAATTGTGAATTATTATTCTATAGATAACATTTGAGAAAGCAACATAAAAAAGGCAACGTGTTATCTTATAAAATAAAATGCAATTTTCCTTTAAGAAATGGTCGTTCGTATTTGAAAGGTAATACATTATTTCAAAGCAAGTTCAAAATAATATGGGTGACTAAGCAAGAAAATAAATCTTGTAGCTCCCACTAAAATTGGCAATATTACATAAATATTATTTCAGTAATAAACAACAAAGCTCCCACTGAATTTGTCAAACTCGAAAAAAAGAAACCGATTTTACTATATGGTATTTTTTTTAGCACTTTAGTATCATTTGATAAAAGGTAAAAATAACTCAAAATTGGAATATTAAGATGATTTAGGTTCATTTGGATACTAAACTTTATTTAAATACTAAGGGACTAATGTTTAGTTTTCATATTTATTTTAATCTAATGGATTAGATTAAGAACAAAATCTATTTTCATCGTCTTTTTTCAAACATAAATATCTCTTAAATCATTAATCGTTATACAAAAAAATATATTGTTACGAAGAGAATTCAATTATCTTTCTATAGATATGTTATATGATACACTTTTGGCAAAATAAAAATTCTCGTTTTTTTGACATTTTTTTTCTTTGTCGAAAATTATCATATATGATACTAATATCATAAAAGTGAGTTTAAATACAATCGATAATGATTCGATTATAATCCTATTATATTCTTGTCAACTAATGAGAAGAGATAGGAGTAAATCTCTCTTTTCTTACCAAAAAAGAGACTATGGTTGTTTTCTATATGAAACAACATTAGTTTACGAATTATGTTGCAATAACACAATTAATCGAAACATAAAAAGCTCAATTTAGTATTTTCAATAATTGAATTCTTAATATAATTAACTACCCAATTAATTACTAATAAGACTAAGATTCTACTTGCACTCCCACTCAATATTAGAAGGTCTGGACAACTAATAATAAGTAGAGAAAGAGGTAAGCGTCGACCATTAATTGCATTACAAGTGCAACTCATAGAATTATGAGACGATTCAGGAAGTTTATTGTTGTAGAGTGTTTGAATGGGATGTCCTCACAACTCTTACGAGTACCAATGGACACTCAGGCAGACTTGTTTTACAAATAATAAGATCATGAGTATGTTTCATCTCATCTTATGCCCCGGGTTCCGAATCTGACCGAGATCTGATCTATCACAAAAATCGTCTTGGGTATAAAATTCACCCTAGGTCTGACCAATTGATGAAAAATAACTACAAGTGCTTTTACATTGGATGACATAGACTTAAAATTTCAAGTAGGTATCACATAAGTTTTAGAAAACAAATGTCAAAAGCGTGTAAAAAAATGCATGCAATGATCTTTTTAGCATGACCAACTGATAAAAAACAACTGAACAATTGATGAAAAACGACTACAAGTGCTTTTAAATTGGATGACATAGACTTAAAATTTCAAATAGGTATCACATAAGTTTTAGAAAACAAATGTCAAAAGCGTGTTAAAAGATGCATGCAATGATCTTTTTAGCATGAGTTAAGAAAAACTATTTTGTTAACTTTAGTTTGAGCGTGTTTACCTCGGGAAAGAATTAAAGAATGATCAAACCCTATATCCTACTCTTCATGTGCCCGAAAGCACAAATGCTTGGGAAAATTATCAAATAAATGCCAAAACATCTATGTGACACGGGAAATAATTAAAGATCATTCAAAACCTAGATGGTTTTGACTAAAACACGTAGTGTAGTAGCAATATCCACCATTAGTAAATCACAAAACAATTTGTTTTAAAGTATTATAATATAATTAAATTTTGTAAATCACGTCGTTGAGAGGATGGTTTATGAGCCATCATTACTGTATGTAAGCCCAACTCGAGTGACAATATAATTTCTTAAAACAATTAGCTTAAAATAAAAATAAGTTTCATATACTTATGTCCATATTAATTTTTGTTCTAAAAACGATTTTTAACAAATAATATATAGCCAATTCGCAAGGAAAAATAAGTGTATTTAATATGACATGTTTTAAATCTAGTTTTGGTATAAGTAAAGATCCGTTTTTATGATTACTAGAATCTTGTATAATTATGTTTTTGCAATTCATAATGGAAACACATAAGCACATAAAATCAGAAAGAAAAGAGGTAGAGGTGAAGACATAATCTATATGAAAGCAGTAACATATAAGATCCAGGATCTCAAATTGAGTCTTTCCCAATTGCAGAACTAAAAGACCTTCCCCCTTGATAACCAAGGGCATCCACATCCATCAAAGAACTTGATGCGTAGGTATTTTAGCCGGATAAACAAACAATCATAATATGTTATTAACCGATTCAATTTTAAAGCTACCCAATTTTATTGGATCTAGATCAAGATTAAAACTTTATGGCAAAAATGCATGTTATTGCCATAGATAATAAATAAAGAGAGTTTTCAAGAGGATCTAGCGTGTTCATTCTATGTGTAACTGATGGAGGCCCAAGTATTGAAGAACGGGCTGACTTGTTTCTGGAGGCCCGAGACCGCGTGACGAAGAGGGGTTTAGTAAAACGGGCATAACTTTTGCATCCTAAGTCCGCTTTCAGCCTGTAACCTGTCAAAACATGCGTAAAAAGGAGGCCGACGACGCTGTGACCACCTTTTAGCTGGTTGCGGATTTTCCAAGGCCCGAAAAGCATTTTTACTATCAGTTCTTCGCATTTTTATGTTTTTTTTCACTTTCAGTTGGACTTTGTCATTGGGCTACGGTCCAGCCCGTTGGATTTTTAGGGTTTTTCTTTGTTTGCACTCATTATTTAATGAATCTGCTGTAACCCTAGCAAGACAGTTATCAGTTTAATAAAAGTTAAACCACTGGCCATTGTGTTGTCGTGTTTTACCCTAATTTTCGGGCATTCTTCAGAATCAACGATTATTAGCAGAATTGTTTCTGGCATTCTTGTTGAATCAACAGATCAAATTACTTATCTTTGTTACTTTGTTTTTTTTGCTACATCAGTTGGTATCAAGAGCCGAAGTTCCTGTTTAAGATGTCTTCAAGAAGAAATAGGAATGTTCATGATGTGTATGAACAAGAATTGGAGCATAGTATTATGGCAAAGATGGAGGAGCGAATGGATCTATTCTTTGACAAATTGACTAACCGGATGAAACACTTGATGAACCGGCGTGGTGATCGTAACGGTCGGGGTATTGAACATGGTGGGTCAGAAAACCCATTTTTTGATCCCGAAGATGACGATGATGATGTCGTTTGTGGTGATTATGAAGCAGCCCCGGTTTATGATGTAGAACCTGAGGAAGAGTAGTATCCTTTTGTTGAAATCTATCATAATTATCAAGAAGAAAATGATGTGCCATCTTCAGATGTTATGTTAGATGTTGAAGAAGAATCAATGGCAGTTTATGATACTGATCTTGAAGATGTCATTGAGGAGGAAGAAGGATTTTTTGGGGAAGGAAGATTTGGTGGCAAAGAAGACAACATCGAATACGTTGTAGTTGTGGCTAACGATCTTTGTTCTTCCATGATCAAAACTACAGTAAGTGTTGATTCTTCAAAACTCGTTGTTTCAAACCCTCAAGGTCAATGGGTGGATGTTAGTATCTTGATTGAAAAAACATATATCAAAAAACCGCACCCATGGTCGGTAAGTATGGTTTTAGGACGATCAAGGTTCGAGGTCGATTCCTTAGAAATAAAGGGAATTTGATGCAAGGGATACAAATTTGGATGCTACGAGTACAAGAGACGAGTGAGACAAACTCGAGACGAGTTTTTTGAAGTAAGGGAGAATGATGGAGGAGCATAAGAATAAACTTGTTATTTAGTTTTATGTTGTCGTATCTTCTATTTAGTTTTCTTATTTTGTGTTTCCTAAGAATAATATTGTTTTCTTTTTCCTCAAGTTTAGTTTCCTTATAAAAACTACGACTTGGGTTTATTGTATGATGATTGAGATATGAATAAAAAAACACAAACTTGTAGTCTTTTATTAATTGACTTGAATCCAGGTTAGGTTTATTGTTCAATTTTCACCCTAATAATCTGGCATTCGTTTGAATCAATGATTGTTGGAAGAGTTGTTTCTGATATTCTTTGTGAATCAATAGATTCAATTATTTATCTTTTTTTCGCTACATCAGTTGACTGACCAGATGAACACTTTGATGAGCAATAGGAGGCCTCGTAATCGCCGTCATGAGGAAGAAGATGCAGATCTGGAAGAAAATTCGTTTGGTGATGGTTTGTCTGATGATGAACAATCAGTAGGGCGACGGATGAGAGATCGTAGTGGGAATAATGATAGGCGTTGGGAGACTGGAATGAGGGTTAATATTCCCGAGTTTAATGGGGACACTTTAAATCCTGATGAGTTTATTGATTGGCTTGTTGCTGTTGAAGAAGTATTTGAATTCAAAGAAGTTCCAGAAAACAAAAGGGTTTCGTTGATCGCTACCAAGTTACGTGGTCGGGCATCCGTGTGGTGGCAACAATTGAAACTGACGAGGAACAGAGTTGGGAAGTCAAAGATCACGAGTTGGCAGAAGATGAAGAAATTCACGAGGAATAATTTTATTCCTCATAACTACCAGCGAATGATGTACCAGCGGTTACAGAATCTGAAACAGGGGGCCAAGTCTGTTGAAGATTACACGGCCGAATTTTACCAACTAATTGCAAGGAATGACGTTTAAGAGACAGAAGATCAGCTTGTATCTCGATACATTGGTGGCTTAAGAGTCCAGATCATGGATTCTGTTAACATGTTTGATCCGATGACACTTTCTGAAGCGTATCAATGAGCACTGACTTTTGAGAAGCAGAACCGACGAGTGGGGAGTTCTTCTTCTCCTACAATAACAGGTGCTTCTGGTTCGGGTAATGCAGCATCCCGTTTTGCCCCAACTCAGGCTAAAGCAGTTGGTGAGAATCCTGGACCAGTTCCTATAGCGGCCGGCAGTGGTGGGTTCAAGTGCTTTAATTATGGTGAACCTGGTCACCGACAGTCGAAGTGTAAGAAGGCTAGGAAGAGGCAGTTTGTTAGTTTATCGTAATCCTTGGATTATCTAACTATGGAGATGATTATTAGAGAGAGAGAGAGATAGATGAAGATGTAGAGAGAGAAACTAGAGAGAGGTTGGAGAGAAAAATGAAAGATTAGATTAAGTGTGTGAAAAGTGAATGACCAACCCCTCCTAACTTGCTAGGAGGGGGTTTATATAGTCCACCCTACATGTGGGCTATATGGACTATATTGGATCACGAGCCTAATATCATTGGAGTGACCGATCCTTTCTAAATACGTAAAAACGTATTTCCAACAATCTCCCCCAAAGGGAGGTCACTCCAAGTTACAATGTCCTAAATAGTCTATTGCTCGTTATCTATGCTAATAATGATGTGACCGAGACTTTCCTTGGAAAAACGTATTTCCAACAATCTCCCATAAAGGGAGGTCACACCATTTTACAAAATCTTAAACCTAGCATACCATACTTGAGTCTTCGATCTTGTTCTTGTGAATATGCTGATGAGATCTTTGACTTTAGTCTTGAGCATGTTTCCTTGCCTTGACCTTGTGCATTCATCACTTGTGATATTTGCCTCCTCGTGACTTCATGTTCCACATACTTATACTTTTATAAATTCTTGAAAGCTTTAGAGTTTGATACAGAGAAAGACTTGACTTTTAGACTTTCTTGAATTTGTTGAAGTATTAAGTGCAGAAAGCATAAGCATGTGTTGACGACTTCTTCTGGATTGTACACCGTAATGCCACCTTCTTGTTACGCTGCATAAGACAGTTAGCAACAAAACATATACACATATGAAATGGCCTTGAACATTTCATTCTAATTCGGTAGCATTTTACCTCCAGTCGGTGAAGACCGTTGGACGATATTAAATATTGTACTTGTGGCAGGTAGTTTCAATTAAGAACCTCATTGACAAGATTTCGCGGGTAAACCCGTTCTCTTTATTTGACCGTCCAGGGCTGACTGCGAACATAAAGAGTGAATCATTTAGATAATAATATCCGCATGATTTGAAGCCGCCAATTCATGTTCCTGGAACAAGTGAAATTCAATTAAGAACCGCACCATCGTTGCTTTCCAGTTGTCACGAGCTTGATTCGTATAGAATCTTACAAGTCACCTACCAAGTGCTGTTTGAGGTTAACACTAGAAGGATTTCCACTCATCACTGTGAACACTAAGGTATCACTCTGAGTGTTCTGGCAAGATCACTAAGATATTGCGTACAGGCCTGGAACATGTTTAAATTCATTTAAGAATTAAACCACTGTTGCTTTCCAATTATCACAAGTTTGATTCATAAAGAATCGCACAAGTCACCTACAATGATCTTTTTGATATTCGCTCAAGAAGGATTTCCATCTTCATTCTAAATACTTTCGTATTACTCGGATGTTCAGGCAAGATCATGAAGATTTTGCGTAGGACTCTTAAAATCTTTCTTACTTTTCACAGTGTGTGAAGAAGCAAGGAAATATGGAAGTGTGTCCTAATGAGATATTTGATGATCTCAAATGGCTCTAGACTCAATCGTGCATTTTGGATTTTTAGTGAACGGAGGCTGGAGAGGAGTGCCACCATTTCAATACCAATTTATTCGGAGTGAATAAATCAATAGATAATGCGTTGTATCCGTGTGATTAAAACAAATATATTTTAAGAGATATCTGAGTTAGCTGGGATAGGTTGTGCCTTGCATCACTGGGTCCATGATGTCTGTCTTCAATATCAAGAATCATTAAACAATGATTTTAATAGCATATGTGTTGACCAGGTTTCTGCCTAAAGTTGTAAGGAGGGCTTCTTTCTTTACACCCTTTATCTTTACAATTCTTTTTCATTCTTCAACCCCTTCAATGCTTACCAATACGTCATAACTAGCACCTTGTTGTGATTGTTCCAGTGCTAACTTAAGTACTTGGTCGGCATTCAGCTACGTTCACAATCTTTCTCCATCTTTCCTTAGGACTACTATTTCTAGCTATGGAATGTCCTTGGGAAGATTCCTCCGGTTCTAGAGGAATCATTGGACTTTAACCTATCCTACCATCCTTATGTCACCACAATCTTCACCGTCGTGAATAGAGATGTTTTGGGTAAGTGTATGTCACCATGAAATCCATTTTGAAGTGTAAATCCATTTTGCTCCCCCTTAACATATGCCACGATATCCGAAAATATTTCGCATATTATGCTATCACGTTAAGTCAAACCATTTATGATTAATCATTACCCATATTAAATCACATTTTCTCCCCCATATTAAAAATATTAACCCAATCGATGTTTTTAATATCAATTGATTTAATAGCATTTTAAGAAAATTTGGGAGGAAAAATGCAAAGCCAATTATCTTCATGAATTACACAAGCTCCCCCTCAAATTAATGAGGGTGTACTTGAAACGTAAATTAAATACCTTTTAAACACAAGTGTAAGGTATTTATCACGTACAAAGATCATATATGATAATGTATTCACAAGATTAGCAATTTACGAGGTTGGACCTGAATGATGAAGAACATCAAATGAAAGATTCACATGGTTCTTGTTCACGAATGTTGGTCGCCTCATCACGTCTGAAGTTATCTCTTGACTCCATGTGTATGATTGATATCGTTGTCTTGACACCAATATGTGAACTTGGCACTCTCGGCATCAAGGATTCTGAATGCTGGACAATTTCTCCCCCTCAATTGTTGACCCGTGTTCTATTGAAAGAGCTGTAGTCACCGTTTGAGTAGTCGCATCATCGAGTATGTAGATATCAATTGTAAGTTGCTACGATTGGTGGAGATGATAACTTCATAAAAACAAGATTTCTCTTGTTTTAACAAATAAATGCACTGACACGTACATAAATTTGTGTTAGATTGTGTTATTACGTAAACACAATCCCTTACATGGTTATAAAGTAAACCATGCCCGAGAAAATTAATTCCCGTTGTTGAGTCAAAGCTTTCCGATGAAATGCTTGACTTGAATAAGAAAATCGGGTTACTATCTGAAAGAATAGCAAACCATTTTGAGCATGTTTTAAAACATTTGAACTTCTGCTCGAACTTTATTTACAACTCCGTGTCATTATTGAATGACATTTCTAGTATCGTAAATATTATCGATTCCAGAAGACATGCTCTTTTTATCAAAACATTTTTGAACACACAATTTTGAAAGATTTAGAAAAACCTTTTTGAGAAATTCTCGAAAAAATTGTGTTCAACGTTTTGAAAACCAATTACTTGAGCTTAAGATGTTGAATATCTTGCAAAACGAGCTCAAGTCCGAGAAGTGGTAAACTTCCCGTTGTCAAGGATAAGTTTATCATCGGCGATAAACTTTCCTTTTAACTGAAGAACGAGTCCTAAGTTGACATTTACTTAGAAGTCGTTTTCATGAGCTTGAAAAACTTTGAATGTTTTAACGTAAAGCTCATGACCGAGAAAGATTAATTTCCCGTTACGAGGAAAAGTTATCATTAAAGATAAGCTTTCCTAAAATTAAATCCGAGTTACAGTCTGATATTTAACTGTAAGTCATTGTGCATGAGCTTAAAAACTTCGAATGTTTTTAATATTAGCTCATGCCTGAGAAAAAATTATTTCTCGTTGTAAGGATAAGTTTATCATCGGCGATAAACTTTCCTTTCTTTGAAGATCGAGTTACAGACTGTAATGTGACTGTAAGTCCTTTTACACGAGCTTAACCGTGAATCCCCTTAGACACTTGTTTCTCCGATATCTGCTTCTTTAGTAGCCAAACTCTAAGAGTGTCCTTAGTTGAACGGTATACAACGATTGGACCGCTTCGTTCTTTTGGAACATCAACTTTGGTACCTGCATTCTCATTAGGAATTTGCATGCTTTGACATGGGTTAGCGATATCAATTTTAGAAGCACGTTGGGGTTCACAGTTAGCTTTACTTGTGTCAGAGGCGATCTGAGTAGATGATGCACTTGTCTTAGCTGGCAAACGTTTCCTTTTATAGAAAACCTTAAGTTCAGGTTTAAGTGATGTATCATCCTTTTCAATTTCCTCCCTAGCAGTCTTAGTAGAATCAGAGACTATCCTAGTTAAAGGGCACTCGTTTCCTACAAGAGTGAAAGTTCTACCAGTGTGGCGCCACATTTTACCCATGGGTTTCATTTTAGCTACCCATTGGGATTTAAGTCTAGCACAGGAGTTCACCTCATTAAGTAATTTCTTGACACAAGAATCATGATTGGCTTTAAAGACACATTTCCTGCATGTCTTACAAGTAGCGTATTTAATGTCCGAGTAAGATCTAGAATTCCTAGATGATTGATTGATGCTCCTAGGATAAGATATGCTACGGTTAGCAGTGTTGGGTAATCTAGAAGGCATCTGACTAGGTTTAAAATTCCTATCTCTTACTTATGTCTGTTGAATAGCTTCCCTTAGACCAAATTTATGGCGAACATCATTTGAACTAGTTCGAGACGTGTTCTTTAGACTATGTCTAGGGAGGCTAGATGCAATCATGTGATTAGGTCTTGCAAAAGCTGTTTTAGTCACATTGGGCCTAGATAGTGGAGTGACTGGTCTAGAAAGATGAACCATATCAACTTGAGAGGCAAATCGCTGTCTCGAGGATTTTGGTCGCTCAGATCTAAAGGCAGTCGGTTGTCTAACATACTGAATTTGAGGCGGTTTCCCCAAGATTGATGGTTTTCCAAGCTTAGTATCCACACTAGATCCTTTAGTTTTTCTCAATTCGTTTTTCAACACAGCTATAGCAAAGACCTTTTCCTGTACTTGAGCCTTTAAAGTCTCATTCTCTTTAAGCAATTCATCTTGGGATGCCAACTTAGATTCAAGCGACTTAATTTGTCTCACAAAATTATCTTTTTCAGCTTTAGAATCTTGAATTTTTGATTTAATTTTCTTTCAATAACAACGTTTGAATTTTCAAGTTTTTGAAAATACTTTTCAAACTTATCTGTTTTCTTCGAAAATTCAATTTTGGCATCCTCAAGAGCTTTAGATTGCTGAGCTAAAATCAATTCAAGCTCTTTAATCTTGGAATCAGAATTGGTTAGAGAAGCAGTCATAACGCATTTATCATGATGAACTATAGCATTCTAAACAATTTCTCCCCTATTTTGACTCACATCGGATGAATCTGAAATGGTAAAGCTATCACCCTTTATCATCCCATGTTTGTCATAATTAGGTTCGGGATGAGCAACATGCGGTAGTTCATCGGCATAGACATCATATACCACATTCCTTTGTACCGTATTTGTAGACTCTTCGTCAGATACGGGTATGGTGTCATCAATCCCTGACATGCTGCTTGTATCATGCTTTCCTCCCGAATCCTTGCTCTTGCAATCTTTAGGCTCCAAGTTGTCAACCGTATGATCATTCTCCTCTTGCATCTGCATCGTAGATTCTTACACTCCATTATCATACTCTTGCTGAATTCGAGATCTTTCATAAATCGAAGACGAGACCGATGTCATTAATTTCAACAATGTACCACGGAACTCTTTAATTTCCGTTTGTGTGTACTGAAGAAATGATTGACATATCCCTGAATTGTCAGACTTAAGAATGTTGAATTTGAAGAAGTGCGTAAGTTGTGTCACTAGAGCTTGATATGTAGATGCTGATGCAGAGTGATTAAAGTCTTCTTTGTGAAGTTGCTCAGCTAGTTGGTTCAAGTTGAGGAATATTGAATCGATGAATATATAACGATCTTGACCGAAGAGTGTCAGAAATTCGCTTCCTCCTTGAAACCAAGAAATGGTCACTAGATGAGACTGGAGTAGTCGAAAGAACGTTATACCACTTTCTCTAGCTGTGTTTTGCATGAGATGCAAGTCTCCCTCTTGAGATGTCGATTTCAACGAATCCATTGAAAATCAATGATAAATGAAGTTAAGGATTACTTATCGATCGAACAATGAAAGAAAGTAATTGTGTTTGTTGTTGTGTTTAGAAGTTGAGAAATAATGTTAAAATCCCATAATAATTGTTCTCGATAAATACGTTTTTGAAAAATCTTGAAATACTTGTCGCTGTATCAGAATCCCCAAATTTAATCCGTCGGAATACCCATCGGAATAACCATCAAAATGTCCTATCGGAAAGTCTGTCGGAATGTGGGTTGGAATACCTGTCGGAATATTAATGTTTAAACCATCGGACTACTCATCACAATACCCATCGCAATATTTCCCATCGGAATACTCATCGCAATATTAGATCGCAATGCCAATCGCAATGTTGCCTATCGCAATGTTTGATCGAAATATGGACAGAGTAACTTCGCAATATCTCTTAATTCCGTCGCAATCCACGATCGCAATGAACGATCGCATTCCTAGATCGGAATAAGGGGTATCGGAATACACTATCTGAATATTCGTCGCAATGTAGAAACCCTAGGCTTTTGCGATCGCAATATTCAGATCGGAATATAAAACCCTTCCAACTTTGCGATGGAGTACTTTTCCACTTTTCTCGGATAGTACACAACCAGTTCGGAATATCAAGCCAAGAAACGAATCAAACACCCAAAAATTTTGTGTTTTTAACCAAAATACCAATACCAAATCACAATAATAAGTAACTAGATGAAGTATATCAAGATTAAACCATAAAAACACAAAAAAAAAAATTGTACTTGTGAATTCGGATCAAAATAGGCGAGATAGTCAAGAACACAAACACAAAAACCAAACAATCATCCCATGGCTCTTGATACCAATTGTTAGTTTATCGTAATCCTTGGATTATCTAACTATGGAGATGATTATTAGAGAGAGAGATAGATGAAGATGTAGAGAGAGAAACTAGAGAGAGGTTGGAGAGAAAAATGAAAGATTAGATTAAGTGTGTGAAAAGTGAATGACCAACCCCTCCTAACATGCTAGGAGGGGGTTTATATAGCCCACCCTACATGTGGGCTATATGGACTATATTGGATCACGAGCCCAATATCATTGGAGTGACCGATCCTTTCTAAATACGTAAAAACGTATTTCCAACACAGTTATTTATTAAACCTGAGGAAGATGATGATGTGGCTTATGATGACTACGTGGGAGATGCAGTTTATGATGCAGAACCTGAGTATGAGGAGGAGTATGTGTCTGGAGATGTAAGGGTGAATTTGGTGGTAAGGCGCTCCTGATTAACACCTAAAGCTGATGGTGATGATTGGCTCAAGCACAACATCTTTCAGTCAACTTGTACCATTATGGGTAAGGTTTGCACTTTTGTATGCGATTCAGGTAGTTGTGATAATTTGATAGCTGAAGGAGCAGTCCAGAAATTAGGGTTGAAAACTGAAGATCGTCCCAAACCTTATAAATTACAGTGGCTTAAAAAGGGTGGGGAGATAACAGTTTCCAAGCGTGGCCAAGTTCCGTTTTCTGTAGGAACAACTTATAAGGATAATCTTTGGTGTGATGTGATACCTATGGATTCTTTTCACTTGTTGTTGGGTAGATCTTGGGAGTATGACCGTGATGTAACTCACCATGGGAGAACTAATACTTATAGTTTCCTGTTTGGGGGTGTGAAGATTACTTTGATGCCAAATAAACCTAAGGAAGTAGTTAATAAACCCACTGGTACTTTACTAACTCTTTCGTAGTTCGAAGACGAGCTGGAGGTGGGAGGTGATGTTTTTGTATTAATAGGGAAGGAGGTTTCTGAAGACGTTGAAGTTCCTGAAGCGATGATCCCTTTACTTGAGGAATTATCTGATGTTTTCCCTGATGAATTACCTGATGGTTTGCCACAATTGCATGACATACAACATCATATTGATCTAGAGCCTGGGTCATAGTTGCCTAACAGGCCACATTATAGGATGAGCCTGGGAGAACATGAGGAGTTGCGCAAGCAGGTTGAGGAGCTGGTTTCCAAGGGTCATGTTAGTGAGAGTATGATCCCGTGTGTTGTTCTTGCCCTATTGACTCCAAAGAAGGATGGTACATGGCGTATGTGTGTTGATAGTCGAGCCATCAACAAGATTACTGTGAGGTACAGGTTTCCTATTCCTCGCCTTGATGATTTGCTTGACCAGATTAGTGGTGCTACCATTTTCACGAAGCTGGATTTGAAGAGTGGGTATTACCAGATTCGTCTTAGACCTGGTGACGAGTGGAAGACCGCTTTCAAGACCCGTGAAGGGTTGTATGAGTAGTTGGTCATGCCTTTTGGTTTATCGAACGCACCAAGAACATTTATGCATGTGATGAATCAACTGCTCAGGCCTTTTATTGGCAAGTTTGTGGTTGTTTATTTTGATGACATTCTTATTTATAGTGCTTCTTATAATGAGCATGTCAATCCTGTGAGGCAGGTCTAGACCTTGCTTCGGAGGACAATTTTTATGCAGCCACGAAGAAGTGTGTGTTCATGACCCCTAAAGTTTTGTTTTTAGGGTATGTTGTTTCTGGTGATGGCATACAGGTGGATGAATCTAAGGTAGCAGCTGTTCAGGAGTGGCCAACTCCAACTACCATTACTGAAGTTCGGAGTTTCCATGGTCTTGCTTCTTTCTATAGGCGGTTTATCCATACTTTTAGTTCCATTATGGCCCCTTTGACAGACTGTATGAAGGGTAAGTCATTCGTGTGGACGGAGGAAGTAGAGATGGCTTTTCAGGTGGTCAAGGAAAAGCTTACTACAGCGCCAATCCTGGTATTGCCTGACTTTTCTAAAGTTTTTGAGTTTCATACTGATGCTTCTAAGGTTGCAATTGGTGGAGTTTTTAGTCAGGGTGGGCGGCCTGTTGCATATTTTAGCGAGAAGTTGACAGGGCCGAAGTCGAGATACTCTACTTATGACTTGGAGTTTTATGCAGTGGTCCAAGATGTGAAGCATTGGCGCCATTATTTGTTTCATAAGGAGTTTGTTTTGTTCACTGACCATGATTCCTTAAGGCATATTCGTACTCAATATAAGGTTCACATAAGCATGGGCGTTGGTTGGCTTTTCTTGAGAAATTTACTTTTGTGGTGAAACACAAAACGCGTGCTTCCAATCGTGTTGTTGATGCCTTAAGCAGGAGAAGTAGTTTACTTGTAACCATGTAGGTTGATGTTCCAGGACTGGATGTCTTCGTGACATGGTGACTGTGGATCCATACTTTTCAGTTGTTATGTAGGATTTGCAATCCGGAGAGAAAACAGATTTTTTTATGCATGATGGGTTCCTATTCAAAGGGAATAAACTTTGTATTCCTGATTCATGTCTTCGCTTGCAAATTATTAAGGAGTTGCATGGTGAAGGACTTGTTGGTCGTGACCGCACTTTACAGTTGGTTCAAGCTTCTTATTTTTGGCCTACGATGAGGAAGGAAGTGGATCGTTACGTCAAGAGGTGTCGTATTTGTCAAGTTTCAAAGGGGACGACTACTAATGCAGGACTTTATATGCCTTTGCCAGTTCCTTTGCAGCCCTCGGTCGATATTAGCATGGATTTTGTGTTGGGGCTACCTCGTACTCAAAGGGGTAATGATTCAATATTTGTTGTTGTTGATCGTTTTTCTAAGATGGTTTATTTTATTCCTTGCAAGAAGACAACAGATGCAGTTAATGTAGCCCAACTTTTCTTTAGGGATGTGTACCGTTTACATGGTTTACCTTCCTCCATTGTTTCTGATCAGGACACCAGGTTTTTGAGTCATTTTTGGCGTTGTTTGTGGAAGATGGTGAATACTCAACTCAATTTTAGTAGTGCTTATCATCCTCAAACTGATGGGCAAACCGAAGTTGTTAACAGGTCCCTTGGTAACCTGTTAAGGTGTTTGGTGGGTGATCATGTGAAGGCATGGGATCAGAAGTTGTATCAAGCTGAGTTTGCTCATAATCATGTTGTTAATCGGAGCACTGGGTTTAGTCCTTTCCAGGTGGTTTATTCTGCTCAGCCACGTGGTCCTCTTGATCTTATGACTCCTCAGATTTCTAGGTCTGTTCCGAAGAAAGTGCAGGATTTTGTTGAGGGGTTGCATGATGTTCATAAATCTGTTTGTGACAACTTGGTTCGCGCTAATTCGAAGTACAAGCAGGATGCAGATCAAAAGAGGAGACATGTTGACTTTGAAGTAGGAGACTTTGTGTGGGCTGTTTTGACTAAGGATCGTTTTCCAGTTGGTGAATATAATAAATTGTCTGCTAAGAAGATTGGTCCAGTGAAAATTGTGGATAAGATAAACTCAAATGCTTATCGTTTGAAGTTGCCAAGTCATATTCGTTGTTCTGACGTTTTTAATGTGAAGCACTTGTTGCCTTACCATGGTGATTCTTTAGATGATGATACAGTTGGGAATTCGAGGGCGAATTTTTCTTATCCAGGGGGGAACGATGGAGGCCCAAGTATTGAAGAACGGCTAACTTGTTTCTGGAGGCCCGAGACCGCGTGACGAAGAGGGGTTTAGTAAAACGGGCATAACTTTTGCATCCCAAGTCCGTTTTCAGCCTGTGACCTGTCAAAACGTGCGAAAAAAGGAGGCCGACGACGCTGTAACCACCTTTTAGCTGGTTGCGGATTTTACAAGGCCCAAAAAGCATTTTTACTATCAGTTTTTTGCCTTTTATGTTTTTTTCACTTTCAGTTGGACTTTGTCATTGGGCTACGGTCCAGCCCGTTGGATTTTTAGGGTTTTTCTTTGTTTGCAGTCATTATTTAATGAATCTGTTGTAACCCTAGCAAGACATTTATCAGTTTAATAAAAGTTAAACCACTAGCCGTTGTGTTGCCGTGTTTTACCCTAATTTTTGGGCATTCTTCAGAATCAACGATTATTAGCGATTTGTTTCTTACATTCTTGTTGAATCAACAGATCCAATTACTGTTGGGAATAAAATATGGGTCAGTTCACTAGACGCTGATAAGAAGAATGTCAACGCTGATAAGAAGACATTGGACGCTGACAGCCAAGCGTTGACAATGAAGAAGTCAACGCTGACAGCCTTGAAGATTGACACTGATGGAATATCTTTTGTTTATTTTGTTTCTTTATTTATGTATGGTAAAGATAAGCACAACATTGTATTTTCTATCATTATCTTTACCTAGAATAGTTGATTCATAGCTTATTGTACAAGACTTCTTGTTCTATAAAAGAAGGTCTTTTAGGTTAAAGTCATATATCAGTTTTCATAAGTATTCGCAAGTTAAACCTTTCATTGTAATCAACAAGATTATTCTAATACAAGTGAAAGTTTGTTTAACATCTTTGTGTTTTAGATCAAGTGTTAATTCCGCATAACACTTTGTTACTTTACTCATAAGCAAAGGTTTCTCTACGTGTAGTACTTGATCTAATCTCGTATACACAAAGCTTAATCGATCTAAGTTTGGGATCAACAAGTGGTATCAGAGCTTGTTGAGAAACTTTTGATCTTTAAGTAACGCAAGAACCCTAAAACACCAAAAACCCTAAAAACCCTAAAATTCTCAAAACCCTAAAAACACCATGTCTGGCACAGATCAAGCTGCTGCTTTGCTACAAAACAACTCCTCAAATCCTAGTATCAAAATTCCCATGTTTGATGCCAGGAACTTTGAGCTTTGGAAGTCTAACTTTGAGCAGTATATATCTATTTATGACTACACTCTTTGGGAGATTGTCGAATATGGGAACACATTCGACAAAGCAGCAAAGATTACTGCTACAATTGCCACAAGGACAGCTGTTCCTAATTGTCCTGAAGCTGATAAGCAGGAAAAGCCTGGAGATGGGAGAGCTGTAGCTGTTGAAGATATAGCTAAGAAGAGGGTGGACATGAAAATCTTGAACATCATGAAACACGCCCTAGGTCATGAGAATCAGCACAAATACAAACGCTTTGAGTCTGCAAAAGAGCTTTGGGAAGCTCTTGAAGTAGCATATGGTGGCAATGCTGATACAAAAGAAGAAAAGAAGAAGCAACTCTTGCATGAGTATGCTGTCTTTAAAGCTCAACCTAATGAGAATCTCAGCAGTGTGAGAAGTAGACTTCTTGACATCACAAGTCAACTTTCCTTCATGGGAACACAGATTGATGACCCTGAACTGAATGCTACTTTTCTCAAAAGCCTTGGTGATGTATGGAAGATTGAGACAAGATCCATTCTTGTCAATAACACCCACAAGACCTCAAGGTTTGATGACATCTTCAACAAACTAAGACTGTTGGAGAATGAATGGCAATTGGATAGTGATAATAAATCTTCCAGCAGCAACATGGCCTTCTTCTCACAAAGTGAAGGCCAATTTGATTCCATGAACTTCTATGGACATTCAGCCCCTGGATCTCATTGTGTCAACGCTGGATCTCAGCCTGTCAGCGCTGGATCATATCCTGTCAACGCTTTGTACTCAAGCGCTGACACACACAATCATGGCGCTGATAGAATTAAACCTGCTGGTTTTGATCTAGATACTGTGTGTGCATTCATTGCTTCTTTGCCAAGTGATTCAAGGATTACATATGAAGATCTTGAGCAGATAAGTGATGAACAATTGGAAGAGATGGACATCAAGTGGACTATGGCTCTTGTAAGTTTAAGAGCAAACAGGTTCAATAAAAGGTTCAAGAAGAAGATGACCTTTAATGCTAAGGATGTTGCTGGATTTGACAAGTCCAAGGTTGAGTGCTACAACTGTCATAGGATGGGGCACTTTATGAGGGAATGTAGATCTCCAAGAAGATCTGATGCTGGGAAGCCTTCAAGCCAAATGATTAAGAGCCCAGATCCCAAGGCCATGGTTGCTGTTCAACAAATTGATGGTGTTGGAGAATGGGATTGGAGCTGGATGGCTAAGAATGAGGAAGAGGACAGAGCTTTGGTTGCTGAAGTTAAAGAAGAGCACGTTGAATATGCTCTCATGGCACACTCCTCCTCTTCATCAGATAATGAGGTATATGATGATGCTTTCTGTTCTAAGGGTTGTCGTTTAAATACTGAAAAATTAAAACAAGAGATAGTTAAATTATTAGATGAGGCAAGTACTGAAAGATGCAAAGTATCTAATTATCAAATTGCTCTTACCCAAACAGAAAAGACAGTAGCTGAGTATAAGAAAATGGAGTTTGATTTAAAGGATCAAATAAATATCTTAAAACATGAGTTACATCAGAGTAAGGATGTTCAAGATATAGTAAATAGGGTTAATCTTGATTTGATAGCTCAGTTAGAGGAGGCTAACAAAAATAAAGATAATGTGAGTCTTAAAATCCAGAGATTTGATAAGGCCACACAATCCCTAGGAGAGTGTGTTAGTAAACAAAGAGACTCTAAGGATATGAGTGGGATTGGGATGAATAATTATACTGTTGTTCCACCACCAGCTGGGGATTTCTATGGTGTCCAATCAAAGGACTTATCTTGGACTGGCTTGCCAGAATGCCAAGAGGAGGAATTCATTCCTCCACCTAGAGTGATTTCCCCAGTTGAGGAATACAAGCAAAAACTGACTGACCTAGATGAGTGGAAGAAAGCTAACCACACCTTATTTGTTAAGGGAGGGTTGTTGTGTGAAAGTCCAAATGAGCCCACACCAAACATGATACCAATTGTGGAGTCCTATGATCCTAAACCTATTAAGATCACACACCCTACCACTGGCAAAGCTGTTGACCTTGGCCCACAATATGTTAGAAAACCTAGTGTTAAGTATGCAGAGATGTATAGGAATACTAGGTCACCAAAAAGCCAAGTTAGTGATCATGGAACAGGCTTCTTTGCTTCTAGACCTAAGACTATGTCTAGAAAAGCTTGTTACACATGTGGTAGCTTCTCACATTTGGCTTACAGATGTGTCAACGCTTCCAATGTCAACGCTGATAGGAACCATTTCAGCGCTGACAAAAGTCAACATAGGTCAAACACTGTCAGTTCCAATACCTTTGTGAACAAAAGTTCACAAGTTGTTAGACCAGCCCCATTCTTTTCTAGAGGGTCTAACACACAAGGCCTAAGACCTTTTCAAAAGTCAAACACTTGGTCAAATAGGCAATGGGTTCCTGTAGCAAACCCTAGGTTCAACGCTGATAAGAGCAATCGGGGCGCTGACACGAAAAATTTCAGCGCTGACAGACACACTGCTAAACCTAGGTATTTGCAACCACAGGGAAATAGGTCTAAAGCTTCTACTAGCTTAACATGGAGACCAAAACAAGACCAAAACCCTAATTCTACTGGTATTTCTATGACATGCAACAGGTTTCATTATATTTCAAAGGCATTGTCAACACCAATTGGGGTTAACTGGGAATTTCATTCAAACAGGGATGAAAATGGGGTTGTTATGAGAACCAAGTCTGTTCTTGTTGAACAACCAAATGAATCCAAGTCTTCTAAGGCTTGGGTTCCCAAAGAAAACTAATGTGTTTTCTTTATGTGCAGGGCATTCAGAAGAAGATCAATGATTATGGATACTGGGATAGTGGATGCTCAAGGCACATGACAGGAAAGGAAGACTATCTGACCAATTTCTCTCCTATTCAAGATGGTGATAAGGTATATTTTGGAGGGGGCTACGGCACCATCACTGGAAAAGGAACCCTTGTCACCAACAATCTACGGTTTGAGAATGTCTTCTTGGTAAAAGAACTGGATTATAATTTGTTTAGTGTATCACAAGTATGTGATAACAAAAATAAGGTTCTTTTCACAGATACTGAGTGCTTGGTGTTATGCAAAGATTATAAGCTTCCAGAGGAAAAATACATAGATTTTAGAACACCAAGGCATAAAGACATATATAATGTGAATCTTAATGGTATTAAGATAAATAATAAAATGTCATGTCTGTATGCTAAAGCCTCAGTAGATGAAAGTAATCTTTGGCACAGGAGATTAGGGCACATAAACTTTAAGAATATCAATAGACTTGTGAGGCTTGGTTTAGTTGATGGTTTGCCTGAAAAGGCTTTCCACAATGACCACTCTTGTGTTGCATGTCTTAAGGGCAAGCAGCACAAGGTCTCATTCAGGTCTAAACAGGTGCACTCTAGTTCTAAACCACTTCACTTATTGCATATGGACCTCTTTGGTCCAACTAATATAGAAAGTCTGAAGGGTAAATCATATTGTTTTGTTGTCACTGATGATTATTCCAGGTTTACATGGACTTTCTTTTTAGCAAAGAAAAGTGAAACTGCCCAAAGTCTGATTAATTTCATTACCCAAATTGAAAAGAAGAATGGTAATGAGGTCAAGATTATTAGAAGTGACAATGGGGGTGAGTTTAGAAATCAGTTATTAGATGATTTTTGTGCCAAGAAAGGGATTACTAGGCAGTTTAGCATAGCTAGAACCCCACAGCAAAATGGGGTTGCTGAAAGGAAGAATAGGACCCTTATTGAAGCAGCCAGAACCATGTTGGCTGATGCCCACTTTCCTATAGCCTTTTGGGCTGAAGCTGTTAACACAGCCTGTTATGTTCAAAATAGGGCATTGGTCAACAAAATACATAATAAAACACCTTATGAATTACTTTGGGGAAGGAAGCCAAATATTGGCTTTCTCAAGCCTTTTGGTTGTCATGTAGTTGTTTTAGAAACTAGTGAGGCCCTAGGTAAATTTGATTCAAAAGGTGATGAAGGCTACTTCATGGGTTATTCAGTGCAGAGCAAAGGATATAGGGTTTACATTAAAAAGGAAAAACGTATACTTGAAAAGGTACATGTTAGGTTTTTAGAAAGTAAACCTAGTGATCCTGAAAATGGTCCAAATTGGTTGTTTGACTTAGAACCTTTATCTAGAGCTTTAAATTATATGCCTGTTACTGATCCAGACATTGTAAAGGTAACTTCAAGTGTTTTGGAAAAGAGAATTGGTAATGTTTCAGGTATACAGGTTGCTAAGGAGGATGGACCACCAGCAGTTACATCATCTCCCACACAAGAATATGTTACACTTCCTATATGGACAGATGAGTATTATGCTGCTGCTGCTGCTGCTAGAAAGGATAATGGTGGTTTTCAAATACCACCAAATACAAACGTGCATACTTCTTCAGGCGCTGACAAAGGGAAATCAAGCGCTGACAAGAGCAATTCAGACGCTGATGGATCAGACGCTGACACAAGCAGTTCAAGCGTTGTTAGCCCTAACGCTGACAAACAAGGATCAGACTTTGACAACACCTTTGCACATCTTTTCTCTTCACATTTTGAACAAGGTGGACCTTCTAATGTCCATGAAGAGATTCATGTTGATCAAACAGAGTCAGATGAAGAAGATATTGGCAACATGGAGCGTGAAATTGAGGACACCAAACTTCTTGAAGGAGGAGTTCTCACTTCCACAGCAAAGGATCACCCCACATCTCAGATCATTGGTGATGTTATGGCTCCAGTTCAGACAAGAAGATCCCATCAAGGTCTTGGTGGATTTATTGCCAATATACACAAGAAGGTTGATACCCCTCTTGTACAAGCATGTTTGTTTGCCTGTTTTCTGTCACAGGAAGAACCCAAGAAAATTTTTGATGCTCTCAAAGAACCTAGCTGGGTGGAAGCAATGCAGGATGAGCTTCATCAATTTGCTATACAAGATGTTTGGGAGCTGGTTGATTGTCCTAGATATGTAAGACCAATTGGGACAAGATGGGTTCTAAGGAATAAGAAAGATGAAAGAGGCATTGTGGTCAGAAACAAGGCACGTTTGGTAGCTCAGGGTTATACACAAGAGGAAGGAATTGATTATGAAGAAGTTTTTGCACCAGTTGCAAGAATTGAAGCTATAAGAATTTTTCTAGCTTATGCCTCTTGTATGAACTTCACTGTTTATCAAATGGATGTGAAGAGTGCTTTCCTCTATGGGACAATTGTTGAGGAAGTATATGTCATGCAACCTCCTGGTTTTGAAGAACCTGAGAATCCAGACAAGGTTTATAGAGTGAAGAAAGCTATGTATGGACTTCATCAAGCCCCAAGAGCATGGTATGGTACATTGTCCACCTACTTGGTGGAAAATGGTTTCAAAAGGGGCACCATAGATCAGACACTATTTACAAAGAAGAAAGGAAAACATGTGTTGCTTGTGCAGGTCTATGTTGATGACATCATTTTTGGGTCTACTGATCCAAAAATGAGTGAGGATTTTTCCAAGCTCATGACAGATAAATTCAAGATGAGTGCAATGGGTGAGATGAACTTCTTTCTAGGTTTACAAGTTCAGCAGAAAGAAGATGGTATTTTCATCTCACAAGATAAGTATGTGGCTGAAATCTTGAAGAAATATGGTTTTTCTCCACATGAAAAGGAGGCTTCCACTCCTATGGATAGGCAAAACCCTTGGGGAAAAATTGGAGCTGGAAAGGATGTGGATGTTAGGCATTATAGATCAATGATTGGATCATTGATGTATCTTACAGCCTCAAGACCTGACATCATGTTTGTTGTGTGTGCATGTGCACGTCATCAAGTGACTCCCAAAGAATGTCACCTTTTTGCTGTGAAGAGAATTTTTAGGTACCTAAGATGCTATCCAGATCTTGGCTTGTGGTACCCAAAAGATTCTCCATTGGACCTTATTGCATATTCAGACAGTGACTATGGTGGTGACAAGTTTGATAGGAAATCCACAACTGGTGGATGTCAATTTCTTGGGAGCAGATTAATATCTTGGCAATGCAAGAAACAAACAGTGGTGGCAAACTCTACAACTGAAGCAGAATATGTTGCAGCAGCTGCTTGTTGTGGACAAGTCTTATGGATTCAGAACCAGCTGTTGGATTATGGGTATAATTTTATGCATACCAAGATTTTTGTAGACAATAACAGTACTTTATGCATTATTAAAAATCCTGTACATCATTCTAAAACCAAACACATAGAAATCAGACATCATTTTATAAGAGATTGCTTTGAGAAAGGTTTAATACAACCAGATAGGGTAGACACAGAAGATAATGTGGCTGATTTATTAACTAAACCTTTTGATGCTGGAAGATTTCAATATTTGGTAACAAATATTGGAATGGTTAATCTCACTTAATATGTGTTTTGGAACCTTTTTGTAAAAGTATGTACAGGATAATGCATTGTTATTGGTCTTTGTGATGCTTTAGATTTTCCACATTATTTTTCTAACACTGACAAAGGTAAATGTAACGCTGTCAAGTGTTATTTTGCCGTTGTTAGAGATATTATTGTCTAACGCTGACAAGAGTTTCTTCAACGCTGATAAGTGTTGTCGGGACGCTGTCAGCAACAAATGTTAGGTTTGTGGTTTTCATCTAAATGTGCAGGTAGGTGGTAGCTTTATGCCATTGGATACAGAGTTGCTTATGGATCTTTGAAGAGCTATTTGGACATGTTTTGTTTATGGATGATGGTTGGAATATTTATATTCCTATCTTGACATAAATTTTTAATGTTCATGTATATTTTGAGAACTCGTGTATCATAGTTTAAGGGGAGGTTTAAGGAACCTTTAGGACTCTTGGGTATTCTTATAATACTCTTATCACAATTCTAGATTGTGTCCACAGGTGAGTATGGGTTAGTTTTACTAAACCATGAGGCACTGTAGCATGCAAAGTTGATAAACTATGCATGCTGCCAAGACATTTTTGGCCTAGAATTGGTTGTGGTCTGATGGGAGACTTGGGAATACTTTGGTTATGGGTTTACCAGGGAGTTACAAAGAATTTTATGAAATAACTTTGTTGGTAACTATTTTGGTTAGCAAGGGACACTAGAGGTCATTTGTGTCTATCTTGCTTAAGCAAGTGTGCATAAATGGACAGTGCTTGCCGCCCAGTAATTATTATCAACTTGTAAGATATTTCCCTTAGGATAAATTACTTTGTTAAGGTCTTTTTCTTTTTAAATATTTTTATTTTTATTTTTTAGACGCTGACAAGTTTTTCTCCAAACGCTGTTACGTCCAATCGTGACGCTGACAAGGCTTTAGGCAAACGCTGACAAGAAAATATAGCCGTTGGGCGCTGATGGGCTATTTTTGACCGTTGACACCTAGTGGGCCCTACCCAGTTGTTATTTTTGACTAATCTTTGGCCGTAATTTTAGGGAGAAGTTACTTTTAATTAATGCATGAGATAAGTTATATTTGATTCAAGATTTTCATCATTGCTCTTTGAATATAACCGCCTCATTTTTGACCAATCAAAATCATGTATCTCTCCTATAAATTTGGCTAATCTTTTTATTCTGGGTATTCATATTTTCTTGTCTAACACTTTTTCTCCTAGATTTTTCCCATATCACATAACCTAAACAGCTTTCAATCATGGCACCCAAATTCAACTCAAAGAATTTAACATTGGAGTTCAAGAGCCAACACAATATGGTAGCTTACTTGACTGCTGATGCTTTGTTTCCTCAGTATTCACAGATGGTGGCATTTTTAAATGCATCTTCATTGAGGTATGCACTTTCTCATACACCATTAGTCCCTGTCGCACACATTAGACAGTTTTGGAACAATGTAAGTTCCACAACAACTAATGGAGTGACCACATTAACATCTACTGTTCATGGAAGAACATGGGTGGTCACTGAAGCCTTGGTTCGCCAAGCTTTGCGTCTTGATGACGCTGATGGTGTGACTACTCTTGCCATAGCAACAATAGAACAGGGTCTTAGGGAATTGGGTTATCCTATTCCTGCTGATGTCACTTTAAATAAATATCATAAGCAGGAATTTCCCTCTGACTGGAAATATTTGATACATGTCCTTTTACAATGCTTAAGTCCAAAATGTACTTCTTTTAATGAAATAAACAGGTCAATAGCAAGTGCTTTGGTTTGTATAACACGTGGGCTTAAGTATAATTTTTCAAAAATGATTTTTGAAGGGATGTGTAAAAACAAGGGAAGTAAAATGACTTTGGCTTACCCTAGATTTTTGCAAATGGTCTTTGATTTACAAGAATATTGTTCTAGGAATCATGACACTTTTTATGAGATCCCTAAACAACAGAAAACCATTTTTGCTAAAATGAGCTCCACCAATGAATCCATCCCTCTTACCCAACCAATGCTTGATATAATTCAAGCTGCACAACCACAACCACAACCACAACCACAACCAGACCCTGAACCCCAACTTGAGCCTATTCATGAACCATCACCTTCACCAGAAAACATGGACATTGACCAACCCAGCGCTGACACTCACGATATGGGCGCTGACACAGCCAATCCCAACACTGATACACTCCCTGAACAATCCCAAACACCCCTTAATCAACCCACACCCACACAATCTACTTCATCTTCCACCCCATTACAATCTAGGTTGACTAAACGCCAAAGGGTTACTGGAGTGTTCTCCTCTAGTGATCCTAGCCTTGTAGCAGAGAGAACCACCTCCACAAGTGTGGCTGGTGAAATGGGTGAGGCTGGGGCTATTGACACAGGCTTAGAAGCTGGTCAAGACAGTCCCAACATCATTAAGACCTCATCCATGCCCCATGATTCTATTTTGGGAGGTCAAATCCCCATTCTAGCTGAGGGCAGATTGGAACCTATGACTATGACTGAATTGACGGCGGCTGTCATTAGCTTGCAAAAGCAAAATGTCAGCCTTGTACAAATTGTCAACAAACAGGGACGTGAACTTCAAGTTTTGAGGGAGCGTGTGACTGTTTTGGAGAATCCGAGTAGCCGGAGTCTTATGGAGGAATCTTCCAAAGGGGAGGATGAAGAGGAGGATGAGGAGGATGAGTTGATTCACACAGCTAGTGAGAAGAGTTCAGAAAAGAGTTCACAATTTAGTGAATCTTTGCAGGTTGCTGAAGCACTCACCAACTTGAAGAAGCACCCAGTTGTTGATACATCCAAGGTGACACCAAAGAACTTGGAAGGATCTTTCAAAGAAACATTGGGCGCTGATACAGGTTTGGACGCTGATAAAGGAAATCGTGGCGCTGATAGGAGCAACTTGAACGCTGACAAAGTTGCAGGTGGTGTTGATGTATTCCAGCCATCAACAATCATCAAAGATGTGTCCACACAGGTTTCTTCTTCCACTTTACCAATTATTGATCCAAAAGACAAAGGTAAAGGTATTTTAATTGAAGAAGATGTTCCAAAGAAGGATGCAGCACAAGTTGCTTTTGATGAACAGTTGGCTGCACAACTTGTGGAAAGAGATTTGAAGAGGAGTAGAAGATCACCATTTGTTGTTTCTGAGAGTGAGGAAGAAAGTGGTGATGGAAAAGAAGGTGATAGCTCAGATTCAAGTATTCAAATTATTGAAGATCCAGAAAGGCTTTAATATGGGGATGAGCTAGCAAAGGAAAGGTTGAGTGAGTTGAAGAATCAGATTGATTGGGACCTACCAGAAATCACCAGAATGTACCATGCTTGGGAAGACAAGGTTATGGACAACCCAGGAATGAGCTTATCAGATCAAATTTGGGGGTTGGAAGTTCTGCTTAGGGTACAAGATGACATAAAGGTGATTATGAGGTTTAATGCACAAGAGGTCAAGACCTGGCTCAAAAGAGATAGAAGGCAGTTGTACTATAAGTTGCTTAGATGTCATCAGCCTAATTGGACATCAAAGAAGTTGCTAGCCTTATATTTTGAGGAGCTAGAGTATAGGGCACATCCTATTTGGAGGAAGGTGCAAGAACAGAATGTCTACAAGTTTCTTTCAGAAGAAAGAAAACAAGAGCTTGCTGAGGAGATGCAGATTCAAAAGGAAATGAGGATTGCTCAAAGACCAGTGAAGAAAGGAGATCCTTTCCAATTTCCTAAAGATATGGATGTGTATTTTCCAACTGAAGGTGTTATAAGGAAGCATCTCAAGCTTTCTCCATTGGAAGCTTCAGATTTGGTAAATGTAGTACCCCTAGATGACAGAAATCCAATCATCAGTTTTGATGAAGATGAGTGTGGATTTTGGAAGATTGGACGATTTGGAAAGGAGGTACATACTTTCACTTCAGTTATTTCTATATTTGCAAGCATAGACAGGGAAGACTTGGTGCATCTATGGAGATTAATAGAGGCCAAGTATACAGCTGAAGCACCTACTTCAGCAAATGGAATAAGACTTTGGAACACATTTATGACTTTGTGTGGTCCAAAAGAAGCAGATCCTGCTATATGGAAGGATCTTGAAGAAGACCTCAGTAATCTTCATTGGAGGCTATATTCTACTTGTGGTGTATTTCATATGAGCTCTACAAAGTTTTCAGAGTATTTACTTGTGGATGCTGACTATTTCTTATCCAAAGAAGTGTTGGAGAAGATGCTAGAGACACCCTTGGAGATTGATTATACTAGTGACGTGGCCAAGGACTTGATCAGATATGTTTATCACCAACATAAGAAGTTTTTGCAAGATTCCTCCTAAGCCTTAAGTTTTATTCAGAAACTTGATCATTGGAATAGATATCAAGTTTAGGGGAGGATTGTTGGGAATAAAATATGGGTCAGTTCACTAGACGCTGATAAGAAGAATGTCAACGCTGATAAGAAGACATTGGACGCTGACAACCAAGCGTTGACAATGAAGAAGTCAACGCTGACAGCCTTGAAGATTGACACTGATTGAATATCTTTTGTTTATTTTGTTTCTTTATTTATGTATGGTAAAGATAAGCACAACATTGTATTTTCTATCATTATCTTTACCTAGAATAGTTGATTCATAGCTTATTGTACAAGACTTCTTGTTCTATAAAAGAAGGTCTTTTAGGTTAAAGTCATATATCAGTTTTCATAAGTATTCGCAAGTTAAACCTTTCATTGTAATCAACAAGATTATTCTAATACAAGTGAAAGTTTGTTTAACATCTTTGTGTTTTAGATCAAGTGTTAATTCCGCATAACACTTTGTTACTTTACTCATAAGCAAAGGTTTCTCTACGTGTAGTACTTGATCTAATCTCGTATACACAAAGCTTAATCGATCTAAGTTTGGGATCAACAATTACTTATCTTTGTTACTTTGTTTTTTAGTCTACATAAGTAACCCATTAATGCCATACGATTTAACTCGTGATGCCACTGTTGGGATTTTGGTAATACTAGTTAAACCATTAACTACGAGTACGCAGCGGAATAAATCTAATATAACATACATAATTAAGCTCATAAAAAACAATTTAAATCCAATCTTTAATTAATTGAATCAATCAATTACTGCGTCTTTATCTTGAACTTGAACTTTAACTTTTAAATTACAGTCTCTATCGTTTTCTCACACGACATAACTTCACTTCTCGAACAACTAGTGTAAATTTTGTAACTAGAAACCCTAGATTCAAAACCCTAAGTGGGATTGCGTAAGGATCGGTTTATAAAACGTTACAAGATTGATTACCCAAAAATCACATAAACCCTAAGTTGGGTTTATGTATGTCGAACCACCAAGGTAAATAAGAACAAACCAAAACGTTGACACGTGGATCAAGGGTTTAATATTAGGTTTAGAAACTTCACAAGAGAGTACAAAAAAGGTAGTCGATCTTGCAAAGATTTACATTTGAGGTGAATTTAGGGTTTGGAGGGGATGTTTGAACAGAAAATCGGTTTGGGGATAAGGGATGGGACGAAAATAATGAGGATTGTGGGGGTTTATATAGACTCTCCACCTCTTGAGTTTTCTTGCTCCTTACTATAAGTTAATTAAATATATTAATTATTTAGCTTAACAATTAATCAAAAAATCTTCTAGAAATCCTTTAGGAGGATTCGGTCGACTATGGCCCTAGAGATTCTAGGATTGACTTTTTGACCCCTCAGATTTAATTACGCGCGTACCTTAAATTAATTAAACATGTAACTAATTTAAATACCGTTAATTAAATAATTAAGTGAAGTTTGTTAAATATTTAATATATACAATAAATATTAAATACTTAATAAAAGTGTGTTCTCCGTGGTTAAGTGTTTACCCTCGATAAGCTCACTTAATCTCGATGACTAAAAAATCGCATATCTCGACAAATATATCGTTAAATGAACAAAAAATATAAAAAATCACAATCAAAATTGATTAAAGAATTATGGTTAGTAAAGTTTACTGATTTTGTTACAAACATTGCTCATCATAATACCGCATAGGACTTTCAAAATCCATAAGACGGTTCTAGTAGACACCTTATTTACTTAATTCAAACAACAATTATGAATTTATGATAGTGAGATCCATTGTCATTTTATTGTATGCTTATATTCATACCTATAGTGATTCATGGCTTAACACCAAAAGTTATTTAAAGATATTTTTTATTAAGATGAAATTTATTAATCTAGGTGTTTTGTGAAGATTTTTTACTTTTACGTATTTTGACACTGTTTATCTTAAACAGACTAAATTTCGTTGATAACCTAAAGAACAACTATTTTCATCACCCTACAAGAATCGCCTTGTTTAGGGTCAAAATTTTCGACCCTAAACAGCAAACACTTTTGACCCTAAACTTTAGGGTTGAAATACTCGACCCTAAACTGGCGACCCAAAAATTTTGACCCTAAAAAATTAGGGTCGAAACACTCTTTGTAATTAAGGGTCGAAAATCGGGCCCCACCACTTTCCAACCAAATTGTTGACCAACATTTAGGGTCAAACACCTTTGTAACTTAGGGTCGAAAATTTCGACCCTAAATATTATCCACGTGTAAATATAAAAAACATTGTGAAAATGTTTTTATTTGTTTTAATGTATTAAATTAGGGTCGAAAGTTACTTTGATATTTAGGGTCAAAATTTTCGACCCTAAATATATACTCATTTTATATTAATTTTAATACCAAAAACATGTTTGCAGGATTGATTTTGGGGTCGAAAATTAGGGTCGAAATTTTCGATCATAAGATTTAGGGTCGAAATTTCGACCCTAAATGTTGCCTGGGCAAAAAAAACTGCATTAAGCAGCTTGTTTCCAGATTTTTTTTCGGTATTTTTTCGGAAAAAATCTATATTTCAACAAATCCACAATACTACAAATCACTAAACGATACAATACTAATAATCTACAATACGATAAATAGCCAAAACGTTAGAATACATTTCACCAAATCCTTATTTCACAAATGTAACAAGTCTAAAATTATTACACATCACAATAAATCCATGTTTCACAATTTAACAAGTCTAAAGTTATTACACATAATAGAAAGTCTAAAACCAACAACAACTCCTAATCTGAATAGTCTCCCTCATCAGCATCCCCCTCATCATCCCCCTCATCAGCATCCGAGTTAATAAGCTCATTATCGGACATGTTGTTGGCATTCTCAAGATCTTGAGCCAACTCTTCGACGGTCCGAGTATCATTTTGATGAGGATTTAGGCTGAAGGTATACTTGGGACTTTGCCGAGAGTTAGAACTCGAGGGGCCAGTGGTGTTGACAACGTGTCGATGACAGTTGTTGAAACTGTTATTTTGGGTAAATGGAGGTTGGAGTGGGTTGAGTGGAGCATTATATGGAAATCCGAGAGGGGGCTGAGGCATACCACGGAACTAGGGCATAACAGGGACCTTAGGCATACCAGGGAACTGAGGCATACCAGGGAACTGAGACATGCCAAGCATAGAAGAGAATTGGGGTGGCGGTACAAAAGGGTTATTAGGTCCGGTATACCCTCGACCCATGTCATGTAAAGTATAATGAGAAATTAAATGACTTAAGCGGGCGTTGTTTACCTCAGCATTTTGTTGCGCCACACTAGCATACATATGGGCCAAATTAGCCCGTTGCGGCGCCTCCTCGGTTTGCTTCCTCAACAGCTCTTTTTCTTGCTCATGAATCCTAAATAGCTACGAGAGCTATTCTCGAGTCACTCCCTCACTATAAGAACTACTCCTGCATCCATATGAGGTACCACCACCGGGCAACTTTCTGCCCCTGTCGACGATATTTTGAGTGTTGCGACTCGGATTTACTAGATCAATTATTTCTTGATCAGTTTTGAACTGCTCGGCACCGCAAAGAATCGCTTCTTTTATGGCCATCATTTTCGACTGTGAAAAAGAAAGAGAAAAAAAGAAGTTAAAAACAAATAAAAATATGTTATTAAAGCATGTATAAATTAAATTACTTACATATCTGTCTTGATTTTCCTCGGACATAGTGCCATTCTTGTTTGTGCGTGCCCTCTTCCAAGTTTGTATAAGGTCTTCGTAAGCCCCATGCGTGACTTTCTGTACAATATCAAATAAATTAATAACAAGATATAAATAAACAATATAAAAACCTTTAAATGATCACAAAAACTATAACGATTCTTAGAAATTCGTTCCTTCCTTGAGCGAATGATTTTTTCCCTTGATGTGAAGAAACTTTGTTTTTTGAGCGGTTAACTATATTAACTTCACTTCTCTTCACCCGATACGGGTGGGACCACCACCGGCACAAATCAAGCCACTTCCCTGCTGATCTGTTGCCCCACGTAGAACTCGATGGGGGCAGTACAAGCGTCGCCTCATCGGGCGACTCATGGATAGAATAATAGTCAGCCTTCAGCTTGTTCTTATTTTTGCGCCAAAGTAGCCTCAACTTACAGTTAATTCCAGTTTTTATCCTTTTTCCTACTACATATGTTTTCTCGCCATAAGTCACACTTTCACGACTATCCAACCAACCCGTCAGGTTGAAATAGGTCTACATGTAAACATATGCATTTAAATAAACAAACAATTTTCAACCAAAACAGTTAGTAAGACTAGATGTAACGCAAACAATTAATATCTCAAGTGTAGGAAAGATATGGGTTTTGAGGTGCAATGGTATCTCTTCCCACTCGCAAGCAAGTGGAAGTGGTCGGACTGTTTCCCCCATCAGAGAGCTCAACATCGCAGCATGATTGCCTAACGGATGGAAGCTATTAAGATCATAAATATCAAATGTAACTGGCAGAGGTCCTCCATGCGCCCTAACCGCCCTCCTTAGGCTCGTATTAACCGTAACCATATGTGGTATCGGGTCACCTGCAAAGATTAGTTATTGAAGTTATTCATTCATGAAAATTCAAGCAAAAAAAATTAACAATAAGAGTTGACATAAAATAAAAATAAGTCACAATTTCTTACTTTCGCAATTGCCAGGTACGGACTTCGTAGGTCGTCTAGGTGGAGTACCACCAGCATCCCCACCGTGTGATCTACCACCTACACACGCCATCTGTAATATAACAAGTACATGAACACACAATTTCGTGGACCGGTTCATGCTAATACACAAATTCATAAAAATTTACACATTTAAACATATAACTAAAACATATAAAAAGGGTGCTAATTTCGTGGACCGGTTAATGCTAATTTCGGACGGGTTTTCTAAGGTTGACTAATTTCGGACGGGGCTTTTACAAAAATTAATCGTCTAGAATCCTAAAACAATCCTAAAGGCTGCAATTCAATATACATTTAAATCAAACTAATAACTAAAACATATAAAAAATCATTAGAAAAGTTATAACACTTACCTTCGATGTTGTTGCTTCCTAATTGTCGTGTCGCCGCCTAACTTTCTCGCTGCAGCCTCGTTGCCGCCTCGCTGTCGCCGACTGCCACCACCAGAAACCGTCACCGCTACCATAAATAAAAAAGTTAGTTAAAAATAACTAATTGATTATTATCATATCATTAATATTAACAATTAAATCAAAAAAATCAAACCTTTATTAAACTATAAGAATCATCATATTGAGGGTTGAAAGAAAAAGAATTAAACTTTTAGAGATGGGAGATGAAGATGACGGTGAACAGTGGTGGTGGTGGCTGTCGAAATTGGTGGTGGTGATTGAATTTGATGAATTTGATGAAAATGGGTGATGGGTAATGGAGATGGGTGATGAACATGGTGGTGTGTGTGATTGGAATAGGGTGGTAATGGCCTGAATGTGGTTGAATTTGATGAATTTGACGAATTTGGTGATGGTGATTTTGGTAGTGGTTGAAGATGATAAAAGAAAAAGAAATAGAAAGAGAGGCCGTCTGTTTTGTTTGTGGATAGAATTTAGGGTCGAAATTTAGGGTCGAAAATATCGACCCTAAATTACTTTAATATTTAGTGTCGAAATTTTCGACCCTAAATATAAACCGCGAACTTTTTAATTTTGGTATGAAATTTTAAATTTTTCGTGAAATTTTTTGAAAATTAAACTTTTGGTGCCAAATTTAGGTTCGAAATTTCGACCCTAAATTTCGAAAATAGAATAATTTTAATTTTAAAATGTTTTAAAAAATTAATAAATAGAGTTTATAAAATTAATAAATTATTTATATAAAATATTAACAAATTATTTTATTGATATAAAATATTAATAAGTATCAGTAATATATTTTATTTATGTAAATTTATTTTCTAAATTACAATAATTACGTTTTAAAATAGTAAGTTTGGAAACTAGAATAATTTTATTTTTAAAACGTTTTAAAAATTAATAAATAGAATTTATAAATTACTAAATTATTTATATAAAATATTAACAAATTATTTTATTTATATAAAATATTAATAAGTATCACTAATATATTTTATACATGGTACGAGTCAATGTGGTATCATATTACATGATAGGAGTCAACAGGGTATCGTATTACATGATAGGAGTCAATAGGGTATCGTATTACGTGATACGAGTCAATGTGGTATCGTATTACATGATATGAGTCAATAGGGTATCGTATTACATGATATGAGTCAATGTGGTATCGTATTACATGATATGAGTCAATAGGGTATCGTATTACATGATATGAGTCAATAGGGTATTATATTACATGATATGAGTCAATAGGGTATCGTATTACATGATATGAGTCAATAGGGTATCGTATTACATGATATGAGTCAATGTGGTATCATATTACATGATAGGAGTCAATAGGGTATCGTATTACGTGATACGAGTCAATGTGGTATCGTATTACATGATATGAGTCAATGTGGTATCGTATTACATGATATGAGTCAATAGGGTATCGTATTACGTGATACGAGTCAATGTGGTATCGTATTACATGATATGAGTCAATAGGGTATCGTATTACATGATATGAGTCAATGTGGTATCGTATTACATGATATGAGTCAATAGGGTATCGTATTACATGATATGAGTCAATAGGGTATTGTATTACATGATATGAGTCAATAGGGTATCGTATTACATGATATGAGTCAATAGGGTATCGTATTACATGATATGAGTCAATGTGGTATCATATTACATGATAAGAGTCAATAGGGTATCGTATTACGTGATACGAGTCAATGTGGTATCGTATTACATGATATGAGTCAATGTGGTATCGTATTACATGATATGAGTCAATAGGGTATCGTATTACGTGATACGAGTCAATGTGGTATCGTATTACATGATATGAGTCAATTTGGTATCGTATAACATGATATGAGTCAATAGGGTATCGTATTACATGATATGAGTCAATAGGTTATCGTATTACATGATATGAGTCAATAGGGTATCGTATTACATGATATGAGTCAATAGGGTATCGTATTACATGATATGAGTCAATAGGGTATCGTATTACATGATAGGAGTCAATAGGGTATCGTATTACGTGATACGAGTCAATGTGGTATCGTAGTACATGATAGGAGTCAATAGGGTATCGTATTACGTGATACGAGTCAATGTGGTATCGTATTACGTGATATGAGTCTATGTGGTATCGTATTACATGATATGAGTCAGTAGGGTATCGTATTACGTGATACGAGTCAATGTGGTATCGTATTACATGATATGAGTCAATAGGGTATCGTATTACGTTATTCGAGTCAATGTGGTATCGTATTACATGATATGAGTCAATGTGGTATCGTATTACATGATATGAGTCAATAGGGTATCGTATTACATGATATGAGTCAATAGGGTATCGTATTACATGATATGAGTCAATAGGGTATCGTATTACATGATATGAGTCAATAGGGTATCGTATTACATGATAGGAGTCAATAGGGTATCGTATTACATGATACAAATCAATGTGGTATCGTATTACATGATATGAGTCAATGTGGTATCGTATTACATGATATGATTAGTTAGGGTATCGTATTACATGATATGAGTCAATAGGGTATCGTATTACATGATATGAGTCAATAGGGTATCGTATTACATGATATGAGTCAATAGGGTATCGTATTACATGATATGGGTCAATGTGGTATCGTATTACATGATAGGAGTCAATAGGGTATCGTATTACCTGATACGAGTCAAAGTGATATCGTATTACATGAGATGAGTCAATGTGGTATCGTATTACATGATATGAGTCAATAGGGTATCGTATTACGTGATACGAGTCAATGTGGTATCGTATTACATGATATGAGTCAATGTGGTATCGTATTACATGATAAGAGTCAATAGGGTATCGTATTACATGATATGAGTCAATAGGGTATCGTATTACATGATATGAGTCAATAGGGTATCGTATTACATGTTATGAGTCAATAGGGTATCGTATTACATGATATGAGTCAATAGGGTATCGTATTACATGATATGAGTCAATGTGGTATCGTATTACATGATATGAGTCAATAGGGTATCGTATTACATGATATGAGTTAATAGGGTATCGTATTACATGATATGAGTCAATAGGTTATCGTATTACATGATATGAGTCAATAGGGTATCGTATTACATGATATGAGTCAATGTGGTATCGTATTACATGATAGGAGTCAATAGCGTATCATATTACGTGATACGAGTCAAGGTGGTATCGTATTACATGATATGAGTCAATGTGGTATTGTATTACATGATATGAGTCAATAGGGTATCGTATTACATGATACGAGTCAATTTGGTATCGTATTACATGATATGAGTCAATGTGGTATCGTATTACATGATATGAGTCAATAGTGTATCGTATTACATGATATGAGTCAATAGGATATCGTATTACATGATATGAGTCAATAGGGTATCGTATTACATGATATGAGTCAATAGGGCATCATATTACATGATATGAGTCAATAGGGTATCATATTACATGATATGAGTCAATGTGGTATCGTATTACATGATAGGAGGCAATAGGGTATCGTATTACATGATATGAGTCAATGTGGTATCGTATTACATGATATGAGTCACTAGGGTATAGTATTACATGATATGAGTCAATGTGGTATCGTATTACTTGATAGAAGTCAATAGGGTACCATATTACGTGATACGAGTCAATGTGGTATCGTATTACATGATATGAGTCAATGTGATATCGTATTACATGATATGAGTCAATAGGGTATCATATTACGTGATACGAGTCAATGTGGTATCGTATTACATGATATGAGTCAATGTGGTATCGTATTACATGATATGAGTCAATAGGGTATCGTATTACATGATATGAGTCAATAGGGTATCGTATTACATGATATGAGTCAATAGGGTATCGTATTACATGATATGAGTCAATAGGGTATCGTATTACATGATAGGAGTCAATAGGGTATCGTATTACGTGATACGAGTCAATGTGGTATCATATTACATGATATGAGTCAATGTGGTATCGTATTACATGATATGAGTCAATAGGGTGTCGTATTACATGATATGAGTCAATAGGGTATCGTATTACATGATATGAGTCAATAGGGTATCGTATTACATGATATGAGTCAATATGGTATCGTATTACATGATATGAGTCAATGTGGTATCGTATTACATGATAGGAGTCAATAGGGTATCTTATTACGTGATACGAGTCAATGTGGTATCGTATTACATTATATGAGTCAATGTGGTATCGTATTACATGATATGAGTCAATAGGGTATCGTATTACGTGATACGAGTCAATGTGGTATCGTATTACATGATATGAGTCAATGTGGTATCGTATTACATGATATGAGTCAATAAGGTATCGTATTACATGATATGAGTCAATAGGGTATCGTATTACATGATATGAGTCAATAGGGTATCGTATTACATGATATGAGTCAATAGGGTATCGTATTACATGATATGAGTCAATAGGGTATCGTATTATATGATATGAGTCAATAGGGTATCGTATTACATGATATGAGTCAATAGGGTATCGTATTACACGATATGAGTCAATAGGGTATCGTATTACATGATATGAGTCAATAGGGTATCGTATTACATGATATGAGTCAATAGGGTATCGTATTACATGATATGAGTCAATAGGGTATCGTATTACATGATATGAGTCAATAGGGTATCGTATTATATGATATGAGTCAATAGGGTATCGTATTACATGATATGAGTCAATGTGGTATTGTATTACATGATATGAGTCAATTGGGTATCGTATTACATGATATGAGTCAATAGGGTATCGTATTACATGATATGAGTCAATAGGGTATCGTATTACATGATATGAGTCAATAGGGTATCGTATTACATGATATGAGTCAATAGGGTATCGTATTACATGATAGGAGTCAATAGGGTATCGTATTACGTGATACGAGTCAATGTGGTATCATATTACATGATATGAGTCAATGTGGTATCGTATTACATGATATGAGTCAATAGGGTGTCGTATTACATGATATGAGTCAATAGGGTATCGTATTACATGATATGAGTCAATAGGGTATCGTATTACATGATATGAGTCAATATGGTATCGTATTACATGATATGAGTCAATGTGGTATCGTATTACATGATAGGAGTCAATAGGGTATCTTATTACGTGATACGAGTCAATGTGGTATCGTATTACATTATATGAGTCAATGTGGTATCGTATTACATGATATGAGTCAATAGGGTATCGTATTACGTGATACGAGTCAATGTGGTATCGTATTACATGATATGAGTCAATGTGGTATCGTATTACATGATATGAGTCAATAAGGTATCGTATTACATGATATGAGTCAATAGGGTATCGTATTACATGATATGAGTCAATAGGGTATCGTATTACATGATATGAGTCAATAGGGTATCGTATTATATGATATGAGTCAATAGGGTATCGTATTACATGATATGAGTCAATGTGGTATTGTATTACATGATATGAGTCAATTGGGTATCGTATTACATGATATGAGTCAATAGGGTATCGTATTACATGATATGAGTCAATAGGGTATCGTATTACACGATATGAGTCAATAGGGTATTGTATTACATGATATGAGTCAATGTGGTATCGTATTACATGATAGGAGTCAATAGGGTATTGTATTACATGATACGAGTCAATGTGGTATCGTAATACATGATATGAGTCAATGTGGTATCCTATTACATGATATGAGTCAATAGGGTATCGTATTACGTGATACGAGTCAATGTGGTGTCGTATTACATGATATGAGTCAATGTGGTATCGTATTACATGATATGAGTCAATGTGGTATCGTATTACATGATATGAGTCAATAGGATATCGTATTACATGATATGAGTCAATAGGGTATCGTATTACATGATATGAGTCAATAGGGTATCGTATTACATGATATGAGTCAATAGGGTATCGTATTACATGATATGAGTCAATGTGGTATCGTATTACATGATAGGAGTCAATAGGGTATCGTATTATATGATATGAGTCAATGTGGTATCGTATTACATGATAGGAGTCAATTGGGTATCGTATTACGTGATACGAGTCAGTGTGGTATCGTATTACATGATATGAGTCAATAGGGTATCGTATTACATGATATGAGTCAATGGGGTATCGTATTACATGGAGGGAAAACATTGGCGGAAAAACATTGGAGGGAAAACCTTGGAGGGAAAATGTTAACAATTTCCCTCACTTTTTAGCATAAAAGGAGAACCACACACACTTTTTATCATCACAACCACCAGCAGATCACACACACTTATCATCACAAACATATTGTTATTATGAAGATGTTGAAGCATGAAGTTTTTCCGTGCGAGTGTGGACATGGAGATGTAGTTCTTCGAGAATCGTGGCAAACTGAATCCTTTGGTAGACTTTACTATGCTTGTCCACGTTCACGTGTTCAACCTCCAGTTTCATATGGATGCAATTTTTTTACGATGACATGGGGAACCTTAGTTTGAACTAGTTTGTGATGTGTTTTTTTCCGTGTTTACGAGTCTAATATCGCTGTAATATCCATGTTTAATTAAGCGCGTGTTTAAGTGTCCGTTACGAATAAAATTATGTTTAGGAGTGTTTGTCTGTAAGTCTCCCATGTGATATTACAAAAGGTTTTATGTAATATTTGGAATAAATAAATATTTGTTTTATAAATGTCTCATTTTTATTATATAAACGTCGCAACTGTTCGTAAAGTCTAATGACTTTAAGTCCCCGTATCGAATAAAATGTATCGTTAGGCGTTTTGTTCGTATCTTCTAACATAAAAGTTACATAAGTTATTTATAAGTATAATAATAATAATAATAATAATAATAATAATAATTCAAAATTTATTTTAATAATTATGAAAAAAAAAGTTTGCAATTAAAACATATTACCATTGGATAAAAACATATATTTAAAATTTAAATATATACATATATTAATATTTTAAAAGGATTCAGACTAAAAAAAAAAATTTTAAATATATTTAAAAATTTAGGGTCGAAATTTCGACCCTAAAATATTACCATATAAAAAATATGAACTTTTGGAATGTTTTTTAGTTATTAAAAATATATTTTATATTACATAAATAAATTAAAATATAGTTAAAAATTTAGGATCGAAATTTTCGACACTAAAATATTAACTTTAAAAATAAAATGTTTTAAAATTATTTTTAATTATTAAAAACATATTTTATATTACATAAATATATTAAATTTACACTGCATTTTTAGGGTCGAAATTTTTGACCCTAAAATAATGGACCCCACCACCTTTTTAACCAGCCATTTTGTGTTGAAAAGTTGTTCCCTCACCCTGTATTTTAGCCTGTATTTTAGGGTCGAAATTTTTTACCCTAAAAACTAACCAACCCAAAATAGCAATTTTGTTGTAGTGTCAGGATTACAAACAAACCTGACCTAGATATTTGCTCTAAGATGAAATACTACTCTAGTAGATTAGTACGATTGTAACTTTTACATACGTTATCTAGATTATGATATATACAAACTGGTTGCTATCATTATCAGTATCCGCATAACACGGTCTTCTCCTCTACAAAACTAATGGAGTATCAACATTATTCACAATCCCAAATTCTAATGGCACTCAGTCTCCTCGCCACGATCATCACCAACCTATTCTTCTTCTTCGCCGCAACAACCACCTCACCCGAACACCTTATCGCAACTTTGAAATCGAAAAACATAACATCCGTACACTTGCCATCTCCAACCCCCGAAATCATATCATCCTTTTCGAACTCCAACATCTCTCTCCTTGTCACCATCCCAAACTCACTCATACCAAATATCTCCTCTGACCCTTCCGCCACGTCTGCATGGCTTTCATCTCACGTGACACCTTTCCTCCCTCAGGTAAGCATCTGTGCTATATCACTCGGAGACGATGTCATAGATTATAATTTACTAAAATTAGTACTTCCGGCTGTTGATAGTGTTAAGGAAAAGGTTAAGGAGTTTGGGATTAAGGAAACTATAAAGGTTTCGACCATGATTCGTATGAGATATGTTAACTGTAGTAATACCGATTTTCAAGCGTTGTTGGGTGGTTTAAGCGAAAAGAATGTTACTTTGTTTGTGAATCTGAAGCCTTGGGACGATGTATCGTTAGGGTCGTTAGAGTGGTATAAAGAAGTGGTTTGTGGTGATTATGTGTTGAGGAATAATGATGTTAGCTATCAGAGTTTGGAAAATGGTGAGATCATGGATTATGGTGTCGTTGAAACTAGGGTTTCAAAATCTGAAGAAAAGGTTAAGAAAGATGAGGCTGATCGTGTGGTTTCTTTACTTTTAATTTGTGCCATTATACTTGTCCTTTTCAATTTAACGATTATGTAATGTTTAGAGTTTAGTAAAGGGGTTACGTTAGTAATTAGGGTTGTTAAATTTGTGGGTATAGTTTTAGTATGATGTATGCCAAATTGGTTATCTGATTTGAAAGATTTTGAAGTTAGTTTGCTATAATTGGCGATTTCATTGGAATTCAGGTTTTTCCCTTTCGTCGTTTTAAAGTAGTCGGATTAATTTCAGTGATTTTGTTGATAGTTTCCTCTAAAGTTACTTTGTTTCAGGATTGTTTCTAAAGGTGAAAGTATGTTTATAATTACCTGAGTATGTAATTAATCCCCTATATTAAAAATCAATATAGGGTTGTTCAGCATTTTAACTTACATGTAGATCATTTGTATCTTGTTATTCATAATATTAGTTTTTTTTATACTTTTATCATAAAAATTTAGATTCACTTTGAAACATGTATTTTCTACATTATATTATTGAGTGTTTTTATAAAGTAACTAATTAGTTCTAGATTCAACTAAATTTTGATTTAATTCATCATTGAAAAATGTTTTACTATACATATATTAGTTTTACCACTCAAATGTTGAAAAAGAAAATAATTAAAATGTCTTGTTAATGATTTTGAGTAATTTTACATGTAAGCTTATATGCATGACAACTAACCTCATATCACTTCCCTTATAAAAGTACTGTTGTTACTTGAATTTTACTATATATTTAATGAACAAATATTAATTGTTTGTTTTTTTCATTTTTAATTTGTAAATATTTCACAACCGATTAATTTAAAAAAAAAAATTAGATGAACAGTTTTTTTTAATATTTTGATTAAAAATGAGTTACTAAGATTTGCAGATACTCACTAAAATTTAATTTGTGATGATTTCAACTATTTGGATGGATTTAATTTATACCGATAATATTGGTTGTTAGCAATTATCGGAATGATATGTTGCTACGGTTAATATTGTTTTGAATTTGAATGTAAATTGATAAGAGAAACTTTGTAAGTACAATAATGCTATTAGGTTTATCTTAATACTTTATAAAAGATTTATCACTTTTTCTATAATTAGAAGTTTTAAAATATTAAGCTTTTAACATTTCTTTATTGGGAAAGCTATATACAAACTTGTAACAACATCTAATAAAAACTTGTAACATTTAAACATATACAAAACTTGTAACATCTTATTAAAATATTTGTAACAACCCATTTATAAAACATGATTATATTTGACCAAATTTTAAAACTTGACCCAACTCTCGCTATTTAAATTTAGACACTATTAGATCTAACCCACCTACACACAACCTTTACTTCCATACACACACATGCTAATGTTCTCCTTGTTGCCACCTGCCCTTTGATGCCATCATTATGGTGTGTGACGATGGGATGAGTGTGTGACAATGACGAGCATATTGAAGGGTAATAGTTCTTTGATTATTCTCATTACAAAGATTACAATATATAGCATACGGGAGATAACCTAGAATGGATGGGCTAGGCCTTAATACAGCAATGGGCCTCATCCAAATAATCTGAGAGACATATGTCAGCTAATACGCCCCCGCAGTTGGAGCGGGAGGAGAGCAAACGCTCAAACTGGTCCGAAAATCTTCAAATAATGCAGACGGGAGGCCTTTGGTGAAGATATCAGCAAACTGGTAGCGGGAAGGAACGTGAAGCACACGAACTTGACCGGCAGTGACTAGATCACGAACAAAGTGAATGTCAATCTCTATGTGTTTTGTGCGCTGATGTTGAACCGGATTAGCAGATAAGTATACAACACTAACGTTATCACAGTAAACAAGTGTGACACTCGACAAAGGTGAATGAAGCTCACAAAGTAAGTTGCGAAGCCAGGCGGTCTCAGCAACGACATTAGCACCACCACGATACTCGGCTTCGGCACTTGACCGCGAAATGGTATGTTGACGTTTTTGACGACCAAGATAATAGATTATCACCAAGAAAAACACAGTATCCAGAAGTGGACCTGAGAGTAGCGGGACAGCCGGCCCAATCCGCATCAGTATAACCAATCAATGAGGTAGTAGATGAAGTATACAACTGAAGACCAAAATCTGTCGTGCCCTTAACATAGCGCAAAATACGCTTAAGAGCGGCAAAGTGAGGCTCCCTTGGATCATGCATATATAAACAAACCTGTTGAACAACATAGGACAAATCTGGACGAGTAACTGTAAGATATTGTAGCCCCCTGCAAGATTGCGATATAAAGTGGGATCCTGGACTAGAACACCCTCCGGACCTAGTTTAGAGTCTGTATCAACAGGCGTCCGTGAGGGGTTGCAGTTAACCATGTGAGCACGCTCAAGTAGCTGAAGGGCATACTGTCGTTGAGACAAAAACAAACCTGTAGATGTACGAGCGGCAGAAATACCCAGAAAGTAATTAAGTGCCCCAAGATCTGTCATATCAAACTCCTTATGCAAAGAGGCAGTAATCTGTTGTAGCAATGATGTGGAGGAAGCTGTGAGTATAATATCATCCACATAAATGAGAAGATATGCAACCTGCAAACCTTGTCTATAAATAAAAAGTGAGGAGTTACATCTACTATGAGAGAACCTAGCCCGAGAGGCATAACCAGCAAATCGCTGAAACCAAGCACGCGGTGCCTGTTTGAGACCATAAAGAGATCGCTGTAATAAACAAACATGATTAGGGTAACACGAATCTATAAAGCCAGAAGGTTGATACATATATACAGTCTCTGACAGATCACCATTAAGAAAAGCGTTCTTAACATCAAGTTGGTGAATAGGCCACTTGCGAGACACCGCAAGGCTCAAAACAGTACGAATAGTGGCAGGCTAAACAACTGGACTAAAAGTCTCATCGACATCAACACCCTGTTGTTGACTGCTCCCATTAGCAACCAACCGAGCCTTATAGCGGTTCAAAGACCCGTTAGGATGAAACTTATGCTTGTATAACCACATAGAGCGGACCAAATTAACACCAGCGGGTCTAGGTACAAGAACCCAAGTACCATTTTTAATCAACGCGTTATATTCATCGAACATAGCATTACGCCAATTTGGATCTTTGAGAGCATCAGAAGGATTTTTTGGAAGAGGAGAAAGGGAGGACGTAAGGAGGGACAAACGATGAACAGGTTTAACAACACCGAGTTGAGAGCGAGTGACCATTTGGTGAGTTCGAGTGGGTGCGGGTACAGGTTTTGGAATATGTTGTGGGTTGTTTTGTGGAGGTGCGGTTGGGCTTGGTGAATTAGCAGAAGGAATAGGTGGTGTGGTGTGGGCCTGTTAGGGGGGACGTGGAGGTTGGGTTGGGAAAGGGAGAGGGGTGGATGGAGGTTAGGCCTGGTGAAGGGGGTTTGAAGTAATATTGATTGGGGTTGACGTGGGAAAAATGGTAGGAGGGTTCACATCGTGGGCCTGGGCGCGAGTGTTGGCAGAAGGTGTGGGGGGAACGGGTTTAATTGTGGGGAGAAGGGGTGAGGAGTGAGCATCAAGAAATTGATACGAGGGTGTGGAGGTTGGAGTCATAGACTTGTAGGGGAATTGTGTTTCATCGAAGGTGACGTGACGAGAGAGGATAATTTTATTGGTTTCGAGGTTAAGGCAACGGTAACCACGGTGATAGGCGGGATAACCAAGGAAGATACATGGTGTGGTACGAGCGGCCAATTTATGAGGAGTGTGAAGGTGAGGATAGCATAGGCACCCGAATATGCGAAGAGTGGAATAATCGGGTTGTTTTCCGAAAAGACGTGTAAAGGGAATATCGTTTTGGATAGAGGTGGAGGGTAAGAGATTAAGGAGGTAGGATGCCATGTGAAGGGCTTCGACCCAAAAGGTTGGGGGTAGGTGAGCTTGGAAAAGAAGAGTACGAATAACGTTGTTAATCGTACGGATCATGCGTTCGGCCTTGCCATTTTGTTGTGAGGTTTTAGGGCATGAAAAACGAAATTGAATTCCATTTTTGATAAAGAGGTTGTGAAGGCGATTGTTGTCGAACTCACCGCCATGGTCACATTGGAAGCTTTTGATGTCACATTGGAATTGATTTTTAACATACGTAGGAAAATGCAATAATTTTTCAAACATGTCAGATTTGGAACGAAGAGAGTAAATCCATGCATAATGAGAGAAATGATCAAGAAACAATACATAGTATTTAAAACCACTAGAACTGACAATGGGAGACGTCCATAAGTCTGAATGAACAATATCAAAACAATGATTAACAACGGTCTTTGAACTATTGAAAGGAAGCTTAACATGTTTGCCAAGTTGACATGCATGACAAATAGAGGAAGACTTCATTTTATTATACAAAATTAATTTGCGAGAAGAAAGAGAACGAAGAACATCCTCCCCGGGGTGACCAAGTCTTTGGTGCCACGTGGAAGAACTGGTAGAAACAAGAGCTGTAGGAAGTGAAGATGGCTTGGTAACTGGATAAAGGTCACCTGAGCTGTCACATCGGAGGAGGATATGGCGCGTCAAGAAATCCTTCACAGAAAAACCAAAAGCGTCAAATTCAATAGTATAATTATTATCTCTAGTAAATTGACACACAAAAATAAGGTTTTTGATTATATTAGGTGTGACAAGGATGTTGTGAAGATGTAATGGGCGATGGGGAGAAGGAATAATGCTATGTCCCGTGTTAGTGACGGGAATGGTTTTACCATCACCAACAAGGACGGACGGAAATAAAAATTGATTAAAAATTGTACTTAAACTACTTGTACTAGAATTTAAATGAGAAGAAGAACCTGTGTACATATTCCAAGTCGGGTCCTGAACCGTCATGGTGCTATAAGCACTTGGTAGGGCTGTAGCTTGAGATGCATACATGGGTGGCGCTGGGCCGAGGATTCCAAACTGTTAGTGGGCCGATTGAGGATAGGTCGCATAAGTGGGCTGCTGTTGCGGCTGAGCTGGTAGAATGGGTGTCGGCTGGTGGTGGGCCAAAGGGTTTTGGGCCTGTGGAGGGGAAGGGTTGGAGTAATACGCTGTGGGAGGGTGGTGGTAAAGCTGGGCTCGGTATTGTTGGGAGTGAGCAGGGGGTCGAAAAGTGTATGTATGGGGCATCGACTTTATGGGGCCATTCCCTTCTTCTAAAGGCAACAAATACATCCTTGTCGCTGTCGACTACGTTTCTAAATGGGTTGAAGCCAAAGCGTTACCCACTAACGACGCGAGGGTGGTTTGTAATTTCTTGAAACAACTGTTTGCTCGATTCGGTATTCCTCGTGCTATTATCAGTGACCGCGGAACTCATTTTTGCAACGATCAATTTGCAAGAGTCATGGATAAGTATGGTGTCAATCACCGTCTTTCCACCGCTTACCATCCTCAAACCAACGGTCAAGCCGAGATATCCAACCGTGGACTGAAGAGAATTTTGGAATGTACTGTGTGAGAGCATCGTGCCTCGTGGGCCGATAAACTTGATGATGCTCTGTGGGCTTTCCGTACCGCCTATAAGACACCGATTGGTTGTACACCTTATCCTCTTGTGTACGGGAAAGCATGCCACCTCCCCATCGAGCTGGAACATAAGGCATACTGGGCCTTGAAGTGGGCTAACTTCGACATCAACAAAGCCGGTGATCTTCGCAAGATTCAACTCAACGAGCTACAAGAATTAAGGAATGAAGCTTACGAGAACTCATTAATCTACAAGGAGAAGACCAAGATTATCCACGATGCTAAAATCAAGAACCGAGATTTCCACGTTGGTGATCAAGTCTTACTTTTTAACTCTCGGTTGAAGATCTTCTCGGGCAAGTTGAAGAGCCGCTGGTCTGGTCCATTCACCATCACCAATGTCTTTCCCTATGGCACCATTGAGCTTTCTCAGCCAAATGGGCCCAACTTTAAGGTGAATGGCCAGCGTTTGAAATTATACTTTGGTGAGGACATCTCTCATGAGATGATTCTATCCCTCACCACGTTTTCCTTGAAATAGTTCGGGACCGAGTCAGGCTCGTGACTCGGTGAATAAAAACAAGCGCTCCTTGGGAGGCAACCCGAGTATCTATCCCCCTTTCCCGTTTTTCATCCTAAGTGTAGGGGGAGCTATATAGGTTGCTTGTATTTGGATGGTGATGTTATTACAGGGATAAGTGCACTCTTGGAATCTTTGAAGAACCATGCTCCCATGTTATCCGCAATACCGGTTCTATCTCTCAACTATCGTGATTCAATTATCTTCATACTCACATTTGAAATTGATCACTTTAGTAGTCTCCTCCTTAGCGAGATTTAAACAACGTGCACAATGTCGTAAGTGTAGGGGAGACTTTTCCCACATGCTTAAACATTGAGGACAATGTTTATCTTAAGTGTAGGGGAGACTTCTATCGAAGTTTTAAGTGGACTTTTCCATTAAAATGCCTTCATTTAACCGGAAAATCATCTTTTTCAGCATTTTTCAAATTCTTAATTAACTTTGGCCATTTAGTCGTAATTTTTAAATTTTATTGTTGCTTTCATATGTATATATCCCGCAATAAAGTCAAAAATATTAATAAAGTGGGTAGCTAGTTTTGAAATCTTTGACATATTAGGCCCGTTGCGATTATTTTGACTCAGCCCGAATAGACTTATTCAAGTATATTCTAGCTAGTATCCTTAACCATGTAGACCTTAATTGGTTTATTAGGCTAAGCATCTACGAGTCTCATTACTTGAGATTTTAAATTGTGGAGAACGAGAAATGATAGAGTCAATTATAAGTCGGTATTCTTGCACAAGCTCACTTGGTGTAATTATTTGCCTATTCTCCCATCACTTGCTAATAATTTATCTGCAATAAGTAAGGTCGTACGATTTGAAAGGTTACTTAGCTTCTAGCCCAAGATCGTTTAAAAGTTGCTCGGTAATGATAAGAGTTCATAGCCAAGGCATAACTTATGAAGCGGGGCGCGAAGATTGGCGAGTCCAAAAAGGCCCTAACAAGGCATGAGGATTCCATTTTATTGCTAAAGATCCAAGGTGATGTGAAAATCATTATTCCCAAAATCAATATGAAGGATCAAGATTCACGACGAAAAGCAATCAACTCCCATAAAGATCATGGAGAAGTCTATCCGAAAAGACCCTAACAAGTTATGAGGATAAATAGATCCGAGTCCGAAAAGGAGGCGGATCGTTGTATCTCAAAATCCCAATTAGAAATTGAAGAAATAATCATGAAGTCGTGGTCAACAATGTTGGAGTACCCCTCAAAAGTCTCCAAGTGAAGAACTCTATTAACGAAGAGAAGACCATTATCTCAAGAACGTCTCTCAAGATATGAAGTATGAAGTACATGCCAAATATCGGCCCGAGAAAGGTCTCAAATCGTCAACCGAGTTATGCCAAGATATGAACTTTTTGATATCCCGAGAAGCAGTTTTAAGAGATTTTGTCCTTTAGCTAACTATTGATCAAATCGTCCTACTTTGCTTTCAGCCTAAATAAACTATTGAAATAAGTCCAAAAATGCATCTTCATGATCATTCTAAGACAAAAATAAAATATAAGAGATACACCTAGGAATAAGGGAGTTTAAGCATATAATTAAGCCATGTGTGTAAGTGTTTGATTTGCTAACTTATAATAACAATGATCTCGTTTTTAAGCTTAGTTTGGGGAACGTGAAACTTGAGGATGATAAATCTTCGCAGCACCAAAGCCCTAATGTAAGTCCTTGATCTCTTTGCAAGTTATTTCCATATAGCTATTTTCAAGTGAAAATGGTTTCTATCCTTTTATCTCCTTTAAAGCTTTAATTTCTCTTAGTATTTAAATTTTTTGTTTAGAACAATTTTAATAAGGCCAAGGTTGATTGATTATGAGAAAAGTGTATAATTGCTTTATCGCTAAGCATTGCATGAGGGCATGGCAATGGTTAAGTGTAGGGGATTTGATAGGTGTGAAAACACCCATCCTTTTACCACTTATTTCTTACTAAAACAAGACCAAAACGCGTATTTAATGTCATTTGTTTGGAATTATGCGTGGTTTGTGTGTTTGTTGTGTTTTCAGAACCAACTGGATAAATATTGGAGAAAACATGGGATTGCACGGGTTTTATCGAGGAAAAAGACGAAAAGACGAAGTCTATAGTCCAAGAGATGCAAAAGATTTGAAGTCAATGGGCCTATCTGAAGATTTATCGAATAAAAGGACCAAATATGGAAGATTTACACATGTCGAAGAAACTCAAATCCATTAAATGAAGAAATTAAAAGACGAGTTGAATTTATTCGTCGACAAATCCCGAATCGAAATCGAAAACGTCAACTTTTCTGAAAAGACGAGAAGACAAAAAGAAAGGGAGAAGCTTTAACACCCCCAAATTTACACGCAGCGGAATACATCTTTGGGTGCTAAACAATGATACTACAACACATAATTTATAAAGAACGACTCGAAAAGAGACGTTTCAAATTTATCGTTCCTAAAACATTTGTCAGAGTAGCGTAGTCCCAAGACATCGTAACCAAAGTACAACCAAAACAAAAGATTTAAATTGTTTTGAACAAAAGGAACGACAAATATTCAAAGAGTTTATATTGCAAAGTAGTGCACAACATTCATTCCCGTGGCTTCCAAGCTTCAGCCTTCTTGATTACCTGAAATACATGTGAGAAAATCATCAGCAAAAATGCCGAGTGAATCTATAGGTTTATATAATCATTTTGAACACAAGCAAAGATTATAAGTTTGTGGCATGCTTATAAGCATCAAATAATAATTTGCATCAACAATGATAATTGTATATAGCATAAATTGCAATAAGCTCATGGAACCGAGCCCTTAGACACTCCCATATCAGTCTAATAAGACGAGAGATTTATTAATTGTCGGTTACCTCCAGATTATTGGTACATTGCCGTATACATGACTTCTCAATACAATATGCTCAAACAGTGTGGAGGTCGGGCCTAAGCTTCTATGACAAGTCCACAAAAACTGAACCGGGGCGGCTTCCCCCATAGATCTATTAATTGTACTAGCGGTTAACCCATCATAGGTTAATTAACGGTCCATAATTGAGGTTTTAACAAAGGCAATCACTTAATGCAATTTAAAGGCAACCACGGGTCCATTCATAGAGGGACAAAGCATATCATAAAAATCTTGTGTTCTAAGTTTATAAAAACATGTATTCCCCCTCGCGGGTTTAAAATCATTTAATAACTAGTATAAAGCGAGGCTATAGACTCACCTTAGTACTTATAGTAGTTGAAGACAATCGCCGACGATAGTAGATGCCCGGTAACCACGATACCCGCAACCTAGCAAATAAGGTGCGTACTTTAATAATAGAATCGAGAAATAAATGATACTTAATAAAATCAAACTCAAGTATAAAATCACGACAACTCGAGAGAAAACGATGCAAGTGGTTCTATTTTACTCTCCTATATATTCATTTTATTATTATATGCCTTTAATAAAAATCTGCCGGAACATACCGAATGTCCAAGCCGTTTTCCCATACTTAAACATATCAAATTTTTATGATACTACTCAGAGAACTTACTTACTATATATAGAAAGTCCTCTCAAAAGCCCATTAAAAGATTTTACTTCTAAAGTTCCCTGCCCGACTCATCTTTGAATCACAAAATCCGGACAGTTTAGCGACCTTGACTTACGAAACCATTTTGACCATTCTAAACAACTCCATTTGTAAAACCGCCACTTGATTCTAAAAATAGACTCAAAATACTAAACTTGGAGCCTGAGATCAGCCCTTGAATCATTTTGAAACTCATTTTATAGTCCCCGAGATTCGATCCAAATATCGACAACAATTTTCGGATTGTGTCGACACTCGTTTCTCGGTACACAATCATTCAAAATATCATAACTTCGCGCTCGTTTTGAGCTAGAAGCTCTACCTTATATCAAATCGAAGCTAAGGAAATTATCTACAACCCTAGGCTATAAGTTAAGTCATTTTCAAAACATAAAAATTCGGATTTTTCAGTTTACCTACTGCCCAAAATTGACTATTAAAATCTCCCACAAAATCATGTTTTTGATCAATTCTAATAATTTTCCTCATCATCCTACACCCCTAATATCATCATAAACCATTCCTAACACTTGCATCATCATCAAAATAAAAAACCCAAAAATTAAAAATCAACTTTTTAACAAAAACATGGCATGAAAATCTTTTGATCATCATTACTAACACATGCATACAACAAATTTGGATCAAACATAACCAACTTTTCTTGAAAAATTTATATGGTTACATGTATGAAAATTTTATACCAAATTGTAGCCCTTTGAAAATGGAGGATGAGACTTGTTTTAGTTTCTCTTGGATCAAGCTAGAAAAATTTTGGCTAAGGTGTTTGTGTTGTTAATGGTGGATGGCTAAACAAAGGGTGAAGAAGAAGTTGGTTGATTTTTTTTGTTAAATGAATTTATTAAAAGAAAGTGCTAGTGGAAATGTTAGGTATAGTGTGGAGTTGGGGTAGTTTTTGCCAATTTGTGATAGTTTTGGTCCAAAATGTAAATATTAGTTAAAAAGCGGGAAATGACTAAAAGTCAATTTTACAAATATTTACGGGACTCGGGTTTCGTAAAAACACTTTTTAAAAGTTTAAACGCACACGAAAAATAATAATATACGACTCGATACGTAATTAAAACGATATCGTCGAAAGTATTAAATATCGAAACTATCGATAATAAAATATAAAATTTTTTGGCATCCGTCGGTATCGCGATCACTAGTAGTCCTCGTTGCTCGTCAAAATATTAAAATATAATATTTAATATCGGTTTCAACTTAAACCGTTAAACATAATAATATTTAACGTTATAAAATACTTCAAAATAATTGAAAATAGAATTAAATTATGACCTTATTTTTACGGGTTTTACAGAAGCCCACTCACCAACCAAGGGAGAAGCCTATAAATACTCCTCCCATTCACAAATTCCCACTAGTCTCTTTCTGTTACATTTCTCTCCGAGTTCTTAGGAAGAACCATCTCCCTTAAGGAGTGGTTTTCATTTTTCTTTGATTTCTTCTTGAATCTTGTAAGTTTAATCTTTTCATTTTGTTTGTTGAATCTTAAATCATTAATACAAGTTTACTTTTAATCTTTCCATCATCTTGTTCTTCATCTCTTGGTGATTCTAAGTTCTTAAGTTTCATTTTTAATTGTTTGATCATCAAAAACATGTGGGTTTTGCATTTTTGTTGTTTTGGATTGATGTTTACCTTAGGTAAATGATTAGTGGTGAAATTGGTTTAAGTTTTGATTAAAAACTTGGTGAAATTTTGTGTTAAATCTGCGTTTCAGTCGTCCCCCTGTTCTTTGCACCATCATCTTGCCCAGATTCCGGATAAGGGTATTTGTAGTTTTACTGTTGGTTCGGAATATCAAATATTCCGGATCAAGGTAGTGATTTTGTTGTTTACTCGGAATATCCAATTATTCCGAGTATGGCCTATATTCCGAGTAGAGTTTTTCTTCTAAAAACATTTCGAGTAGAGTATATATTCCGAATAGGCTGGTCATTCCGCATAAGCACATTTTATTCCGAGTAGAGTTAATATTCTGAGTAGGAGCCATTATTCCGCACAGGGCATTTTATTCCTCATAACCTTATTATTCTGCATAACCTCATTATTCAGCATAAGCCAAACCTCATTATTCCGCATAAACCAAATATTCCGGTAGACTACTATTCCGCATAGGGTTATTATTCCTCATAGGGCAGATTATTCCGCATAGCTTGTTATTCCGCACAGCATAATATTCCGCATGGCCATGATTATTCCGAATAGCACAAATGTTCCGGATAGACTAAAATATTCCGAGTAGAGCAGACATTCCGAATAGAGTTTTCCAGTTTTATTCTGCATGAGAAGAAATATTCCGAATAAGTTGTTTTCTCCACGTTGAGGTACTTACTGTTTCATTTAAATTCTAGTTTTATTCTCAGTTATTATCTTTAGTTTAATTTTATTACTTCTAGCACTTATCATTTTAGTAGATTTAGACCCAAGCTCCCCCTTTTTAGTCACCAATTACAACGATTCCACTTTTGACCGTGATCAATTCGAGAAGATACCGAGAACGAAACAACGACATATAACAATTGGGTACGAGCAACATAAAGAAAGATCTTGCAAGCAAACCTTTGTATTAACCAAAAAAAAATCAGTTATTAATATATATATATATATATATATATATATATATATATATATATATATATATATATATATATATATATATATATATATATATATATATATATCAGGACCTTAACAGTAGCTTTAAGGTTAGGACAAGTGGGAGGTGTTAGCTAACATATGTAAGGGCATAAATATTCCCTTTACAGAGATCATGGGTGTGTTTAGCTGGGTGTTTGGCTTATAGTTTGGAGACCTAAAATTGGGACTGTTTTTGATAAAATGTTAACGGGATGTGTTATGAAGTAAAACGAGTTAAGGGCTTTATAGAGGGGTGTAATGAGATGCTTAGAGCATATATATGAGGTATATATATGGGATAAGGTTAGATGTCCATCATAGGTTGATGAGCCATTTTAGTGTTTGGTTCAATGTTTTGATTATGTGTTTTTGGTTGTTAGCTTTTTGCTAGTACGCGGATGTTTGGGGAAGCTCAATCAGGTGAGTTTCATAGTCCCATGTTTACTATTGTATTTGACTTCCAAATGGGATGGAAGAGACACTGTTGTGTTGTTATTTATAAATTATGCTGTGAATGTTTGCCGTTGGTAATGGACTTATGTGTGCATACTTATACGATTAACTACTAGTTGATTCTTGATTGTTTATGTTTTGACTTGGTACCAAGGGGTTGTTGACAAGGCGGGGCCTTGGGGAGGTACATAGATGTGTGAGCATCTATGGGACCATGGTGTTTGGTAAGGCTGGGAGCCTTGGATTAGGATATGGTTCATAGGTGTTTGGATGCCTATGGGAGTATGGTGTTTGGTATGGCTGGGAGCCTGAGTTTTGGTTTGATTAGTTAAATTTTGAATGTTAGTTTGTTAATGCATATTAGTATCACATTGTCCATACGTTTTTTTAACTTTTGGTTGTTACTCACAGCTTATGGTTTGTTTTGGCGTTGGAGTCTAAACCTATGACTCTCACCAACTTTATGTTGACGTGTTTTAGTGTCTCTTTCGGGTGTGAATGTGGTTAAGCGTAAGGATAGAAGTGGCTAGACTTGGATGCCTTAGGATTGCATATAGAAGGAGATCCCCGTTCCTTCTTAGTTTACCTTTATGTTTTTTGATAAGTGATGCATGTTGACACCTATATGTTTGTTGGTTTATGTTTATCGTTTGTCTTGGGTAAGTGGTAGGACTGTTACCTACTTACCTAGACTCCTGCATTGTTAAGATATTGTCATGACATTTGTGTCGCCATTTATGACATTATATTTGCATATTAGTTTTCTCTATAGAGACACCATTTGTTGTGATGATATCCATACGCCGCGTCCCATATTCCGCCATGGTGGGGTGTGACAGAATGGTATCAAAGACAATGGTTATAGAGAATTAGGTTGCCTAGTCGCGTAGCCTAGTCTATAGCTTAAGGGTCCCTGCATATAGGCGTCATAGGAGTATGTGTGTATTTTATAATAATTGATGTGTTTGGATGTTATTTATTGCGATGTTTTGACTAGTATGAATTGAACCGAAGTATGTTCATACTTAGTCACATGTTATTTTCTTTTCGGGTTTGTGACTAGTGCGGGTTGAACCATAATCGTCCACACTAGTCATTGTTGTATTTTGATTAAATTGTACATTATAGTACATAATTTGGTACAAGGTAGTTTCTATCTTTTGTCGAGTTATTTTACATACCTGAGGTATGTTATTTTTCTGTTGATGTTTAAGTCATGTTCCCTAAGAATCATGTGGTGGTTCGAGTTATTAGGAGTAGGTGGGTATGAAGGATTTTATGTTGCTTCCACTCTTATGGGCGACGTGACTTATAACTGATTATGTTTTCGTTTTGGATTTAGTCTAGGCTGTTTTAGGTAGACTATGGATTTCTGTGTTCCAAGATTTCTATTCTGTTATTTTAATAGATGGTGTCTTGGACCTATTTGGTTATGTGGTTATGAGCTTATGTGAGTAGATGGATTTATGTGTTATATGTTGTCTTGATTCTTATAAGTGTCATCATAGGAGGGAGTGCATTAGGGAAAGGGTAATTGTATAAGTATGGTGGCCAACATAGTTATACAAGTACCACAACTTCAATGGGCTCTCAAGTATGATTGCATGAAAGAGGGTTAGTACATGATTGTATATGATGAGATGTAGAATTTGGATATATATATATATATATATATATATATATATATATATATATATATATATATATATATATATATATATATATATATATATATGGGTTTACGTAATGGCTGCCTATGATATGGCTATGGTTCTTTTTGTGTTATATGTTTTGGGTTATAGTTGTGTTGTGTGATTATGGGGTCACACGATATGGTTTGGTTTTGGTAATGCGTTTGTGCCTTGTTGTGGCATGGTGAGATGGTGAGAAGGTGATTACTCGTATGGAAAAACGAGCGTATAAAGCGATTGATTGACTTGATATGTATGATAACGAGTATGTTTGGGAGATTCGATAGGTATACATATGCGGATGTATATATACTAATAGACGTTATGTTATGATTTACGGTCGTTCAGTAGTTATTATAACTTGAACGTACCTAGTACTCTCTTGTGTTTAAACAATTTATTAGAGCTCGAGTTTGGTGGAGTTTCAACGACGTTTTGAATCTTTTGAAGTGTGTCTTGTAGCGTATTCTTTGAGTTTCGTATTTCACGTGTACGTTTTAAAATGGTGTTCTTGGTTTGAAGTCTACTGAAATAACTTGGGATTTCTTTTGAGATAATGAAATCTTTTGTGTTGGGTCTTACATTTCTTTTGGTCGGTATATATAGAGAAAAAGGGGGACTTGGAAATCTATTATATGGTTAGATAGTTGGTTGTATTCGGTAAAATAAGGGTAAGGTGTTGGAGTCGTGTTTGAAACAAGGTGCAACATAAGATTTTTTTTAATCAACACTTATTTATTTCAAATTCTAAAAGACTTTCTTTAAAATAGAGCGAAGTAAAATTTCTTTCTACTTACATAGTTTATATAATTGGGTTTAACCGATTCACATCATTTATAATTATTAATACAAGGTTAAATTGAGTTTATGAAGATTTCACATACAATTTTACCTCTCATTAATATAAAACTGTTTTGGTCATAACTTGTTCGTTTCTAAAGCTTTTTGGATGATTCAAAAGCCTAAAATTATGTACTCGGAACGTACTTTTCAAATATTCAGAAAGTATAGTCATGAGAAGTGTCGGGTTCAAGGTTGAGTTTTGAATAGTAGTTTATTTTTATTTGGGGTGCATGGGATACCTAGTCTTTGGGTTGAGTTTTGAGATCGTCTAGAAGGTTGTTTGTAGATGGTTTGAGTCACATAGATGTAGGGAGGTAAAAAAAATAATAAATAAAAGTATATTCTTTTGGAAAGGTCGGTCTTTTGCAAGGTTTAAATAATATGTCGCGGGGCGTAATATGTTTTGGTTGCCATTGGGTGTTTCTTGGATTATTTTTCGTTGTCATGGGTCATTTTGAATTGATACATGTTCTGGGTTTGAGTTTTCTTTTGAGTCTCGTGGTTTTTGATTTGTTTTAATTTGTGCACGTGAAATGTCGTTAGTTATCCGTGGGTTTGATTCGTTGATCGTATCTGATGGATTCATGATGTAGTTTTGGTTTCGTATTGTTCGGGAGCGTTGAGGTAGTCATATGAAAGACTTGGTCGCGCCTACACGCTTAAGTAGGTGACCATGAGAGAACGGTCGGAATACCCTTAGTGGGGAGGAAAGAAGTTCGTAGACGAACTAATGTGGTCATGAGGTCTCTTAGGAGTACCAAGGAGATGAATAGAGATTTATGGGATACTATCACAAGTAAAGCGCCATAGAGAGTGTTGGAAGGGGATACAATACTCAAAGGTATTTATGATTGTTCGTAGGGCATGTAAGTTTTCTAAAAATTTCCTGAAATTTAGTAGGTTTGCCTATTATTGTGAGGTAGAACCATAAATAGAGCAAGTAGGGGAGGTGAGAGGAGTTGTAGTTAGTGCCTTTCCAAGGCAAATTGTTGATGGAGTGATATAAAACAAGAGCTGTTAGAAATTGCAAGGAATGCCGGATAAAAGTTGAGTTGCTTAGTAGTAGATTGGATGTGGAAAGAGGTCGAGTGGTCCGATGAGAGGAAGTACCAGTCTTTTAAGATGCGTGTAGAATTTTGCAAGTAGAACGAGGTAGGAATTTATTCGTATTGCCGCTAAGAGAGGGTGCAAGGAGGACATAGTTGAAACTGCTAAGGATGTTGTATGAACGCTTTGGGTTTACGGTTATGCATTTGGCTTCGCCAAAGCACTAGCGGATTTCATGAAGTCAATGAAGCGAGTATGCATGAACGTATATAAATGAGTTGTCATCGGGAGTATCGACGACATCTTGATCTACTCAAATCTGAGAAGGAGAGTGAGGCGAATTATGTGTTGGTTTTGGAGTGGAGTTATACGTGATATTTTCGAGTGTGAGTTTTAGTAATAAGTTTACCATGATGAGTAGTTAGAGATGATGACATATCATGGAACCAGCAAGGGGCGAAGTGAAGAAGGATGAGGAAGCATTTTGGAGGCTGAAGAAGTGGATTGGATAATGAGCCGATCTTGGCATTATCGGAAGGACTGGATGAATTCGCGAAGCATGACGATACGTGGAGCAAGGAGTTGGACGCGTACGAGGACGACAAAGAAAGGTGATCGCTTATACGTTGAAGGAACTGAAGATTTGGAAGAACTGGATAGACTTAGTTAGTGGAGCTGGACTGTTATATATGCCTAGAATGCTAGAGGCATTTGGTGTACGAGACGTGGAGAATGATCTATACGGATCATGAACGTCTCCAACACATATTCAATAATCTTGATTGAACATTTGGCAAAGAGGATGGGTGGAGTTAATTGATGGAAGAAAATTGCAAGGCCAAGTACCATCTGGGAAAGGCAAGCATGGTTGATGAGATATGGAATAAGAAGAATGAAGTGAAGCTGAGACGAACTTGAACTATATGGGTGACGTATTAGGGTGGTTTGGATGAAGGATGTAGGTTGCACGAGTTGAGTTGTCTAAAGCAGAGAACGCGTCAACATGTATGTTGCGTGGCTTGGACAACCATATGGAGAAAGGGACGTAGACTATACTTCCTACATAGATAGGATTAGCTTAGAAAGGGGCGATGTAAGGACGAAATTGGTGAAAGGGATACATAATGGGGTGGAGGAATAAGTAAGACGAGAGTTGGGTGATAGTCGATAGACTGACTAATTCATCTCATATTTTAAGAGGAATGAGAAGTCACGTAGTTGAGAAGTTGGAAGGATTGCGTACGGATGTGATGGAATAGAGGGTTTTGCGTAAAAGTTAGCCTAATATGTATGGAATGCCTTATGAAGGATTATGGCAAGGGAAGAGACGATGGGAAGCATCACATTGTGATGTATGGTATGAGTTGAGGAAGAAGAAGGAAGTGTGTATAGAAGCGAAGCATGAATGAAATAGGTCGAGATAGGAACCGAAGGTAAAACTTTGGTAGAGCCTAATGAGTAGAATAAAGCACAACGTAGGCTAATACTGTCGTAGTGTGGAAAAGGAAATAGCACTGACCTATACTGATTGTTTGGGAGGCTTAGTATCAATAATCGAATGGATAAGGAGTTATAGGTGTGATATGCCGTAGGGACGAAGGGCTTGGTCTAACTAAGATAACCGTCCTTTTGATGATGTGTATAGATCATAAGTTGATTTGGATTAGAAGAACTAATGGATATGTGAAAGACCGTCATAGGTCACTTTGTAAGGAAATTGGAATTTTAAGTAGTTTGGAGTACGGACTAAAGGGAGTTGATGAACATGATTGGATATGAGTATATCCGGCTAACTGGAAAAGGATAGGCAAGTGAGATATTTATACAACCTTAGGAGTCACACTGAGGACATGAGTGATTGATTTAGAGGGAGTTAGGAAACTCTTTAGCGGTGGTTGAGTTTTCATATAATGATAGTTATCATACTAGAAGTCGACAAATGTCATTTGAGGCACTATATGAAAGGATAGGATGAGTTGTCCCCATTGTGGACTAGAATTGGTAAAAGAGGCTACTAATGTGGTAATGATGTTTGTGGAAAGGATGAGAGCAACAAGGGATGCTATGTAGAAAAGGAGGAAACCACTAGAGTTAGTGACAAAGTTATGTAGGGAGTTTCACCCATAGTAACGGGTGGTATGATTTGGTAAAATGAAAGAGTTGATGTAGAGTTTTATAGGTCCATTTATGATCTTTGGAAAGATCGGACCAGTAGCTTATGAGCATAGAATTACCTAGGGGATATGAGTGGTATATATGATATATTTCATGTATTAAGATTGGTAAATGTTGTTTGAGAATGCATATTTGCATGTCCGGTTATTCGGGATTTGTGCTAATAAGAGTCTTTGTTTTATCAAAGAGTCATTTTTGAGATTTATTGACTGTGAGGTTAAGAGTTTGGCAATGAATTTAAATATTGTTGGTTAGTATATGTGGTAATTTGAGACTTGAACTAAAGTTCACATGGAAATGAGAGGAGTTCGTTTAGAACAAGTATCCTCATGTGATTTGTTGTATGTGTGTTTAATCCTAAGGAGTAAATCTCAGGACGAGATTTCTATTAGGAGGGAGTGATGTGACAACCCTGGTTTTGAGGTTCGTCACTTAGTTTTATTTTGTGCTAGTTACGTGTCTTTACGTGTTTATGTGCTTATTGGTGTGTATGGATTGTGGTTTGGATATCGTTTCCGGTACGGGGTACCTTGTGAGTGAAACGATGTGAGATGATTTCATGTTCATGAGCTCACATGTTAGTGACTATGAAATGAGATGGTGTTATTTAGTGGTTTTACGTATACGTATATGTATTATAGAAAATCGTATTTTTATGATTTACGGTTGAGCATTTAGAGGTCTCGGATGAGGTAGTTAGTCATATAGATATTTTTCGGGATGGTTTTAAGTCATTTAGGACTTAGTTACAAAGTTTATTTCAAAATTTGAGATTTTTTGAAAAAGTGTATATTTTACGTCTTTTACTGTAAAACGCGTGAATTTGACTAGTTTTACGGTTTTGAGGTTTTGGGAGCTTTAAGAGCTGAAATAAATTAAGGAAAATTAAGGTAATATTGTTAATACCAATATTAATAATAAAAAAGGGGGGGGGGAGTCGGTTTGGTAGACGCAAGAAGGAAAAAAAGAGGAAAAAAGGAAAGTTTGTATTGGGCTTGGACTAGTACATAAGGTGTATTAAAACAATATCAGTGAAAAAAAGGACGATTCATAAAAATAATAAGGGGAAAAACGCAGCCATGGGGAGAAAAAAAAAGAGAAGAAGAAAATTAGGGTTTTTCAAAATCTTGATCAATTGAAGGTACAATCTTGTTTTAATATTTGTTCTTACTTAATTAAACATGTATACATCATCTTATGATGGATTTAGGTTAGGGTTTAATTTAAAAACAGTAAATTAATGTTACATTAATTGTGTTATAATGAGTACATAAATTAGGGCATGTAATTAGTGGGATTAAGGTTAATTAATGAGATTAATTTTGTTAAACCCGTTTTTAAAAACTGGGCAGAATTTTGAGTCAATTGCTTTGATCTTATTGGGAGTTCTACAAACTCTTATTTTACGATGCAAATATCCCTGAAAAGGTAATTGAAGTGGCTTTCCAATGCAAGAAACGAGAACTAAATTGGGGGTCGGGAAGTGGGTCAAAAACAGGTTACAACAGTCGGAGGTCAAAACAGTTTTGAATTCAGCCTGTTTTCTTTTTAAGTTTTGGGTTGTTTGGGGTACTTAGGGTTGCATTGGGATCTTCAAACGAACATGAGAGATGGTTTATATATTTTAGTAAGTATCTGCACTTGGGCTAAGGTTGTGGTTTAGGGTAAGACCCCCTAATCATAACAAACTTTTTGTATGTTTAAAATCAGTAAATCTGGAATGACGAAAGTATATATATATATATATATATATATATATATATATATATATATATATATATATATATATATATATATATATATATATATATATATATATATATATATATATATATATATATATATATATATATATATATATATATATATATATATATATATATATATATATATATATATATATATATATATATATATATATATATATATATCAGGACCTTAACAGTAGCTTTAAGGTTGGAGAAAGTGGGAGGTGTTAGCTAACATATGTAAGGGCATAAATATTCCCTTTACAGAGATCATGGAGAAAGTGGGAGTTAGTGACAAAGTTTTGGTTTGATTAGTTAAATTTTGAATGTTAGTTTGTTAATGCATATTAGTATCACATTGTCCATACGTTTTTTTAACTTTTGGTTGTTACTCACTGCTTATGGTTTGTTTTGGCGTTGGAGTCTAAACCTATGACTCTCACCAACTTTATGTTGACGTGTTTTAGTGTCTCTTTCAGGTGTGAATGTGGTTAAGCGTGAGGATAGAAGTGGCTAGACTTGGATGCCTTAGGATTGCATATAGAAGGAGATCCCCGTTCCTTCTTAGTTTACCTTTATGTTTTTTGATAAGTGATGCATGTTGGCACCTATATGTTTGTTGGTTTATGTTTATCGTTTGTCTTGGGTAAGTGGTAGGACTGTTACCTACTTACCTAGACTCCTACATTGTTGAGATATTGTCATGACATTTGTGTCGCTATTTATGACATTATATTTGCATTTTAGTTTTCTCTATAGAGACACCATTTGTTGTGATGATATTCATACGTCGCGCCCCAAATTCCGCCATGGTGGGGTGTGACAGTGGGCGTCGATTTACTTTTTTGTCGATTCTTTGTTGTGTGCGTGTTCTTCGATCAATATTCCGCATCTAGGTTAACCAGGATTATAGGGATTAAACCCTACAAGTGGTATCAAGAGCTTTGGTTCGCGAGGATTGGTTACTAGGATTGATTGGAAGCTGGGTTTCGACATTGAAGGGTTTCTTCTTGTAAGGGTTCGATTGGTTCAAAGATTGGTTGTTATTGTGCCGCCGGTGTCACCAAGAAGAAGAAGAAACATAGTTTTTTTCTTGTTGCTCTTTTTGTTACAGAGAGAAGAAAGAAGAAGACGGCTGAGTGGTTTGATTGAAGTCAAACTCAGATTATACACTTCAAGGGTCTCTTTTTAGGGGGCTTATTTTTGTTGGGCCAGAGAGAAAAAGAAAAAAGGATTGTTTTGGGCCTTAACAAGTTTTGTTAAATGTTTTTCTTTTGTCTTATTTTATATAAAACATAAAAATTAATATTTTTTGGAGTGTATACACAAGGGGACTTTGTAATTCGTGATTGTGAGGTTTAACGTATCACAAGGTTTAGCGAGTTACCGAATGGGCTTTGTCGGTTTGTGATTGTGGGGTTTATCAAAAAGTTTAACAAATCAACAAAGGGATAAAGAATGACGAGAGACAAGTATGACATCGAGAAATTCGATGGAATTGGCGATTTCGGGTTATGGAGAATCAAGATGCGTGCTTTATTAATCCAGAACGGATGTGAAGCAGCTCTAGAGGTTTTACCCGCAAATATGGAAGCTAAAGAGAAATCTAAGCTTGACAAGAAAGCTCTGATACCACTTGTAGGATTTAATCCCTACAATCCTGGTTAACGTAGATGCGGAATATCGAACGAAGAACACGCACACAACAATCGACAGAAAATAAATCGACGCCCACAAGGTAAATCCCTAATCGTTTCCGATTAGTTTATTGAAAGAATGCGTGAATGTTACATTCCCTCTCACCTCATTTTATAGAGATGAAGGGGACCGACTCTTACATAAGTACTGGCCAGGTTGGGCTAGGACATTGCCAACCGACCTTTATTCTTAGCTAATTACTAGGCTACTCGACTCTTAATACCTTAGACCTAGACATAGGCGAAAATAGACTAAATACATAACAAGTCTCATTGGCCATTCATGGTAAGACATGTGAAGAGGTTGGATCAAGCATTTAAAAGTCACCAAACGAACTGGTCGTTTGCTTCTCTGTCTTTGATTTATGTATTATTATTATCATACTGATTTTTTGATGTCCTTTTGTCGATTTGTCCTACAACATGTTGGATGGAGTCGTTTATAAACCTAGTCTACTGGCCAATCTTTGGCGTTGTGACGCACAAGAGATTTATGGTCATGTTTAATCGATTCACCTCGGGTATTCACTGTTAAGGTCATGAGACGCCATATCTTTAAGTCATAAAATTCTTTGACTCCAAACCCATTCGATGGAATATGCTTGTACCTACAAAGATATATAGATATCTTCTTGGAGAATCACTAACAGGAGGCTAACCGCATTGGTCAACCTTGACAAGAGAGGGATTGACCTTAACTCAGTCACATGTTAAATATCTGACAACGATCTTGAGACACAAGATCATTTACTTGTCTTTTGTGACTTAGCCAGCCCATAGAAACTTGGAAAAAGGTTTTTAATTGGTGAAACTACCTCACTCATTGACTTAATGTGTCTTGCTAATAATGTACAAATACAAGCACCTTTCACCAGTTACTTTGATGTCGTGGTTCATACCACTATTTAGCTTCTTTGGCGATTCTGAAACGAGTTTTACTTTGATGTTAAAAGGTCGTGTAAGGAACTTATTTTCAATGACGTCGTTTTATATTCTTTTTCACGGATTTCTAGCAGAGAAAACTATTTAAGTTTAAGTTAGATAGAGTGGCCAAATAACCCATGTACCCCTCTATCCTCTTCATTGTAACATGTTTCTATCACCTTGATGGGTTCTTAATAAATTTTCTGTTTCTTAGCCATAAATAATCAATCTAGCGTGATTCTACATCTAGTTGACGACAATGCATATGTACGTCAGCTAATCAAAGAGACAATATAGACAACACTTGAACATCAGATGAAAACTAATTTGGTTAATGCAACCTATAAAAATGAAACTTTAAATTTTTTAAACAAACTTCAAAGATACCCAACCTGTATCTTCATTTACATGATTCGCCAAAACATCTTAGGGGGTGAATCTTTGGTAGTTGACGCGATGAGAAGATGGGGTAGGCAAAACTTAGGTGGAAGATATACTTAATTATGACATGAATGAGTTTCTTTTGACTCTTGAGTGAGGACATGACCTTTATTAGGACCCCGTAGGGAGCTAGAACAAAATTAGGCGGTTGTTAAGGACATAATCGGCTTCTGTTTCGAGCTAGTTTGATGTATAGGATCTTTAGGTCTGATGCCTAGGTCCAGTAGGTGCGACATCTTTTAGGTTCCATATATCTCGTGTGTCCTTTTTTTGGTTTTGTTCAATTTTCTTTGCTCTTTTGCCTCTTTGCCTTTTGTTTTCGGTTATGCTTTTTCATTTTGCTTATATGTGCTTATATGATTTCTTGTTTCTTTTAGGCTTTGCTTTCTTGACTGCATGCATCACTACTTTCATTTATTATTTCTTTGTTTTCCTTGACTTCTTTGTGTTTCTATTACCTTGGTGTTATTTATTTTGTTTGTTTGTGCGGTGTACGTTCTTGTTTATGCGGTTCAGGCCTTTGTTGGTTTTTGTTTCGGGTTAAGTTCGTGTCTAGTTAGGATCTTTAGGCGTGACGTCTAGGGTCTTTTAAGTTCTTTTTGTTTCTTTAGGTCTCGAGTGGTCCTATTTTCTTTGTCTTTAAATTTTAGATCCCTTTCCTCTCTTTCCTTTTTGCCCCTAGAGTTTTTTGGTTATGGTTTTTTCGTGCTTCAACGTGTCTTTTCTTTCTTGTTCACTTAGCTATCATTTTCAAAATGAATTTAATACCCGAAACATCAGTGTGAGATGAAAATAAATAAACATGATTCTACATATTGCAACAATACTAGCAGGGTACCCGCGCGATGCGGTTGCGGGTACCTGTAACATAATTTCGGTGAATAATATTTTTAACTTTACGCTTTAACAACAACATTTCAAAAAAGCAAAAATTTATGGTTTATGTAGCTTTATTTAATTGTCTAACCGAATCGATGGTGACTCTGGTTCTCGGTTGAACCAGTTAATCTGGTTTAATATTGAAAATTGTAAATATATATGTTTTAAATTGTTTTGTAAGGTGAATATAAAATTATATATTTGAGTAATGGGGTGTATTAATTATATGTTTATTGTTATTAATTGATTTTGAAAACTAAGATTTAGTGACATTTGTTATTTTGTACAATATGTTAAATTATTTGTAAATTGTGGTAATGAAGTGTTTTAATTATAATATTAATTACACTTAATGATAGTTTTAAATGTAATGTGTTATAAAAAATTTATGCTTGTTGTGATTGTACATAGGCATTAATAAGTTATATTAATCAATACTTAGTTTTTATTGGCATTGATAAGTTGTACATTATGCTTCATTTGTTGTACTACTTAAAATTTTATTATTTATTGAAGAGAGAAATACCAATTTGCTTTATAAGAAGTATAGATATATTTTTTCAAGGTCGTTATGTGTTACGTTACTAAATATACAATGTTTCTTAAATGAAACTAACATTTCAATTAAACAAAGTTAAATCTTTTATGCAACAAATATTTATAAAAAATTACAATTATACTATCACCTGATGAAAAATCATGTAAAACTCCTGGGCCTATGGACATCGTAACTATTTAAGTATTAACATTTAATACTGTTTTATAGAATAATATTAAACATTACAAAATCATATATTTATATAACATGTACGTATAAAAATGATTGTTAATTAACGATTAAGATATAACTATTTAGAATAGAAATATCAAAAGTAAAAAGAGTATAATGTTCGAAAAATAAAACTTGAGGTGGATTTATATAAATTGACACAGTACATAATAAAACAAAAATATAATCAAACATATAACATCAGGTGTTCTTAAAAAATATATATAACATATATTAAATCGCAATAACGAAATTATTACTTAATTTATTATTTATGTTGAGACCCTGTGCAATTAAAACTAGTTTAGACCACCAATTTGAAAGTCTTTGGTTTTGTTTATCCGTTTTAATTAAGTTAATTAGCAGGGTACACGCGCGATGCGGCGGCGAATACCCCATGATTAATCAGAGAAAGGTAAACAATGATTTCGGTCGGGCCTGGTTCGCTTATTTGCATAGGTTTCAGTCGCTTTTCCTTAGTTTTCAATTAAACACGTTAAGCTGGCATGATTTTAAAGCCATATTTACTACCAACTTATAAGTTATATGAAGTTTTTTTTGTGTTTTAATAGTTGTACAATATGTATAATAAGATGTATTGAATTTTAGGGGTATTTTTAAAATATTATTAATTAAGTTGTTTAATATTAAAAGTAATGGAAGCATGCTAATTAACTAATTCTGATATTATGTATGGAAAGTTATAGAGTGCAAAGTGAAGGTGGAGCAATTAGAGATGATGGACTATTTGCAAGAAGACTTGGTCATCAACTTCATGCACTTGTTATGATTATATTAGCAGTCCTATTATCAAATAGAGAATAAGGGCATGTTTGGTAGAGAGAAATTAAACAAGAGAAATGAATTTGAGATTATTTCTCTTGTTTGGTAGAGAGAAATGAAAAAACAGAGAAATAGAGAGAAATTAGTGGAGAATTTGAGAGAGTTGGATAGTGTTATTTGATACCCTTTCTTTCCATTGTTTTTATAGAGAAATGGGAGAAATGGGTTTTTTTTATTGTAAAAAAGATTTTTTTTATTATTTTTTAATCCTTTTCTCATAACTTTTAAAAAATATATATTTTTTTATTTATATAAACAAATTACATGCAACATCTCATGATTATAAAGTTTAAAAAATTTTTTTGGGTGACATTATAATATTTTTATATTTATATGGTTTTTAAAAATAAAAAATTAATTTTTGTTATTATTTTTTATTTCAATTCTCTGACGAAACCAAACAGTAGAATTCGGTAAATTTCCCAATCAATCTCATTTCTTTGAAACTCAATTATCTGCTTCATTTCTAATCTCTAAAATTCTCTCTACCAAACGTGCTCTAAGGGTATATGATTATCATGCGTTATAATTTATGCTTAATATTATAAAACATTTGAGACTTTTTGTAACAAACTTTTGAAATAATGAGTTTTAGATTTTTTTACTTAATAATCAAAGTAAATTGTTAGATTTCTTCCTCACATTATATACCAACTAGACGTGTACTCGCGCATATCGGCGGATAGTGTATGATATCCTAATTGATCCGGTGGTCGAACCGATAACTTGGTAATTTGATCGGGTTCACCTAATCGCTCGATCGGATTGACCCGGTGAGCGAACCCGTAAAATGGTGACTCGACCGAATTTACCTAGTGGTCGAACCCTCAACACGGTGACTCGATCGGGTTGACACGATAGTGAAACCCATCACTCGATGATCGAACCATGATGTATTGGCTAATACACTTGTTTTCAATTTAAACATTATGTTTATATATGGAAATGTTGAATTTTTAATTTTTTCAATTTTTAAAATTAGCTTTTTATATATTAATATAAATTAACTTTATTAACTACTTTTTGACAATTTTTTAACAACATATTAAAATAATATTTTTAATTTTAAATTAAAATATCATTTTATATCTATTTATTATTTTCATAATTTAAATTCATCATACTTTATAAAAATTTATGCTATTTAATTCAATATCCAATTTAATTTTTTTTTAACTTTTAGTATTTTTTTCCATTTATAACGGGTTTATTTTGATTTAACTATTTTTATCACTTTAAACTAATACGATTATGAACTCTTGATAAGTAAAATAGTAACATTTGTTTATTTCAAAAATGGATATCAAACCGTTTTACGTGGGCAACATGATAGTTTAAGTTTACAATCTCACATGGGGTGAGAAATGAAGTTTTGCATTCATATAATGTGGAAAATATGGTCAACTAGGTTGATATTAGTGTTATGTTGCTAGTTGCTATTATATTTTTCGGTATTGTCTAAAAATACATAACAAGTCGGAACTAATGTAACTACTGATTTATACGAATTTCAAACTTTTTATTATTTTGACTACAAAATATAGATCGAAAATAGTATTATGTCGTTGGCTTCTATGCTACATATTGTTTATAGGCGTTCTATTATATCTTTAGGCAATGTTGACAGTCAACTCGGACGATATGTACTAATCGTGTGTAGGTAGAGCCGTTTGATGGTCCGTTTTATTTCAATGAAACATGCCATTCTTTTACAATACACTAGATGTTCTTGACATCATACCTTTGGGCAAATATATGTGCGGATTCAATTGTGAGGTCTAACTCGTGTGTGTTTTAATTTCTTGTTGATGCCGCATAATAAGTTCAAAATAGTTTCATTCATGCAACTTGTTTGCGTTTATGCACACACTGGTTTGGGAAACAAGAAGTGGTCACACATCTTTGATGAAAATTACAAAACTTTATGGACCTCGGTATACATGAGCGAGGGTAAATGTTGCTTGCTTTAGTGCTTTTTCATACTTTTTGTTATTTTGAATACCACAAATTTTATGGGTGGTTTGGTTTGAATATTTAGAAGATTTATACCATTTATTACGGGTTGGGACGTAACAAGTTTTACTACACGAACCTACTAGACGGTAATCAAACACGTAGGTACCGAACAGAAGTGGCTTGAGGGGTGTGCAAGTGGTGCAGTTGCATTAGGCCTTCGTTTAAAAAAGGCCTCATTTTTATTAGTGTTATACATAAATAAGTTATATATTAAAGATATGTGTGTGGATATAATTCTAGTTTATATGCAATTTCTTTTTAATTTACAAGTGAAACGTGGCCTCATATTTGTTATGGCTTAGGGCATCCGAAAACCATGGGACGACCCTGGTACGGAAGATGGTTAGTCACAGACTCACAGTTCGGGTCAGTATTAACCAGTTTTAGACGTTTAAAATAGTTTAACGTTTGAACAATAACATCTTTTAAAACCTAAATTTTCATTTGAAAGGGTCAGTTATGGGGATATGATTAATCCCTTATTCGGTCTACTTGCTATAGCATTTAGTATTAAAAACTATTAAAATTAAGTTGATAAGTGATAATAGTTGAAGGGGTAAAAGGTAATATTTTTCCTTTTATATTTTTCTTGTTTTCTTTTGTTTCTTGTTTTGTACAGGTATTGGAAGTTAAAGGACTATTTCTGCCAAGAGTGGAAACTTACTTTCAACGCTTGCTACGCGTCTTTATATTGAGTCTTATCTCACTTTGTTAGGTGTATTGTGTGTGTGAAAAGTGTGAAAAGTCTCTCTCTCGTTCCAGTTATCTTTGATATTCATCTTGTCAGTTCTTGATTTGGTTTGTGAGTCTTGATCTTGGATTGTAAGATCTTGATTCTGGTATTGATTTCTTTTACTTTGTATGTATGATCAAATAGCATAGTATCACATTTGAAGTGATAGCTATACGCAGTTAATAAAAATAAAGGGGTGGTTGGTTGAATTAAATCAATTCTTGTTTTTAGTTTTATAAAATCGAATATGGTATCAGAGCCATTGGTTCTTGATATCGGTTTTTAACTGGGTTTTTGAGAATATATTGATTAATCTTATGATTAATCATACCTTGATTGTGTTTAATCACAAAGTTTGATCAATTAAATTTTTAGGGTTTCTAAAAATTTGGGGGTTTTTCGATCCTTGGTGTCCTGAGGTGATTAATTGGGTTCTTGTGCAATTAATTAGGTTTAATTGCACATCTGGTAAGTTTTGTCAAGAAACCCTAAAAATCAGAAATTAGGGTTTTCTTGATTGAAGGTAATTGTGGTTGTTTCTTGTTGTTTTTTGGTGTTTCATCTTGTTTCCAGGTGAGTTCTTCCGCTGTGCATATTGGTTTATAAGATCTGCTTGATCTTGTAAATCTTGGTTTCTGTTTGGAGTTTGTTGCAGCGCGTGCTTTGTAATACCACTCGTCTCTCTTTTTTTTTTGTTTATAGAGGGTGATTAGGTGTCGAAGGGATCTAGGTAGTTTGGAGGTTTGATTGATTGAGAGGTTATTTGCTTCTTGGTAGTTGTTTGTAAAGGAGTTACAAGGGTTCTGTTTTCTTTGTCTGTTTTTTATCTTGCATCATGTGTGAGGATAAGAAAAGTGATAAGGAGGTCAGTGATACTGATGATGAGAGTAATACAGTCATTCACTCTAATGACCCTCTCTATTTGCACCCATCTGATACTAATGGCCAACCTATTGTGACCACTAAACTGACTGGTCCTGAAAATTATAAAGTATGGGTTGCTGCTTTTAAACTTGCATTACACACTAAAAATAAGTTGGGTTTTATTGATGGTACATGTGTTAAAGATAAAGAGGATGAGTTTTTACAAGAACAATGGGATATATGCAATGTTGTTGTTCTTTCATGGATTCTTGGTTGCATTTCTTCTGAGTTGTATCAAGGACAAATTTTTTCTAAAAGTGCTAAAGATGTTTGGGATGAATTTAAGGAAACTTATGATAAAATTGATGGGTCTGTTATATATAATTTGCATTTTAAGATTTGCTCTCTTACTCAATCTGGGTCCTCCTTATCTGAGTACTATCACACTTATAATAGTCTATGGAGACAATTTGATTCTTTGGTTAATCTGCCTAGTTGCACTTGTGAGGGTGCTCCTCAACTTAAAACTCATAATAGCCTGATGAGATTGATGCAATTTCTTATGGGATTGGATGACACATACAGTGTTGTAAGAAGTCAATTATTGACTTCTGATCCTTTACCAGATGTGAAATCTGCATTTGCTACTCTATCTAGAGTTGAATCTCACAAGAATAACTTGGTTCATAATTCTTCTGTTAGACCTAACTCTTCTGTTTTTGTTGCTAGACCATCTACTTGGTCTAATAGTAATAACAACAACTGGTCTAATAACAATAATAATAATAATAGTAGGTCTTCTCAAGGGAGAGGAACTGCTAGGAATAATAATTTGGTTTGTAAGCATTGTAATATGACTGGTCATACCATTGATAGATGTTTTGAGCTTAATGGATATCCACCAGGATTCAAGAAAAGAACTCCTGGTGGTGCTAATTCTAATACTTCATCTGGTGGTGTTAATTCTAGTTCTGCTTCTGTTAAGAATGATCCAAGTACAGGGAACTCTATGCCTTTTACTCAAGATCAGATTAACAGATTGATGGCTTTGATTGGTTCTAAGCCTGATAATAGTGAGTTACAGTCTGGTGCTGCTGGTATTATTTCTTTTTCTAATCATGTGATTAGTTTTGTTACTTGCAAGTTTTTTAACTACCACACTAACATTAGTACATATAGTACTTATGTTGGCTGGATTTTTGATTCTGGTGCCTCTCAACACATGACTTTTTCAACTGATCATTTAACTGATGTTATAAATGTTTCTCATTTGAATATAACTGTTTCACATCCTAATGGAACTATTGAGTTGGTAAAATTTGTTGGAAATTATAAACTTACTGAGAAAATTAGTTTGAAAAATGTGTTAGTGGTACCTGGATACAAAGTCAGCCTTATTTCTATTCATAAACTTGCTAAGGACAATAAATTTGTTGTTTCTTTCACTGAATCTAAGTGTTTTATTCAGGATTCTCTTCAAAAGTCCCTCCTGGGGACTGGTAGTGAGAATAATGGATTATATGTGTTTGATTCAGGTAGGAAAATTTTTAATAGTAAAATTACTTGTTGTATGCTTTCTAAGTGTATTTGGCACAATAGGCTTGGTCATCCTTCTGATCAAGTTTTGAATGTGTTGAAAGATACACTTAAGATTGATGACTTGGGTGAAACTCAGCCTTGTGATGTGTGTCACAAGGCTAAGCAAACCAGGGAACCTTTTCCTCTTAGTGATCATAAGACTTTGCATTTGGGTGATATTATTCATTTAGATGTTTGGGGTCCTTATAAGATTAAGAGTAGGGAAGGTTTCAGATTTTTTCTTACCATTGTTGATGATTATACTAGAGCTGTCTGGTTGTATTTGCTTAAAGGAAAAGATGAGGTTTTTGGAAAAGTTGTAGAGTTTTATAATCTCATTAAGAATCAGTTTGATACTTCTGTTAAAGTTTTTAGAAGTGATAATGGGACTGAGTTTATAAATCATATGTTTGAAAAGTTTGTTACATCTAAGGGTATAATACACCAGACTTCTTGTGTATACACACCTCAACAAAATGGTATTGTTGAAAGAAAGCATAGACATCTGCTTAATGTTGCTAGAGCCCTCATGTTTCAGGGGGGCATTCCTTTAAACATGTGGTCTGAATGTATTTTAACATCTGTGTACCTTATTAACAGGCTTCCTACCTCTGTGCTTTCTGGAAAAAGTCCTTATGAAATGATTTACAATGTCTCACCTAGTCTCTCTTTGCTTAAAAGTTTTGGTTGTTTGTGTTTTGCAACTGTGTTAAATAATTCAGATAAATTTTCTGCTAGGTCTGATAAATGTGTTTTTATGGGGTATTCTAACACAAAAAAGGGTTATAAGCTTTATAACCTTGAAACAAAGAGTTTTTTCTGGTCCAGAGATGTGAAGTTCTATGAGACTGTTTATCCTTTTAAAAATGATGTTTTAGTTAAAGATTTTGTGTTTGAAGAAAATGGTGTTAACAGTCAAAACTTTTTTGACCTAGTAGAATCAGAGTCAAGTGAACCCTATGATGATAAGAGAGACAGTAAGAATGATATGGATAATAGTGTGACTCCTGACTTTGTAGATGTGTCTAGTGACACTTCTCTTAATGTTGCCAGACATTCTAGGGGGGTAGTCAAAGAGTCTAGATTAGACAAGATTGACAGCAGCCAGAATGATCTAGGTGGCAATTTAGGAAGTTATAAAGGAGATGACATTATCAATAATGATGATGAATATGAGTCTGAGGGTGATGACTTTGTGGAATTTAAACAAATGTTTGAATCTGAAAATGGTAATAGTCCAGAAAGACCAGAGTTAAGGAGATCTTGTAGACCTGTTAAAACTCCTGCTAAATTTGACAATTATGTGATGGATAAAAAGGTTAGATATGATATTAATAGTGTGCTTAATTATGCCAATTTATCTATGCATAATTTTGTCTTTGCTAATAATCTAAATAAAATTCATGAACCCAAATCTTATTCAGAAGCTATTAAAAATCCAAAATGGATTGAAGCTATGAATGAAGAGATGGATGCTCTTAACAGAAATAACACTTGGGTGATTGTAGATTTACCACCAGGTAGAAAAGCTGTTGCTTGTAAGTGGTTATGGAAAGTTAAATACAAATCTAGTGGTGAGGTTGAAAGGTTCAAAGCTAGGGTTGTGGCTAAAGCGTTTAGTCAGAAAGAGGGTATTGATTATGAGGAAACATTTTCACCAGTAGTGAAAATTGTTACTGTTAGATGCCTTATTTCTGTAGCTGTTCACTATGCTTGGCCTGTGTATCAACTTGATGTTAATAATGCATTCTTGTGAGAACACGGTATTTCGATAATTTTCTTTTAACTGTTATACGTGCTTATTCACACTTTCACCACATTCCCTATTTATTTTACAGTGATTACGTGTCATCCTCGGGTTTTAGTTAAATATAAAATTCTACGAATTTCACTAATTTACGATATTATTTAGCAAAATGCCCGAACATCATGTTTGTAATTTCTACGAGGTTTTATTACATTTTATATGTCTTATTATTGACTTTTTGCCTCAAAAATAATGAAAAACGACATCTTGAGCAATTACGGACGCAATGGTGAACTTTTGCGTTTTTGCGTTTTCCGGTTGTCGGACTGGGTTTTTGGGTCCGAACGTCGCAATAAAATTTATTTTTATGTGATTGCTAGTTATTCTTGACTCCTTGATCCAACTTAGTGAAATCCGGGCCAAACGAGTGTTTACGAGTAATTTTAAAGAAATTTCGTTTTAAAGATAAACGAGTCTCGGTTTTCGTCGGAAACGACACGTTATTTAAACCCGTAAATTTTCGAGAACTTAACACTAAAATTTTGGGCCATTTTGGAGTATTTTCGGCTGTATTAGAGCTAAGGGAGCCCATTTTGACTTTTGTTGACCATTTACTTAAACAAGGGGGTTTACCATAAGTCGTATTACCAAAGTTTGAAAAAAAAAAAAACAACAGCCTCCCCTTTCTTCTCCCTGTAGCCGATGCATCATCCAACACCACCCATTCCTTTGATTTTTTCTGAATTAATGTAAACTTACACTAATTTCATGTTTAAACTTTGATTCTTAATCATTCTCTAGTGTTAATTACAACATGCATTAACTTTTTGCATGAAATCAAAAATCATCAAATCTTATGATTTGATGATGTTTTTGTAAAATTCCAAGTTTGTTTCTGATGTTTCTATGCATAAAACCTTATTTTGTTGGATAAAAATTTGATTTGGGTATGTTATTATGACCTAGGGCCACGAAATTTTTATGATCAAGGAGGAAGGAATCAAGGTTGTTTGTGTTTTGGTTGATTCATACTAGTTGTGAAGGTATAATCCTAACTAGTGTTTTGATTTTGATGTTATTAGCATTTTTGATTCACTTTGGTCATTGATTTTGAAATAATGGGTGAAACCCACTGATGTTATGAACAATTAGGGCATATTAGGACTTAGAACACTTGCGTGGCGATTTGGTATAGCTTAAGCGTTGCTTGATTAAGGTTAGGTAGCCGAATGGAGTCGTTTTCGTAGTATGGAATTTATCACAGAAACAAACAGGTTATGGCAAAATTTTCTTAAAAATATGACTGTGTTTTTATTTGAAATTTTGATACCCACTGATGTGCTTTACATGTGGTGAGTTGGTTGGGAACGGGAGTGTCCGGATGAGCCCGGAACGGTCGTTTTACTAAACTAGGTCAAATCTGAATGGTAGGCTTAAAACGTGGGTAATTTGTCTTGGGTACAAAGGGTGAATATAGGATTTTATAACTTTTTACAGTAGTTAAAATCATAAGACAACTTCTCTTTTTGGTTTGGTGTCAAAATCTTATATCATTTAGGATTTATGCTTAAATTACCGTAGGCTTCAAGAGTCGATTCCAACTTTCTGTTTTGATAGCCTGTCACTAAAAATAGATTTCACGTTGATTGGTAATTGTTCCAGGTCTGTTCTTGCCCAACTTAGAAAGGTAAGAGAATTACCTACTCATGTCAAAAAACCCCACTTTCTGTACTATTATAGATTTTTAGTTATGACCAAATCTTCACAGCCTTTTTCAGAAAACTGAATGCAGTCCCTTGTTTTGGTTTTTCAAACCGAGTCTTAAACGTGTTCGGAACCCACACATAAATGCTTGGACCATCATACAAGGTTGATATTAGGTTATTACAGTAGGTTCAAGGTGTTGGGTCAAGATTTTAATTTAAGCTTAGGTCTCGCCATCGCTCGCAAGTTACCTAGTCATACTATGTCCCGCCACTTCTAAAACGTTATTGCTACATTGAACGCATTCTTATTACGCGTCACCATTGCATAGGTCCGTGAAGAATTATTTTTGCTCAGCCCCTTTTACCTTGTGATTACTTACTAAAGGTGAGTTCATAGCCCCTTTTCTTATATACTTGTTACAAATTGCGGGGTGAGAATAACATGCGTGGAATACAATCATTTAAAACTTTTAGTATGCTATTCAAGAACGGTATGCTTTCCCCAGATTATACATTTACTTATTGCATTAGTACCTTAGTCAAAAAGCTTCTACATCATGAACCGTTAATTCATATTTTGCAAGCGCGAATGTTGTGGATGGATCCATCGGGATTAACAATCCACGTCCCGATTACCTTGACGCACTTACATTTAATTACCTAAGTATTTTGACTAGATACTTACTAGGGGTAAAACATTTATGTTAAAGCTTCAGTGTCGTGAGCTATTGCAATAAATTAATATAAATGATTTTGTACGACGGTACTAAATCATATCCTGTTGCTATTTTATAAAACTAATGTTTGTATTTCACATTACCACTTATTAAACCTATGAATTTCACTCAGCTTTATGTTGACATATTTACATGTTATTTCTCAGGTAATGCTAATGCTTAATTTTGCTAAGGATGGGAGCCTGCAGGATCCGACAGCTGGACGATTCCATGTCATTATTGGTTGAAACTTTTGGGAAAACTAATTATGCCATGTTAATCATGCCAAATAAAAGTACTTTTATGCACTAAGAATATTATGAGTATGTTGGTAAAATTATGTGACTTTTGTTGATGTCATATTATACAAATCTGGGACCATATTTATATATTTTATTCCGCAGCTTTTGAATAAATTCGTGAAGTGTGTCATTTTTTGCTCTGTCTTTTATTTACCTTATTGCCATGTATGCTGTTACCATGATGTGGGACCCCACAATGCTTACCTGTCCCGTTACCAGATTTTTGGGGTCTTACAGATTGGTACCAGAGCCATGGTCATAGTGAATTGAGTCGTTTTAAACTTAGTCTATGACCCATATTTTTCAAGAAAATCCTATGAGTCTTAGTGCCAAACATGGAATCTGCCAAGATGTTCGGTATCCGCGCGGGTAACTCTTTAATCCTTACTATTGCTTGAGTTATACCTATATTGAGACTTGTATAACTTACTACAATATTCATTACTTTATTCTTGTATTCTTCTGATTTTTCTGTATCGACTATTTCTAACGACTTGCTTTTATCGTTTGCGCGAGTTTTCGCGATAACTCCAGTTGAGATATTCTAAGTGTTTTAGTCGATGAGATCTTTGTAAATCTCGCTTTGCTACTCATTTATGTCACCGTTTTACTTGACATTTGAACATTGTTCTGAATTTCATGTCTCACTGATTATTCTTCTTTCGAATTCGAATTATAATATTCGCTTACATTTCGGAAACGTCATGCTGATTTTTAGCTAAACGTCTAGTTCGTGACGATTGATTGGATTACAGCTTTACGCATATAGATTTCTAATATTATTCCTAGTTTAAAATATCATATACTTGGGAGCGCGACTTATTGATATTTCGCCTTTTCTTTGGTATCTATTATGAGTTTGGAAGAGATGGCACGCCTATGAAGTTTTTACTTCGTATATTGAAAATTAAGTCAAGAACGTTGTCCGTTTCTTTTGTTTATAGTCTTGTTGACTAGTATTCTTTAAACGCCCTTATGCCGCTACTTTCCTTCATTCTTACGAAATGTGTATTTTTCGTCGTTTTAGAATCCATAAGCCATGTGCGTATTCGAAGTGGTAAATAAAAATTGTTGGTGAAACAAGTTAGACAATAAGGAATTGGCGACAAATGAAAAGCTAAAAAAAAATATATCATGATCCAAACGCTCCCTTATAAAAGTTAACACGCTGCAGAATTCTTTAGCACGCATAGCGAAGTTCAAAACTTTTATAAAATTCATTTTTTAGCCAAATAAAATGATAAAGCTTGTTTAGACGATCGTTTTGATATAAAATTCGCTTCTAATTCTTTATAACGAATATTTTGTGGCAATTGGAAATTTGAGAAAAATAATATAAATAAAGTTTGCTGATGTACACGCATTTCAAGGTCCGAAATCAGGTCAAATTTTATTTTCAGTTTTACAGAATAAAAGAGATTATTTTTACGCTCGTTTTGATTATTCGCACACCCTTTAACTCATCCGCATTAAGAAGTTACGGCCGAAATACGGTTGAAAACCCATTCTGGACCAGCAGGTATGCTTGGTGTTTTGCTATAGGTTAGGACCCATTTAACCCTTATGTTTTGTCTTGGGTAGTTAGTATACATTATAAGCTAAGCTTGGCCGTTGAGCTTGCGTTAATTGCCATCACCAATTGAATTTTATGACTAAAACGGTGATCGTTAATTTTATAACCGATTTTCTAAAATTTTAACCTTTCTCTAAGATGGACTTTTCCCATTTGGAAAACTGAGATAAATTCATATATCTAGGAATGTCGGGTATGAAAACACCTTTCCGACGGTATAAGGTTCATCGTCTATCTCTTCATAACGAAGAAATGCCGGGCATTTTAGTAACTAGTCTAATAGGGTACAACCGACTTAAACTAGCGTTTGGTTTAGCGTGCTTGGTATGCTTAATGAGTGATTAGACAAGATTTCTCACTTGAAACATTTGAGAAGCATATAATTATGACTTTTGATGCAAAGTTTTAGTGCCCGTTAGCTACCTTTAAGTTTTTGACACATAAGTGGGTATTGTTGACTAAATTGAAAAGTTGCAAAATTTTGATTATATAGCTGCTGTCATAGGTATAAGTGTGTCGTAAAAGTGTTTTCAACCTTCGGATAAAACTACAAAGTTTTCCGGAATGATGTTTTTAGTCACCCTCGCGAAAACGGAAGCTTTAAAGTGGGCATTTGACCCTCAAAAATATAAAATACAGACTGTAAGGTTTGACTTTTTCGTGCAGAATGCGGTTTGGTTTTTATTTTTAAAAAGGTATCTAGACTTCAAAACTTTTCTTAAAATTCACCAGATATTAACTTCATTATGTGTATGACTTCTCTGAATTTTTGTAGAATTTTTCCAAGAGTCTAAATAGGATTTTTAAGCCTCGCGAAAAGGAGTTTTCAGCACTTTTTCATTAAGCGAGTAAATGACTAGTTCAATACCCAAACGCCCCTTAAGCAAGCTTAAACCTTATGGAATGGATTTGGGATTATAGATACTGATTCTTAGGATGTTTAACATCATAATGTAAGTGAAATTGAGGTCTAATGGTTAGTAATTCGCCTCGAGTCGGAAAAGCCAAAAGTTGACTATTTTCTATACGGTTAGTCAAAACTTATAAAAATGAGTTCTAAACTATATAGCTTGATGAAACAAGTTTGTATGACCATATTTTATTGTATTCCAGTAACTTACATGTATTTTTATAACTTTTCATTATTGGGTCATACGCGGGTCATACTTTGACTTTTGTTGACTTTTTACGTATTAGGTCGCGGACAATCCTTAAAGTATCACTATTGCCCTTCTTCAGCCGGATCTCTGCACGCATATGGATTCATTTATCCTTTATTTTATACATGACTCATATATCATTTCATTTTACCTTTCTTTTCATCTATCGCACCATTGATTTGGGTCAAGGTTTGAAGTTCTTGCTCTCACATCATTCGTTATCCTCTTGACACGTGTTTCATGGTGATTCTGACTAAACATTTTGAAACTTATCAACTTGTAACCATTTCATTGATTTCCTTGAACTACTCTTTATTACCCTCATGTAACCCACTCGTTATTTTAGAAGTTGCTCTATAAACCCAAACTGGTATTGTTTGCGAATCATTTTATAAAATGTCCCACTTGGGCCTTATTAAATACTTGAATGTTATCTTATAAACTTAATGAATATTAATTTTACTATGTATTTTCACAAATTATTCAAACAATTGGTCTCGCAAATAATTCTTGTAACAATAAAATTGTTGATTTAAACATCTAGCCAATTAGTTACTGGCAAAAAGTTTCATAACTTATTTTGATTCCATATACGTATTTTAAATCATATGATATGTAATACCGGTTTGACGAAGCTGAGCATCGAATTGCTAGTCCTAAATTATGCATGGCCTGATCACCTATGCGTAATTTAGAAGGAGCCATGCGAGGCCAAATAGTAGTCACCTAAAATATCTTGTCAAAGAACTTTTTACTTATGTTCTTTAAAAAGTTATATAAAATATAGTTTTGAAAACTTTTACATCTTATGCGAGTAGCACCAGTTAGCGACATACACATATGATCCCTTATCTTTTCTTGAACAAAGTACATGCCTCAAGCACATATATCCTTATTCAACGATCTTTGTTTTGCTGGTTACCTCATCTTTCTTCGTGACATAGTTCTCGTTACAATTTGTCTAATTTCTTACCATTGATACCAGACTTGAAAGTTTCAACGTTGTTATGCTTCTACATCGATCGACCTCCTCTATCTATTTCCGTAAATCTTTGAAACATCTTCGGACGCTAATAGTGATTCATGACTGGAAGTGAACAATATATTCGTGTATTTGCCATGATGTGAGTTAGACTCTATTGTCTAGAAATTCATTTGTGTAAACCATATGATGACTTCGCCCTCTCATTGCTAATGTTGTTCATTTTACTGGAATTACTCTCAAGTGACTTTTTAAGAATTTTCATTGGTTTGAAAACTTGTTGTGTGGCTTTTCTCTTTCGATCGTGTGTCGACCATTGAGAAAAAAAAACCCGTTGTTGGTGACGCCAACCACACACGTGAATTAATCATTGTTAAATCCTTAATTTCTTATTTTTCTTATCATCGATGCATCTATCCTAACATGATCATTAAGAAATAGATACGAATTACGTTTTATCCCCTCGTACTATCACTCGTATACTAATTTTTTATTGTTATTCGATTCATACTCATTTGCTATCTTGTCATATTTTTAAAACTCGGATACGTCACATGTTTACTATTTGAGACATTAGACACCTATATGGATTTCTATACATTATTCTAAATTTTAAGAACGTTTTACACACTTTATCAAGTGTTTAAATTACCAAAATACCCGTTTCAAGTTAAATATAAGATCTATAAATCCTCTTTGGTAGAATTATAACTAGTGTTTAAAAGGATGTCAAACTGTATCTTTTAAAAGTATTTGATTGTATCATACTTTACTTTCAACCTAATGAAATTATCAATTTAATTTATAATTTCTAACAATGATATAAAAAAAATTGGATATTTGAATTTTTTTTTCTAATGGTAACGATAAACCTGAGTTTTTAACAATAATTTCTGTTAGCCTCAAAATATTGAGTCAAACAAGAATGTTCGGTCATAGGTTTCTATTGTAATATTTATTAGAACGTTGTAATAAGTAGTTATTTAGTCGTGGTTCACGGGCTTGGATTTAAACTAATTAAAGTCCAAAAGACAAGCCCGGCCCAATATATAGTCCATTATAGCCCGCATGTGGGTGGACTATATATACTACCCTCCTAGCATGTTAGGAGGGTGGATGGTCATTTGTAACTTCTTTTCTTAATCTAATCTCACCAAGTTAATCATCTCCTCTCTACTTTCTCTCACGACTTTCTCTCTCTAGGAATTCATCTCTTCTTCATCTATTTTCTTTCTCTCTTCATTGCTTAATCATCACAAATTTATGGGACAACATTTGGTATCAATCGCCACGGGGTAGATTTGTGATTGGTTGGTGTTATTATATTTGATTCGAATGATTTAATCCATAAATCATCTCGGATTCAAATTTTTTTGTGTTTTCCGTGCTTTGCTTAATCATCTACATCTTATACATAGTTGTAGTAGTGATTTGGTATATTTACTTTGGCTAAAAACACAAAATTTTTGGGTTTTTTGATCATTTTTTGGCTTAAAATCACGTATTGGTTGAGTTTTGTCCGAGAAAAGGGGGATACATTCCGATTGGTGTAATCGGAAAAGGGTTTAATGATTCAGATTGGTGTATTCAGATTTGCATTCCGATTGGTGTATTCAGATTTGCATTCCGATTGGTGTATTCAGATTTGCATTCCGATTGGTGTATTCAGATTTGCATTCCGATTGGTGTATTCAGATTTGCATTCCGATTGGTGTATTCAGATTTGCATTCCGATTGGTGTATTCAGATTTGCATTCCGATTGGTGTATTCAGATTTGCATTCCGATTGGTGTATTCAGATTTGCATTCCGATTGGTGTATTCAGATTTGTATTCCGATTGGTGTATTCAGATTTGCATTCCGATAACATTCCGATTGGTTCTCCGATAACATTCCGATTGGTTATTCCGATAACATTCCGATTGGTCATTCCGATGATGTGTTTTGCTAAATTTTGTTTGAGTTTTTTGGCGGGAAAACCCAAGTAAAATTTATTTTTTCCTAGACCATTTTTAGGCCATTTAAGCTTCAATTTCAAATTTTGGCGATGCGAAAAATTTTTCGACCAAAAATTCAAATTTTCGGACCAAAATTCAAATTTTTAGGCCATTTTTAGGTTTTATTTTTCGTTAAAAATTTCATTTTTCAAATTTTTTCCCTACTAGTTATTGGCTATTTCTAACTCGTTTTCAAAATTTGGTTATTCAAAAATTTTCGGTTTACCGTTTTAGTCGGACTGAGGAATTTATTGTCGGACTGAGGAAAAATTTCAAATTTTCGAAATTTTAACAACAACACAATCACAGTATATCTACTTAAGATCCAAAGTCACTTCATCCACAGAGAGAGACGATCATCATGCCAACGAGTAATGCGGTTACTGAAAGTTCAGACGTGAAAGACCTTGAAATGGAACGACTACAACAACAGATATGTTTCTTAAGAAAAAATGCCATGGACGGTTTTAGAGTACTTCAAGATTCTTTTCAGAACCTTTCAAAAGTCTTGTTCGACTTACGTGAATCCACTGGCACATTCAGCAAAACATTCACTCATGCCATGGATAAACTTCAAACACAACTTGTCAACGAAAGAATCATTGCTAGTGAATGCAAGATCACTTTCACTGATCTCAAGACATCACTTGAAACGATGTTTTCTTCTGACTTCATCAAGTCTTCGCTTACCAACGAGTGCTTCAAGCGATATCATGGAATGGATGCTTTATCATACAAAGATCGGATAACCTGCAACATCGACTTCATTGTAAACTATGTGAATCACACAATACAGATGCAACAAACCATTGATGACAGACTTCATACCAGTTGTGGTATCGCATCAGATATTGAGAATATAAGCTGCAGATATGAGACTCCAACGCAGAGTTCAAGGAATGATGACAACATTTCTGGGAAAGACAACAGCAGCTCTGGCAAACAACACATCGACTCTGAGAATGTCATCAACAATACACCTTCCTATGATAATGGTCCTGTTTACGATTCTGAGCCATTGGAAGAGGTACACAATGCTGAATTTAATGTGTTTGCCAATGCCAATACGCATGAGCATAGTGATCAAACAACAAACCTTATTGACACATGTATGACGGAAAAGGTTGATAGCAATACCACACCCAACTCATCAGACATGTGCAATAATGAGTTTGAGGATGATCAACATGCAAATGAGTATGATGATGAGGAGCGTGTCGCGCTTGCTAATTTAATTGCTAGTTTACAAAAAGATGTCAATGAAACTAGAAAGAGTCACAAGCAATTAAAGAAGGCAAACGCAGCGCTCACTCAAAACTTTGAAGAATGCAAAGCCGCTCTAATTAAATCTAATGAGACCCTTGAAAGTAATAGGGCTGAGCTTATTCAGAAAACCAAAGAGCTTGAGGGGTACAAGGGAAGTGCGTTAAAAAATCAAAAGGATGATTTTGAAAACAAATATAATACAACTCTTGAGTTATTAGCTAAAGAGAAGCGTCAATATAATGTTTTCTTAATGGATGAACGTCAAAAAACGTACCTTGCCAATACCAAAGTTAATGAACTTGAACAAAAGCTTTCTATGACCACTACTGATTCTGCTAAAATTCTAGAGGATAAGAAACAAGAGGTAGATGCGTTAAAACAAGACTTCAAAAGTAGATATGATAAAGAAACCGAAAAAGTTACAAAACTAGAAGCACAAGTCGACTTTTTGAAGAACGTTGTTTATAAAACGCATGATTCTATTCAATCCGTAAGAATGCTAGCACCTCCATCGATGTTTAAGGGTCAAGCTAGCTTTGCAAGTCCTGAGTACCTTGCCAAAGCTCAAGCTGCGAACCCGTGTCTCTATCTTGATGAGACTGAAAGGACAGATCTTGATTGCATGCCTGTTAGTGCCAATAGTGAAGAGACTGCCCTTTGGGATGCTGTTAGTCAACCACTTGTCCATAAGGAGTTTGTGAAACCATATAATTATGCTTATGAGAATAGTCTTTATGGTCTTTTCAACAAACAAACTCAGAAAACTCGTGAGGAAGTGTTTCTAGAATGCAAACAAAAGAGAATTCAATGGAAGAAAGCATTTGCCCCTAAGAAATCTAATGTTTACAAATACATAAACTACCTCCCTCTAGATGAATCTAAAAGCAAGAGTAGGAAAACATTAGGTATTCTTAAACATCACATAGATAATGTCAAATCTATTGTTGAAAGAGACTGGGCAAAACGTGAAAATGCTGAGTGGACACGTCCGATTCCTCAAGATATTACCTTGCTTGTGAAAGAACTATTGATTCCTAACACGACATTGATTAAAGAAACTGTTCTTCAACTTGAGGAGTTCATTCGGACTGAAATGTATGATGATTTAAAATATGTTGAATCTCTTGAGAAACACATTGATGATCTTCAAATGGAGAAGTCTGATTTTTCAGATGAATATGATTTACTCTTGCAAGAATGCGTTTCTAAAGATGTTATGTGTGCTTATTTTACATCTTGTGCTGATATTGATGAATATTCTGAAGTTGCATGCCAATATCTTGATAAGAGCAAAGAATGTGAACGTCTTGAAATTGAGCTTTCGAAACGTAAAGAAAATGTTGACAAAAAGGCTTTTGAGTTACTTCAACACAAAACTGATTTCCTTCAAAAACATTGTCATTCACTTGAACTTGCTCTGCAAAAAGAAGTTGGTAGTTTTCCACATGATAATAAATTGCAAGAAAAACTTTCCCAAACATTTCGAGAAATGAATGAACAGAATTTGGAAATTAAAGGGTTGAAAGCTCAATTACAAGACAGGGACAGAGCAATAGCAGAGTTGCAGAAACTCGTTGCTAACATGGGTGGGAAAATCGTGGAACCTAGCATTAAGAAACCTGTTGTTCGACAACCCAATGCCTACAAGGATCCAAAGCTGTCTATCTTAGGAAAACCGACTCCGTTCTCCAATTCTTCTCATATGAAATCTAGGTTACCCCCTAAGACTAATGTGCAACCAAGTGTTCCAAAACCATCCATATCACCCTATGTTCCTCCATTTAGAAAGCACACTGTTGCTAAACCCACCCATGTGAATGCACCTAGCACTTCTAGGACTCCTCCAAAACGTGTGACATTCACGTCCACAAAGGAATCTGTAGGTTCAAATGACCTCGTTCATACCCACAACCTAGAGGATGCGAAACAAAAAGGGAAGATTCAGAAAGACAAACCAGTGTATGAAAAACCTAGTTCACCAAATCCCGCTAGAGTTCTACACACTCATAATGGTAGTCAACCAAAACCTAGGATTCCTCTTCAGCAATCTAGGAATTGGAAACCATCCATGAATAGTCGTGTTTCAAACACTACGCCTGAACGATTTGGAAAACAAAAGAATACAAGTATTTTCGTGAATCCCAAATTCCCTGTATGTCCCACTTGCAAAAAGGGCATTCACAATGAAAATCATGACCATTGCATTTTGCAATACCTCTATGAGGTCAAATCTCGTTCATTTGAACGAAGATCGAATACAGAATCCCATAAGACAACAAGGAGATACAAACCCGTCGTAAAGCAAAGCAACAACACCAAATCTGAAACGTGGATTCAAAAAGGACATAGTTTCTCTCCAAAGAAGTCTTCCGCTGTGCAAGAGAAAGCTACTCCTAAATCTAATCTTCAGTGGAAACCAACGGGTCGGATCTTCACAGAAGTTGGTCTTAAGTGGATTCAAATAGAGAAGAGTGATGACACCTGCACCAGCACTAATGCTACTGTTCTACACGCTGAAAAGGAATTTGTTACTCCTAATTCTAGTATTTGTGCAAACTCGTCTTCTGTGATTGCAGGTACAACAGCGGATTCTGAACCCACTTCTCCTTCTTCAAAGGGTTCCAATTCTGTATATTCGATATCACCTTCTTCTGCTGTACAAAAGTCTATTTTGGATTATTTTCGAAAAACTTGAGAAAACAAAAAATATAATAAAACGTAAATATCCATAGAAAAACAAATTAAAAAATGGAAAAACTTTCAAAATACCAAAAATATTCCTCTCGACATGTCTTTCAGTATCGATAATATGGACGTACCTAGAAATGTCGCTCAATAACGACACGGGTGTGTACATAAAGCTCGAATGAAAGTTGTAAATATTTTTCAAAACATGTCATTTCAATGATTTACAATTACCTCAGATTGTGACTCGTACTTCCAAGAAAGGAAAGTTGATCACGAATGATAACTTATCCTTAACAACGGGAAAATAAATTTTCTCGGTCATGAGCTCTCATTCAAAACATTCAAAGTTTTTAAGCTCATGTAAACGACTTACAGTTAAATGTCAGACTGTAACTCGGACCTCAAATAAAGGAAAGTGTATCTTTAAAGATACCATATCCTAACAAACGGGTAGAGCAATCTATCACGGGTTGAGCTAGTCACAAAACATTCAACGTTTTGAGCTCAACACAATGGCTTGTAATCACTTTCAGATTGCAACCCGGATCTAAATTCACGGGGGAGTGTATGCTTTTGTACTCTTACCCTTAGCAAAAGAAGTTAAATCTTCTTACACTTGAGTGGATTCGTCAAGACATTCAAAGTCTATGAACTTAAGTTTATGCTTCAGAAAAACCTTTTCGTCAAAAAGAATTGATTTTTCAAAAAGCGTTGAACACAATTTTTTCAAGAATTTCTCAATGATATTCAAAATCTTTCAAAAATTGTGTGTTCAACAACTCCTATCCTCAAAAGTTTAATGTGGATCAAATCCTCGTAATGACAATTCCATTGGATCAATTTTTGAGGGGGAGCAATTCAACTTCATGCAAAAGATTAACATATCTTTCTCCCGAAGATTTTCAAGACTATTTTTCAAAACATATTTTAATCAAATTTGGTATCTCTAATATCAAAAGATTTTATATATTAGAGATAGGGGGAGAAAATGTGATTAAAATGTGATCATATATAACACTCAAGCACTTTAACTCTTACCCACATGTGCGAAACACTTTCGATTATCGATGCACATGTGAAGGGGGAGCTTTTCTGAAACGACAAAACTAGCAAGGTGTTAAATGTTTTTCAAAAACTTTGTTAGAATTTAAAGTGGTTTTCATGGTTACGATCAAATACCCACAACATCTTTAATTCACGACGTTATTGGTGTCAAAAGGGTGGTTAGGTTTAAGTCCTATGATCCAACCAGAACCGGAGGGATCTTCCCAGGGACAATCCAATAGATTATTAGAAGTCCTTAGGAAAGATGGAGTAGAATGTGAACGTAGCTGAATGCCGACTAAGTACTGATGTTAGCACTGGAACAATCACAACAAGGTGTTAGTAATGATGTCTTGGTAAGCATTGAAGGGGTTGAAGAATGAAAAAGAAATGTAAGGATAAAGGGTCTAAAGAAAGAAGCCCTCCATACAACTTAGGCAGAAACCGGGTCAACTCATCATGAAGACAAACTCATCATGGACCCAGTGATGTGAAGCACAACCCTTTCCTAGCTACTCAGACTTCTCTCAAAAGAAGTTTGTTTTATTGTCACGGAGATCAACACGACTCCTATTGACTTTCTCACTCCGAGATTGTTGATATTGAATAGGTGGCATCTGCTCCAGCCTCCGACCACTAAAAGTGCACAAATTGAGTCTAGAGCCAAGAGATCAATTAAATCTCGTTAGGACACACGGATGAAGATCAAGAGAGTCCTACGCTATATCCTTGCGATATTGCTAGAACACTCAGAGTGATACTACTTAGTATTCACAATGATGAGTGGAAATCCTTCCAGTGTTAACATCAAACAGCACTGCGGTAGGTCATATGCAAGATTCTTTATGAATTGAACATATGTAAAACTGAAAAGCAACAGTGGTTTGATTCTGAATTGATTCAAACTCGTTTCAGGTTTCTACGCAATATCTTTATGGTCTTGCCAGAACATTCAGAGTGATATTTATTAATATTCACAGTGACGAATGGAAATCCTTCTAGCGTCAACATCAAACAGCGCTACGGTAGGTAACTTGTGAGATTCTTATGAATCAAACTTGTGTCAACTGGAAAGCAACAATGGTAAGATTCTTAATGAATCAAACTTGTTCCAGGAATTTGAATTGACGACTTTAATCAAGCGGATATTTATCCAATTGATTCACTCTTTATGTTCGCAGTCTTGCTTTGAGACGGTCGAGTAAAGAGAACGGCTTGTACTGCCGTGAAACCCTGTCAAGGAGATTCTTAATTGAATCTACCTGATCACAGGTACGATATTTAATATCGTATAACGGTCTTCACCGACCGGAGGTAAAACGCTACCGATTTAGGACGAATGTCAAAGCCATTCAGTCCGTGTCTATGTTTTGTCTCGAGAAGGTGGCGTCATGGTGTACTCAGCAAAGTCAAAGATTCACAACCACATATTCATGCCCAAAGACTTATCTAACAATTGATAGTGTGAGCATGTGGATAAAGACACAAGATCACAAGATGGCAAAGACAAGTCAAGAATGATTTGAAGATCTCAAGACTTAAAAACAAAGTCGAAAGACAACGACAAAGGCTCAAAGATCACAGCATGAAGGAACAAAACTACTGTTACACGTTCAAGACTCATTTATGACGAAATTCATAAATCTCCATTGGAATCCAAATAACAAAGAGGAATGACCTCACATTGGGGGAGATTGTTAGCCTCAAAATATTGAGTCAAACAAGAATGTTCGGTCATAGGTTTCTATTGTAATATTTATTAGAACGTTGTAATAAGTAGTTATTTAGTCGTGGTTCACGGGCTTGGATTTAAACTAATTAAAGTCCAAAAGACAAGCCCGGCCCAATATATAGTCCATTATAGCCCGCATGTGGGTGGACTATATATACTACCCTCCTAGCATGTTAGGAGGGTGGATGGTCATTTGTAACTTCTTTTCTTAATCTAATCTCACCAAGTTAATCATCTCCTCTCTACTTTCTCTCACGACTTTCTCTCTCTAGGAATTCATCTCTTCTTCATCTATTTTCTTTCTCTCTTCATTGCTTAATCATCACAAATTTATGGGACAACAATTTCATACAGTTATCCCAAAAGCTCTTAAGCTGATTAAAATAATTATTTGAACTAAGTTACTTTTACTTCGAAATCCTGATCAAGAAAAGATATAGCAACCGGTTACTCACTAAATATATATAGTTTGATTTTAAATCACTAAACCGTGTAAACTTTTCTTATAATCAAGAAAATACTTAAGCCAAATCGAAAGTAATACCAAATCCTAGACAAATAGTTGTGACAACTTGTAATCTATATGTCTATATGTAATCCATATTTCCCCTTTATTTTTTCTATAAGTAAATTGTCATGCTTTACAGTTGCGTGATTTGCGATTCCTTATTTATTAACCATCTTGGCTCATTTTAGAGCGCCTTGTCTGTTTAAGCAATTATTGTGTTCATGTTATCTTTTGATATTTCTCCGTACTAAAAGGTCATTATTTAATCCAAGTTTGAAATTATCGAACGTATTGGCCCAATGGCTCATCGTTTGAGCTCACCGCAAGAACTAAGTTGCGTTCATAACGTGTTTCACATTTCCAAGCTTAAGAAATGTTTGGCCGAGTTAGACGTTCAAATCCCGTTAGAAGAGATCAAAGTCGACGACAAAATGTATTTCGTTGAAAAGCCGATCAAAATTGTGGACCGACAAGTCAAGAAACTTAGGCGCAGTTGGTTTCCAATCGTTAAAGTCCGTTGGGACTCGTGACGTGGCGCTGAATTCACTTGGGAAAGCGAAGAGCAATTCAAAGTCTAGTATCCTCATCTCTTTCCGTCAGCTACTGCCTCTAGTTAAACTCTGAGGGACCAGAGTTCCTTTAGGGGGGAAGACTGTGAGAACACGGTATTTCGATAATTTTCTTTTAACTGTTATACGTGCTTATTCACACTTTCACCACATTCCCTATTTATTTTACAGTGATTACGTGTCATCCTCGGGTTTTAGTTAAATATAAAATTCTACGAATTTCACTCATTTACGATATTATTTAGCAAAATGCCCGAACATCATGTTTGTAATTTCTACGAGGTTTTATTACATTTTATATGTCTTATTATTGACTTTTTGCCTCAAAAATAATGAAAAACGACATCTTGAGCAATTACGGACGCAATGGTGAACTTTTGCGTTTTTGCGTTTTCCGGTTGTCGGACTGGGTTTTTGGGTCCGAACGTCGCAATAAAAATTATTTTTATGTGATTGCTAGTTATTCTTGACTCCTTGATCCAACTTAGTGAAATCCGGGCCAAACGAGTGTTTACGAGTAATTTTAAAGAAATTTCGTTTTAAAGATAAACGAGTCTCGGTTTTCGTCGGAAACGACACGTTATTTAAACCCGTAAATTTTCGAGAACTTAACACTAAAATTTTGGGCCATTTTGGAGTATTTTCGGCTGTATTAGAGCTAAGGGAGCCCATTTTGACTTTTGTTGACCATTTACTTAAACAAGGGAGTTTACCATAAGTCGTATTACCAAAGTTTGAAAAAAAAAAAACAACAGCCTCCCCTTTCTTCTCCCTGTAGCCGATGCATCATCCAACACCACCCATTCCTTTGATTTTTTCTGAATTAAGGTAAACTTACACTAATTCCATGTTTAAACTTTGATTCTTAATCATTCTCTAGTGTTAATTACAACATGCATTAACTTTTTGCATGAAATCAAAAATCATCAAATCTTATGATTTGATGATGTTTTTGTAAAATTCCAAGTTTGTTTCTGATGTTTCTATGCATAAAACCTTATTTTGTTGGATAAAAATTTGATTTGGGTATGTTATTATGACCTAGGGCCACGAAATTTTTATGATCAAGGAGGAAGGAATCAAGGTTGTTTGTGTTTTGGTTGATTCATACTAGTTGTGAAGGTATAATCCTAACTAGTGTTTTGATTTTGATGTTATTAGCATTTTTGATTCACTTTGGTCATTGATTTTGAAATAATGGGTGAAACCCACTGATGTTATGAACAATTAGGGCATATTAGGACTTAGAACACTTGCGTGGCGATTTGGTATAGCTTAAGCGTTGCTTGATTAAGGTTAGGTAGCCGAATGGAGTCGTTTTCGTAGTATGGAATTTATCATAGAAACAAACAGGTTATGGCAAAATTTTCTTAAAAATATGACTGTTTTTATTTGAAATTTTGATACCCACTGATGTGCTTTACATGTGGTGAGTTGGTCGGGAACGGGAGTGCCCGGATGAGCCCGGAACGGTCGTTTTACTAAACTAGGTCAAATCTGAATGGTAGGCTTAAAACGTGGGTAATTTGTCTTGGTTACAAAGGGTGAATATAGGATTTTATAACTTTTTACAGTAGTTAAAATCATAAGACAACTTCTCTTTTTGGTTTGGTGTCAAAATCTTATACCATTTAGGATTTATGCTCAAATTACCGTAGGCTTCAAGAGTCGATTCCAACTTTCTGTTTTGATAGCCTGTCACTAAAAATAGATTTCACGTTGATTGGTAATTGTTCCAGGTCTGTTCTTGCCCAACTTAGAAAGGTAAGAGAATTACCTACTCATGTCAAAAAACCCCACTTTCTGTACTATTATAGATTTTTAGTTATGACCAAATCTTCACAGCCTTTTTCAGAAAACTGAATGCAGTCCCTTGTTTTGGTTTTTCAAACCGAGTCTTAAACGTGTTCGGAACCCACACATAAATGCTTGGACCATCATACAAGGTTGATATTAGGTTATTACAGTAGGTTCAAGGTGTTGGGTCAAGATTTTAACTTAAGCTTAGGTCTCGCCATCGCTCGCAAGTTACCTAGTCATACTATGTCCCGCCACTTCTAAAACGTTATTGCTACATTGAACGCATTCTTATTACGCGTCACCATTGCATAGGTCCGTGAAGAATTCTTTTTGCTCAGCCCCTTTTACCTTAGGATTACTTACTAATGGTGAGTTCATAGCCCCTTTTCTTATATACTTGTTACAAATTGCGGGGTGAGAATAACATGCGTGGAATACAATCATTTAAAACTTTTAGTATGCTATTCAAGAACGGTATGCTTTCCCCAGATTATACATTTACTTATTGCATTAGTACCTTAGTCAAAAATCCCCTACATCATGAACCGTTAATTCATATTTTACAAGCGCGAATGTTGTGGATGGATCCATCGGGATTTACAATCCCCGTCCCGATTACCTTGACGCACTTACATTTAATTACCTAAGTATTTTGACTGGATACTTACTAGGGGTAAAACATTTATGTTAAAGCTTCAGTGTCGTGAGCTATTGCAATAAATTAATATAAATGATTTTGTACGATGGTACTAAATCATATCATGTTGCTATTTTATAAAACTAATGTTTGTATTTCACATTACCACTTATTAAACCTATGAATTTCACTCAGCTTTATGTTGACATATTTACATGTTATTTCTCAGGTAATGCTAATGCTTAATTTTGCTAAGGATGGGAGCCTGCAGGATCCGACAGCTGGACGATTCCATGTCATTATTGGTTGAAACTTTTGGGAAAACTAATTATGCCATGTTAATCATGCCAAATAAAAGTACTTTTATGCACTAAGAATATTATGAGTATGTTGGTAAAATTATGTGACTTTTGTTGATGTCATATTATGCAAATCTGGGACCATATTTATATATTTTATTCCGCAGCTTTTGAATAAATTCGTGAAGTGTGTCATTTTTTGCTCTGTCTTTTATTTACCTTATTGCCATGTATGCTGTTACCATGATGTGGGACCCCACAATGCTTACCTGTCCCGTTACCAGATTTTTGGGGTCTTACAATTCTTATATGGTGAATTAGATGAAGAGATTTACATGACACTTCCTGAGGGATATGGGTCAAATGATAATAAAGTATGTAGACTCACTAAGTCTTTGTATGGCCTTAAACAAGCACCAAGAAAGTGGAATTAAAAGTTAACTAGTGTGCTTGTTGAAAATGGATTCATACAAAGTAAAAGTGATGTTTCTCTTTTCACTAAAACTGAGGATGATTCTTTTGTGGCATTACTGGTTTATGTTGATGATATTATCATAACTGGTAACAATGAATCTGTTATTAATGAGTTTAAGAAATACTTAAGTTCTAAATTTAAAATTAAAGATCTTGGAAAGCTTAAGTACTTCTTAGGCATAGAAGTACTTGATGCTAACAATGGTCTTGTGCTTAATCAAAGAAAGTATTGTCTTGAACTTCTATCTGAATATGGTATGCTGGCATGTAAGCCAGCTAAAGCACCTATTCCTGATTTGTGTAAAAAGAAAAAAGATCAGAAAGTTGTAGAACATGATGTTCCTGTTGATAACAAAACTTGTTATCAGAAAATTGTTGGAAAATTGATCTATCTTACATTAACTAGGCCTGATATAGCCTATGCTGTTCACAATCTTAGTCAATTTATGCATGATCCTTATAAGTCACACTTAAAGCTTGCTTTTCATGTTCTTAGATACCTTAAGGGTTCTCCTGGTAATGGTATCTCTTTTATGAAAAACAATGACTTAAGTCTTGTAGCATTTGTTGACTCAGACTGGGCAAAATGTAAGATTACTAGGAAGTCTGTTACAGGATATACTGTTTATCTTGGAAATAATCTTGTTTCCTGGAAAAGTAAAAAGCAGTCTGTTCTAGCAAAATCTTCAGCAGAAGCTGAATATAGAGCTATGAACAGTGTTGCTTGTGAAATAATGTGGATTATTAAGATCATGAAGGATCTGAAAGTAGATATAAGTTTACCAGTTCCTATTAACTGTGATAGCAGTTCTGCAATTCAGATTGCTGCTAATCCAGTGTTTCATGAAAGGACTAAACATTTTGAAATTGACTTATATTTCTTAAGAGAAAAGGTGTCTGTAGGTTTGATTAAGACTTTGAAAGTCAAATCTGAGGACAATGTGGCTGATATGTTTACTAAGGGCTTATCCATCAAAGATCACAAGTTCCTGAGTGATAAGCTTAATCTTGTCAACTTATATCACAAATCAACTTAAGAGGGGGTATTAAAATTAAGTTGATAAGTGATAATAGTTGAAGGGGTAAAAGGTAATATTTTTCCTTTTATATTTTTCTTGTTTTCTTTTGTTTCTTGTTTTGTACAGGTATTGGAAGTTAAAGGACTATTTCTGCCAAGAGTGGAAACTTACTTTCAACGCTTGCTACGCGTCTTTATATTGAGTCTTATCTCACTTTGTTAGGTGTATTGTGTGTGTGAAAAGTGTGAAAAGTCTCTCTCTCGTTCCAGTTATCTTTGATATTCATCTTGTCAGTTCTTGATTTGGTTTGTGAGTCTTGATCTTGGATTGTAAGATCTTGATTCTGGTATTGATTTCTTTTACTTTGTATGTATGATCAAACAGCATAGTATCACATTTGAAGTGATAGCTATACGCAGTTAATAAAAATAAAGGGGTGGTTGGTTGAATTAAATCAATTCTTGTTTTTAGTTTTATAAAATCGAATAAAAACATTCCTTTTGTTGTCCAAACATGGCGTCTGAAATAATCGGAAATGCACCCTCTGGTGTGCCGCTCAGAATCGTAAGCGCGGTATATGTGTGGCGTATACTTGTATGTGTACAAAGAAAGTGCATAGTAAAAATGCGTAGAAATGAAAAAGGAACGTACGATCTTGGGCGGCCTGTACCAATCATATATGGATTCAGCCATTTGATGAGCCTTGCATAAATCAATTTAATTTTACAATTGCATTGTCTCGAGAAAATTTACATGGGTTAATTTTGTGCCATGGAGTAAAAAAAAAAGTTGGGATTAGTATTATATTGTTGGTTGCACATGTTTGTTGTTGTTTATAAAAAAAAAACGACTGTAATTAAACCAAACTTTTATCAAGTATCGAGCTCGAGTTTGACTCGATTAAGCTAAACTTTTATTAAGCTCAAGCTCAAAAAATAGCTTGAAACATATATCAAGTTCAAGCTCAAGCTTTTAATAGCTCGGCTCAAACTCTTATCAAGCTTTTTAAAACTTTATTAAAATGTGTTTTTATAATGAATTCATATAAGCAACTTATGGTTAATTTGAATATTAACTTAATTATAAAGGCTTATTTCTTAAATAAATAATATATTCTAGAAGGATTTTTAACTTTTGATTAAATTTATTATTTAGTTCATCGTATTTTAGATATTTTTTTGTATCTATAAATTTATTACATTTACTTGGTACTTGGTGAAATATAAAATGTCTAAATATCTTTTGTACTCTTTTTAATATGAATGTGTCGTAAGTGCGTTAGCAATCACATCACGCAATGATCTTTGTGATCTTAATCACATTGGATCGCAAAACATATTTTGAAACCAAGACTGTACGATTATGTTATTTTTGGTTCTATTAATTGTAAATGAATCGAATTTGGTTTAGAGTTATAGTTTTTGTTTATTTACTTTATGCATATATTTTTATTGATTAGTTTTATTATAAAAAAAAATAATTTTATGTATATTCAAACTTTTCAATTCAAACACAAAATTTGATCAATCTTATCAAGGCAAACTCAAACCTAGATTATTAAAGATCGACAAGCTATCAAGTCAAGTACAAACATACAATTATTTTATCAAATCAAGCTCAAGTCTTATAAACCTTAAGTTCGACTTGACTCGATTACACCCTTAAAAACGACAATGATATCTAGAACTCCGCAAGTTGTTTTAAGAAACGATGAAAACCAATGAAAACTTTTGGTGATTGAGAAAGCATGCATGCAAAGAGCTGTTTAGTGGTTTTTTTGGCGTCTAGTGTTGAATGCTTTTCTTAAAGAAAGTAAAACAACGTAGAACATACCAAATGACCGACATATACAAATTCCAAACTTAGACCCCGCATTTGACGCAATATTTGTTATTTTAGACGCAACGAGTGTATGTTTGCACCAAATAAAAGTAAATTTGTCTATATAAACACTGCATAACCGATTTACTAAAATTAGCAACTTTAAATTTTTTGCTCGTTCTTTGAGCCAAAATAGTAGAGATGTTAATTGTTTGGGGTTGATATATGAAAATCGAAAATCAAATCAAACTGAACTCGAATTAGAATCAAACTGAAAATAGAATTCGGATGTGTCATAACCAAACCGAACCAAACTACAAATTTGATTTTCGGCTTGGATATGGGTTTGACAATTAGACCCGAAAACCGAACTGAAAACCGAAATTATACAAATATATATATATATATATATATATATTTATATATTTATTTATGTATAAAAATAACTAATAGAATTTAATCTTAATATAATAATACAATATTTATATTTGAAATAATTGTTTTTGCTAAAAATTTTAAATAATTATGTACTTTTTAAGAAAAAATCGGATAATTCGGATCAACCCGACAACCGAACCGAATTTAAATTCGGTTTTTGGTTCGGTTCGATTTAAATCTAGTTCGATTCGGTTTAACTCTAGTTTGGTTCAGTTCATTTTTCGAATTGACCAAAAAAAAATTAACCGACTAAATCGATTTGAATAAACCGAATAACACGATAACTGAACTGAAGGACACCCTACATAATACTAGCCCATGTACAATAAACTGACTTTGGAATAAAGGTATTCTTGCTTATGATTGACACCATGGAGATAGATTTTCGTAAGTCGTAACTTTGTATAATCATTTTGAGTTTGATTTAAAAGCTTTTTGAAGTGACAGGGGACGGACGGTTAGTATTTTGATTTTAAAGTTTTTTTACGAAAAAGAAACTAGAGTTTGGATCTCATACAAGTCCTCCTATTTATATGCTTGATACAAAAACATTTTAAAAAAATATCCAAACGCTTTACTTTAATTAAAATTATAAATTATCATTTCTTAAATTCTTAATAACCTTGTTATTTTCTTAATTAATTTTCTAATCTAATATGTCTATGTTTTTTTCGTAACTATATATATAATAACTAGTATTGTTACGTATCAAACATCTTTTTTTAGCAAATGCCTATCGCTTACTGTTTTTATTAACAGATACTGCTTACTGCTTACTATAACTGTTTAGTGACACATGTCGTCTAAGAAAACGTGACGGGAAAATTTCCCGTGCATTTTTGGTGGACTTTTTGGCCAAGGCTTGACCAAGTTTTCCCCAATACGTTGGCCAAACTTTGGCTAAAAAGTCTTCCGGACCTTACGTCATGTTGGATCAAATTTTGTCGTTTAGCGAGCTTTCCCTGAAGAGCCGAGAAAACCAGCGTCGCCCGTTCTTACTTTTGTTTTATGGGAAACCAAGTAATAAACTTTAATGCCGTTTGGTTCGGGCATATTTGAAGATATTGAGAGATATTCAAAAATACTTACATTTTAATTTCCCCAAATATTTTGTTTGGTATTATCAACCAAGTAATTTAAAATTTTTCGAATTTCCAAAATGAAGGATATTAAAACTACTACATAAAGTGAGAAATTTTAATTTACTTGAAAATTATTTTTTATAAACTTTTTTAGTCGTTATTATTCGGGTTTTATGTTTATATAAAAAAATTATAGAATTTAAAACTTTTTATATAAAATTATTTTTTATAAAATTTATATAAATTTTAAATTAAAATTTATATCAATTTTAAATTAAAATTTATATCAATTTTTATAAAATGTATAGAATTTTTTATAAAATATATTTAAATTGTTTATAAAAAATTTTGAAACTTTTTATATAATTTATATATATTTTTTATATAACATATATATGTTTTTTATAAAATTTAATGATTATATTTTTTAATTTATATAAATTTTTTACGAAATTTAATGACTTTTTTTTATAAAATTTATATAAATTTTTATAAGATTTATATAAATATTTTTATAAAATTTATATAAAAAAATTATAATAATTTATATAATTTTTTTATAAATATGAATTTTATTATAAAATATATATAAGTTTTGTATAAATTTAACATAATTTTATTATAAAATAATGATTTTTTAGAAGTTATATAAATTTTTAATAAGATTTAAATAAATATTTATATAAATTTTTTATAAAACTTATATAAATATTTTATAAAATTTATATAAAACATGAAAATTCGATTTTTAATCTTTTAAATAGAAAATTTATATGAAAAAAATATTTTTTTGTTAATTGATCCAACCAAAAATAAAGATTTTAAAATGTTGTAAATTTCTGACAACCAAATAGGCCTAAGTATTTTAAGTTATATAATTTAGAATTCTAAAGAATTTTAATTTACTAGGACTTCTTCAAATTCCAAAATTTTAAAATCTTTAATCAAACGGGTCTTGTAAGAAAATGAAAACGTTTGGTGATTCAATATACATGACGTATATATCTATACTTCTATACTATTATATAAAGAGGCTAACTCCAAACCTAACTCCGATCTTAATCTTGAACCTAAAATTACCAAACCTAACTACAAGCCAAAAATTAATATAAGAATGTTAGATGTAAGTTATTATATCATATTTGGTAAATTAATCACATCCATTCATTTTTCTATACTTGATTGATGTTATGGGTGATTACTTGGGTTGGCCGGACTATTTGTTTGCGAAGGCCGAAGGACTTAAAAATGAGGTTTTTGGTGTTATTGGACAGAATTGGTGCCGTTTTTCCCACACCGCATTTTCCATAATATGATTATGAGCTGCAGAACGCTTGAAGCTGGAATTTGTAAACCTAAAAAAAACCTTTGCTTTGGGAAGTCAAGACCGAGTGAAAAATGAAAAACGTCCGCTAACGCCCACGGGAGAAGATCTTTTTGAGATCAGCAACGAATGGTCTTGTATCTATGAAGAAAGATTTCTCCCTGGGTTAAGACCCTGAATGCCGTACCTTGCTGAAGGCGATTCACGAGAGAATCGCGCACAGTTCCCTTTGACCGAGATGTGAATGCCCATGATTTGCTCGGTATAGTGATGGATTTCATGGCCGACGTGCTCCAAACCTAACTCCGATCTTAATCCCGAACCTAAAATTATCAAACCTAACTCCAAGGCAAAAATTAATATAAGAATGTTAGATGTAAGCCATTAGATCATATTTGTTAAATTAATCTCATCCATTCATTTTTTGAAACAAATTTTTGTAACAACTTTTGTAACAACATTTGTAACAAACTATTTAAAAAACTTTTATTTTTAAATTAAAATATCTTTTTATTTATTTATTTTGTTTATAATCTAATTTCGTCATATTTTTTAAAATTTCGTGCTCTTTAGTTTAACATGCATTTTAATATATTTTTGTTAAATTTTAGTTTCTCATTCATATTGAGTTTATTTTAATTTGATTTGAATTTTTTTTATAACTTTCATTTTACTTTGAATATACATTTGATGAGTTAAAATGTAACATTTATTCCCTAAAAAATAGTTATCGGGTACCCGCCGCTGTATTACGCGGGTAAAATGCTAGTCATTTAAAATGTTTGAGGCTACCCACAACGCATGAAGGTCGCGACCTACTTTTTTCGGCCGGCGACCTAGTGCGACCTATTTGCCACAACCCGGTGACCTAATGCGACCTAATTCAAAATTTATTTTTTTATTTTCAATAAAAATAACATTTTTTATTCAATAAAAATAACATTTTATATTTAATAAAAATTACATTTTATTCCAAAAAAAAAACATTTTACTCCATACAACACGCATTACACTAAAAAAAAACATTACATAAACTAAAAAACATTACGAAACATTATAAGTAAAAAGGGTACAATGCATTAGCTAAAACTAACTCCAAAAATTGTCAAATTAATATATGTTGTGAGGAATTAAAAAAAGCTCAATATATTAAAATTTGAAATTTTTTTATAAAGTTTATATAATTAAAACACGATTAAAACATGTTAAATTTAAAAAAAAAAGTTTTTTTTTTTTATAAAACACACAACACACAGACACAAACACAAACACAGGACCGAATAACACATTAGATCGTATGTGGAGTCAATTTATGCCCGACCGACACCGGCGACCGAATCGCTGCAACGCGACGACTCGATCGCGACCGACTGTCGACCGACAAAATTCCGATGCGTTGCGGGTAGCGTCAGAAACCATGTATGCAAAGAGCTATACGTACGTACACATGACCATCTCCATAAAGTGGTTTGAAATCATCACTTTGGAAGATATCAAACCATCGTCGTTTTTTATGTCGTACCACCAAAAATGCCAATAAGTCAATAACCCAACACGCCTAACGTTTCCAATTTCCATCTGCCCAAGAGCTCCTCTGCCCATGCAACACCTCCGGAAGCCAATAGTTTAAAGTCTTCTAAAATTAGTTACCACGGTTCGCCGCCACTGCACCATCTTCTGCCGACAGCTTCATAACAGTTATAGGCAAGGCTATCCCTGCCCTATTCCATAAGTAGTAAATAAGGCCCCTCAAAAACGAATAAAACAATATGCTTTCATACAAGATTTGTTAAAATTGCTAAAAAAATTTATTGGAAATAATACTACCTATATATTTGCTTATATATGAAAATAATAATGGGATAATTATCAAAAGAGTCATTTAATTTTGAAGAATTCGCGATTGAGTTTAAAAAACATGTTTTTTTTGATACAGTCTAGGGCAACAAATGACCAACAAAGAATACAGGGCAGCAATCATTCAGATTTTTACAAGTGTCTAAGAAATAGGGCAATTTTGACATATTATTCCAAGATATAGGGCAACAGTGGACACGTGACGCATTCTGCACACAGTTGCCCTGTTGCCCAAAAAAATAGACCATTTCTAGAAAGAGAAAATTTAAAGTGTTTTTTGGGAAGAGAATAATAGGCAACGAACCTTTTTGGTAATTTTTCCAATAATAATTTGTAAGTCACAATAATTGATGTTGACTTTTCAAAATTTCAAAAGAAAGAATTTACTTTGTTGGAAAATGAATTGTATGCCTAAAAGTTGGACTTATAATCTATATACCCTATAAAGGGTGTATCCAATTTGTTGAATGTTGAAAACTTGAAAAGTTGAAAAATCAACAAATATGGTAACTCTTAAAACTCGGCTATTATTGAACTAATCAACTTTTTAAATGGGGCAATGTTGTTTATTGGGGAAAGAATGAACTGTGAAAATTTAATCATAGTAAAAACCGTGTGAAAATTTAAACCATAACAAAAAGTCTGATAGTATTCACACAGTTGTAACTTAGGATATTTAGAGAAAGTATTAAAGTGGATAATTAATATCATCCTAAAATATACACGGGTGGAACTTGAAACTGTCATACATATTGTATACTTGTACTATTGTCAATGCCCATATAATACAAACCGTCTTTTTAATCTCCCTCTCATATCACACACTGGTTAGACACACACACAATCATCCTCATAACCACCACATCTTATTTCCTCGTCGCCATTCTCACCGCCGCCACCACATCTGCCAACTGATTCTGACAGCACACAACCAGTGTTTCGAGGTCGGTGGTTTCGTTGGTGATTTGGTGGTTTTGGTGGCGATTTTGTGTGTTTGGTGGTGTCCTGAGTTTCTGTTGTGTGACTGTACATATTCTGGACGGATCTAAAAGTAGTTTCAAGAAAAGTTTTGAGGGTTGGTGGTTTTCTTATCTTTCTTCTTTTAGAGTAGTTTTGAATTTAAACTTTCTAGCCTTTATCATGAAAACATTAATAGAAGAAGAAAAGAAGAGATCTTTTTCGATGGTAGTCTTATTGGTTTTCTATACGATCCATGGCTTTGTGATGTGTTGTTGTTTTAACATTCAACTTTCATCTCTTTTTATTATGAAATCTGAGTATTTGTTTTTTTTCTTCTTCTTATAGTTTCAAAGTTTCGTGAATGTGTTTTTGTTCTCACTTTCAATTTATTTTAGATTATTATGGTCATTCTTTTGAAAAAGAGCCTATGAAGAATTATTGATGCGAGTGATCGTGTATGGGATTCTATGCGTGTAGAAGCAACTTAAGTTATCTGTCATCGGCTGCTACGAAGCATCGACAACTGCACAAATAATAATATGGTGATCGTGCCCTAATTCTATATTCTTTGCTAGAAAACATTTAGATATATCATTCTTTCTTGTTTGTACATTAAATAGGTTTAAAATCATTTTGTAATTCTTGTAATGATGCAATAATATGTATGGATTATTCCTTTTTCAAGTTCAAATTATAATTATTGTGTTGAAATTTTCGGTTCTCAAATATGATGCTCGATCTTAATCGAGACACAAATAGCGAATCCAGTTCTGACTCATGTTAATTAGGACATGAATTGCGACATAATTACGAGCGGTTGCAATTTTATTTTGTTCTATCACGTCTTATTGAACGTTTCATGGAACACTTAACACAATATCACATATGGTTAACTATATGTCGCTAAGAATTTCCGCCGCTATGCGCGGGTAATCGCCTAGTTATACTTAAACATGTGATTGGTGGATTTAAAAAACTGATTGATTATAAGTGATAAGAGAGAAAACATGTATGACACTTGCCAAAAAGTATATAAACTATGCATAATTTTAGGTCTTCTATTTAGGCATAAAAATCACTACTCTACTTTGTTTATATGGTTGGAAAAAATGAAAATGTATGACACGGCAAGTTACCAATACAGTTTTTATGATAAGAATCACATTTATCTTGACTCTTGAGCCCTACATATATCATGGCCTGGTTATAGGGAAAAAATCGAAGTTTGAATAGGAGATGCATACTTTTTGTATGGGGGTATTTTTGAGAAACTTGTTTCTCAATCCCACATTGGTAAAGAAAACAGGTTTTGCTGACTTATATACAAGCGGTGATATATGATTGAACAGGTTGAAAATATTAGAGTCATGTGGTTCATATCCCCTTTGATCCAAATCTCTGAAATCTATATTTTATAAGACTAGAGTGTCTCATATTTTTGGTAATATTTAATGAGTCAAAGCATTCTTTTTTTGTAAACCGTATATTTGTTGGAATTGTTATTTTTTATTAATTATTTTCTAACTAACTCATTTAATTATAATCCATAACCAAACTTGTTTATATTTATAAAGATCATATTTAACTTTCTTTTTTAAATTTCAAGCAAAGGTCATTCAAAACACATTTAAAAGATACAGGTTATATTGAAGAGGCTGATTGATTTTATATTAAGATATGGCAGAAAAGGTTACTAAAAACAATGGGTGAATAGAAAATTTATAAGGTACGTTACATTCGTCTACATTCTTAACTTTTTATAAATTTTTCATAAAGTAAGATAGAGATACCCCACACTTGATGTTGAGCTTCTAGTTTATGATGCACTTTTATACTTCTTCTACTCACAAGTTTACTAAAAGATAAGTTTCAAATGTATCAAAAGGTAAGTTTCAAGTGTTAGAATCATATTAGTAATTTTAACCCCTATTTTTAAAGGATTTTAGTCAGTATGATTTATTAAAATATTAAAATTAATAAATAATGATACTTAAATATGATTCTAGAATGGACGAATTCATTTACTACATCACTTGATTTTTTATACAAGAAACTTTGATATGCATTTGCTGTTTTTTACTTTATCTAATGAAAATTCGTTACTATCACTGTAATACTTTTTTAATTTGTTAACTCTATTATTTATTAATTAAGTGGTAAGAAAAAAATGCTCATTATTTAAGTTTTATGTGATAAAATAACTTGACCCAAATCTGAAGTTTACTTAAAAAAATAACTCGGTAATAATTTTTTTTAAATAGACTGATTTTTTTAAATGACTTTTTTTAAACTATATACTTGAAAAACATTTGTTATATTATGTAAAAAAAATTCTTAGAAAATAATAAAATATTGTAATATGAAAAACACTATTTTTTTCTGACAAACATTATTTTGATTTACTAATGATATAAAAGATCTAGTAGAAAAAAAAATTATCTAAACATTTTTCCACATTATAATAGTAGAAAAATAAAGATTATCCAAACAATGTTTCCATGCAATCCATTCATTTTCAGAAAACGGAATAAAAATTATTCAAACACCATGTTTTAACCAAAAAAATTGTTAAAAATGAATTAAATAATATGATAAACAATATTTTTATAATTTGACAAACACCATTTTTCCTTTAGTGAGATCTAAAAGATCACGAAGAAAAGAAAAAGACAATTCAAAAATTAAATCTCTATTCGTCACCTTGGGTACGATTTTCGTTTTTACATTGTGTGGATTTAATGAATATTAGAACTAGGTTTGGTAGATATGATGGTAGTGAATATTAGAAATAAGTGGCTATGAAAAAAGGATGAGGATGGTGGCTGTGAAAAATGATGATGGTGGTTGTGGAAAAGGATGTGAGAGGAAAAAAAAATGTGTTTATGCATTGTGTGTGTTTTAGGGTTTGAATGGGCTTTTAGGTTAGTTGTTTGGACTTTTAGTGTTGTTAGGGTTAGTATTTTTGTTTTATTATTCTTTTGTTGCTATTCTTATTATTATTAATAAATTTGATTTTTAATTATTATATTAAATGATGATGTTTTTTTGTAGAGTTGTTTAAACATAAATATGTCATTTTTTTTACGGAGACAATTCTAATCAAGGTGTTGATGACGCTCAATTTTTTTATGGAACCGACGAAGCTCAATATTTTCATGAAATCGAAAAAGCTCAATATTTTCATGAAACCGAAGAAGATCAATTTTTAAATGAAGACAACTACGATCTAAGGGATGACGATGCTCACTATTTCCAAGACGCAGAAGAAGCCCAATTTTCTACACGGACTTCGCCATTTTATACCGATGAGGTACAATAAGTTATACATAATAAAGTTTATATTATTTTTAATGAAAGTAATATTTTACACCTTATCGTTAACAAATATAAATTTAATTGTAGGTTTTTATGTCTCGTAAAGATGTAAAGAATTGGGTGAAAAATACGGCATACTCGCTTGGTTTTGTCATTATCACAAAAAGATCAAAGCAAAGAAAAAAAGGTCTTACGAATAAATTAGTTCTTGGGGTTGATTTGAACTTCGAACCGGGAAGACATAGTTCGTATACGAACTATCAAAACGTGGAGCCGGAAAGAAATAGTATGTTTTCAGATTTTAATGAAGAGTCGACGAGACATAGTATGTTTATGGATTTGAATGAGGAGCCGGCGAGACATAGTATGTTTGCAGATTTAAATGAGGAACCGGCGAGACATAGTACCTTTCTGGATTTAAATGAGGAGCCGCCGAGACATAGCATGTTTGTAGATTTGAACGAAGTGCCGGTGAGACATAGTATGTTCGTGGATTTAAATACGCAACCAGCAAGACATAGAATGTTTGTTGATTTCAATGAAGTCCCAAACTTAAACCAGGAGATTCTAACAAACCCCTTACTCGATCATATTCCAGATATCTTTCATCCGTATATCGTACATGTAAACAATGTTAAGGGTGATGGAAACTGTGGATTTCGTTCAGTTGTCGTTGGCATTAGTCACGATGAAAATATGTGGCCTCTGGTTCGACAAGAGTTGTTGCAAGAGTTATGGTATCACAAGCAATATTACATGGATATATTTACTTTTACAGGCTTTGAGTACATTTGGGACACAGTGAATTTTTTGGGAACTGGTTCTGCCCCAGAGGATAAATGGATGTCAATGCCAGATACAGGGTTAGTGATCGCTTCATTTTATAGAAGACCGGTTGTATTCATATCCATGGTAGAAAATGCTATACTTAGTTCTACGTGCTTTTCTCTTTGGTCCGGTCCACATGAGTCAGAATCAACTAGCCCCGTAGTTATTGCACGTGTGATGGGGAGTCATTTCATTAATCTAGTTTTACGAGAAGGTTGTCCAATCCCATCAACTCACCCACAATGGAGGAGGTATATGACTCATAAGGCATCTACTTGGGAAAACATGTATTCAAATCGACAAGTCGTGTTTGAAGAATATGTTCGTTCTCGAAGACAAATGTAACATTTTCGTGATTGTAATATAAACTCTCTATTTATTAAATTTATTTTTGTTATATGTTCTTTTTAACACTTTGTTAATTTTTTATACTATTAACTAGTACTAAAGATCGGTTTTAAAATAAAGAGTGTAACATTAAAAAAAGAATTCTTTTACTCTATTAGCTAGTTGGTTCAAAAAAGAAAATTACCATACAATATTATTATTTTAGTTTAAATGTGCATTTGATTCAATCATGTTTAAAAGACAAAATTATTATAAATGAATCCATTATATAATAAATGAAGCTAATTAAGACCCATTATGTAATAAATGAAACTAATTCATAAGTAGTAATTGTTTATCTATTAAATGATATATCTATAGTCAAACAATGGGGTGTTTCTCCTAAATAGGTAGGATATGAGCCCACCAGGCCAAGTATTATCACGTTGTTGACCTCTTTGATTCAATGCTGTTTATGGAAACAAAATAGCATTTCCTTGACTGAGGTTGACATTTGATATTAACAAGATTTTAAAACCCGCGCTTCGCTGCGACGCGTTTTGTTTAATATATATTGGCTTATAGAAGTTTAGGCATATCATTACATAAATAATTTTGCAACCTTCATTAGCAAATGTATCCTTCAATTAAAAGTTTTTAAGTTTAAATTTCCAGTAATCTTGGCTCTATGTAAAACGTTGAAATGTTGTTCACTTATCCAGATGATAGAATGAGAATGACTTGTAACTGTGAAGCTATAAGGTATCATACCCTGAAGATTACAAAATAAAAAAAAAAGTAAAAGTGACCAAGATGCAAGGGAAAAACTTTTGTTTAACATTTCCGGAAAGACCCCCTATTTGTTCGTACCCTTGAAACATTAGAACACTATAAACAACCGAGGATGTCCTATGTACAAAATTGTTTCTATGTGAATCTTCAACCATAATTATACCCGCCACTTACTACATCCAAACTCGCATTTTATGAAAATGGATATGAGTTAGGAGATGCATAATAAAAATGGGTTGGAAGTCGCTTGCGTATGATATAGCCGAAAAGATAGAACTGATAAACACCCACGTTTGTTCATTTAGTCGCCAACTTTTATCCATGATTGAGCTAGTTCGCTTTCATTATGAAATACAGTAGACACCTACAAACAGGTTAAACATGAACATGTAATCGTAAATACGCTAATTAGAAAAGTCATAAAAATAAGATGTTGCTCATTCTTCTTGTTGTTTTCCTACAATAATCCGTTCTCATATGTTTCTCAGCAAAGGTAAAGTCACGCAAGGTCTTTGTTGTGCTAAATCGATTTATCCTGAATTCGTGATTGTATGCAAGTTCTATGTTGGGCAAAATGATCATCCAGTAAAAAGGTCACATAAAAAAGGTTTCCAAACTATCACATATTTCGTAATTATAATGGATCCAAAATTCTTTACTTTTAAAGTGCTACGATAAATTTCTTCTACTATATGGCTAAAAAGATATCGAATTCTGATCCTACGCAACTTTAACCTATCTCATCCAGCCTTACATCTACACTCCTACAGTTTCTTTACAACTCATTTTTACTCCAATTCTATAATAATCAGAATTTATCTAATGGTCTATTATGATAAGTTCTTAGGTACAGATCCAAACAGCCCCTAGAAACTTATGTCAATATAATGCTACAACTTTTTTCTGAAATATCACCACCTATGTTATAAATAAGAAAAAAAAATCGAGCAAACCTCAACCGATGTAAGATTAATAAATTTGTCGTAAGAAAAATATTTTAACTCATTAGCATATGAAAATAGCCCGACAAACTGATGACAAAACAACTGCTACATAACATACTACTATTACAGACCATAGTTGAAGTTTTTGCTGGGAATGATTGCTGCAGCATCACACACTTGTCATTTATTGCTTTCTTTTACCATCACGAAAAGGATATCAATATGTAAAGTAACTCTATTATTGACACGTTGATCCATTATAATGCTATGTTTGTAATAGTACCTCTAACTAATAGTATCATACATGACAAAGCTTAGAATAGCAAAAATTTGAACTCGAGTACGGGCTTTTATAATCGTGAGCCTGGTTGCTTATATTGTCTGAGCTAAAAATCTGGAACCCTAGTTCTTTCAGGATATACATAAGTTAGGGATGAACAAACTGATATTCTACTTCAACCTCAAGAGTAATAACTATCTTCCCCGTTATCCATGTCTTACCGTCTTCATCTGTGATGTCTATGATCTTTTCTCCCAAACAAAGACCCGTCCATCTATATGCATAGAGAAGTTTATGTAATTCTCATATAAATTGGTAATACTAAACGAATACCAAACAAAATCACAAAGTCGCATGAACCCTGCTTAGACGTAAAAACAAAAAGAAACAAAACGATTTAGCATTTACATACCTTGACTTTCTGTATTGTGTTTGTGGCTTCAGGCGGTTTCACCATCAAGTTGATAAAGTGAGTATAAAGTTAAAATTTTTAAACTTAAATTGAGATCTTCCTTTACATGGGAAAGAAAGGGGCAAAATTGTAACTCCTACATGTCTTTCGACCATTGAGACGCTAAAATCTTTTGGATCAGGTCCAAACCTTCCTCTTCAAAATTACATCAGTTAAAATCCTGCATATCATAACAAAAAGAACAATAAATAAGCCGATAATTTAGTTAATTAAAGTAAAAGACATGCCAGGATTACCTTGGGAACAAACTCTGGTTTAACTGTTGGTAGCTCGGATACGACACTATTCTTTAGCATCCGCAAATAAACACCAGCTCGCTAAGCTGTGACTTTGTAAATGCTCAAAACCAGAATTAGTGTAATGCAACACATTACTTTCAATCCCTTAGCTAATCAAGCCCTCAGAAAGATCTTGATGAAGTCCTGTTAGCTTTGTCAAAACTCGACTGAATAATTATCGAGTGTACAAAAATGGAACCAACAAATGTGTTATACATTGAACAAAACTTTGTATATGCTATTATTATTCATTAAAAGGTACATGCCATACATTATTCATTAAAAGGTACATGCCTTACTTTGTAGTAAGAGCCTTAAATTCTTTGGCCATACACATAATATGGTTCTCGGGTTCTATCACATTTGGGTTCAACCCAGGTGTTCCTTCGTAGTTCATCCTTTTGAGCCTTCCAATGGTTTTAAGCCTTCCTATGGTAATGGATTGAAATACAAATGCTTGTCAGACTAATAGAAACTATAATTACGAACCCCTCCTAAAATAATGCAATCTATTCTAACCTCATAATGCTACATTCTAAATGTACAACGTTAGTCATTACATCTACATTTCAAAGAGTAAATAATTATGTAATCGTGTTATCATATTCAAGGTGTCTTTCAAACATAATTAACTATTCCATAAATAATTTACCTACCTATGGCGTTTTGGCATAAGCTTTGGACTTTATTTCACTCACAAATAAACAATCTTAAACACCCTCAAAACTTGTCGTTTTTTAATTACCCAAAACATTTAGGAACATGTTTTTATCAAACACTAGACGAGTACCCGCGCATAGCGGCGGAATTTCTAACGAACGATAATTAAAGATACGTGATATTGTGTCAAGTATTTCACGTCTCTCCCAATAATGTTTTTCAAACAACATTAGTAGATTCATATTTTAATGATAAGAGATTCATTATATAAAAAACATGTTTTTTTGCAACAGAAGTAATAAGCGTGCCATTGACATTTTCATTCATTCAAACTACAAAGATTTTACATTTCTTTTACATTCATTGAACAAACTTTTACTACAAAGCTAATATTGAAAACATAATCAAAATCATTCATTCCAGTTGTTACACAAATAAGTCTATTATACTAACCGTTGCCTTAAACATTATATCATGTTCCAAGGACTTATTATTAAACTCAAAATCCATAACTTCTTTTTTTATTATCCTCAGCTACAACATCTAGTTCCCACCACCTAAAAAAACCACATTTATTTCTTTCCTATTTTAGAAAAGAAAACAAATTAATCAATTTAATACTTTTTATTCTATCAAAAATACCATGAAATTAAATAAACTTACCTTATAGTTAGCACATCCCATGAACCTTATGCCTGAGTTAGAATGGGCCCAAGATGTCCATATACCACAAACATAACATCTGCAAAACACATGAATAGGATTGATCCAAATCGAACTTCTCAATATTGGTTCCCTGTAATATACATGCACAAGCAGATATAAGTTTGAAAGAATAAATGAGCTGAGAATAGAAAATAGTTTCTACATATTGGTTAAATATTCACACTTTAAGAAAGCGACAAAGGATAACATAAGTAGTAGGTTGTACAATCCGGTAGATAACTCTAGTAGGGGCATAAATAAAAGTTTGGTGGCCATTGGATAAAATGTAAGCATTTCTGCACAGATGAGCCTATGTTTTTTTTATAATCATCATAAAAGTTTGTTTTCATTAATTTTTTTTTCGGACAGGTATTATAAAGGTGTAATTTTATATTCATCATAAAAGTTCGTTTTCATTAAGTTTCTAATGTTTTGATGAAGGATGATGGGATGTTGGACTAATTAAGATGGTTTGATTAATTCGTTAAAAATAAAACTTTTATTTTGTTAAAAGGTAAAAATGAAAAAACTGCAATAAATATTTTTTTTTCTAATAATGTCTTTTTTTCGAGAGATAATAATTAAGACGAAAGGTATAATTTTAGAAAAAAATTAGTGTCATATATAATGAAAATTGTTATTCTTTCATTTAAATGCTAAGAGGGAATATAAAGAAATGCATATACTTTTTATTCCTTTCTTATGCACTCACATTTCCTTTTCCCAATTCAAAAGTCTGAAACCTCGAGCCCATCAAATATTTGGAGAGCTATCTTTTATTGACTTTATCTTTTAAAATGTTTTGACTTTGAAACTTTTAATTTTGAAACTTGTACTCTTTTACCTGACAACTTACAAAAATATTCGAAATTTCAAATTTCAAAATATTACGAGTATGATATTTAAAATATTTCGGATTATAAAGCTTTCAAAACCTTTATTTCAAATGTATTACACTTTTTCAATTTTATTTTATCAAAATTTTAAGATTTTCAAATTATTTCAAATTTCTAAATCTTTAAACCTGTCATAAAATTCTACAAACTTTAAATTATGATCCACCTCAAACAAATTTAAAAATAAACGTGGACATCAAATCAGATAGATTAAAGCTTCTATATTGTAACAAAAAAATTTCCTTTGTTCATTACATTAAACAATACAATATCCCATACTATTATATAAAGTAATACAGTAAAATTTATACAACATGCCATTCTGGCGGTGGCATTTTCGACGAATCAAGGGCGACGGCTTTTTCCGATGACACAGCTACAAAAATTATAAACTTCCAAATTTTAACAATTATACGCACCATATAAACAAATACAAGAGCTGTGATAGTACAATTCACATCACCATCTTTCATAAGTTCACATGTCACAAACCAATTTTTTAATACCAAAATGAACATGTCTGACATCAACTAACGTATCTAAAATGCAAGTTTAATCATAGGAGTACAATAATATGTTTGTATTAAGTTAATTCTTGCCGTTTAGTAATTATTCAAATTAAATTTGAATGGTCTGTAAATTACTTTTGAATATTAAATGACATACGTAAAATAAAAACTCAGCTTCATAACGAAATTATATTCCTTAAAAATGTCAGAAAATAAATTAAAAAAAATATATTTATATAATTAAATTAAAAAGGTAAGAAATATATTAAAAACTCATCCTACAAATAAACATATTTGCTGGCAAGTTCGACAGCGTCAAAAAAAACTCATTCGATGGAGACAAAAGAGTTTTCCGGCGAAACTGCTACGAGGGTAGTGAGGCAAGTGGCGACTGTTAGAAAAAAAAATTAAATCATTAAAAAACTTGGTTCCAAGAATACAATTATACAGATCTATATAAAAAAAGATTCAAACTTGATTAATAATGAACGATCTATTAAAACAACCCAAAAAATACCTCAAAAATTATAAAGCCCGTTTCGTTTCGATGGTCGTGGTTCTTGTGATGGTTGGACTCTGGGTAGAGGTGTGGGTCTCGACGGGGGGATAACTTTCGGTGATGATTTGATTCGGTGTTTCTGATGTTCAATGGGGGAGGTCCGACGGTGGCGATTACTGTGGTGGTCTCTTTTTCCGGTCAGTCGCCGGCTTTCCAGCAGTGACTGTAAAAATCTAAGATCTATAAAAGAAAACTTTCAAAAGTTAATAAATAGTGATAGATCTATTATAAAACAATAACTTGCATACTGAAAAACCTTTTTAGTGGATGCTGGGTCTCGAGTGGTGGTTTCAAGGTGGTTTGGATCGACAGATGGAGAGTAGTTCAGGTGGTGATGGTATTGTTTTGGTATTGGATGATTATGTTAGTAGTATTTATGATGGAGAGTGTATTTTTTTAATTGTATGTGTTTCTGAGATGAAACAAAAAGGGTGGATGGAAGTAAATGGGTGGTTGGATAAAGTGTTTGTGAGAGAGTTGTTTGCGGTTTTATAATTTGATTTTTTTTTATGGTTTGGGTGTTGGTTTGGTGTGTGTAAAACAAGAAATTTATAATAAAAAAAACCTTTTTGTGATGTTGTTCTATCCGGCGGTTTATAAGGTCTGACCGTCGGAAGATGGTGGGAAGAGATCAGTGTATGTGAGAGATGAGAGAGAGATAGATAGAGTGTTATTTTATGTGTGTTTTTTTAGCTGTGAGAAATTAATTGGGGTAAATGAGAGAGAGGCTAAATGTTTACTGAATTTATTGCTTGAACACTTTCAACCATTGTAATATAATTTGTAATATATTTTTAGTGGGACCCACAATTTTTCAACATTCAACATTCAACTTTCAACCATGAGGGTAAATGCTTTATAAGGTATATAGATATCAAAATCTCTAACAATATCTCCACAACAACATCAGAAAACATCATAATTGAACAATTATCATATTAAATTTATTTCTTAGAAACGATCACACTCTTTTCAATAAAACAAACATTTGGTTAAACCCATACGGCCATACCTGGTCTGGTTCGAAAGGCGTCATCAAATTCCCTTGTCCCCTTTATCCTTTTTCAAAGCCACAATTGTTTAAATCTTTGCTAGTTTGTGTGTGTGTTTTGTCTGGTCACTGAATTTGTTGTGTGTGATGAAGCGGTGGGTATGATAGGTGATAACAGCTACTGTTAGACGGTGGTTTTTTTAATAACAATGGATTACAATTTACAGGCGGTGGGTTTGTTAGCATTTTTTAGTTATAAATTTACTGTTCATAAGCATTAAAAAATTATTATCACTATAACACTGTAGCAGTTGTGAGTGGTCAACCTAGTCAACAATTGTTATATAGTATAATTTCACACTTTTTGTGATTTTGACTACCAATTACTTATATCTTTTAATAATTATACAAGGAATTGCAACAGAGCTGTTTTTTACTTTTTTTTATTCCTAATGCTATATTCTTATAATTCTACTAGCACATCCTAGGGTTTGAGCATACTGGATCGGACCAAACCCGTTTCGGTCCTTGATTTTAGCTAAACGGTCCCGGTCCGTTTCGGCCCGGTCCGACCCCTGGCCAGCACATTCGGTCCGGTCCTCGGCCTGTGGTTTTGGCCTCACTCGGTCTCGGTCCGGTCCAGTTTTTCTAGTGTGTGCTTTCTTATTGATGTTCGCATAATAAGTTCAAAATAGTTTAATTCATGCGACTTGCCTGTGTCGCACAGACTGGTTTGGGAAACAAAACTTTATGGACTGGTATGCATGAGTCAAGGTGAGCTATTTACCATGTTGCTTGCTTTAGTGTTTTTTCTGCATGTCACAAGTGCTTTACCTATAGTTGAAATGTAAATAATACTAGCTTCTCTAAATGCATGTAATCTGTTTATGAATCTAAAGTGTAGGCGTGTAGCTCATAGAAGGGGGAATAAACTGAAAAAGATGGGCTTATGTAATTAAGCCGGATAAAATAAGCTTGTGAGCTTGAAAATAAGCTAAAACTAACATCGATACTAGTAAATTCAACTTTCCATTGAGGACCGGACAGAAATGTTGGGTTCAGTCCGGCCTGGTTCACATAAGTCTTGCACGATTTAATAAAGCATAATGAGTGGGTTATACATAAGACTTAATCAGATTGGATTGGACAGAACTATATAGGCGAATGGAACCGTTGACAAATTTATAATTATGTCTCTCAAACGACTTTTTTATGGAGTTACTTAACGTGTTTTACACTACATTTTATCACAACATGCCAAAATTTATTTCGTTACACTACATGTTATTGACATTATACAACTCCAATATCGGTCGCTTAGATAAGAAAAGAAAATAACCATCTTGAGATTGTATCAAATTTCACTAATTATTAGCTCGATATTTGATTGCGTCAACACAAAATTTATGTCTATAGAACAACCTTTTGTATGAGGTAATTTGTGGAGCTTGTTTTTAATCCCACATGGGTAAAGAAAAGAGGTTTTGCAAACTTATATACTATAGTAATATCAGGTTGAACTAGTTGAAAGTGATATAATGTTGTTGGCATCTATGATTGGTTGCTGTTTAAGAAAACAAACCAGTGTTGCAACACAGACACCAACAATTCATATAAATTTCACACTTTTTGTTGTTTGTGAATTGCAAATAACATGTCTATATGAAAATGCAATAAAATAGAGTGCATGCAACATAAGTAATTAACTTTTTAAACATGTTATACTTTATTGATGTACGATTAATGTATTATATATTGTTATTGATTACACTTGTATAATCAGTACGAATTACTTTTTGAACATGTAAATATTAGATGTCATTGTTTGTGGATCTATCCCCTAAAAATAAATCTGAAATGTTTAGTTAATTCGTTCATTTTCATAATTATGTTAAAAATCAATTCAGATGTGACATCAAAAGTTTCCAATGTAACCATGGCGGTCAGTTCGATAATCACCGACTTCACACTCTCTTTGCCAATAATGGTATTCAACTTCGTTTCTCCCGCCCCAAAACCTCACAACAAAACGGTAAAGCCGAACGCATGATTCACACCATCAATCATGTACTCCACACACTTCTTTTTCAAGCACACCTCCCTCCATCCTTTTGGGTGGAGGCACTCCATATGACCACTTACCTCCTTAGCTTTCTCCCCTCCACCGCTATTAACAACGAGATTCCCTTCACCAAACTTTTCCACAAAGAACCTGAGTACTCACGTTTGCGCATTTTTGGTTGTCTTTGCTACCCTCACCTTTACTCTCCTCATAAACTTGTCCCACGTGCCACGACGTGCATATTCCTAGGCTTTCCCGCTTAACACCGCGACTATCGTTGTCTTAACCTTGAAACCAATAAAATTATTTTGTCTCGACACGTAACCTTTGATGAGACTCAATTTCCCTACAAAGCCATGACACCCTCCACGCCACCTTCATACTCCTTTCTTGACCCTCCAACAACTTCTCCGATTTTACCTTACCTCACCACTACCCCTACCCCCGTCCAACCTACTGTTCCTAACAATACTCCTTACACTAACAACCCAACCCAATCCCCGATCCAACCGTCACCACACTCCACACCCCACGACCCATCTCCAGCCCCTTCAACCCAACCCCTCTTTGACACAACCCCTATCCACCAACATCCAACTACCATTTCTCCGTTACCTCAACAACCACCCCCACTGTTCCCGATCCCGCTCGCACTCATCGCATGGTCACTCGGTCTTAGTCAGGTATTGTCAAACCTGTCACTCGAATGTCGCTTTCTACTTCCTCCATATCTCCTATTCCTAAATCTCTATTTCTTGCCTTAAAAGATCCTCACTGGTCTAATGCTATGTATGATGAATATAATGCGCTTGTTAAAAATGGTACTTGGATTCTGGTACCACGACCTACAAATGTCAACCTGGTCTGCTCTATGTGGTTATTTAAGCATAAGTTTCATGTTGACGGTTCCTTGAGTCGTTATAAGGCTCGGTTGGTCGCTAATGACAGTAGTCAACAACTTGGTGTTGATTTTGATGAGATGTTTAGTCCGGTTGTCAAGCCAGCCACCATACGCACGTTCCTTAGTCTTGCCGTCTCGCGTAAATGGCCCATTCATCAGCTCGACGTTAAGAATGCGTTTCTTAACGATGATTTATCCGAGACAGTTTATATGTACCAACCACCTGGTTTTGTCAACTCCCGGTATCCTAATCATGTATGCTTGTTACAACACTCTCTATCTGGTCTGAAACAAGCACCCCGTGCTTGGTTTCAACGTTTTGTAGGTTATGCCCTTCGGGCTCGTTTCTCTCACAACAGATATGATTCTTCGTTGTTCATCTACACGCAGGTTTCTCAGGTTGCTTACTTACTGATATATATGGATGACATTGTTTTGACAGCCTCTTCTCCAGTTTTACTTTAGTAGATTATAGACTCTTTACATAAAGAGTTTGACATGACGGATCTTGGACCACTAAACCACTTCCTTGGCATATCCGTTGTCCGACATTCTATAGGTTTATTTTTATCTCAGAAGCAATATGCTCTCCAGCTTCTTGAGCGAGCTCACATGGTCCATTGTAACCATTCTCGGACCCCAGTTGATACCGAGTCTAAATTGGGTTCTGATGGGGTTCCTGTTCAGGATCCCACTTTGTACCGTAGTCTTTCAGGAGGTCTTCAGTATCTCACTTTTACTCGTCCAGATTTATCTTATGAAGTTCAGCAGATATGTCTCTATATGCGCGATCGTAAGCGTATCTTGCGCTATGTTCGAGGCACTCTGTATTTTGGTTTTCACTTATATGCTTTCGCTACTACATCTCTTATTGGTTATACCGATGCTGATTGGGCAGGATGTCCTACTACTCGCCGGTCCACTTCAGGTTATTGTGTGTTCTTGGGGGATAATCTTCTTTCTTGGTCGTCTAAGCGTCAAACGATTATCTCACGTTCCAGTGCTGAAGCTGAATATAGGGGGTTGCTAATGTTGTTGCCGAAACAGCTTGGCTTCGTAATCTTCTTCGTGAGCTACACTCTCCTCTTCTCAGTGCTACGCTTGTGTACTGCGACAATGTTAGTGTTGTCTACATGTCTGCTAACCCGGTTCAACATCAACGGGCCAAGCATATAGAGATTGACATTCACTTTGTCCGTGATTTGGTTACTGCTGGTCTTGTGCGTGTTCTTCATGTTCCTTCTCGTTTTCAGTTTGCTGATATCTTCACCAAAGGTCTTCCATATGCTCTCTTTGAAGAATTTCGCTCCAGTTTGAGCATTCGGCTTCCTCCCGCTCCAACCGCGGGGGCGTATTAGATGTCATTGTTTGTGGTTATAAGCCCAACTGTGTTTTAGGCCTAGCCCATTTTATATTCTAGAATAATCCTTTCTATAGTATTTATTCTGATGTATTTGGTGAGAATAATCAAGGATCAATTACCCTTCAACAGTAAACTCAATAATAACAAATAAATTTATATATTATGGGTGGTTTGGTTTGATTAATTAGAAGATTTACACCATTTATTACGGGGCTAGGTAACAAATTTTACTAAATGAACCTACTAGGCGGTAACGGAGCACGTAGGTACCGACAAATGGTTACTCACCATTCGGGCCAATATTAACCCATTTAAACGTTTAATTTAGTTTAACGTATGAACAATTACTTGTTCTAAAACCTAAAATGTCATTCAAACGGGTCATCGCATCACAATTATAAGTTTGGTGCATCATGTTTATCAGTTAGTGCATCACACTTATATGTTTGGTGCATCATGTATACAAGTTATAAACATGATGCGATAAAACATATAGCAGTAACGCACTATAAAATCATAGTTGAAAAAATTCGATAAAAGAATTTAGAAAATAAGTCTTTCAGGTGATGAGATGGAAAAGATGATATGACATGGTGATGTGACATGATGACGTGGCAAATATCTACTAATATATCATTTAAATAATATTGCATTCATCGATTATATTCGCTATAATTTTTCATGTTTTAGAGAATCTAATTTGTGTATTTTTCTTATTATAAATTACACGTCCAGAATTTGAAATATACCATTATCTTTGGTTCGTGCTTAGCACATCCAAAAGCGCTACCTAATTTCCATGAAGTATAAAGGTGGGTTATGCTTTAAAGACAACTTAAGTTTGCAAATGTTACATATTCTTTGGCTTGGACTATATGGTTTTAGTCTGAGGTTTAAACAATCACTGAGGTAAATTTAAAACCAAACTTAATCAGAGTTTATTGGAACTATAATACTTTTATTAATAAATTAGATAAATAATAGTAATTCAATTAACATAAAACAAATAACAGAAAATAAAAAATGAACAAACCTATAACCGATAATTAAATAAAATAATAAAATAGTAAAAGAACTTACTAGATTACCAGCAAGTCGAGAAACGTGTTAGACAAACTTAGCATAAAAGATCTAGACACGTGTTTGACACGCTTCTCTTAAAACATATTTACCAATTATTTCTCGTGATACAACAACCGAAATAGTAAGTTGTACTGTTGTTAAAATTAATAAAATTGTCTAGAATTTTACCTTTTTAAATGTATACTCCACATGTGCTTAAATTTGAGACATGTCATCTCATTTATATAGACAATATTTTGTACACATAAAATCTCGTTGCTCTCTCTAAACACAAATTAACAACTTATTTTGTATATATATATGACACATACTTATAGATAATTGTGTTCAAAGTTTATTAAAAGTCCTTGCCAACCAAAATTTTCAACACATAGAACGCCAAACTCAAATTTTGTTCAATTTCAGATCAAACACAAGATAACAAATTTTATTTCATTTTGCAAGATAATCCACTAGATTATTGGTAAGCTATTGATCAAATGGTATCAATAAGCTGAAAACTTTGTGACGGCATTTAAAGACTTGTATACAAAAAAACTATATGTTTTCCAATGAATAACTGTATAATTTTTTATTAGAATCTATAAAATATAGATTAAACCATTTAGAATGTTTGATAATTATACTTATAAAATAATATACATTATACTTATCATATGTTTGTAAAGATGTCGCCACGATCTTTAAACCATCATGACGTGATTTAACTAGGCCATAAGAGAAATCAAAGCTCCCATCTTCAACAAGCAGTACTATGTAGTTGCTTGGATACCCACTTAACCATTTACCACTAAATTGATGATCAAAATTTTGTGATGATGAGTTATGTGAAACCATTGTCACAGAGATATTATGATGGAAATTTGTGACGATGAGTGTATACTACACGAACAAATGATTTTATAATGGTATTAGGTTTGGTTGTCTAATTAGAAATAATTCATATTAAACGATAGGTTTATTAATTCATTAACTCTTTCGTAGCTTGATTCTATAGTCGTGAAAAGTGATTTTAATATTAATTAAGTTGCTAATAAAATATAATTGTATATATTTGTTTGTTAAAATGATAAAATGTATTTTGATTTTGAGTAATAACAAGTGTGGCGTGTGACTTCATATATTTGGTTATTGATGAAAACTGAGAAATAAAGTTCGGATGAATAGAAAAGTATTATGAGACATTATTATTCGAATATTCATGTCGAGTTGGGATATAACAGGTTTGATTTTTATTTGTCTAAGTAGAAATAATTCTTATTACAGCGATATGTTTATAAATTTAGTAATACTATCATAACTTGATTTGATAGTCGTGAAAAAACGATTTTAATATTAATTCCCATGCTAAAAACATTTAATCGAGTATATTTGTTCGTTAAAAGGAACAAAAGAATTTTATTTTTGAGTAAGAACATGTGTGGTATGTGGCTTCATATAATGGTTATCGATGAAAATTGAGAAATAAAGTTCCCATGTATGGAAAAGTATTATGAGACATTATTATTCGAATATTGGTGTCATGTTGAGGTATAATATAGTTGGTCATTGGTGAAATTTGAGAAATAAAGTTTGGATGTTTAGAAAAGTATTGCGAGACATTTGATACAATGATTTTGTATGGGTTCTAATTTCTCTCACAGTCCTCTCGAATTGATCTTGGCTTTAAGTGGAATAATTGTTCTTGGTTACTAAATAAAAGGGGTGGTTTAGTTATCTAGTTTACTAAAAGGTTTAAATGTATTAAAATGAAAACTTAAATCAAAGATAATTAACTTAATGACAATTAATAAAAACTTGAACTTGAATTAAAATTAAAAGTAAAATTGAAAGTAAAGTATGAAATAAAAATGAAGAAACAGAAACAGTAACAATTAATAATGATCAGAAGAAGAGTGATTCGGAAGTTTTACTTTGATTCGGAACTTTACTCGGATCTTTCACTCGGAAGTTGATTCGGAAGATTCACCCGGAACTTTGGAGAAAACATTCATTCGGAACTCTGGAAAATAAACATTCATCCGGAACTTTGGTTGATTCGGAAGATTTAGGTTCATTCGGAACTTTGGTTCATGCGGAAGTTAATGCTCATTCGGAAGTTTTTGATTCATCCGGAACTTTAGACTCATTCGGAACTTTTGACTCATCCGGAACTTTGGTTCATTCGGAAGATTAGGTTCATCCGGAACTTCCAGTTCGTTCGGAACTTTATACTGATTCGGAACTTTTTAAAACAAAAACTCACTCGGAACTTTTTATAAAAACACATTCATTCGGAACTTACTGTTCATTCGGAAGATTGTAACTCATCCGGAACTTTGTGGTTCGTTCGGAAGTTTGTGACTGATTCGGAACTTTTCAGAAACAAGACTCATTCGGAACTTAGGTGTTCATCCGGAACATTTGGTGTTCATCCGGAACATTTGGTGTTCATCCGGAACCTGGGAACACAGATACAGTAATATCACCCGAAGAACAAGGAAAACTAATTTTAATCCAAAAATCACCAAGTTTTTCACCAAATCTTAAATAAAACTAAACACAAAACATCTACTAACCAATAACTACAAATCCCATTAACAAAAACACAAATCCCAACAACTTTTGAAGATCAAACTCAATAAAATAAGAACTTAAGAACTTGAAGATAAAGATGATGATGAACAAGATGAAATGGAAAGATTAAACAAGACTTTGTATTGATGATTGATGTTTTTAACAATAACAAAATAAAGATGAAAATTACAAGATTAAAATTAAAAGATCAAGATCACCAAACACCCTAGTGGTGTTGGTGATGGGACGAACTAAAAAGAGAGAAAAGTGGGGGAGAAGAAAACTCAAAACTAACTGGAAGGAAAGTGTGAGGGGTGGACTATTTATAGGTGTTTCCCTTGGTTGGTGAGTGGGCTTTCTCCCATTCTTCTTGTCTTCTCGTCTTTTCAGAAAAGTTGACATTTTTTATTCTGATTCGGGATTTGTCGTCGATTAAATTCAACTCGTCTTTTAATTTCTTCGTTTAATAGACTTGAGTTTCTTCGACTTATGAAAATCTTCCATCTTTGGTCCTTTTCTTCGATAAATCTTCGAATAGGCCCAGTGACTTCAAATCTTTTGCATCTCTTAGACAATAGGCTTTATCTTGAGTCTTTTTCTTCGGTAAAACCCGTGCAATCCCATGTTTTCTTCAATATTCATCCGGTTAGCTCTGAAAACACAATAAACACAAAAACCACGCATAATTCCAAACAAATGATATTAAATACGTGTTTTGGTCTCGTTTTAGCCAGAATTAAGTGGTAAAAGGATGGGTGTTTACACACCTATCAAATCCCCTACACTTAACCATTGCCATGCCCTCATGCAATGCTTAGTGATAAAGCAATTTTACATTTTTCTCATAATTAATCAACCTTGACCTTATTTAAATACTACTAAACAAAAATTAAAATACTAATAGAAATTAAAACTTTAAAGTAAACAAAAGGATGGAAATAACTTGCAAAGAAATCAATGACTTACATTAGGGCTTTGGTGCTGCGAAGATTTATCACCCTCAAGTTTCACGTTCCCCAAACTAAGCTTAAAAACGAGATCATTGTTATTATAAGTTAGCAATTCAAACACTTACACACATAGCTTAATTAAATGCTTAGACTCCCTTATTCCTAGGTGTATCTCTTATATTTTATTTTTGTCTTAGAATGATCATGAAGATGCATTTTGGACTTATTTCGATAGTTTATTAAGGCTGAAAGCAAAGTAGGACGATTTGATCAATAGTTAGCTAAAGGACAAAATCTCTTAAAACTGCTTCTCGGGATATCAAAAAGTTCATATCTTGGCATAACGCGGTTCACGATTTGAGACCTTTCTCGGGCCGATATTTGGCATGTACTTCATACTTCATATCTTGAGAGACGTGCTTGAGATAATGGTCTTCTCATCGTTCATAGAGTTTCTTCACTTGGAGACTTTTGAGAGGTACTCCAACTTTGTTGACCACGACTTCATGATTATTTCTTCAATCTCTATTTGGGATTTTGAGATACAACGATCCGCCTCCTTTTCGGACTTGGATCTATTTATCCTCATACCTTGTTAGGGTCTTTTCGGATAGACTTCTCCATGATCTTTATGGGAGTTGATTGCTTTTCGTCGTGAGTCTTGATCCTTCATATTGACTTTGGGAATAATGCTTTTCACATCACCTTGGATCTTTAGCAATAAAATGGAATCCTCATGCCTTGTTAGGGCCTTTCCGGACTCGCCAATCTTCGCACCCCGCTTCATAAGTTATGCCTTGGCTATGAACTCTTATCATTACCGAGCAACTTTTAAACGATCTTGGGCTAGAAGCTAAGTAACTTTTCAAATCGTACGACCTTACTTATTGCAGATAAATTATTAGCAAGTGATGGGAGAATAGGCAAATAATTACACCAAGTGAGCTTGTGCAAGAATACCGACTTATAATTGAATCTATCATTTCTCGTCCTCCACAATTTAAAATCTCAAGTAATGAGACTCGTGGATACTTAGCCTAATAAACCAATTAAGGTCTACATGGTTAAGGATACTAGCTAGAATAAACTTGGATAAGTCTATTCGGGTTGAGTCAAAATAAACGCAACGGGCCTAATATGTCAAAGATTTCTAAACTAGCTACACCACTTTATTAAAATTTGATTTTATTGCGGAATATATACATATGAAAGCAACGATAAAAATTTAAAAATTACGACTAAATGGCCAAAGTTAATAAAAATTTGAAAAATGTTGAAAAAGATGATTTTCCGGTTAAATGAAGGCATTTTCATGGAAAAGTCCACTTAAACTTCGATAGAAGTCCCCCCTACACTTAAGATAAACATTGTCCTCAATGTTTAAGAATGTGGGAAAAGTCTCCCCTACACTTATGACATTGTGCACGTTGGTTAACTCAAGTTAAGGAAGAGACGACTAAAGTGATCAATTTCAAATGTGAGTATGAAGAAAATTGAATCACGATAGTTGAGAGATAGAACCGGATTTCGGATAACACGGGAGCACGGTTCTTCAAAGTTTCCAAGAGTGCACTAATCCCTGTAATCACATCACCACACAAGTAGAAAGCAACCTATAGAGGCTCCCCCTACGCTTAGGAGGTTAAAACATAAAAGGATAGATACTCGGGCTGCCTCCCGAGGAGCGCTTGTTTTTGATAACCGAGTCACGAGCCTGACTCGACCCAAAATTAGTTCATGGGGAACGTGGTGAGGGATGGAATCACCTCCTGAGAGGTGTCCTCACCAAAGTACAACTTCACTCGTTGGCCATTCACCTTAAAATTAGGTCCATTAGGTTGAGCGAGCTCGAGAGTACCATATGGAAAAATTTGGGCAATGGTGAATGGGCCGGACCAACGAGATTTTAGCTTGCCCAAAAAGATTTTCAACCGAGAGTTAAAAAGTAAGACTTTGTATCCAACATGGAACTCTCGGTTTTTGATCTTGGAGTCGTGAATGAGCTTAGTTCTTTCCTTATAGATCAAAGAATTTTCATAAGCCTCATTCCGAAGTTCATTGAGCTCATTGAGTTGGATCTTGCGTAGGTCACCGGCTTTGTTAATATCAAAATTAGCCCACTTCAAGGCCCAGTAAGCCTTGTGCTTCAACTCAATGGGGAGGTGGCACGCTTTCCCGTACACAAGACGATAAGGCGTACAGCCGATCGGGGTCTTGTAAGCAGTACGGAAAGCCCACAAAGCATCAAGTTTGTCAGCCCATGCGGCACGATGCTCTCCCACGGTTCTTTCAAGAATTCGCTGCAGTCCTCGATTGGATATTTCAGCCTGGCCATTAGTTTGTGGGTGGTAGGCTGTGGAAAGACGATGATTTACACCGTACTTAGCCATGACTCTAGCGAATTGGTCATTGCAGAAATGAGTCCCACGATCACTAATAATGGCCCGAGGCACACCGAATCTAGCGAATAGAGCTTTCAAAAAGTTACAAACCACCCTTGCGTCATTAGTAGGTAAAGCTTTGGCTTCAACCCACTTTGAAACGTAGTCAACGGCTACAAGGATGTATTTGTTTCCTTTAGAAGAAGGGAATGGCCCCATAAAGTCGATACCCCAAACATCAAAGATTTCACACTCTTGAATGAAATTCTGAGGCATCTCGTCTTTATGTGTGATCGTGCCTTGTTTCTGGCACACATCACATCGTTTAACCATATCGTGAGCGTCACGATATATGGAGGGCCAATAAAATCCCGAATCAAACACTTTTTTGGCGGTGTAGTTGGGACCAAAGTGACCACCGGTGGGTCCTTTGTGGCAAGCATCAAGGATTTCTGACGCTGCCGGTCCATCAACACATCGGCGGATAATCAGGTCGGCACATTGTTTGAATAGGTAAGGGTCGTCCCAAAAGTAAGTCTTAATGTCGGTGAAGAACTTTTTCTTTTGTTGGGACGTCAACCCTTCCTTGAGAATTCCACCCGCCAAGTAGTTTGCGAAGTCCGCAAACCACGGGGTTTCATTCGACTTCGAGTTTATAGACATTAAGGTCTCCAAGGGAAAAGAATCATTGATTTCTTTGTTCGGATGATCCCCTTGGTAAGGATCCTCAAGTCGGCTAAGATGATCCGCGGCTAGGTTTTCAGCTCCTTTTTTATCGCGAATTTCGATTTTAAATTCCTGGAGCAGCAAAACCCAGCGAAGAAGTCTTGGTTTGGAATCTTTCTTTGTCAACAAGTACTTCAACGCGGAATGATCGGTATACACAATTGTTGTAGAAAGGACAAGATAGGGGCGGAATTTTTCAAAAGCATAGACAACAGCTAAAAGCTCTTTTTCGGTTGTCGTATAATGCAATTGTGCCCCCGTCATTGTCTTGCTAGCGTAATGGATCGGTTGGAAGTGTTTGTTCACTCTTTGTCCCAGAACCGCTCCAATAGCAAAATCACTAGCATCGCACATCAACTCAAAAGGCAGCTCCCAATTAGGGGTAACTAAGACGGGTGCCTTAGTAAGCTTATCCTTAAGCGAGTTGAAGGCTTCAAGACACTCTTTGGAAAAGATAAAAGGAGTATCTTTTTCCAAGAGGTGGGTCATCGGGCGAGCGATTTGAGAAAAATCTTTGATGAATCGACGGTAGAAGCCCGCATGACCCAGGAAACTTCTCACACCCTTCACGGTAGAAGGTGGATGAAACTTTGCGATAACATCGACTTTAGCACGGTCTACTTCAAGACCGGCTTTCGAGATCTTATGTCCAAGCACGATGCCTTCTTTTACCATAAAATGGCATTTTTCCCAATTCAGAACTAGGCGAGTGTCTTCGCACCGCTTGAGCATACGTTCTAAATTGGCAAGGCAAGAAGAGAAAGAATCACCGAAGACCGAGAAATCATCCATGAAGACTTCCATGGTTTGTTCAACCATGTCATGGAAGATAGCTAACATGCACCTTTGGAAAGTCCCGGGCGCATTACATAAGCCAAAAGGCATTCTTTTGTAAGCAAATGTGCCATAGGGACAAGTGAATGTCGTCTTCTCTTGATCTTGGGGATCGATGGGTATTTGGAAATAACCCGAGAAACCATCAAGAAAGCAGTAATATTCATTACCGGCTAAACGTTCAAGCATTTGGTCCATAAAAGGTAGAGGGAAATGATCCTTTCTCGTGGCATCATTGAGTTTGCGGTAGTCTATACAAACTCTCCACCCAGTAACGAGACGAGTGGAAATCAACTCGTTGTGTTCATTGGGAACAACGGTTATTCCGCCTTTCTTGGGCACACAATGGATTGGACTAACCCATGGTGAATCCGAAATAGGGTAAATCATACCCGCATCAAGAAGTTTGATAACCTCTGTTTTGATGACTTCATGTATTTTTGGATTCACCCTTCGTTAGCTTTGAATTGTGGGCTTAAAGTCGTCCTCCATAAGAATTTTGTGTGTGCAGAAGTGAGGATCAATTCCACGAATATCAAAAATCTTCCAAGCAATAGCTGTTTTATGCTTTTTCAACACGGCGACAAGTCGAGTTTTCTCTTCATCCTTCAAATCCTTAGCAATGATGACTGGCGACTTCTTCTCTTCTTCAAGGAATACATACTCGAGATGGGGCGGCAACTCCTTAAGTTCTAAATCCAGAGGATTTTCGACGGGAGGCGTATTCGAAGTCGGAGTATCGATAGCAATGACCGTGGGAGATGGAGGCGAAGGATTGTCTTCGTTGAGAAGATTGTCAAAGAAATTCATGTCTTCATCCCCAACGGTGGGAGAATCATCAGTAGCTAAATTCACATCTCCCATGGTCTCTTCAAGATTGTTCCAAAACAAATCACTATCTCCAAATAGAGACAATGATGAATCAATAGAGGCAACAGTTTCAACATTGGGAAGAGAGGTAGGAATACTTTTGCAAGCATCATTAAAGTGTTTTTCACAAGCCTCATCAAGAACGTCAATACAATTAACACTCTCATATGAATAAGGCTGTTTAGACAACTTTCCCATGTTGAAGACTACTTTATCGTCACCCACTCTCATGATAAGCTCACCGGCTTCAACATCAATGAGAGTGCGACCGGTCCTCAGGAATGGACGACCAACAATTAGTGGTACACGAGGGTCCATCTCGTAGTCGACGACAACAAAATCAGCAGGAAAGGTGCATTTGTCGACTCCTACAATAACGTCTTCGGCTATCCCCACTGGATAAGCAACCGTACGGTTAGCTAATTCCAAAGTCATTTTGGTGGGGACTAGCTCTGGGAGAGATAATTTCTTCCAAACACTTAGAGGCATTAAATTGATACTGGCACCTAGATCGGCTAGGGCCATGCAATTCTCTACTCCCGGGAAATTGCAAGGAATTAAGAAACGACCCGGATCACCAAGCTTGGTTGGCAATTTCCTTAAGAGCACTGCAGAGCAATTCTCATTAAGTTGGGTGTTGGCAATATCGAGGAGCTTTTCCTTATCGCTCAGAAGATCTTTAAACATTTTTGCGTATTTAGGCATGTGAGCGAGAGCCTCAGCGAAGGAGATATTGAAATTCAGTTGTTTGAACATTTTAAGGAAATTCGAAACCTGAATATCGTCCTTGCTTTTGAGCTTCTCTTTCCTCAACCTAGATGGATAAGGTATATTGGAAGAAGAGGAAGGCTTTGGAAGAATAGGATCACTCACATCCTTGGGTGGAGGAGGGGTAGAAGGAAGAGGTGGAGAAATTGGGGAAGGAGAAGGATGAGGAATAGGAGCAGGTGACTCGTTCTCCTTAGTCACAACCACCGGTGGAGGTATAGGAAGCTCGGGTTCCTTGGTACCTTTGCCACTTCGAGTATTGATTGCTTTCATCTCCCCTCTTGGATTCGCAACGGTGTTACTCAGAAGAGTACCCGAAGAAGAGGGTTGATTATCTTGGAAGAAACTAGCCATCATGTTCCTCAAGTCATTTGTTTGGCTGTCCAATGTATTTCTCATGTCGGCTCTCAAATCGTTTCCTTGCTTGACCAAGTCTGCTTTAAGGTTGAGCACTTCTTTCTGAAGATTTCCCACGATCACATCATTGGTCCTCATATAGGTTTCCACTTCTTGGTGAAGAGCGGTGGGTTGGTTGGGAGGAGCATTGTATGCAGGTGGTTGGTAAGCAGGTTGTTGGTAGACTTGATTGTTTCGTTGAGGTGGTTGTTGCTGCTTGTGAGGAGGGATGTATGGTTGTCGAGGTTGTTGTTGTTGTTGTTGAGGAGGGCGATTAAGGTTTTGTTGTTGGTTTGGGTTGGTAGGAGGAAAACCAGGTGGTGAAAGATAGTTGTTGGATCGATAGCTAAGCAAATTACGGTCACCTTGAGGTCTAGCTTGATAAGCAGGTTGAGGATAGGTGCCATATGACGCATTCACATTCTCAGCAGGGTAGTCTTGGGTGGCAGTACAAGTTGTGTAAGAGTGAGGACCACCACATATCTCACAAGGTTGGCTGACAGCATTAACTTGAGCGTTCTTGGCGTTGTTGCTGTTGTTGTTGCTGACGGTGTGGGTGACAAGCGATTCAAGAAGCGTGGTGATTTTGTCAAGTCGCTTGTCGCTGTCATTAGTGCTAGCACTAGCGACATTGGTCCGAACACTCTTGGTTTGCACACGAGATTTATTCTCAATGATGTCCCAAGCAGCATTGGAAGTCTTAGCCAAAAGATTACCCCCCGAGGCACTGTTTAGTGAATCTTGGTCACTCATACTTTGGTAAAACCATGTTGTGGGCATTTTCTTAAAAGATCTTTGAAACGATCCCAAGATTCACTGAACGACTCATCGTACTTTTGTTCAAAATTTATGATTTCATTCCGCAATGCGGTAGTACGAGAGGGTGGGAAAAAGTAATTGATAAACTTTGTTTCCAAATCCGTCCACGAGAGAATACTCTGTGGCGGTTCCTTAGCAAGCCAATGCCGGGCTTGTCCCTCTAAAGAAAAGGGAAAAAGTTGTAACCTGATAACCTCTTGTGGAACACCATTGAATTTGAACGTGTTGGTGAGTTGCAAGAATCTCTTGATATGGTCGTGTGGATCATCAATGGTACGTCCCAAGAATGGTTGAGCGGAGACCATCTGGATAAAGCCTGATTTTAGCTCAAAGTTGTTGGCGGCAATTGGAGGTATGACAATCGGATCCGTGTTGCCATCGACATGAGCTTGCAGCAGTTCAATCATCGGGCGATTATCCGGAAGGGGCTCATTGTTATTGTTATTGTTCATGTTGTTGAAAGGTGGGTTGTTGTTGTTATTATTGTTTTGAGGTGGTACACCGGCCATGTCTAAGTGATCGAGAGGCTCGGGCTCTTGATATGACGTGGATCGAGTGCGCATACACCTGCAAAAGAACGAACAAAGAAAAACAAAGCAAAAATATTTTTGGTTTTTATTATTTTTTAATTTTTTTTGTATTTTTGAAAATTTTATATTTTTTAGTTGTTTTTGAAAATTTTTTCTGAAAAAGTAACGTTCACGGGGAACGGATCCCAAAATCCAAGTTCTCACAAAAAACTTTTGATCTTAACGAGAAGAGCCGGCAGCGGCGCCATTTGATACAATGATTTTGTATGGGTTCTAATTTCTCTCACAGTCCTCTCGAATTGATCTTGGCTTTAAGTGGAATAATTGTTCTTGGTTACTAAATAAAAGGGGTGGTTTAGTTATCTAGTTTACTAAAAGGTTTAAATGTATTAAAATGAAAACTTAAATCAAAGATAATTAACTTAATGACAATTAATAAAAACTTGAACTTGAATTAAAATTAAAAGTAAAAATTGAAAGTAAAGTATGAAATAAAAATGAAGAAACAGAAACAGTAACAATTAATAATGATCATAAGAAGAGTGATTCGGAAGTTTTACTTTGATTCGGAACTTTACTCGGATCTTTCACTCGGAAGTTGATTCGGAAGATTCACCCGGAACTTTGGAGAAAACATTCATTCGGAACTCTGGAAAATAAACATTCATCCGGAACTTTGGTTGATTCGGAAGATTTAGGTTCATTCGGAACTTTGGTTCATGCGGAAGTTAATGCTCATTCGGAAGTTTTTGATTCATCCGGAACTTTAGACTCATTCGGGACTTTTGACTCATCCGTAACTTTGGTTCATTCGGAAGATTAGGTTCATCCGGAACTTCCAGTTCGTTCGGAACTTTATACTGATTCGGAACTTTTTAAAACAAAAACTCACTCGGAACTTTTTATAAAAACACATTCATTCGGAACTTACTGTTCATTCGGAAGATTGTAACTCATCCGGAACTTTGTGGTTCGTTCGGAAGTTTGTGACTGATTCGGAACTTTTCAGAAACAAGACTCATTCGGAACTTAGGTGTTCATCCGGAACATTTGGTGTTCATCCGGAACCTGGGAACACAGATACAGTAATATCACCCGAAGAACAAGGAAAACTAATTTTAATCCAAAAATCACCAAGTTTTTCACCAAATCTTAAATAAAACTAAACACAAAGCATCTACTAACCAATAACTACAAATCCCATCAACAAAAACACAAATCCCAACAACTTTTGAAGATCAAACTCAATAAAATAAGAACTTAAGAACTTGAAGATAAAGATGATGATGAACAAGATGAAATGGAAAGATTAAACAAGACTTTGTATTGATGATTGATGTTTTAACAATAACAAAATAAAGATGAAAATTACAAGATTAAAATTAAAAGATCAAGATCACCAAACACCCTAGTGGTGTTGGTGATGGGACGAACTAAAAAGAGAGAAAAGTGGGGGAGAAGAAAACTCAAAACTAACTGGAAGGAAAGTGTGAGGGGTGGACTATTTATAGGTGTTTCCCTTGGTTGGTGAGTGGGCTTTCTCCCATTCTTCTTGTCTTCTCGTCTTTTCAGAAAAGTTGACGTTTTTTATTCTGATTCGGGATTTGTCGTCGATTAAATTCAACTCGTCTTTTAATTTCTTCGTTTAATAGACTTGAGTTTCTTCGACTTATGAAAATCTTCCATCTTTGGTCCTTTTCTTCGATAAATCTTCGAATAGGCCCAGTGACTTCAAATCTTTTGCATCTCTTAGACAATAGGCTTTATCTTGAGTCTTTTTCTTCGGTAAAACCCGTGCAATCCCATGTTTTCTTCAATATTCATCCGGTTAGCTCTGAAAACACAATAAACACAAAAACCACGCATAATTCCAAACAAATGATATTAAATACGTGTTTTGGTCTCGTTTTAGCCAGAATTAAGTGGTAAAAGGATGGGTGTTTACACACCTATCAACATTATTACTTGGATATTCTTGTTGAGGTGTCTTGATAATGTTTAGCAAGAGTAGGTAAATGAATAATATTGGTATTTAATATATTGTTGCACATACCATTAAGATTTGACTATATGTTCATCCAATAAGAGACATTAAAATAATATTTAATATATTGTTGCACATGTCATTAAGATAGTCACCTAAATGGTTCTGGATATTTGTTTGTTTAAAGATACTCGTATTTATAAACTAAACATTAAATAGAATGTTGAATATTAGTTTTCTCAAAAATGACTTATGAACAAAGCATCAAATACAATGTTGAATATTGGAATAATCCCTAAGTGTCAATCCAACATTAAGGTTCATACTAACAAAGATTAAGTGTCAAACTCGTAAAATATCTTGAAGCTTAAATGAAATGTGAGGAATGTAAATTAAGACATAAGCTTCATGGTAAGAATTAACTTAATATTTTTTATACTTTGCTCATAGCAACGAACATCAAGAAGTATAACATATAATAATTTTTCAAGCTTCTTTTATTAAAGAGACTAAACACATAAAACTATATTATATTTTTTAACTCAAATAATTCAACTAACATTATAACCACATGTAAATAATGAACCAACTAACTTGTTAATCATCAATATTCGCTTCACCACAAATGACTTTTCAATCTTATCGATACTGTAGTACAATGGTAGAATACATAAAGTTACGTGTAACTAAACGCAAACAAATAGCTAGCACAATTTAGGTGACTATATATGGTAATAAGTTTTCTTATTAGATTAACATATAATAAAATCTTAATGATATGTGCAACATAATATTAAATATGTGTTCTTGTTAATCACTTAAAAAACAACTCAACACTAGTATTTTAATAATAATGTCTCGTAATACTTTTCAATACATGCATACTTCATTTCTCAATTTTTTTATCAGTTACCAACTATATGATGCCGCACCTCAACATCAATAATGTCTCACAGTAAACTTTTTCGTGTAAATTTTATTTCTTAGTTTTTATGATAACCAACTATACGATGTCACACATATTATTAATTTAGAACAAAAATCGTTGTTTCCTTAGAATGAACCATTATTTCGGATTGAATTAAACGTTGGCAAAATTACAATTATCATAAATCTTGAAAATGTGGCAACATATGTTCGTTCTTGACAAGTTCGTGTAAAATTGTATTTTCACTACTATCAAATCAAGTCATAATAGTATTACTAAATTTATAAGACTATCTTTTTAATGATGATAAAAAAATGGACCATGCTCGGTTGTAAATATATGTTTGTTTATATGTTCATCATCACAAATTTTCCTCATAATATAAGTGTCACAATGATTCCCCATAACTAATCGTCAAATTTTTTTTAGCATCAGTTTCCTAAGAACTGGTTAGTTGAATATCCAAGTAACCACACATTATTGCTCGTTGGAGATGAGAGGTTTGACTTCTCCATTGACCTATTAAATCCCACCATGATGATTCAAAGATCGGGCCGACATCGTTACCAAAATACATTAAGTATTATGTCCTTTCATTCATAAGCTTAATTAGAATGCATTTTAAAAGGTTTAAGGCAGATTTTATAGTTTCTAATCAAACATTATATAACCATGCATTATTATACATATCTAGTATTTTGACTTTAAGTCTTTAACGCTGCCATATAGTTTATAGTTTTTCAACAAAATTTGATCAAAGGGTTATCTAATAGATTATGTTGCGAATTGTACCAAAAAATGTTATTTTGTTGTAAGCCCGAAAATGAACCGAATTCGAGTTTGGTGTTCTCTAATATAAATTTGATTTTCCATTGGTTTGGTTTTGAGTTTTACCTATATGATTTTTCAAACGAGAGAATCAATTATGGATAGTTACATACCCTCTCTACCATTTGTACATGCCGGTGAAAAGTGCCAACCTTCTCTCATGACTAAGTTTTTACTTTTTCACTCTAGAGTTAATGATGTCTTGTTAAATTATATTAGAGGTGTGTTTTAGACTTGAGATAAGGACATTTTTCGAGCCCCTTGTGTGAGACGATTTGTGAAAAGATGAGAGTTATGGAGATCCTCATTACTCACAACTAAACCCTAAACATCCCTCCCTTCACCTCCTTAAAATTTGTATTGTTGATCTAAGGATTCTCAAACCCATGATCGACTCCAAATCTACGAAAAGACGATCCTTAGATCGACCAAACATAACTCTTAAAGTTATGCTTCAATGTGATCATTTAAATAGTTTTGGTCCTTCGATGATACAAAAACGGAGTTTGTTTTGATCTAAAACTGCCAATGAAGGATACTTTTTAAAAAATAATAAGATGTCTAATTATATCGATTGGAAATTGCCTAATAATCCCTCGTATGAATCTTATTTTCCTTTAGTGTCTCGATAGTTATTAATGAAAATTGCCATTCAAGAAAAAATTAAAGAAAAATAGATACACTAGAATAGTTGTTAGTGTATGTTCACGGTTTTGAAGTGATTAATAGTATGAAAAATAAAAGAGCTGAATAGTACGCTATTGTAATTTGGAAATGATGTGGCCACGGTTTTCGCGAGAGGACTTACAAGAGATTACATAGGAGACCCAAGCTATATTGCGCTTACGTACCGTGTGGATTTCCCATTATCGAAAGCTCTTCCTCTATGTTGATGACTTAAGTAAGTTACTGTTAGAGGTCGATCACGCTTCAAAAATAGGCCAAGATATTCTGTGGCATTAGATTTGATAGAATTGTCGATCAAAACATATGGTGAACATTATATTACATTTGGGTGAAAATATATGTAAATGTCAGTCAACTATTAAGGTTACATTCACATTAATCTCTTAAAATGAAACTGTTATATAAAACATCATTTAAGTATGCGTTGTAGTTATTGCTCAAATATTCAAATGCATGTTTCATTTTTGTTACAGTATTATACAAGGTCTTTTATTTTGCATAAATTATCATAGTCATACTTCTATTATATTAGTAAAAATAATACTTCGTGTATATGCTAGTATAAGACCCATGCACGCGCGAAGTTTAAATAAATATAAATTTAATAAGTCTGAAACCCCCAAATATGATAAAACTTAACACCCCTTTACCAACTTTAGCCGAAATACTAAAGCCATAATCCCATGTATCATGTACTGTATCAAGATTATAACATATAAACATTACCAATCTGAATTAGCATTTAAATTTTCGTGTCAAGTCGAACTACACTACCCCACTACCACCCGGTTATCGGGTTATTCGGTTAAAGAATATTTTGGGTCATCGGGTTATTCGGTTTTATGTGTGGCTTGCGTACTTCACCTAGAAGTTAACCTGTTTTGTTGCGTTATCAGGGTCTTTGGACGGGTATCCTGAGTGGGGCAGTCGTCCAAACGTTAAGCCTAACCATTTAGGTAACATGAAATCATAGTAGTACTTAAGGGACTGGGCAACTTAAACCAAAATGAAAATGGGTCATTCGGGTTTATAGTGAACTGGTGATGGGATCTGTGGATTTCTAAATTCAGACTTTTGAACATCATTATAAATTTTGGCATGTTAGTTTATTTGGTGTAGCCAGTGAGACCCCCTTTCAAGTCTTTTGACTCGTACTTGTTTTGATAGTATGTCCCTACTAGATCAGAACCAAATCTAGTCAACTTACATATTTTCATGCTTTCATAAAGTCTACTCTTGTTCTCAGGCAAAAGAAGCTTAAGCTCATGTTGTAAAGCGAGCAGAATCAGGTTAAAGTCCATGTACAACATTGCAAATTTTCTGTTCGACCTATCTTTTCTTAACAAACTATTAGAGACCCAGAAATATGTGTTCGTGATCGGTGTTTGATCTGAACACATGACCAATAATATCGAGTATCATTGAGCCGCTGTTTAAGATTCACACCATTGAGAACTGTAAGGAATAAAAATAAGCTCTTAAATATTCATTCATTTCACCAAATTAGTATGCATTCTTGATGTTACAACGTTTACTCAGACTACTAGCAATGTCTAGTCTAACACAAGGTCTTCGACAAAGTCGGCAAGATCTGTTTTCTGTAAAATATCAGATATGAGCAGGATATTTCTGTAACATCATATCCAAATCGAAAACCGAATCTCTAATTCAATAGGGTACGGTTAATGTTAAATTTATGACCTAATCTGATAACCATTTATAACATTAAGGACTTATATTGCCTTGTTTTAAACTTTCAGTTAGTCTAAAGGACTTGGATGGATGGACATCTTGGACTTGAAGGACCAAAGGCGTGAAGAAGACTATAAGTTTAGTTATGTTGGGCTCAAGCCCATCCCAGCCCAAACTTGTTATAACCCAACGGCTATTAAGCCTTTTAGGGTTTTATAGAGGGGTGGAGCGTCTCATTGTTTGTATCGCTTCATTATGTAAACTGTGTGTGAGTTACACACAGTTCTCTCTCTCTCTCATTCTCCTTGATCTTGTAAACCCTAGTTTGATCTCGTTTTGTTTATGCTTTGATTGTAAAACTATTATCAAATAGATAATAGAGTTACACGTGACTAGCACTGGTAACTTTTTTCTTTTTATCTTATTTTGTCCTTTGAATCTTTGATAAATAAAAGGTTTTGATGTTTAAGGTTATTCTGATCATATTTTTCTACATGGTATCAGAGCCTGGTTACTAATTTTTGATGAAAATTTTTTTAGGGTTTGTTTAAAAATTGGGGGTTTTTGGTTATTCATACTTTTTTGATAAGATCTGCTATTGAAATAGCTAGATCTGTTAATATTACTGGTTGAATCAAAGTTTTGAAGCTTCAATTTTTTTGAGAAAAAATTAGGGTTTCTGAGATCTGCTCTCTTATTCATTATTACTATCGATTGGGTTGATTGGTGGTTTTGTCCATTGATTAACGTGATTTTCCCTAATTTTTTTCAAAAAAAAAATTAGGGTTTCATCTTTATTGGTGGCTTGTTCGATTGGTGGTGACTCTCTTTGGTTACTTGTTCGATTGGTGGCTGGTTTTTTCATTTTCCCCAAATTTTTCCTTGAAGAAATTTTTTGGGGATTGTGACTTGGAGGTTCTGTCACTTCATAGACTAAGTGAATCTAAGAGTGGCAGTTTGATTGTGCTTTGAGTTATTGCTATGTAACACCTCTGCTCCCCTCTCTTTGTTTGCTATTTGCTTTTATCTGTTTATTTACTATTACTTGTTATTTGGAGGTTTGGTAGTTTGTTTTTTGTTTCTTCATACCCTTTTTTTGGATCCTCACTTGCTGCTTGCCCTTGACCTACCGCCCTTGAGTGGTTTTGGATTCCTGGGAACTTAGTTGGCAGTATTGTGAGTTCTTTTTGAACCCTTGACCCTTCACCATGTCTGAACATGGTGATGATGATGCTATAAGTGTAACTGACCCAGTTACACTTATTAGTAAGCTTGACTTGAGTGACCCATTGCACTTGCACCCCAATGACTCTGCTGTTTTAACTGTTGTCACTGTGAAACTTAAGGGAACTGAAAACTATCAAGTTTGGGCTAATGCCATGTTACTTGCTTTGGAAGGGAAAAATAAAATTTGTTTTATTGATGGTACTTGTAAAAGGTCTGTAACTGATGAAGTTTTAGCAAGGCAATGGGACAGGGTCAATGCTGTTGTGTTGGGTTGGATTCTTAACTCTATTTCTGAGGAACTTTTCCTTGGACAAATTTTTTCAAAAAAGGCAAAACATGTTTGGAAAGAACTAAAAGAAACATATCATAAGGTTGATGGTTCTGTCATGTTTAATTTGCATCATAAGATAAATACTTTGAAACAAAATGGTTGTAACTTGTCTGATTATTATCATAAGTTGAATGCTCTATGGAAACAATATGATGCTATAATTGAGTTGCCTGCTTGTGTTTGTTCTGCTTCTAGTGAGTTTAAAAAACATAATCAGCTATTGAAACTTATGCAGTTTTTAATGGGGTTGGATGATTCTTATATGAGTATTAGGAGTTCTATATTGTCTAGAGAAAGCCTTCCTGATGTTAAGGGGGCTTATGCCATCATCTCTGCTGAGGAATCTCACAGAATGGCTTCAAGCAGTGGTTCTGGTCACTCTCAAAGGGCTCAGACCACTGCTTTCTTGTCTAATGGGCCCACCAGAAACAATGTTCAGAGAAATCAGAACCCTAATGCTAATATCTTAAGACCTATAACCAACAACTTTAATCAGAATGGTAATCAAGGGAACTTTAGACCTAACAATGGCAATACTGGTTTTAGACCTAATAATCAGAATGTTGTGAGACCCAATGTTACCTCTAATGCTGAATTGGTTTGTGAAAACTGTGGGTACAATGGTCACACCATTGATAGGTGTTTCAAGATTATTGGGTACCCTAGTGATTTTGTTCATAAAAAAAGAGGAAATCAAAATCCTAAAGGAAAAAATGTGGCTAATAACTCTGTTGGTTCTGCCAGTTCTACTGGTTTTTCTGATGAGCAAATGGCTACACTTCTATCTCTTTTTAAAGGTAACAGTGGAACTGGGCAAAATGTACAAGCCAATATGGCAGGTACTGTTTTCAACTCTAGCAAAGTTTTTAATGAAAATTTTGATAAGTTTTATTGTTCCAACACCAGTTCTAAACTTGGGATGACTCATAATGGGAAGGTTGTTGACTCTGGGGCTAACCAACACATGACTGATAATGATAAGGAGCTTGATAATGTGTTTGATATCTCTCACCTTAAGATTAAAGTCACTCACCCAAATGGGACTGAGGCTATTATAACTAAAATTGGTAACCTTAAACTTTCTAATGGTCTGATTCTGTTTGATGTGTTGGTGATCCCTGAGTATTGTGTTACTTTGATATCTGTGCATAAGCTTGCTAAAGACAATAAGATCTTTGTTGTGTTTGATGAATCCAAGTGTTTCTTTGTTAATCAGGATTTGAATCTGAAAAAGATGATGGGGATTGGTAAACAATGTGGAGGTTTATACTATTTAGATACCGAAGGTATTAGTTGTAAAAATCAAAACCATCTTGTTACTTGTTCTCTGTCTCATTATGATTGGCACTGTAGACTTGGCCACCCTGCTGACCCTGCCCTTAATGCTCTTAAACAGTCCTTGAATATTGATAAAGATGAGAAAACTTTCTTTTGTGAAATTTGTCAAAGAGCTAAACAGACCAGAAACCCTTTTCCCCTAAGTGATCACATCACTAAAAGGCTTGGTGATATTGTTCATCTTGACTTATGGGGTCCTTATAGAGTTACTAGTCACACTGGCCATAGATATTTCTTGACTGTTGTGGATGATTATACTAGGGCTGTTTGGTTATTTCTTATAAAAACCAAAGATGAGGTTGTTTCTAACATTCAAAAACTTTTATAATTTGATTAAAAATCAGTTTAAAGGTAATGTTAAGATTTTCAGAAGTGATAATGGAACTGAGTTTATCAATCAAAACTTCAAAGTTTTTTGTGAAAAAAATGGGATCATACACCAAACTTCCTGTGCATACACACCACAACAAAATGGAATTGCTGAAAGGAAACATAGACATCTTTTGAATGTTGCTAGATGCCTTATGTTTCAGGGGGGTATTCCTCTTAAATTTTGGACTGAATGTGTGCTAACAGCTACTTATCTTATTAACAAACTGCCCTCTTCTGTGCTGAATGGAAAAACCCCTTTTGAAATGATTTACAATACTTGTCCTAGGCTCTCTCACATTAGGATGTTTGGATGTTTATGTTTTGCTACTATTCTTAATAGCTCAGATAAGTTTTCCAGCAGATCTGAAAAATGTGTTATGATGGGTTATTCTAGTTCTCAGAAAGGATATAGGATTTACAGTCTTGATAGGCATCAGTTTTTTGTTTCTAGAGATGTTAAGTTTTTTGAAACTATTTTTCCTTTTAAAGATTCTGCTTTTAATTTCAATAAAAATAATTTTAATAAAGAAAATGTTTCCCAAGACTTAAATCTGTTGAATTTTTTTGACCTTGATGACCCTGAACTTCCCAATGATGAAGAGAGAGCAGCTAAACACAATGGTGACAATCTGTCACCAAGTGATAGCAGCCCACCTTCAAGTCTAGGTGACACTGGATACATTGCCTCAGGCAATGATACCAGTGATGCCAGCTTGAATAGGGAAGAGGCTACCACACTTGATGAAAATGCAAACTCTGAGGGAACTATTGAAATCAATCCCATTCCTTCCACTCATGTTCAAAACATGGAAGGAAACATTAGGGTTGATTCAATAAACATTATTCAGAAAAATCAAGGTTTAAGGAGGTCTTCAAGACCCTCTGTTTTTCCCAGAAATTATAATGATTTTGTTGTGCAGTCCAAAGTCAAGTATGGACTTGAAAAATTTGTTGGATACTCAAAACTGGATAAAGAAAATTTTTGTTTTGTCACTCATCTTAACAAAATGAGTGAACCAAAAAGTTTTTTTGAAGCATCTCAAAATCATCACTGGCTTGATGCTATGAATACTGAACTTGCTGCTTTACTTGAAAATGATACTTGGGACATTGTTGAACTCCCTAAAGGTAGGAAAGCCTTAGGTTCTAAGTGGATTTGGAAGTTAAAGTTTAAGTCTAGTGGTGAGGTTGAAAGATATAAGGCTAGAGTGGTTGCCCAAGGTTTTGGACAAAAGGAGGGCATTGACTATGATGAAACCTTTGCCCCTGTTGTTAAAATGGTTACTATTAGGTGTTTGATTAATCTTGCTATCATACAATCCTGGCCTATTTTCCAACTTGATGTTAATAATGCCTTTCTTTATGGTGATCTTGATGAAACTGTTTACATGAAACCACCCCAAGGATATCTTCTTAGGGGGTGATAACTTGGTTTGCAAACTCAAAAAATCTTTGTATGGGCTTAAACAGGCTCCTAGGCAGTGGAATGGCAAACTTACTTCTATTCTTAGTGAAAATGGCTTCACTCAAAGCAAGTCTGATTATTCTTTATACACTAAGTCTCATGGTAATTTATTTCTTGTGTTACTTGTGTATGTTGATGATATTATCATAACTGGGAACAACATTGCTGAAATTGAAAAGTTTAAGAGCTTTTTAAGAACCAAGTTTATGATCAAAGACTTGGGTAAGCTCAAGTATTTTTTGGGAATTGAAGTTGTTGACACTAAGATTGGTGTTTGCTTAAACCAAAGAAAGTATGTGTTGGACTTGTTATCTGAGTATGGTATGCTTGCTTGTAAACCTGCTAAAACTCCCTTACCCTCTAAACTTGTCATCACTAATCAGCCCACTAGTGAGGACCCCCTTCTTGACAACATTGTTGACTATCAAAAGCTTATGGGTAAGCTCATTTATCTGACTAACACCAGGCCTGATATTTCTTATGATGTGCATTGTTTGAGTCAATTCATGCATTGTCCTTTGAACTCTCATCTTAAAATTGCTTTTAAGGTTTTAAGATACCTCAAAAGCTCTCCAGGTTTGGGTATTCATTTCACAAGGAACTCAGGTATGATTCTTGATGCTTATTCAGATGCTGACTGGGCTAAATGTGTTGTCACTAGAAGGTCTGTGACTGGGTATTGTGTGTTTATTAATGGAAACTTAGTTTCCTGGAAAAGCAAAAAGCAAAACACTCTCTCTAAATCTTCTACTGAGGCAGAGTATAGAGCTCTTGCCTCAGTAACCAGTGAAGTGATCTGGGTGCTAAAAGTCTTAAATGACTTGCAATGTGATAACTTGCTCCCAGTCACACTTCACTGTGATAGCAATTCTGCTATCAAGATAGCAGCCAACCCTGTGTTTCATGAGAGAACAAAACACTTAGAAATTGATCTTCATTTTGTGAGAGAAAAAATCTTGAGTGGTGTTCTTAAAACTGAAAAAGTGGATTCTGCAAATCAAATTGCAGACATCCTTACAAAGGGGTTGGAAACAGATTTGCATAACAAGTTTGTCATAAAACTTGGTATGATTAACCTATATGGGTTATCAGATTAAGGGGGGATGTTAAATTTATGACCTAATCTGATAACCATTTATAACATTAAGGACTTATATTGCCTTGTTTTAAACTTTCAGTTAGTCTAAAGGACTTGGATGGATGGACATCTTGGACTTGAAGGACCAAAGGCGTGAAGAAGACTATAAGTTTAGTTATGTTGGGCTCAAACCCATCCCAGCCTAAACTTGTTATAACCCAACGGCTATTAAGCCTTTTAGGGTTTTATAGAGGGGTGGAGCGTCTCATTGTTTGTATCGCTTCATTATGTAAACTGTGTGTGAGTTACACACAGTTCTCTCTCTCTCTCATTCTCCTTGATCTTGTAAACCCTAGTTTGATCTCGTTTTGTTTATGCTTTGATTGTAAAACTATTATCAAATAGATAATAGAGTTACACGTGACTAGCACTGGTAACTTTTTTCTTTTTATCTTATTTTGTCCTTTGAATCTTTGATAAATAAAAGGTTTTGATGTTTAAGGTTATTCTGATCATGTTTTTCTACAGTTAAAAGTGTGGTTCGTTTTTCGATTCGAGTTAGTTCTGATTTTCAGTTTATTTGGTATTACGCGAATAATGAACACCCCCTACTTGACAGATATGAGTATTAAGTTATTAACTACTACGCGCATTGATGGAACTTGAACAATTTTAGAGGGAGGGCCGATACTCTAAACCTATCGACGAAACTACTGAAATTTCAAAACTAATAGTACACAATTATATTTGGGAGGACCGATTAATATTTCTTGGAGGGCCAAATAAAAATTTCCCAAAAATACCTTTAAGTTTTAATATAATTATAATATCAACACCGAATCTTGGGAGGGTCACAGCCCTCCCGGGTCTCCAGGTCCGTCTATGATTACGCGGAACATGTATAAAACACTTTGTAGTCTAATCCAAGTTTTGTAGTTGAGTTCAAATATTTTGCTTACTCTAATGACAATGAAAAGACCATGTTGGTCACCCAAGTGATTAACATGATGAATTTGTTCTATATTTGCGTACGAGAAAATCGACATGATCATTACAACTTAATCATGTTTGGAACTCTTTTTAGCGCTTTGTGTTAATTAGACAAAATGTTTCACATTGATTAGTAACAGAGTAAAAGCCTTATATCAAAAGCTACACACGAAAGACTTGGTAATAACCTAATACAGTACATAAATCGATGACCAAGAGTGATTTCTACTAACAACGTCGTTTACTGGTTAACTTATGATATATGCAATAAACGACATCTAGAGCTTAACATATAAAGGTTATACCATACAAAATAGATCATTTTGAACATCAGAAGCAAAAGCGCGTAAGTTTGAATTTCACTTGGACAAATTTCAGATTTTAGTAATAGTGATTGATATTTTTGGCCTGTGGATACTTCCTCTGCAGAGACTAGAAGGATCCCATTAATATCCAAATTGAAGCAAACCACGATTTCCGAGTGCCCATTGGTGGTACCTGGCGTAAGGCCGTCAAGCTTGAAACTGCCAAGTAATATATTATCCTTGACCATTACCCGCTCACCTTGATACACCTTGATACTTACTGATGAGATTTTGACAGGTGACTACATAGAGTGAAAAGTGATCCAACTAGTCACAAAGACATCTAGCCAACGAAGCCCACGCCTTTCTTTATTTCTAATTTTAGAATATAGATTTAGATTTACCGACTTTATTTTTTTTTTAACTATGTACTAATCTTGATTTAATCTAAGATTTTAGTATGTTGAATAATTTTCAATTGAAGTTGATCACATCTCTACACACCGAGTTATATCAGGGATTTTTTGATGACATAGAAAAATACAAATAGATATGTTTACTAAGCAGGAGATCAATTAGAAACCCCGATAAATCATATTCAACTTGAGTTGGCTATATGTTAACGGATAAATATGATCCATGAGAACAATTGCAGTCTAGTAACACAGAATGTGAGCTACTGGAACTTAACACTTAAACTTGAATACTTATACATTTGATTTAACTCACAAGAGATCGACAAAATAACTCACATTTCAATTCACTTCATATATTTCTTTTAGTTAGTCTCACCTTAAGACCATGCTTCATCTGTAGTACGACAGAATCCGCTGGAACCACACAGTGACCTTCCACGAGCTCAACGTGGTACCGATAAATGATAGAAGCTGACACTATTTTTAACTGAAAAAAAGAAATATCCTTACCCAAACATGTTCTTGGCCCAGCATTAAACGCCGTGAATTTGTAAGATGGTTCATGATTGATTCCTCCTCCCTTAGAAGCCCATCTCTCAGGCTTGAACTTGATGCAGTCTTCACCCCATATTGATTTCATTCTTGCCATGGAATAGAAAGATAATATAATTTTTGTGTTTTCATCAACTTTATGGCCACTTGGAAGAATGTCTGATTGCAGTGGACATTTATGGTTTAATGGAACAGGAGGGAAGAGTCTTAAAGATTCATTTAAAGCACTGTGGAGGTAAACCATTTCATGAAACGAGATTTCGTTCCATTTCTTACCTGCTTTCACTTTGTGAATCTCTTCTAAAATCTTATGTTCTACCGTTGGATTTTTAGCCAACATATAAAAGAACCACGAAAGAGCGCTACTGATGGTATCTTTTCCTGCAGCCATCAAACTCAATACGTTGTCTCTTAGAAGCTTGGTGGGATCCCCAAAATCGCTACACTGATCTCTAATCTCTTTCGTAAAAGAGGTTACTAATGAGAAGCTATTCTCTTGTTGATCACAATTCATATTGTTATATTCAAATTGCTTTTTGGCTAAGCAATTATGTATGAAATCGTCTAAGCTTCTCCTTGCATCTCTCAACTTCTTTTCACTCCCCAATCTAAAAAGTTGTTTCAACTTCCATACGATTGGGGGCGTGTAATGCCTATGTAAGATAGCTTCTTCATAGTGAATTAAGGCCTTTTGAGACGGGATGCACGGAAAATTAAGAGAAAGGCTCATCGGGTCATGGTCCAACAGTAGTTTGCATGTAGTGTCTAAAGCAAACCTTTCAAATATCTCATGCAAATCCATCTCCATTCCTCGTTGAGATATGGATTCAATTATGGGTAATAGCCCATTTTCGACCTTGTTCCAAGTAATTGTTTCCAAGAAACTTTGATACTTAGGATGCTTAAACACAGACATGGTGATTTTGCGCTGGATCTCCCACAACTTACCTTCAGACGTGAAGATCCCATCTCCTAAGACATCAAATATCTCTCGAAATCTATCACCTTTGCTATAATTGCTGAAGTTTTTGCATAGAATGTGGTGAATGTCTAAAGGATTGGTTGTAATGAGCATGTTCATGTTCATGAACCAAGGACCTTTCCACATGAATGTACCACCTGTATGGGCGAGAAATTCGGTGACATAATCATGTATGCGGTGGGCGTTAAGAACGGCCCCTGGCACCATACCAAGAACAGGCCAATTTGTAGGGATAACGGAATTTTGGTTTGAATATTTATAAGAATGTATTAAGATTGACACGAGAATGAAACATATAGTGACAATGGTTGTGTAGTCAAGAAATTCCATGGACAAGAAATCTGAGTTTATGTTTTGATAGGAAACGATCGATGACACTCAAATGAATGTGGTGTGTGTAATCGTGATATGATTGTATGTTCCTTAAATAGGAGTAGTTACTGATACGGTGTTTAAATTATTAAAAGAATGCTTGAATGTTGCATACCTCAAATTTTGTTGGGCATATTTCTCAATTGTCACTCTCCTCTTTCATTTTGTTGGACATTTTTTTTCTTGGTTTGCGTATTGGTCATAAATGTTGTTTGATTTCTTATAATAAGATACCCGATCGAGGATGGGGTCTGTCATTTTTTATTGGTTTGTGTATATAGTACGTATCTTGTTGAGGGTATGGGGTCTGTCATTGAGATGCACAAGATATTTAATCTCTTGAATATCTTATCTTCTGGTTATGCAGACATGTAGTGCTGATGTGAAGCTTTTTTTTCGATTAATGCTATGTATTGATGCAAATATTTTTACTGAATTTTATGGAAATAAGTGTTCTTGTGTCTTTTGTAAAACAACTGTTCTTTAACTTTTATTTCGAAAGGGTCTGAATGGTCATTTAAAAACTGAGTCAAATCTTACATTCTTTTCCTAAAAACCACCAGTTAGTATAACTGTATCATTTTCCTATTGGCATTTTCATCATACATTTAATTTCTGTAATTAATCTTATAGTTTTTAATTCACAAGAAGTTTTGCCGCGTTTGTTTAGCACCAGAACCGCAGAACGGGTGGCAAACATGCAAATGATGACAAACATTGGCACATTGATTTATATGAACGGTCATTGAGAAAACCACGTCAGAACGGTCATTTAAGAACCAAGTCTTCTTTATTTTTTGGTGTCAAAACTGAATATTGCTGGGGTAACTTATAATCATTTTTGTTCTCCTATACCGCACTTATGGCTATTACAAGGTACAACCCCTATCTTATCTGTGTGTTATAGGTTTATGGTGATGCACATGGCGCATTATAGAACATGCAGATCAAACCGAACCGAATGCTACATATTCGAGTACAACCTTACAAAGAGAAAAAGTAACCAGATACTTTGTAAATTTGGATTACCATTTTTCACTTAGGGGGCACGTGCCCACTGTGCCCCTCCTGTCTCCACCCATGCTCTCACGCCGGCTCTCTACCAGCGCTAGCTTACGACGATGAAGATTAGTTTCTTGTTCCTTTCGTGCATAGATGATGAATTGTACCGCCATTTGTGCTTGTTTACCAGAAGGAACCGCCGTTAGAGAAGTACCAACTGCAAAGAAGTCATGAAATCATCACCAACCGTTCTCACTTCTCACGCATCTATGTTGGAGAGCCAGCTGGTATATTATTCTTCATATCTACGATCAGATTTAAGATTTTAAGTAAACAACAAAAGATAGTACGTACGAAAAAAAATTAAATATTCATATACTACTATTATTCAAAACTTTAAATTAGCATAAAATTAAAATTTGCTTGACAAAAAAAAGTTTTGATTTATATATTAGGCGAGGAAAATGATACATGCGTAATACACATCACCCAATACTGTGTTGGATTGAACTAAAAAAGGTAAAGAAAAATCTTATGTGCATTTTTGATATTTTTCAGTTGGTCAAGAGAGGTCTTCGTAGTAGAACCTGATTTTAATACAAGAAGCGGCTACTACTGCGTCTCCATGCCGCTAGTGTATTGCCAATCATACGTAACTGACAACACTTTATGTCACGATAACACACCACACGATGACCCGAGTTTGTAACATTTTCTTGGGATCATAACCTTTAACACAACAACCTTAAAAGCTCATGGGCATCTTAAGTAAATTAAGTCCATTAAATGAAATTTACTAGCAAGTTGCACGCAGAAAACGAAATAGCATAAGCATCAAAGATGAGTAGTCTTTGTATATTAAATGCACTTCCAAGTTTCAACTACTATCTGTCAATTGCAGTTATTACTAGAGGCAGAAAAGTAGTAAAAACAGCTCACCTTTGTTGTTCTAGTTAGAATGTTTGAACACTATCATCATTCGACATTTGTGTACTCTTCCATAAGAAAAAAATAGAGCTTACATGAAGTTGGAAACATATAAACTCGTAAGACCGTTAATAAGCTTAAACAAACTCCCTGAAGAACTACCCAATCCTCGACAACTTTGCTTATAAGCTAATAGATTGAGTGAAAACTGAAATCTAAATGGGGATATCATTAAATTTGGTGGCCCCGGGGCTGCTAGTGAGTTAGTATGAGTCACCCACTAGAAAATAAAGAAGCAACGAACTTAGCTTATACGCATGTAATAAAGTAAACATCAGTTTAAAGTATTTACCAAAGTGTTTAAATAAGCTAAATTACCCTAAACATAGTAAGACGGGTGTTTGTTTTAGCTTTTAAAAGGGGCTTATGAGCTTGTATAGCAAAGAAGCTCATCAAAGTGTTTAAATAAGCTAATAAACTTTGAGCTCGCGAGCTTATGTAAGGGGGTTATAATAAGCCCATTTCGTATGGCTTACTAAGGGGACACTTACTAAGGAGCTATATGAGAGGTGTTATCGCAGCAAAGGATAACTTTGCCCTTATTAGAATTTCTCCTCATACTCATACGTGTTCGACTAGTTATCTTGTCTAGTGGGAACCTGTAGGTAAACATTGTTTATCAATTAAACTTCTATTGTGAAACGCAATGACATACTCTTAACAATTGAACATTGTTATAAGTATCTTGCAAACAAATTTATAGTTCATGTTATTTTTTCCAGATGGCGTAACAATGTATCCAAAGCAAACTCTGTTTTATGACTAGAAACCATTGAGTCATGTTGATAAAAAATGGAACTATTCATTTTGTTGCCCATCTAGTGGATGCTTTCTTGGAGCTGATTTGAATGTTTTCCGGGCACGATTTCTCAGTTTTAATGAGTTTGGTGCATTCGCTTACCATACTAGTTAGGTGACAAACAAACCCGATAAATTTTTTAGTTTAAAAACTAAAAGTTCTGAAAAATATTTACATGTGGACAAAAAGACCACATGGGCACGGAAAATATAAGATTAATAACAGGAAATATAATTGTTAGCGCTATATCATATCGTCCTATCATTTCTTCATGTACACTAGTAAGACTATACTAACTGTGCCCTTTAAGAAAGGAATGGTTGAAACTAAGACAACATAACATAATCAAAGAAGAAAGGATGAGGATCAACTTGGGGAAAAAGGTAGGATTGGCCCGACCAGAAAAGACCCCTTTGACTAGGTTTTTAAAATGTTCAGTTTGACCCGGTTTTCTAAATGACCATTTTTAAAACTCAAGAAACACCCATGCCTCCATAATTTAAAATAACAGTTGTTTATACAAAAACCTCGCTTCAGCAGCATAAGTTGCAGCACAACAAAGAAATGTGATGAGTATCAACAAGTGGCATGACTGCTTTGGAAGGGAACCTGAATTAGAGTATGAGCATTATTTTGTATCATTTAAAAATCCCCTCAAACATCTAAGACAATAAAAGACCTTGCTTCAACAAAGATACTTTCACACGTATATTTCTAGTAACATGAACTACACGGAATAATAAATACTCATGGTAGGATTGACCTGACTAGAAAAGACCCGTTTGACTTGGTTTTTAAAATGACCATTTTGACCCAGTTTTCAGATTGACCGTTCTTAAATTCAAGAAAAACCCATGCTTGCCATCATTAAAAGAACAGTTTTTTGTACAAAAAACACAAGAACGGCTATCATGTATCATCTCGAAAGCTAAACCTCAACACTACATGTCTGAATAACGCAAAGAGAAGATACTTAAAGAGATCAAACCACCAACAAATTACTATTCCAGTATCATCCCAAACCCCATCAACACCATCAAAGGCCTTGCTTCACCATGCTGGCCAAGTCTAAATTAGTATTCATGTATCATCCTACATCAAACATCTAAGACCATCAAATGACCATACTGGATAAGTTGCAGAATAGCAAAGAAATGCGAGTCTCAACGAATGCCATGACCATGATGTTGAGGTGTAGGCTTCTGATTGGTGGCAGCATGTCATAATCCTATATTAGGCGAAGATATCAGTTTCTATAATTAGGAGGTTTTCCCTAACTGTGTTAGCCTATAAATATACCTGCTGTAATTCTGTATTTGTGACACACCATAATATAATAAAATACCCTAGTTGCTGCCCGTGGACATAGGTTAATAGCAATATTAACTAAACCACGTAAATCTCTTGTATTCTTCATTCTGCTTTTTAGTTTTACTTTTGTGTGTGTAACCTTTAAATCCTAACAAGTGGTATCAGAGCTTAGGCCCTTGATCCGTTACACCAGTCACGATCGCCAAAAACAGCCAGCCATCGCCAAAACAACCACCAGTTCTGTAGATCGCCAAAACAACCGTTTGGGGTTCTTCATCGCCGACAACAATCAGATCTGTGTTAGATCAATCAGATCTGTAAGTCAGACCAGTTAGATCTGTTCTCCGTTAGTCAGATATGTTCTCTGTTCTCTGCTAGTCAGATCTGATCAGTTAGTCAGATCTGATCAGTTAGTCAGATCTGTTCTTGTTCTTTGTTAGTCAGATCAGTCAGATTTATAAACAGATCGCCAAAACCTTGGGACAGTTTCTCCCAGATCTGGGCAGATCCATCTCAGACAGTTTGGTATAATGGGAGAGGAAGGAAAGTTCAGAATTGAGAAGTTTGATGGGCAATATTTTGGATGGTGGAAGATGCAGATCGAGGACTTGTTGTCTCAGAAAGACCTAGATCAAGCCTTGAACGAAAAGAAACCCGGGAAGTTAAAAGATAAAGAATGGGCTTCTCTTGATAGAAAAGCCCTAGATGTTATCAGATTTTCACTAGCCAAGAGTGTGGCATTTAACATCGTGAAGGAGACTACTGCATATGGTTTGATGAAAGCTTTGTCAAACATGTACGAGAAACCTTCTGCTTCGAATAAGGTTTTTCTGATAAGACAGCTAGTAAACACAAACATGAAGGAAGGTGCGTCTATTACCTCTCACATTAATGACTTCAATACCATTATTTCCCATTTGTTATCTGTTGATATCAAGTTTGATGATGAAGTCCAAGCTTTACTTTTATTATCCTCGTTACCGGAAAGTTGGTCAGGAACAGTCACAGCTATTAGTGGTTCAGCTGGAACCTCTAAACTCACTTTTGAGGGCATTCGTGATTTCATCCTAGGAGAGGATATAAGGAGACGGAATTCTGGAGAATCATCGAGTGCTCTGCTTAGCATTGAGGGGAGAGGTAGAAAGACAGAAAGGGGTAATGGTAGAGGCAGATCAAAATCTAGAAAAAGAGGCCAGTCCAAACCTAGGAAGGATATCCAGTGCTTGAACTGCAAAGAAATGGGACATATTTAGAAATCAATGCCCTAAACCATCAAATGATAAGAAAGAGGTGAATGCAGCAACTGACGATTCAGAAGATTCTCTTATCTGTTGTGTTGAGAATTCAACAGAGTCGTGGATTATGGATTCTGGTGCATCATTTCATGCCACTTACAACACGAAGATGATGAAGAATCTACAAACAGGTAACTTTGGTAAAGTTCGTTTAGCTAATAATCACACTCTTGACATCACAGGTATGGGCGACATAGACTTGAAAACTTCATTGGGATCCACATGGACATTGAAGAACGTTCATGTTGTTCCTGGCCTAAAGAAAATGTTGATTTCTATCAGGCAGTTGGACAACGAGGGGTTTGATGTCAATTTTGGTAGGGGACAATGGAGAGTTGTCAGAGGTAATCTTGTAATCGCCAGGGGAAAAAAGCGAGGTACTATATACATGGTTGAAGTCCCTAAAAATGGGATAAATGCAGTGACAAGCGGGATAAAACCATCCGGGTTGTGGCATCAATGACTTGGTCACATGAGTGAAAAGGTTATGAAAATGCTCGTTGCTAAGGGAAAGCTTCCAGATCTGAAAAAGGTAGATTCTGAGTTCTGTGAACCATGTTTGCTTGGCAAGAAAAAGAAGGTATCTTTTGTGAAGACAGGGCAGACACCGAAAGCTCAGAAACTAGATCTTGTTCACACGGACGTCTATGGACCAACACCGGTATCTTCTTTCGGAGGGTCAAACTACTACATGACCTTCATCGATGATTCAACACGCAAGGTATGGGTTTACTTTCTTAAAAATAAGTTTGAAGTTTTTAATACTTTTAAGAAATGGAAAACCGCTGTTGAATTGGAAACCAACTTGAAGGTAAAATGCTTGAAGTCGGATAATGGTGGGGAATACATTAGCACAGAGTTTATTAACTATTGTCCTGAACATGGCATTCGGATGATAAAGACAGTTCCAGGCACTCCTCAACAGAACGGAGTGGCAGAAAGGATGAACAAAACCTTGAATGAAAGAGCCAGAAGTATGAGACTTAATGCTGGGCTTCCAATGACATTCTAGGCTGATGCAGTTAACACTGTACATTATCTTATCAACCAGGGGCTATCAGTACCATTGGGATTCAAGATACCAGAAGAAGAGTGGAAAGAGGCAGCAGTTAATTATGAACATTTAAAGGTGTTCGGGTGTAGTGCTTATGATCTAATGAAAGATTGTGACAAGCTAGAAGAAAAATTCAAGAAATATACTTTCATTGGATATGGGCAAATAGTATGGGCTACAGGCTTTGGGATTTTGAAAGCAGAAAGGTAGTCAGAAGTAAACATGCAACTTTCAACGAGGCAGAGCTTTATAAAGACTGGAGCACAGTAAACTCAAAGGGTTAGAAAGAACACGTTGAGTTCGAAAGTGACATCATTAGAATCAGAGAGTCAGCAGATACTCAGGATAGTGGGAGTAATGAGGCTGATGTACAACATGAATCATTAGAGGCTGACGAGTCTCAAAATGATCAAGAAGACATTTCCAGCAGTGAAAGCTCAGAGGACGATGACGAAGAAGGATCACCTTCTCAGCCAGTTGCATCACATTGGGTTAGGATATCTACTAGAGAGTCTAAACCACCTAAAAAGTACAATCCATTAGTCAATTATCTTCTTTTGACTGAAAATGGTAAACTAGAAAGCTACTTTGAGGCAGTTAATCAGGAAGATTCGCTTCAGTGCATGCAATGAAAGAAGAAATGGGCTCTTTAAACAAGAACAAAATGATCAACGTCGAAGTGTCGGTCAAAAATAACCTAATTACCTTATACTAGATAGGGCAAGTGGGTATCGATCCACGAGGAATATGTGGTTTTAGTTTAAGTTTTGGGGTGATCACTGATCAATAAAAGTTTTGGTTTTGAAATCTAATAACTAAAATACTTTTAATAATAAAAATACGGATTAAAAATTAAAATAATTATTAAGCTAATAGTAAAGCTAGAAAAATAAAATAAAGATGTAAACAATTAAAAGAAAATGCAATCCCTTCCAGATCCTAATATTTATGGTTGATAACACTTATGGATTGTCGAAACTTTTCAGTTCGTTTACAAAGATTATTTCGACTTAATATGAATGAATTAATGTCGGCATTTATTATGTTTATCAACGACTCGTAATAATAAATCTTATATTTATCCAACCAATAATTATGTTTTAACAATTTATTTATGTACAACTTATGTTGATTATACGACCATCTTTTTTTTAACTAAATAAAATAAGTATGAATCGTTAACTAACAATAAATTGTCTCACACAAATAATTAAACATAATATTAAATCAATAAAAATAATTTATAAATAAATCATAAATCAATGTAATAAAAATATGATAACCCAAAAGTAGTGATCAAACCATAAATAAAGTTACCAGAAGGAATTACAACAAAATTAGCCGGATATCGCGGTGTACCCGACCCTTCTTTTTAACAATAGTCGACTGTTTTAATTCCCCCAAATGAATTCCTCCACTTTTTCTTGTAATATGCTTGTGTTCCCACTAGGTATCAATCACATCTTTTTTCTTTCTTTTGATGTTTAATAGTCAATTGATGTGACTACAAACAAATTGATTCTCTTTTTTTGCGGCAGTTTGTATCCCTCACAAATTGGTTCTCCTTTTGTCTTCTAAATCGTCTTTTTTTTTTCAATTGATGGTCGCCTGTTTTTTGATGATCTTGTGTGCTATAATGTCCCTCCATATATATATAATATTCCATAGGTGGGTGATTGGGTATTGGGCCCAAAAGTTAATTTTTTTTATTCTTTTGGCATATAATAACTTTTGCCCAATAAAAATAACCCAAAATCAATAAATGCTCTAACGAAGCCCGGACAAATAAAAGAGGACCGAAAATATTGGGACGAGCCGAAATCTTTTTCTTCAATATTTTTCTTCATTTATCGTCGCTCACAATGTCTTTTCTAAAAAAAAATTAATTAATCAGCCCTTTTATTCAATTTCGCTCGTAACCTACATAATCACAAAACACACTCAAAGTACATATATAACGACAAATAAATATACAATTATGCTAAATTAACATTCTATGAGGTGAATGCAAAATACACCGATTAAATCCTCTCAACTTAACTTTTACCGTCTCGAGTAAAAATAAAATAAAAATATACAAGCATGTTAATTTCATAATTTTTAATCATACTATTGAAATTTCATCAAAAAGATCACATTCAACCTAATACACGAATAACTATCCTACATGACAAATAATCCAAAATGATTACCAATATTTTTGTCCTTCTTAAACACTTAGCATAACCATTCCCATTGATTCCATTTACTTTGTGTTTCATATAATTAATCATGTGTCCAACGTACCTAATGCACACCTATAATCAATCTAAACATTAATCTAAAACAAGAGGTGAGAATATCGTACACCTTTTATAACATTTGAGATTATATACCATAAGAGCGCACCTTAAGCCATCATACTTTAGCTTACTTACTTTCACCTCCTTTCTTTTCTTTTTTTTTCACAAATTTTTGTTCATTTTTTTTCTTTTCATTTTTTTTCACTTTTTTTTTCACATCACACATAAGCTCTTTTTTAGCCATTCGGGACCGTTTTTTTATACAAGTCATCCCGAACGCTTTATACACTCCTTTCAATGTTGATATAAAGACCAATTATTCAGAAAAATGTATATCTATCATATAGGTGCATACTAAGACACATTAGAAAATGGGAACCGGTTAATTTTTCTGTTTTAATTAAATGGGAACCAATATACTTCGTGCCCACTGGTACATCATATGATGGAATTATCTACCCCATAGTCTAATTATACAATGCACTAAATTATACTAATCTTCCTAATTTTATTACAACAATACAAGGATTGGGTTATTTCACATAAAATTGTCTCAGCTACGTGCAATGCTATCCATCATAAAAATTACCGTCTGACCCATGCTAACAACTAAAGTATCACCTTGCGCGGGTGACGAATCAGATAGGCAAGCCCAGCATATGACTACCACCAATAATTATGACAATTCTCCAACTCTTTTCTTAGGCCACCGTGCGCAGGCGGCGAGCCGAATAAGATCAATTCTAAGTGTGTTAACCCAACGATTACATTACTATATTTCATATTATTTATTCAAACTTTTTACTCAATCTAAGCAAAGGTAAGTAGAGAGATATCAACCGACGTGGTTTGATCATCTAAATTATACATATGCCTAACTATATGCAAACAATCAAATCAATTTAATAACCAAATTATACAATGGAATCGGGTGCACCTGATAATTATGGCCAAATCCTCTAGCTTACACCAATAAATCATCCACAAGCTAATCTTTAGAATCTGCAAACACTCAACAAACATATATGTAGAAGAAACTTCCACATCTAATTAGCACAAGACTCTTATAATGTGATTTAAAAGTTTAAAAATTTTCAATTTTTCCCAAAAACCACATTTTAACCCATTTTGACCAAAATTTCACATAAAAACATGTAACACATGTGCCACCCCCTCAACTTAAAGCATTGCATTGCCCCTAATGCAAAAACTTTAAATTGAAATTTTGGTTAAAAATCAATTTGACAAACTCACACAAAAAACAAAAATCTAACTCACTTTCGTAGGAATCACGGTTGTATTTAGCGTATGCAACAAGCCTTTAAACCACTCGGTAGCCCGACTGGACGAGTTTTGTCTCGTGAGGGTTTGTAGTGAACACACCCACAAAGTTCCACAAACCACGGGTTGCCTCCCGCAAAGCGCTAAGTTTACCGTCTTCAGCCAAACATAACTCGTATGAGCTATTGAGACGGTTGGAGTGGTTCCAAGTAAACCACATCCACCGTTTCTAACTGATCACTTTCCAACTCAACATACGGCTTCAAACGGTGTCCATTAACTTTAAACGGCTCTCCACCCACCATATTTTTTATTTCAATGGCTCCGTGTGGAGAGACTTGAGTCACAACGTATAGACCCGTCCATTTACTTCTTAACTTTTCAAGAAAAAGCTTAAGTCTAACATTGAATAACCTGTTGGAAATTCACTTTATGTGACGACATTTAAGAATTCCCATTAGTTATCATAGTCACACACGCCTAGACTAGACTAAGAAACAATGTATAGTTAAGTGTGGTGTGTGACTATATATACCCCTCCAAGGCTTCCAAGGAGGGGTGTTGCTTGTGTTTTGATTTCACTTTTAATATATTTTCTATCTTTTCAGACACAACCTCTCTCTCTCTCTCAACCATGGCTGCCACCACCTTCCACCACCCACCTAGACCACCGGATTAGTAAAAAGCAAATCCACAATTGGCATCAGAGCCACGGTTCGTTATAGGATCGTTCGTGTTTCTCGTTACTGATTTGGTGGTCTAACATATTTTTTCTTGGTCTAAATCTGGTCTAAAATATGCTTTGGTCTCAAGTCTGATATAATTTGTCACGATAGTTTTGTTATTTTCCAAACAGTCAACCTTTTAAGATCTGGTCTCATCATTTTTTCTAGTCAAACACTTTTCTGGTCTAAGTCTTCGTGCCGATATCAGATATAGTTCTACAAATATGGTTCTCACTGGTTTTGTTATGCTTTTCTGTTTTTTTTTTGAAGATGAAGATCTGCCAAAAAAAAAAACAGATCCAGAAAGCTAGATCTTGAAAATCAGGAAAAAGGTACTATGGATAGGTTTCAGATAGATGCATTCCGATGCTATCATTCCGATGGCCACTTTCGATCGCATGGATTGCGATGGGGTTTTTTTGACACATTCCGATGGGTTCGACTGTACCCATTGCGATGGGACTCATTCCTATGGGTCTCATTACGATGGGTGGTTTGACCTATCGCAATGGCATATTAAGACGTCATGCTGCTGAATTTTTTGAAACATTCTGATGGACATATAATGGAAATATTGCGATGCAATATTTTGAAAACATTGCGATGTACTCATTTTTTGTTGCGATGGGTTTTAAAATAGAACATTGCGATGACTCACTGTTTGTTTTCAAAAAACACTTTGACCAGTTTAACAAAACCTAAACGACTTGACCGGAACCACAACTTTACCATATCATCAACCTTGTTACTCCCCAACACCAAATCTAAACTATTCCCATCGACACCTAATCCCATCTATATATCATCATCAAGACTCGAAATTAAAACAGAAAACTTTAAGATCTCAGTTTTATATTTTGTGTTTTTGACATGCATGCCAAGATCTATTCAGATCTATACTCACGAAATTTCATCATCACAGATCTAAATGTTTTTAATATTTGAAATCATTATTTGATTTATATCATGATTGTTATAATCAATTTGTTTGATTTCGGTATCAACTCAAAACAAAAAAATCAACCAACACAGAATGCGAATTTATTACCTACCCGAGATCATTTTAGTATGATCTTGAAGACGATTCATAGTTTCTTCAGGTGATTCATATTTAATCAACTTGAGTTGCCAAGGGTGCTATTTATCCTCGTGTATCATCATGGAATGGGTTTAATTATGATATGATGATTGGATTGATTTGTTTTTAGAGATTAGATTTAATTTTTGGTGTATTTGGTTGACTGAGATGATATTAGATGAGATGGGATTAAAGGAGTTTAGATTGGGTGAGGTATGGATGAGTATGGATTGAGTTGGGACGGAGTAAACAAAGTCGAATGGAGTTTATTTTGTTGAGTTTGGTGGGAGTTGAAAGAAAAGTAGGTGGATGTTTCTAGGTGAGTGATTAGGGTTATGTGTAAAATGGTGAATGTGATTAGGTGTTGGAGTTTATATATCCTAAAAAGATGGACCAAGCAGCCAAGATTTAGGTATTGTAACTTTTATATGGGCTGATGTGGTTATTACCGAACATTGGAAGGAAATTCATAGTCTTTTTCGCTTATCTAGTTTCTTGGGCTGGTGATAATACGATGTGTTGGCATTATTTCCCATTTCAATGTGTCAACATGACATACACATACTAGCTCTAGTATTATTATCAACATTTGGTCATAAAATGTAGTAACACGCTTTTGTGTATCACGATATTATTTGATTAATGGCTGATATTTTGGGATTTTAGTGACATGAAATACATTTGGAAAAATGATGACAAGATTTGGAGACAAGTATCGAGACAAAATGACAAAATTTTATTTGACGAGACCAAGAAAAATGGCTATATTTTTAGTGGCTATGGATTTGTTTAATCGGTTATTATTATTATTTGAAGTTGAAGACGGATTTTTTCGAAGGCGTGTATTTATTTTATCTTTCAAAGATAACTTGCTCGTGCTTAATCTTAGAATGAAGACTTGTTTATCTAGTTACCGGGTTCGGGGTGGTTGGTTGATGACTCAGATAACTATCACTTAAAGGGGTTACATTGTTGTACTCAGTGTCACGTGCTTAGTCGACGTGGATAATTTCAAGAGGTATTGTGCTTATATACTTCTTCAGTGATGTATTGGGTACTTAGAGATTTCTCCACCGTTCCTCATTCAACAATTGTGCAAGCTTAAGTCACAAGATCGAGGGATTCTTATTCAATTTCATGTTTAGTATATCCGGTTCATTCTATCAGTGGTCACTTCAAATTGCTTACAAGTGGGTTGGTAAAGATGGCCATGGAGAGTTTATGAGTAGAGAATTTCGATCAACAGCTGATTCTTACAAAATATATAATTCATCTTATTTATTATTCTTACGAGATTTCAGGTATATGTGCGTACGATTTATTGCTGGTTCCGAATTTCGAAACCATCAAGGGGGAAGAAGAAGACACATTAAACGCACTACGAGTACACGTGATGAACTTCATACCTTCTTTTTGATTTGAAGACATTCAGGGAAGACAACTGTCATAACCGCATAGAAAATCAGTGTTTTAACTCGTGGCGTTATCAATCTCTAAATGGTACACTACTGATTCGATGTTTAATGGTTTTGATGTTGCAATTATTTATCATCGTTATCCTATATGGAGAGATATGCATTCCCGGGACTTCATTGACTCTGGTGCATCTCCGGAAGAAGATATGTGCATTTCCGGGACTTAATTGACTCTGGTGTTACAATGTCAACTTCATGAATGGGATAAAGTGTCTACTTCAGTATTTGAGCTTCATACTTGGGATTGATTTATTTTCTTCAACTATGTGGGGGAAGAAATGTCTTGATTCTTTCTAGTATGCATAACTTGAACTCTCAGGGGAAGAAAAATTCAGAAGAATTATTCAAGAGTGAGAAGAGACGTTGTTGATCTACTTGGTGTGCCCCTTACTTGCAATCCCTCATAGCAACATTATCATGTTATATGATGGGGTTTGCTTTTTAAATTCCGCTATGCGCTTAATCATTCTAAGCTTTATTGAAAGCTTTAAAGTTGCTTACGAGGATTGTCGGTTTAGGGGGAAGCTATTTAAAAGCTTCTACATCAAGTTTATGTGGCATGAATTAGGGGGAAGTTAATTCAGAAGCTTCTCCTTAACTAGAAGTATATGGATTACTTAGCTCGTGTCGTTACAGTATTTCTACTACAAGTTACTTTAAAGATGAGTCGTCTTGAAGTCAAAGGCCTCAGTAGACATCATCAGCATTGGACGCTTCATGAAAGCTTTTGTTCTTAATCATTATGTACTTGTTAGGAAAAATATTGTAAGGAATTCTACACGTCGTCCCATGGGGGAATATTGTTGGAAATTCACTTTATGTGACGACATTTAAGAATTCCCATTAGTTATCATAGTCACACACGCCTAGACTAGACTAGGAAAAAATGTATAGTTAAGTGTGGTGTGTGACTATATATACCCCTCCAAGGCTTCCAGGGAGGGGTGTTTCTTGTGTTTTGATTTCACTTTTAATATATTTTCTATCTTTTCAGACACAACCTCTCTCTCTCTCTCTCTCTCTCTCTCTCAACCATGGCTGCCACCACCTTCCACCACCCACCTAGACCACCGGATTAGTAAAAAGCAAATCCACATAACCAAACTTTTTGACCAACGAAGAAAGACTTCTTGGTGATGTGTCGATCATGAAAAGCTTTGGTTTTCTCCTTATAAATCCTAGAACTCTCATAAGAATCACGTCTAATCTCATCTAGTTCAGATAATTGAAGTTTCCTAGAACTACCCGTTTTCTCTAGATTAACAGTCTTAATCACCCATTCAGCCCTATGCTCTATCTCAACCGGTAAATGACACGCCTTTCCATATATCAACTTATACGGTGACATACCAATAGGAGTCTTAAAAGCCGTCCTATATGCCCACAAGGCATCATCTAACCTCAAGGACCAATCTTTCATATCACTACGAACGGTCTTTTCCAAAATTCGCTTAATCTCCCTATTAGATACTTCCACCTGTCCATTAGTCTGTGGGTGATAAGGGTAGCTATCCTATGATTAACTCCATAGTGTTTCAATAATTTTCCAAATCTAAAGTTCTTAAAGTGGGAACCCCCATCACTAATGATAGCCTTAGGAATTCCATGCCCACCAAAGCTATTCTTCTTAACAAACTTAAGAACTATACTATGGTCATTGGTTCTAGTAGCCTCAGCCTCTACCTACTTAGACACATAATCAACTGCCACTAAAATGTACACATTTCCATGGGAAGTGGGGAATGGTCCCATAAAATCAATACCCCATACCTCAAAGATCTCAACAACAAGTATGGGATTCATAGGCATTTGATCACGCCTTGAAATCCCACCAACTTGTTGGCAACGAATACATGCTTTCACAAAAGACTGTGCATCCTTGAATATAGTCGGCCAAAAGAAACCGCTTTGTAGGACTTTATGCCCAGTTTTTGTAGCACCAAAGTGACCACCACATGCATAAGAATGGCAATGAGCCAATATATCCATATGCTCATGGTCAGGAACACATCTCCTAACGACTTGGTGAGCACACACCTTATAGAGCTCCGGATCCTCCCAAAAATAATGCTTCAACTGGGAGAAGAAGTATTTTATTTGTTGCTTGGACCAAAAATCCGGAAACTTTTTAACAGCTAGGTATTTAACTATATTTGCGTACCAAGGAACCTTAGAAACCTCAAATAGGCTTTCATCCGGAAAGCTTTCCTTAATCACATCAGAAGGGTTGAACGGCGGAGGGATAATTCTAGACAAATGGTCGGCAACAACATTTTCTAACCCCTTTTTATCCTGAATTTCTAGATTAAATTCCTGTAAAAGCAAAATCCACCTAAGCAACCTCGGTTTTGTCTGTTTCTTAGTCAACAAATGTCTTAAGGCACTATGATCTGAAAATAATATCACCTTAGAATGCCCCCAAATATATGACCTAAACTTATCAAGAGCAAAAACCACAGCTAACAACTCTTTTTCAGTAGTGGTGTAATTCATTTGAGCATCTAAAAAAGTCTTACTAGCATAAAAGATTACAACGGGTTTCTTATCGACCCGTTGTCCAAGAACCGCCCCAGCGGCATAATCACTCGCATCACACATGATCTCGAAAGGCTTCGACCAATCAGGTGATTGTAGAATAAGGGCTTCTACAAGATTTTTCTTAAGCATATTGAATGCTTTAAGACATGATTCATTAAAGTCAAATCGTGCATCTTTTAAGAGTAAATTACAAAGAGGCTTTGATATTGCACTAAAATCTTTAATAAATCGCCTATAGAACCCGGCATGACCAAGAAATGATCGCACTCCTTTGATGGTAGTGGGAGGAGGAAGGGTTGAAATTACTTGAACTTTGGCACGGTCAACCTCAAATCCTTTTTCAGACACAACATGCCCTAATACAATTCCCTCTCGAACCATGAATTGGCTCTTCTCCCATCTAAGCACCAAATTAGTTTCGGTGCATCTTTTTAACATGCTTTCAAGCTGATTAAGGCAGCTTTCAAAAGACTGACCAAAAATGGAGAAGTCATCCATAAATATCTCTACAGATTCTCCAACCATGTCAGAAAAGATACTCATCATACACCGCTGAAAGGTAGCCAGTGCATTACACAGGTTAAAAGTCATTCTTCGAAATGCAAACGTCCCGTATGGACACGTAAAAGTAGTTTTGGCCTGGTCATCAGGATGGATAGGTATTTGATTATAACCGGAGTACCCATCCAGGAAGCAATAGAACTTCTTACCAGAAAGCTTCTCAACTATTTGATCAATGAAGGGTAGTGGGAAATGATCTTTTGATGTGGCATTATTCAGCTTACGGTAATCTATGCAAACTCTCCACCCAGTAACTAGTCGGGTAGTGAGTTTCTCCCCACTCTCGGTTTCCACAACGGTGATTCCAGCCTTTTTAGGCACCGTTTGAGTGGGACTTACCCATTTACTATCCGAGATGGGATAGATGATACCAGCATCTAACCATTTAAGAACTTCCGTTCCCACTACCTCTTTCATATTAGGATTCAGACGCCTTTGTGCATCTCTGGATGGCTTAATATATGGGTCCGTAACAATTCGATGCATACATAATGAAGGGCTGATCCCTTTCAAGTCTGCAATTGTCCATCCCACTGCTGCTTTGTACTTGGAAAGCACTTTTAAAAGTGCTTCCTCTTGTGATTCAGAAATACCATAAGCAACAATAACGGGTAACGTATTGTTAGGACCTAGAAAAGTATATTTTAGATTGGATGGCAAAGGTTTTAGCTCAAGAGTTAGAGGCACCTCTAGAGACGGCTTCGTGGCCGTGTCAAAAGTAAAAGGTAAGAGCTCCACTTTATAAGACCAAGGTGGTTTTTGATGGTCCAAAGAACTGACCAAACACTCTTGAATCTCTTGAACTTCAGCAACATCAAGAATCTCCTCATTCTCACCAGTTAAATATAATTCCAAAGGATCATCCTTAAGCATACGGGATGCATGCTTATGAACTTCCTCGTCAATCACATCTACTTGGTAACATTCATTCATCGTAGGAGAATTCATAGAAATTAACACATTCAATCTTATCTTTTTATTACCGAATGCAATATCCATGGCGCCAGTCCGACAATTAATCCTAGCATCTATCGTGGCTAAGAATGGGAGCCCAAGGATAATAGTTGGTTGAACATCTTTGTATTGTGACTCGGTGTCCATAAAAAAGAAGTCAACTGGGTAATAGAAATCATCAACTTTCACAATAACATCCTCTAAGATACCTCTAGGAATTTTGGTAGATCGATCGGCTAAGGAAATAATGGTGTCTGTCTTACGAAGAGTTCCTAAGTCATACTTATCAACCAAACTAGCAGGAAGGATGTTAATATTGGCACCAAGATCAAAGAGCGCCTTCTTAATGGCAATATTCCCGACCACAACTGAAATCAACGGTGCTCCAGGATCTCTGAATTTAGGAGGAAGGGAGCTAGATAAGACTGCACTAACATGCTCAGTTAGGTCAATCTTTTTAGGCAAAGACGCCTTCAACTTCCTCTTCTGGGTACACAAGTCCTTTAAAAACTTGGCATATGCAGGAATTTGCTTAATAGCATCAATAAGGGGGAGATTGATTTTAACTTGCTTGAAAGTCTCCCACATATCCTCAGCATGAGGACCCTTTTTAGCTAACCTTGCAGATTTCGATTTTTCCAAAGCTGTGGGGTATGGTGTGCTGGACACACCACCCTCCCCAACTTCGGAAGATTTAGTAGCTTTAGGATTCTGTGTTGTTTGTTTAGGAAAATCATTTAACAAATCATTCACCAACTCAGAACCGTACTTAACATTATCAGAATTTTTACCTTCAATAATGATTTCATCATCAGTGACGAAATCCTCGTCATCAGGAGAATTTGGAATTCCCTTGTCATTGTTGTAGATTTTACCGTTTCAAAGAGACCTCACCATATTCACGTGCTCATTTCCATTTTTCTTGTATGCGGGATTCATGGTGGGGTAGCTCGGTAGCCTTCCCTCATCTCTTTTGCTTAATTGATCCGCCAATTGACCAACTTGTCTCTCAAGAGCTACAATAGATTTAGTAGTGGTCTCGTGTCTTTGATTTGTGACCTCTAATTTCCTATTGATCTCTTGATTGTTGGTAGACAATGAATCCATAAGCCTATCAAACTTTCGGTCAAGGTTCAAGAGACGGTTGTCATCTTGCCCTTGGCCCTGATTTGGATATTGTTGTTGTGACCTATGGTTGTAAGAATTTTGTTGAAAATTAGATAAATCTCCACCCTCATACCTTGGTTTGTAACCATAGTGTGGTTGTTAGGTATTATTAGGGCGATTGTCTTCATCTTTCCAACTGAAGTTGGGGTGATTGCGCCATCCAGGATTGTAACTTTCGGAGAATGGGTCATTTCGTTGACGACCTCCATAGACTCCATTCACCTCCTCATTCGGTGGCGCCCCCCAACTTTGACAATTATCGACAGAGTGACTTGGATCACCACTCATTGAACACCCACTATGCGACACATTAGACACATTTGACACACCTTTTCCTAGATTTTTCAAAAAAAGATTAACTTTCTTATTTAACTCGCTAATTTCAAAATTTGTGCCACGTTGGTTAGACACATAATTGGCAGAAGATGGGTGGTTGTTTCGATCAACTGAAGCTTGGGTCTTGAAACCTTTGCTTAGTTTTTCAAAAAACTCCCATTCTTCCTCCATAGGTCGCGAGAAAAACATACCCCCACTAGTGGCCATCACAAATTGTTGGTTGTTATAATCCAACCCATCATAGAAGACTTTGACAAGCTTCCATTTTGGAAAATCACGATGAGGGCATGTTCTTAATAACTCCTTAAGTCTACTAAATGCTTCATGAAACTGCTCGCCTGGGATTTGACGAAAGGATTTAATCTTATTTCTAATGGCAACAGTTTTACTTAAAGAATAAAATTCCTCAAGAAAAGCAGATTGCATTTCAGACCATGAGTTAATACTACTTGGCTCAAGAGATGAGAACCAGTCCTTAGCTTGATCTTTAAGAGAAAAAGGAAAAAGGCGAAGTCTTACCTCATCCTTGGTAATGTTATTAACCTGATGTGTGTTAGCAATTGAGAAGAATTCTCGCAGATGTGCGTATGCCTCCTCACGGCGTAAACACTGGCAAGATTGCTATGAGGTTCGGATGGATCTTGAAGTTACTTGTAACCCCTTTAACCGGATCCGGATAAACGATAGGCGAGGGATCCTTGAAGATCCCTGACCTGTAATAAGAATCAACACCCAGTGGTGGAGATTCTTCTCCGCTACTACTTCCGCTAGCATCTCCACCAACATCTTCGTCACCTGGCATTTCAGCGAAAAGCTCTCTCGTCCCTGGCAGCGGCGCCAAATTTTTGATCGACGTCGAAGTGTCAGTCAAAAATAACCTAATTACCTTATACTAGATAGGGTAAGTGGGTATCGATCCACGAGGAATATGTGGTTTTAGTTTGAGTTTTGGGGTGATCACTGATCAATAAAAGTTTTGGTTTTGAAATCTAACAACTAAAATACTTTTAATAATAAAAATGCGGATTAAAAATTAAAATAAATATTAAGCTAATAGTAAAGCTAGAAAAATAAAATAAAGATGTAAACAATTAAAAGAAAAATGCAATCCCTTCCAGATCCTAATATTTATGGTTGATCACACTTATAGATTATCAAAAATTATCAGTTCGTTTACAAAGATTATTTCGACTTAATATGAATGAATTAATGTCGGCATTTATTATGTTTATCAACGACTCGCAATAATAACTCCTATATTAATCCAACCAATAATTATGTATTAACAATTTATTTAGGTACAACTTATGTTGATTATACGACCATCTTTTTTTAACTAAATAAAATAAGTATGAATCGTTAACTAACAATAAATTTTCTCACACAAATAATTAAACATAATATTAAATCGATAAAAATAATTTATAAATAAATCATAAATAAATGTAATAAAAATATGATAACCCAAAAGTAGTGATCAAACCATAGATAAAGTTACCAGAAGAAATTATAACAAAATTAGTCGGACATCGTGGTGTACCCGACCCTTCTTTTTAACAATAGTCGACTGTTTTAATTCCCCCAAATAAATTCCTCCACTTTTTCTTGTAATATGCTTGTGTTCCCACTAGGTATCAATCGCATCTCTTTTCTTTCTTTTGATGTTTAATAGTCAATTGATGTGACTACAAACAAATTGATTCTTTTTTTGTGGCAGTTTGTATCCCTTACAAATTGGTTCTCCTTTTGTCTTCTGAATCGTCTTTTTTTTTCAATTGACGGTCGGCTGTTTTTTGATGATCTTGTGTGCTATAATGTCCCTCCATATATATATATATATATATATATATATATATATATATATATATATATATATATATATATATATATATATATATATATATATATATATATATATATATATATAATATTCCATAGGTGGGTTATTGGGTATTGGGCCCAAAAGTTAAATTTTTTTTTTTTTTTATTCTTTTGACATATAATAACTTTGGCCCAATAAAAAATATCCCAACATCAATAATTTCTTGAACGAAGCCCGGACAAATAAAAGATGACCGAAAATATTGTGACGTGTTGAAATCTTTTTCTTCAATATTTTTTCTTCATTTATCGGTGCTCACAATGTCTTTTCTAAAAAAAATTAATTAATCGGCCATTTTATTTCATTTCGCTTGTAACCTACATAATCACAAAACACACTCAAAGTACATATATAATGACAAATAAATATACAATTATGCTAAATTAACATGCTATGAGGTGAATGCAAAATACACCGATTACAAAACATGGATCTTAACCAAACTTCCGCGAGATAAAAGAGCCTTACAGAATTAATGGGTATTCAGAATCAAGGAAGAGCATGATGGATCTAAACAATACAAAGCTCGTTTAGTAGTCAAAGGTTTTCAAAAGAAAAAAGGGATCGATTATAATGAGATATTTTCTCTAGTATTGAAAATGACCACCATCAGATTGGTCTTAAGTATTGTAGTTGCAAAGGGCTTACATCTAGAGCAAATAGATGTTAAGACAAATAATTTGAACTCGTCTTCTATTTCTTCATTAATTAGACTTGGTTCTTCGACTTCGTTAAACTTCCGTCTTTAGACTTTTTCTTCGATAAATCTTCAGAATAGGCATTTGACTTCCGTTCTTTTTGCACTTTTGATCTTTTTGTTGGGAATTATTTGTTAAGTGTCAAGTACCGTTAGTGTATTCGAAGTACTGTTAGTGTTATGTAAGTACCGTTAGTGTTAACGCGGTACAAAGTAAGTACTGCTACTTATAAAATAAGTACTGCTATGATGATTAGAACGAATATATTTTTGTCTAAGATATGTCATAGTTATAGTTAGAGTATATCTTATGTGATATACCTAAATAGTTAGAATATTGATAATATATCGTCTGTGATATAGTTATCTTTATGGAATTGATACAAGGCTTTTGGCCAGGTAAAAAGATTCGTTTAAGTATGTCTCTTCGAATTGAAAAAGGAGTTTAATGTGCGACTCAGCTGTTCTTTGGTGGAAACAAATAGTTGTCGTTGTAGTATAATTAAAATGTGCAAAGACTTAAAGTAAAAGGCTTTTAAATGAAAAGTGCAAGGACTTAAAAGTAAATGACGTTAAAGTAAAAAGGCGTTAAAATAAAATGGCGTTAAATAAAATCTAAATCTAATTAAAATTAAATGTGCGATATTTAAAACTTTGAAAAGTAAAATAATTAAATGACTTAAATTAAAAAAAACGTGACGAGAATTAAAATTAGACAAGAATTAAAATGAGAATGTAAAAATTAAACAAGACAAAACATGAAAAATAACCTAGATCGGAATATATTCCGATCAGTCAACAATCACCTTAGATCGGAATCTTGGTCGGAACCCAATCGGAATGCTGTCACCTATACCTGATCGGAATAACCAAAACACTCTGGTCGGAATGTAGATCGGAACCCCAGATCGGAATAATGTCACCTCTACTGATCGGAATACCAAACTTACTTCCCAATCGGAATACACTCACCCACCCGATCGGAATGATGGGGTCGAAATAACCAATCGGAATGTATAGAAGATATCTGATCGGAATACCTGTCACTTAGCTCCAATCGTAATATCACTAAACTCCCTAATCGGAATATTGAGTCCCTCTCGTCGGAATATGTAAACCCTTTTCCGACCAAGAAAGGAACGCTGGTCGGAATAATAAACCCTTTTCCGATTTGTCAGATCGGAATACGGAAGAAAAAGCACAAATTAAGCTAAACAAATAAGCTACTAATCAAATAAGCACAAGTCTAAAATTCTAAGGCAACCCGTATAAAAATAAGCTACTTAACTGAAATTTAAAGACTTTTAAAACACGAAATGAATAAGCTTTACGGAAAACAACTTTTATATAAAAATAACTTTTATAAAAACTTTAAAAAAACTTAAAGATGAACACAATAAGCTATAAAAATCAATGGTCTAAAACAATCACAAGCATAAAAACACAATCTTTAATCAAATAAGAAACACAATAAGCATGTAAACAACAAGATCAAGCAAGAAAGAAAGGTAGAATGAGAGATCAAACAAGTAAAGTAAAGGTGCAATAAAGATAAAAGTAACTTACTTGAAAATTAAGGTGCAAGACAAGGTAAAGTAAATGTGCAATAAAATAAATGTGCAAGTAATTAAATGTGCATAAAAGTAAAGGTGGAAGACTAATTGTCACCTTAGCCAACCAAGAAAAAATGATTAACTAGCTTAATCTATATATAGGGGAGGATTAGGAAGCTTCCTCCCCTCCTTCATTTCCTCTTAATTGCATCTTTAAGTCCCTCCTTCTTAATCTCTTTGTTAATTGCACCATTAGTCCTTAAGCCTTGAAATCTTCTTTAATCTTGGACTTTAATGACTTTTGGTTCGGGATTTCTTTGAACTCGACTTTTAATTCTTCAATGAATAAGACTTAAGTTCTTCGGCTTTAAGTAAACTTCCGTCTTTTGACTTTTTCTTCGATAAATCTTCAGAATTGGTCTTGGACTTCCGTTCTTTTGGACTCTTGACTTCTTGACTTCGTCTTTCATCTTTTTCTTCAATAAAAGCCCGTGAATGCCGTGTTTTCTCCACTTTTCACCTTTTCGTCCTAAATCACAACAAAAACACAAACCACGCATAATTCCGACATAAAAGACATAAAATACACGTTTTGGCTCGGTTATTATTGTAATTAAGTGGTAAAAAGGATGGGTGTTTACACACCTATCAAATCCCCTACACTTGACCATTGCAATGTCCTCATGCAATGCATTAGTTACAAAGCACGTTTACACTTTTCATCATAATCAATCCACGTTGGCCTTTATTAAAGAGATAGAAAACTATAAACATTAAAGTAAAGAAATCAAAAGCATACCTTGGATTTTGGAAATGTCATGAATAATCATCATCCTCAAGTTTTCACTTTCTCCAAACCAAGCTTAAAAACGAGATCATTGTTATTATAAGTTAGCAAACTAACACGAACTCATGTGGGCCAATTATTCACTTAGACTCCCTTATTCCTAGGGGTATCTCTTATATTTTATTGTTGTCTTGAATGATCACGAGGATGCATTGTTGACTTATTTCGATAGTTTATTAGGCTGAAAATAAAGTGAACGATTTAATCAATAGTTAGCTAAAGGACAAAATCTTTTAAAACTGCTTCTCGGGACCTCATAAAGTTCATATCTTGGCATAACTCGCTTCGTGATTTGAGACCTTTCTCGGACCGATATTTGGCAGCGACTTCATACTTCAAACCTTGAGAGACGTTCATGAAATAATGGTCTTCTCTTCATAATGGGAATTTCTTTACTTGAAGTTTTGAGAGATTCATACTTGGACCACGACTTCTTCATTTTTCTCCAATCTTTATTTTGGACTTTGATATACAACGATCCGCCTCCTTTTTGAATTGGATCTATTTATCCTCATACCTTGCTAGGGTCTTTTCGGATGCACTTCTCCATGACTTTTGGGGAGTATTTGCTTTTCGTCGTGTGTCTCGATCCTTCATATTGATTTTCGATAAATGATTCTTCACATCACTTTGGATCTTTAGCAACAAAATATAGCCCTCATGCCTTGTTAGGGCCTTTTCGGACTCGCCAATCTTCGCATCCCGCTTCAATAAGTTATGCCTTGGCTATGAACTCTAATCCATACCGAGCAACTTTTAAACGATCTTGGGCTAGAAGCTAAGTAACTTTTTAAATCGTTCAACCTTATTTATTGCAGATAATTTTATTAGCAAGCGATGGGAGAATAGGCTCATAATTAACTCACATAAATTCACGAAAGAATACCGAACTTATAATTGGCTCTATCATCTCTCGTTCTCCACAGTTTAAAATCTCAAGTATTGAGACTCGTGGATGCTTAGCCTATTAAATCAAAGTTTTGGGTTTTTGAGTCGCCTATAGGATCTTGCAAATTCTTAGACTTTTTCAAGTTTAGAAATCGCATTTTAAAGTTCCCTTGATAAACGACTCTCTAGGATCAATTATAGGAACTTGCGAAAAGTTCTTGTTCTTAACCCGTGAGAGTTAAGACTTTCACGTTTTATAGCTCCCTATATAAAAGCCTAGCAAAACTTGACTTAAACACGTTAAGGATACTAGCTAGAGTAAACTTAGATAAGTAAACTCGGGTTGAGTCAAAAGATTCATAACGTTTGAAAATTAAAACCACTTTATTAAACATTTATGTTGGAAACTCACTTTATGTGACGACATTTAAGAATTCCCATTAGTTATCATAGTCACACACGCTTAGACTAGACTAGGTTCTTGTACTGTTAAGCATGTCGTGTGTGACTATATATACCCCTCCTTAGCTTCCAAGGAGGGGTGTTGGTTGTGTCACTTTTCAAGTTAATACATTTTCTATTCATTTCACACACATCTAACCTCTCTTCTCTCTCTCTAAGTTCATCAATGGCTTCCACCACCATATACCACCACATTAGACCACCGGATCCGATTTAGGTTTTCTACATTTGGCATCAGAGCCACGGTTCCATCCTTGGATCGTGTTTACATTTTCGATTTGGTGGTCTAATCTATTTTTGTGTCTCGGTTTATATATTCATTTTTGTCTAATTTGTCAAAAATTTTTGTCACGTCAACAACTTGTTCTCATGTGTCATATTATCATTTTCTTTGTCCAACTGTCCAAAATATCACAAATTATGAGTCTCGGTTTCATATCTGTTTTGTCTGGTCCATTTATTATAGTTTCACTGGTCAATGTTATTTGTCTGGATTTTTTTTCCTGGTAATTTTTTGAAGAGGAAGGTGATAAACTCAGAAAATCTGCCAGAAAATATGCCCAGAAACGTGCTCCCTGAAAAAACGGAACAAGGACAACTTTTGGATCTATCTTCTTGGTACAATCGCATTATTGCGATGGAGTGTTCTCTCACATTCCGATGGGTTGGCCATACCCATTGCGATGGACTCATTCCGATGAGTCACATTGCGATGGGTGGCTGACCTGTCGCAATGGCACAGCCAAGACGTCATGCTGCCCATTTGTTCGCAACATTGCGATGGACTCTTTTTATTGCGACGGGTCACGATTTTGATTGCGATGGAAAATACTCATTTGACTTTGCGATGGACTGTGATATTGCGATGCTTTTTTTGTTTACAAAAAGGTTATTGCGATACAATGACTTGACCACTTGACTTGTTTAACACATGACCCGGGACTAATACACAACCCGACCAAACCGAACATTATTTGACCGAGACTTGACAACATAAACCAGGACCACACTTGTGACCAAACCGACCCATCCTACCGAGTCAACTCGGTCATTACCGAGTTGACTCAGTCAAACTCACTGAGTTGACTCGACTTTCAGCCTTTTATCACCACAACTACAACACTAAACCTACATCCCATCGTCACTTAATCCCTTCTAGACTCGACACAAAACAGACAATTAATCTAGATCTCAGATTCGTCTAAATAAGCAAAGATCTATTAGATCGTGTTTATTAAATAAGTCATCATCACAGATCGTTGTTTGGTTTTTAACCAATGTTAATATACGAAATTAAAATAAGATTTATAACAAGCTTGTTATAATCTTTATTTTTTTTCGATTAAATCAACAAAACCGACATGCATCTTAATTTTCGAATATAAAGAAGATTAATAACAAGTTTGTTATAATCTGTCTTTTATTCGAGTTTATCCAAAACCGGACCTACCTGAGATCGTAATAGATCTTGAAGCTTCATTTGGTTGACCGATTCGTGGGTTTTACTACCTACGGGTGTGATAAGATAGATGAGGGGGTCGCAGTTTTGATTGTGTAGATGGGTATGATTTGTTGATCTTGATGATTTGAGACGGAGGTTTCGATGCGTTTGTGATCTTGATAATGGAGAGTTGAGATGGGATTCGTTGTTTAGATGGAGATATGATCTGGTGAGGGGGCGGAGTGAACGAGGGAGAAGATGCAGTTAGGTGGGAGAGTATACCAGATGGGGGCGGAGGAAAATAACATAAAGTGATTAGGTTACCCTAATTATTAGGGTTGAGGCTATTTATCCCAAAGTTTGGACCGGGTGTAGATATGTCTTGGACTGGGTATTAATTTTGATTGGGCCGAATGTTTATGTGGGATGTTTATTAGCCACGTGGGGATTCATTCCAATTGACTGTTATACACACGGCATTGACATTCCTATTTTGCCATATATTGCGTGTCTCATTTTGGACGGGTATAAGTTTTCAGTGATGGGCCATGATTCATTTTGGGCTTTGGACTCAATTTTTAAAAATTGTTGATTTGGGCTGGATGTTTTTAACAAAATACACACAAATTTTTTAAATACATATTTTAAATAAACTTTGTGTGTATTAAAGTTAACTTTGGTCTTTATCGGGTCGAGACAAAGTGAAAAATGTCGAGAAATTGTTAAAGAGTATGGATGCTCAAACAAGCAAATTCTTTTTTTGAATTTGTAGTTTTTTTTTGTCGCATTTGTGGTTCTTTAGTTCTTTCTTGACACCGATTGGGTGACGAGAAATATGACGCGACAAAATTGAAGTGACAAATGTGACAAGGATTTATTTGAGACGAGACCAAGAAAAAATTGGGCGATTTTTTAGTGGCTACAGATTTTTTTTGGATCGGATATTAATAATTTGAAGACGGAGACGAATTTTTCGAAGGCGTGTATTTATTTTATCTTTCAATAGATAACTTGTTCGTGCTTAATCTTAGAATGAAGACTTGGTTCTCTGGTTTCCGGGTTCGGGGTGGATGGTTGATGACTCGGATAACTATCACTCAAAGGGGATACTTTGTTGTACTCAGTGTCACGCGCATAGTCGTCGTGGATAATTTCAAGAGGGGTTGTGCTTATAGACATCTTTAGTGATGTATTAGGTACTTAAAATTTTATCCACCGTTCTTCATTCAACAATAGTGCAAGCTTAAGTCACAAGATCGAAGGATTCTTATTCAGTTTCATGTTTAATGTATCTGGTTCATTCCATCAGTGGTCACTTCAAATTGCCTTCACGTGGGTTGGTAAAGATGGCAATGGAGAGTTTATGAGAAGAGATTTTCGATCAACAGCTGACTCTCACTGAATATAATTAAGCTTATTTATTATTCTCTCGAGATTTTCAGGTTTATGTGCTTACGATTTATTGATGGTTCCGAGTTTCGAAACCATCAAGGGGGAAGAAGAAGACACATCAAACGCACAACGAGTACACGTGATGAACGTCATATCTTCTTTTGATTTGAAGACATTCCGGGATGACATTTGTCATAGCCGCAGAGAAAATCAGTGTTTTAACTCGTGGCGTTATCAATCTCTATACGGTACACTACTGATTCGATGATTAATTGTTTTGTTGTTGCAATTATTCATCATCATTATCCTATATGCATTCCCGGGACTTAATTGACTCTGGTGCATCTCCGGAAGAAGATATGTGCATTTCCGGGACTTAATTGACTCTGGTGTTACGATGTCAACTTCATGAATGGGATAAAGTGTCTACTTCAGTATTTGAGCTTCATAATGGGGATTGATTTACTTTCTTCAACTATGTGGGGGAAGAAATGTCTTGATTCTTTCTGGTATGCATAACTTGAACTTTCAGGGGGAAGAAAAATTCAGAAGAATTATTCAAGCGTGAGAAGAGAAGTTGTTGATCTACTTGGTGTACCCCAAACTTTCAAGTTGCTTACAAGGATTGTCGATTTAGGGGGAAGCTATTTAAAAAAGCTTCTACATCAAGTTTATGTGGCATGAATTAGGGGGAAGCTAATTCAGAAGCTTCTCCTTAACCAGAAGTGTATGGGTTACTTAGCTCGTGCCGTTACAGTATTTCTACTACAAGTTAAAGATGAGTCGTCTAGAAGTCAAAGGCCTCAGAAGACATCATCAGCATTGGACGCTTCAAGAAAGCTCTTGTTCTTATCATTATGTACTTGTTAGGAAAAAATATTGTAAGGAATTCTACACGTCGTCCCATGGGGGAAGATTGTTGGAAACTCACTTTATGTGACGACATTTAAGAATTCCCATTAGTTATCATAGTCACACACGCTTAGACTAGACTAGGTTCTTGTACTGTTAAGCATGTCGTGTGTGACTATATATACCCCTCCTTAGCTTCCAAGGAGGGGTGTTGGTTGTGTCACTTTTCAAGTTAATACATTTTCTATTCATTTCACACACATCTAACCTCTCTTCTCTCTCTCTAAGTTCATCAATGGCTTCCACCACCATATACCACCACATTAGACCACCGGATCCGATTTAGGTTTTCTACAATTTATTCTAGCAAGGAAAGAAAAATAACTACACAAAGGGAAAAACTAATAGGCCAAAATAGATCAAAAATTTTGAAAAATGTCGAAAAATTGATTTTCCGGTTAAAATGAGGACAAATACAAGGAAAAGACCACTTAACTTCGATAGAAGTCCCCCTACACTTAACATAAACATTGTCCTCAATGTTTAAGCATGTGGGAGTAAACTCCCCTACACTTAGGACATTGTGCACTTTGTTTAAATCTTGTTAAGGAAGAGACAACTAAAGAGATTCCTATTTTAATATTGAGAAAATATAAAATAGTGAATCGAAAAGAGTTTAGGATAGAACCGGGATAATGGAACACGGAATCACGGGTCGTCAAGAATCATCAAGAGTGGATCATTGAGCGCGAATCCCTGATTATAAGAAGGGAGGAGAGGAAATAGCAAACCAAAGGGTCTCCCCTACACTTATGATAAAGAAAGCGAGAAGATAGATACATGGGTTGCCTCCCAAGAAGCGCTTGATTTTTGTTTACCGAGTCGTGAGCCTGACTCGACCTTGATCATCATAGGAAAAAGCATAAAACATATCAACCACGATCAAAGACATAGTTTTCGTCCATCAAATAGCACAAGCTTAGGGCGAACAAGGCAAGCCAAAGAAGAGTAGGCAAGGTTCCCTTAAGCAGTGATGGAGCACGGTGGAAGTAAGGGTGAAGTGGTGCAAGCAGATTTCCATAAGTTCCAAAGATATTTCCTTTTATTTCATCAGGTGGATACTGAGATGGCTGCAGAATATCGATACCGGGGTCGAACACCTTTTCCTTAAGGGGAAAATAGCACTCAGGCTCAGCAGAATGGGAAGAAGATCCGCGAAGAAGCACAACCTCGTCCTCAGAAGGGGGACAAATAGGTGTTAAATCATATGTGTTGCGGATATTGGTGTCAACCGGTTTCTTCTCCTTTGAAAGAATGTGCTTCAAATCCAAAGTAGGATCAAGACGATAATCTTCAAAATCATAAGGAGGAGCATCACTCTCATGAGGGAAGTAAATATTGAGAAAAGCAGAGAAATCTTCCTCAAATGAGTAATCGTCCAAAGTAGGATCGAGTGATGGCGGAGGATCTTCATCATGTGAAGCATCGCTCGAAAGAGTATCAGCCTTATCGAAATCATCATACGTGGGCAGATCGGGATACTCGGAGGTACAATCATAATCATCCGAATATGAGCTAGAATCATCATCATCATAAGCATCGAAGATCGGTGGAGAATCGTAAATGGGAGAAGGTTCTAAAGTGGAGCGAGAATCATCCACATCATCATGAAAAAGTGGATTATCGATGCAAGAATCGAATAGAGGATTGTTGTAGACAACGAAGTCATCATGCACATTAATCATATTCACTGATTCTCGGCCTCCAAAGGTTGTACTTGTAAGCTTCCCCATTTTGAACACTTGTGCATCATCCACGACTCTTAAGATTAACTCACCTTCGGTCACATCCACTAAAGCTCGTCCGGTTCTCAAGAATGGCCGACCAAGTACTAAAGGAATACTAGGGTCCATTTCATAATCAACAACGACAAAATTGACCGGGAAAGTAAATGTGCCAACTTTAATAAACACGTCTTCGGCTATACCAACGGGGTAAGCGAGAGTGCGATTTGCAAGTTCAAGATTCATCTTTGTTGGAGTGAGGTCGGGTAATGATAGTGTTTTCCAAACACTCAAAGGCATAAGATTAATACTAGCCCCGAGATCAGCAAGGGTAGTAAATTCTTCAGTTTTGTTGAAAACGCAAGGCAACACAAAAGACCGGGATCTCCAAGCTTTTCCGGAAGTTTTTTAAGAATAACTGCAGAGCAGTTTTCATTTAAGCGTGTGTTGGCGAGTTCAATCAGCTTCTCCTTCTTATTAAGCAATTCCTTAAATGCTTTAACAAATTTCGGCATGTGGACAAGTGCTTCAAGAAAGCTAATGTTGAAGTTCATTTGGGAAATCATCTTCACATAGCGTGCCACTTTAGAGTCATCCTTGGTTAGCATTTTGGTCTTTCCTAAACGAGAAGGATATGGGATATTAGGTTTGGGTGGTGAAGGTGCAGGTGTAGGTGAAGGTTGAGATGTTGAAGGGTCCTTCCTAGGTACATCGTCATGACGAGGCGGAGACAGTAATGGTGCACTAATACTAGGTGTAGGAGGAGTAGGGATACATGGTGGTGGAGGAGGTGTAGATGATGGGGGTGGGATTGGTGGATCGACAATGGTAATTCCACTACGAGTAGTAATAGCACTCACATTAGCTCGCGGATTGGTGACGGTGTTTGAAGGTAGAGAACTTGCAGTAGAAGGTTGAGCAGCGGGCAAGAAACTAGCCATCATATTCTTTATATCATTCGTTTGAGTGCTGAAGGAGGATTGAATATTATCTCGAAGCTCGGATCTTATCTCATTCCCTTGCTTGGTAATATCTCCTTTAAGATTGATAATTTGGCTTTACAGATTCTTGATTTGCTCACCGTGGGTTCTCATGATGGCTTCAACATCGGAGTTAATGGGTGGGGCTTGTTGAGTGGGTGGGTGATAAGGATTAGAAGCTCTTGGTGGGATTTGGTTGCTTCTATTGTAGTTGTTGGCGGGGTTTTGGTTTTGAGGAGAAAAACCGGGTGAAAGGTAGTTGTTGGATCGGTAACTCAGCAAATTTCTATCCCCTTGAGGTCGAGCTTGGTAATTTTCCGGTGAATAATTACCATAAGCTGCATACACATTTTCCGGATTTCCTTGTGTCGAAGGATAATCGGTGTATGAGTGAGGACCGTCGCATGTTTCACAAGGATTAGCAACCGCTTTAACTTGTTGTTGTTGGTTTGAAGCGAGAAGCGTGATACTTTTGCTCATTTCAGTCATCATGCGGGTGAGTTCGGTCATCTAAGGGTTTGCTGAAGTAGAAGAAACATTGACTCTCGGGTTGTTCCTTGAAGAAGCAGAGGAATCCCAGTTTTTGTGGTGAGTAGTCATGTTCTCAATAAGCTCTCTACACTCCTCGGGTCTCTTTTTCATAAATGTGCCACTGGCGGCTGCATTAATCGTATCACGATCTCGAAAAGTCAAACCGTTGTAGAAAGTATCAATTAAGGTCACAGGGAGCATGTTGTGGTTTGGACAACGATCAATCAAGACATTATATCTTTCCCAAGCATCAAAAAGAGATTCATCGGGTTCTTGCATGAAACCGCTGATTTGATTGCGAAGGCTCGTGACCATGGATGGTGGAAAGTAGCGCGACAAAAAGCGTTGAGTCATGTCATCCCAAGTGTGAATATAATTCTTCGGGAGACGATCAAACCATTTCTCGGCATGATGCGATAAAGTATGTGGAAAGAGTTGAAGACGTAGAACATCCATTGTGGCACCAGGCAACTTCATGCTTTGGGTGATTGTAATGAACTTGTCGAGGTGTTTGTTGGCATCATCATCAGGCAATCCACGGAATGGGTTAGTTTGCACTTGCTGAATCATGTGGTGCTTCAACGAAAACTCAGGAGCGTTGATTTGCAGGTGCAATCGGTCCTCCTCGTCCAAACATGGTAGGTTGACAAAGCTCCTCCATTGTCCGAAGATCGGGCTGTGGAAGAACATTGTTGTTATTTTTGAGGTGTGGTGGAATATTGTTGTTGACACCTGACATAGCTAAATCTTCTTGAGTCTCGGGCTCTTGATAATTAGAAGATCTAGTACGCATACACCTGAAAATGCAAAAGAAACAGAAACCAAACACAAAGACAATATATATACACAATAAAAATAAATTCTTTTTGGATTTTTGAAATTTTGAATTTTTATGATTTTTGAATTTTTATGCAAGAAAAATAACGCTCACAAGGGAACGGATCCCAAAAAGTAATGCGTCTCTCACAGAAAACCGTTAATCTTTACGAAAAGAGCCGGCAGCGGCGCCATTTGATATAAGGCTTTTGGCCAGGTAAAAAGATTCGTTTAAGTATGTCTCTTCGAATTGAAAAAGGAGTTTAATGTGCGACTCAGCTGTTCTTTGGTGGAAACAAATAGTTGTGTCGTTGTAGTATAATTAAAAAATGCAAAGACTTGAAAGTAAAAGGCTTTTAAATGAAAAGTGCAAGGACTTAAAAGTAAATGACGTTAAAGTAAAAAGGCGTTAAAATAAAATGGCGTTAAATAAAATCTAAATCTAATTAAAATTAAATGTGCGATATTTAAAACTTTGAAAAGTAAAATAATTAGATGACTTAAAGTAAAAAAACGTGACGAGAATTAAAATTAGACAAGAATTAAAATGAGAATGTAAAAATTAAACAAGACAAAACATGAAAAATAACCCAGATCGGAATATATTCCGATCAGTCAACAATCACCTTAGATCGGAATGTTGGTCGGAACCCAATCGGAATGCTGTCACCTATACCTGATCGGAATAACCAAAACACTCTGGTCGGAATGTAGATCGGAACCCCAGATCGGAATAATGTCACCTCTACTGATCGGAATACCAAACTTACTTCCCAATCAGAATACACTCACCCACCTGATTGGAATGATGGGGTCGGAATAACCAATCGGAATGTATAGAAGATATCTGATCGGAATACCTGTCACTTAGCTCCAATCGGAATATCACTAAACTCCCCAATCGGAATATTGAGTCCCTCTCGTCGGAATATGTAAACCCTTTTCCGACCAAGCAAGGAACGCTGGTCGGAATAATAAACCCTTTTCCGATTTGTCAGATCGGAATACGGAAGAAAAAGCACAAATTAAGCTAAACAAATTAGCTACTAATCAAATAAGCACAAGTCTAAAATTCTAAGGCAAACCCTATAAAAATAAGCTACTTAACTGATATTTAAAGACTTTTAAAACACGAAATGAATAAGCTTTACGAAAAACAACTTTTATATAAAAGTAACTTTTATAAAAACTTAAAAAAAAACTTAAAGATGAACACAATAAGCTATCAAAATCAATGGTCTAAAACAATCACAAGCATAAAAACACAATCTTTAATCAAATAAGAAACACAATAAGCATGTAAACAACAAGATCAAGCAAGAAAGAAAGGTAGAATGAGAGATCAAACAAGTAAAGTAAAGGTGCAATAAAGATAAAAGTAACTTACTTGAAAATTAAGGTGCAAGACAAGGTAAAGTAAATGTGCAATAAAATAAATGTGCAAGTAATTAAATGTGCATAAAAGTAAAGGTGGAAGACTAATTGTCACCTTAGCCAACCAAGAAAAAATGATTAACTAGCTTAATCTATATATAGGGGAGGATTAGGAAGCTTCCTCCCCTCCTTCATTTCCTCTTAATTGCATCTTTAAGTCCCTCCTTCTTAATCTCTTTGTTAATTGCACCATTAGTCCTTAAGCCTTGAAATCTTCTTTTCTTGGACTTTAATGACTTTTGGTTCAGGATTTCTTTGAACTCGACTTTTAATTCTTCAATGAATAAGACGTAAGTTCTTCGGCTTTAAGTAAACTTCCGTCTTTTGACTTTTTCTTCGATAAATCTTCAGAATTGGTCTTGGACTTCCGTTCTTTTGCACTCTTGACTTCTTGACTTCGTCTTTCATCTTTTTCTTCAATAAAAGCCCGTGAATGCCGTGTTTTCTCCACTTTTCACCTTTTCGTCCTAAATCACAACAAAAACACAAACCACGCATAATTCTGACATAAAAGACATAAAATACACGTTTTGGCTCGGTTATTATTGTAATTAAGTGGTAAAAAGGATGGGTGTTTACACACCTATCAGGAATATTCTAAGGTTTCTAGGGTTCCTTACTCTATAAAAGGAACATAGGTACAATGTCTTTCATGTACCTCATACAAGTCGATTAATAAGAGAATCGAATAGTTAAAAGTAATTCTGTTCTTCTGTGATTTATAAGTTAGATTCCGCATAACTTATTTAGTGTTTAGTAAGAGTGCTTAAAGTGTTTTAGTTTGATTACAAACTATTATACTAATTCTTAACAGAATATAGATCCAACCAAAGGGATCAACAAGTGGTATCAGAGCTTGTTGAGAAACTCTGAAAAAGAAGAACACGAACCTATACACCCCACACATACCAAATCTCAATGTCTCAACCAGATGGTGTTAATGCTCACTTGGATGATGTTCAGAACACTGATCCTGTTCTACCACAAGGACAACCACAAGTTGTGCATCCTGCAGCAACACAAGGTGCTCAAGTCGTGAATGATGTAGCTACCTCTACACCAACACCTTCTCATACTTTGTCTGCTGTTAAACTCCCAGTTCTCAAAGGTGACAATTATGAGACTTGGGTTATGCAGATGGAACATTACTTGAATCACACAGATCATACTATGTGGCAAGTTATCAAGAATGTGAACACACCAAAGAAGTTACATTGGTTGCCAGACGATACATGCTATGCTCTACATGCTGTGACTGCTGAGCAGATACAAGCAGAGATCAGAGAAAGAAAAGCCAGAACTGCTTTGGCTATGGCTCTTTCTGAAGACATTCTACCAAGCTTTCATCATTATAAAGATGCCAAAGCTATGTGGGATGCTATAAAACTTAGATTTGGAGGCAATGACAAATCTAAGAAAATCAAGAAGATTGTTCTTAAGCAAGAATTTGATAACTTCTCAATTACCACTATGGAGGGAATCTATGGTGGATATGGAAGGTTCAACAAGTTGCTTATTCCATTAGCAGTTTATGGACAAGTAATCCCTAATGAAGAAGCTAATCTAAAATTCTTAAGAAGTGTTCCACCAGAGTGGAAAGCAATGGCTATGCACTTCATCACAAGAGATGATTTGGAAACAATTCCGTTTGATCATCTCTACAACAATCTTAGAGCATATGAGATGGATGTGAAAGGCACTGAAGTAAAGACAGCAACTGCTTAAAGTCTAATTTGGCTTTTGTGTCAGATGGGAACAACGGTACTTACTTTTAAAATACCGCTAGTAGATCTAGCAGCGGTATTTACTTCACAAATACCGCTGGAGGACTTACAAGCAGTACTTACCCAAAAAGTATTGAAAGCAGTCCTATGATCTCTCAAAATCCACATGAAAGGTCTTCACCATTTTTTAGTGACAATGATGCCTTCTCATTCTTTGTTGGACAAGACAACAGGCCAAGATTAACTCTCAATGACTTGTTCCAAATGGATGATGCTGATGTTGAAGAGATGGATCTTAAATGGCAAGCTGCTATGGTGTCAGTAAGATCTAATAGGTTCTTCAAGAAGACCGGAAGAAAAATGACTGTTGATCCTAATGAGCCATTAGGATATGACAAGTCTAATGTTGAATGCTATAACTGTGGAAGGAATGGATACTTTGCAAGAGAATGCAATAGAGATAAAGCTGAGACAAGCAATCTGAAGTCCAAGAACAGCTATAGAACCAGTCCAAGAATAACTGAAAGCTTTCCAAGAGGAAACAGTAGGAGTCCTAAAGGAACCAAAGCATTGGTTACTGTAGATGGAGTGGTGAATTGGGCAGAAGAAGAAGAAGAAGAAGAGCTTGGATTAATGGCTCTCTCTCAAGAAGATACTGAGGTACACCCTTGTTCTAAAGATTATATTCTTAAATTTGATAGTCTAAAAGTAGAACTAGAGGAACAATATCAAAAAGTTAACACATGCACTGTAGAAGTAGAGGCTTTCAAACAGGGTGTTGTTAAACTAGAAGATAATATAGTTTTGTACAAAAAGGCTCAACAAAACTATGAAGAGAAAATTAGGATTTTGACTCTTCAAATGAGGGAAAAAGATGTGAAATAAAAGCTTTTGAAAGACAACTTTTAAAAATAAATACAGAAAATGAAGCTTTAAAAACCAGTCTTTGTAAAGAGAGGGAAGTGATTAGTAAATGGCAACAATCCTCTATGGGATTGTGAAAGTTGATTAATTCACAAATGGGGTATTATGATAAAACAGGCCTAGGATATATTAAGGATCAACCTGGGATAACCTTAACTAACAAGGACTTATCAAAAGGGATTTTTGATAGTTCTGGTGAGGTAGATGATACACTTGAAAATGATAGATATGTTGAAGGAATGAAGGCAGTTCCTCCACCAGTATCTGGAATTTTCATGCCCCCTTGTAATGATACTAGTATAGAGTTAGAAGATCCTAAGATTAATAATGTCTTTAACTCTAGTACCGTGTCTCAAGAAAATACTGATGTGACCAAGAATATTGTTTATCCACCTCTAATGAATAACTTTGTTTCTGAGGAATCTAAGACTAGTTTTGCTCCCAAGCAAGTAAAAACCCCTAGCAAGATATTGGAAAACAATAAACAACATACTAAAAACAAAAGGGCTGGGCTAGGTTTTGAAAAAGTAAAGTCAAACAACCTTTTGGGTCTTCTTTAAGAAGAAAAGGATGTTATGTTTGTGGTAGTCTAAGTCATTTTATCAAAGACTATACATTACATAAAGATAAAATTGTGAGACAGAAGGCTACACAAAGGGTCATGAAAAACAGTAATGGGAAAAATGCACAGGGTAATAGGAAACAGAAACTTAAAGATGACAAACCTAAGTTTGATCCCACAAGGGTAGTTAAACATGTTATAGATAATCCTACCAAAAGTTTTGTTCCTAGGGCAGTACTTATGAAGCAAGGACTTGTATCCTTAAAGTCTGGTAAACCAAGTACCGGCAAGCCTAAATCTATAAGTACTGCTAGACCAAACTCAAGTATTGTTGGTTTAAAGTCTGTAAAACCAATGTTCTCCAAGACTTCTAAGAAGGTTTTTGAAAAAGTTAAAGCACCTAGAAGTAAGGACAAGAACAAACCAGTACAAATATGGGTTCCTAAAAGAGATATACCATGTGTTAAAGCAAGTACCGCTAAAGCAGTACTTAAGTCAAAGAAGTCAAAGCACATAGAGTCACCCTATGAATTTGACTACATAAATGAAATCATGAAGTATAAGAGTAAAAGTAGCATTACTGGGAATGCTTCAGTACAAACTCTAAAATGTGTAGGTCCCATAAGATCCAAGCCAAATGTGGCTTGGGTCCCTGTTAAAAACTAACAAGTTTCATTTGTGTGTAGGGGCATCTCATTGATGAATTAAAAGATAAAGGAATTGTAGATAGTGGATGCTCAAGACAAATGACAGGGAAAAAAGATTTTCTTGCTGAATTTGAAGAATTCAGAGGAGGTTCAGTAGCCTTTGGGGGTAGCAAAGGTAGAATCACTGGCAAAGGGAAAATCAACACAGGAAAGTTGGAATTTGAAGATGTTTTCTTTGTAAAAGAATTGAATGAGTTCAATCTCTTTTCAGTATCACAAATGTGTGATAAGAAGAACAAGGTGCTATTCACAGACAAAGACTGCTTGGTGTTGTCCAAAGACTTTGAGATGCCCAAGGAATCTCAAAAACTGCTTAAAGTACCTAGGCAAGAAAATATGTACACCTTTAATCTTCATACTATTACTCCAACAGGTGGTATTACATGTTTGCTAGCTAAGGCTTCTTTAGATGAGTCAAATTTATGGCATAGAAGGTTAGGTCATGTGAATTTCAAGAATCTTAATAGATTGGTAAAAAGGAATTTGGTTAGAGGTCTACCTAACAAATCTTTTCAAAATGATTTCACATGTGCTGCTTGTCAAAAAGGTAAACAACATAGAGCCTCTTGTAAGTGCAAGACTGTAAAAACTGTGACAAAACCTTTGCATCTCCTGCATATGGATTTATTTTGTCCAGTTTCTATCAGAAGCATTAGCAATAAGACCTTTTGTCTAGTCATAACTGATGATTATAGTAGATTCAGTTGGGTTTTCTTTTTAGCCCTTAAAAGTGAAACAAGTGAATTACTAAAGGATTTTATCACTTTAGTTGAAAAGCAGTTCACTAAACAGGTTTTAATCATTAGGACTGATAATGGAACAGAATTTAAGAATGCTGATTTTGATGAATTCTGTAGGTCTAAAGGAATTAAGAGGCAATTTAGTAATCCTAGAACTCCTCAACAGAATGGAGTAGCTGAAAGGAAGAACAGGACATTAATTGAGGCTGCTAGAACTATGCTGGCTGATTCACTTTTGCCAAATACCTTTTGGGTTGAATCAATCAATACTGCATGTTATGTGTTAAATAGAGTCCTAGTAACTAAGCCTCAAAACAAAACACCTTATGAACTTTTGAATAATGTAAAGCCTAACATAAGTCATTTAAAACCTTTTGGGTGTCATGTGTCCATACTAAATACTCTTGATTATTTGGGAAAGTTTGATGGAAAGTCTGATCCAGGATATCTTGTAGGATATTCATTGCAAAGTAAAGCATATAGGGTTTACAATTTGGAAACTAAGAAAGTTGAAGAAATTGCTCATGTCAATTTCTTATAAAATAAACCCAATGTTCCAGGAACAGGTTATGCTTGGATGTTTGATTTAGATTATCTAACTAACTCCATGGATTACTACTCTTTGCAAAAAGATTGTCAAACTAACAATGCAGGTGAGGAGTCAAGTGAAACTAATGCAGGTACTCAAGAAGATGTTTCTTCATCAGATGAAGATGTGCACATCTATGTGCCAAATATGCATACTGTTACTCCCATGTCTGCAACTCTCAAGAAGCAAACCATGCCATCAAATGATGATCAAGCCTCCCAGGAGATTCAGAGGCTTCAAGATCAAGAAAAGAATGCTACATCTGCTAATAAGCATTCAAGAGAAGAATCTTTTGAGTCACAACACTCAGCAGTACATACTATACCCAGCGGTACTTCATCTACAAGTACTGCTAAGTCAAAATCTGCTAAATCTGCTGACTCACTAGAAGAGATTTTACAAGCATTGGACGATGAAGACTTATATGCCAGTCTAGCTGAAGGAATCTTCTCCAAAGCTTCCTATGATGAGCAGGGTGCAGTAACTGATTTCAACAATTTGGAAACAGAAATTCCAGTCAGTTCTATTCCCACTCATAAAGTCAACAACAACCATCCTGCTACTCAGATTATTGGTGATCCAAAATCTGCTGTACAAACCAGAAGACAACTGCAAACCAATATTGAAACTCATGCACTAGTGAGTTATGTCAAACAACAGCAGAGAACAAATCATAAAGATACTCAGCATTGTTTGTTTGCCTGTTTCTTATCTCAAGTAGAGCCCAAAAATATCTCTCAGGCTCTTGATGAAGAAAGTTGGGTGGATGCCATGCAAGAAGAATTAACACAATTTGAGCTACAAAAGGTTTGGATTCTTGTGGATCTTCCCTCAAGTAAAAGAGTAATTGGTACAAGATGGGTCTTCAGGAACAAGAAGGATGAAAGAGGGGTTGTTGTGAGGAACAAGGAAAGACTTGTTGCTCAAGGCTACAGACAGGAAGAAGGGATAGACTATGATGAGGTTTTTGCACCAGTGGCAAGGATAGAAGCCATTAGGTTATTTTTGGCCTTTGCATCATATATGGGATTTATAGTCTATCAAATGGATGTGACAAGTGCCTTTTTATATGGTACTATTTCAGAGGAGGTATATGTCTCACAACCTCTAGGTTTTGTAGATCCTAAATTCCCTAATAGAGTCTACAAAGTTATCAAAGCACTTTATGGTTTGCATCAAGCTCCAAGAGCCTGGTATGCAACTTTATCCAACTTTCTGCTAGAACATGAATATAGGAGAGGAACCATTGACAAAACTCTGTTCATCAAGAAAAATGCCAAAGACATTATTCTAGTTCAAGTCTATGTTGATGACATAATTTTTGGTTCTACCAAGAAGACATGGTGTGAAGAGTTTGAAGCTTTGATGAAAGGAAGATTTCAAATGAGTTCTATGGGAGAACTAACTTTCTTTTTGGGACTATAAGTCAACCAAAGGAAAGATGGAATATTTATCAGCTAAGATAAATATGTTGCTGAAATCTTAAAGAAATTTTCATGAATGGATTCAAGGAGTACAAGCACACATTTTGAAGCCAAGAAATCTTTATCAAAAGATGAACATGGAGAAGATGTTGACATTCATCTCTATAGGTAAATGATTGGTTCATTGATGTATCTTACTGCTTCAAGACCAGATATAATGTTTGCTGTGTGTGCCTGTTCAAGATTCCAAGCTCATCCAAAGGTGTCACATCTATATGCTGTGAAGAAGATTTTTAAATATCTTAAAAGTCAACCTAATTTAGGATTATGGTATCCTAGAGACTCCACCTTTGAATTGGAAGCTTACTCAAATAGTGACAATGCTAGAGAAAATCATGAGGTTGTCAATTCCTATGCTAGAGGTTGTCAATTCCTAGGCAGAAGACTCATATCATGGCAGTGTAAGAAGCAAACCATTGTTTCTACTTCTACAACTGAAGCTGAATATGTAACTGCTGCTCATTTCTATGGACAAGTACTTTGGATTCAAAATCAATTGTTGGACTATGGGTTCAATTTCATGAACACCAAAATTTACATTGATAATGAAAGTACTATATGCATTGTCAAGAATCCAGTATTTCACTCCAAGACTAAGCATATTGAAATAAGACATCACTTTATAAGAGATGCTTATGACAAAAAGCTTATTCAAGTCTTGAAGATTCATACAGACAACAATGTAGCTGATTTGTTGACCAAGGCATTTGATGCAAAGAGATTCGAATTCCTGGTGACACACATTGGTATGCTCAACCAATAACATGCTGCATATGTTAAGGGGAGGTAATAGCTGTACAAGTTTTATATAAATTTTATTGTATATTCTATGCTTTATGTTTTTGATGTTATTGAAGGTTTATAGAAAAAGATAAAAGAGGTTACATGTCTAGTGGAAAGCATGAACTGGTCAAAATTGTGAGGTACCGTTGTCAATACAAGTACCGCTAGCACAAAACCAAGTACCGCTTATGTTCCATGTACCGTTACATGTCCGTTGTACCGTTAAGGGTCTCTTTTGTAAATTTGGCGGTTTATTCGCGCTTGGGTTTGTTATTTACTTAAATACTTACCCCAATTACACAATTGATTCACCTAATCTTTTATTTTTCTCTCTTGATTCTATAACCCTCTCTTTAATCTTTCGATCATAAAAAATACTAATGGCTGCCTTACAGGTAATCTCTAAGCATAATTTAGTTGAGAATCTTGCTACGAATGATGACTCACTTGGTTTCCATGAGATGCTTGGTTTCCTTTCTCGAAGTCATATTCTCTTCGCACTCATTGTAAGTCCAGTTATCTCTATACCCATTGTTGAAAAATTTTGGGATACTGCTGTTTTAGGTACTCGTTTTGATCAACCTTGCATTAAGGCTAAGGTAAATCATAGGAATATATATGTCACTAAGGTACTGCTACGAGCAAGTTTGAGACTTAATGATGAAAATGGACTTAGTATGCTTAATAATACAGAGATTCATGATGGCCTTGCAGCCATGGGCTATGAGGGTGGTAAGGAAAGTCTTACTTTCTTTAAAGCATTATTTTCACCTCAATGGAAATTGCTTTTTCATGCTATTATTCATTGTTTAAGTTCAAAAAGTACATCTTTTGATCAAATACCTGCTGCATTGGCATCTGCTGGTATTTGTCTAGCAAATAACAGGGTTTTTAATTTTTCAAAATTAATTTTTGAAGGCATGACTAGGAATTTGGAAGGGACTAAGAAGTTTTTAATGTATCCTAGATTCATTCAGGCTTTAGTTAGTGACCAAATACCTAACCTACCAGCATTAACTAATACATGGGATGTTCCTTCATTCACAAAGAGAACTTTCTCTTTCTTGAACAAACAAGGCAATGCCTTTTCAGGAACAGTAACACCATTGTTTGCTCATATGTTAGCCCAACATGCCAATCAAGAAGGCGAGGAACCTAGAAATGCTAGTGCTTCTCAGCAAACTCCTTCTCACCAGAGCTCCCACTCTCTAGAAGATTTACAATCTTCTTCTCACAATGTTGGTATTGCAGCAAGCACTGATGAGATGATCCACACACCTGCTGCTTCTATTGCTGCTAGTGGTTCACCACAAGCACAAGCACCAGAGGTGGTGGATGTTGCAAATTTAACTTCTTTGTGTACAAGTTTATCCCAACAGGTATAGGTATTGCAGAAAGATAAGCTTGTTCAAGACAAGAAAATTGCTGAATTGGAAGCTAGCCTACTCAAGTTAAGGAACAAAGTGTCATCTTGGATGAGTCAATATAGATCTGTTCAGACATCTGCAATCAGGAAGCAAAGGTTTAGGAACCTCAAGAAAAGGCAACTGAATGCAACCAAACAGGGGAGGATTATTGAAGAACAGGGAATGATTAATAAAGAACAACCACCTTCTTCTGATAATCAAACAAGGATCTCTGGGAATGACATAAATTTTGAATTGGATGAAGATGTCATGGGGACTTTTAAAGATGGAACTGGTTTAGAGACTGGTGTGGATAAACCTTCAGACATGGAGATTCAACAGCAAGACCCACAACCTACTCCAGAGGAACCACAAGTTCAAGAACAAGTTCAAGAAAAGTTGGTAAATCAACCAGAGGAGCCACAAGTTGCAAAAACATTGGCAACTCAGCCAGAACCATCAGTTTAATCACCACCTCAAGCTAATTGGAGTGCTTTCTATGAGAAGTTGGAGGAAATTTCTAATCAGTTTCCTGATCCATCACCACAAAGCAATAAGTCAGAAAAGACTGAAGAAGTGCAAGTTGATATGATGGCTTCTATGGAAGATAAAGCATCTGGGGATACACAAGTGATTGAAGAAACAAGTGTGTCAAATACTGGTGAAGTCAACTTTGTTGAAGATCCAAGTACTGCTAAGCCAACTGTAAGTACTGCTGACATTGTTGAAGACCCAAGTACTGCTAAGCCAATTGCAAGTACTGCTAAGCCAATTGCAAGTACCACTGGTGATCATCCTTCACTGGAAAGTCAAAGTTCATTTGGAGAAAATGAGACTTTAGCCAAATTGCTGCTTGATCTAAAGAAGAATTTAGTTAAGAAGACTAAGCAAGCAGAAGTGGAGAAAAAGACACAACAAGAAGTTCTTGCCTCAGAGGATCAAATTCAAGGTAAGAAAGTACAAGCTTCACACCCTACAAAAGGTATAGTCATTCAACAGTTAGCTAATGAAGAAGTAGCTGCCAAACTGAAGAAGAAGCTACCTAAGATAAATCCAAAGGATAAGGGGAAGAAGCAATTATTGTCAGAATCTGAAGATGAAAGTGATTCAGATGATGATATAAACAAAGTCATGTATAGATTTAATCAAATTGACCATGATGAGGAATTTGCTTATAGAATGCAAGCACAAATTCGTGAAGATGAATTGCAGGAAGAACTTGCAGCAAAGCAAAATTTGTTAGAAGCTAAAAGGATACAGCAAGAATGGAACATACAAGAGTATGATAGGATTCAAGCTGAGATACATGCAAGTGAGCTTCTTGCAGACTCATTGATAGCTGAAGAAAAAGATGTATACGATGAAGAAGAAAAATCAAGATTGATTGATGATCTGGTAAGGGAGCAACAAAGATTCTTTGCTGAAAAGAGAAGGAAAGAAAAGATTAAGCCTCCAACTACTATGTAGATTAGAAATCAAATGATGAAATTTCTAAAGAAAGTAAAAGGATTTACTCATATTTAGCTGGTCAAGAAAACTTTTGAAGAAATCAAGACTTTGTATGAGCAAAGTAAGAGGACTGAATTGAATTTTGTTGAGATTGGATATGAAGCAGACAAGAAAGCTGTTGAAGAATTCAAGAAACATCTACAACAACAAAGACAATTTGGTGGTACTCCTAGAATTGAGCCAAGTACTGTTGAACCTACAAGTACATCTCCACCTATCAAGACCACTTATGTGAGGAAGAATAGAAAGGAGAAAGTAAGTTCAAGAGAGGAAGAGACTGCTCAAAGGATGAATACAGGAGTTGAAACTCAAGGAATTGCTCATACTGAAAATGTACAAGCAGTACATACACAGTCAACAGTACATACAACAGTACATACTGAGGAAACGGTACATACAAGCTTGGAAGAGGATTCAACAGAACTTGAAGGAATTTTCAAGAGTGTTAAAAAGAAAAGATCAACAAAGCTAAAGAAGAAAGCTAAGAGAGCTAAAACTACAGCAGAAGATAGTGATGATGATGAGAGCTTAAGGAAGTACTTGAAGATTGTGAACTTTGAAGATCAATGTTTTGATACAGAGATTTTTGGAAAAAGAGCATCCATTGTTAAGTGGATTTACTCTACAGATCAAGGACTTGAAGCTCATGGAATTTAGAGATCTGATGGCACAAAAAGGATATTCAGACTTTTGGAAGATATTCTTCACATTCTAGATAGACAAGATACTCAAGATCTTGTAAGGTTAGTTGAAGATGCCAGTGCAGGTAAAACTGAAGTATCACTATTATATAGAGAATTTCTCTTTATGTATGAGCCACATAAATGTGATCAAGAAATGTTGAAGGAATTAGAGAATCAGGTTCCTAGTTACTGGAGATATTACAGGTCATATGGATTGCATATTTTGGATGTAGATGATGTTACATATTATATGCTGCAAGAGAAGACTTATCCCTTCAAAAGGAAATTGTTGGAAAGGATGTTAGAACAAAAATTGGAGGTTACAGAAGAATCTGCTGATGCTTTGGAGTTGATCAGAATGGTTAAACAACAAATCAAGGATTTGAAAGATGAGGAAGAAGCTGAGAAAGAATCTTAAGTGTTTGACTTTCAGTCACACTTCATAAATGGTTCTCAGTTCACCATGTCTAACACACATAAGAACTGGCTAGTCCATAAGCAAACGGTTTGTGGTAAAGACTTATCAAATCCGTTGAAAGCTGATAGTTTGCTAAAAACTATATGGTTCTAACTCACCTTGTTTCGAGACAAAGAGTTAGCTAGTCCTAGACAAACGGTACTAGGTAAAGACTTCATCAAATCCGTTGATGGTTGAAAATTTACCAAAAATTGTAAGTTTTTCATTACACCTTATTCTTTGTGAATAAAGTATTGGCTATTCTAGAGTGTACGGCTAACTGGTAAAGAATTTATCAAATCCGTTGGTAGCTGGTGATTTGCTAAAAATCATGAAGCCAATATAGATTGGTGTTTTGTTGTTAACTATTTTATTTCAGGTATGAAGATTGCAGACAAAGAAGTATTAAAAGATATAATACTTAGAAGGTTTTGTTATCATCAAATCAGAAGAAAGATTTATGATCAAGAGTTCAAGGACTAAACTCAAGAAGACAAAATACTGATGCTGCAAAGATGAATGATATTTAGAAGACACAAGAAGATCATAGTTTGAAGACAAAGATGATGCTCATAATGTTTGAAGATTATCTTATCAGAAGAAGATCTACATATGAAGTGTTTGGCTACATTCAGTTGGATACAAATACAAATTACCAAGTTCAATCCAAGGATGAAGGAAAGACTTAAGACATGTATTTCTAATACATCCAGTACAAAAGAAACAAGAAGACAACAAGTTATCATTTCTTGTTTAGGGGAGGATTGTTGGGAATTATTTGTTAAGTGTCAAGTACCGTTAGTGTACTCGAAGTACTGTTAGTGTTATGTAAGTACCGTTAGTGTTAACGCGGTACATAGTAAGTACTGCTACTTATAAAGTAAATACCGCTATGATGATTAGGACGAATATATCTTTGTATAAGATATGTCATAGTTATAGTTAGAGTATATCTTATGTGATATACCTAAATAGTTAGAATATTGATAATATATCGTCAGTGATATAGTTATCTTTATGGAATATTCTAAGGTTTCTAGGGTTCCTTACTGTATAAAAGGAACATAGGTACAATGTCTTTCATGTACCTCATACAAGCCGATTAATAAGAGAATCGAATAGTTAAAAGTAATTCTGTTCTTCTGTGCTTTATAAGTTAGATTCCGCATAACTTATTTAGTGTTTAGTAAGAGTGCTCAAAGTGTTTTAGTTTGATTACAAACTATTATACTAATTCTTAACAGAATATAGATCCAACCAAAGGGATCAACACTTTTGACTTCGTCTTTTGTCTTTTTCTTCGATAAAAGCCCGTGAAAGGCTGTGTTTTCATCCCTTTTCACATTTTGGTCCTAAATCATAACAAAAACACAAACCACACATAATTCCGACTTTTATGACAATAAATACACGTTTAGGCTTGGTTATTATTATAATTAAGTGGTGAAAGGATGGGTGTTTTCACACCTATCAAATCCCCTACACTTGACCATTGCAATGCCCTCATGTAATACATTAGTTACAAAGCAAGATTTACATTTTCCATCATAATTAACCCACTTTAGCCTTTATTAACGCAAGACATTAAGGAAACTTAAAAAGATAGAATATAACAACATTTAAAGAAGAAAACAAGTAAAGAGATCGAAGACTCACATTAGGACTTTGGATGTCATGAATGTTTATCATTCTCAAGTTTCACGTGCCCATACCAAGCTTAAAAACGAGATCATTGTTATTATAAGTTAGTAAGCTTACACAAACTCATTTGGGTCAATTATTCACTTAGACTCCCTTATTCCTAGGTGTATCTCTTATATTTTATTGTTGTCTTGAATGATCACGAGGATGCATTGTTGACTTAATTCGATAGTTTATTAGGCTAAAAATAAAGTAGGACGATTTAATCAATAGTTAGCTAAAGGACGAAATCTTTTAAAACTGCTTCTCGGGACCTCATAAAGTTCATATCTTGGCATAACTCGCCTCACGATTTGAGACCTTTCTTGGATCGATATTTTGCATTGACTTCATACTTCAAATCTTGAGAGACGTTCATGAAATAATGGTCTTCTCTTCATAATAGGAATTTCTTCACTTGAAGTTTTTGAGAGATTCTTCATACTTGGACCACGACTTCTTCATTTTTCTCCAATCTTTATTTGGGATTTTGATATACAACGATCCGCCTCCTTTTAGGACTTGGATCTATTTATCCTCATACCTTGCTAGGGTCTTTTCAGATAGACTTCTCCGTGATCTGTAGGGGAGTATTTGCTTTTCGTCGTGTGTCTCGATCCTTCATATTGATTTTTGATAAATGATTCTTCACATCACTTTGGATATTTAGCAACAAAATGTAGCCCTCATGCCTTGTTAGGGCCTTTTCGGACTCGCCAATCTTCACATCCCGCTTAAATAAGTTATGCCTTGGCTATGAACTCTAATTAATACCGAGCAACTTTTAAACGATCTTGTGCTAGAAGCTAAGTAACTTTTCAAATCGTACAACCTTACTTATTGCAATTATATTTATTAACAAGCGATGGGAGAAAAAGCTCATAATTAACTCACATAAATTCATGAAAGAATACCAAACTTATAATTGACGCTATCATCTCTCGTTCTCCACAATTTAAAATATCAAGGAATGAGACTTGTGGATGCTTAGCCTATTAAATCAAAGTTTTGGGTTTTCAATTCATCAATAGGATCTTGCATCTTCTTAGACTTTTTCAAGTTTAGAATTTGCATTTTAAAGTTCCCTTGATAAACGACTTTCTAGGATCAATTATAGGAACTTGCGAAAAGTTCTTGTTCTTAACCCGTATAAAAGCCTAGCAAAACTTGATTTAAACATGTCAAGGATACTAGCTAGAGTGAACTTGGATAAGTAAACTCAGGTTGAGTCAAAAGATTCATGACGGGCCTAATATATCAAAGACATCTAAACTCATTAAAACCATTTTATTAAAATTTATTCTAATGAAAGAAAATAACGATAACAAAGGAAATACAACAAGGCCAAAATAGATAAAAAAATTTTGAAAAATGTCGAAAAATCAATTTTCTGGTTAAAATGAGGACAAATACAAGGAAAATCTCACTTAACTTCGATAGAAGTCTCCCCTACACTTAATATAAATATTATCCACAATGTTTAAGCATGTGGGAGTAAACTCCCCTACACTTAGGACATTGTGCACGTTGTTTAAATCTTGCTAAGGAAGAGACAACTAAAGTAATTCCTATTTTAATATTAAAGAATATAAAAGAGTGAATCAAAAGAGTTTAGGATAGAACCGAGAAGACAGGTACACGGAATCACGGGTCGTCAAAAGTCATCAAGAATGGATCTTTGAAAGCTCGAATCCCTGCACATGATAAGAAAGAAAACAACAAACACATACTAGGGTCTCCCCCTACACTTACTATAAAAAATGGATAAAAGGATAGATCATCGGGTTACCTCCCGAGAACCGCTTGTTTTTGTTCACCGAGTCGTGAGCCTGACTCGACCTTGATTACAATGGTAAGAAACTTGAAGAACATCTACCGGGATCAAATACATGGTTTTCGTCAATCAAATAGCACAAGCTTAAGGTGAACAAGGCAAGCCAAAGAAGAATAGGCAAGGTTCCCTTAAGCAGTTGTTGAGCACGGTGGTAGAAAGTATGATGAAGTGCAAGCATATCTTCATTGTTTCCAAAAGTCTTTCCTTTTATTTCATCAGATGTATACTGAGATGGCTTGAAAATTGTGATACCCGGATCGAACACCTTTTCCTTTAGAGTAAATAAGACATAGACTTAGTAGACCTTGAAAATTCGCCCATAAACCACACAATCTTATCCGAAGAAGGTGGAAAGAGAGGTGTTAAGTCATAGGTACTACGGATATTGGTGTCTTCTGCTTTCTTCTCCTTTGAAACGGGTTTCTTCATATCCGAAGGAGGATAAAGACCATAATCAAAGTCCAAAGGAGGAGAATCATTCTCATTGGGAAAGTATGTATTGAGAGAAGTAGCAAAATCTTCCTCAAATGAGTAACTATCCAAAGTAGGATCAAGCATTGTTGGCGGAGGATCTTCATCAAAAATAGGAGCATAATCATCATTAGGAGAAAAATCATTTGAAGAATCACTCGAAAGAGTATCAACATCATTAAAGTCATCATAAGTTAGCATGTCTTTATACTCTGAAGAAAAATCATCATAATCATCCACATCGGAACTAGAATATGCATCATAGATTGGTGGAGCATCATATATTGGTGGGGCATCCAAAGTGGGAGGAGGATCTTCAGAATCTTCCACATTTTCTTGAAAAAGTGGATTATCATAGATAGGATCAAAAAGAGGATTGTCGTAAACGGTAAAATCATTGACATCAAGCTTTGTAGTGTCCAATGTAGTTGTGACAAACTCGTCTTGAAGCACATCAATCATCTTTACCGATTCTCTTCCATTGGATTTGCTTGTAATCTTCCCCCTCTTAAAAATTTGTTGATCATTCCCGACCCTTAAGATTAGTTCACCTTCGGCAACATCGACTAAAGCTTTTCCGGTTCTCAAGAATGGCCGTCCAAGTATTAACGGAATACGAGGGTCCATTTCATAATAAAAAACAACAAAGTCGACCGGAAAAGTGAAGGTACCAACTTTAACAAACACATCTTCTGCAATACCAACGGGGTAAGCGAGAGCTCGATTTGCTAGCTCAAGAGTCATCTTTGTTGGTGTAAGATCGGGTAATGATAACTTTTTCCAAACACTTATGGCATTAAATTGATAGTTGCCCCGAGATCTGCTAAGGCAGTAAATTCTTCGGTTTTGGAAAATGTACAAGGTAACACAAAACGACCGGGATCTCCAAGTTTTTCCGAAAGTTGTTTAAGAAGGACTGCAGAACAATTCTCATTTAATCGAGTGTTGACAAACTCTGCCACTTTTCCTTTTTATTAAGCAAATCTTTAAACATCTTAACAAATTTGGGCATATGGGCAAGAGCTTTAACAAGGCTAATGGTGATGTTCACTCCAGAAATCTTTTTCAAAAAGTTTGACACTTGAATGTCATCCTTGGTGAGCAATTTGCACTTTTCTAACCGAGATAGATAAGGAATATTAGGCTTATGAGGTGTAGGTGTAGAAGGTGAAGGTGTAGTAGGTGTAGATGTAGAGGTTGAGGGTTGAGAGGTAGAAGGTTTGGAGGTAGAAGGTGGGGATGATGAAGGTTTTGTCTTTGGTACTTCTTCCGTAAGAGGTGGAGACGGTAATGTAGAACTAGTACTAGGCGTGGAGGTAGGAGGAATAAATGAGGGTGGAGGAGGTGTAGATGTAGTAACTGGGGGAGGGGTAGATGGTCCTACAAGAGTTGCTCCACTACGTGTAGTAATAGCACTCACATCAGCTCTTGGGTTGGTCACGGTATTCGAAGGAAGAGAGACCGAAGTAGAGGGTTGAGTACTTTGGAAGAAACTAGCCATCATATCCCTCAAATGATTCGTTTAGTTGCTTAAAGAAGTTTGCATATCATTTCTAAGCTCAGTTCGAATATCATTCCCTTGTTTAGTGATATCACCTTTCAAGTTAATGATTTGGCTTTGAAGATTTTTCACCACCACTCTATGGGTCCTCATGAAAGTTTCAACATCTTGATTAACTGTCGTGGGTTGAGTGAGGGGTAGAGCTTGGTGAGCGGGTGGGTGATATGGAGTAGAAGCTCGAGGTTGGTTTGGATTGCTTCTATTGAAGTTGTTTGGGTTGTGGTTTTGAGGGGAAAAACCGGGTGAAAGAAAGTTGTTGGAACGATAACTTAGCAAGTTACGATCACCTTGAGGTCGGGCTTGATAGCCTTCCGTGGAATAGTTACCATGAGCCGCATACACGTTTTCCGGATTGTCATGAGTGGAAGGACAATCAGTGTATGAATGAGGACCACCACAAATCTCACAAGAAAGTGCTATAGCTTTAACTTGTTGAAATTGGTTCGCAGCCATGACGAAGAATTTTTTGCTCATTTCGGCTATTGTGCGGGTGAGTTCGGTCATCTTGGTGTTTGATGGAGTAGAAGAAACATTGACCCTTGGATTATTTCTTGAAGATGCGGATGAATCCCAATTTTTGTGATGAGTGGTCATGTTCTCGATTATCTCTCTACACTCCTCGGGTCTTCTTTTCACAAACGTACCACCGGCGGCGGCATTAATCGTATTATGATCATGAAAAGTTAAACCGTTATAGAAAGTATCAATTAAGGTGACGGGGAGCATATTATGGTTAGGAAAACGATCGATCAAGACATTATAACGTTCCCAAGCATCGAAAAGAGACTCATCAGGTTCTTGAGTGAAACCACTGATTTGATTCCGAAGGCTCGTTACCATGGATGGTGGAAAGTAGCGCGACAACAATCATTGAGTCATTTTGTCCCATGTATGAATTGAATTCTTCGGAATACGATCAAACCATTTTTCGGCATGGTGGGATAACGTGTGTGGAAATAGATGAAGGCGAAGAAAATCCATGGTAACACCGGGCAATTTCATGCTTTGAGTGACGATTATGAATTTATCGAGATGTTTGTTGGCATCATCATACGGTAATCCACGAAATGGATAAGTATTTTGAACTTGTTGGATCATGTGATGCTTCAAACAAAATTCGGGAGCCGTGATTTGCATCGGCGCAATCGGTCCTTCACGTCCATTCATAGTCGGTTGACATAGCTTCTCCATCGTACGAAGGTCGGGTTGAGGGTCATGGTTGTTATTATTCACATTGGGGTGAGGTGGGTTGTTATTATTATGAACACCTACCATATCTAAGTCTCTACGAGTCTCGGGCTCAGGATAAGACGAAGATCGAGTACACATACACTAAAAATGAAATACAATATTTTTGATTTTCTATTGTTTTTAGTTTTTATGGATTTTTTTTGAAAATTTTATAATTTTTAGGATTTTTGAAAATTTTTATGCTTGAAAATAACGTTCCCAAGAGAACGGATCCCAAAATCCAACGCGTCTCTCACAAAAAACCGTTAATCTTCACGAAAAGAGCCGGCAGCAGCGCCATTTGAAAGTTTATTTTTGCTCGTTTAAAAGTTCTTTGAATTGGTCTAATCGAATTGATTACAGTTTGAAGTGTGACTCAGTCGTCTTTGGTGAATAAAATAAAAGGGTGTTGTTGTTTATAACTAATTAAAGAAAAAAAATAAAAGCTTTAACGTAAATGACAAAATTAAAACAACTTAAATGGAATAAAGATAAAAACTTGAAAAGATTAATCTAAAAAGAAGACTTTAAAAGAAATTAAGTAAATGACTGAAATTTAAATCTTTTAAAAGTAAATGACGAAAACTTAAAACTCGACAAAAAAATAAAATTTGCAAACTTAAAAATAAAACTAAGACAAATCAAGTTTAAAATAATTCTAAGTAAAAATGGCGGGAAAAGTTAAATTTGAATTTAAAAAATAAAAACAGGAAATAAAAACTGAAAAATGCGTTGCGATAGTAACTTGGATCGCAGTCTCGATCGCAGTCTGGATCGTGACCAGGATCGTGACCAGAATCGTATCTTAGATCTTAGCATTTGATCTTAGTCTAGATCTTAGTCTTCGATCTTTGTCCAGATCTTAGTCTTCGATCTTGGTCTAGATCTTAGTCTTTGATCTTGGTCTATATCTTAGTCTTCGATCTTAGTCTTCGATCTTAGTCTAGATCTTAGTCTTCGATCGTAGTCTAGATCTTAGTCTTCGATCTTAGTCTAGATCTTAGTCTTCGATCTTAATCTAGATCTTAGTCTTCGATCTTAGTCTAGATCATGAGTAGTGATCGCAGTATTGGATCGCAAGTAGAAACCCTAAGGCTTATGCGATCACAATACCCGATCGGAACCATTAAAACCCTTGTACATTACGATGGAATGCAAAAAAATGAAATAAGCAATAACCAAATAAGCACTTTAATAATAAGCAATTACCAAAAACTTAACCAAATCAAAATTAAGAAGAACTAAAAAAAGCACGAATTTAAAAACTTTCAAAACACTAAATAAGCAAGTTTAATAAAATATACTTTAAAAAGATTAAACTTTTGAAAACACTTAAAAGAAAATTAGCTAAAAACAAAATAAGCTAAAAACACCAAAAAGCAGAGATTATCAAACGTATGAATTTGATAAGAACAAAAAGATAAACTTTTTAATCAAATAAGCATCAAGATTAATATAACTTCAAAACTAAACAAACCAACAATAGATTTTTAAAAACAAGAAGAGAAGAATGAGAATGATTATGAAAAGCTTGAAATTAAAGATAAAGATTAAAGATTCAAAAAAAGATTAAAAGACTTACATGAATTAACTTGAAAGAAAGACAAGTATGAAAATGACAATATGAAAAGTGCATAAAAATAAAGTGGAGAACTAATGGTGAATTAGCTAACACCTCTAAAATGAGGTTAAGGGTGGTATTTATAGGGAAGGGGAGTGTATGGTGGTTGTGCTTCTTTCTTTCTTTCTTTCTTTCTTTTGTCTTCTCGTCTTTCGTCTTTGACAATAAACTCTTCATTCTCGACTTTGTCTCAGGATTTGTCGATAAATAATTTGAACTCGTCTTCTAATTTCTTCATTAATTAGATTTGGTTCTTCGACTTCGTTAAACTTCCGTCTTTAGACTTTTTCTTCGATAAATCTTCAGAATAGGCCTTTGACTTCCGTTCTTTTTGCACTTTTGATCTTTTGACTTCGTCTTTTGTCTTTTTCTTCGATAAAAGCCCGTGAAAGCCCGTGTTTTCTTCCCTTTTTCACATTTTGGTCCTAAATCACAACAAAAACACAAACCACGCATAATTCCGACTTTTACGACAATAAATACATGTTTAGGTTTGGTTATTATTATAATTAAGTGGTGAAAAGATGGGTATTTTCACATCTATCAGTATGCTATGGTTAGCACGAGACCAGATATCGCTCATGTCGTCGGGGTTGTTAGTCGCTTTATGTCACATCCGGGGAGAGAACATTGGGAAGCTGTTAAATGGTTACTTAGATACTTGAAGGGTACTTCAAAGTTCGGATTATGATTCAGAGGTAAAGATGTAGTTCTTAGAGGAAATAGTGATGCTGATTTGAGTGGATGTAAACATACATTCAAAAGCACTACCGGGTACATTTTTATAGTGGGAGGAACAACAGTTAGTTGGATGTCGAGACTTCAGAAAAGTGTGGCTTTATCTACAACAGAAGAAGAATACATGGCAGTTGCTGAAGCCAGTAAAGAGCTAGTATGGTTGAAGACTTTTCTTGAAGAGCTAGGCAAGAGACAAGCTGATTACTCGTTATACTGTGATAATGAGGGTGATGTGAAACTTGCCAAGAATCCAGTCTATCATGCCAAAACAAAGCACATAGGGATGAGGTACCATTTTGTCAGAGGGCTGATTAGTGATGGCACGATGAACTTAAAGAACATCTCAGGTGCGAAGAATCCAACAGATATGTTCACTAAGTCTGTGACGCTGGACAAGCTGAAGTTGTGTGTAACTTCAGCTGGCCTTCAGAAATAGTTGAGAAGGCAGGTGGTAACTAGGGGAGCTTAAAAATCGTTGATACTTACAGAATTACAACGGAATGCAGTGAACGTGTTTTGAAGCCTCCAAGTGGGAGATTGTTGAGGTGTAGGCTCCTGATTGGTGGCAGCATGTCATAATCCTATATTAGGCTAAGATACCAGTTTCTATAATTAGGAGGTTTTCCCTAATTGTGTTAGCCTATAAATATACCTGCTGTAATTGTATATTTGTGACACACCATAGTATAATAAAATATCCTAGTTGCTGCCCGTGGACGTAGGTTAATAGCAATATTAACTAAACCACGTAAATCTCTTGTGTTCTTCATTCTGCTTTTCAGTTTTACTTTTGTGTGTGTAACCTTTAAATCCTAACACATGACTGTCATAGAAGCGAGCAGGAATAGGGTAGAGCTGGTTGGTCGTAAGTTGTAATAGATACAGCAGATTCGTATGGTCATTGGAGGCAGGCGTATGAAATCAGGCCATAGAAAGAAGCAAAAGGACTTATGTGACCCGTTTGACTCCCATCAATAGGACATGTATAAATAATCACTGATTTGAAAAAGCAAACAAACATGTGAAACACCAAAACTTACATGACACGGAATTATAAAGCTATTGTGTCCTGATACTCATGTTCTAAACTGGAATGCTATTGTAACAAACAGTAAGATACTATGCAATCTTCTATAATTCACCTAAGCAAATCAATAATTGCTAAACAACGTCAATCCCTAATCTTATCTTTAATTTATGTTTTTTTTATTATTTTAATATGGACATATGCTGATGCCCATGCAACTACTAGAACCCAATAAATCCTAGCCAATCTTCTAATATAACTTTAATTACAATCACGCACATCTATGAGGACTTGGCTCAACTGGTTTTAACCATTGGACTTAAACCAATGGTTATTAATTTCGCTTGCTTTAACAACATACATCCGACATAAAAGTAAAGAATTGCACATACGAATACACCAACATATAAAAGTAAGTATTGCATATACAAATACGCCAAGATAGACAAGAATAATCAGTACAGAATTACTCATTTCTTTTATTAAATTGCATGACAGTAAGCCAATTACTAGTGATACCAACCAATAACCACCTTCATCAGTATTTCCTTAGAAATATGTGATACCTAGTAAGATAAACTAAATTGAATAATAAAAACTGATGTAATACTTACAGCTTGATCTAGACTCCTTGCCAGTAACCTTCTTAATGAATGCTAGAATGCGGCTCGTCAAGCGAAAGTAGTGTTTCCATATATGAACTCGCATACAACGTACCTCGCTTTCCATCATTGATGGTATATATTTTAGTAAACTGGTTATTAGCACCATATTTCCTACTTCACACACCGCAAACGTTCATGTCACCCTCATCATGATACTCAAGTAAACCAAGCGACTCATTCACCTTCGTCACATATAGATCAGTTGCATGTACTAATCTCTCTGGAAGACACACTTCACCAAATTTTTCACTCTTCAAATCAAACGAAATAACAAAATTAAACCAGGATCCGTGATCAAAAAATACATCATCATAAGAACGGAAATAAATAACCCCATTTACAAAAACCTGACGCCACGTACAAAACACACACGATCTAAAAGGAGCGCCCGTATACACAGTTTTTCAAACATGTGTACTCAATGAAAAAACATCAACCTCCCACATACTAGGTATTTTAGAACACTAATGTTAACAAGCTTAGGGTCACCCGTATCATGACAAACCCGAAAACGAACAATAGTATGATTATTCCCTTCTTTAGGGTTAGGGATGACAATACCAACAGATTTCCTAAGGGTAGGATTCCATATAACAACCATCCTAGTTCCTGGATCTACGTCACCGTATAAACCGCAAAAACATAACAACCCGTCAACAGGACTGAGTGTTACTGGGTGTCTTAATAAGTGAAGGGAGTTCGGTGCGGTTAAGGGAAACTTATTGTTATCAACAATGGAAGTATAGGTTTGGACAGTATCTAACTCGTAGTGTACAAGTAGATGATGTTGGGGGTTTGTATGATTGATGCGGTAGTTTTTTATGAATTCGGGCTGTCAATAAAAGACTTACACTATTTTGAAACCGAATGGAATTGAATTAGTGATTTGACAGGAATCCTTTTCATGATTTCTGACTAGATCTCGAAAGGTATGTGATCAGACATCGTAAGAGTTTTAGCTTTTAGAGATTTTCGATGAGTAGGGATTAAATTCGGTCCTAAACCTTCTGCTCCTTCGTGCTTTGTTCCTCGATTAGACGAGAGAGTTTCTTAATAAGCTAACAAGCTATAAATCAAAATTAATCACAAGTGTCAGTAAAATTTAGAGAGTTGAAGCGCATATAAGTGAAGAAACGCATAGTGATTAACACAATTAGCGCACATAAAGTTACTAGGATAGTAGCGTGGCATATTTAAGTGTTTATCAGCAAAATGCAATGATTGTTTACCGATTGGATGCACTTAATTTAACATATAGTAGCTACTAACTTAGGGGTGTTTATTTAAGCGAGCTTATATGATTTCGGGTTATATTTCATAAACCCATATTTCCGGCTTATTATGAGACTATGAGCTTATATAGTGAGCAACACAATACCCCACTCGGAACACTGATCAACAAGTGAGAGTAAAATTTAGAGAGCCAAAGTACATAAAAATGAAGAAAAGCATCACGGTTAACGCAATTAGCACACAAACGGGATCATTAATTTTCTTAACAGGCGTTTGGCATTCCAGTTTAAAGTGATAATCTGATGTGTTACAGTTAAAAGGGCGTTTGGGTTTGCCTATTAATATAAGATTTTTAATGTTAAAGTTCGTTTCTCTCGATTCGATTTGAATTGAAAAAGGGTTTTAAATGCGACTTAGTCGTTCTTGGTTTAAATGAAAAGAATTGATTATCTATTTTAAACTAAAAATGAAACCTTTTAAAAATTAAACTAAAAATAAAAGCAATTAAACAAAGTTAAAACTTTATAAAAAGTAAAAATAATAAAAATAAAATATTTTTTTTTGAAATAAAAGTAAGAGTGAAAAATAGAAATTAACTTTCGAATTAAAAATAAATCTTTCTAAATAAAAAAACAAAAGAAATTGAATTATAAAGCTACTTTAAAAAGAAACGAGACAAATATTAAAACGGGTACTTAATAAAAATTAAAACTAAAACTTTCGGAAAAATATTAAAACTAAAATTTGCGGAAAAATATAACTAAAAATATATGACTTTCGGAATAAAAATAAAAATGACTTTCGGATAAAACTAAATCGACTTCCGGACTAAAAATTAATAATGTTGTACAATATGAGACATGTCGGAGTATGGGGGACATAAAATTGGAGAGAAAGTATATCTAGCTACAATGCAATCTTCTGATAAAAATATGAAAGTACGTATTCGGATAATTTTCGCATATTCGGAATAATGGGCTTATTCCGGATAAATGCTTTTGACGGGAAAACACTTGTGGTTTTCGGATAATTGGGAAAAAGCAATATGTCTTTTTCGGATAAACTCATTTCGGATAAAATCATTCTTAGGATAAACTAACATTTTCGGATAAAACCTATAATTTTCGGATAAAATGCTATTTTCGAATAAATATAAAACTGTTTCTGATAAATTCTAATCTTCGGATAAAAACTATATAAAGCTATTAAATCTTCGGATAAAATAACTAAAAACTATATTCGGATAAAAATCAATTTTCGGATAAATCTTGTTTTCCGGATAAAGCAAATAAAAACTATAATTCGGATAAATAGACAATCTTCGGATAACAAAACCCTTTTCTGAAAACTACAGAAACAAAATAACTGACGAATCTAAAAACAGGGGAACAAAAAATAAGCCAAAAAAAGAAAAATTAATCTAAAAAATAAGCCAAACTAAACACAAATAAAAATCTAACAAACACCAAATCAACCAAATATATAAAAATCAACTTTTTAAAATATTAATCTACCAAAACCACTTGATTAAAAATAAGACAAACATAAATAAATCAATAAGCACAATAAGCTAAAACCATCAAACACATGAAAAACAATAAGAACAATAAAATAAGCACATCAATAATCAAATAAGCATAAAGATTAAACAAACTACATGATTAACCAAATCAAACAATAAATTTAAAAACAAGAAAGGTACAATGAGAATGATTATAAAAATCTTGAAAATAAGATGAAGATTAAAGATTCAAATACAAGATTTAAGATTAAAAGCTTGAAAACATTAAAGAAAAGCTAGAGAGAGAGTAATTAATCTACTCCTTGTTACTTTACGAAAATTAAACTAAAATCTACTACTTTAAAATGAAGGCTTAAGGAGACTATTTATAAGAGGAGGGGATGTGTTGTTTGTTGCTTCTCTCTTTCTCTTTGTCTTTTAATCTTTTAATTTCTTCGTCTTTCTCGACTTTGTCTCGGGATTTGTCGATAGAGAAAATGAACTCGTCTTCTAATTTTCTTCTTTATTAGACTTTGTTCTTCAACTTCGTTAAACTTCCGTCTTTAGTCTTTTTCTTCGATAAATCTTTAGAATAGGCCTTTGACTTCCGTTCTTTTTGCACTCTTGACCTTTTAACTTCGTCTTTTGTCTTTTTCTTTGATAAAAGCTCGTGAAAGCCCGTGTTTTCTTCCTTTTTCATCTTTGGTCCTAAAACACAACAAAAACACAAACCACGCATAATTCCGCCTTTTACGACATTAGATACACGTTTTGTCTTCGTTTTTATTATAATTAAGTGGTAAAAGGATAAGTGTTTTCACACTTATTAAATCCCCTACACTTGACCATTGCAATGCCCTCATGCAATGCATTAATTTCAAAGCACGATTTACATTCTCCATCATAATTAACCCATCTCATCCTTTATTGAATACTAAACACTAAGGAAACAAAATATTTGAAGGACGGAACAAGTAAATAAATCTAAGACTTACATTACGGCTTTGGTGTCATGGATGTTTATCACTCTCAAGTTTCACGTTCCACATACCAAGCTTAAAAACGAGATCATTGTTATTATAAGTTAGTAAAGCTAACACTTACTCATGTGGCTCAATTATTCACTTAGACCCCCTTATTCCTAGGTGTAAGTGACTTTTCAAATCGTACGATCTTAATCCCGAGCAATTTTTAAACGATCTTGTGCTAGAAGCTAAGTAACTTTTCAAATCGTACGACCTTATTTATTGCAATTATTTAATAACAAGCGATGGGAGAAAAAGCTCATAATTAACTCACATAAATTCATGAAAGAATACAAAACTTATAATTGACTCTATCATCTCTCGTTCTCCACAATTTAAAATCTCAAGGAATGAGACTCGTGGATGCTTAGCCTATTAAATCAAAGTTTTGGGTTTTCAAGTCAACTATAGGATCTTGCAACTTCTTAGACTTTTCAAGTTTAGAATTTTCATTTTAAAGTTCCCTTGATAAACGACTTTCTAGGATCAATTATAGGAACTTGCAAAAAATTCTTGTTCTTAAACCCGTATGAGTTAAGACTTTCGCGTTTTAAAGTTCCCTATATAAAAGTCTAGCAAAACTTGATTTAAACATGTTAAGGATACTGGCTAGAGTAAACTCAAATAAGTAAACTCGGGTTGAGTTAAAAGATTCATGACAGGCCTAATACATCAAAGATATCTAAACTCATTAAAACCATTTTATTTAATAATTTGTTTAAAAAGAAAATAACAATAACAAAGGAAAATACTACTAGGCCAAAATAGATCAAATTTTTTGAAAAATGTCGAAAAATCAATTTTCCGGTTAAAATGAGGACATATTTATCGAAAAGCCCACTTAACTTCGATAGAAGTCCCCCCTACACTTAAGATAAACATTGTCCTCAATGTTTAAGCATATGGAAGTAAACTCCCCTACACTTAGGGCATTGTGCACGTTGTTTAAATCTTGCTAAGGAAGAGACAACTAAAGTGATTCCTATTTTAATACTGAAGAATATAAAAATAGTGAATCAAAAGAGTTTAGGATAGAACTAGGAAGACGGTAACACGGAATCACGGGTCAGCAAAAGTCATCAAAAGTGGATCTTTTGAAGCTCGAATCCCTGCACATCATAAGAAAGAAAAAAACAAACACATACTAGGGTATCCCCCTACACTTATTATAAAAATAGATAAAAAGGATAGATTATCGGGTTGCCTCCGAGAAGCGCTTGATTTTGTTCACTAAGTCGTTAGCCTAACTTGACCTTGATTACAATGGTAAGAACTTTGAAGAAAATCCACCGGGGTCAAATACATGGTTCTCATCCATGAAGTAGCATAAGCTTAAGGTGAAGATCACAAGCCAAAGAAGAGTAGGCGAGGTTCCCTTAAGTAGTTGTTGAGCACGGTGGTAGAAAGTATGATGAAGTGAAAGCATAACTCCATATTATCCAAAAGTCTTTCCTTTTATTTCATCATATGGATACTGAGATGACTCAAAAATTGTGATACCCGGATCGAGCACCTTTTCCTTCAGAGGAAAATAAGACTTACACTCGGTAGACCTTGAAGATTTGCCCATAAACCGCACAATCTCTTCCGAAGAAGGTGGAATGAGAGGTGTCAAGACATAGGTACTACGGATGTTGGTGTCGTACGGTTTCTTCTCTTTTGAAACGGGTTTCTTAATATCTGAAGGAGGGTAGAGACCATAATCAAAGTCCAAAGGAGGAGAATCATGTTCATTCGGAAAGTAGGTGTTGAGAAAGGTGGTGAAATTTTCCTCAATTGAGTAATCCTCTAAAGTAGCATTAAGCATTGTTGGTGGAGGATCTTCATTAAAATAGGAGCAAGATCATCATTAGAAGACATAACACTTGAAAAATCACTCGAAAGAGTGTCAACATCATCAAAGTCATCATAAGTTGGCATGTCTTTATACTCGGAAGAAAAATCATCATAATCATCTAAATCGGAAAGAGAATCATCATCATATTCATCATAGATTGGTGGAGCATCATAAATTGTTGGGGCATCCAAATTGGAGAGAGAATCATTAGAATCGTCCACATGGTCTTAAAAAAGTGGATTATCATAGCAAGTCTCGAAAAGAGGATTTTCATGTAGCACAAAATCATCAAGCTTTGTACTTATGAAAGTTGTTGTAATAAGCTCGTCTTGAAGCACATCAATCATTTTCGCCGATTCTTTTCCATTGGATTTGCTTGTAATCTTCCCCATCTTAAAAACTTGTTGATCATTCCCGTCCCTTAGAATTAGTTCACATTCGACAACATCGACTAAAGCTTTTCCGCTTCTCAAGAATGGTCGTCTAATTATTAACGGAATACGAGGATCCATTTCATAATCAACAACAACAAAATTAACCAGAAAAGTGAAGGTACCAACTTTAACAAAAACATATTCGGAAATACCAACGGGGTAAGCGAGAGTTCGATTTTCTAGCTCAAGAGTCATCCGTGTTGGTGTAAGGTCGGGTAATGATAACTTCTTCCAGACACTTAATGGCATTAAACTGATACTTGCCCCGAGATCAGCTAAGGCAGTAAATTCTTCGATTTTTATAAAATGTACAAGGTAGCACAAAACGACCGGGATCTCCAAGTTTTTCTGGAAGTTCTTTAAGAAGGACTGGAGAACAAATTTCATTTAAGCGGGTGTTGACAAACTCAACCATCTTCTCCTTCTTACTAAGCAATTCCTTGAATGATTTAACAAATTTCAGCATTTGGACAAGTGCTTCAACAAGGCTAATGTTAAAGTTCATTTGGGAGATCATCTTCAAATAAGAAGTAACTTGAGCATCCTCTTTAGTGAGCAATTTGCACTTGTCTAACCGAGAAGGATAAGGGATATTGGGTTTAGGTGGTGTAGGTGTAGAAGGTAAAGGTTGAGATGGTAAAGGTTGAGAGGGTGATGGGTGAGATGTTAAAGGTTGAGAGGGTGAGGGGTTTTTCTTAGATACATCTTCAGTAAGAGGTGGAGACGGTAATGGAGAACTAGTACTAGGCGTGGTAGTAGGAGGGCTAAATGGGGGTGGAGGAGGTGTAGATGGAGTAACTGGAGGAGGGGTAGAAGGTCCTACTATAGTTGCTCCACTGTGTTTAGTAATAGCACTCACATTAGCTATAGGGTTTGTTTCGGTTGTAGAAGGAAGAGCACCTTGGGGACGAAGGGTTTGAAATATTTGAAGGAATTTCCTATCGGTGGACTCTTGCATTTCTTTCATGGTTCGTTCATGAGCGGTTAATTTTTGTAGAATCAAGTCCATGTGTGGATGAGGTAAATTGAACCCTTGTTGTTGAAAACCTTGGTTTGGGTATTGGTTATATGGTTGAAAACCTTGAGGATTGAACCTTGGTTTTGAAAGCCTTGATTTTGCATTGGATAATGTTGGGACTTATATATCTTGAGTTGATATGACAAAAGAAGATGAAGGAATTAATAATAAATAGGTAGCTTTGTAAGTAAGATAGGATTAACATGTAACCGTAGTCCCTCTATTATATAAAGAGGGTAGGCACATTGGTTAGATTTCTTTATTCATATACAATGTAAACTAAAGGTGTGTGTGTGTTCCTCCTGGTGTCAAGCCTATTAGGCACCAGGAGTAGTAGTAGCTTATTAGTATATTATGAATAAGAAAGCCTTGTTCATAACTTTGATTGTGTTCTTTATGTTCCGCTATGCTTATTACAATCATTGTTATATATCCCAGATGAGTCTAGATCCTAAGACTCAACAAGTGGTATTAGAGCTTGTTGGCTCTCGATCTGGTTGATCTACAAGGTTTTCATTTGAATTTTCTGTTTTAAAAATATGGTGTTCCTCCTGATCTAGGGTTTTTCCTAACAAACCCTAGATGATTCGATGGTGTGTTGTTGCTGATATATCATGTTGCTGCTGTTACTTTGTTGTTGCTGCTTATGATTACACTAGCTTTGGTGAGTTGATTTTTATATCAATGATGAACCCTAGTGTAATCAAAGGTGAGATGGAAAGGTGAGATGGCTGCTGTGATACGACTCTTGTACACAAGAAGGACACAGCAGGGTGTCATCAAGGATTGCAAAATAATACTGTTGATTCGTATATGTGGTCTAGGATGTTGTTAATGACATCATATTCATGAAACAGACATGGAATTGTACGTGTGATAGAAGGCTACGACAAATAACACACCAAGAAGGTATTATGCATGTTCATTTATTTGTCTCGTGTACTCCAAGCAGAAAGGGACAAAAATGAAACATGATTTATTATTGATGTTACGTGTGGCCCATTTAGGAGTGGTTCATTTGAGTTGACTGCCGCACATGTAAAATAAAATTGCTCACGTGATGTATGAGTTTTATACAAATGAAGCTATTCTCATGTGCGAGTTTAAAGAAATCAAATGACGACTGGTCCCCTAAACCCACAGAGTTGCTGATTGGATAAAAGAAAGAGACATGAGTATCTCATATGCACAAAATCATGTTTGTGTTATCTGTGGTTTCAAAAAGCTGATACATTCCCTTGGTGTACAACTATTCACGTGGGTATTATCACACATTTAGAATGGATCTTGTGATGTGCTATTATTCAGGGATACTTTTGATGTTCACGGTAATTTCAGCATTTCTATATCAGTACGTGATATATACAAGCTGTATTTATGGGAATTTATTTTACTATATCCCTGATTTATTGGAACATATATTTGAACGTAGTTGTTTGATGGGATGCGTGATTTTTGGAGATCACATTTGACTTGCAAATCTTTAAAGATTATGATTGTCCTATCACATCTCCTAATTTTACGGAAGATATGGTCTTTATGAATATTAATCATTGTTCGAAGTGTAAACGTGGGCTGGTAGGAGTCGGGCCCAAAGCATTTACAACATCAACAACAACAGCTTCAGAGACCGTGTGGGGACAGAATGAAAAAAAAAATGAAAAAAGGGTTTTTGAGATGCTCCTGGTTGGTTAGTTCTTGCTACTGGTTGGTTCCTCCTGGTCGATTCCTACTGGTCGGTTCCTCCTGGTTGGTTCCTACTGGTCGTTTCCTCCTGGTCGTTCCTACTGGTGATCATGAACAATGAAAGGTATATGGTTTATTTCCAAAGTTCAGTTTATGCTATAATTCTTGATTGGAACAGTTACACGCTCTTTTACAAATATTTGGGGGGCATATGATACCATACAATTCATGATATGATCATCACAAAATTAGCATGATCATAAGCATCGAGTGGTTTCTGGTTGATCCGTCAGAGCTCACTAAGACTATCAGCCATTGCATGTGATCGCCATGCATATATTGATTACAAGAATTATACAAAGACATTTTATTACATGTTATTGTAATAAGCATGTCTTTTTCATACTGAAGGAGTGGATGATCTATACTACTGAGTTCAAGATTCTAGAGATGGTTAGCCTATGGTTCCTACTGGTGAGTTATGGTTCCTTGACGAAGACAGATGATTATTGCTTATTTGTTGTTGGAGTTGATTTTCACAAACTTGTTTTGTTCTTATATCTCAATTAGGTGAGCAATACACCTTGTCTTTGGACTAAATATATTGTTACAGCTTACAACTGGCTAATAGTTGTGAAGGTTATCAGTTCCCATGTACCAAAAACTGTTGGTGAGCAATACACCTTGTCATTTTGACTAAATATATTGTTATAGCTAACAGTTGGCTTATAGTTGTGGAGGTTACCAGTACCGTATGTAACAAAAACTGATAGGTGAGCAATACACCTTATCGTTGGATTAAATATATTGTTATAGCTAACAGCTGGCTTATAGTTGTGGGGGTTACCAGTCCCATGTAATAAAAACTGAGATGATATAAGACACAAGTTTGGGATATTCACTTCTTTATAAAATTCGTTATACTTGATTTTCTTCATCAGTGATCACTCTAAGGAAGCCTACTGGATTCGACATGCACTTCTTAAGGGGAAGACGATCCCTTTTGAGTTGATGTGACAAAAAGGAGAAGAATGCATGGATTGAGGGGAAGCTTAGCCTTCATCTATATTAGCTTCAGGGGAAGCTTGTGCTTACTGGTTTTGTCAAATCAACTAGGGGAAGATTGTTGGGACTTGTATATCTTGAGTTGATATAACAAAAGAAGATGAAGGACTTAATAATAAATAGGTAGCTTTGTAAGTAAGCTAGGGTTGACATGTAACCCTAGTCCCTCAATTATATAAAGAGGGTAGGCACCTTGGTTAGATTCATTCATTCATATACAATGTAAACTAAAGGTGTGTGTGCGTTCCTCCTGGTGTCAAGCCTATTAGGCACCAGGAGTAGTAGTAGCTTATTAGTATTTTATGAATAAGAAATCCTTGTTCATAACTTTGATTGTGTTCTTTATGTTCCGTTGTGCTTATTACAATCATTGTTATATATCCCAGATGAGTCTAGATCCTAAGACTCAACAGATAATTTCCTTGGTTTGCATTGTAGCCCCTCACATTTGCATTTTGTTGAAAATTTGCTCTTGGTGGCCCTTGGTTGTTATGGGTGGGTGGGTGTGGTCTTTGTTGAAAACCGGATGGAGCCAAGTAATTTGTCGAGTTATAAGACAAGTGATTAACATCGACATTAGGCTTGAAATGAACCCTCTCCGTGTTGTTGTAAGCATACACTTCCCCGTGAGATAGATCATAAGCTTTATCACAATTAGCATAAGAGTGTGGTCCACCACAAGTTTCACAAGTTATATTAAGAGCATGGGCATGTTTATTAGGAGGGTTATCTCTTAAAGCAAGTTGTTTTACTGTTGAAGTAAGTTCCTTAATATGATTGGTCAACTCACTCACACTAGCACTAGCCATAGTAGCCCTAACACTCTTGGTTTGGACTTTAGCTTTGTTTTCAATGATAGCCCAAGCCTCATTCATAGATTTGACAAGAATATTACCCCCCCCCCCCCCCCCCCCGAAGCACTATTTAGTGAATCTTGGTCATTCAAACTTAATCCATTATAAAAAGTATTAATTTGATGCACCTTTGTAAAACCGTGTTGTGGACACTTTTTTAAAAGTTCCTTAATATAATCCCAAGATTCACTAAACGTCTCGCCGTACTTTTGTTTAAAATTAATGATGTCATTTCGCAAATACGTGAGGGTGGGAAGAAATAATTGATAAATTTGGTTTCTAAGTCCGCCCATGTTGTAATACTTTGGGGTGGTTCCTTATCAAGCCAAGTCCGGGCTTGTCCCTCGAGAGAGAAAGGAAAGAGGAGCAAACGAATTGCCTCTTGTGAGACCCCATTGTATTTCACGGTATTGGTTAAGTGGAAAAACCTTTTGATATGATCATGAGGATCATCATGAGTGCGACCCAAGAAAGGTGTTGCGGAAACTGTTTGAATAAAACCGGTTTTGAGCTCGAAGTTATTTGCATCAATAGCCGGCACCACAATCGCATCTTCATTGCCTTCAACGTGTGATTGCAAGAGCTCGATCATTGGACGGTTATCCATTGTGTTAACAATAGGAGGCTCGATGATAGTGGCTTGAACGGATTTCCTCCTTCGTGAACGGGTACGCATACACCTACAAAAGAAAAATATAGCAACGAAATAGAAGAAATGAAGTTAACGTGAAAAGAAAATATTTTTGGTGCAAAACTTTTGAAAAAGAATTGCTTTTTATGATTTTTTTAAAATGTTTTTGGATTTATGAAATTTTTGATTTTTAGGATTTTTTGAAAAAAATTTAACACGAAATAACGTTCAAAAGTGAAGGGATCCCAAAATCCAACGCGTCTCTCACAAAAAATCGTTAATCTTCACGAAAAGAGCCGGCAGTGGCGCCATTTTAATAACTAGATTTTATTAAGTAAATTTCGTCTCTCTCGATTCGATTGGAATTGAAAAAGGGTTTTAAATGCGACTCAGTCGTTCTTGGTGTAAATGAAAAGAATTGATTATATATTTTAAATTAAAAATGAAAACTTTTAAAAATTAAACTAAAAATAAAAGAAATTAAACAAAGTTAAAACTTTATAAAAAGTAAAAATAATAAAAATAAAATAAAAATAAATTTTGAAATAAAAGTAAAAGTGAAAAATAAAAATTAACTTTCGAATTAAAAATAAAAATTTCTAAAAAAAAACTGGATTATAAAGCTACTTTAAAAAGAAACATGACAAATATTAAAACGGGTACTTAATAAAAATTAATACTAAAACTTTCGGAAAAATATTAAAACTAAAATTTGCGGAAAAATATAAATAAAAATATCTGACTTTCGAAATAAAAATAAAAACGACTTTCAGATAAAATTAAATCGACTTCCGGACTAAAATTAATAATGTTGTACAATATGAGACATCTCGGAGTAGGGAGGACATAAAATTGGAGGGAAAGTATATCTAGCTACAATGCAATCTTCGGATAAAAATATGAAAGTACATATTCGGATAATTTTTGCATATTCGGAATAATAGGCTTATTTCGGATAAATGCTTTTGGCGGGAAAACAATTGTGGTTTTCGGATAATTGGGCAAAAGCAATATGTCTTTTTCGGATAAACTCAATTTCGGATAAAACCATTCTTAGGATAAACTAACATTTTCGGATAAAACCTAAAATTTTCGGATAAAATGCTATTTTCGGATAAATAGACTAAAACTATTTCGGATAAATTTTTATCTTCGGATAAAAACTATATAAAGCTATTTTCGGATAAAATAACTAAAAACTTTATTCGGATAAAAATCAATTTTCGGATAAATCTTGTTTTTTGGATAAAGCAAATAAAAACTATAATTCGGATAAATAGACAATCTTCGGATAACAAAACCCTTTTCCAAAAAATACAGAAACAAAATAAGTGACGAATCTAAAAACAGGGGAACCAAAAATAAGCCAAAAATAAGCAAAACTAATCTAAAAAATAAGCCAAACTAAACACAAATAAAAATCTAACAAACATCAAATCAACTAAATATATAAAAATCAACTTTTAAAAATATTAATCTAGCAAAACCACTTAATTAAAAATAAGACAAACACAAATAAATCAATAAGCACAATAAGCTAAAACCATCAAACACATGAAAAACAATAAGAACAATCAAATAAGCACATCAATAATCAAATAAGCATAAAGATTAAACAAATTACATGATTAACCAAATCAAACAATAGATTTAAAAACAAGAAAGGTACAATGAGAATGATTATAAAAAGCTTAAAATTAAGATGAAGATTAAAGATTCAAATACAAGATTTAAGATTAAAAGCTTGAAAACATTAAAGAAAAGCTAGAGAGAGAAAGTAATTAATCTACTCCTAATTACCTTACGAAAATTAAACTAAAATCTACTACTTTAAAATGAAGGATTAAGGAGACTATTTATAGGAGGAGGGGATGTGTTGTTTGTTGCTTCTCTCTTTCTCTTTGTCTTTTCGTCTTTTAATTTCTTCGTCTTTCTCGACTTTGTCTTAGGATTTGTCGATAGATAAAATGAACTCGTCTTCTAATTTTCTTCTTTATTAGACTTAGTTCTTCGACTTTGTTAAACTTCCGTCTTTAGTCTTTTTCTTCGATAAATCTTCAGAATAGGCCTTTCACTTCCGTTCTTTTTGCACTCTTGACCTTTTGACTTCGTCTTTTGTCTTTTTCTTCGATAAAAGCCCGTGTTTTCTTCCTTTTTCATCTTTTGGTCCTAAAACACAATAAAAACACAAACCACGCATAATTCCGCCTTTTCCGCTAATCTAATTATTTCATTTCTATCACATAAGCCATAAAGGCAAGAACTTTACGCGTCGGAAAGCATAACCAAAACGCACCAAATATAAAAATTTGCATTGAATTATGAAAGTGATGGAGCATGGTACACAAAATCGACATAACAATAGCAACTGTTTGTGTTTATTTCTGCATAAGCCTCAATTTTCCGCCTTATTTTGAGATTTATGAATAAGCAATTGATAAATCTGAAAATAAGGCGGAAAATTGGTTAAATAAACAGCCCCTAGAGGCCTAGACTATTCCTTATACGTATTTGTTGAAAACAACACAGATCAATTGATAGTGATTTATTATAAAAAAACTGAAACGGTTAAGTAGCAAACAAATTACTATAATGTTAATCCCACTTCAATCCATAACACAATATTTAGAGAGAGAAACTAGAGAGATTGTGGAAGGTTTTTACTATTAGAGAGAGAAAGTAAATGTAACCAACACCCTCTTCCACACATGGACGATGGTATATATATGCCACTCCTAAAGAGGCTTTTGTGGGCTTGTTCATGGGCCGGGCTTGGCTTTACTTGGGATTGCGCCCCTAAATTAGAAAATATTAGCTTAAAGTCCAAGCATGGTTAACCCGACTAACCTATTACAATACAAGACCAATAATGACTAAGAAGACCTATTACATTCTTGTTCGACTATATAAAATATAGGGCTAACAATCTCCCTAATGTATCGGTCATCTTTAAATGCATAAGATGATTGAGTAAATACATTCTTGTGGTGGTGATCTTCCTTCTTTGGTCTTGTATCTTGGTCTTGATCTTGTTTGTAATGGTTTTGTTCCTTCATGCCTTTGTGATCTTTATCTTTAGCCTTTGTCATTTGACTTTGATTGCACGAGATCTTCATCTTGTGCTCCTTGTGACTAGATGACCTATTACATTCTTACATTCTTAAGTATCTTGATTATCGCCATCTTGTGCTCCTGTGACTTCTGAATCGACATAGGTTAGTACACAACTACGCCACCTTCTTGATATGCAGCAACATATATAGTGTTGGGAATCTAAACTTGTTAGATTCCCTGATCATTGATTTAAACATAATTAGGCTGTTAGATAGTCCCTTTCCTGTGCCTAGGAGGCAGGCAAGTTTCGCAAGACTCACAGAGATCCAAGTCTCTGTGAGCAACCTCAGAGGAGTCCATGTCAGAGACATTGTCAGGGAAGTCGAAGAATTACCTGAAGACATACTCATTGGCTGTGATGGATAACAGCCAAAATGTATCAGGGACTCTGAGGGGTTGAGAGTTAACATGGGTGGCAATACCCTGATAACTCTCAGCACACTTTGGACATGCCATTTGTGTGTTCGAGACTATGAAGAAAAAGGAAACTGTTTTGACAACTGTTTCCTTAAAGCATAATGGAAGACTACCAAGAATAGAAGGACATCATGTGACTGATGTGGGAACTTGTAAAAGCTTGTGTAGTCACCATCAAGTACTGTTTAGGTCAAACTCGTAACACTATAAATAGGATGTGTATCCATGCATTAATGTTTAACACTTTGAGATATTAAGAACATTATTGCATATAACTTAGTGAATCAAACAGCTACGACTGTATTCATAAGTTAAGGTTTATTGTTGTCAAAGTGTGCACAACACATTGTCATCAAACTGTGTTATCCATAACACTTGTAATTCTTTATTATACAATAATAAGATTACGTTTGAAAAGTAATACCTTGTGTTGATTAAGTTAAGATTAGGGTTTCTTGCATTGATTAGGGACTTTCAGTTGGTATCAGAGCGGTGTTTGATATTAAAACCTTCAAGAAACATCGTTCTCAGTTTTATAATCAAGATCCACCATGCCAGAAACTTCTAACGCACCACAATCACCTTCCACAAACCCATCTTCACCAAGACTTAACCCTCCTGCCAATGACGATGATCTACCCCAACTTCTTGACTCAAGAGGTGGATCACACGTCACAAGTGTACCAGTCTTTGATGAAGAAGATTTTGCCAGTTGGAAGAGTCAATTTCTTGTATATCTTGATGGGCTTGAACCTTTTCTTTTAGAAATTTTAGAAAATGGTCCATATATTCCCATGGCGCTTACATCCACTGAAGAAAACCCTCTTCCCAAACCTCTCAAACAATGGACTCCAGCTGATAGGAAATTGGCAAACCAAGATAAACGTCTCAAAAGCATCATAATATCCTGCCTTCCCAAGCATATCATGAAGTCTGTCATTCAGTGTCCCACAGCTAAACAAATGTGGACATACCTCATTTTTGGCCATGAAGGACCCTCTGAAACAAGAGAGACCAAGATTCAGGCACTCAGACTTCAGTTTAATGCCTTCAAGTCACTTGAAGGTGAAAAGGTTCAGCAAACCTATACTAGGCTGAAGATTCTTCTAAATGACCTAGCTATGAATGATGTCACTATTGGTCAAGCTGAGATCAATGCTACTTTTGTCAACAGCCTTCCAAGAAAGTGGCTGAGCATGAATCAGACTCAGAGAGCTAACAACTCAATCAAAAATGATACCCTTGCTCAGCTCTATGGTAAGTACAATTATGAAGAAGGGCTGATCGATACTATTTACAAGTCAGAGACTGAAAGATTTGTAGTCCAAGGAGCATCTTCCAAAGCATTAATCTCTGCAACACATCCTCATGACAGCGATTCTGATGTTGAAGAAGATACCCGTAGCAGCCAAGAGTTCTTGACAGAACTCAATGCAGAGTTCCATGAAAGAGCCTTGCTAGCCAACCAAAGAAGATACTTCAAAAGATCAGGAAGAGTAGGATCAGCTAGTAAACCAACTGACAGGTCAAAAGAAACTTGTTTTGCCTGTGGAAAGCTTGGACATTATCAAAAAGACTGTCCTTCCACCAAGACATCCTCACCCTCTTATCCATCATCTTCATCCAAACCCTACAAGTTCAAACAACATAACAACTCATCACCATCCAATTCTTCAGACACTGAGAAGAAAGATTACAAAAATAAGTACAAGGCACTTAAAGCTGAGTTAGAACAAATGAACTTGAAGATTGAAGCTCTGTCCAAAAAGAATGGTGGTGAGAAAAAGACAGAGAAAGGGTTAGTTGCTGAAACTTATGATTGGAATGATGAGCCACTGACTTCAGATGAAGAAGACACCACCAGAGTCAGGGCTTTTATGGCGATTGCTGAGGATGAACCAACTGTTGGAAAAGGTGATGCAAGATCAGGACAATGGGTTGACATCACAATGAAAAAGGTACACAGGCTTTTATCCATGTCTGATAGTGATGAACGTAAGCATGTCCTTGATTACACCATTGTTGATTTACACTTTGTTGAGGAACAAAGAAAGAACCTACTTGATAAGTTTCACTCTGTTAAATCTGAAATGCTAAATGCTAAGGCTGAATGTGAAACTCTCAGGCGGGTTAATTTAGAGAAAATATCTATGCAAAATGAAGTAGCTAGATTAACCTTAAAAAACATTGCTTTAAATGATCAAGTCTCTGAATTGAACAAGGTTATTGAAAAATGGCTGTGTGCTAGGTTCACTATAGATCAATTGCTTAATGATGAACTGCCTGCTGACATTAAAAGGGATATATCTGCTAAGAAAAATAAGCTGAGAATTCTCACCAAACCCAAAGACATTGTCTTTAAATCTACAGAGACTATTCATATGTCAGATACCACTTTGACAAATGACCCTGTCTCTGAAGATGTGGCTGAGCTACCACCCTTGCCCAAACTCTCTGGAGTTGAACCTAGCAGTTCTTCTAGATCTGCTAAGGATGAACTTAGGACAGATATTAAGAATCCTCCAGCTAAAGTTTTTCATGTTCCTGCTAAACAAACTGGCAAACAAGTAGCTTTTAAGCCTGTTACTACTAAAGCTGTGAATAAGGTTGAACCTACCACTGAAGATCGCCTGTTGTCTCTTATGAAAGAAGTAGAACTCTTGAAACAACACATTAAGCCTTCCGCTGAATGCTCTACTTCTCATGAACCTAAGTCATTCCTAGGTGAACCCAAAGGGGAAAGGTTAATCAAACCTTATTGCAATGTATGTAAAAATTCTCACCATTCGACCTTAGATCATGACAGACACATGGCAGCTAAAAGAGCTCAGACACCCTCTAGGGACAGACCACAGAGTTCCAAAAGACAACAGGGAAATTACAAACCTTATCCTCCCTGTAAATTCTGCGGGTTCACAGACCATCACTCAGACGAGTGTGGTGACTTCCCTGGGTGTGATATCTGTGGGAGTTATAACCATGAAACAATGAACTGTCCATCCCAACGCCAAAAGTTTTTCAGGAACACAAGAGTTGCTAATAAGCAATTCAGGGAACCCACTGGAAAGTGGGTTCACCATAGGAACTAATCTGTTTCTATATATCTGTGCAGAAATATCTCAAGGAATCGGTATGGTATCTAGATAGTGGCTGTTCTAGACACATGACAGGGATTCAACAATACCTGCACAGATACTCAAAGGAGCCAGGTCCTAAAGTGGTGTTTGGAGATAATTCTTCAGGTGACACAGAGGGATATGGCTCAGTGAATTGCAATGGGATTACATTTACCAGGGTTGCATATGTGAATGGTCTTAAACACAATCTTATTAGCATTAGCCAATTGTGTGATGCTGACTATAAGGTTTTGTTTACTAAGACTCAGGGAACCATATTCAACAAAAACAATGATGTTGTGCTGATTGCACCTAGAAGGAGAGATGTTTATGTCATCAACATGGCTGTGTGCTCTGAAGACAGCTCAAATTGTTTTCTTGCTAAAGCCTCTGAAAGTGTCAATTGGCTGTGGCACAAAAGACTGTCTCATCACAACTTCAAGAACATCAATAAGATAGCCACTCAAAACTTGGTTGCTGGTCTACCTTCAGTAATGTTTTCTAAAGACAAGACTTGTTCTGCCTGTGTCAAAGGAAAGCATCACAGGTCTTCATTCAAGACTAGGCAATCATTCTCTATTGACAAGTGCTTACATCTCCTTCACATGGATTTGTTTGGGCCTGTCAAACCTCAGACCATTAATCACAACAAATACACCTTGGTCATAGTCGATGAATTTTCAAGATACACATGGGTGTTCTTCCTCAGAAGGAAAAGTGATGCAGCTGAAACCATCATGTCCTTCATCAGACAGGTTGAAAATATGAATGATGTTAGAGTCAAAGCTCTAAGAAGTGATAATGGTACTGAATTCAAGAATCATCAACTTGAATCTTTTTGTGATGAAAAAGGGATTTCTCAGAACTTCTCTTCAGCTGGCACCCCTGAACAAAATGGTGTGGCTAAAAGAAGAAACAGGACTTTGATTGAAGCAGCAAGAACTATGTTAAATGGTGCAGCCTTACCAAAGCATTATTTGGGGAGAAGCTGTTCACACTGCCTGCTACACACAAAACAGATCAATCATTGTCAAAAGACATGGTAAAACTTCCTATGAATTTTTCAGGAAAAGATCTCCAGACGTCAGCTATTTTCATGTGTTTGGGTGCCCTGTGTTTATTTACAACTACAGGGATAAACTTGGAAAGTTTGATGAAAAAGCTGATGATGGTTTCTTTTTGGGATACTCTCCAACAGCCAAAGCCTTCAGAGTATTCAACATCAGAAGACAAGAAGTAGAAGAAACATTCCATGTTAGATTCAATGAAGATGATGAAGTCATACAGAGAACAGGGACAGAGGTGATGAAATTGATTTTAATGAAAATGTATCTTTTCCAAGTGATGAGTTCACAGAACCCAGACCTACCAGTCATCATCACTCCAACACTCTCACCCCTTATGTCCCTGCCTTTGACCCTCTGTCTACTCACAACATAGAAGTTCCTACCTCTCAGGAACTTGATGAAGAAGAACCTCAAATCTCTGATGGTCCTTCTCATGATACTGATGACTCACCAATTCTTCAAATCCCTGAAGATTCTCCTACTGATAATGAAATAGCACCCCTTGATATGGCTGAAGAAGACTCTGACACTGAAGTAGTCTTTGAAGAAAGCCCTCCTAGTCAGCAGGATGAAACTCAAGTTATACCAGCTGTGCCCACAAGTGCTCCTGTCCTTGAGTCCCCAGCTCCTCAAAATAAGTGGTCAAGAGATCAACACATTCTTCTTGTCAACATTATTGGGGAACCAAATGCAGGGGTCACAACTAGACAGCAAATTCAAGACTCAGAGTCAGCCTCAGCCAATGAATGTCTCTTTGCTGAATTTCTCTCACAAATTGAACCTAAAAGAGTAGCTGAGGCTTTGGTAGAAGAAGGATGGGTAGCTGCTATGCAAGAAGAAATCAATCAGTTCAAAAGGAACAAAGTATGGACACTAGTGCCAGCCCCACCTAGAAAGAATATCACAGGCACTAGATGGATCTATAGAAATAAGATGGATGAAATTGGGAACATCATCAGGAACAAGGCTAGACTGGTGGCACAGGGATTCTCTCAGACTGAAGGAATTGATTACGATGAAACTTTTGCACCTGTTGCTAGACTTGAAGCCATCAGAATCTTCCTTGCTTATGCTGCCTATATGAACATCACTGTGTATCAGATGGATGTTAAGAGTGCCTTCCTCAATGGTGATTTGGCTGAGGAAGTGTATGTTGCACAACCTGAAGGATTTGAGAACAGCGAGTTCCCCAACCATGTGTACAGACTTCACAAGGAAATGTATGGTCTGAAACAAGCTCCAAGAGCATGGTATGAAACTCTTTCCAATTTCTTAACTGAAAATAAATTTGTCAGGGGTTCTATTGATAAAACACTCTTTACCTTCAAGGATAAGAGTGATTTCATCATTGTGCAGATTTATGTGGATGATATCATCTTTGGGTCAACAAATGTAAATCTTAGTAAACGTTTTGCTAAATTAATGACCAAGAAATATGAGATGAGTATGATGGGAGAATTAACTTACTTTTTGGGCTTTCAAATTAAACAATGTCCTAAGGGAATCTCAATTTGTCAAGAAAAGTATGTTAAGGATTTACTTAAAAAATATGACTTAGCTGATTGTGCATCAGTGAAATGCCCCATGCTTCCACCCAACAACATGGGCCCTGATGAGTCTGGGGTCTCTGTCAATGAGACTTTATATAGAGGCATGATTGGGTCACTCATGTATTTAACAGCTAGTCGTCCAGATATCCAATTCTCCACATGTCTCTGTGCAAGGTACCAAGCTAACCCAAAAGAATCCCATCTAGTGGCTGTTAAGAGAATTTTCAGGTATCTCAAAGGAACACCATCCCTAGGCCTATGGTATCCAAAAGAATCAGGCTTTGATCTCAAGGCCTATTCAGATTCAGACTATGCTGGATGCTGTATTGACAAGAAGAGCACTTCAGGCAGCTGTCAAATCCTAGGAGGAAAATTGGTTGGATGGAGTGCTAAAAAGCAAAACTCTATGGCTATGTCCTCAGCTGAAGCAGAATATGTCGTTGTAGCCTGCTGTTGTGCTCAGGTGCTCTGGATGAAAAGTCAATTGGCTGACTACGAAATTTTGTATGACAAAGTGCCAATCTTTTGTGACAACACCAGCGCCATTGCCATATCCAACAACCCTATTCTTCACTCTCGTACCAAAAACATTGATATCAGGTATCATTTTATCAGGGATCATATAATGAAGGGAGATATTGAGCTGCATTTTGTTCCCACAGAGATGCAACTAGCTGATATCTTTACAAAGCCTTTGGCTGAACCTTCGTTCAGCAGGCTAGTTGCTGAGCTAGGGATGCTCAATATCTCAAAGCCTGTGGCTTGATAATAAATGTGTTCATTAAATGATTGATTCTATATTAAATGTTTTTCACATGAAACTAGGTAGTTACTTTCCAAGTAAATGCAAAAAACATTCTCAAATATTTAATCATTTATTTTTCGGATAACGAGGAGACAAACTATTTTGAAAGGTCAAGGGGACCCACTTGAGCAGTCATTTTCGCACCTTGCATTTAATACGGTTGAATAACTGTTCACTTAGTTTGAATATATATTGTCTCCTTTCTCTTCTCATCCACCACCATTCTCATTTCTCAAATCTACTTCTCTCTCTAAGTTCTTCTCTCTCTTAACCTATCCGCCATTTTCGCATACCTTCAACCTTAAATCCATGGCGTTTTCAGTTCCTAAAGCATCAAATGTTAACTTCGAGATCAACGAGAGCATCCTCGCCTCCAACAACGCCATTGGATGGATTAAGGCACCAAATAGCACCTATTCAGATCTGGTCAATTTCATGCAGAATTGTGACCTAAGTGAAGCCGTCACCAAATCCCCATCCACCTTTTACCAAGAATACCTTAGGGAATTCTGGTATTCTGCTGAAGTGGTAGAAGACACCATAACATTTAGCCTTTCATGCAATGAACACCCTTTCGCCTTCTCCCTTAAAGACTTTTCAAGTGTGGCCGGATTGAAGCATGGAGATGAATGCCTGAAGGTAGTTGATAAAAAGGCTGTCAAAGAAGCCCTGGCCACACTCAACCCTTGCCATGACGTTAACCCTGCCCTTACACCAGCTGAGGTCCTCTCCAAATCTCCTCTGAAGATTAAGTATTTCACTCCCATGTGGCGTGTCCTCTTCACCCATATTGTTAAATCCCTGTGAGGAATGCAGGTATCACAGGATCAGATGTCTTTCAACCATCAGGCTATTGCTAATGGATTAATTTGGGGAGCTGATGTTGACGTTGGAAGCATTCTCTTCTCCAACCTTGTAGAACAGCTGAAGGGAAGGAATCAGGTCAGGGAAAAGAATATCTGTTATGTGCGCTTCCTGTCTCTGATCTTCGAAAGCCTGCTGGGAGACAACTACCTCAACAAGGCCTTGACTGCTCTTAAGCCCTACCGCATCACAGGTGCCATCTACAAATAAATAGGAGCTGAAGATGTCCCTGTCACCGCCCATATGATAAATGTGGCCAACCAGGTACCAAACGCTGAGAAGCCCTTGCTCCCTTCTTTTGAGAAGGTGAATACTTCTAGTGTCGCTGGCAAGTCTAAGTCTTTGACCTCTGGGCAGCACACTACTAAGTCCAAGGCTTCGTCTGGCCAACAGCCTAAGAAGAAGAAAATCCCCTCTTCTTCCCACTCCAAAGCTGTTTCTAAGGCCAAGGGAAAGAAGACTGACACCTCCTCTGGTCCAGATGCTCATGTGGATTCAGATTTATCTGCTGACAAACAACAGGAGTCTAGTGTCTCAAAGTCAGCTGAGACGACAGGAAACCAGCCTGATCCAACTGTTATCTCACAGGTAATCAGTGTACATTTTTAGAGGTTCACAAGCAGCCACTCTCATTTGTCTGTAGGAGAGAGTGGTGAAGTTAGGGTAATCCTCGACCCATAGAAGTCTGTCAATGCACTTAGAATCCTTTAAGACTTCTGTACACCATGTCTTTGCACCAGGGAATGATTCATTTGTGTTTATAAAGCACCCCGATGACCCTGCACCCTCTAGACAGTATTCAGGCTAACAACAACCTGAATACACTAATGTCTCAACCTTGATCAGCTGTACTTCACACAGCCTCTTGGTTCCCTCCTTAAAAGAGTCCCAAAGGATTTATCCTTTCAGGGGGAGCTGAATCATCACCCTTAGCTTTCCTAGGGGCAGCGTAACAGGCGACCTATAACCACATATGTTTCACTCTTAAAAGAGTCCCAAAGGTTCTTAACCTTTTGGGGGGGCTGAATAATCACACTCAGCTTTCCTAGGGGCAGCGAATGGAGATCCATAAACAACATATGTCTCACAATCAAAAGAGTCGCAAAGGTTTTAACCTTTTGGGGGGGCTAAATAATCACACTCAGCTTTCCTAGGGGCAGCGAATGGCGATCATTAACCTTATTTTTTTCACACTTAAAAGAATCCCAAGGATTTATCCTTTGGAGTGGCTGAGTAATCACCCTCAGCCTCTCTGGGACAGCGAAATGGCGACCATTCCCCTTATATTTTTCCCTGTTACTAATTACAACAAATTTGCAGGCTGAAATTGTACAACCAGTCATCGAGTCTCAGGTACAACAAGAAAAGGAGGCTGATACAATGACTCAAGACAAACCCAATGATGAAGAGCCTTTGTTAAATGCTGATGAAGAAATGCTATCATTGGAAGATTATGTCTCTGATATTGAGTCCATGCCTGAGGATGAATTCCCTGAAGGGATGTTCGATGAAGAGGATGAAGAAGATGAGGAAGACCAGCTGTCTGTCTCTCCTCTAAAAGAAATAGCTGTGTCTACACCAGCTGGTGATAAGACTTCTCCTCCCAAGGATGCTGTTGATACTCCCAATTCTGCTACATCCACAACAACAGTTTTCCAATCTCCAGCCTATGATCCAACAGCGGAGTTTCTCTTGTTTGATCATCCTGCCCAGACGAACTTTGATATTCTACCACGGGGGGATGACTATGCTCAGCAAAGCCTCAATATCAAGAATCTTCAGCCTGTTCATCATCAATCAGATATTGAGCGTTTATCAAGGAAGCTGGATGTGATCAAGTCTGAAATGCACAACTTCACTGTGACATTTCCTGGCATCATCAAAAAGGCTGTGGCTGAGGTGGTCACTGAGCCAATTCAGGATGGTGCAAGAAGAGGTGTAGCCCAAGGACTCAGTCACCTTTCTACAAGAATAAAAGATGCCATTGACTCAGCAGTCCCTGCCATGTTCCATGAACATGAACTCACCATGCACAGGCAATTTAATGCTGTTCGCAACAAGCAATACCGCCATGCTAACTTTATTGTCAGGCGTGTTCAGGCCAATACCAATGCAAATGGCAACCTCCTGCTGAAGATTGCCAGGGCTTCAAGAAAAAGACAACGTGCTATGGTTGCCTCTGTGGAACAGATTGCAAGACGTTTTCAAGCACGTTCATCCAAACATCTGCGAAGTCAGGATAAACGTGAGGGGGAGAAAAATACAACACTCAGCCTTGCATCTGCTGAACAAGGCTCATCATCAGCTAACCCCACCATCACACCTGTTCCTCTCCAAGTCATCACACCTATTGTATTACCTGATGATGAGGATAATACTCAGGGGGAGCAACAAACTCAAGATGGAGCTGACTCATCAAAGTCTCTGGTTTTGGTTAACACCAGCAAGCCTGAGGATGATGATGAACCAGCTACCAAGAAATTAAAATTCACTGTTAGCTCTCTCCCCAAAGCTATTCAAACTCAGGCTCAGACAGCATTTATCAAAAGAGCTGATGTTTTGAAAAACATAAGTGTGGAGTCCTCTGTCTTGAAGAAAGGAAAGGAGATAGTTTTGGTTGACACAAATACCAAACTTAAGAAGATAGCTGCGATGCTAGAGACAGGAGGATCCACCACAGACCTTTCCCAATTCTCAACCTTTACACCTTCCGATGAGATTCCTTTAACCCCTGAAGAAATAGAGCAACAGGCTGAAGAATTCAAAAGATTAAATGAACTCAAGACAACCAAAGAATTGAATGAAGCTACTCTGAGGAAGATGACACCACCTGAAAGGGAAAAACAAAAACAAAGGTTGAGGGAAATGGAAGCAAAACACGCTGAGGATTTAAGGAAAGTCAAAGCTGACTATGATGCCTGCGTGAACAACAGATATGCTTCTGGCAAGATAACCAAGTTCAAATACACCATTCATAAATCCACAAACACCCCACAGATGATCTTATGGAGGGAAAACCAACAGGGAAATATGGATGTCTTTGAACACTTCAGGTTAAAGACACTTGGGTTATCAGAATGGTTCGAACTTGAAGCCTTAGCTGCCAAAAAGACTGGACAGGCTAATTTTCTTCTGCTTAAGACTCTTAAGGCCAAGTTTAACTGGATCAAAGAAACAGCTGCCAAACTTAAGATTGATCCCCCACCACAACTTTTTGAACAAGAACCCCCAAAGACTGGCAACAAAAAGAGAAGGATTTCATAAATTGTTAATGAAACTTTTGTTACTGAAGATGTTCAAGTGGATGGCATGCACAGGGATTTGATCCTCCCCAATGGTATTGTTGGCCCTGTTGATGGTCAGACATACACAGAGCCTGAAAGAGGAATGGCATTCATGAACAGGGCTTGCCAGTATGCTTTTCAAAGGGAAGATGAGGTGTGCTTAGCTTCAACTATTCAGCTACTCTGTCACAAGAAGTCTCTCAAGATAAACACAGAGTATTCCAAGAAGTTTGCAAAGACTTTGCAGGATGAAATTGATAACAGATTGGACTTGGCTGAAGCTGAAGAAAGAATTAAAAATGATGACTATTGAAGATGTTCACAGCCCTTTTTACCTTCATCTTTTATTTTGCTTATGTAATGCACTTGTAATTTTCTTTAAGTTTTAATAAAATCATGAGGTATGTTTGTTTAGATCTGTTATGTGTAAGAAGAAGCTGTTAAACTCACTTACCTTAACTTAGTTAGATCTAGCATTATTTATGTTTAAATAGGGGGAGATTGTTGGGAATCTAAACTTGTTAGATTCCCTGATCATTGATTTAAACATAATTAGGCTGTTAGATAGTCCCTTGCCTGTGCCTAGGAGGCAGGCAAGTTTCGCAAGACTCACAGAGATCCAAGTCTCTGTGAGCAACCTCAGAGGAGTCCATGTCAGAGACATTGTCAGGGAAGTCGAAGAATTACCTGAAGACATACTCATTGGCTGTGATGGATAACAGCCAAGATGTATCAGGGACTCTGAGGGGTTGAGAGTTAACAGGGGTGGCAATACCCTGATAACTCTCAGCACACTTTGCCATTTGTGTGTTCGAGACTATGAAGAAAAAGGAAACTGTTTTGACAACTATTTCCTTAAAGCATAATGGAAGACTACCATGAATAGAAGGACATCATGTGACTGATGTGGGAACTTGTAAAAGCTTGTGTAGTCACCATCAAGTACTGTTTAGGTCAAACTCGTAACACTATAAATAGGATGTGTATCCATGCATTAATGTTTAACACTTTGAGATATTAAGAACATTATTACATATAACTTAGTGAATCAAACAGCTACGACTGTATTCATAAGTTAAGGTTTATTGTTGTTCAAAGTGTGCACAACACATTGTCATCAAACTGTGTTATCCATAACACTTGTAATTCTTTATTATACAATAATAAGATTACGTTTGAAAAGTAATACCTTGTGTTGATTAAGTTAAGATTAGGGTTTCTTGCATTGATTAGGGACTTTCATATAGACACAGACGAAATGGCTTTGAACATTTCACCCTAACTCGGTAACGTTTTACCTTCGGTCGGTGAATACCGTTAGACGGTATTAGATACCGTACCTATGATCGGGTAGATTCGATTAAAAACCTCTTTGACAGGGTTTTTCGGCGGTAGTAGCCAGTTCTCTTTACTCGACCGTCTCAAAGCAGACTGCGAACGTAAAGAGTGAATCATAAGGATAAATTATCTGTCTGATTAGAGTCGTCAATTCAGAATTCCTGGAACAAGTTTGATTCTATAAGAATCGCACCATTGTTGCTTTCCAGTTTGTCACAAGCTCGATTCTTAAAGAATCTTGCGAGTCACCTACCGCAGTGCTGTTTGATACTGACACTGGAAGGATTCCATTCGTCACTATGAGCACTAAAGAGTGTCACTCTGAATGTTCTGGAAAGATCACACGGATTTTGCGAAGAAACCTGGAATCAAGTTTGAATCAATTAAGAATCAAAACTTAGTTGCTTTCCAGTTCTCACAAGTTTGATTCGTGTAGAATCGCACAAGTTACCTACCATGAGCTTGTTTGATGCTGGCTCAAGCAGGATTTACATCTTCATTGTGAATCGTATCACTCAGATGTTCTGGCAGTACCACAAGGATAATGCGTACGACTCGATTGTGTCCTAATAAGATGATAGATTGATCTCTTTTTGGCTCTAGACTCGATAAGTGCATTTTGAAAATCAGAGGCTGGAGCAGACTGCCACCTTTTCAATATTAACTAACTCAAAGTGAGAAAGTCAATAGATATGTGTTGATCTCTGTGACAATGAGACAAGTTTCTTTTGAGAGAAACCTAAATGGCTGGGGAAGGGTTGTGCATTGCATCACTGGGTCTATGACGACTTGTCTTCAATAGATGTATTGACCCGGTTTCTGTCTAAGTTGCATAGAATATTCAACTCCTTCAATGCTTACCAATACTTTATCACTAGCACCTTGTTGTGATTGTTCCAGTGCTAACTTAAGTAATTAGTCCACATTCAGCTTCATTCCACTCCATCTTTCCTAAGGACAACTATTTCTAGCTATGGAATGTCCTTGGGTAGATCCCTCCGGTTCTGGTTGGATCACAGGACTTAGTTTCCTATCCTAAACCACCTTTTGGCTCCATCGTTCCGTCATGGATAGTAGGTTGTTTTGGGTAAAGATCGTAACCATAAAACCATTGAAAACCATTCAAAGTGCTTGATAAAAATCAAAACTTTTAACACTCTGAAAGTTTAACATTTCCGAAATACTCCCCCTACACACATGCATCGATATACGAAATAGTTTAGCATGTGAAGGAAAGAGTTTCACTTGATTCTTTAAGATCACATGTTGCGATATACTACATTTTAATCACATTTTCTCCCCCTATCTCTAATATAAAAACATAATATTAGAGATATCAATTGATTAAAATGTGACAGTTTTGAAAAACGTTGGGAAAGAAACATGTGTGCAAGCATGAAGCATGGAACATTTATAGTCGGGTCGCTCCTCCTCAACAATATATGTCGGTCTTGAGACAAAAATTTGACAAAATTTTGGAAAAACGACACCACAAAATATGTTGAGCTACGGAGTTGAGATGCCTTATCCGAAATAATATATAACATTTGACAATTTTATATCATTTTTGGAATGTGTTGGATACATAAAATATGACAATATTTGAGATGTACCCAACAACATTAAAGGCATGGATTTTAAAACGCTCCCCCTAAAAAATTGATCAAAATAACATATGACATTTTTTAGATATAAAAACCATATTATGAGGAAGCGAGTGTTGAACACACAATTTTGAAAGATTTAGAAAAACCTTTTGAGAAATTCTTGAAAAATTGTGTTCAACGGTTTTAAAATAGTCATGATAGAAGACTTCTCTTCTATTACTTTCGGAAAGCGCACTGAAACATACACTTCCCTTTTGGGTCCGTTTTTCATGAGCTCAAAACTTTGATTGTTTTGTGACAAGCTCATGACCGAGAAAGATAAATTTTCGTTGTGAAGGATAAGTTATCATCTGTGATAAACTTTCCTTAAGTTGAAGTTCGAGTTCTAAGCTGACATTTACTTAGAAGCATTTTTCAAGAACTTAAAAACTGAGAATGTTTTTATGAGAAGCTCATGACCGAGAAATATGAATTTCTCGTTGAGAAGGATAAGTTATCGTCCGTGATAAACTTTCCTTATTTAAGGTCCGAGTCCTAAGCTGTGATGTGCTTAGAAGTCATATACACGAGCATAAAACTTTAGAATAGTTTTGATGGAAGCTCGTGTCCTATAAAACTGAATTTCTCATTCTGAGGAAAAGCCATATTCGGGATGAACTTTCCTGTTTTTGAAGTACGAGTTACAGTCTGACATTTGACTGTAAGTCTTTGTACATGAGCTTAAAAACGTAGAATGTTTTTATAGATAGCTCATGTCCGAGAAAACTTAATTTCTCGTTCAAAGGATAAGTCATCATTGGGATGAACTTTCCTGTCTTGTGAGCCCGGGTTACAGTCTGTAAGTTGACTATAAGCCATTGAGAGGCTTACTTGTGAAACCCCCGAGACACGTATTTCTCTGATATCTGCTTCTTCAGCAACCAAACTCTGAGAGTATCTTTTGTTGAACGAGTTACAAATATTGGTACTTTGTGTTCCTGTTGAATCGTGACATCGGTACCTGCACTTTCATTAGTAGTTTGTATGCTTGCATGTGGGTTAGTGATATCTTTGTGAGAACCATGTGAGGGTTCACTTTGAACCTTTGTCGAGCTAGAGGGAAATATCTTTCCAGTAGGAACCCACCTAAGACCAATTGTTTTGAAGGTTCTACCTGTTGGTATCTACCTAAGACAAGGTCTAGGAGACATAGTTTTCTGATGCACAATGGAAGACTAATTTGAGAAAACCTATTTCCTTTAGGGTTCCGTCTTAGAGGTGCTCTAGCTGTTTGGTTCACCTTGTTCAGGACTTTAGTGATACAATCATCATAAATGGCATTAAAGACACATTTGTTACATTTTGTGCAAACAAAGTTCCTAGCATCTGAGAAGGCTCTAGAGTTCCTAGGGTTGGCTGATTTGTGCACATCATAGATGGGTCTAGAGTTCCTAGATGTGTGATTAGCGCTCCTAGGTTGTGGTTTGGTCTTATCTCTTGCTTGTGTCTTGTTCTTAGCATCCTCTAGATAGCTTTTGTGACCGGTGTCAGTTGAACTACGCCTAGGCATGTTCTTGGAGCTAGATCTAGAGTTTCTTGAAGCATTCATGTGATCGGGTTTTGCAGATGTAGTCTGTCTTAAGGAGGTTCTAGATTGTAGAGTGACTGGTTTTGATAAATTGCTACGCATGTCAGCTTGGGAGGCAAACCTCGGGTTCGACGTTTTAGGTCATTCAGACTGAAATGCATTCGGTTGTCTAGAAACTGAGCGTCGTCTGATTTGTTGAGAAGGAGGTTTCCCCAAGATAGACTGTTTTGCAAACTTAGTATTCACACTATTTCCTTTTAACTTCCTTAATTCATTTTTCGCAGCTGTAAGTGCAAAAACCTTTTCCTGAATCTGAGCTTTTAATTGCTCATTTTGTAGAAGTAATTGAGCGACACGTTGTTCTAACTTAATGTTCATATTGTCAAATATGTCGTTATCAGCATTCGCGTCATTACTATCTACAGTGTCGATAGGTTGCACAGATATTTCACTTAATGAAGCATGCAGAGGACTTAGATTTGGAGAAGCCAACTTTGATTCTAACAAATTTATTTGTTTCACAAAATGTTCTTTTTCTGCATTAAAATCTTGAATCTTATGATCCAGTTTTTGTTCAAGAACAACATTTTCTTTTTCAAGTTTTTGAAAATAAGTTTCAAATTTGTCACTTTTCTTAGAGAAATCAAGTTTGGCATCTTCAAAATCTTTTTTCTTCTGAGCTAACAGAATTTCAAGCTCGTGAATCTTAGAATCAACATTTTGGGCACTCTCTCATCCATTAGTACTCGTATTTGATGAATCAGGTGTGGTATTGCTATCAACCTTTTCCACTAGATATGTGTCAAACATGGGTTCAGATTGCTCAGTATGTTGATAAACATCATATACAGCATTTAATTATACCTTAGCCATTGGCTCATCATCAAAAATGGGTCTAATATCCACATCATTGGCTGTGTGATCATTCCCTGAGCTGTTGCTGGTATGCTGCTTTTCGGATTCTGTCCCGCTGCTTTCTGTATCAACCGAGCAAGCATCCAATGCTTGACCCTTATCGATGTTGCTGTCTTTCATCTGCATCAGTCGTTGATTCACCCTTCGTTCAAATTGCCTTTGATGGCGTAGTCTTTCAGCAATTGACTTCTTTAGATTACTCAAATGTTGAAGAAGTGACTCTTTGAATGCTTGAGGATCTACAAGAGTATATTTGGTAAAGTATGTACTTGCGAACTCTCGATCGTTGTTGGATAAGCCACTTGAGTCAATGAATTGCTGGAACTGAATGTTGAGAGATACAAGGATGTCTATTGATAGAGTCTCGTGAAGATCATCGCTGTCAAGTTCACGTTGAAGATGGTCCATATTAAGTAGCATCGATCTGGTGAATTTCTCAACATCTTGACCAAATAGTAGAACGAATACCCCTTTGAATCCAATTTCAAGACGAGTGCCTTTTAGGTCTTCTCTTGAAAGGGCCTGAATGTGTGACTAGAGCAACTTTAAGTGTTCCTTGCATCTTTCTTTTGCTTTTGACATCTTGTATTTGATTGCATGAACGGTTTTGGTTGTAGAATCTTTGTTAGAAGGTTTACTGATTGGAGTCTCAGTATTTGGCTAAACCTTTGGATTCTGCATCTTCTTTTTAATCACCTCATTCATAGACGTTGTTGTTGTGGACTCCGTTGTTTTGAATATGTCCATTGAGCGTGATGTAGTAAGAGGATATGGTGTGTCTGGATTATGGATCTTAGTGGATGTGTTGTGATGAGGTGTGGTTGATGTTGTCGAGAAAAGATGTTAAAATCCCCTAAAAATTGTCTCTCAAGAAACCAAAAATTTCAAGGCCAAAAACACTCGATAAAAATTTTCACTTTCGAAAAGAAATCCCCAATTTTGGATAATTAGTGATTTTCGGAATTACTGGTGATTTTCGGATAAAGTGTAATTTTCGGATAAAATTCCCACTTTCGGAAAAACAATGTTTTTCGGAATAATTGTGACCTTCGGATAAAATTGACTTTCAGATAAATTTGTGTTTTTCGGAACAATATAGGTTTTCGGAAAAAGGCACTTTTTCGGATAGTGTAGGGATTTTCGGATAATTAGCTTATTTTCGGATAAAGTGTGTATTTTTGGAAAAAGGATGGATTTTCGGATAAAGGTTTTCGGATAAAGGGTGATCTTCGGATAAATGAAGTTTTTGGAATATTGTTCTTCGGATAAACACCCCTATTTCGGAAAAAAAATCTTCGAATAAACACCTCTATTTCGGAAAAAACACTTTTTCGGATAATTTACTTTTCAGATAAAAGAAGCTTTTTCGGATAAACTGCCTAATCGGATAAACTATTTTCGGATAAAATCATCGGATAAACACCTATTTAGGAATAAATCTTCGGAATAAAGGAATAGTTTCGGAATAATAAACCCTTTTCCGAAAATGTTCACTGTTGGCCGACTTATGCAGTTTTCTCGGATCAAACACACCAATTCGTGATTTTAAGCCAAATAATGATCCAAATATCCAAAATTTTGTGTTTTTACCCAAAGAAACAATACCAAATCTCTACCACTACTATGTAGAAGGTTTGTATCAAGATTAAACCATAAAAAACACAAAAAAATTTTGGATCAAGGATTATGGATCAAATACCTCATAAAATCAATAAGAACACAAACCACAAATCTTCAATCAACTATCCACTATAGGCTCTTGATACCAAATGTTAATCCCACTTCAATCCATAACACAATATATAGAGAGAGAAAGAGAAGAAAAGTAGAGAGGGAAACTAGAGAGATTGTGCAAGGTTTTTACTATTATAGAGAGAAAGTAGATGTAACCAACACCCTCTTTCACACATGGAAGAGGGTATATATATGCCACACCTAAAGAGGATTTTGTGGGCTTGTTCATGGGCCGGGCTGGGCTTTGCTTGGGCTTACGCCCCTAACTTAGACAATATTAGCTTAAAGTCCAAGCCCGGTTAACCTGACTAACCTATTACAATACAAGACTAATAACGACTAAGATGACCTATTACCTTCTTGTTCGACTATATAAAATATAGGGCTAACATATAAATTGTATCAATTCATGTAAAATATGTTTTAAGATATCATAGAACCGCTCTGTGTGTCATTCTTATATTTGAATAGTCTAATGTGTTTACTTTTTGAATCAATGTATCACGTGATGATCTTCATTGATGTGTGTATATACTGAACTTTGTATCAATTTGTAAAGCATAGAAATTTTGGAATCGTGTATAATATTTTTGCAATTACCATGGAGTACTTATGTAATTTGTTATTATTTTTGAGATATTGGTGGTTGAAATAGTGGATTTGTAATGCTAAACTTTTTCCATCCATATTATCTTAATTTAATTACATCATCGGTAAATCGTTATTGACAAAGTCCAAATTTGTCTGTTTGCTTTTGCCGATGGGGTTTTGGTTTCTTTATGATTTAGTTCTATCTTTCGGTTGACCATCAGTGTATCATTTTTATTGTCAATTAACCTTTAGTTCTATCTTTCGATTGTGTATAATTATTTTCCTTAATTTTATAAATAATTGTACCAGTTGATATGTATCACAAATTAAAAAAATATGTGTGTGTCATAGTTTCAAATAGGGGTGTCATTCGGGTTGACCCGGTCGGATTCGGGTCAACTCAAGTCGGGTCAAGGGTAAAAAATATATAACCCGAACCCGAGCCTAATTAGAACTCAGGTCACTCGGGTTCGGGTCAATTCGGGTCGGGTCAAGTTGGGTCGGGTCAACTCGGGTTCGGGTCAACCCGAGTTTAAGGAAAAAGTGTAATTAGTGGCTTAATTAAGTACTAATATAATGTAAAAAGTGTAATTTTAGTCGGGTCAAGTCGGGTTAGTCGGGTTCGGGTCAAGTCGGGTCGGGTCAAGTCGGGTCAAGGGTAAAAAATATATAACCCGAACCCGAGCCTAATTAGAACTCGGGTCAATTCGGGTCAACCCGAATTGACCCGAATACGCTTTTGGACCCGAGTGACCCGACCCGAATGTGATTATTCGGGTTCGGGTTCGGGTCGGGTCAACTTTTCTGACACCCCTAGTTTCAAAGAATGCGTATGAAGTTCCTTTTTTTGTTAGTTGGGTATATAAAAGCGTATTACGTGCAGTGTCGGACGCATGAAACTAAATTGTGGGGGGCAAAATTTTTTTTGGACAATAGCAAAACGAAAAAACTAAAATCCAAATAAAAAATCGAGTATTTTAACTTAAAAATAAAGGATTTTTAAGTTTTAAAGTGTTAAATGTTAGATTTTAATGTATGAGTGGGGGCCATTTTGAGATTCGAGTGGGGTGCATTTTAAAAAAACACTCAAAATTAACCAAAAATTATACTTTAACCTCGTTTTTTTCGTCTAGCTATGGAAGCGCCGTCACCCCGTACCTCATGAATAGGTCCGCCCCTGACTACGTGTATCACTTGAATACGATCAATCACATGTACATTATGCATGCAAATATAAATTAAGGTCTCATTTAAAAGTGATCAATTTAGTCATATTAAATAAGTAATTAGAAATTTATAGGATATGCTTTGTATAAAAATATTGTGTCATGATTGGTTATATTTTAATGTCTTAAAAGAGAGTAACATTTTAATGGTACATTGTGTCACTAATAATAATAAAAAAATGACGCGAGAATATATGTTTTGAATTGTCTTGCATGAAAATTTTGTATCACAATTTGGTTTTGAATGTATCTAGTTTAAATAAATCAACGTATCAATGTATATTAAAATAAACTGCTCACATATTGCGTCACTAGTAGTAGACTGAATTATATTTTTCTGAAGCTGAAGTTTACTACAAATATATTAAAAAAGGTTGAGGCATGACTTGTATATAAAATAATTAAATAAATAAGTTATATTTAAAAACAAGAAATATGGAAAACAGAATTTAAGTTACCGAAGATCATGGCTTGTACCAGCGAATAATTAAATAGTTAAATGCTAGATATAAAAAATATCATAATGTTTCACTTATTTACAAGTATGCCACTAATACTTAATTGTTTAATTAAAAAACAATCTCATCTCCAATAGTTGATCCAACGGTTCATAACTGTACCTATTGTATCTTATTTTAAGGGTGTACACCACAATAACGCTCCCCTATATATATATATATATATATATATATATATATATATATATATATATATATATATATATATATATATATATATATATATATATATATATATATATATATATATATATATATACATATATATATATATATATATATATATATATATATATATATATATATATATATATATATATATATATATATATATATATATATATATATATATATATATATATATATATATATATATATATATATATATATATATATATATATATATATATATATATATATATATATATATATATATATATATATATATATATAAAATATATATATAGGGCTAAGTTTGACATAAGAAAATAAGATGGCGCAGCATTTTTGTATTTGCTACACTTTTTTAACCTAATATATAATTACAATATCCTAATAAAATATCGGTATATATTCTTTCCCAATATAATCGGTTGTATATATTTTTTCAATATAACCGGCTGTATATATAATAACAATTCATTCGTCTCTTCAATTAGCAGCACCTTATTATCTATACTATGTATAAACCCTAATTGATTCTCATCTCTTCTTCAAAGGCAAAAAAACAAGGTTCATGTTTCTGGCATTACGTGAACAAAATATTATTATACAAGGTTCATGGCATTACGAGAACAAAAAATTATTATATATGAAAATTTTGCATTAAAATTAGTCTTATAAACCCTAAATCACCAAAAATACAATCATTCATTCGGTCGTGTTCTATAGGTATCTACATTCGACTGTTATTGATCTTCAAAGAGCTCTAGACATGATATCTTCAGCTTTTTCATTGCAAGGTACTTAGAATCTCAAGGTACTTTTATTGATCTTATGGCATAATTTGAATAATATAAATTTATGTCCAAGCATGTATATCATCTGAAGTCATGATCACAAAAGGTACGTCTTTTTGGCATTCCCCTAAGTAATTACGACCTTTTAATATGTTTTATTAGGTAATCAAGGGATTTGCCCTGGATCTGCTGCACATGCATCCTATTTTTTCGTTCGGTGCTTCTGATGGTTGTATTGTTACACACTGATCAAATGCATATAGATGTTGTTAGAAATACGTTTTTACGTATTTAGGAAGATTCAGTCACTCCGAGAATATACTAAGTAGTAGCTCGTAGTCTAGACATCTTTATTAAACAAACAAAGCCAAGCCTAGCCTACAACATGTGTAGGCCGGCCCAACAATGTAAGCCCAAGCCCATCACAAGGCTTGGGTATATAAACCCTCTCCTTTGATGGAGAGGGTGGAGTGTGGTTTCATAATTTTCACATAGTAAACATTGGTTTCTCTCTCTAAGTGTGTGTGAAATCCACCATCTCTCTATCTCTTTCTCTCTCTAAAAACATAAGCAAGATTTACAATCCTACAAATGGTATCAAGAGCCATGGGATGATTGTTTAGTTCTTGTGTTTGTGTTCTAGATTCTCGCCATTTTTGATCCTTTTTTCACACGAACCAATTTTTTTTTTGTGTTTTTATGGGTTAATCTTGATTTACTTCATCTTATTACTTGTTATAGTGATTTGGTATTGTTATTTGGGTTAAAAACACAAAATTTTTTTTTGTTGTTTGATTCATTTTTTGGCCTAGAATCTTGAATTGTTGGTGTTCGTGTAATGTCCGAGAAACAAGGTAAGGAGGAATCCATAGTACGATCTGAAGTTGCGATTGCATAAACCCTGGGGGTTTCTACTTGCGATCCATCGTCACGATCTGGTGTTACGATCTAACTGTGATCGGTAGTGTGATCCAAGTTGCGATCTTGACTTCGATAGCTCACTACGATCCATATTACGATCAAGGTAAATTTGTTCAGTACGATCTCTTGTTGTGATCCATAGTCCGATCACTTGTTGCGATAAGGGAGTGCGATCAGGGTACGATCGTTGGGTACGATCTGGGAGTCCGATCTAAGTACGATCATAGGGAGTGCGATCCTCACTGCGATCTAAGTACGATCATCACCACGATCTGAGTACGATCACAACCACGATCTGAGTGCGATCACAACCACGATCTGAGTACGATCACAACCACGATCTGAGTACGATCACAACTGCGATCTGAGTACGATCCAACATTTTTTCAAAAACGTGTTTTTGAAAATTTTTTGTGTAATTTTGACTTGGATTTTTTGGTTTATCGAGGACATATTTTAGGGGATTTTAACATTATTTCTCGGTTTTAACACACTACAACAAACACATTTACTTTCTTTCATTGATCGATCAATTTTGTAAATCTTCACTTATTGAAATGGAGTACACATCACTTACGGATAAGTCCATCCTCTCGGGTACGGATAATCGTCCACCAATGTTGATGAAGACTATGTATGAGGAATGGGCTTCCCGAATGGAACTTTATATGTTGAACAAGGAGAATGGACATCTAATTTGGGCATCGGTGCTCAATGGAACATTAGATTATGGTACCGTGACGGAAGGTACGACCACTCGTCCTCGCACAACGGGTGAGTTGATTGGAGATATGAAGATTCAAGATAAATGTGATAAGTATGCTACAAACATCATTCTCCAAGCTCTTCCTCCAGATGTCTACAAACTCGTCAGCAAACATAAAGTTGCCAAAGAGTTATGGGATAGAATTCGTGTTCTCATGCAAGGCACCTCGTTAACTAAACAAGAACGAGAGTGTAAGCTTTATGATACTTTTGATAAGTTTGCCTATGTGCCAGGGGAGACTCTCAATGATTACTATCTGAGATTTACCCTATTGTTGAATGAGCTTAATATCTATGGCATGGCAATTCCTACCTTTCAATTGAACACCAAGTATTTGAACACTCTTCCTTCAGAATGGAAAAAATACGTGACAGATGTTAAATTGGCTAAGGACTTGCATAACACCAATGTGGATCAACTTCAAGCTTTTCTTCAACAACATGAATGCCATGTGATCGAGGCTCGGTTGTCTACATCTCAAGTTCATGATCCACTTGCAATGTATGCTTCTCAACAAAACATGGCTTATACTTATCAACAACCATCATACTTGCAGCAGCCACCACCACACATCTATCAGCAACCATCTTATCAACCACCAATGATGCCACAGCAAGAATATCAACAAAGTGTTCATCAACAATCTTTTCAACAGCAACCACCATATCAAACATCACCATCACAAGCCAACACTTCTCCATTAGGCTATACTCCTCAGCAAGGATATTTTCCAATAGAAGCACAACCAGCACAAGCTTTCTACTCTAATGAACTTCCACCAATCCAAGCACCGGTCTTTACTCCAAATGATACGCCAGCTGATGTTCTAAACCATCTCACAGCCTACTTGTCAAAACTTGTTGCAACTAGAGGATTTCCACCAACAAACAATCAGCTCCGCACCTCTTCAAATTCTCGACAACAAGCCACTGTTCAAGATGGTCAAGTGACGGTGCAACCTATTCAGGGAAGGCAAAATTCATATGGACCTCCTACAAGGACTGGGAACAATCAAGCTGTGAATTCTCAAGCTAGTGGAAATGGGAGTCCTATTGGTCCTAAGAAGGTTGTGACTTGCTACAATTGCCGAGGACAAGGTCATATGGCTAGGGAATGCTCTCAGCCGAAAAGGAGGAGGGATGATGCATGGTTTCGTGAGAAGATGTATTTGGTTGATGCTCAGTCTAAGGGGAAGATCTTGGATTCAGAGGAGTTAGCATTTCTTGCAGACCCAGGGGCAGCAGATACTGAAGGCATTGCAGTCGTTTCTACTTCTAATGCAGCTTATCAAGCAGATGACCTTGACGCATATGATTCTGATTGTGATGACATTCACTCTGCCCAAGCTGCTCTCGTTGCTAATCTCTCTCACTACGGTTCTGATGTCATCAGTGAGGTACCAACCACATCTAATAATATTGATGATAACCAACATCAAGTTGGGCATAAAAATGACAACCTCGAACAGCATTCGGGAACTAGTAATTCAAATGATGTGGTACCCAATCCAACACATTTGAGTGAACCTCAACCAAATGCTACGACGGGTATGGATTCTTATGCTCAACATGATTTGGTCATGGTGCCTAAACATATTATTGATCAAATGCATATGGCCCTCAAACAATCCGTAGATACGAATTCCACCCTAACTGCTGAGCTTGCGTTGCATAAAGAAAAGATCAAAACTTTTGAAATGGTCCCTCAAGAAGAGAAAATAACATGTTCTGAATTTGACCAATTTCGTTTTGAAAAGATTGAACACTTGAAAGAAATAGAATCATTAAAAGCTAATCTTTCCAATGAATTGAAAGAAAAAGAGTCGCTTGTCAATGATTTTTAGAAACTTAAAATGGATTTCGAAACTCTCGAGTCTAAAAAGGTTGAATTGGAAATTAATGCTACCAAACTTCTTAAATTCAAAGAACAACAGCTTTTAAAACAATACGCTTCCACAGAAAAGGTTCATCTTTTAACTAAATCATTTAAAGAATTCGAACTTAAGCGTCTTCAAGATTTACCACCTAATCCCGGTTATGCAAAACAAGCTCAGGAATATATTCCCGGCCTTTATGATATGACCATAATTGGCAAATCGAAAGAAGCACCGTTTGTTCGTAGTTCTGAGGAGACAAAGTCACTTGAGGATGAAACTCGTTCTAAAATGCTTTCAAAATTCCATACAATTGATTATGATCAACATAACAAAGATCAATTTTCGAAAAAGACCGCATTCGCTTACAAAAGGAATTAGCAGAATTAACAGTTCTTGTGCCCCAAAGTTTGTCAAATGAAAACCTTCCTAGTACGTCTCCTACACTCGTCAAAAAGGATTTAACGAAGTTAATTCCACCGGTAAGTAAGGCGTCCGTTAACTTAAATACGGTTCACCAACACTTAGCTGATTTTGACAAGGTCATTTTGGAACGTACGACGGCCACGGCCATAACGGAAGGTGAATGGAACTTTGAGCACACTAGAGCTGCGTTTCGAGATAAAATTGTTCCATTTGTAAACAATGTTAAAGCTTGTCTTCGTAATATTGATCAAGATTTGTTTTTGGAAATAGAAGAAGTTAGACGTGTTTTCAATGAAATGGAAGATGCTTATGAAAACAGTTTACTTGAAATAGAACGGGTTTCACGCCATAATGATCTGCTTCTGAATCAAGTGATGTCTCATGATATAGTTTCAGTATGTGTGAATAAAAGTGTTGATAATGATTCTATTGTGCATAATGTTGAATCTGTGGATACTGAAGTAGATAGTACTTGTCACGAATCTGACGCTGAATATTTAAAGCTTCAAGATTCATATTCTTCGCTTTCAAAACGTTTTGATGAGATTCAAACACATTGTATTTCGCTTGAATGCAAACAACAATTTATTCAAGAAATCTTTGAAACGTCATTCGAAGGTGTTAATATCGATGATGCAAACTTTGAAAAGAATTTTTGATTGAATTTACAATCAAAACAGCGTCAGCCAAGCGACAAGGTTGCTAAGTCTTTGCCGATAGCCATAGAGAAATCTAAGGAGAATAACTGTGTGAACGTACTTGAGGCCGCTGAGAATCTTAAACTTGATCTAGATAATCGAGTTTCCAAGATTTTGTCCAAAGTTGATAACTTAAAACAGAAAAATACACGACTCTTCGATTAAGTAAAGCCCGCATGTGCTAATACCACTGCACAGAATCAATCATTGATTGAACAATTGAATCGAAAGTCGGTGGAAATATCTGATTTGAGGGAACAAATTTGTGATAAGAACCTGGTCTTGGCTGAGTTAAAGGAAACACTTCGTACTCTAAAAGGTAAGAATGTTGTGGATAACGCAGCCACTGTCTCAACATCGTCCTCTAGTGCAATCAAAAGAACCCTTATAGCCGTCACACCACTTAACAAGGGCCCTAGGACTAAACCATCTCAAACTTTGGTCACTAAAGATAAGGCGGAATCAAAACCAGCTTCTAATAATCCCGTGTTGCCTTCTACAGGAGTAAGCACCACTACTAAGGCTCAAAGATCTAAGCTTAAGAGAAACAAGAAGAATGATAGGATCTTGCCCCCATCTACTAGTCAAGTGAAGAAGAAAGTAGAAGCCCATCCTAGGAATGTTATTTCTGTTTTGAATAAAAAGAATCATGTAGCTAAACCTAAAGGCTCTGCGGTTGTGCAGCGTTCTAAGCCTACTGTGAATTCTAATTTGAAATGTTGGAATTGCAATGAATGTATGTTTTCTAGTCGTCATGATTCTTGCCTTATTGACCATGTGAATGAGATGTATGCCCGAAAAAATGGATTAGAATGGAAACCGACTGGGAAAGTGTTAACCCAAGTTGGCTGGATGTGGCGTCCCACTGGTAGAACTTTCACTATAGTAGGAAATACGTGCCCTTTGACTAGGATCACTCCCACTAAAGCGAAGAAAGCGTGCCCTTTAACTAGGAGTACCAAGGCTACCAAAACACAAGCGTGTCCTTTAAATAGGAACACCAACACTACTGTAGGAACAAAGTGCCCTTTAAATAGGTCTACTCCCACTGTAGTGCCCGAGAATAATCCAAAACCTAAGAAAGTTGGAACAGTAAAACCTGTTAGTGCTAAAACTCACATTAGAAAACGCAGGAAATCTAAGGATCTCAAAAATGTTAGCAATTCTGATAATTCTATATCTGTATCTGCTAACACTCCGGAACCAATAGTTTCCAATGCATTGTCTACTGTTGTTGTTGAAAACAGGTGGTCTAAATTGTTCTCTGGTATTTGGACTCTGGTTGCTCCAAGCATATGACCGGAGATCGCTCTCAGCTCAGAAATTTCGTCAGCAAGTTTCTTGGTACGGTTCGATTTGGTAATGATCATGTTGCAAAGATAATGAGTTATGGTGAATATCATATTGGGAATGTTATAATTTCGAGAGTGTATTACGTGGAAGGTCTCGGTCACAATCTATTTTCTGTGGGACAATTTTGTGATGCAAACCTAGAAGTTTCTTTTCGAGAGCATACCTGCTTCATTCGTAATTTGGAAGGGGTTGATTTATTGAAAGGTACTCGAGGGAATAATTTGTATACTTTTTCTCTACAAGACATGATGGCCGCTTCTCCCGTATGTCTTCTCTCCAAAGCATCGAAGACTAAGTCTTGGTTATGGCATCGACGGTTATCTCATCTTAACTTTGACGCTATTAATCACTTGGCGAAAAACGAACTTGTTCGTGGTCTTCCCAAACTTTCATTTCACAAGGATCATTTGTGTTCCGCGTGTACAATGGGGAAAAGCACTAAGAAATCATATAAACCCAAGACGGAAGACACCAACCAAGAGAAACTTTATCTGTTGCATATGGATCTTTGTGGGCCAATGCGTATTGAAAGTCTTAGTGACAAAAAGTACATCCTCGTCATTGTCGATGATTACTCTCGGTTTACATGGGTGAAATTTCTTAAAGCAAAAAATGAGGCACCTAAATTCATCATCAGATTTCTCAAGATGATTCAAGTGCGTCTCAACACTACTGTCCGACGCATTCGTACAGATAATGGAACCGAATTTGTGAATCAAATTTTGCGTGATTATTATGAAGAAGTTGGCATATCTCATGAAACATCTGTCGCACGCACTCCACAACAAAACGGTGTTGTTGAAAGGCGAAATCGCACACTTATGGAAGCTGCTCGAACGATGTTAATTTACGCAAAGGCTCCATTGTTTTTATGGGCAGAAGCAGTATCTACAGCAGTGTACACCCAAAACCGGTCACTAATTCGTAAACGCCATGGCAAAACACCTTATGAGCTTCTCCATGGAAAAGTACCAGATTTATCATATCTTCATGTATTTGGTTCTCTTTGCTATCCAAATAATGATGGTGACAATTTGGGAAAACTTCAACCAAAGGCTGATATTGGTATTTTCATTGGTTACGCACCCGCAAAGAAGGCATATCGAATCTATAACCGTAACTCTCGCAAGATCCTCGAAACTATGAATGTTGATTTTGATGAGCTAACAGCTATGGCTTCTAAGCAAAGCAGCTCTGAACCCGCACTTCATGAAATGGGACCAGTAACATTAGTTCTGGTCTTGTCCCAAATAACCCTACTTCATCATCATTTACACCACCTACTAGGACTGAATGGGATACGTTGTTTCAACCGTTCTTTGATGAATTCTTTACTCCTCCAACCATTGTTGCTCCAGAACCTGAGGTAATAGCTCCGGTAACCGAAGTTGTCACTCCAGCACCCGAAGCACAATCAGACACATCTGAACCTACTATTGGTCAAGATATACCTTCAATAAGTAATTCCCAACCAACACATGTTTCAACTACCCATGTCATGCCTATTGATGATGAAGAGGATGATGATGATCACGATTTGGAATTCGCTCAAATGCGTGAACTTCCATTCTTTGGTGTACCAATTCCCGACCCTAATCAAGCCGGGTCGTCCACCTCAGAAGAAGCTCCTTCTACAGTTTACTCCAATCCACGGATTCGTGAACATGACAACAAGTGGACAAAGGATCATCCTATACATTCTATTATTGGTGACCCTAATCGTCCGGTATCCACACGAAGTCAGTTACAAGAAAGTGCATTGTTTTGTCACTTTGATGCTTTTCTCACTGAAGTTGAACCTAAGACATGGCAACAAGCTTTTACTCAATCCTGTTGGATAGAAGCTATGCAAGAAGAACTTAACGAATTCATACGTCTTGATGTTTGGGAACTTGTCCCATGCCCGGATCAAGTGCAGTTACTCACTTTGAAATGGGTTTACAAGGTGAAACTCGATGAGTTAGGCGGAATATTGAAGAACAAAGCTCGACTAGTAGCTCGTGGATACAAGCAATTATTGGGCATCGACTTTATGGAATCCTTTGCACCTGTTGCCCGTTTGGAAGCTATTAGACTATTCCTCGCTTATGCAGCCCACATGAATATGATCGTCTATCAGATGGATGTGAAGACGACATTTCTTAATGGTGAACTCAAGGAAGAGGTCTATGTTCAACAGCCGGATGGTTTTGTGAATCCTAATTATCCTAATCATGTGTATAAGCTTAAGAAGGCTCTCTATGGGTTGAAGCAAGCTCCACGCGCATGGTATGATCTATTATCACAATTCCTCATCACGCAAGGCTTCGCTAAAGGCAAGGTGGATCCAACGCTGTTCATTCAGAAATGAGGTAAAGATATGATTATGGTACAAATATATGTTGATGATATTATATTTGCAGCCTCGACCCAAACCTTATCGGATGAGTTTGGGACACTCATGTCTTCCAAGTTTAAGATGTCAATGATGGGCAAGGTATCATTCTTCTTAGGTCTTCAGATATCTCAGAGTCCCAGAGGCATCTTTATCAATCAATCCAAGTATGCCCTTGAATCGCTAAAGAAGTATAAGATGGAATCTTGCGACCCCGTGGACACTCCAATGGTGGAAAAATCTAAGCTTGATGCAGATCCACATGGAGTTGCCGTTGATCCGACACTTTATCGTGGAATGATCGGTACTCTTCTGTATATCACAGCCAGTCGACCTGATCTTCAGTTTGCTATATGTATGTGTGCCAGGTATCAAACTAGGCCTACTGAATTACACTTAGCTACTGTTAAAAGGATCTTTCGATATCTTAAAGGAACCATTAATCGGGGACTTTGGTATTCGAAGGACTCTTCTATTGCACTAATGGCATATGCAGATGCGGATCACGCGGGTTGTCAAGATACCAGGCGTAGCACGAGTGGAACTTTGCAACTACTAGGAGATCGACTAATTAGTTGGGCATCGAAAAGGCAGAAAAGCGCTGCAATTTCAAGTACGGAAGCAGAATACATAGCTATGTCCGGTTGTTGTGCTCAAATTCTTTGGATGAGATCGCAATTAACCGACTATGGTCTAGGTTTCAACAAGATTCCGATGTACTGCGACAACAAAAGTGCAATTGCCTTATGCTGCAACAATGTTCAAATCTCCCGGTCGAAGCATATTGACATTCGCTACCACTTCATCAAGGAGCAAGTGGAAAATGGAGTAATCGAGCTTTACTTTGTCCGATCTGAGTATCAATTGGCGGATATTTTCACGAAGGCTTTAGATCGCGCTCGAATTGAATTTTTGGCCGACAAGCTAGGAATGAGAACTTTCTCGCCTGAGACTCTAAAGGAACTCGCAGATGAAGCGAAAGAATAGTCTTGGTAAAACTATTCTCCGTATCCTTGGTGATCATTTGTATATATTGTTTATATCTTTATCCACAAAAGCAAAATACAAAAATATAAAACCATATAAAAACCATAAAAATTAAAAAATCTAGAAAAATTCAAAAATATTTTTACTTTATTCTTCAAAGGCATGTCTTTTGGTACGATAATATTTACGGCCTTAGAAATGTTGATTAATATCGACACGGCGCCATAAATAGAGTTGGTACAAAAGTTGTAAATATTTCATAAAACATGCCAATATGGCTTGTAGTTATTTCTGACTGCAACCCGGTTTTCATATTCAAGTCAAGTATTTCTTATGAAAGCTTTGGCTCAAAACGGGAATTAATTTTCTCGGGCAAGGTTTACTTTAAAATCTTGTAAGGGATCAAGTTTACTCTATAACTTGGTCTAACACAAATTAATGTACGTTTCAGTGCATTTATTTGTTAAAACAAGAGAAGTCTTGTTTTTATGAAGCTATCATCTCTACAACCATTGCTATCTACAATTGGTATCTACATACTCGACGATGCGACTACTCAACTGACGACTACAGCTCTTTCGATAGAACACGGGTCAACAATTGAGGGGGAGCAACTGTCAAGCATTCAGAATCTTTGATGTCGAACATGCCAAGTTCACAAGTTGGTGTCAAGACAACAATACCAATCGTACATGTGGTGTCAAGAGATGACTTCAGACATGACGAGGCGACCAACATATGCTGACAAGAACCATTTGATCTTATCATATGATGTTCTCATCAATCAGGTCCAACCTTATCAATTCTTTTTCTAATATGGTGAATATGTGATCATGTTACAAATCGGTATCATATCTCATGCGTTTGATATCATGAAGATAAAACGAACTTGCATTTTTCTTCCCAAAACCTTTGTTAAAACTTCATTAAATCAATTGATATTAAAAACATCGATTGGGTTAATATTTTTAATATGGGGGAGAAAATGTGATTTAATATGGGATATTATCACAAATGGTTTGACTTAATGTGCTGGCTCATCCCGACATATGCGAAATGTTTTCGAATATCGTGGCATATGTTAAGGGGGAGCAAAATGGATTTGCATATCAAAAATGGATTTCATGGTGATTTATACTTACCCAAAACCCATTTATTTCACGACGATGAAGATTGTGGTGACATAAGGATGGTAGGATAGGCAAAGTCCTATGATTCTTCCAGAACACGGAGGAATCTTCCCAAGGACATTCCATAGCTAGAAATAGTAGTCCTTAGGAAAGTTGGGGAAAGATTGTGAACGTAGCTGAATGCCGACCAAGTACTTAAGTTAGCACTGGAACAATCACAACAAGGTGCTAGTTATGATGTATTGGTAAGCATTGAAGGGGTTGAAGAATGAAAAAGAATTGTAAAGATAAAGGGTGTAAAGAAAGAAGCCCTCCTTACAACTTTAGGCAGAAACCGGGTCAATACATATGCTATTGAGATCATTTTAATGATGCTTGATATTGAAGATAAGACATCATGGACCCAGTGATGCAATGCACAACCCATCCCAGCTAACTCAGATATCTCTCAAAAGGTATTTGTTTTAATCAACATGGAGACAACACGTTATCTATCGATTTATTCACTCCGAATAAATTGGTATTGAAATGGTGGCACTCCTCTCCAGCCTCCGATCACTAAAATCCAAAGTGCACGATCGAGTCTAGAGCCATTTGAGATCATCAAATATCTCATTAGGACACACTTTCATAATTCCTTGCTTCTTCATACACTGTGAAAAGTAAGAAAGATTTTAAGAGTCCTACGCAAAATCTTCATGATCTTGCCTGAACATCCGAGTAATACGAAAGTATTTACAATGAAGATGGAAATCCTTCTTGAGCGAATATCAAAAAGCTCATGGTAGGTGACTTGTGCGATTCTTTATGAATCAAACTTGTGATAACTGGAAAGCAACAGCTGTTTAATTCTTAACTGAATTTAAACACGTTCCAGGCCTCTACGCAATATCTCAGTGATCTTGCCAGAACACTCAGAGTGATACCTTTGTGTTCACGGTGATGAGTGGAAATCCTTCTAGTGTTAACCTCAAACAACACTTGGTAGGTAACTTGCAAGATTCTATACGAATCAAGCTCGTGACAACTGGAAAGCAACGATGGTGCGGTTCTTAATTGAATTTCACTTGTTCCAGGAACATGAATTGACGGCTTCAAATCATGCGGATATTATTATCCAAATGATTCACTCTTTATGTTCGCAGTCAGCTTTGGAGGGTCGAATAAAGAGAACGGGTTTACCCGCGAAATCCTGTCAGGAAGTTACTTAATTGAAACTATCCGTCACGGGTACGATATCTAATATCGTCCAACGGTCTTCACCGACCGGAGGTAAAAAGCTACCGAATTAGAATGAAATGTTCAAAGCCATTTCGTTCGTGTCTACTTATGTTGCGGCATTTGAAGACGGTGGCGTTGCGGAATCCAAGAAGAAGTCGTCCCCGCATGCTTATACTTTATGCACTTAATACCTCATCAAATTCAAGAAAGCCTAAAAGTTAAGTCTTCCGCTGTATCGAACTCTGAAGCTTTCAAGAAATTACTAAGGTATAAGTATGTGGGACATGGTGTCACGAAGAGGCGAAGATCACAAGTGATGGATGCACGAGATCAAGGCAAGAGATTAATGCTCAAGATTGATATCAAAGATCACATCAGCATGTTCACCAGAAAAAGAAAAGAAAAAGAAAGACGAAGACTACGAGCTCAAGACAAGCAGAGTATGCTAGGTTTATTTCATTATTGTAACAAGGGTAACACCCTTGTTTGGAGTGACCTCCCTTAGGGGGAGATTGTTAGAAATACGTTTTTACGTATTTAGGAAGATTCGGTCACTCCGAGAATATACTAAGTAGTAGCTCGTAGTCTAGACATCTTTATTAAACAAACAAAGCCAAGCCTAGCCTACAACATGTGTAGGCCGGCCCAACAATGTAAGCCCAAGCCCATCACAAGGCTTGGGTATATAAACCCTCTCCTTTGATGGAGAGGGTGGAGTGTGGTTTCATAATTTTCACATAGTAAACATTGGTTTCTCTCTCTAAGTGTGTGTGAAATCCACCATCTCTCTATCTCTTTCTCTCTCTAAAAACATAAGCAAGATTTACAATCCTACAGATGTTTGAATTAATGTGGTAGATAATAGATTTTTACAAATAACGCTTCATGTTTAATGTATATGATATTTTCGGATAGCAAAATCTTGCAACGAAACAGCTACGACAATGGAATAGCAGGCTGGTTGACGCATAATTATGGAATTTTGATGCATTCGAAGAGCAAGCCGAAGCATTGCATCGGTTGGCTATCGGATTGATTTAGCTGGAAAAAGCATTGCATCGACATGCTCAAGCATTGCATCTTTGTAAGTGAAGTGCAGGAGAGACCAATTTCAGAAACCAACCTCCTATTTTATCGACAGACTCAAGCATAACATCCTATTTATTCAACCAACCTCCTATTTTATCAATGCCTGCTTGATACAAGTTCTTCGCTCTACAAGTGGTATTCTGGTTGTGATTTTCAGCATACTGGTTTACGATATAATCAAATCTTTGAAGCCATACAAAAAAATAACTCTCTACATATTTCTTCTAGCCTTATACCCTTTCATTGATAAACTGAGATTACTCTATTACTTATGTGTGCAGGAAATATCAATGTTTCTGGTCATGTAACCAATCTTATTATACTTGAACTAAGCAGTAGCGGGGCACGTGGCAAGATCACGAACTTCAGTTTTTCTGTTCATTGGGTACTTATCCTAAATATCGATGTTTCTACATTTTATTTACATATAATATCATTGCATCTGAATTTTCTCAAACAGTGAAATTTTTAGACATACAACCAAATATCGTATATACCTCTTTCAGTTTAGCTTGGGTTAAGTGGGCTAAACTTGCATAGTGTAAATGGTTTCTAAATTAATCTCATATCAGCACTTTGATAGAGATTGAAAGTTTTGTGGTTGCAACGTTTTGATAAATGAAAACTGGAATTATACACACTAAGCTACGGGTTTCATTGAATATTTTGTATGTTTTGAAGGTGCCTCTACAAGTCACATCCATGATTTTTAATTCTTACTACAAAACCCTAGCAAAATTTTGACAACTCTTGGTCGATGAGGTTTGCCTTCTTTTTGTCTCAATTAGGATGACAAATGATATGGGCTTCCTACACTAACTCAGTTCTTTGCTACACATATCTCATCTCTTTAGGCAATTCTTCCAGCTTTACATGTTTCTTAGAGGTAGGATCATGTGGGTTGGGTAATGATGATTTTTTTACTGGAGCATTTGACATGATGGTATTTTACGATATTTGATATATTAATTTTGTTCTCTGTGTTTTTTCTATTTTCCGTTGGCGCATTTGTGTTGAGCGCCAATGGTGTGAGGTATACCTCTAATACAAGTACGTATTAAGAGACTGTTACTCACTAAAAGTCATGGTTTACAGGATAAAGCTTTCAAAGAGCTTGCAGCCATTGTGCCTCCTAGCATTTCAACGCCTGTCGAGTCTTAAGATGGAAATACAAATCTGATTTATTTAATTCTATTTTGTTATTGTTGATCCCATGTATTAATAAACCAGATCATGTTTAGAATTTATATGTATGTGTAACAACCTAATAACAGCAAAAAAAACAGAGAACTATGAAAAGATATCAGGGTTTATGAGGATTATTTTATTGTTGGGACAAGGTACTGATGTTAGGGTTTGATGATTAAGAAAAAAATAACGAATAAATGATATTTAGAATCTAAGTTTAATAAGTCTATCATTACTTGTAGAAAAGAAGAAGGGTGTGTATTTTTTAAGTTAGGGTTTATGATGCATGTAGGATATGATGATAAATATCAAGGTTTTATGAAAATCGATTGTTTAGGGATTAGGTGTCATGTATTGAAGTATCAACTCAAACATACAACTTAACCAAAACATACAGCTTAATCCAAACACCCACTGAAAGTGATTATCTGATTATAGATTATCCAAGAATCTAAAAGTATTAGGCTCGGTATCTTCAGGTTGCAGGTGTTTATTTTTATTATGCACAAACTGTTACAATGTCGTGCATATACTTGCCTACAGTTTTACATGCTAATGGGATAGGGTTAATGAGGTGATCAACCTAAGTGGACCAACGCCATCAGACATATACGGATTAAAATTTCCAAAGACGTTGGTGGTATGTTTATATATCTAAAAAAATATCTAATCCTTTTTATATAGGATGGTGATCAACTGACTGGCCTACATTGTTTTCGTCATCTTGAGGATCATGTAGCGACTGCAATCGACTGCAATCGATTATGTAAATAGGTTAGTATATATTTCAGTTATGTGTATATACAAGTTTGTGCGCATACGAGGTGCTATGCATATCGAGTGACGGGCTCATAATCGTCCACAGTTCTTGGTGTATTATACCAAACCCTTTCCTGTTTCAACCTGTGACCGATTTCAAGATATACTTTAAATCACCCAAACAGACTGTTGCAAGATCTCTCGATGCTCTTTCAATTGAATCCGGTTCTGATCAAACCAGTCATCACTATCACAATCATCTGTGTATGATTTGTGATCAAATACTGTAAAAGTAGTTTGGAAGTGTTTGTCTTGGTTAATTGTTTACTGTGTTCTCTTTGAACTTCTATTTCTTGCCATTTTTTGCAGCTAAATCTTAACTTTCCTGCTAACCATCGAAAGCGGCTGAGGAAGATTTATGTACGAGAAAAATCAAATTTGAGGAAATCTATTGAAGTCAAGTATGTGGTGAATACATAAATAATACACTTATATGTTTTCTTCAGTTCATTATGAATCTCATACTACTTATTTTCAAGCAACTACAATACTTCTCTAAGTTTACATGCGTGTGTCACACCTCACAGTAGTTAGAACTCTAAGTATGCTCTCTGCCAAGTTATAATAAGAATTTTGATTTTAGAATTTTAGTTTGTTGAAGCAGGCCTTATTCAAGAATACAACACTTTGAGCACAAGCGTCCCCTGCTTATTTTATCTAGCAATATGTATATATAATATAATATCAGTTGCAACTTTCCGTCAATTTGACCCAGAAAGAGGAATAATTGAGGAGACTCATTTGCAATATATTATTCTACTTCAGACTGAAGTAATCAAATGAAGTTTATGTTGTATTAATAAAATGAGACATAGTTCTATAATGTTTCATCTCATGACATGGCTCCATTATCCATTCAGATTTTTGTAGGTTCCTCTATTTGAAAACATGGATGAGAGGTTGCTAGAAGCTATTTGCGAACGGTTAAAACCTTGTTTGTACACTGACATAAGCTAAATTGTCCGTGAAGGAGACCTGGTTGATGAATTGCTTTTCATCATACGTAGGCGTCTCGAGAATGTAACCACCGATGGTGGAAGAAGTTGCTTTTCAACCGTAGTTTACTGAAAGAAGGAAACTTTTGGGGTGAATAGCTTCTAACATGGGCTATCGACCCTAAGTCGGGTGCTAATCTCCCATTCTCCAGAATCGACGGGTGCAACATAATTTTAGGTTCTACTCACAGCAATGGCGGACATGGGCCGCACGCTTCATTCAGGCAGCATGCTGGAGATATGCCAAAAGAAAGATACTAAAACAACGACGGAAGGAGGAAGAAGAGGAGGCAGAGCTAGCAATACGTAATAGTGCAGCCAGCAGTGGTTCCTCTTCTTACAACCTCGGGGCAACCTTTTTTGCGTCTATATTTGCAGCAATTTCTCTTCGTTGGTCCAAAGTAATCGGAACTTGAGAACTGTTAGGGAATTGGTGAAACTACAAAAGCCTCCAGAATCTGATTTCACTGCTGATGCTGATTAGTTTAATTTATTATTTGTGTTTATAAAAAAGTGAATGATTATTTTTATATGTGCTTTAGTGAGGGGATTTGCAACTGTATCATAGTAGTAAGGGTTTGCTATAAAAATGGTTGGAATTTAAATAGTGGGAAAAATGTTTGTATGGTAGAAACTTTGATACCAATTGTTTTAACAAATACTTGTGAATGTTGGAGATTAATCTTATTAATCTTTGACATATGAATAACAAAACTGTTTTTCTGTTGTGAAAGGCTACAAGTCACAACAAACACAAGGAAGAACAAAGAACAGGCCCAGGAAACTTTAAAAAAGCCTGTATACATAGGTTTGGGCCGCAGGCCAACAAACCCAAACCCTAGGTTTAGACAGTTAGTTAAATAGCAGTTATGTATGGACCGTTGTAACATTTACTTTTACAGAATCGGTGTATCCCTTCATCACACCGTTTCATTTTGTATAAATAGATAGGATTCTGTATTGTACAAGTAACCCTATTTGATTCAATATAACAGATTTATATTTAGGGTTCAATCTCCTTTGTTCTTGTTCTCTTTTATTATTATGATGATGATGTTCATGAAGGTTGCGTGATCATTAAATCCTGGAGAAAACGCCATCAAGACCTGTAGAACATTGGTATCAGAGCGAAGGGATCAAGCAACTCCAAAATCATGGAGTCATCATCAAGAAAGAAAGGTTTTATCTTCACAGTTGTCTTATTTTTTTTTTTGGTAACCGTGATTTCCGACTCATTGGCCGACTAATCCACGGGGTTTGAGCCCACCGCCACACAGACTCAAACCAGGTAAAGCCCTCCCTTTTCAGGAGGTTGGCGTGGCCACTTCAAGGTTGTTTGCACCTAGTGAGAATTGAACTTGAGACCTCACACACTTTGGAGTGATAGCCACAAATCTTTTTGCCACTAGGCCACCCTTGAGTGGTTACAGTTGTCTTATTTGGTTTATGATAAGCAACAAGTTTTTTAAGATTTTTAAATTTTTATTTGGTTTGTGATTAAAAAAAGTTTCTAAGATTTTTCAAGATTTCTTATTTGGAATATGATAAGAAAAGGTTTTCAAAAGGATTATTATTTGGTTTATGATAAGAAGAAAAAAGGAAGAAGAAAAATTGGCAGATTTGAAGATTAAAGAAGGAACAAGAAGATTGAAGCATCAAAGATTAACAGATTAGGGGAAATGTTGGAGACTAATCTTATTAATCTTTGACATATGAATAACAGATCTGTTTTTCTGTTGTGAAAGGCTACAAGTCACAACAAACACAAGGAAGAACAAAGAACAGGCCCAGGAAACTTTAAAGAAGCATGTATACATAGGTTTGGGCTGCAGGCCAACAAACCCAAACCCTAGGTTTAGACAGTTAGTTAAATAGCAGTTATGTATGTACGGTTGTAACATTTACTTTTACAGAATCGGTGTATCCCTTCATAACACCGTTTCATTCTGTATAAATAGATAGGATTCTGTATTGTACAAGTAACCCTATTCGATTCAATATAACAGATTTATATTTAGGGTTCAATCCCCTTTGTTCTTGTTCTCTTTTATTATTATGATGATGATGTTCATGAAGGTTGCATGATCATTCGATCCTGGAGAAAATGCCCATCAAGAACTGTATAACAGTGAACATTATAAACGGGGTATAGTCAATTTTGTCGACTCCGCTTCTTAACTTTGTATCACTTTACCAAGGAAGACGTGTAAATGGTTATTCTTTGCCGTTTCTATCATTTTTTTATTGATCTTATGCCTTTTATATTCTTGCGGACTAAAATGATATAGATATGGTTAGAAATTGAGGACCAAAAAGTTATGAGAATCTTAAGCCAACTCATGACAACATATTTAGAGTACCAAATATTTACACTCCTATTTGATAAGTGAACTTAAGTTTTTTATCTAATGATGTAACATTTGTTACTCATGTGTTATCTCTAGAGATGGAAATATGTAACATATAATGTAGCACTTAGAAAAGTCGTGTATGATAAGAATTTAGCCCATATTACAGTTTTCATTCGCTTAGAACTTTTATGAGTATTTGGTTTTATACATATGATCTCATTAGTCATTTGGTGAAAGAAATAAACAAGCGTCTATAGCGTCAATGATCCTGTAAGATCCTTAGGCAAGTTCTTTAAATATTATTTTATTTAATGATCACAATAGAGGACGTAAATGTTTAAAACCCGTGTTGAACCGGTCATCCGATCAGGCCGGATGTGACCCGTTTTTAGTTCGTTTAAGAACCGAATTAAATCGGCGGTTATTTTTTACCTGGTTGACCCGATTTGAAAAATCCGTTCGGGCCATGCTTTTATTCTAAAATATAGTACGATAACAAGGTCTAATAATTTTATTTTTGGTATTCAAAGCAAGGTCCTATATAGCTTGAGGCGTGTCGTATATGCATGGATATGCCTCGCGCCTTTGAGACATGGTGAGTCATGACGCTTTTAAGATGTGAATTAAAGCGAGACAAAATATGAAAAAATATATAAATTTATATATTTACATCATATTATAAATATACTAAGATTACAAAAATTGTTATAAATAAAGAATAAAGTTAAGAAACTATTTTTAATGCATTTTTTTAATTTTTATATAAAAAATATATTTTTTTATCGAAATTGCATTTAAAAACCCTCCACGCATTTTATCACTTTTTTTCACTTATCGTCTCACGTCAAACCTTAAGCTTAAATCATGATCTATTGCCTGACGTGAAGGTCATGTCTCACGCTTTTACGAGGTCTTTACGAAGCTTTTACAATCTTTTTAGAACATTGATTCAAAGTGATATGCTATATATCTTGAATTAAAAAAATTAAAACTCATTACCAAAAAAATTAAAAATCCAACAACTTCGTATGGATACCGAATTGTTGTGCCTTTGAGTTTGCCTTTCTAAAAGATTAAGTGGCAGCTTATATTCTCGAATAAAAAGTTTCAAGCATTACATGTTATGTTCAATGTTTAGCAATTATAAATTTTAATTTATGAAAAAACTTGTCTGACCCAGTTGTTCAAATAGTTGAACCGATGACTTCATGAACCGATCACTTACCGAATCAATTCAAAAGTCGAATTTTAAAACATTGAACGTAAGTAAAATCATTATCTTGACCAAATTAGAGTGATTAGGTAAACTGATTAAAACTATCATTTTTGCATTAGTCAATCTGACATATGTTTAATGTAGGCACGTGAACTCAATTGTGGTTGAGAACACAAAGAGAAGCTGGCGGGATTCAATATTTCACATGATATCGAAAAGAACATCTCAGATCGGGCAGGTAACTATTAGGTTATTATTCAGAAAATAAACATTGGTTAGACATACTAATTACATACTATATAGTCAATTCCTGGAAACACCAACAGGCGTGTAAAGAACCGTGCAAATATAGAGGAAAAAAGTATTTTAAAGTATTTTATGAAAGATCTTTCCTATGAAGATGTATTCAACTACGTATACATTTGAGATTTTTTAATCGTCAAGCTAAAGTGTATCGGGATTAAATTTTACATCTTATTCGTAATCTACTTGAACACCTTTTTTATATTTCAATAATGATATTTTCGCAGACAATTATATGTCTACTTGTCAAACGTCAAAATCAAGAAAAGAATGAAGATTCTCTGTTTATACAAACAAGGAGACCATAAGAACTCAATGACAAATATTATTTCGATGAAAGGACGATTTAAGTAAGAAATGTAATGTTTGCATTTGGATGACTCTTTTACTAATTTTGCTATACGTTCTTGGTGCCCTGCTTGCTTATCAATAGATTCACACAAAAATCTCTCTGAAGATCTGTCGCTGGTGTCGGTGATTGGCGTTATTTAACTATGCTATATAGTATTTGTTACCCCGTTGTAGGTAAAAAGCACCGAGCTATCCATAGGTTGAGTTAGAATCATTTTGTGCCAAAGCGAAACCAAAATGAAATATAGCTACAAGCTCACAGCTTACTTTCATATCGTAAGCCAAAATGAAATATAGCTATGGGCCAAAGCAAAGCAATTTACCTTGTGTATTAATTTTACAGCTCATTTACTAATAAAAGAAATTTCCTTCATAAAAGAAACTTTAAAAAACACAAATACACATAACACTATATGTCAAAATCCAACCAATAATTTATATGTCATGCTTAACGCTAATGCTCTAAAGATAGTTTAAAACTATTTACAAACCAAAACTAACACATTTATATTTGTATAACCAAAGATTTACATGGGACAAAACAAATCCGTTGAGTATGCCAAGGCCTAACAATATCAAATATTAATTTCACTTTAGTTTCATTTTTACAAAAACGGGTCCCACTGACAACAGATATAGCATATACACAAAAGTACTTTTGAAAAGAGATTTATGAACCGAAACCCGCCCGTTGGGCGGGTTACGCAACTAATATATATATATATATATATATATATATATATATATATATATATCTCTATATTATATATAGGTATAATTATGACTTGAAACCACAGTTTTAGATCCCAGTCATATCCCAGTCACATCTTTTAACCAATAGGATTTGAGTATTTGCTAGAAAATCTCACTTTTTTCCTTTTTTAACTCATTTTGGGCGGGCCACAGTTTTTGACGTGATTTGAAAACGCACTTTGTTTGAAAATCACGTTTTGAAAACGCAGCTTTGAAATTTCTGTTTGGAAACTGAGTTTTTGAATCATAGGGTTTAAAAAATATTTTTTTGAAAGGGGTTTGTAAGATTCGACCTCATGACCTTCGGGTTATTGGTTTTGGTGTTTTCCAATTGAGCTATTGTATTGTTTTTGTTTAATGATGTTAAACCCATATATTTATTGTCCGGTTATTTAATTAATATGTTATATTTATCCAAACAATTATCCATATAATATATCATACAAATATCTTTTATAATTTTAAAAATATATCAAAGATATATATGACATATCTGTACATAATACGTCTCCCTAAGAAACCCTAATGAATCGTATCCCTCTCAGAAAAACGTAATGATTCATATCCTTAAAAACAACCACCTTTCGTACACGGCTGATTGATTGATTGGTTATTGAAATGATTTCAGTTATTAATAAGGTTTCAATCGATTGATTGTGTTATTATTTTTTTATTTGTTTTATTTGTTTTTAATTATGATTATTGTTTTTTAATTATGAGCAAGTCATGTATGGCAGTTAATTCTTAGATCATGATATTCTGCTTTTTAATATTTATATCCATTTTTTTTTGTCATTTGATTCTCTTGAATTTCATCTTCACTAATATAACTCAATCTGATAAAAGCTATTCATTTGATATATATCTCTATATATTAACAAAAGATAAGGTCTACCATTTTAGTTTGTTAGAAGCTGTTTCTTAATTAACCTTATTTTCGGGCTTGCGAGCTTATATTTGATTTATGATTTTAACAGCAGGCAGGGAAAAAGTGCAGCCATGACCTGCAAAATACCACCAGAAGTAGCTGCTGAAACGGGAGTCCGTAATCCAGTCTTTGAATAATATCAACAAAAGCTTTGTACCACTTGCCTCAATACAAAATTCGAATATTGCTGAACTTGAAACAGGTGGCCGTACACGTGAGTACATTATTTGTTTTGTGGGAGCAGTTTGTGGTGCAAGTTTTTCATCCGCCAATGGTGGTTCATCAAATGTCAGTGTCGAGCTTTTGGATCTCAGTGGGAGTGTTGTATCATCTATTCATCAACATATTTCCAGGTTAAGATTCCCTCATAGACTCAACTTGATGTCATTCTATTTGTAGGTTTTATACTATGAGTTTAGCATTTGAAGTGCTCAACAACCATGTTAATGTTTCATTATTTTTTGAGTTATGAATATAATGAAAGTCACTAGCAAAATCTTACTTTTATGATTCATATCATAGAATAATCACCATTATTTAGATGAGCTTAACATTCTGCTGAGTATAAGGTATAATTTATTAATCCTATATTCAATAAACCATCTGCAGATCACAGTTATTGGTCATTCAAATGCGGTAAAATCTAGACTACTCAACTCATGGAGTAAGGTATGGATTGCTATCATTTGTGGCTATTCAAAATACATTAATATTTTGCTCATTGAGCCAATATATGAGTTAGCTTGCAGAGTGAAAGGGAAATAGTTACACACATAGCTGGAACAACACGGTTCGTTATTCTCTGTGGCAAAAGCCAATCCTCTAAATCGTTCTCCCCATAAACGAAAGGGTGAGCTTCACCATTTACTTCTAATTAACTTGACTTATGGTTGACAATCAAATGAAGGTATGGAGCTAGGCAGCTAATAGCAGTTGGTCATGGAGTCACTAGCTGTGAAGTTGAAGATATCATGGCTATGTTGGCTTCCCGGTACGCTGAAGAACAAAAAATTCCTGCATAAAGAGATGTACCAGTTCCGCGTTCTATTGATCGTATTGTAGCAGTTTCTATAATCTTTAAGGGATGGACAGCTGGGGTTTTAGTTTTTCGCTATCAAGGTAATCACAACTAATGTTTTTTATCTATGGTAAAATATATAAATACCACCAAATTTTAATGCACAAATTAGTTAAAATGGTTTCATGAGCAAAATATCAGTAAATATATAACATGTTATATCATCAGATGGCAAACTTTTTTATCGGGACTAATTTGATTTCTATGAGTTTGACCCACAGTTATTGATAAAATATCACCCAAGTTGGCCAATTTTCACATAAATACGCTAAAATTTCCCCTTCTAATGGCTTAAGAAATAACATTGCATTATCGCTTTCTACTGGACTAGCTGCTTAGCGTACATTAATTGTAAGAATAAGGGAAGCTGGTAGCTTAAGTACGTATTATATTATTGATACTTCACAGAGTGGCTTAGAGGGACATAAGACTACACCTTTTTGTTATCTTGCGTTAACAAAAGTATATTTCCTAAAACAAAATTGGTTCAAAGTAGTTTGCTTTTGTGTCTCTTTTATCATTTGGTTTTCCCCTTTGATCCTTTGAGTACTGTGTAATACTTCGTGTATATGTTTTCACTAATATACCAAAATATGCAATCTATAAAGCTGCATAAAAGCATAAGGTATCTTGCTAAAAAATAGTTCCTATCACATATTTTTTAACTAATCATTCTAGGAATTGAAGAAATGAGAAGTTGGAGCCTGAATGTCTTATTAGAGAAGCTTTGAAAGACTGGGGACTTGGTCTACGAATGGTCAGGCGCGAAATTGGATCAGGGAGACAAAGCTACCAAATGGTTCACCAAATTTATTGGGAAGCCGATCCAGTTACTGCGCTTGAATGAAGGTACATATTAATTGAATGCATTTCTACACTGCTGTTGCAGATCCCAGTAATGTGAAAGATAAAGATAATGGTAGCAACTTCAAGAAGAGATTCTGAGAATGTTGTTGCATCATGTGATTTAGTTCATAAGAAACATGTATTGATCAAAATCTCCTATTATTCTACTAATTATGCATGACTCGATAACCAAAACTACAATTTGTATTTTACTACATGTTAGTTTCAGCAAAGTAAGCATACAACAAATTTAGTGATGTAATGAAATGAATGGTTTTAGTATATTGGTTTTAATACTTTTGTAGTCAATGTTCAGAATAAAAATTTGAAATTGAAACATTTTAGACCTTCTATGAAACCTTATTTGATCAGAATCAATGTAAAAAAGTTGACTTATTCATGGTGTTTCACTTTGGGTAAAATTTTGTAAATAAAAATGCCAGTAGCAACACAAATTTATACAAAGGAGCTTCTCTTGAGGTGATGTTTCTGTCACCAGGCAAGTACAAAGAACATTCAGCCGACCGCAAAACATCCATTACGCCCTAAACACTTTGATGGTTTCCGCCCAAGATTCAGTACCGGTGCAATGCGCGGGCTTGAACATGTCGTAACTAACATAATTCACATTACATATTACATTACATTAACAGAATTCATATTTAGATGTGAATAGTCAAAGGATATTTATATTACATTAACTGTCTGCACTCTGCACTTAAGCCTAATATAATTACTTAAAGTTAAATCATAATATATGAAGTTAAATTTCTTTTGTAACAGCTTCAAGTGGGTTATATCAATCATACAAATTTGATAAATATCTTTTCATATAATGATATTATGATTAGCAGGCCACTCAGATGGAGATGAATACTCTCAAGGACATGGTGTTGGGTAAACCAGCTCCCTTGGTCAGTACACTCATGCTGAGCTATTACTCTATATTATCCTGTACCCCACAACCACACACCATATATTTTATTCTGGTTAAGATGGAACAGGAGTGGGCTAAAGGTCATGGTGGACAGCTTCCATCAACCAGGGATGAGAAAAAAGAATTCAAGGTTTTTTCTCGGTTACCATTAACTTTAGTTTTTTCCTTATAAACTTAGTGTTTTGGCATTCTAAGGCTGTTATTTTGGAGGTTATTTGTTCTACTAAAAGCAAAAACTTTGTTGTCATAAAGTGATTTGGTAGTAAACATGGACCATTTTAGTCTGGTCCTGGGTCTGGCATTTCGGACCATTTCGGTCTTGGTCCAGTCCGTTCTTGGCCAGTGTTGTGCGATTTTAGACCGATGCTCACAGCTCACCCTACTTGGAAACACATAGAATGATCATTAGCCTTTCCGACAATAGGATGACATTCAAGTTAAACCAAAGACAGTTCCATGTGTGTGTGTGTTTCTACGATAATTAATAAAAGTTTGTTATTATTACTTTTTTGATATTTTGGTCTGTAACAGATTGCTTAAGAAAGGGTTTGAGCTCTTTTAATGACAGGTCTGCAACAGATATAGTTATGAGACATTTTAAGAAGTGACTTTGTTTTGCTCCTGACATCTGATTCAACTAAAGTTAGTCGACATCAATTCTTTCTTTATCTGATACATAGGGACAAGTGCGTGGGAGACCTGAGATTGCAGCAGATCAAAGGGAGCAATATTTACAAAGATTACAACTACAGCAAACAAGGTCAGAGTTCTCTCTCTCGCATACCTATTTCTGAAGGGAATAAGCCATTCTCAGCACAGATTCCTCTTTGGCAGCAGGTATATCTGCATTTTTTTTTCTCAATTTATGCATTTAAGTATTACCTGTATCTGTTTTTAGATGTAATCCTTATATGTCATTGATATGTACTTGACTTGTATTTTTAGTTCAGTTCTCAAATTTCAACCATTCATGCTAGATTTGAGTTTCTCCATTTTAGTTTTTATTAATAAGGAAATAAGTAATGTCTTATCTTTTTTCATTACAGGCTGATAATTATGAGAATATATACCCCTGCATAAAGCCAAATAGCGTCCTTGGACTTTTCTTTGGGTTTTTCCTTGCTCATTATGATGAAATTTATAAAATGGCCTTGATTTTGTTTTTGTCAACCTTTGGACAGATCTGATATGTAAGGAAATTCAAGATAAAACTGACAGAACCAGAGGAAAGACAAAAAAAATATATTCAATTCCAAGCCACCGTTCAAATATCCCGATATACCATAGTAAATGTAAGGGTTGGGCTTCGCCGGTTCAGTATTGTACCAGGTCTGTGAACAGTTTTCCATTTTCTTGATCGTAGCTTCATGGGTGTCGGTTGCAGATGCCTTTGCTAACATCTGAACTTTAATTAGCATACTCTGAACTTATGTGACTTAATTTCATACACTACAACTCTAGAATTTATAAGCATGGAACCGTTTCCAGCAAGATAGCATAGGAAGCTTGCGAGAACGGTCAATACATATTTCAGTTATAACTTGCGGGAACCACATAGCTAATGGGTGGCAAGTTTATCTATTTTATTAAAAATATTTTCTTTACCTACAGATTATTTTCGGAAATACATATTCGGTGAAGCTGATGAAGTGGAACTGAAGTTTAATAACAGGTAAATCATATTTTTTATTTACATGTCTCAGTTCAGATTTTATTCCACCCCCTTTTGGTGAAAGGGTCAGCCAACACAATAGGCTAAATGTCTTATGGTGCTTTAGCATAAAGATTATTTGTCCAAAGTCCATGGGTGGTAATGCCCATACATGTGTATCATTTGAAGCCATGATCATAGAAGGTACATTTCTTTAACAATCAACTATGAAAAAGCAACTTTCTCTTTACTTCGTCATTGATGCATCATCCCTCCCCGATAAATTGTCAAACAGTTTTCCTTCTTGGACTTGAAAAACGATAGCTTTTACCAGCTACTACAAAAAGTCAAATAAATCGTTGACATAAATGAAACATAAGGATTCCTAAGGTTCCTAAGGAAACACACACCTTCATGCTTATTATGTTTATTTATTTAATATTAACATATCGATCTGTGACACTACAGGAAACTTGTGATTTTGCCAAAAAAAAAACAGATTCCTAAGGCAACTCCTGTATTTAAATTAGATAAAACCCTTACAAGAAAATAGGGGAGAAGACTCAAAGTTGGTTTATGATTTAGCTGATCAGGTGAGGTGTTGGTATTTGGTTTTATATCATTGTACAAATATGATTAAATTTTGCAATTGTATTATGTTGTTTATTCACCTTTTGCACTTTAATGTCCTAGCTATGTGAATTTAAAAGCTTATTCACATTCTTTCGTCAAGATGGTAAACTTAATGAAAAAGATGCTTATATGTGTTATGCACGACCGAAGGAACTGTAAATTACAGTTAGTTAATTTTATCTTCTTGACATGTTGATGAGGATAAGGGAAAGACTTCTACTTCTAAGTCATCCAAGAAAAGCGTCTTGGAACGTTTAGAGGAAGTGGTAACAAGAAATGTTTTAGTTTATTAGTCGAACCCTTGTGTAATATCTGTATTTATTTTATAATAAAACTTTTGTGTTTCTGGTTGATCAGGTCCGTGACACTAAGATAAAGGTTCTTGCAACCCTCAAATCAGTGTCCTTAATATTACCTGGACTTAGTTAAGAACTTGGTTAGTTTATCTAAATTACCTGGACTTTGACTTGCATTGCTTGATTACTGTCTTAGGTTCCATTAAAACGAAGAAATCCTTACTCAGATTAACCCAGGGAGTTGAGCCTTATTATATTTGATGTACGCGCGTAACCAGTCTTCTCTTGTCCTTTTCGGGTGTTTTCCTTGGTCTCCCAGTATGTTCACACCCAATGAGGTTTGAACCGCGGTCTCTTCTAAGACATTGAGGTAACCTTACCACTAGGCCACCTTGTAGCTGTTTTCCTTATAAATGAATATTTATAGTTTTATAATGTATAAATGGTTATGGTTCGTTATTTTTACCAGAAGTTTAATTGTGTGAGGTTGGTTTGTAACTGTTGAGTAGCTTTAGATTTCAAGCCAATAAGATATGTACATACCAATAAAAAGAATTTGCTTTTAACTTTCTTTTAAATGTATAATGCTCGGATTTTCTAAGCATATAGATGCTTCGAGCCTTAGACCTGATTTCTTTTTAGATAAATTTTGTGTGTTTATAACCTAAATCAACATACTATAAGTAAACTGTGTCAAAATTATTATTTTTGGCTCGTCAATTCGCTGATGTTTTCTAACCTACATAACCAAGCGTGGTTTCTGAAGCTGTTAACATAGTTGGATATGAACTTTGGCAAATGGTACACTGTATTCATGACTTTCCATCTAACACTGCTGCACTTCAGCTCATGACAAGCAAGGTTTTGAAACCCGTTTGACGACACGCTTAGACTACCCATTTTATGACCTTTATGTATGACACATGAAGTTTGCGATAGTTGGGTCTGAAATTTACCTTATACTGACATAGGATTGCTTTTTTAACAGCCATTTCGAAGACTCTTTAATGATGCAGGAAGTGATGCTTTAAACATTAATCAAGTGTGGAGGAGTTTCACTAGGAGATGGGATGCACCATTATGTTGCAGATGGCCCATCAGGAACGCACCCAACAATTCTGACCCGTTTTGTACAATATAAACTCAACTGGTTAATGATTCATTGATGTTGGAAAGTTAGTATTAATTGTGATGGTATAGTATTTGTGAACTAAACCGTAGAATATTACAATTTAGTCCAAACCACTGCAGTTTTCTAAAAGGCCTTTGTATTGCAGTTACCAGAATGTCTTCGCATTATTGGATATCTACGAAGGATAGCAGTAAATGCACCTACAGAGATTTTGCTCCAGGGTATGATCACATCACATCACTTTAGCCATTGGAGACCTCGCATTATTGGATATCTATTTATGTACTAACACAAAACTTTACAGTAAAAAAATATATAGATAAAAACACATAACTTGTGACATGAGGTGTCTCTATTACTATTGCAGAATGTATTACTAATAAGATACCAACAAAATAAACGGGCTAAATGAGCGCCAACAAAATAAATGGGCTAAATGTTTTTAAATGGGCTAAATGGGCGGTACAAACAAAATAAATGGGCGAATATTGCCCAACCGACAACCCCTTTTGTCCATTTTTCTTTCTTTCTGTACGTAGGTTTCTTAACCATTTTTGTCTGTTTCACTTCCATATCAAGTCAACAGGTAATACATATTTAATCTAAACACTACCTATTTAATCTAAGAGAAACACTACCTATATTACTCCGTAATTCCGTATTATTTGCAAAAACGTTTTTTTAAAACATTATTTTCAAATTCAATTTAAGGGCTTTATTCTAAATATATTGTATTTTTATTTTTCAACCGTTTACATTATTGATTTTCAAGTGTTAGGATTTATAATAATAACATGCAAATATACAGTTTTGTGAGTTTTCACGTTTCGTTAGATTTATTACATTTTCGTCGGTATTTTTATTTTTGGCAGCTTTTTACGTTTTCGTCTGTATTCTTTTGTAATTTTATGTTTTTGTCAGTTTTTTACGTTTTTGTTCGATTTATTACGTTTTAATCAGTATTTTTTATCTTTTGTCAGCTACGTTTTCGTTAGCTTTTTATGTATTTTAAGTTTTTTATTTTACGCCCATTTAGCCGGCCCCCGTTTGGTCCGTGCCCGTTTGGACCTCGCCCGTTTAACCCGCGCCCGTCGCCTATCTTATCCCCCCCCCCCCCCCCCCCCCCGCCCCCCCCGCCCCCCGCCCCCCCCCCCCCCCCCCCCCCCCCCCGACCGCCCGTTTTGCCACTTCTAACTGTATGACAAGATAAAAGTAATAAGCATGAATGATTTTCAAGTACTTACGGGTCAAACTGTTTCTAAATCCTCAAAGAAGTTATATGTAGCAATGGAAAAAGATAGTTTACTGGTCAAAGTTTACGAACCGAAACAAAAAATGATTAATATTCTTTACTTTATAAAAAAATGAAACAAAAGATTCTTAATATTATGTTTGTAATCATAACTTTAATAATTTTTTGACATGTTATACACTTTGGATCATTTTAAATATTTTTTTTCAAGTAATTTATTTATTTGTTCAATAATGGGGCATATAATATGACGACACATTATGAACATGACAAAAGTTCAACATAAACTTTTCTATTACCATAAACTCAACCAATTAATTACAACAACTTATTTTTTCATGTAACAAAGAGACTCTTTAAAAAAATATTAAATAACTCACAAACAGTTAATCGTTACGCAAAACAAAACATATCATCGCGAAAAGAATTAAATAATTTTTTTATCGTGATGCACATGTATATATACTTCCGACGAACTTTATAGAAATATTTTTTTCAATAAAGTCCTGAAAAAACGCACAAACCATAAACCCTTCGGAAAAACAAAAAAAAAACAAACCCCGCCCGTTGGGCGGGGTTACGACGCTAGTGTATATATATATATATTTATATATAATATATATATATATATATATATATATATATATATATATATATATATATAATATATATATATATATATATATATATATATTATATATATATATATATATATATATATATATATATATATATATATATATATATATATATATATATATATATATATATATATATATATATATATATATATATATAATATATATATATATATATATATATGTAAGAGTTATATGTAGAACTAGTTAAGGTGTAGAACTATACAGAACTATTGAAATGAATATGGACCTTTAGATGATTTTAACTAAAGGTTGAGATCAAAAAATATTAAAATGGGCCATTTGTAGGGGTGTTCAAAAAAAACCGAGAAACCGATGAACCGAGCCGAACCGCTCAATCCGAAACCGAAAAACCCGAAACCGAAAAAACCGAAACCGAAAAAAACCGAAACCGAAAAAAACCCGCTAATAACGGTTCGGTTACGGTTTTCATTTTTAGATATCCGTGGTTAACCGAACCGAACCGCACATATTATACATGAAATTTTTTAACTAAAAATTCAAATTATAGTACATGTATTAATTGTATTAGTACCCCTACTTTTACTATACATGAAATTTTTTATCTAAATATTCCAAATATAGTACATGTATTAAACATGCATGTGTAAATTTAATTAATGTGATCGTAGTTTATAAATATCGAATAAATATTTTTTAGTTAATATGTTATTTATGAATATTCTAATGCACTTTTTGTAACGAAATAATTTTTCTATGATTTTTACCTATTTAATATCGTTGAATTATACGGAAAACGACATTCTATGGTCTAAACCAGTTATTATTTATAAACTAAAACTTTATGAAACTTATATAATGGTTAACCGTGACCCGAACCGTGGGTAACCGCTCATTTCGGGTAACCGTATGTCCGGTTAACCGCCTTGTACGGTTCGGTTACGGATAGTAAATTTAACTAACCGAACCGCGATGGATAGTCAAAATCGTCTAACTAACCGAACCGAACCGATCCGCGAACACCCCTAGCCATTTGTGTAATTAATTAAACGATCAAGTTATCATTTTAAAGCTGGAAGGGCAATTTGGGGTTTTTTTTATTTATCCCTAAAAACTTGTAAACCAACAAAAAATGTTACTCCTCATCTCTTATTTTCCAGATCTATCATTTGCCAAAAAAAATGTCGAACCCTATTTTTCTCCTAAACCCAAAAATAACTATCACCATAATCAGTAATTTGTGGTATGTAAATAATACCATCTCCTCAAATAAACCCATCACTTACCGTTAAGATAATAGCATCTTTAACAAATTGGTTGAATTAAAAAAGCTCGACAATAATCCAATTTTAGATCGACGAATTAAAAGCGTCTTTGAACTAGATCCGGCTGCTATCTGACTTGAATTAAATTGGAACGGATCCTACTTCGTTTATAGGTAATTGTAAATTTCTCTTTTTCAATTGATTAATCAAATATTTTTATATGAATCCTCAGATACTGTAATGGAGGTTTTTACACATAGGTATTTATTACTAAATTTTTTATTAAAAATATACACTCTTTGATAATGATGGACGTGTTTAATTAAGTAGTGAATGGATTGCATTTTCAATTCATGTGCTATGTTTATTCTTGAACAAATATTCAAGATATGGCTTTCAAATATTTAATGCGTGATTTGGCATCAAATTTAATTTGTAGTCATCATGTGTCTCAACTTTATATTTCTATAAAGCCGTAATGTTGGACTATAAATTTGGTAGTCATTTTGATATTAAAAAGTTTATGATTGTGGCAACGTAAGTGAAAATTGGGACAAGTAATCTTTTATTATAAAATGAATGTGAAGTAAATTAGTTAGTAATTGAAATTGATGTAGTACGTCATTGAAATTGCTATATGGAAGCTTGTTATACGACTAACTTCTTTTGTTTTTATTTATTTGTTTCAGGGGAATTATTCGTTCATATAAGTGACGGAGTGTGATGAAGATTTAGATGGCACGCATAAGTGTTTTTGAAGCCGTGCATAAATGTTCTTGAAGCCGTGCATAAATGTTTTAGAAGTCGTACATAAATATTCTTGTTGTGCATAAATGTTCTTGTTGTGCATGAATGTTGTTGAAGCCGTGCGTAAATGTTTTAGAAGTCGTACATAAATGTTCTTGTCGTGCATAGATGTTCTTGTCATGCATAGATATTTTTCCTCTTGGTTTACTGTAAATTTTTAAGTTATATGTATAACATTTATGTTTTTTGTTTTATTACAAATCTAGAAAAGTTATGTAAAAGTATATAACATTTATGTCATTTGTCTTATTACAGATTAAGACATTTATGTTTTTGTAAATCTATATGTCATATGTAACATTTATGTAAAAAATACAATATTAAGAAAACACATCTACATTGAACTTTTTGAACATGTATACTAAAAAAATGAAAAAATAAATAAATTCAAAAATAATGAAATTAAAAAAACGTTTTTTAAATTAAAAAAATAAAAATGAAAATAAAAATATGTTTTGTCTATTGTACCCTTTTGAATTAAATAAATAATAATAGTAATACTAAATTGTGATTGGTTTAGAATAGTTATACATAGTTCTACACCTTAAATGAGTTCTTCATATAACTCACCCCTATATATATATATAATATATATATATATATATATATATATATATATATATATATATATATATATATATAGGGTGGAGTTATTCTACAAAAAATCTTATAATAAAAAAGGATAGGGTGAATTGTGGGGGTGACATGTGTCATCCTTTCAAATTATTATTCCACACCATATTGTCATGTCATGTCATCTAACTTAAAAAAAAATTATTTTTTTGAAAATAATTTTCAAAATAAAAAAATTCGTAAAAAAAAAATTTCAAAATTTTTTTATCGAAAACCTTTTTTCCAAAATTTTTTTTTCGAGTTTTTTTTTCGGAAATTTTTTTTTCGAAAAAAAATTTTTCGAAATTTTTTTTCCGAAATTTTTTTTTCAAATTTTTTTTTTCAGAAATCTTTTTTTTTTCAAAAATATTTACTGCATCACAGTTATATGTTTTACTGCATCACAATTAAATTTCGTAAAAAATAAATTCAAATTTTTTTTGGAAAAATTTTCATTCTTTTTTACTTCATTATAGTTACATGTTTTAGTACATCATGTTTATAAATCAATGCATTACAATTTTAACTTACTACATTATATTGCATTCACCAATGTTTTAATTATGATGTACAAAATTATAATTATGATGCGGTAAACTATTACATTAATACACCAATAATACAAGTGATGACTAGTGATATACTTTTATTCTCCAACGGATAAGTATAATGCATTTACTTATAATATATTAATGTCATAATTATGATGCATTAAGGTTATAAATTACTACACCACTCGTGATGCACAAAACTTATAACTAAAATGCGGTAGACTAGTATTATAATGCACCAAAAATACAAGAGATACTAATGATATAGTTTGTATTCTCTAACGGATAACTATAATGTATTTACTTATAATGTATCAATGTTATAATTCTGTTGCATTAAGATTATAAATTACTCCATCATTCGTGAAGCACAAAACTTATAACTATGATGCACTGGTTAAGTTTGGTGCATTAAAATTTTAACTTACTGCATCATAGTTATCCATATAGAAAATCAGTGTTATATTATTAGTAATCACATGTATTTTTGGTGTGTGATAGTTATAATTTGTCACATCGTAGTTTTGAATGTTTGCATCATATATATGAAAATTAAACCATAATTACAAGTTTTGTGAAGGAATTATGATGCAATAACTTAAAACCGTGATGCATTAACTTATAAATATGATGCTCTAAAGCGTATAATTGTGATGCACTGGAATTTTATTGATGTGTTGTAGTGAATCACACATAAAATTTCAGTGCATCAAGACTCTAAATATGGTGCATAAAGGTAATAAATTAGTTCCTTATTCTTGATGTATAGAATCATCTAACTGTGATGCACAAGATTTTTTTCCATACTAGTTTAAAAAAAAATAATTTTGAAAAGAAAAAACATTCGGAAAAAATTTTTCAAAAAAACAATTAAAAAAAAAACCGAAAAAAAATTTCGAAATAAAATATTTTTTGAAAAACAAAATATTTTTGGAAAAAAAATTTATGAAAAAAAAAAAGTTTTTTGAAAAAAAAAAATTTTGAAAAAAAATTTGTAAAAAATTTTCGAAATTTTTTTTTTTTTTTATTAAAGAGATAATGTTTAATAATGTTGTGAGAAGGTGACACATGTCACTCCCACATTCATCCCTTCTATTTTATTTATTCTATCATAAGGATTGTTTTATTTTACCTCAACTCTATATATATATATATATATATATATATATATATATATATATATATATATATATATATATATATATATATATATATATATATATATATATATATATATATATATATATATATATATATATATATATATATATATATATATAATATATATATATATATATATATAATATATATATATATATATATATATATATATATATATATATATATATATATATATATATATTTATATATATATATATATATATATATATATATATATATATATATATATATATATATATATATATATAATATATATATATATATATATATATATATATATATATATATATATAAATATATATATATATATATATATATATATATATATATATATATATATATATATATATATAATATATATATATATATATATATATATATATATATATATATATATATATATATATATATATATATATATATATATATATATATATATATATATATATATATATATATATATATATATATATATATATATATATGTTGATCCAAAAGTTAGGTGATCCTTGCTAGACCCAAATTAGGCTTAATTCGGTTTGGCTGGGCTCCGGCTCCTGCACCAAGTGAACTGTTTGGTTGGGATCCTGCACACTAAACAACACGCGTTAGGCTTACCGTGGGAATGTTTCCCACGATTAGACTCCAGCATGAGAGTAAGTAATCGGTTAGGGTTTTATGTGAGTTGAGAGTATAGAACGTAATACCTTTGTGGAACCCTTGGGGGTTCCTTTTATAGGCAGTGGAACCCTAATGGGCTGCCACTGATACTTTGGCCCCAAGGAAAGGATAAGTACCAGAATTAGAATGATTGTTATCTTCTAATTATAGTGAGTGAATATCCTCTTCTTTGGGGTAAATCCTATCCTAGACAGAATATGATCCTGTCTAACCCTGTACCGGCCGTGCCGGGCCGTGGGCCGCACACGTGTGTGCGGTTTACTGTTCATCCAAGCCCATAAGCTCAGATGACATTATTCCCACCCATCTGTGATGGGTAGGATACGGGTAGTACCCGTGGGCCGGGTTCCTGACCCGGCTGGGGACTATACGTCATCATGTCCCCCCAGCCTAGTTGTTACAGCCGTAGGCGTAACCTTTAGACTATCAAGGTACTCTCCAGACATACCAAGAAATACCTAGGGAATGAGATATTTTAAAAATTTTGCTTTGGCCGCACGTGGCGGCCCGCCTTAGGAATATTATTCAAATAGCACTTCAGCCGCACGTAACGGCCGAGACAAATTAAATGCAGCATTAAATACGGTCTTATGTAAGAGCCGCATATCCCGACACAAGAATAAAAACATTAATGGTAGTCAACTTTCCAGCCGCACGTTTGCAAAAGTGCACCATTAATGTCCACCATTGAGCCACGTAAAACTGCCAAGAAGTGACCCATGGGCCCCCTCTGATTTTGCAGAAGTGTCAGAAATCCTATCCGTTGGATAGGCGTGGTGGCCTACACGTGTCGAACATCCACGTTACCTCGGAAACCGAGGCAACCCTATATAAGAGTTAGTATGTGTGTTTGTTACACACACAATTCCCCCTTCCTTCCGCCATTGTTATTTTCAAGCTTCTTCTTCCAAAACTTTGCCTTCTTTTCCACGGATTTCCTCCGCCGCAGGTTAGATCATCACGCCCTCTAAAACCTTTTTATAAAATATGGTAATGGACAACCCACTTATCACGGATGTCCTTAACGTGATGTCGGCGGAAAAATACATCGACTTTCTGTCAAAGTATTATATTCCCGAAAGCGTACACCCCACCTATCCAGTTGAAGGTGAGGCGATTACGGATGCACCGGCGGGGAAAATAGGCGTATACACGCGCCTATTTGACTCGGCCAACTACCGTATCCCCCTGTCCAAATTCTTGGTAGACCTACTATTGTATTATGACTTCCACATAACCCAGCTTCACTGCATAGGGGCGTGTAAAATCAACCAGTTTGAAATTACATGCCATACCTGCGGAGTAACCCCAACCGTGAACCTTTTTAGGGCTTTTTACTTCCCCCAGCTAGTGAATGGGTGGCTGTCGTTTAAAAAATGACCCGGGAATGCCCCTTTGACGTATAGCAAGCCGCTAGACTCCCTTAAGAATTGTAGATGAGAAGGTGTTCCCTACTCCTTTCGTACTTAAAACCAAAGCCCCCAAAGACTATCCGCCCAAAGCCAAAGACTATAGCAGCAAAGACTTAAAAACACTAGATACCCACCGCACAGAATTCCATAGAGGGTTTCCGGAACACTTTCTGTGCCTAGTAGGGATAAGCCGCCGCTACTTTGGGAGGGATGACCTATATCCGTGCTTCCTGACGGAACAGGGAGAGGGTAGGTTTACTTTATACCTTGCAAATTTTAAATGTCATGCGTATGTGTGAGATCATTACTAACCCGCATACTTATAAATGTCCGCAGAAATGAACCTACACGGACTAATACGCCAGGGCGATCCAATGAAGGTGGCCGAAGGATTCCGGCCTCTGAAGAAGAATGAGCTCCCCCTGCTGGAAGCGACCGCTGTCCGCACCATGCCGCTCGAAGAGACGTCCGGGCCTAGATCAGATGAAGGGGAGCCCATCATTGAGAAGTCCCCATTGGACTTCCATAATGAAGATGGTGGAGAACTATTGTTGGAGGGGGGCGCGACCAACCAGGAAGAGGAAAATGATCCCAATGAAGACACCACTCAAGCGTCCGGGTCCGCCCCGCTCACATCTAGGAAGAGAAAGACCACCAGGAGGGTGGCAAAGAAAATAGGAGATGAGGCCGGGGCCGCGAATGCTCCCCCAAAGAAACTGAGGAAGGATCATCCACAGTACCAAGAGGGGAGTGGTACTGCGACTGCTCAGGCCGACTCCACCACGAACATGGGAGAGCCAGTCTTGCGAGCTACGCCCGTGAGCACCGTAGCTCCTCCCGGCCCAGACCCTGCCATTGATACCACGTAAGTATCCGTCAAATATTTAGTCGCGTCACTATACTTTGTGGAATATATAATGCTTAGACTAATTTTGCCATGTCAATAACAGGGCTAATCCGTCGGCCGTAGCACAGGAGGAAGAAGTGGAGAGGAATCCATCCCCCGCACCAACTAACAAACCCCCACCCCCTGCTGCGACACACACCAAGGAACCACACCCCGAAGGGCCAGAAGATAGCTTGCGCTTAGCATGGAACCTCTCAAGCCTGACAAGGTTGGAGGCGGAATCCGAGTGTTCAGAATTCATTGAGCACATCACCCCGCCAACCCTCGCACAATATTTAGACGAGTTGGACCATGAATCCCTTCTGGAGCAGTTCGACGTGTCGTCCGCACACCAAGTGACGGTGGGAGCCGCTCTAAGACGCCGCTTGATCAAGGCCCTTGCAAATGTGAATCGGGCCGATAAAAACATAGCTCGCCATGAGGCAATGGTCGTGAAGAACGAGAAGACCATCGCGTCCTTGCAGGCAGCGCTGGTGACAGCCGAGGCGATGGTAAAAGAGCAAGCTCATCACGCCGACACCTGAGAAAAGCGTATTGCCGAGCTTGAAGCCCTTGTAGCCGCAACAAATGAGAAGGTATACTTTCGAAACTTTTGTACATATACTTAAACCTTGAGTATTTATTCGACCCAAAAAAGTATATATCCTTGTAATAACTCAAATTTTTATATGCAGGTGTCTGCGGCCGAAGCTGTTACCAAGGCCGTGACCATACAATCCTTCAACATCGCCCAAGAGCGTGATGCGCTGAAGGATGAGCTAACACAGGCGCGGGCCAACCTGGAAGAGCAGGCTGCCACAGCGGATGAGAAGCTGAACAAGATGGCCGTAAGTTGTGCTGAAAAACTATGTCCTCCCCTGCTATCCGCCATAGCTGGACGCAGGTGGATAATTGGGCAAGGACTGCGACTTGCTGTGAGCACGACCCTGGAAGCTCCACACCTACTGCAGGCATTCGCCGGGGTCGTATCCGATGGAATCGACCGTGGTAGACATGAGGGTTTGGTCAAAGCTGCAGAACTGATAGGCAAAAATGAAGACATCATTCAGCATCCCTACCATAATCCCTCAGCCGCGGATAATATGACCGCGTCCATGAATGCCTTGGCGGAAATCCAACACCCTCTCCTGGATGAGCTTGAGGCCCTTAGAGACGCTCCAAACGAGGCAATAATGTCCCGGCTTACTGCGGATCCCATCCCTTTGACCTTGGCCACTTATGATTCCGCCTCCAAAACGATGAAAGGTGAGAAACTGCTTGTAGAAGCATTGGATGCGACTGCGGTCAAGGCCCAGGATGGGAAGGATGCTCGTGGGGAGGTCCTCCGTGCTCTAATTGAAGAAGGGAAGAAGGACATAGGGGAATTCCGACCCCCTTGTAATTTATCAGTTGTAAACATTTGTAATTTTATCCGTCCGTGCATGTACACGGCTTAAGACATATGTGAAATGACTGCCTTTTATATGGAAGTCCGTGATGACCATGGCCATTTTGTTATTTATTTTGAAACTTGTGTATTTTCATTTTGTTTGAACATTGTATGCCAATACTGTATGACATGTCACGTCTTACACAAAAAAGGAAAATACCTACAAGCCTATAATTTACTAGACATGCGACGTGCGTCTTTACTATGCGGAGCACTGCGTGAGTACGGCATACGAAACTTACCACAACGTCTTGTGAGTAAGGTGTCTAGTAAGGATACATGATCCGTGCGGCTGGGGTTGCATCCCTCTTACGCGGCAAGTTGAATTAGTAGGTTCAGTTAATCCTCTTACCCCGCCTGGAGGCGTATAGTACATGTACAGTAATTTGAATGAATGCATACGAATGAAACATGACATACTATAACAACAACTAAAATTCATATGACTGATAAAAATCTAAAAAATGATTTGCACGAAACAAACCGTGGAGCTAGCTAGGCGCCACGACATTTTATTAGAACGTTTACATTTTTTGTTTGAACAAGAATGATAAGTCCTAAAAACAAAAAAGGAATCTAAACAAAACATAAGAAGAAAAACAGATAGACCGCATGGTTCTTCATTAAAGCCACATATAGCGAAGCACCCATGCGGAAGCCGTAGCTTTCAAAGATAGCACCTTTTGAGATTGGAGATGTTCCATGTGCGTTCTAGGTCGCGGCCATCCATGTCACGTAACTTGTACGCGCCTCGTCCCAAGGCTTCCGTGACTTCATACGGTCCTTCCCACTTAGGGCCCAGCTTTCCTGTATTCTCCGCTCGACTTGCTTCGTTAGCATGATAGACATAATCTCCCGGTCGAAAAGAAACACCTTTGACCTTGGCGTCATAATAAGCCTTCATTTTAGCCTTGGACTTAGCCTCATTGATGGCTGCTATCTCCCTTTTTTCTTCCAACAGATCCAGGTTGATACGCAGTTGCTCGTCGTTCGTAACGACATTAACCTCCGCCGTGCGAATGGTAGGCATTCCTATTTCTGCTGGTATAACAGCTTCAGTGCCGTAGGCCAATGCAAATGGAGTATCTCCGTTGGCTGTTTTGATCATAGTTCTATGCGCCCATAGCACATGCGGTTACTCATCGACCCACTTGGCACTTCGTTCATCCAGACGCGCCTTGATGCCATTTCCCAAGCTTCTATTTGCTCGTTCCACGAGGCCGTTTGTCTGCGGATGCTTAACAGATGCGAAGCGCCGCTTGATATTCAGTGATGCACACTAGTCCTTGAATGGATTATCCGCGAACTGTTTACCGTTATCCGAGATGATTTCTCCTGGTAGGCCAAAGCGGCACACAATATGCTCCCAAACAAACTTTTTAACTTGTTTGCCTGTGATGGATTTGACTGCCTTGGCCTCTATCCATCGTGTGAAGTAGTCCATTGCGATAATCAAGAACTTAACTCCCCCCGCAGCTACAGGAAATGGTCATGCGATGTCGATTCCCCATTTATAGAATGTCCATGGGGACGTGATAGGTGTAAGCTCCTGCTGCGGGTGTCGTGGCACTAGTCTATGCACTTGGCAATCACTACACTTGCGAATCATGTCGCGCGCGTCCCTGTGCATGGTAGGCCAGTAATATCATGTCCGTAAGGCTCTAGCTACCACGGATCGCGGACCTGCGTGCATGCCGCACAACCCTTCATGTATTTCACTGATTACATAGGTAGCCTGCCGTGGTCCAACACACCGCAACCATGGCTGCAAGAAAGAGCGCTTATAAAGAATACCTTCTCGGAGTTCGAAGTGTTGCGACTTCCTTCTGATGCGCCGCGCTGCTTTTTCCTCGTCCGGAAGGGTCTCACTACTCAAATAGTTGATAATCGGGGTCATCCATGCAGGTCCATCCTCCTCAACTATAGTAGCGACCTCCCCTTCCGTTATAGGTTTCTCCTTGAGTATCTCCACCAACACTTGTTTGGACAAGTGAGCGAAGCTTGTGGATGCGATCTTGCTATGAGCGTCCGCCTTCTTGTTCTCGCCTCTTGGCACCTTCTTGATGGAAAACTTGCTGAAAGCCGTGATTAGTGACTTGACTTTTTCCAAGTATCTGACCATGTTGTCCTGCTTAGCCACATATCCACCTAGAATATGGTTCGTAACCAGCCGTGAGTCCACGTAGGCCTCAAGGTTGCGGACTCCCATTCTAGCGGCGATTTTTAAACCCGCAATTAATGCTTCATATTCGCTTCGTTGTTGGTGGCCGTGAACTCAAAACGGAGGGCGTACGTGAACTCCATTCCTTCCGGATTTGTGAGGATGAGACCAGCCCCGGACCCATCCGTACACGAAGATCTGTCCGTAAATAACACCCATGGTTCTGTTGGAGTCTCGTCTTGTTTAACGATTGGCCCTTCCTCATCCGGCTTCTCAATCAGGAAATCTGCCAAGATCTGGCCTTTCACAGCCGTCCTTGGCCTATAGGATATATTGTGCTCCCCCAATAAGATGCTCCATTTTTATAGCCTCCCTGCCACATCCGGTCTAGAAATGACCTGCTTAATTGGTTGGTCCGTAATGACTACAATTGGGTGCGCCTGAAAGTACCGACGCAACCGCTTTGTAGCAAACACTAGTGCCAACACCAATTTTTCCATAGAGGAGTAATTCAGCTCCGGCCCTTGTAATGTTCTACTTATGAAGTAGACCGGAGTTTGCACTGTATCTCTATCTGTCATGAGTACCGCGCTTATTGCGCCATGAGTGGCTGAGAGATACATAATGAGTTCCTCCTTTGGCCGGGGAGCTACTAGCATAGGGAGAGATGCAAGGTGCTGTTTGAGTTGGCCAAAAGCTTCCTCGGCTTCTTTTGTCCACCGGAAGTCTCCCTTCCTAATGAACTTCTTGAGTGTCTTAAATAGGGGTAATGACTTCTATGCGGATTTGGATAGGAACCTATTTAGCCCGACCAGTTTCCCATTTAAGGATTGCACCTCCTTCCGTGTCTGAGGGGATGGCAGCTGTATCACTGCGTCCGTTTTCTCTGGGCAAGGTTTGATACCATTTGGATCAATCATGTACCCAAGGAACATTCCCTCCGTTGCCCCAAAAGTGCATTTCTTTGGATTTAGCTTCATGTTAATCCTCCTTAGTATGTCGAATGTCTCTTGGACATCCCGGAGAAGTGCATCCTACGTATGACTTTTTATGACTAAGTCATCCACATAGACTTCCAAGTTGCGGCCTATCTATGATTCAAAAGCTTTGTCCACAAGCCGCTGGTATGTAGCACCGGTGTTCTTTAGTCCAAACGGCATTTTCGTATAGCAATATACGCCCTGACTTGTATGGAACGCCGTTTTTTCTGTGTCCTCCTCCGCCATCTGGATCTGGTGATATCCTTTATATGCGTCTAAGAATCACTTAAAGGGATATCCACACAGGGATTCCACCTTCCAGTCAATCTCCGGTAACGGGTAACAATCCTGTGGACAGGCTTTGTTCAGATCCGTGAAATCCACACACATGTGCCAACTTCCGTCATGTTTCTTGACAATGACCGGATTGGATAACCACTCGTGTAGTATACCTCGTGCATGATACCTGCGTCCACTAGTTTCCGTACTTCCTCGAATATCACTTGGCTGCACTCAAGCGCCTGGCCGCGCTTCTTTTGCTTGATGGGTTGGTACCCCTGGCGGATCTGGAGCTTATGTTCTGCTATCGCGCGTGGCACACCTGTCATATGCTTTGGCTCCCATGCGAATATATCTAGGTTTGCACTTAAGAGAGAGCACATGGCCCTTTTGCCGCTATCCGAGAGCGCCCCCTATGGATATCTCCTGTTCCGGGTAGTCAGGATGAATTGCCACCTTCCAATTGGGAGGTGGTGATCCATCCTTGGGTGGAACAGGTGGAGCCGATGTTGTCCCGGTGTGACACTCGGATGCTGGTACGATTGTGTTATAAATGGTGACGATTCCTCCCTCAACAGGGAATTTGATCATTCCGTGTGCCGTGGAGGGTACCGCCCGTATAGCCAGAATACCTGATCTACCTATGATCCTATTGTACGGAGAATGTGAGCGTATCACCATGAAGTTCATCCACGCCGTAGTGGAGTGTTCCTCATTCCCAATGGTTACAAGCAGACGCAGTTGCCCTATTGGCCAGATAGTGTCTCCACTAAAGCCAGTGAGCGGCGCCGTGGCCGGTACCAATTGGCTTCTTATTTCTGGGCGTAACTGCACAAAACAGTGTTCATACAGTACCTCTGCTGACGACCCTCCATCCACATACATGCGACGAACATTGTGTGTTCCAATGCTTATCTCAATAGTGAGAGGCGCATCAACCACATCGCTTGCTGTGATGGGAGGGAATGAGATTTCCCTGCCGCGTGAAAATTTTTGGCCAACTTTCTGCCTCGTGCGGTGTTGTCTGGATTGGATCATGTATATGGTCGAAGGTTTGTCCTTTTGGGGATCCTTCTTTTTTTGGGGATCCTTCTTATCATACTTCTTGTTGTCTTTTCCATCCTTCCAATCCTTCACTAAGTGCTTGAGTTTACCTGATTTGATCAGTGACTCAATGTGCTTCTTGAGCTGGATACACTCCTCCATACCATGGCCCTTGTCATTATGGAACTCACAGAAGCGATTTCCTTGCCGACGGTCCGGCGGAGTTGTCATTGGGGGAGGCCTTGGAAAATTTGCCCCCTCCGCCAGCAAGATCTCCCGGTAGGACATCTTTAGGGGGTAAACTTATCGTCCGACCGTCCTCCTTTGTTCCGGCCCTTATAGTCTGAGCCCTTGCTATTGTTCTGATTGCCTTGACCGCCCGACTGTCTCCGAGACTGGTCGTTGGACCGGTACCCATTTCCTCTGGATGGGTAAGCCGCGGGAACAGCTGTTTCTCCCTCTATGAAATTTCTAACCCTTTCCATGAGGTCATCATATCTCTCTGGACGCTTGTCATTGAGACGCCTGATCAATTCCCTGTCTGTTATGGCGTGCATGTAGTCAGAGATTTTCAGGAGTTCCGGCATTGTTTTTGTGCGCGTGCACTCATCATTGAAGCGTTCAGTGAAGGCTTCTGTGGACTCCCCCGGCCGTTGTTTGACAGTTTCCAATGAGACCGGATCCCTATTATACTTCTTCCTCTGAGTATAATTATTCTTGAACGCAGTACGTAGTTCCGTGAAACTATCAATGCTTCGTGGAGGGAGTCCCTCAAACCAGTCACAGGCATTGCCGATCAGAGTTGAATTGAACATTTGGCACCATATAGGCATGGGCCATCGCTCAATTTTAGCCTGCGTATCGAATATTTTGAGGTGATCATCCGGATCACCAGTTCCATCATAGGTCTTGACACACGCCGGCATGCGACGTTTGGTGTCCTCGGAGTAGTTCTGTATGCGGAGGGTGAATGGGTCTTCCCTAGGATCCGCCCATGGCCGGGTGAGCCTAGGGTCATCCCATGGTTCACACCACGGGCGGGAAAGATCCTCCGCTTCTGCATCTCGATAATAAGGGCCACCATAATACTCATCATTGTTTGTTGGTGGTGGAGGGGTACGCCTAGGTCGGCGACGCTTAGGCGGATGGTCATCTGAGTCCTCTCTCGATGGGTCTGGAGACGGGGGTGGTGCCCCATCCCTTCGGTGAGGACCACTTTTTTTAGACGAGCTGGGAGCCTTTTTCCCAGCGTCCATCCTATCCCACATGCTTGTGCGGCGAGTGGCTTTGGCCAGCTCTCGATCTGGTCGCTCGGGCGAACCGTCGGACCTATCTCCCCCTTCTTGAGACTGCGTTAGTTCCTGCATGAGGCGGTCCCCTATGCGCTCGAACACATTCCTAGGTTGAGGATTTTCCTCAAAGATGCTCCGCTCCTGAGGCCGGGCTTTCCTTTTCCTCTGGTTTTGGGAAGAGGTGATTGGTCCGGTGTTGTCAAAGTTGAGTCTATATTGGAGGCTCCTCCCTAGATTCAACCTTGATGCAATTCCTGGGACGATCCTATTAAAGTTCTGTGTGAGAACTCGAGTGAGATCCTCCTCGCTGAGTGGTTGGACTTCTACTTCCTCCTCTACTGATGGTCTGCGCGGCTCCTTGTTAGGAGGATTGGGCGCACTCCCTAGATCAGGGTTATCCAGGGTTGAAGTAGGTGGGGGTGTTGTGGAGATCGTGCTCGTCACCCCCAAGGGCTGAAAACCACCACGGTTACCAGGTCCGCCTACAGGGCGGCTAGGGGATTGATTGGGGATGAGTATCCCTTCCCCTTGGGACTTCCGATTTCCAGGATTCGTGTTCCTGGGATTAGCTTGCGGATGCCCCTTCGTCATTGGAAATTCAAGATGAGGTTTTGCTCTAGCTTAGTGTAATGGGTCCCACGGATGGCGCCAACTTGTTGATGCAAAAGTTGGGTGATCCTTGCTAGACCCGAATTAGGCTTAATTCGGGTTGGCTGGGCTCCGGCTCCTGCACCAAGTGAACTGTTTGGTTGGGATCCTGCACACTAAACAACACGCCTTAGGCTTACCGTGGGAATGTTTCCCACGATTAGACTCCGGCGTGAGAGTAAGTAATCGGTTAGGGTTTTATGTGAGTTGAGAGTATAGAACGTAATACCTTTGTGGAACCCTTGGGGGTTCCTTTTATAGGCAGTGGAACCCTAATGGGCTGCCACTGATACTTCGGCCCCAAGGAAAGGATAAGTACCAGAATTAGAATGATTGTTATCTTCTAATTATAGTGAGTGAATATCCTCTTCTTTGGGGTAAATCCTATCCTAGACAGAATATGATCCTGTCTAACCCTGTACCGGCCGTGCCGGGCCGTGGGCCGCACACGTGTGTGCGATTTACTATTCATCCAAGCCCATAAGCTCAGATGACATTATTCCCACCCATATGTGATGGGTAGGATACGGGTAGTACCTGTGGGTCGGGTTCCTGACCCGACTGGGGACTATACGTCATCAATATATATATATATATATATATATATATATATATATATATATATATATATATATATATATATATATATATATATATATATATATATATATATATATATATATATATATATATATATATATAGAGAGAGAGAGAGAGAGAGAGAGAATATATATATATATATATATATATATATATATATATATATATATATATATATATATATATAGAGAGAGAGAGAGAGAGAGAGAGAGAGAGAGATGGGATCATTATAAAATCTTCTCTTGGTAGAAAACATAGAAAACAATACAAATCCTCCACCTCTTTTCCGCACCAAAACTACAGGGGGTCGAAATATAAATTATCAAACTTTATGGGTAAACCTCACACTTTTCAAACTTTCACCCATCTTTTTTCTATTTCTCTTTTTCTTGTTTCTTTGATAACGTATTTCTTCCCCCACCACAACCATATTCACCAGAACCACCACAGGCGACGATGATGGAGATCATTTTCTGTTGATAGAACGGTGATGTAGATCATCTCCGACTCGTTAAAGTCGAGTGTGTACCATCAATTCATCATTCACCATCATCCCACGGTTTTCATATGATTCCTTTACCTAATCAAGATTTACCAATTAGGTTTGGAAGTAAGGTTTTTTTGTGTTATTATTAGTAATGTTGATTGTATTTAAAATAATTTATTTTGTCTTTTGCTTTTTTATCAAAATATGATAAAGTCATGTTTAATAGGGTAGCACGCAATGTGTTTGATCAAATATGTTATGTATATGGTTATGTTATCAGGAGGATGAAAATTAGCTGGTAATGATTGTTGGTAAACTTATAAAACTTTGACGGTAGGAAGTTGATGCGGGTGAAAAGTATTACGAGTGTTGTAAGGCTAATGTAGGCTGAGGTACTGAATGTAGATGTTTAGGGTGTGGATCGAGATATGGATAAGACGCATAAGGAGGAAGAATAGCGAAACTGAAGTATGGATTAAGTTATGCAAGGAGTCAGGAGGAGTAGCAGGGGTATATATCTGGATATGGGAGGAGGCAAGTGGGGCATAGTGAACCATAGCTCATCGGATACCGACCGTTGTTGATAGTGATCTAGTTCTTGTTCTTGATCAAGGTAGCAAATTTAATCCGTTTTAATATTATCATAATCAATAGATAATACATATGAATGAATGGCTAACGGGTCGCTTCACGTTCAGTGTTATTTGTAACGGGCTTAAAACATATAAACTTGTTGAAACATAAAAACGACAAGTTTATTTTATTGTTGAAATGATTTCATTTTGATGTTTTTGGAAAAAAGTGTTTTGCGTCCTGACCTGTGTGCCAATTCTTTTTGTTATCTTGACATTCTGCATATTTCTTACTACTAGTCGAATTATGGTAAATAGGGGAAATTGCTGAGTATGATTCTCCACAACGGTTGCAAAATGATGGTTCGTCGGCATTTTCAAAGTTAGTGAACGAGTTCCTGAGGAGATCTTTGTAATGCATACATGGTCTACAAGGTATTAGATTTTTATATTTGAGTGTATAGTAAAAAATTACAATGTTTCAAATAGCTTACACTTAGGCTAATTTAGGCGGGATAACACAACATGTGTTAAATTGGCTGGGCATAAAAAATTGGAATTGTTGAGCCCAATTTGTTTCAATATGTGTTAAGAAATAGGCTTTTAATAGAATTATTAATTTATAAGCATGGTTTTCTTCTGGCTAATGTTGCTTGGTTTAGAATAGTTAGTTTGGATGCTGAATAGTCTTCTATGTGCTCGTCTAGTTGAATATGATGGCTTGAGGTCTATACAGACCTTTATCCAACATATTTAGCATTCTCACCTTTGTTACTTGATGCCTGAACATTTCATCTGATATGATCTAAGAGCACTTAAACATATAAGTACTTAAGGAGACATTTTTTATTTATAAACATTACAAATACTCCTCGTAAACGTGAAGAGTAGTAAATCACAAATAAACGTGGTCTTCAGATAGACTAATCTCCTTGTAGATGCTTAAAGAACATTAGTACGGAACCCAAGTAACGTGATCTTCAGATAAGAAATTGAAAATTGGAACCGTTGCTGGTTTCACATTAAGCACTTGAAATGCCAAGTGTTCTGGGTTCCATTTTCCGGTGTCTGTGCTGCAAACCGCAACCCCTTTCACTTTGGTACCATCCTCGCCCACTAAAGAAACCATGTAAACTTTAATGTCAGCACTTTTATGGCAATAGAAGACAGCATAGGCGTAGTTTTTCTTGTGGCAGATCACAAATTTATTTGACTCGACTTTCTTGCTCCTTCAACTTTGTATATTTGCATCGAGGTATCTTTTTTACTTTTTACTTCTGTTGTAATAGTTTTAACTTTTTTGCCTAGCCTTGCTATACCAAAATCAACCATTGATTCTAATGAAGTCACGCACTTAGTATCCTCGCCTTGGATATTTCTCACATTCTTCAATTGTTTGTTTTCTGATCTTTGCTTCTTCCGAGTCGGGTGTGACTGAAAACTCATTGTAGATATGGGGAAGTTTGTTTGATGAAAACGGTATCAAATCAGATACTTTTCGTGGTATAAAACTTAGTTTATGGTTCTTATTTTTACCTAGATTTAGCTTCATTTCAGTGCCTTGAACCAAATCTTTTTCCAAGAAATACATGGTTCCATTCATGTTATTAATGAACTAATCCTCGAATCCATTGTTCGTGCAAGCCGCTTTAAGTGTTTCTGGTTGTACCCTAGTGTAACCAGGTTTCTCCTTATGGGTAGCGTGCACTCCCATCCCTACATAAATCGACACAATTATTTTCGCATAGTTGATACAAATTATTACAAAATAAATAAAGATGAATTAACCTGTAGGGTTTAAAAGATCCTTGACTATAGTTGGCATAGGACTATCTGGTAACACTAACTTCCAGTACACTTCAGGAGTCACTGCATCATTTACCACAACTGCTACCTGATAAACAAACCACACTTACTCAACATTTTACTGCATATATCTTGTGACAAACTATGTGCAGTTCCCGAAAACAAGAGTATAACTTCATTCGACAATATTTGTCACAGAAACATGTTAATAGTTTAGACTTTATAATCACTCAGACCACACTCATTCAGCACAATAAAAAAATCGCATAGCTATGTTTCTAATTCTACTACATATATGTAGAAACAAACGTGCATGAGTTCGCTGAAACTAAAGTGTAAACTAAAATATAACTTCATTCGACAATTTTTGTTACAGAAACATGTTAATAATTCAACTCAAATTCATAAGTAGTTATAAATACAATCTGGATTAGACAATGCTTGGAAATGAATATTCATTTATCTTTGATTTTGTGCAACTTCCTGCGGCTGTGGTATGTAACTCAAGTCACAAGGTTGATGACGATAAAAAACGACATGATGAAACTAGGGACTGGTCGTGTTGCAATATTATATCAGTTGCAAGCCACCAGGTTGGACAGAAAAAGAGAGGCACGAGAACTTGGAGAGAAGCTTACGAGAAGCAAAAATATTGAAGGATGAGATTAGCGGTGTTTAAAGTGGTGTTGTTTATATATATGCTGAAAAACAGAGCCAGAATTCAATCAACAATCAGACAAGGTGATACACCTTACTCTCTAGTGCACATAACACATGTTCTTGTCTATTATATGCACTAGGCACAGTTTCAAGGGGTGAGGTATTTGATGGGGCTGAAGCGGTTGGTTCATTGAAAGCCATGGGTTCTAGCTATAGTACGCGGTTTCGGAACTCATGGGCCTATCTTTTGTAGAAAAAAGCTATGGAGTTTTGGGAACGTATATGAGTGTTTATTACAAGTGCAATAAAATTATGAAGATTGAAAAGGAGGTTCAAGAAGCTGAACAAGCTCAATGTGACTTTTTTGAGCTCAATAAAGTTTTCAAGCTCATATCAGTTGTAACCTATTTATGAGATTTGTTTAGTTTTTCAACATCTGTAACTTGCTATATAGAAGGGCTTTGCATCAACTATGTAATGATACAATTAGACGAGTGATTTATGTTATTACAAATCTCTACAATATGCACAATTTCCGTTTATAGATTTTAGTTATGGTGCCTCCGAATGTCAAATGGGTTAGTAACATATCGGATACATTACGCATTTGTAAATTATAAAACAAGAACTCGTTGTACATTAAAAATTAAGTAAGAAACACTTAAATGCAGTCAGCTCGTTTAATATTCAAATGTATGACGGTTGAGTTTGTAGTGATCTGAGTTAATAATCAGTTAAAACCTGTACGAATTGCGTATTTTGCCACTACTATTGTACACATTTCAATTGCTTGTGAATCGATTTACTCACTTGCGTAAAAATATAGAGGTACAACAGTAATAGAAAAAATATACAAATCTATTAAGCATATATCTTAAAAATTCCATCCACAAAGAGACATAGTTGAACATAAAGATTGAAATAAAATACAAATAGCTCATTGGGTTACAGGAACGCCAATGGCCACGAGGTTTTGAATTCTAAACAAAATGCAATTCTATGAAACCGTTTTGACATTGCAATCAAATATATGTGAAAAACATTTCTTTTGAACTTGGTTACTTCTGACTTGCAGCTGTAGATGATGTTATAGCACCGCATGAAGATGGAGTATCTAGCACTAACGACGATCTGAAAGATGAGAAAAACAACTCAGAGTTAGGATACACTTCCGAGAAAATGGCCACACGTTCATCGTCAATTGCTGCAAAAAAATGAGGTGATTGAAATGACGTTGAATCTGGATACTCAGTCAAATCTGAAAACAAGTATAAAGAACCATGGGTGAGATACAGTTCAGTTATTAGTTTTGTATCATATTAGCAATATCATAGATGCTTATTAATAGAATGTTGCATTTTTACTGTTGTAAATCAAAGAATTACAGTTCATACTATCCCATAATAGTCAGATGCTATTTCGTAAAACAAACAGACGCCTTAAAGTATTTATGATCCTTAAAATGCACTTTATAACTTATGCAATGCTTTACTTCTCCAAACAAAAGCCTTGATAGTAAATTTACTAGCAAAGTCTTAAATAGTTGATCAAAAATAGGGGTATAATCGAGTGAGCCAGCATACCTCCTACATGACAACATCATTCCCCTTCAAAAATATCTTAGCGTACGCATTATTTTCTTTCTCAAGTCTACATCCGTCTCATTATATAAACGACTTCACATAAACCAGTAATAATCAATATCTATTTTGATGACAGATGTTGCTATTAGTCTTCTTCCTAGACAACTTCTGTAATATAGGATGCATCATAAAAAAATAAAAAATTAAGGGCAGAACAATATGGGGATAACAACAGATGTATATAACCTTCCTTTTACGAAGACGGATGAAAGTCCTCGCCCATCTTCCTTTTCCAAGGACGAGTGAAATGTTGGGTCAAAAAGTTGATGTTGTAGAAACTCAAAAACGAAGAAAACATGAAGATATTGTCTAAGCGTTGTCAAGAGCAATCCAAGCGTTGACAAGAGCAAATTAAGCGTTGATGGCTCAAGAGTTGTCATGTGCAATCTAAGCATTGTCACATGCAATTCAAGAGTTGACAGAAACGTAGACAAGAAGCTTATGGAAGCTTCTATTTAGATAAACATGCAGGATATTGTTGGAAATACGTTTTTACGTATTTATGAAGGATCGGTCGCTCCAACGATTATTATGTAATGGGCTCGTGATCTATTTAATTATTGTATAGTCCATATAGCCCACATGTAGGGTGGGCTATATATAACCCCTCCTAGCATGTTAGGAGGGGGTTGTGGATTCACATTTTACACTTAATCATTTATTCATCTTACTTTCTCTCTCTACAATTCTCTCCCTTCTCTCCTTTCTCTCTCTAATCCCTCATCTAATTCCTTCATCTCTTCATTAATTATCAATCAATCAACCAACCTAATCCACCAAATCCATGATCTAGAATAGGCCATTAATTTCGTAGACCTTCAATTGGTATCAGAGCCTTGGTTAGTTTGGTTTATTCTTCTTTTATTTTGTTTGATTTTGGTGGTTTTTTGATTTAATCATGCTTAAACTTTAAAAAGTTTGTATTTTTTATAAAAAGTTTGTGTTTTTATGTGTTAAATCATATCAAATCTTCAAATTTATTTACTTTTTAGATAAAAAATCACAAATTTTTATATAAAAATCAACTTTTTCTTATATAAAACCTTAAAAAGTTTGTGTTTTTATAAAAAATTGGTGTTTTTTATAAAAGTTTTTGTTTTTTCTCTTTTTAATTTTGTAGTTTTTATAAAAAGTTTGTATCAATTTTTATCAATTTTATAAATTTCTAAAATTTTATCAATTCTTATCAATTTTTTCTTTCAAAGTTTGTATTTTTTTTATTTTTTATTTTTAGTTTATCAATTTTCGTTTTTTTATCCAGATTTTCATATAGTTTTCTATAATTTTTTTATTTTTTTTATTTTTTATATAAGTAGTTTTTCTAGTTATCCTTATTTTTTTATATATATAATCCGTATTTTTTCTTTAATTTTTTAATCTGTTTTTTTTAATCAGTTTGTTTTTTAATCTGTTATCAGTTTTTTTGTCTTGTCCTATCGAATCTGTTTTCTGTCTTTTCAGTTTTTATATAATCAGTCTTCTTTGTCAAGTTTTGTCTGGTCCATTGTTTCTGTCCAAAATCAGTCCTGCTATCCAAAATCACGGTTTTTGTCCATAATCAATCTGCTATTGTCCAGTTCCGGGTGAAGATTTTTTCGAGTAAACTAAAAGTTCCGAATCAATATTTAAGTTCCGAATCAATCAGAAATCTTCCGAATCAAGAACTTCCGGATCAAGCCAGAAGTTCCGGATCAAGAAGTTCCGGATCAAGAACTTCCGAACCAAGAACTTCCGGATCAAGCCAAAAGTTCCGGATCAAGAAGTTCCGGATCAAGAACTTCCGAACCAAGATCTTCCGGATCAAGAAAAAGTTCTGATTCGGAACTCTTCCGAATGAAGCTATTTCAAATATAACGGGCAAATTGAGCAAATCATCGTCTTTTCAAAAAGACTCATCACCTTTCGACTCAGACACAAAATAAACCAAAAACATACCCAACCAACCCTCGACTCCCTCTCTCGACTCAATACCCAAACACCTCCCCATCCTCGACACCCCTGGACCAAACCACTCTCACCCTCGACTCAGACTCACCACACCCTCTATCACCCTCGACTCACCCACACTCTCGTTTCAAGCAGACCCTCGTCTCACACCATCTCACCAACTCACCCCTATCACCCCAACTACCCACAACCACGTCTCGAATCACAAACCAAAAACCCTCTCAAACTCTCGTTCAAACACAAACTCTCGACAAACTCAAACACAGACATCCCTCTCACCAGCCTCTCATCTATCAACCTTCGACTCTCGGACACCATTCGAACCAGACCTCACCTCCCCACACCACCAACCAGACTCAACAGAAACCATCATAAACTCACACCTGGACCGACCCTCACCATCAAAAACAACCTATCCTCTCATCACCAACCCAACACCGATTCATCACTTGACTCTAACCCCGACACCCTCACATCCCATTTAAACCCACTAAACTGTTAAACCCATTCGTATTTACCCACCCTCGACCCTCGCCTACACACACAGACCCACACAGAAGGACTCACAGTAGAAGAGAGAGATTTAACATAAAATTAAAAAAACCTTACCCGAGACCTTATTTAAAGATCTTGAAGCCGTTTTGATCAGTGAGAGAACACGTTTTTTTGTTGGCCGTGACTTTGTTATAGATCTTGATGTTTATGTTGAATAGTAGGAGTGGCTGCGTGATTTCTTTGTTGAGTGAGAAAGAGATTAGGGTAGATTCGGGTTGTGAGGAGAGAGAGATTTGATAACTGTGTGAGGAAGAGAGAGGTTTTAGGTTAAGATATAAATTAGGCGGACAAAACAAGAAACGGTGGGACGTTGCTTATTGGGCCACGTGGCCACGTTTTTAACTGGGCGGAGAAAACAAAGCAGATTGAATTTTTTATTTTGACGGAGTTTACAAGAAGAGTCAATGTCACACACGTCCCATTTATATATTTAAACATTTTAAATTTCCAAATAAACATTTTCATTGGATATATTAAATGCACTCTTTTTATTTTTTAGTTTCCAAATAAAACGTTATTTAGATTTTTTGTTTAGTTAAATTATTTTTTTTATATATTTAAACATTTTAAAAGTAAATTTTTTTTTAGTTAAGTTATTTTAGATATTAATTTTTACTTTGGATATTAATTTTTATTTTGATTTTTATTCAAATTTTTATTTTTATTTTTTATTTTTTATTTTATTATTTTATTTTGAAAAATTTTGTGGCCGGATTTGAAGACGAAAGTGACGAGTCAAAGTGACGGGAATTATTTTTAGTGGCTACGAATTTTTGAACGGGTTTAATTCATAATCGTTTGGGCCGACAACATCTTTTGAGCCGACTCGAATTGTAAAAATCCTGCAAACTACTACATCTATATCATCTTTCCTCGATTTTCAATGGATTCGGTCAAATCGAACAAGGGAGAATTGCATCAAGTGCAAGCCAACGCTAGAGAAAGTGGCATCAATTCATTTCAAATGCTTCAGTATCATCTGGTCACTCTTTCGAGGATTCAAGGAGGGAGCGAATTTGTGACAATCTTTGGACAAGATCGTCATATATTCATCGACTCGATTTTCACCACTTTGACCGAACTCGCCGAGCAACTCAACCATAACAACTTTAATCACTCTGCATCGGTAGTTGCTTATAAGGCTCTTGTGACACAACTCACGCCTTTTCTCCAATTCAATATCATCAAGACTGAAAGTTCGATGCTTTGCCAATCTTTTCTTCGAGATACAAATACCGAGCTTCGAGTTTTTCGTGATACAATATTGAAACTTATGACCTCGGTCTCGTCTTCGATTTATGAAAGATCTCGACTTCAGCAAGGGTATGATAATGGAGTGCAAGACTCTTCGATGCAAGAGAAAACTGATCATACGGTTGAAAACTTGGAGCCTAACGATGCCAAGAGCACAAAATCAGGAGGACAACATGATGCCAGTGGCACGTCAGGGAATGTTCACGAGATTTCTCTTGATGACACCTTACCCATTTATGACGCAGAGCCTGCAAACATGGTACAATGTAATGTGGTTTATGATGTATATGCTGATGATATGCCGCATATTGAGCATTCTGAACCTAATTATGACAAACATGGGATGGACAAGAGTGATAGAAATACCACTTATGATTCATCCGATGTGAGTCATAATGGGGGAGAAAGTGTTCAAAATGCTATAGTTCATCATGATAAATGCTTTATAACTGCCTCGTTAACTGATTCTGATCCTAAGATTAAAGAGCTCGAAACGATCGTAGCTCGGCAATCTAAAGACCTTGAGGATGCCAAACTTGAATTTTCTAAGAAAACGGACAAATTTGAAACATATTTTGAAAAACTTGAAAAGTCAAACGTTATTCTTGAAAGAAAATTGGATCAAACTGTTCTAGATTCTAAAGCTGAAAAGGATAATCTTTTGAAACAAATTCAACTGCTTGAATCTAAGTTGGCATCCCAAGATAACGTGCTCAAAGAAAATGAAACATTAAAGGCCCAATTACAGGAAAAGGTTTTTGCTATAGCTGCGTTGAAAAACGAGTTAAGGAAAACTAGAGAACCTAGTGTGGACACTAAGCTTGAAAAACCATCAATCTTGGGGAAACCGCCTACAAATCAGTTCGTTAGACAACCGATTGTCAGACAACCTACTGCATTTAGATCTGAGCGACCACAATCCTCGAGACCGCGATTTGCCTCCCAAGTTGATTTGGTTCATCTTATTAGACCAGTCACTCCAGCTACTAGGCCCAATGTGATCACTCCAGCTTTAGCAAGACCAAATCATATGATTGCCTCTAGTTTCCCTAAAAATACCAAGACCACGTCTAGAACTAGTTCAAATGACGTTTGCCATGAATCTGATCTTAGGGAAGCTAAGCAAAAGACACATGTAAGAGATAGGAATTTCAAACCTAGTCAGATGCCTTCTAGTTTACCCAACACTGCTAACCGTAGCATGTCCAATCCTAGGAGCATCAATCAATCATCTAGGGATTCTAGATCTTATTCGGACATTAAATATGCTACTTGTAAAACATGTAGAAAATGTGTCTTTACGGCAAATCATGATGCTTGTATCAAAAAATTGCTTAATGAGGTGAACTCCCGTGCTAGACTTAAATCCCAGTGGGTCGCTAAAATCAAACCCGTTGGTAAAATGTGGCGCCCCACTGGTAGATCTTTCACTATTGTAGGAAACGAGTGCCCTTTAACTAGGATAGTCTCCGATTCTACAAAGACTACTAGGGAGGAAATTGCAAAGGATGATACATCACTTAAGCCTGAACTTAAGATTTTCTATAAAAGGAAACGTTTGCCATCTAAGACAAGTGATTCATCCCCTCAGGCCACCTCTGATACAAGTAAAGCCAACTGTGAACCCCCACGTGCTTCAAAAATAGATATCTCTAACCAATGCAAAAGTATACAAACTTCTAATGAGAATGCAGGTACCAAAGTTGATGTTCCAAAAGAACGAAGCGGTCCAATCGTTGTGTACCGTTCAACTAAGGACACTCTTAGAGTTTGGTTGCTGAAGAAGCAGATATCAGAGAAACAAGTGTCTCAGGGGATTCATGGTTAAGCTGCAAACAAGGACTTACAGTCACATAACAGACTGTAACTCGATCCTCAAAGAAAGGAAAGTTCATCCCGATGATGACTTATCCTAAAAACGAGAAATTCATTTTTCTCGGGCATGAGCTTATATCAAAAACATTCCAAGTTTTTAAGCTCATGCATTATGGCTCCTCGTTAAATGACAGACGACGACCCGGACTTCAGAGACAGGGAAGTTTATCTACACAACGATAACTTACCCTCTTAACAAGAAATTAAGTTTTCTTGGACACGAGCTTACCCTAAAAAAAACCATTCAAAGGTTTTAAGCTCGTGTATATGGTTTATCATTAAATATCAGATGGTAACCCGTTCTTCAAATAAAGGAAAGTTTATCGCCGATGATAAACTTATCCCTACAACGAGAAATTAAATTTTCTCGGACACGAGCTTACATTAAAACCATTCAAAGGTTTTAAGCTCGTGTATAGGACTTACAGTCACATAACAGACTGTAACTCGATCTCCAAAGAAAGGAAAGTTTATCGCCGATGGTAAACTTATCCTAACAACGAGAAATTAATTTTTCTCGGGCATGAGCTTATATCAAAAACATTCCAAGTTTTTAAGCTCATGCATTATGGCTTATCATTAAATATCAGATGGTAACCCGTGCTTCAAATAAAGGAAAGTTTATTGCCGATGATAAACTTATCCTTACAACGAGAAATTAAATTTTTCTCGGACACGAGCTTACATTTAAACCATTCAAAGGTTTTAAGCTCGTGTACATGACTTACAGTTAAATGTCAGACTGTAACTCGAACTTAAAATAAAGGAAAGATTATCCTTTATGATAACTTATCCTCTTAACGAGAAATTCACCTTTCTCGGTCATGAGCTTGTATTAAAACATTCGAAGTTTTAAGCTCAGAAAGGAAAGTGTATCTTTTAAATAAGAGAACTTTTCTTCACAACGAGAAATTAACCTTTCTCGGTCATGAGCTTTCCGTTAAAACAGTCAAAGTTTTCCAGCTCATGAAAAACGACTTCTAAGTAAATGTCAGCTTAGGACTCGTCCTTCAGATAAAAGGAAAGTTTATCGCCGATGGTAACTTATCCTTAACAACGGGAAGTTCACAACTTCTCGGACTTGAGCTCACTTTTAAGATATTCAACATCTTAAGCTCAAGTAATCGTTTTTCAAAACTTTGAACACAATTTTTCGAGAATTTCTCAAAAGGTTTTTCTAAATCTTTCAAAATTGTGTGTTCAAAAATGTTTTGATAAAAAGAGCATGTCTTCTGGAATCGATAATATTTACGAACCTAGAAATGTCATTCAATAATGACACGGGGTTGTAAATAAAGTTCGAGCAGAAGTTCAAACTTTTAAAACATGCTCAAAATGGTTTGCTATTATTTCAGATAGCAACCCGCTTTTCATAATCAAGTCAAGCATTTCACCGGAAAGCTTTGACTCAACAACGGGAATTAATTTTCTCGGGAACGTGACGAGGAGACCAGCATTCGTGAACAAGAACCATGTGAATCTCTCATATGATGTTCTCCATCATTCAGGTCCAACCTCGTAAATTGCTAATCTTGTGAATTCATTATCATATATGATCTTTGCACGTAATAAATACCTTACACTTGTGTTTAAAAGGTATTTAATTTACGTTTCAGCACACCCTCATTAATTTGAGGGGGAGCTTGGTGTAATTCATGAAGATAATTGGACTTGCATTTTTCTTCCCAAATTTTCTTAAAATGTTATTAAATCAATTGATATTAAAAACATCGATTGGGTTAATATTTTTAATATGGGGGAGAAAATGTGATTTAATATGGGATATGATCAATCATAAATGGTTTGACTTAACGTGCTAGCTTCATCCCGACATGTGCGAAATGTTTTCGAATATCGTAGCATATGTTAAGGGGGAGCAAAATGGATTTGCACTTCAAAGTGGATTTCATGGTGACATACACTTACCCAAAAACATCTCTATTCACGACGGTGACGATTGTGGTGACATAAGGATGGTAGGATAGGTTAAAGTCCAATGATTTCTCTAGAACCGGAGGAATCTTCCCAAGGACATTCCATAGCTAGAAATAGTAGTCCTTAGGAAAGATGGAGAAAGATTGTGAACGTAGCTGAATGCCGACCAAGTACTTAAGTTAGCACTGGAACAATCACAACAAGGTGCTAGTGATGACGTATTGGTAAGCATTGAAGGGGTTGAAGAATGAAAAAGAATTGTAAAGATAAAGGGTGTAAAGAAAGAAGCCCTCCTTACAACTTTAGGCAGAAACCGGGTCAATACATATGCTATTGAGATCATTTTTGTTAATGATTCTCGATATTGAAGAAAGACGTCATGGACCCAGTGATGCAATGCACAACCCTTCCCAGCTAACTCAAATATCTCTCAAAAGGTATTTGTTTTAATCACACGGAGATCAACACATTATCTATTGATTTATTCACTCCGAATAAATTGGTATTGAAAAGGTGGCACTCCTCTCCAGCCTCCAATCACTAAAAATCCAAAATGCACAATCGAGTCTAGAGCCATTTGAGATCATCAAATATCTCATTAGGACACACTTTCATTATTCCTTGCTTCTTCACACACTGTGAAAAGTAAGAACGATCTTAAGAGTCCTACGCAAAATCTTCATGATCTTGCCTGAACATCCGAGTATTACGAAAGTATTTACAATGAAGATGGAAATCCTTCTTGAGCGAATATCAAAAAGCTCATGGTAGGTGACTTGTGCGATTCTTTATGAATCAAACTTGTGATAACTGGAAAGCAACAGTGGTTTAATTCTTAAATGAATTTAAACACGTTCCAGGCCTCTACGCAATATCTTAATGATCTTGCCAGAACATTCAGAGTAATACTATTAAGTATTTACAGTGACGAATGGAAATCCTTCTAGTGTTAACATCAAACAGCACTTGGTAGGTAACTTGCAAGATTCTATATGAATCAAGCTAGTGACAACTGGAAAGCAACGATGGTGCGGTTCTTAATTGAACTTCACTTGTTCCAGGAACATGAATTGACGGCTTCAAATCATGCGGATAATATTATCCAAATGATTCACTCTTTACGTTCGCAGTCAGCTTTGGACGGTCGAGTAAAGAGAACGGGTTTACCCGCGAAATCTTGTCAAGGAGGTTCTTTATTGAAACTACCTGCCACAAGTACGATATTTAATATCGTCCAACGGTCTTCACCGACCGGAGGTAAATTGCTACCGAATTAGAATGAAATGTTCAAGGCCATTTCATCCGTGTATATTGTTTTGTTGCTAACTGTCTTATGCAGCGTAACAAGAAGGTGGCATTGCGGTGTACAATCCAGAAGAAGTCGTCACCACATGCTTATACTACATACAATTAGTACTTCAACAAATTCAAGAAAGCCTGAAGGTCAAGTCTTCCGCTGTATCAAACTCTGAAGCTTTCAAGAATTTAAAAGTATAAGTATGTGGAACATGAAGTCACAAAGAGGCAAATATCACAAGTGAAGAATGCACAAGGTCAAGGCAAGGAAACATGCTCAAGACTAAAGTCAAAGATCACATCAAGCATATTCACAAGAACAAGATCGAAGACTCAAGCATAGATGCTAGGTTTAAGATTTTGTAAAAAGATGTGACCTCCCTTAGGGGGAGATTGTTGGAAATACGTTTTCCCTATAAAGTATCGGTCACATCTTAGTTAGCATAGATCACGAGTTATAGACTATTTAGAACTTTGTAACTTGGAGCGACCTCCCTTAGGGGGAGATTGTTGGAAATACGTTTTTACGTATTTATGAAGGATCGGTCGCTCCAACGATTATTATGTAATGGGCTCGTGATCTATTTAATTATTTTATAGTCCATATAGCCCACATGTAGGGTGGGCTATATATAACCCCTCCTAGCATGTTAGGAGGGGGTTGTGGATTCACATTTTACACTTAATCATTTATTCATCTTACTTTCTCTCTCTACAATTCTCTCCCTTCTCTCCTTTCTCTCTCTAATCCCTCATCTAATTCCTTCATCTCTTCATTAATTATCAATCAATCAACCAACCTAATCCACCAAATCCATGATCTAGAATAGGCCATTAATTTCGTAGACCTTCAGATATATTCTGTATAAGTTTATCTAAATAGAAGATTTACATGTTTATTTGATTTTATCTCTTGTAAACCCTAATCCTTACACTATAAAAGGAACCAAGGGTCTTAGGTTTTATTCATAAGTTCATTCACAATGTAAACCTAAAACGTGTGTCGACTAGACGTGGGATTCAGTGTATACACGTCTAGTGATTGTTTGTTATTAATATAATGAAAAATCCAGTTGTTTTTAATTCATGTTCTTGTGCCCTAAACACCTTGTTAATGTGTTATTTTCTAATTCCGCTTTGATTATTTAATCATATGAACATGATGTATTCCTAGTAGCTTAAAGATCCGGAAACCAAGGTTTCCACAATTGGTATCAGAGCCTCGTGGCTCGTGATGCTAGGACCAACAAGGTGTTCGTGTATGGTGAAGAAAATAAAAATCCGTCTAGGGTTTTTCTGGACGTTTTTGTGTGCGCAGCAGCATTCAGAAGGCCATAACTTTTTATTGAACCGTTGGATCGCCACAAATATTTTGTGTGTGTTCTACACACATATATCTAGATATCCACCAGAGGGATTGTCGAGATCTATCCCCAAGAAAAAGTTAATTAAGCGTCAAAGTCAGCAGGGGTCATATGTTGTTTTCTGTGAACAGTAATAGTAAAAACGTAATTTCTCCTTCGTTAACCGTTGGATCGTTGTGAAATTCGATCTGTAGGTTCTTGACACTTGTGTCTAGGATCTCAACGAAGGGATCTTCGATCTGAGCTCTCATGAAGAAGATATTCGATGTCAAAGTTCACTGCAGTTTATGGTTTTCACATAAAATCATAATTTAGGGTTTATAAAACCCTAGATCTATTACCCGCTGACATGTGTTATTTAGAGGCTGATAGATGTTGGTGTGACGCTGATAGATGTTGGTGTGACGCTGACAAGGCATGGATGTGACGCTGATAGCCAGGCGCTGACAGGTACAAAGTTGGCGCTGACAGGAGTAAGTTAAGCGCTGTTGGGAAGCGCTGAAACTTGTTGTCCGATATATACATTTTCAAACGCTGACAAGTGTTGTCTGATATTGGACAACACACAGTGTTGATATCTTGGACAGTGAAGGATATTGGACAACAAAAGGAATAGTTGCTGTTTGAGAAAATTGGTACGTTTTTAGCACACAAAAAGGAGGAATTTACACACGAAGGTACATGGAATCTCCGTTTTATTTAGAATATCATGTTGATATTTATGGCTCGGATATTTTTGAAAGGGATTAATGATTTTAATGCGAGTTGACAACTATTCGTGGGAATTTGATGGATATTTTAAATTATATAATTGGGATAGCCTTGAGAAAGAGTTGTCCATATTTGTGGCTTTTACATATGGTATGAAGACGTTATTCCATTAAAATTCGTCATGAAGAGGTGTTGGCTTAAGGGGAAGAATTCTTATGATAAGTTTGATGATTGAAGAAGATTTTCGCGAGTTTGTGTTCTATCATATCTTAAAGTCATGCACTTCCAGCCACTGACTTTTAAGATAACTTGTTCGTGCTTTATATGGTTGGTGATGAAGACTTTTCATAACACTTGAAGGAGTTACATTATCGTGCTCAGTGTCTCACAAAGGATAATATTGACAAGGGATCGAGGTCTACTTATACTTAGTGACATGAGTATATGTTCTTTATCACATGCATAGTACAAGACATGGAACACAAGGTTGGGTTATTCTACTTCTACATCAAGATTACTTTATTTATTTTTCTTCAAGATCATTACATAGAGCCTACATTTGGAGAATCTTCAAGATTGCATACATTGTTTACTTCCCTGTTGATGTGACAAAAAGGGGAAGACATACATGCTACACTTGAGGGGAAGAAATCTGAAGATCATGTACAACTTACAAGAGATATACAAAGAGTTTTGCCGACATCAACTAGGGGAAGATTGTTGGGTCAAAAAGTTGATGTGGCAGAAACTCAAAAACGAAGAAAACATGAAGATATTGTCTAAGCGTTGTCAAGAGCAATCCAAGCGTTGACAAGAGCAAATTAAGCGTTGATGGCTCAAGAGTTGTCATGTGCAATCTAAGCATTGTCACATGCAATCTAAGAGTTGACATAAACCTAGACAAGAAGCTTATGGAAGCTTCTATTTAGATAAACATGCAGGATATATTCTGTATAAGTTTATCTAAATAGAAGATTTACATGTTTATATTATTTTATCTCTTGTAAACCCGAATCCTTACACTATAAAAGGAACCAAGGATCTTAGGTTTTATTCATAAGTTCATTCACAATGTAAACCTAAAACGTGTGTCGACTAGACGTGGGATTCAATGTATACACGTCTAGTGATTGTTTGTTATTAATATAATGAACAATCTAATTGTTTTTAATTCATGTTCTTGTGCCCTAAACACCTTGTTAATGTGTTATGTTCTAATTCCGCTTTGATTATTTAATCATATGAACATGATGCATTCCTAGTAGCTTAAAGATCCGGAAACCAAGGTTTCCACATGAAAGTCATCGCCCATGTATAGCCCTGCCTCCTGTGCAACCTGTTCACAAACTCAATCCTTAGTTTTACCATCAATTTACTACAAAAGGATAAATTTCAGTCTGTGAGCATACATACCTATCCTAGATGTGATGATTGTACCCATTGGGGAGCAATAACAATCCTCGTCCTACGGAAATTCACAACATGCCCTTGTGTAAGGCCTTCAACGAGTATACCTTCAGCACGAAATATCTAAAAAAATATAGTTCATAGCTGACATAACACAATTTAATATCACCTATTTGGATAATTTGATTCTGCTTCCCATTCTTTTTGATAACTTGATGTAGCTACAAAAGCAGTTTTCTCCTAACAAAATACAGATGCCCTGATTCATTCATACGAATGCCGTAATTTTTTTGTGTATACCTCCCTGATGTTTTAATTAAAAATAATAGCCATTTCTGATCCCTTTCCCCATCCTAACGAGTGACAAACCTGGAATCCTGCATCTAAAAAAAATGAGAACCAAAACCTTGATTTACAACTAAAAAATATAAAACTCCCTAAAACACACGTCCTTCATATCTAATTCTACCATAAAAGTAAAAGAAACAAGGAAATCGAAACAAGGATATCGAAACAAGTACCTTAGCAGCAACAAAATTAGCATTAGACTTCCTTAGCTAAAATTAAGAGTGGATCTTGAAAATTGTCCTATAATTGCAGGAATGTAGGTAGAGCTGCTCAGGAGTAGAAACTTGAAAACATAAGTTCCTGTCATTTTTATACAATGGGTTAGAGAAGTTTTAGATGACACAATATTTATTACGAATGCCCGGATTTTGGATATACATCTTCATGTAAAAGCATGTCGTATCTGGCGACCTTACTTATGTTTTCTAGTCTTTTAATTTGATTCAGACAATTACTTCTATGAAAAAGCTAAATGGGTCAATTCCTGATGGGTTTGGGTAGTTGCAGAAACTTGAGGTGCTTAAGTTGTACCCAAATCAGTTATCACCATGACAGGTTCCATTGGCGTCAAATTTATTTTACCTAACTGCAATTGACAGTAGAGTTCCGACGTCAATTTCTGGGAGTATATCATCATAAAACTGAGGGAGTGTGATCTCAAATAAAGCATCAGAAACCTGAAAAGTCAGACAACGCAGACTACAAAAGTCAGACAACGAAGTTTAGGCAATGACTTGTAACAACTTTTTTCAGTCATATAGTGAATGTCATCCCACCTTTGCTTGATACAACATATATATTAGACGTTGAAATATTGCGCACGACATCTCTGTAATAGATAGAATGGGCGCTTGGTGGTAACATGGTAATAAGAATTCTGAATGCAAATGCAACTCGTACGTGCACTAAGTTTTAATCATACACTAATAATATTAATTGATTCCCTAATAACACACATTTATTCCCTAATTTCAATTTCACGGGTTGGATTAGAAGTTAAATTATCAAACGTAATGATTAAGTACATAGATTGTGGGAATTTTATAAACCTATTAAATTGATAGCAGATAAGATAACCTTGTGGCAAACTTGAAGTGCGAATTGTAATTTTGTAATTTATGCATAGTTTAGACGGATAGGGGGCACTGTTGCTTCCAAACGCTACCTTCTTCGTGTTCTGCCCTCAGTTGGGACCTTTTTGGGCAGTTCATTGGCCAAGCCACAACATTTACAACAGTTGGAAGTATAGACAAGAGATCTGCATATCTAAGACTGATTGTAATCTTGCTGCAAAAAGATATAAGCATGGTCAACTTGTATATCAGAGATGGGTTTGTATATAATCTACAAGGAATAATTATGATGATTCACTAAAATACACAAAGATTCCCTAATAATACACACTGATTCCCTAATCCTATAATCCTCTGTCCTGTGATATTTTTATGCCCTACTATGATATAAACACACGCACTAAATTACTCAAATGGATGCAACAAAAATTATTGATTTTTGAAGGGCCTACTTTGAAATTACACTAATAGTTAAAATTACACTAATAGTAGCAATAAGACAATAAATGGTAATAAAAAGCATAAAGTAATGTAGATCAAAAGGCAACACATACACATTTTTACCAATCTGGTTTAAAGTGCTAGCATGAGCTTTAAACTATCTCTGCTTATGATCCTTTAGTTAGCTGATGTTTTCTCACTCTCTTATATGTCACCAGTAATATATAAACAAACACACTAATAGCAAATACCCGGTCCGGATAAGTTTCGTATGCCTCAATAGACAGAAACAACTCGATGAGTATATATTAAAGACCTTAGCTTCCTGAAGAAGTGCTCCTTTATCGATTCAATCAAAGGGAAAGTACTCGACTGCATATGGTAACAAGACCTTAATCAAAATACACGTCGTCTGATAGCTATAAAGTTACAAAAATATCATGATCATTAAAGAAAGATTCACTAACAGTATGTTTGGAACTGCTTATTTAAACTAATTATATGCTTGAAAACTTATCATTTTGGTACCTCTTGGCTTTTTAACTACTTGTTTCCCAAGTAATAAGTATATATGAAGATTAGTAAACTATATGACAAATGCAATCAAACATTTCACAAAGTTGACTACAAAGAGGCTTACATTGACAGAAGCGACACCCTGATCTTGTAGAAAAATCAGCAGGGACATGTACAGGTTTGACAAGGCAAGTGACTACTAATCACAACACCTCACTCTTTTCCATAACTTCCCAAGATGTTGTGCTTCCAGGAATTGAGTTTCTTGTTGTGTGATTTTACTAGGGATAAACTTCTCAGAAAGTGTACCTCATGGTGATAGAGAGAGGGAAGTTAATACACGACTATGTGTTTGATGGTACTGACATAAAAAATCTATCTTCTGTAGCAGCTGCACATATATCAGAGAGGATAAGTGTCTTAACTAGCTTAAGATACTCACTTTCTACGTTTTAAGCACATGTATGCTATGCCCGTTTCTTGTTTTATACTTGTATTCAAATTAGTTTTGTAGTTTTTACGTCTAAACTATTGGTTTATGTGAAAAGAGCAGTAGTGTACCTTGTCATCTCTGCCCGATGTTTTGCATCTTCAACCATTTGATTAAGTTCACTGTGGTTGTCACGTTCAATATACTGCACTTTTGTAGTGTCCTTTGTGATTGAGCCCGTTTAAGCTAACGGTCTTCATTCCCAAAGTTCTTTTTCCTGGTCAAAGCAACCTACACGAAACAAAAATATATAAGTAGTTAACTAAACACTAGGGAGTTGTATCAAAACAGTCAACATTCTACCCACCTATTTATCAAAAACGAGATCCCAAGCTCTACCACTTATAGCATATCTGATGAAGAACTTTATGAGATCAAGTGGGATATAGAATACAATGTTGTAAATCCATATTACCTTAGCCCAACCCCATCTGATCCCTTCAATTGCAGCAAAAATCTAGTTTGCATAAACAACAATTAACCTTGCAATCTGAGATGAAATGGAAAGGAACATCAACCATTTATTTATTCAAATTTTAGACAAGAATAATAAACTGAAAAGAGTAGCTGCAAATTATAAAGTCCATATACTAGTTGAGCAGTCAAGAAAGCGATGAAAAGTAAAGCTACTCGAGGTTATGTATGGGACCAACTCCTTGAGATGGAGTACAATCGGCTACTTCACCTTCTTTGAACCAGAGAGCTACATAGCTGGAACTAGAGCCTAATTGGCTAATCCACGATCAGGTTTGCACGATCAACACCTTCTCTTTCTTCAGAATAAAAGGAGTGGCCTACAAACCTGGAGTCATTGAATATAGGACCATCGAAGATGTAAGCATATGCTGACTCAACGATTTCAGCACAATACATGAGCGAGTGTTTTAAGCTGTGTAACTGGTCCAATATTAACTATTGCTGTAAGGTAGTTTCCTGCTACAAGTTATGGGAGTGTTTGGAACTAGATGGTATTTTCCAGATTAAAGAATACAATAATATGTTCTTTGATGCCTTAATACTATACAGATTCCCTAAGAATATGCTTGTCGATAACCGAGTAATATATTCACGGATGCATTAAATATACAAATGGATGCCCAATTTCTAAAGTCATTAATATCACTGTTAAAGTATCGGCACAAGAACTTTTAGCACATAAACAAGATAAACCCTGAGAAAAACAACATTAATAAACCAGAAAGTAACCATAAATTTATGGCTGTTTGGAAAACTTGTAAGCTCGTAGGATATATGGCTGTTTGGAAAATTTATGCACGTGTATATTATGTTTTCAAAACTGATGCAATTAACCAAGTCATCAACGCAAACGGATGCACTAATACATTCTTAAACACATGCCCTGATAGCTCAGTATTCAATGGGATATTGTTTTCAACGAATTATATATCGAGATGTCAGATTTCCACTTGTGCTTTAGCTGTTAACTTGTACCAAGTGACAACTATTATCATTCCATTCATATTGAATAGAACTCTAAAATTGATAACTATTTTTATAATAGCTCTTTTTACAAAGGTCACTGCACCATAAAAATATTGCATAAAAGGAAATGTACAAATTTTCATGGCGCACGGGATGTATAATGCTTACCGTCTTAACTATTTACAGGGTAACACCACTAGTCGTTGAAGTGGCAAACGCTACAGATTCATCATGCAACCCTACTCATATTGGCGATCACACATAAACAGGGAATAGTGCTTCTCATGTCTCATCTTCCTATGATGCAGGAAATATAACTAAACACGCTTCAATTGACTGACTCCTTTGACTCAAAATGGTAATTTTTTATTTTCTTATAAAGTTTGAGATGCCTAGTCTCTTCAGAAGCGCCTAGACGTGGTAATTCAACCCATTCACATACGAATGGGTTGAATCAGGCTATGTTTTGATCTTTAAGGGGTCCTACGGGTAAAAACTAACAAGAAATAGCTTTAAGACACGGGGTCGAATGGATTGAAAGTCATATAAATTGTTCAATCTATCACTATATCAGAAGAGACTAGTTATCTTAACAGAATTTGACATAAAGTTTTTTGGGTCAACATGGGTTGACCCATGCAAACGGATGTACTAATACATTCTTAAGCACATGCCCTAATACATTATTAAAATGACGCCCTAATACAGTCTTAAGTTGATGCCCTAGTACATTCTTAACCGCATGCCCTAATACATTCTTAAAATGACTCCCTAATACAGTGTTAAAATGGCGCCTTAATACAGTCTAAAATCGATGCCCTAGTATTGACTAAAATTGATGCCCTATTATGGACTAATATCGATGCCCTAGTACCGACTAAAACGGATATGCCCTAATAGATTCTTAAACACATGCCTTAACTTTTTTAATTGTTGCACTAGCCAAACAAACAAACAAATGCTATACCTTAATATAATGATCTTATCATACTAAGATGTGCAATAACACATTATTTTACGCACCAATAACACAAAAAATGTTCTTACAATTCACTTGATGCCATGATCATGTGTAGACCCAACTTCACATAATTATGCCTTAATTTCACTAACACCACACTACAGAATCTTTATTTTACTAACACGCATTCGAAATGATACAACAAAAAATATAATATACATTAAAGAGATGCCTTAATCTCTATTATACATACACATTCAATAAATAACACATACTGTATAAGTCAATGAATACAATCTATTCCTTTTAAACCTCCAAATCATAACAAATGCCCAAAAATAACACTCAAACATATACTTGATGCACTAATTGGTTGATTCATAACTCATAATTTACAAAACACTACTTAGAAACTAATAACACATCATACATCTTAATTCAATAGAGCTATTGTGTAAAACTTACAGTTGGGTTTTGAATAATAAAGATGATTCTCTTGATGGTGGCAGAGATGGTGGCCGAGATGGTGGCGGAGATGGTATCGGCTAAGATGGTGACGACGGAGATGGCATCGGAGAAGATGGTTGTAGCGTAGATGGTGGCTGAGGAGATGGTGTCAGAGGAGATGGTGTCGGAGGAGATGGTGTCGGAGGAGACGGTGACGGAGGAGATGGTGGTGATGGAGATTGTGGTCTGTAACTTCGACGACTACTCTTTCTATTTCTTTTTATTTTCTTTTTTACCCTTAAGTTTGATACTTTTTCAAAATCTACACTCCATTTTCATATGTTTCAAAAGCAACCTTATAACTTTGTTTTCTAGGTTTTCTACGAAAACATGGTTTTCTACGAAAACATAGTTTTCTCTAGATCCCACCCCTATACATATATATATATATATATATATATATATATACATATATATATATATATATATATATATATATATATATATATATATATATATATATATATATATATATATATATATATATATATATATATATATATATATATATATATATATATATATATATATATATATATATATATATATATATATAGTTAAGTTAATGTAGTGTAGATGTTTAAAATTGTTAAAGTAGGAAGTATTTTAGGCCATTGGATGTAGTTTTATATGTAAGATCAACCTGGGACTTGATTAATGGCATTGTTGAAATTATTTTTTTATAAAGGGCATTATGTATCATTTTATATAAAAAACAAAAATGAGGTTCAAAGTATTACCAAATATTTTAATAAAGTCAATACCGGTTACTAGTTTAACACCCATCATTCTCGTAACCATACTTATCCCAAAATTCAATAGAGTATTGTATCAACGACCACAAAATCATACTGACATTCAATTTTGTGGATTTCATACGTGTAGCAGTTAATCATATTGATTAATAGACAAATCCCTGCATTGTTGCTACATCCTTCTTAAAATCACATCATCAAATATTCTTATTCGGCTAAAATTGGGGGATTTGGTGTATCATATGATAATTACCCTTATTATTATAAATAATGAGGAAACGCAAAATAGATCAGTGCATTGGTGTTTCTGTTCCTATTGTATACGGTAAGTGATCCATCGAAATATATTGTGTTTTTTTGTTGGAATTATAAAGCATAAATGAGTTATTTATTTTGATTAAGCAGTAAGAAGAAGTAGCAGGCTGATTAATATGAGGAGGAATGACGATGGAAGCTCGGATGCTACTATTGACTTAACAAATGGTCAAGATGGTGATTCTGGTATGAAAAGGGTTTAAAACACATTAAAAAGTTTAAGTTGTGTTGGGTTATAATATTTACCAGTCAGCTAAACCTGTTGGTTGGTACATGGGTGTTTTTATTTTGTTGGTACATTGTGTTAAAATAGCTAGCAGACAATGAATTATGTAGGATGTATCAGTATATCAATATATATAGCAGTTGTCTGAACAAGTTGGTTGCTTTTGTTGGTAGTAGGACTATGTTAGCCAATGTACCAGTGGTGATAAAGTTAGTTAGTATATCCCCCGAATTAAGGGGTTTTGCGATAGGAGCAGTCAGTAAAATCGTTTAGGGGTTATGCGATAGTTGGATGTATCGGTAGTCATTTTAATATAGTTTTAGTTTGTGTATCAGGTGTTTGAATTATGAGTGGTACACAAATTTAGGCACTTTTGAGAATGTACCACGTGGGACGAAAAAGTTAAAAAGTGCTCTGTTGTAAATCACAATCATGAGTATGTATCATTAGACGATATAATATATCAGTAGTCGAGATAATATACTAGATTTGATCAGCTATAGTTTATAAAAAAAATTAGGTGTGTTTGGGACAGTGGGTATGTGGGGCAAAATATTTGTATTTATGTATTGAAATTCATAGATTGTGTAGTTCTTCAATAGTTGTTTGTTTGTAAACTAACTGACATGATGATGTGTTAGACATTTTTGAATCTGGTGTTTGTGTTAAATGCTGAATGAAAATATTGATGTTTGTTGTTTGTTTGTGTGCAGATTTTGTTTCTGATGCGCTTGGAGCTGGTACACGTGACTGTGATCGTAGCATTAAGAAAAGGAAGGTACAGGATGTTGGCTGCAGTTTGCGTCGGGTATCGGTTCGCAAGGTAAACTGTCAAAATGTGGGGAAGTTTCAAAACGCAAAGCGCAAACGTTGTAAAAATACTGTCGAAAAGCAATATTCTGATGTTGGTATAGCCAACTTCTTTAACGTTGCTGCATTAAAAAAATGTGATGCGGATATTAAAACAAAGGACAGTGGTAAGCGTAGAATAGAATCTGTTGAAAAGAAGGGTAAAGGAAAGGCAACAGATGTAGATATGAATGTGGGTAATAGATCAGGTTGCCGAGTAGATAAGTTGGGTAAAAAAAGAAGGGAGACAAGGAAGCTGGTGGCAATGGGAAAGTTTTGGGTGATAATAGTTTTTGTGATGGTGTACCGAAAAGGGGAGGCGTGGGTGTATCAAACGTAAATCTAATGTTCCTGTGGTCACCAAACCGGACTTAGCAAGGATACATTTGCGTATAGCAATGTTGTCAATTATCCGGATGCTGCCCAATTTGACAACAAGACAAAAAGAAGATGTTACATCCATGGGTTTTGGGTAGGTGTTAGATTTTAAAATAAAGGATGTGCCAACACGTTTAGGATACTAGTTGCTAGATAAGTTTGACGAATATAAACGTGTGTTGAATTTTTATGGCAAATCTATAAGCATTACGAGAGAGACTATTAGAGACGTACTTGGGCTGCCAATGGGAGAAGTCGTTTTGGAAGCACGTGATGACGCCGACTATAGACACCCAATGGTTATTGGCTGGAAGGCTCAGTTTGGGAGGAGGGAAAGGTATTTGCATGGTCCCGTTGAGGATATAATATACACACAACGAGATGGTGGGTGGATGTTCATGCTTAATTTTTTGGTCCTTTATTTCACAACAATTGGGGAATCAAACATGAACGCAACTATCAACCTGAGGTTTCTTCACTGTATCACAGATGCTAATGTCATTCCAACGTTTGATTGGTGTTCTTATGTGGTTGAATGCCTTGTTAAAACCAAAAAAAATTGGGTCCGAAGTTCCTATTATCAAGGACCCATCATTGTGCTATTGGTATGTGTATTACTTCTGTTCTGTTTTTTACCATTATTGTTACATCTAAGTAATATGGAATCTAAGCCATTTTTTATGAAACAAATTTTGTATGCGCACTCTATGAAACCGATGGCAGAGGATGTTGAATCTGACGGTCCGTTGGGAAACAAGTGGTCAAACGATATGTTGAAGAAACTTGAAGAAGAATGGATTTAGTTTGAGTTAATTAACCTAACTCTTAAATATAATGTACCAGCGTATTAGTCACGAGATTTTTTTGGTTTCTAAAACACGTCAGTTAGTGTAAACCTCTAATGTTATGTTGGATTGTGTATGTTAAAACATATTAGTTTAGCGATACACACTCTTGGTTGAGCTATAATGTAACACCTAGCGTACTTAATCCAAAAACTAATGATTGTAATATTTATAAAGAAAATGTGGTGTGTTTTACAAAATGTATCGGACAGTTTAGACTCATATTATACTAGGTTTATCTATAGAATGTATGAAACTGCGTATAATGTACCAGCGTAATAGTCAGGGATGAGTTTGGTTTCTAAAACGCATCAGTCAGTGTAAACCTCTAATGTTATGTTGGATTGTGTCTGTTTAAACATACGAGGTTAGCGATACACAGTCTGGTTGAGCTATAATGTAACGTATAGCGTACAACATCCAAAAACTAATGATTGAAAAATTCGTAAACATTATGTCGTGTGTGTTACAATATGTATCAGACATTGTAGACTCGTAATATACTAGGTTTATCTAAAGAATGTATGAAATTATAGTTTAATAGATGTTTCGTTTATGTGGGTGTAGAATGTATCAACATATTTTTTATTGAAGAAAATGGCGCACTATTTATAGTTGTTTTGTTGAATACAGGAGCTTCAGGACACCCTGAAAGCAACATACAAAAAGGCGGCTGAGACTATTGAGGAAGGCGACGTAATGTTGGATGCAGCATTAGCCGATAACCCGTCTGATTCAGATCTGTTGGACATCAAAGATTTAAGAGACTGTTTATTTGGGGCAATACCAAGGAACAAGACGTCCAAATCTGATGATGAAAGTATAGATGAAGACAATGATGTCGTGTTTGAAGAAAAAAAACCGGTCCAGAAGAGGAAGGACCGGCTGGTGTAGGATCAGAAACACCAAAAGCTGATCCTAACACGGATGACAGTTTCAAGACACCAAAAGAACCATTTCGTTATACGCCGATTTATGGTACAGCATCAGCATATGTTGCTTGTGCGGACCAGGTTGAGCTACAAATAAGCAAACAAAAGAGCCGGATACCCGAATACTTAGATGATATACCATCGTTTGATTTGAAGATCACATAGTTATTTGAAGAGTCGAGGATCGCTAGTGAGCTGCCAAAAGTTGATGACCATATAGGTGAAACACAACAATTGCTGGAATCACTAGCATGTTATGATTCACAAGAAAAAGCTGGTGTGGACGTTCTACACACACCTGTTAGCGAGAGACATGTGTCTCCGGTGTCATATGTACCGGTTAATGGATATGGTGTTGCTGGACAAAGTTCTAGGTTGGTTAATAGTGCAATTAGTGCCTATAGTATGTGTGACGCAACACCGCTTCAGACCATCCTTCCAAAGGTTGTTGCAGGTAGGCCAAAGCGCTACACAAAACCAGGACTAGGAATGTGTTCGCCCTATACAAGGAGAGCTGTGATTTTGAGACCCCCCCAACAAGTAACGAACAAAAAACTGTTGATTGTTTGTTCAGTGCTCGGTTTGTAGAAACGTAAGTTTTTCATGTTTTGATGTTTAAAAAAAATTATGTTTTGATACTTTAAGCTTCTCATGCTTTATTTGTGTTGTGTGGTAACGTAGTGACATGTTGTTCAAGACGCCATACGTATACTGTCCGAGGGGTGTGTTGGAGATCTTGTACCCTGAAATAATGATTGCAAGCAGGGTGATTGATACATTCACCAAGTTATTGAACAATGCAGAGCGATTTCGTGATCCAATGAAACAGATGCAAAAGTTTTTTTGTGATACAACCATGGTGGTATGTGATACATAATTAATAAAAATTTGGTATGTGAATCATTTTTTATTTTTTGTATTATTTTGTATTTGACATTTATACATATGGAAAACAGAATGACTGGGATAGGGATGTAATTGGTGGGAGAAAAAAGGATGTATCTGTAGCTAGAAACCGGTTCATCCAGAACATGCATGATATGTTGAGAACAACGGTTTACAAAAATCTGTTTGGTGCTGATCTGGTGAGATTATTAAGGGCCTAAAATAGGTTAAATTTTTCTTGATACATCGTTGTAATTTATTGTTAATAATTAGTGCCCATTTGTGTGTGTAGGTGTTTTTCCCACTGATATAGGAAAGACATTTTTATGTCGTCTGTATGCATATGAAGCGTAAGGAAGTTCATATCTTGGATAATGTTTACACAGTAAGCGAGAATGTGCGAGAAATATATGGTGATGCCGTAGATTATCTGGTAAAATTCGTTCTGTATAATGGTACATGTATGTATATTGTTATTGTGTACTTTGCAATATACACTAATTGGTATTGTGTTTAATTCAATGACATAGGTAGCAAGATTTGAGGATTTTCTCGCCCACATAAATCACCCAGCTCAGGGTCAACTAAGAAATGCTCCACGCATGATTTTGAGACTTGGATGCAGGACACAACACAATGCAGTTGATTGTGGTGTGTTTGCTATGCGACATATGGAAATCTATCTCGGGGGAGGAGAGTGTGCTGATCTGTGCGATCTAAGAAGAGAGCTAACGGATCAAAAAAGTCAACTGAATGACCTGAGGATCAAGTATGCCGCCAAGATCTTGATATCGCCCATCAACCTGTCAAAAGCGGCTTTTGAAGAGGAAGCTAATGCTTACAAGCGCTTGTCACCCAAACAACAACAAAGTTTGAAAGATGAGGCATATAGGAAAATCTTAGTCCGCGTAACACAGATGTTCTAGGTCTATCTAATGTTAGGGTTTTTGGGTGTTGGAAGACATTAATAATCCAACTTTTTATTTGATATCACGTTTACAACTTTTATCGTGTTTAATACTTTTCTGGGAATTTTTATTTAAGTATGGGTTTCGTTACAGTTTTTCAAGTTCGTAATGTTAATTACGGTTAATATCAGTTTGGTAATGTTACTTGTCTTTTTCAGTTAATTTGTTAGTTTGTTTATGATACTTTATGTGTCAGAATGTCTATGTTATATGTTTGGTACATGTGTTTGTGATGCGTGTGGGAATGTATCAGACGGGAAGGTAAGGTTACTAAACTTAAGTTTTTAGTTTGTGTGCTTCTGCTAATAATTTCTTGTTAGAAGGTCAAGAATACAAAGTAACTATTTTTCGACGTTGTCATGTTAATTTGTTTGGTACATCAATTATCAGACGGGAAGGTAATGTTAATACCCACTAACTATTTCTCATCTTTGTAATGTTAAATTGTGGTCATATCTGGTTAGTTTTGATACTAATAGTTTTTTAGTTACTCCGTAATTTATTAGTTTGTTTATGATAGTTGATGTGTAAGAATTGAATCGGTTTTTGTTTGGTACATGTGTATGTGGAAATGTATCATATATTAATGTAAGGTTACTAAACATATGTATTTTGATTGTGTGCTATGTGTAATAAAAATCAGTACGAATAGGAAAGTGTATAATCTGAATAATATTCCAAGAGTTCCATGTTGAAAAAGAGTATGAAATATGGTGTCATGCGCATTTGGTAATATACTGTATTGTCGTACCCACTGTTTGCTTGATAAAGTGAAATGGGTACGTGAGCAATATGTGATGTGTTAATAGTGAAGCGATACGTTGAGATATCAGCCCCAAACAAAGTTTTTGCGGATATATGGATTAGTAGACCAAATAATTTATTTTTGTACCAAAACTCGATACACAAGAAAACGTGCATTTTTAAGGGGAAAGGTTGTTCCAAATACCACCTAACAAAGTAAGTGTATGCTAGTTCATATAATCTGCTTAGAAATTGCAGACCGTGATATTGATTTAAGTTTATGGTTAACACATTTGGCCATACAGTATCATATCATATTGCTATAAAGAATATAATTTCACATTCTCTCTAGTTAGTGTATTGCTAAACATTTAAATATGGAATATGGGCAACCTTAGTAACTCCTGACATGGTAATGCATTTAACAGTTACAGGTGATGTGTGGGATTCATCTAGAGTGTATGAGGTGATACACAATGAAAACAAAAAAACCATGAATACCATATAAAAAGCTTTGTGCGTGGTTAAACACATATGTAAACAGGAAACTGAATTTAATTAAAAGTCGCATAATCCAAACACACCAACAAAATGCATGCCGCTGATGAAAAATAAGAAGCGGTCTTATTACACAAACAAAAAACACAAAAAAAGTAGCAACATAATTTAAAAAGAAGCAAGTAATGTAATTCTTATGGGCTGTAATCAGAATCATCCATTTGCTCATCCGATGGCGTATCATTTTCCGTTGAATCATTGGTTGTAGCAGCATCCTTAGTTGGGCAGTTTCGAGAATCATGAAACGCGTAAGTCTTACAGGTTCTGCAGAAACGAGGACTTTTGTTTGATTTGATCATAGCTACCTCCGCCTGTGATTGAAGGCGTTTTGATGATCGCTCACCTTTATTGCGTACAACAGTAGGCGGCTTTATGATCACGTTTGGAGGCTCCGTGACCCCAAGCGCAGCTGTGTAAACTGCATTCTTGTTTACTTCTGGGAGGTCTGGTACATCGAGTTTTATTTTCTCCAGCAAACCTGCAAGATCGTCGTTGTAAATGGACAGCTTTTTAATTTCAATAAATAGACGACCCACAGATTCTTCAACATGACTGTATATTCTCCTTACGACGCCGTCTACGCCAAATAATGGATTTGAGGAGTCGCCAACATCTACAGAATTTGCAACATTTTTGATAGGCAAAGCATGTTTGGACCATCTTCGCAGCAAGTATTTCCGAGGGAACGTGTACACCTTAGACATCCTAAGAACATAAAAGATGTGACGACACAATAACCCGAAACACTCGTACTTCAAGCAACTGTAGTTGATTGTACAGTCTGATGGTACATACTTAACCTACAAGGAATTGAAAGAATAATGATTGGCAGTAAGTCTAGGTAATGAATATGGCTTGATACATATTAAGATATTCGAAATGATATTACCTCAAAAGTAACCTCAACTGGAACACCTTTGTTATTGTAATCTGCTTCTGTATCGCGTACAGTAAAAACAGAGAATGTTCCGTCATTTGTGACTTTAACTGAACCGCAACTCATAAGTGACGAGTAAATCTCGTCTTGGACATCATAAAAATAGAATGCGTGTAAAGTTCCACAGCTTCCTTTTCTATTTCTAAGTGAGTTTTGAAATCCGGCGTAGTGTAGTTGGAATCATGTGTATTCTTTCAGTACTTGAATCTTTGCGAATCCATAGCCGTGTCAAAATGACTTAAGAATTCTATGAGGCTTAAATGTTTGTTAGAAATTTGGCCAAAGAAATGGTTTTCACTTTCGGACCTGGAGGTAGTCCGCATAAGTCCAGACAAAGGTTCATCATGGAAAAAAGCCGGTATCCACTTTGACTGTATTTCAAACATATCCTCCAACCATTTGTTATCAACCAACTCAAAATCTTCAATTATTTTTTTCCACTTTTCCTCAAACTTAGGCGGGTTAATCTTGTCGGTCCATACAATGTTGCACAACCGCCTCTTAAAGTCTGTGTTGTTGCAAATTGTAGCTCCTACCTGCACGATATGCGATATTGTTAAAAACTATTAAAATCAATATGCACATGACAAGTTTATACTGTGATATAAAGCAATTGTTAGCTGTGTCGTAAAGTAATATTTGTATGTGTGTTTGTGTCAGTGGGTTGTATGTAGCAGTCAAGTGGTTATAAATGGGTGTTTGGGAAAACCATGTATACGTATAAGACTAGTAGTTATAGTGCTTGTTTAGTACAGTGGGAATGTGAAAATGGTTAAAATGGTTTAGTGATAAGTACGTATCAGACAAATGGTTATCATGGGTGTTTGGGCCAAGAATTTGTATATACCATGTGTAGTATATATCAGGATTTGTTTTTTAAATGTGTTTGGGACAATGGTTGTATGTATCATACAGCTGGGCAATGTTTGGGGCAATAACTAACAAGCCATATTATAAAAAAAAGTATTATGTGTTAAAAAACAAACTATATTTGCATACACATAAAAGTCAACTTAATGGCAAGTATAATATAAACACAAATAATACCTTTGTGGTGAGCTTTTGCATTATGTGCCACGTACACAGTCTATGCTTCGACTCTGGAAGTATCTGTTCAATGGCAATCTTCATGGCCGGATCCTGGTCGGTAACGACAACCTTTGGTGCTTTCACGAATACCTTTTTGAATCTTTTAAGAAGCCATCTATATCTTTTAGTCGATTCAGTTGATAATAATGCAGCGGCAAAAATGACACATTTGTTGTGATTGTCAATTCCAATAAATGGGACCAACACCATATTGTACCTACAAAAGAAACATACAAAATGTATTAGGACATGTTAAGCGCATTAAGGTGTGTGGGTGATACACATAAACAGATTAAAATTCAATCTAAACCATATGTGAAGGAGAAAAATCTAACCTGTTTGATCTAAACATGGCGTCAAACGAAACAACATCACCAAAAGCTTCATAGTTGCGTTTGGATTGTTCATCAGCCCAAAACAATCCAACCAGTTCATTGTCGGGTTTGGTAAGCTTGTATTCAACAGAAAAGTCTGGAAAAACTTTTGCCTACACATTAGCTTATCGACCACCATTTGGGCATCACGCTCACCGATAAAGCTGTTAAGACCAAGCTTGTAGTTCTTACAATCATCTTCCGTTGCCCCGATGTTCTCGAACCCGCCGTACATTTCTTTCATCACTTTCCACGATCTAACTGGCCCTATATTGATGTTGGAAAGCTGATTCAACAACATTTGCTTTGGGAAAGTGAGCCTCCGGGATGTCCTTAGGTACTTAATGTCGTCTTGATTTACCAAACTATGGTTGTGTTTTTCCAAAAACTTAAATACCCGATACTTATTATCATCCGTCTTGCGTACTCTTAGACCAGGTGTACATCCACATCGACATGACGCACGCTTCCTTTTCCTTATAACCTTGTTAACAGCTAAACCACTGCCGATTGGTGCTTTATCATGTTTTGTCGGTTTGGGTACTGGTTTAACGCCTTGTCTTACACACACAAAATGCTTAATATTCGGATCTGAATTCTTGGTGGAGGTCTTCCAACTGCCACCTTTCCTGACCTCAAACCCAGCTTCGCGTGCATAAGCTTTGTAAGCCTTTAGGGCCAATTCTAGTGTATCAAATACCTTGCCCTCTACAGGTTTGTTACTAGCTTCTAGGACCCAATAGTTGGTACCTCGAGGAGACGGCTGGGAAATACCAACTTGAACAGGAGATGAATAATTAACATCAACAACTGCTACTTGATCAATTGTCATTGACATAGGAGATGATGGGTCACCTAAACATGAAAAATTAACTTGTTACAAACATATTAACATGAAATCAATAACTAATAAAATAAAAAACGGATTATTGATAAAGCTAGTACATGATTATCGGCGACCAAAAATAGGGGAAATGAATGAATTAAATAAATGTGAAAAGGATTGTTATATAAGCTGATGCATGATTATATGCACACATAATATGTAAACGGAATGAATTAAATTAATAGGAAAAAAAATGATAACTGAGTTAACTTCAACATGATCAGAGCTTATGATTTCATTATTGCTATATGAACTCATAGTGATGATAAAGAAAATCGGATGAATTATGTTGTGGTTGATTGAGAATGAACATTATATAAGAACTACAGATTAATAACTGAAGCTCAAATCATGGAATAATTGAATGATGAATCTGAAAGATTGCTAGTTATGAAGGTAATTAAAATGGAAGGTTGTAACAGACGAGTGGATAAATGATAGGAAGATTGCCCGATATACCCTTATTAATACAAAATAACAATTAACTGGAATTTTTTATTTTCTTTATTTTCTTTAAATGATGTAGTTGTCATCTTGGTTAAAACACTAAATCCAATGGCTAAAAACACTTTTCACTTTAACAATTTTAAGACACACAACCATTTTAACCCAAATCTATATATATATATATATATATATATATATATATATATATATATATATATATATATATATATATATATATATATATATAATTCTTTGGCCATATAATAACTTTGGCCCAATAAAACATAACCCAACGCCAATAATTGTCAAACGAAGCCCAGAAAAATAAAAGATGACCGAAAATATTGCGACGCGTTCAAATCTTTTTCTTCAATACTTCTTCTTCATTTATCGGCGCTCACAATGTCTTTTCTCTAAAAAATTAATTAAGCGACCATTTTATTCCATTTCGCTCGTAACCTACATAATCCCAAAACACATTAAAAGTACATGTATAACGAAAAATAAATATATAATTATGCTAAATTAACATGCTATTAGGTGTATGCAAAATACACCAATCAAGTAGCACCACTAATCTGGTCAAGTAAATCATCAAGCCGAGGAATATGAAACATGTACCTCACAGTACTCTTGTTGATGGCTTGACTATCAACACACATACGCCACGTACCATCCTTCTTTGGAGTCAATAGGGCAGGAACTACACACGAGCTCATACTCTCACGAACATGACCCTTGGAAACCAGCTCCTCAACCTGCCTACGCAACTCCTCATGTTCGCCCGGGCTCATCCTATAATGTGGCCTGTTAGGTAGTTGTGACCCAGACTCTAGATCAATATGATGTTGGATGTCATGCAATGGTGACAACCCATCGGGTAATTCATCAGGGAAAACATCAGAAAATTCCTCAAGTAAAGGAATCATGGCTTCTGGAATTTCACTCTCTTCAGCAACCTCCTTCCCAATTAGACCAAAAACATCAGCCCCCACCTCCAACTCGTCTTCACATTGCGAAAGAGTTAGTAAGGTACCAGTGGGTTTATTAACTAATTCCTTGGGTTTATTTGGCATCAAAGTAATCTTCACACCCTCAAATAGGAAACTATAAGTATTAGTTCTCCTGCTGTGAGTAATGTTACGATCATACTCCCAAGGTCTACCTAACAACAAGTGACAAGCATCCATGGGCACTACATCACACCAAACAGTATCCTTATGTGTTGTTCCTATAGAAAACGTAACATGGACACGCTTGGAAACTGTTATCTCATCGCCCTTTTTAAGCCATTGTAACTTATAAGGTTTGGGACGATTTTCAGATTTCAACCCTAATTTCTGGATTGCTTCTTCAGCTATTAAATTATCACAAGTACCTGAGTCACATACAAAAGTGCAATTCTTACCTATAATGGTACAAGTTTACTGAAAGATGTTGTGTTTAAGCCAATCATCACCATCAGCTTTAGGTGTTAAGAAGGAGCGCCTTACCACCAAATTCACCCTCACATATCCAGACACGTACTCCTCCTCATGCTCAGGTTCTGCATCATAGACCGCGTCTCCCACGTAAACATCATAAACCACATCATCATCTTCCTCAGGTTCAATAAATAACTGCCTCTTCCCAGCCTTCTTACAATCCAACTGCCAGTGACCAGGTTCACCAAAGTTAAAGCACTTGAACCCACCACTACCGGTCGCTTTAGGAATTGATCCAGTATTCTCACCAACTGCTTTAGCCTGACTTGGGGCAAAACGAGATGTCGTATTACCCGAACCATAGGTACATGTTATTGCAGGAGAAGACGAACTCCCCCCTCGTTGGTTCTGCTTCTCAAAAGTCAGTGCACGCTGATATGCTTCAGAAAGTGTTATCTGATCAAACATGTTAACAGAATCCATGAGTTCTTAAACCGCCAATGTATCAAAGACAAGCTGATGTTCTGTCTCTTGAATGTCATTACTTGCAATTAGTTGGTAAAATTCGATTGTATATTCTTCAACAGACTTAGCCCCCTGTTTTAGATTCTGTAACCGCTGGTACATCATTCGCTGGTAGTTATGAGGAATAAAATTATCCCTCATGACCTTCTTCATCTTCTGCCAACTCGTGATCTTTGACTTCCCAACTCTTCCTCTCGTCAGCTTCAATTGTTGCCACCACGCAGACGCCCTACCACGTAGCTTCGTAGCGATCAATGAAACCTTCTTATTTTCAGGAACTTCCTTGAATTCAAATACTTCTTCTACAGTAACAAGCCAATCAATGAACCCCTCGGGATTCAAAGTATCCCCATTAAACTCAGGAACATTATTCCTCATTTTCTGATACCCAACGCCTACTATTATCCTCCCTTTGATTCCTCCTTGGTCGCCCTACTGATTGTTCATCAGAAGACGAACCATCAGCAAACAGATTTTCTACCATATCTGCTTCTTCATCCTCATGATGGCGATTACGAGGCCTCCTATTGCTCATCAAATTGTTCATCTGGTCGGCCAATTGATCAACCATTTGATCGAATCACTCCTCCACTCTGTCCATCATACGCTGCTAAAATTCCTGTTCATTCACACCGTGAATAGGCCTAGTTCTCCTTGGAGGCATCTTGATCAGGAACTTTGGCTCTTGATACCAACTGATATAGACCAAAAAAATAAGTAGCAAAGATAGGTAATTAGATCTGTTGATTCAAAAAGAATGCCAGAAACAATTCTGCTAATAATCGTTGATTTTGAAGAATGCCCGGAAATTATGGTAAAACACGGCAACACAACGGCCAGTGGTTTAACTTTTATTAAACTGGTAATTGTCTTGCCAGGGTTGCAGCAGATTCATTAAATAATGACTGCAAACAAAGAAAAACCCTAATAATCCAACGGGCTGGACCGTAGCCCAAAGACAAAGTCCAACTAAAAGTGAAAAAAAACATAAATATGTAAAAAAAGTTGATAGTAAAACGGATTTTCGGGCCTTGGGAAATCCGCAACCAGCTGGATACAGCGTCGTCCGTCTCCTTTTTACGTGCGTTTTGACAGGTCACGGGCTGAAAACGGACTTAGGATGCAAAAGTTGTGCCCGTTTTACTAAGCCCCTCTTCGTCACGCGATCTCGGGCCTCCAGAAACAAGTAAGCCCGTTCTTCAATACTTGGGCCTCATCAACTCTTTAATTTACTTGATGGCCACTTGATATTAGTGACTTAAAGTCATCAATCATACCTCATATAGTCATATTCTTTCTTATCGTCACAAATCTAAGAAATCAAGCTAAATTACAAGATTATATACAAATAAGAAGTTCTCAAAAACAATCACTAATTGGCAGATACTAGCAATAGTACAAAATGTATCAAAGATATATACACTAGTGACGTAGTGAAATCATTATAACAAGAAAGCATCAAGTAATATATAAAATTTGCAGATAATAAGACCTAAATAGAATTAAGGGAGTTATACCACTAGTATGATATCAGTGGTCCAGTATCAAGACATATAGAACTGAAATGCATAAAACCGGTTTACCAATTACCGTTTCTGAGACCAATTGAGGTTAGTACAGTTAGTCAAGACACTGGCCTCCTTAACTAAAGGTCTTGGGTTCAAGCCTTGGGAATGGAAAAAATCTCAATCGGGAGGTATACTACCCATCAAGGTACCGAGAAAACTCCCGCGGGAGATTAGTCCACTCTTCCTTAAAGGCGGTAAGAACTCCTTGTAGTAGACTAAAAAAAATTACCGTTCCTGAATGAACACTCACAAGATACAAATAATTGCAAAATTCAAGAGCTCCTTAATCCTTATACAGATGCATTAATATCTTACCGAGAGATGGGTTACATATTTCTTTTCCAAACACTAACACTTGAAATCTAAAAGTTAAAATTAAACTGGCAACGTTACAAAAGTAGATGTAAGCAGCACTGACATAGTTGCAAACTTGCAACTACCCCGATGAACACGCCGAATTCATAACAACAAGTTTGAAGTCATCAGGACCACAAACACTAAATAATTAAAGATGGAAAGCCACACGATCGTTCTCGGATAATCTTTCTCGATATCTGGGAAGACAATAGTCACAGCCACTATGGCAATGCATACAGTGAGACCATAATCGATGAATTTCATTAATCCCTTTTTTTGTTCCTCAACCACTCTCGCATCATTCGTTGGTTGCACCTGAAAGTTTCACAAACACAAACAACTTAGAAGTTGATTTTGGGTGCTTAATTTTTGTGCTTATTCTTAGATAAGCGGCTCAGAAATAAGCATTTCAGGAAACATGATTTATATTTGCCTATTACACATATATAATAAACAATTTTAAAAAAAGTAGAGAAACAAACTATATAGCGCTGTATATCTCTTTTAAGAGGTGGATTTTGATGTTATGCAAAAAAGTGACGACGTGTCTCTAATTTCCCCACGGCACTAGTGAGACGTGAGACAACTCAACCACACCCGGTGCACTTAGTATAAAATGGCAAAAAGCCAATATTATCCCCACATATAAACATATCCCAACCTTTACTGAAAAGTAGTTAATTGACCCCCAAAATAAGCGGATAAATAGATCCCTAACTTATCTTTAGACTGCCAAATAAGCAGATATCCACAAGATGTTTAGAGTATCAAAACATTCAAAACTGCTTATCTACTACTATTTCTGACCGTCTACATAGTAACATACAGCTCATAACGTACGAGGATAACTCATAAATAAATTCAAATGATAATAATTAAACAGTTAAACACTAAAGAAACTGCAAAAAACTACTACGTACTAACCATTGTTTTTATTGTGAAACAAGTTTGAAATGAATAAGCTGGTACTTGGTAGTGATATGAGGGTGGTTTTATGTATGCATGTGGGTTAACTTAACAATGGCAATGGGTTAAGAATGGTACCGCGGTGTGGTTAAGACACTATAGTAGTGTGTGGACCTAGTAGTAGCCTCTTTCACCAAGGTGGTATCTGTATGGTTGTCATGCAGGAATAAAGAAGGAATAGAACGTACTCAATATAGATTTATCATTTACTCCATCTAATATAAAGTTTTAATTTTAAACTTTGGGTGTGTGTTACTGTGTTCTCGTGAAGGAAAAAAGTTCTCTCTTTTTGTTAAATCATGGAGCACGTAAGAGGGCATTGAGTGATCACACCAAAAAATATCCCGCCACGTCAGCTTTTTCACTTTCACATTCACACAAAGAAACCATCTTATCATCACACCATTTCCACAACACCCCACCAATTTTTCCACTTATTTTCATAAACTACCTTTAACAATTAATTTATTCAAATCCTAATTTACTTTATTCATACCAATTAAAAACATTACAACATAAATAAAAACATAACATACCAAATAAAATAATTACAAATGACATAAAAAAAATACTAATCCTCCATTTATTCGTCTTCATCTTTGTTTTGTAGCCGTCGGTGTCGTTGAAATGAAAGATGTGAATTTTTATCCCGTAACTCTTTTGATTTGGTATGGTTCATGTCATGCCTATCTATCCATCGACGTTGCATTCTTGTCGATGGATTAACAAAAATATCATTAGAATCATCGATACGAAGTTCGGCTTCATGTTCTTGACCAATCGCCATCTTTTAATCTTCTAAAATCATGTTATGCAATATGATGCAATTATACATGATTCTAATGATGGTGGTTACTCTGTATGATCGAGTCGGTTGACGTAATATTTCCCAACGACCTTGAAGAACACCAAAAGCACGTTCGACGTCCTTTCGTGCTCCTTCTTGTTTTCTTTTAAAATGTATGTTTTTGGGTTGACTTGCAACCGAGAACGATTTCACAAAACTGGCCCACTGTGGGTAAATCCTGTCAGCTAAGTAATACCCGTTCTCAAACGTAACCCCATTTACTCTATACTGAGCAACAGGTGCTACGTCATTAAGAAGGTCATCAAATAATGACGAAACGTCTAAAACGTTTATATCATTATTGGCGCCTGCTACACCAAAAAAGCATGCCAAATCCACAAATCCTGAGAAGCAACTGCCTCAAGCATAATTGTTGCGTATTTCTTATCACCCCTCCCGAATTGTCCCTGCCATGATACTGGATAATTTCTCCATTCTCAGTACATACAATCAATACTTCCAAGCATTCCCGGGAAACCATGAACATTCTTATGCCTCGCATAAATTTTATGAATGTCTTCAAGAGTTGGTTTTCTGAAATAGTGGTTCATGGACAAATCCATGATACACATATTAAAGAAAAACAAACTTTCAGTAACAGTACGTTCGGTCAATTGCAAGTATTCATCAAACTAGTCGGGCACGTTGTCGTATGCCAGTTGCCGTATGGCGGTTGTGCATTTAAGAATAACACTTACACTCATTCGACCGGTACAATCGGACCGAACTCTAAAGTAATCAATGTTTTGGAAGAGTATCCGCCGAATAAATTTCAATATCATGGACAATTTTTAAAAGTAATGTTCGACTCATACGATATCTTTTACGAAAAATGTGTAACGGATACTTACAAGGCTCGTCAAAGTAATCCGCCCTCAAACAAACTTTGGCATTCTCACGATCACGTTCAATAACATTTCGGGTGATTCAGGGTTTGTTTTCTTGTTCTTGCAAGTAATTATAATAATTATACATGGTAAGAAACATATCAATGTCGGATTCTTCATCAATGTCAAACACGGAAGGTCGGTACGCCATTATTTTTGTGTGTGTGTGTATTTGATTTTTGTGAGATGTTAAAAAAATGAGGTTTGCATATATATAGGGGTTTAAAAAAAATAATAATAAAACGGTCATATAGCCGTTTGAACATTTTTCAAAAAAAATTGAAATATTTTTAAACCCAACAGTCATAAAACCGTTGGGGGTAGCATTTGCCAAAAACAAAAAATTAAGGTTTGTATTTAAAATTCCAGCAGGGGGTAAAAGGAATTTTTTTTTCAAACCATGTTTCCACACCCGTGGCTACAACCACGGCGTCTTCCACGCTACAAACGATGGTGTGGTCACGCGGAGCCACGTCGGGCAACGCGGAGCCACATCGTGACCATTTCGTGCCCTCTAAATGATTATTTGTGGCATAAAGGCTAGGATATTTGAATTTTAAGAAATGAATAAGCTTGTTAGACATAATCTTAGGTTTACCCTCTAAGGCATTTGAGAATGACTATACTTTAGTTGCATGCTTAAAAGGCAAGCAGCACAAGACATCTTTTAAGTCTAAGTCTGTTCATAATAGTTCTAAACCACTAACTTTGCTTCATATGGATTTATTTGCGCCTACATAAGTGACTACCATTAGTCATAAATGGTATTGCTTAATAGTCACTAATGATCACTATATATTTACTTGGACTTTCTTTTTAGATGAAAAGAGTGAGGCTTCTAAAGCGCTAATGAATTTTATCACCCAAATACAAAAAAAACTGGACATGAAGTGAAAATCATTAGGAGTGATAATGGTGGTGAGATTAGAAATAAATTTTTAGCTGCCTTCTGTGTCAAGAGATGAATTACTAGAGAGTTTGTCATAGTTAGAACTCCACGACAAAACGATGTAGCTGAGAGAAGAAATATGACTCTAATTGAAGCAACTAGGACCATGTTGGCAGATGCTAAGTTACCCATTGCTCTTTGGGTTGAGGCTGTTAACACAGCTTGCTATGTTCAGAATACGACACTAATCAATAAGTCTCACAAGAAAACCCCATATGAATTATTTTGGGGAAAGAAACCCTTGATAGATTTCTTTAAACCCTTTGGTTGTCATGTTTTAATTTTAAATACTATGGACAATCTAGGTAAGTTTAATTCTAAGGGTGATGGGGGTTGTTTTGTGAGATATTGAATGAACAGCAAGGGGTATAGGGTTTACAACAAGAATACAAAGCTAGTTTTTTTAACGGCGAGTTAGTAGTTAGTGATTCGAGCTTACAGTGACATCTAATTGGGCAGTATGCAAGCCTCGAACCTTCTCCTTAGGGGATAAACCCTACTACTGCTTCTATTTAATTCGGGCCCTGAAGGTCCTTAGTTAGACTCGAACTCGAGACCTCTCCAAGAATACCTCTCCAAGAATACCTCCCCAAGGTTACCCTTGGTGGCTAACTGAGCTAGCTCAGTTGGTTTAAAAAGACAAAGCTAGTTACTTAATATATTAATGTAGACTTCTTAGAAAATAAGCCCAGTGATCCTTAATCTGGTCCAAATTGATTGTTTTATTTGGAACCATTGTCTAGATCTATTTAACCCCTTTTATATACACAGTTTAAAAAAATTTAACCACGAAAAAAAACCATGGTCGCAGCTTAAGTTTACTACCTTCGTCTCAAAATAATTCTTCACATTTTACTTTCGAAGTCTTTTCTTTGCAGCTTTGACCGTAATTATTTTTTTGTGTGATATATAACACTTGATGCTATATCTTTACATTATATATAAGAGGAGGGAAATGCCACATAAGCACTCCGTTAATCCACGTCATCATTTTTTCCACAATTTTCGGATTCAGTTTCTTAATCCGAAATTTGACAAAAATATTGTCCCTTGAGGGAATCGAACATTTGTCTTGTGACCCACTACAAAGAGACTCAACCATCAGACAATAATAATATTTGTGATACCCAACTGCAAAACTAACTAGATAAACACACAAACACATCAAGTGATACAACCTAATATAAACGGGCCTCAACAAATTCATAAACAAATCCGAAGTTTTATTTTCGGTTTAATGGAATCGTGTTTGAAAAGGAGGCTTAATTTGAATTATTATATAAACTGGCCTCATGATCCTAAAACCCTAATATCCCATTGGTTTAATTTTGAAGGCCTTTGTGGCAGCTTTTGAATTAACATATGTTTTTTTATAGATTTGTTAGTTTTATTCATCTATTGTACATGTTTATCAGTACAAAAATCTAAAGCTAAGTTGTTGCAGATAACCAAGGAAGGGAAGGGTGGTTCAAAACAATACGATGTGACTCATTATATTTATCATGACTCAAGGCTATAAAAGGAACTAAACTGATACATCTCAACAGCGGTTGCAATTGAAGGAATGTGAATTGGTTCTTTCATTGTAGAACATGGAACCTTGATGAGGGCTATCAGAAAAATTAAGGTATCTTATAAGCTATAAAATTTACATCCTCACTATGATTGGTGTGATTGAATTAATGAACCGTAGTTACTGTTTGGTAATATTAATGTAAGGTTAAATCACAGCTTGTGATAAGCAAGTTAAGGAAACCGAGAGTACAACACGCTTAGGTTAGCCTCTTTTTTACATCATATTGTCAAGTAGGTTAATCATCAGGTCCACAATACTTGATTGACACTACCACACCATGAGTATATTATTGAAACTTGAATTTGAATGTTTAACCTTGATCTTTTAGCGATTGAATGATAATGGGTGGAGGACTTCAAAATACAGAGGCAGTTTTTACAGCTCATGTGCATGACTGCATCAGTAGCATTCGGCAGGTATGATAGGTTTCATGATAAGGAATTATTTGTAATTCGGATTACCAGTTTTGTGTATTGATTGTTGTTTGATATTCCACGAGGGTCTAAAACTGTTAAGTTAGATGGCAGATTACATTAAAGTTTTGATTAAAGTTAGATTGCAAATTAAATTGTTGTTTGATTCTCCCCAACAGTTGAAAGACTCGAGAAACAACAGCTTCCGTAAGACCGAAACAAGTGCTCTTGGTCCTCGACCTTCACAACTTGATCCACCCATAAAATATACTGACCCTCCAGAAAATCAGATGGTGGAAGCTGAGCTTGAGTGCAAGAAAAAACCGTGGTAAATATAAGAAGGAATTCAACGACAGCCTCACTTTTTTGTATGAAGTGACATGGGTGGGTCAAAAACCTTTTTTCCCAAAAAAATATAATATCTTAATGAAATTAATATCTCAAATATGATGGTAAAATACACAATGATAATCCAAGTTTTTGAATAAAATGGTTTAAAAAATACATTTCAGACGACCTTCACATGTTGACCCATTCTGACCCATTTTTAAGTAAATAATTTGAAATTTCGATCACTTTGACTTTCTATATAATTGCGTTAGGGGTTGTGGTGTTACGGAACTCAATAGTATATCATGTCTTGAATCTTGATCTCTGTTAATTTGATACTGCTTGAATTATTGATTCTGTCTACAAGCTCTATACTAACCTATAGATGTAGTTCAACTAAAAGGTTCTTTCTTTTTGTTGTAGGTAGTGGCGATGAGCTTGTGTGCAGGACACGTTTACTGTGCTTACTTGGACAAGAACGTTTGGGACCCTTGCTTAAAGGTTTATTGAATATCACTTTTCCCCTTTTATGATGTCATATTTGTGTCTTGGAACCTTCCTTAGCTAATGTGTTGACGTCACCTCATTCCTAACTCCAATATTCTAATTTTGTAACCTGAATATATGCCAGATTTAAAGAACTAACTGTTATACCACATATTTAAACATTTACCATATCAATTCCAAATAAAATACTCTCATTACAGTCATATTATTTGAAAATAGAATCAGTTTGTTGTTAACTTACGTTCCCATTCAATAGTTCAATGTCTTAATAAGCCTTTGTCATAAACAAGACATGCTACTAATGAGGAGTTGCCATTTACTTTCAGTTTGAGGTATTAAATAGTGCTCTTATGGTCAAGAGCATGGCTGATATTTATCTTTCAATAATGTTAATATCCAGGTGATTCGAGGGAGTGGTGGAATGTACAATATCACTTTGTGGAACCTGGAGTGATTTTAGAAGATATTATTGCAAAATTACTATTGAAGGTGTGTTCTCAATCCCTTTATGAATTAAAGAGCACCATTTTGAGACATGTAACTCAAAAATTGGAAAGCAAATTTTTACGTTTTGTCTTTCATTCTTAACAGGATATAAGATGTTTTGCAGTATTTGCATATTAATATTACCTTTTTTTGCACTCATGCGTATGCATTTGGATAGCGATGACTTCATGTTTCAGTTTCAACATATAGGTTTACATTGTTATTCGATTTCATCTTTTTTAGCTTCATCTTGCTGTATTTTATTTACAAAAAAATTGTTACAATTATTAAGCTGATAGGTTGATGATTCTAATAACCATACGTTTTTCCATTACATCTTAAACTTTGTGGTCGTGATAATGTTGGGCCATTAGATACCTAAACATGGACCAAGTGCCATCTTCTTGAAAGAAAGGTATACTTAGAAATTTGTGGCTATGGAATGTCTGAATATCTACTCTATAAATCTGAAAAGGATATAACTGCATGCTAAAATATTTTAAACTGCTAATTTAGAAGCATTCGTGGAGGCATTAGAGGTAATATGTGTTACTTTACAAGATTAATATCTTTATAAACTCAACTTTGGCACAAAGCTGTCAATTGCGGTTGGGTTTTGTAAATATGCGTTCATCTTGTCTTCGTAAAGCTGTTATAAAGACATTTGCTATAATTTTCCCTAAATGTCATTTTTTGTTGTCAAATGTTTAAAGTGTCCTGTAATGATAAAAAGGTGGTAATCATGTCATAAGTCTAAAATACTCAACTGCAACTTTTTTATGTCTCATTTGTAGGCTTTAGTGAAGACATTGAGTACTAACGAGTTATATTTTCTCAGGGAGCAATTTTTTTTTGTGAGAACCAAATAGTAGTGGATCCATAAGCATGAAAAATAAGAAAGAGTTAGGTAACTAACAAAATCAATAAAATTCTTTTGGTTTGAATTATCAATTTTATTTTCTTATGAACTGATCACGGATTGGCGAAGCATGCTATAGATGTCATGAAGGAGTCACATATCAATGATCTATAACATCGGTATGATCTTTTAAAATAAACTATAATTTTACTATTCAGTGATGCATCTTATAATAGGCTAAACCAAACAGCCCCCTCCCCAGATATATAGACCAGATATTAATTCCTTCAAAGGTATTTCTCAGATTATATTGGCATAGCTCCTTTTATACCACTTTAATATGCGTGAATTTGGCGTTGCATGTCACAAATAAGGTGAATAATCAATCCATGGAAACCCCTTCAAAGTTATTATACGGAAATTATGTTGTTATTGGCTTATGACTCTTGGAGTACTACTTTAGCTGATGTGAATTTGATGTTGCAGGTTACAAGTGGGGTCAATAAGCAACCTAAGGCTACCCCTTTAAAGTTACTTATTTGCTGAATATGTTGTTGTGAATTATTTATACGACTTCTGCGTATGTAAATTTTGCACGACAGTCTGCAAATGAGGAGTGAATAAAACTTCAGAAACTCCATTCGTAAAAAGAAGGTAAATTATCCAAAGTATTCAGTGAAAGTCATTCAATTAATATTGTCAGATTCCTTTTTTTGGGTACAAGTTTTAACCTTTTTGTAAATTACCATCTTGAAGAGTGTAAACATATGTTCATCCTTCAGCCGTAGGACGCAAAACGCCTGGCCAAAAATGGCAAATTTTCTTAGCCGTGTAAGTTATTCCAAGCACCATATGTTAGACATTTACGTATGATTGCTTAGATATCCCCTCTATAAAACTAGGACCCTTAGTACTGGCGAATGTCTTGGTAGAAGAGGATTTAGTCATTAGAACATCAAGATCACACACACTGCTTTTCCTGCCCTCTTTAGCAACAACCATTTCAGAGATTTTGTCAAAAGCATCATAAATATTATGTGAAATCCAATCATGAACCTGACCATCGCCAGCCACAACCGCGTCTAAAGCTAGCGAGTATAACTCAAACAACAGCTGCTCAAAATGTGGCACGGAATATAAAAGCAGATAATGGGTCCTTACATCCAGAAAAGAATGTGTATTGTTTCATTTTTTTATTAAAGAAAACACATAATAATTGTAAATACATAAGATATGCTCTTATGCTTATAAACCAAAACAGGAAGCATCTAGCGCCACATAAAAAACCTACACCTTTAAGAAAGGTATATTCTACTTTTAAGTTGTATACAAAGATAAGTAAATGAGCCGAAACATGCTTTTTTATGTTTATGGACTCTGTGGGATGATAACTGTCTATTTATGCAGGTGATAAGAGTTAGTATGTGGGTTCCCTGTCTAGGATTTCTCCTCTGCAGGCTCTGTTAAGGTAAGATCTGATGATATATTTCCTCCAGAGCATTTAACAGGCATTGTAGTATGTTAGCATAGGCAAATCATTACACAGACCCGCACTCTGATAGACAAGTATTGGAGTATCCTTTTCAATGTTGACGAGGGATTATTTTAATTATGCTTATTTGGCTTTTTCTCATCCCATTGTCTATAATGTTTTAGTATCTACTGCCTTGAAGCTATTGCAACTAAGTTGCTTTAATCCGTAACTTAAATCTAGACCGCTCAAGATTCACGGTATTTCTGATGGCGAGGTATTAATCTAATCCTTAAAACCTTTTTATTATGAAAATCAACTATTTATCTGATATAAACTTGAATAAATTTCAAACGTGCGTCATTGCAAATACTGCGATTGAAGCTGTTAGTGAAGGCGTGAAGCTTTCAGTCCCATGCCATCATTGAACTATTATATATCCCTCTGTTAGTTCTTAAGTTAGAGAATTCAATGTACAAGTTTGTGGACGGTAATATTTAAGAAATATATGTTATTAGTTTTTGTAACTGTAATCTTTATGGATATGCAGTACAATGTGATAACAAACATCAAATTAATACTTAAAATAGCCAAACACTTGTGAGATTTACACAATAAAATAAAGTATTATTGACTTTGCAATACCTTTCTACAATTTTATCATATACACCAGGAGATTTACGAGTAATGTGCCATTGAATTTCTTAGTTAGATTTCAATATTCTAAAGGCCTTGTCTTTACTAAGGAGAACACAATTTTACTTACGTGTTGTCTTTTTCTGAATTTTAGGTAGAGGTAGAAAAATGGGTGAGCCGGGTGGGCACGGGCTACGGACCAAACGAGCGCGGATCAAAAGACGTGGGCTAAATAGGCGCGGGCCAACGAATGCATGTTTTGTTTAATTTGAGTGTACCTATATTTTTTTTGTTTTATAAATGAAAGATTACTCCGTATAATTTTTTTGGTTACTTAATGGTCAAATTTGTGATGTATTATTGCAACTTGTCATTGCACAGTTAAAAACGTTTCATGACAACTACTACGTATTTCTTTTCTTCCGCCTATTTCGCCCGTTTAAGTATATCACGAATTTCACATTGTGTCCTATCCAAACACCAAATCGGGGCCCATTTGACCCCCTCAATATTAACAAAAGTCTAAATCAACTTATATAAATGAGAATAGCCTATATAAACTATCAAGCATATTACTATTTTAAATTGGTTTGGTTATTCCCATACCTCCCTTTTTCTACAAATAATAATTTTTTTAATTTTTTTTATAATTATGTTTATATTATAAAACTATGAAATAAAAAAAACAGAACGAAAATTATAAGTCTTGATAAGTCAAAAGCAGTATAACATGAAAAACATGGAGCCGTAAGTTATCTTCTCCTGTTAATAAAGTGAGTAAAACTGCTGAAAAAAATACGAAACGAAAATCATAAAATTTTACAGTTCAAAAAATATAGAATGTAAAATATACGAAACAAAAAAACGTAAAAAATGGTATTTTATATACTGGGTATTAGGGAGGATATTAGTGATACAAATATGTTAAAGGGTAGCCATAGTATGACCTTTTCTAATTTTAAGCCAACAAAAGCAAGTTAAAGTAACCATTGAAAGTTGTGGTGGCTACATTCAAAATATATATATATATATATATATATATATATATATATATATATATATATATATATATATATATATATATATATATATATATATATATATATATATATATATATATATATATATATGGTGGCTGAGCTGCATAGGTCCGGATTGTCACAAGAGCACTAAAAGACAACATTGCTAATTGGAAAACATCAATTTACTATTTCATTTAAAAAAAAAGAATTTTTTTGGCTAGATTCAATTAAAATATATCTTAAATTGGGTGCTTGCGTACTATTTTATGTTAAAATGAGTTATTTGGTTGTTAAAATCAACGTTATAAACAAAGTGTTGGTGACGTGATAACATGGTCAAGCCTCAAGTTTTAGCGTCAAATGAAGAGATTTTGCATCTTTAAAGCGTGGTTTCGATACAATTAAAGCATATTTATGTTTCATATATATCGAGTTTACAAAAAGTGTTGTATATAATAAATAACGTTAAAAAATATCCTTACAAATAATCTTTATTTTTAAATTTTTTACCATAGTCCAATAAAAAAACTCGTGACACCTCACGTCATGTCGCGATTTTCCACGCTTCATTTGATGTCACGCCTAATGCTGACGTCTTAACCTATTTTGTAACGTAAAGGTCACGTCTCGCACGTTAACGATATATTGGCGTCACCAGCCTATCTTTTAGAACCGTACTTTAAATAAGATGGTTGTGTTAATTTTGCAGTAAAAGATAAGCATTTTTTATATTTATAGTGTGAAATAATAAAATTATTAAAATATTACTTGCTTAATAAACAAAGAATAGTAACCAAACAAACAATTAGACTATTCTTAAAAAAATAACTTACAAACAATTATTCACCTAAATACTAAACATAAACAACAAATGCAAATCATGTCGAGTCATAATGCATGCATTAAAAGATAATGTTAAAAGAAGCAATTAAAAATAAATATTTCGAAAAATAAAAAATGTAAACAACAATCACAAGTCATACCCGCCCATCGGGCGGGTTTTGCAACTAGTATATATATATATATATATATATATATATATATATCAATGAAAAGAGTATTAAATGTATAGACCATTGATATAACCTTTATCAAGTATTATATAAGACAAACAAACATATTTGTAGTTAAAGTTGCGAAAAAAAGAGTTTGAAAATTAAAACTAGACACTTATTTTGAGACGGATAGAGTATTATATACGACAATCTTTTTCTTTGTAAAGTAAAACCCAGTGTAGAGACTTTTAAAAAAAATGTTTCGTTAATAGGAAATATTCTCTTGATTTATTTCTTTTTATTTTTATGTTTTTTTTAAATCTAAAAATTTCCTATTTGATAGTAATTTTGTAGGTCCATGAAATCCTTGGATTGTTTATGTGTTAGAATGATCTAAAGAAAGGGAGAGAGATGAAGAACTTAGAGAGAGAAAGTAGAGACAGAAAGGAGAGAATGAGAGAAAATGATATTGGATTGATTGTGAAATGAGAACCAACCTCTCATAACATGCTAGGAGGGGGTATATATAGCCCAACATACATGTGGACTTGATGGGTTATATTGTTACATAACTAGATCACGAGCCCATACTACGTATATATCATTGGAGTGACCGATCCTTCTTAAATACGTAAAAACGTATTTCCAACAATCTCCCCCTAAGGGAGGTCACTCCAAGTTACAAAGTCCTAACTAGTCTATAGCTCGTCATCATTAGCTAGCTATGCTAATAATGATGTGACCGAGACTTTCTTTGGAAAAACGTATTTCCAACAATCTCCCCCTAAGGGAGGTCATACCATTTTACAAAATCTTTAACCTAGCATACTATGCCTGAGTCTTCGATCTTGTTCTTGTGAATATGCTGATTTGATCTTTGAAATTAGTCTTGAGCATGTTTCCTTGCCTTGACCTTGGGCATTCACCACTTGTGATATTCTCCTCCTCGTGACTTCATGTTCCACATACTTATACCTTGATGAATTCTTGAAAGCTTCAGAGTTTGATACAGCGGAAGACTTGACTTTTAGGCTTTCTTGAATTTGTTGAAGTATTAAGTGCAGAAGGTATAAGCATGCGGGGACGACTTCTTCTCGGACACCGCAATGCCACCGTCTTGTTACGCTGCATAAGACAATTAGCAACAAAACATATACACGGATGAAATGGCTTTGAACATTTCAACCTAATTAGGTAGAATTTTACCTCCGGTCGGTGAAGACCGTTGGACGATATTTAAATATCGTACTTGTGGCAGGTAGTTTCAATTAAGAACCTCCTTTACAAGATTTCGCGGGTAAACCCGTTCTCTTTACTCGACCGTCCAAAGCTGACTGCGAACATAAAGAGTGAATCATTTAGATTAAATTATCCGCATGATTGAAGCCGTGAATTCTGATTCCTGGAACAAGTTTGATTCATTAAAGAATCACACCATCGTTGCTTTCTAGTTGTCACGAGCTTGATTCATATAGAATCTTGCAAGTTACCTACCAAGTGTTGTTTTATGTTAACACTAGAAGGATTTCCACGCATCATTGTGAACAACATAGAGCGTCACTCTGAGTGTTCTGGCAAGATCACTAAGATATTGTGTAGAGGCCTGTAACGTGTTTAAGTTCGGTTAAGAACTAAACCATTGTTGCTTTCCAGTTATCACAAGCTTGATTCATAAAGAATCCCACAAGCACCTACCATGAGCTTTTTGATATTCGCTCAAAAAGGAATTACATCTTCATTGTAAATACTTTCGTATTACTCGAATGTTTAGGCAAGGCCATGAAGATTTTACGTAGGACTCTTAAGATCTTTCTTACTTTTCATAGTGTGTGAAGAAGCAAGGAATTATGAAAGTGTGTCCTAATGAGATATTTGATGATCTCAAATGGCTCTAGACTCGATCGTGCATTTTGGATTTTAGTGATCGGAGGCTGGAGAGGAGTGCCACCCTCGAAGTGAATAAATCAATAGATAATGTATTGTCTCTGTGTGATTAAAACAAATATCTTTTGAGAGACATCTGAGTTAGTTGGGATGGGTTGTGCATTGCATCACTGGGTCCATGATGTCTTATGTTCAATATCAAGCATCATTAAAATGATCTTAATAGCTAATGAGTTTACCTGGTTTCTGCCTAAGGTTGTAAGCAGGGCTTCTTTCTTTTCACCCTTTATCATTACAATTCTTTTTCATTCTTCAAAACCTTCAATGCTTACCAATACTTCATAACTAGCACCTTGTTGTGATTGTTCCAGTGCTAACTTTAGTACTTGGTCGGCATTCAGCTACGTTTACAAACTTTCTCCATCTTTTCTAAGGTCTACCATTTCTAGCTATGGAATGTCCTTGGGAAGATTCCTCCGGTTTTGGAAGAATCATTGGACTTAACCTATCCTACCATCCTTTTGTCACCACAATCTTGATCGTCGTGAAATAGATAGGTATGGGTAAGTGTACGTCAGCATGAAATCCATTTTGATATCCAAATCCATTTTGCTCCCCCTTAACATATGCCACGATATTCGAAAACATTTAGCACATGTCTGGATGAGCCAACACATTAAGTCAAACCATTATTGATCTCAATATTAAATCACATTTTCTCCCCCATATTAAAAATATTAACCCAATCGATGTTTTTAATATCATTTGATTTAATAACATTTTAAGAAAAATTAGGAAGAAAAATGCAATTCCAATTATCTTCATGATTTACACAATCTCCCCCTCAAATTAATGAGGTTGTACTTGATACGTAAATTAAATACTTTTTAAACACACGTGTAAGGTATTTATCACATGCAAAGATCATTTATGATAATGTATTCACAAGATTAAGAATTTACGAAGTTGAACCTGAATGATGAGAACATCATATGATAGAATCACATGGTTCTTGTTCACGAATGTTGGTAGCCTCGTCACGTGTACGATTGATATCATTGTCTTGAAACCAATTTGTTCACGAATTTATCTCTTGACACCATGTGTACGATTGATATCGTTGTCTTGACACCAATTTGTGAACTTGGCACTTTCGGCATCAAATATTCCAAATGCTGGACAATTGCTCCCCCTCAATTGTTGACCCGTGTTCTATCTAAAGAGTTGTAGTCGCCGTTTGAGTAGTCGCATCGTAGAGTATGTAGATATCAATTGTAAATTGATGCGGATTGTGGAGATGATAACTTCATAAAAACAATATTTCTCTTTTTTAACAAATAAATGCACTGATGCGTACATATATATGTTTTAGATTGTGTTATTACATAAACACAATACCTTAAATGGTTATAAAATAAATCATGCCCGATAAAATTAATTCCCGTTGTTGAGTCAAAGCTTTCCGGTGAAATGCTTGACTTGAATATGAAAGGTGGGTTACTATCTGAAATAATAGCAAGCCATTTTGAGCATGTTTTAAATCATTTAAACTTCTGCTCGAACTTTATTTACAACCCCGTGTCATTACTGAACGACATTTCTAGGATAGTAAATATTATCAATTTCAGAAGACATGCCCTTTTTGAAAACCAATTACTTGAGCTTAAGATTTTGAATATCTTACGACACGAGCTCAAGTCCGAGAAGTTATAAACTTCCCGTTGTTAAGGATAAGTTATCATCGTCGATAAACTTTCCTTTTAACCGAAAACGAGTTCTAAGCTGACATTTACTTAGAAGTCGTTTTCAAGAGATTGAAAACTTTTGAATGTTTTAACATAAATCTCATTACCGAGAAAGATGAATTTCTCGTTATAAGGAAAAGTTATCTTATTTAAAAGATACACTTTCTTTTCTGAGCTTAAAACTTGGAATGTTTTAAAGCTCATGACCGAGAAAAAATAATTTCCCGTTATGAGGATAAGTTATCATTAAAGATAAGCTTTCCTCAAATTGAAGTCTGACTTACAGTCTGATAGTTAACTGTAAGTCATTGTGTATGAGCTTAAAAACTTCGAATGTTTTTAATAAAAATCATGCCCAAGAAAAATTAATTTCTCGTTGTGAGGATAAGTTTATCATCGGTGATAAACTTTCCTTTCTTTGAAGTCCGGGGCATAATCTGAAATATAATTATACGTCGTTTACACGAGCTTAAAAACCTTTGAATAGTTTTAATGTAAGCTCGTGTTCGAGAAAAATTAATTTCTCGTTAATGAGGATAATTTTATCATCAGCGATAAACTTTGCTTTCTTTGAAGCTCGGGTTACAATCTGTCACGTGACTGCAAATAGTTGTGCATGAGCTTAAAAACTTTGAATGTTTTTAATATAAGCTCATGCCCGAGAAAAATTAATTTCTCGTTGTGAGGATAAGTTTATCATCGGCGATAAACTTTCCTTTATTTGAAGATCGGGTCATCGTCTGATATTTAACGATGAGCCATGTACACGAGCTTAAAACCTTTGAATAGTTTTAATTTTAGCTCGTGTCTGAGAAAATTTAATTTCTCGTTTGTGAGGATAAGTTTATCATCGGCGATAAACGTTCCTTTATTTGAAGATCGTGTCATCATCTGATATATTTAACAATGAACCACATACAGTCGTAAGCTTAACTACAAATCTCCTGAGACACTTGTTTCGCTGATATCTGCTTCTTTAGTAACCAAACTCTGAGAGTGTCCTTAGTTGAACGGTATACAAAGATCAGACCGGTTTGTTTTTGTTAATCCTTGACTTTGGTACCTACATTCTCATTTAGAGTTTGTATGCTTTTATATGGGTTAGCGATATCTATCTTAGAACCATGCGGGGATTCACAAATTTATTTTCTTGTGTCAGAGGTGACCTGAGGAGATGATTCACTTGTCTTAACTGACAAACGTTTCCTTTTATAGAATACCTTAAGTTCAGGCTTAAGTGATGTATCATCCTTTTCAATTTCCTCCATATTAGTCTTAGTAGAATCGGAGACTATCCTAGTTAAAGGGCAATCGTTTCCTACAAGATTGAAAGTTCTACCAGTGGGGCGCCAAACTTTACCAATGGGTTTGATTTTAGCTAGCCACTGGGATTTAATTCTAGCATGGGAGTTCACCTCATGAAGGAATTTCTTGACACAAGAGTCATGATTTTCCTTAAAGACACATTTCCTACATGTTTTACAAGTAGCATATTTAATGTCTGAGTAAGATATAGAATTCCTAGATGATTGATTAATTCTCCTAGTATATGACATGCTATGGTTAGCAGTGTTGGGTAATCTAGAAGGCATCTGACTAGGTTTGAAATTCCTATCTCTTACTAGTGTCTTTTGAATAGCTTCCCTTAGACCAAATTTTTGGTGAACGTCATTTGAACTAGTTCGAGACGTGTTCTTTGGACTATGTCTAGGGAGACTAGATGCAATCATGTGATTAGGTCTTGTAAAAGTTGATTTAGTCCCATTGGACCTAGGTGGTGGAGTGACTGTTCTAGAAACATGAACCATATCAACTTGGGAGGCAAACCGCGGTCTCGAGGATTGTGGTCACTCGGATCTAAATGTAGTCGGTTGTCTGACGGACTGATTTGTAGGCGGTTTCCCCAATATTGATGGTTTTTCAAGCTTAGTGTCCACACTAGTTCCTTCAGTTTTCCTCAACTCGTTTTTCAGAGCAACTATTGCAAAAACCTTTTCCTGAATTTGAGCCTTTAAAGTCTCATTCTCTTTGAGCAATTTATCTTGGGATGCCAACTTAGATTCTAACAACTTAATTTGTTTCAAAAGATTATCCTTTTCAGCTTTAGAATCTAGAACTTTTTGATCCAATTTTTGTTCAAGAACAACGTTTGACTTTTCAAGTTTTTCAAAATATGTTTCAAACTTGTCAGTTCTCTTAGAAAATTCTAGTTTAGCATCCTCAAGGTCTTTTGATTGCTGAGCTATGATCGTTTCAAGCTCTTTAATCTTGGAATCGGAATCAGTTAACGAAGCAGTCATAAAGTATTTATCATGATGTACTATAACATTCTGAACAATCTCTCCCCCATTATGACTCTCATCGGATGAATTTGAAGTGGTAAAACTATCACCCTTTTCCATCCCATATTGATCATAATTAGGTTCGGAATGCTCAACATGCGGTAGTTCATCGGCATAGACATCATATACCACATTCCGTTGTACCGTATTTGTAGGCTCTTCGTCATATACGGGTATGGTGTCATCATAAGAGATGTCTATATCATTCCCTGACATGCTGCTTGTATCATGCTTTCCTCCCGATTCCATGCTCTTGTTTACCGTGATGACGAAATTGACACCCATTTCTTGCATCGGGCAGATCTGATCATCTCTTGACGGCAGCTTGAAGCGTGTTTCTCTCTCATGTTCATGAGGTATTGTTGCATGCAATGGTTTAGACGATTCCTTGATTGTTTGAATCTGCCCCTTTTTCAACCGTATCTCGTTGTAATTAACTAACCTGACCTCAATACACTTCTCAAGTATATTGATGTGATTGAGTAAACCACTTTTAAAGGTTTCAGTCTGGCAACCCGTATGCAAGTTGAAAAGTTGGTGAAGGATTGGATCCGAATAATCAAAAGGAGGTACCATTGTTGAGGCAAATAATTCCTTAAACTGTGTGTGAAGGATTTCTAGACATATCTTCGCTTTAACCTCATGAAGATTCTCCCTTACAAATTGCAACCGTAACTCATCCAAATTATTGAAAATCTTCTCTTTGAAATTATCCACTTTGCCAAAGAACATTTGAACTGAGGTTGGAAGTTAGGCCATGTTGTTCGGATAGAGAATTGCAAGATGTGTCTTGAGCTCGTGAAAGATTTCCAATGTTTTTTGACGCAATTTGATCTCTTTGAGTTGCATGTGTGGCAGTTCTCCCTCTTGATATATCGAATTTAACGATTCCATTGAATTTCGATGAAAGATAATTGTGGTTGTGGTTGTTTTCGAGATTTTACAATTCGTGAAGAAACCGAAAAATTGAATTCACGGGATTTTAGAAACCAACGAAGAAATCGTAAAAATTCTTGGAAAAACCTTGTTTGGTGATATAAAACGGTTCTATAAATCCTTTAATTTTGTCTTAATCTTTGATTGAAATAAATAAATAAATAATCAACCCGCTATATATTCACCTTTTAGTGTAGTGCTCGGCCCGTCAACGTTTCGTCGAAAGATTTATAGCACTCGACAAAGTGAATACATACTAACTAAAACATATTAATTGCCATTTACTTAAAATGAAAACCAAGACGTAATATATATAAGGCCCTATCAAAAACGTGTGACCTGGTGGCTAATTTAGGTAAATGAGGACTAATCAAAACATTTGGTGATAAGAAGATACGTGGCCTGATAAAAAAACAATGAGAACCAAAACGTGTGGCCTTGTGGCTTTTTTATCAAAAACGTGGCTGGCTATTGGAATTCATATAAGACATGTCAATGGGATTTGGAGTATATAAAAGGATTAGTGATAATATGGAGTAATATCTAAGAGTGTCTCTTTTCTTTCGATGCTTCCAAAGCAAATACTAAACTCCTCCTCCTCCTCAACAACTCATCAGTTCTCTCATAAAAACCAAAACCCTCAAATCGTTGGCAGCAAATCAATCACAATCGCATTGATTAAAAATTAATTTATAAAAATCGATTAAAGATATGATCTGAATAATAATAACGTAACGATGGGCGATTTCAACGATCTGTTTATGCGTAACAATAACGCAGCTGTTCAAGCTCGTACCAAGCAACAGAATCGTGCTAATCTTATGCAAATGAAACTGATTGGGCAGAGTCATCCAACGGGATTAGCGAATAATCTATTAAAGCTATTCGAGCCACGGACTCCGTTGGAGTATAAGCCACCGCCAGAGAAGACAAAATGTCTACCATACACAGGGATGGCTTGAAGAATCAAACCCATAACACACGGTTGATAAACTAGTTTATCAAAGTTTTAGCTTCAAGATCATAAATAAGGTCTCGGGTAGGTGCTTTAATATTGTTTAATTTTTGGTTCGAGTCTTTGATCAATGATAGTCTTTGACTGAGATCTTGAGTAAGAGGTTTGGTGTCTGTGAGGCTTGTCAGAACTTTTTGTGTGTTTTTGGTGAGTCTCGTGAGTCTTGAGTGGTGTGTCATGTGTTTAGAGTCGATTAAGGTTGGTTGGTTTTGTTTGTGTTCGAGTCAGTTTGCTTGAATCTTTGTCTAATCGAGTCTGGAGTCGAGTAAGGTGGTGTTGGGGTCGATATAGTATAGAGTCAGTTTGTGTTTCGAATACAAGAGGATTTGAGTCAGCTTTTTTTTGTCGAGGCGAGGCTGGTGGTCGAGTCAAGTTTTTGTTGAGTTTGTGTTTGATTCGAGAGTGTATTCGAGTCAGGTTGTGGTCGAGTAGGTTTGTTTGAGTCCAGACTCGTTGTCAAGTCGAGTCTGTGTTGTGTTGAGTCTTTGATTCTGAATAAGGTAGATTTTTGGATTCAGAATATGAAAAGATGAAGTAGGAGTCGGAATGGTAACAAATTTATAATTCGGAATATGAAAACTGAATGAGATGTCGGAATATGTATCTAGAACAAAGTATAGAAGTCGGAATACGATGTAGAAAACAACAATACGGAATGTGGAACAGAAGAAGTCGGAATAAGATAGCTTTACCAAAAGTCAGAATATGCACTCGTTTAACAAATGTCGGAATACTGATACATATCAAAAAGTCTGAATATGCACACGTTTAACAAATGTCGGAATACTGATACATATCAAAAGTCGGAATACGCTTCTCTTCAACAATGTCTGAATATGGAACTTGATTAAAATGCGGAATATGTAATTTAAAATGTCGGAAAATTGTTTCTTGGAAAATGTTGGAATACTCCTACTCTTAATGTCGGAATGTGACTAGACCTGAGAAGATGTCGGAATACTCCACTACACACATGTCGGAATACCAAGGTGATTGTGACTCTAAATGACGGAATACTCCTACTTCACAAATGTCTGAATACCAAGATATCAAAACAATTCGGAAATGAAATGTTGTGAAATGTCGGAATGTGGACACTTTATAAATGTCGGAATATGCCAAAACCCTTATATTGCGAAATTTGAAACCCTTTTATTCCGACTCTTATATTCCGAATTTTACCATAAATTTCAAACACTTGCAATTCGTGTTTTTACCCAATAATCAATCCAAAACTTCCAATTTTTTCGTGTTTTTGATCAAAACAAATACCCAAAATCACTTCCACAACTATGTAGATGATTTCTAGAAAGATAAAACCATAAATAACACAAAAAAATAAAAATTTTGGATCGAAAGATTTTAGATCAAAACCCACCAAAATCAATGATGAACAAACATAAGAACAAACCAATCATCCCATGGCTCTTGATACCAATTGTAGGTCCACGAAATCCTTGGATTGTTTATGTGTTAGAATGATCCAATGTTGCAAAACAAGATCTACAAGGGCGATTAATCGCCGGTTAATAGCTACAAGGCCTTCAACCTTGCCGATTAGTTAAAAGGTGATTAATTGCGGTCAACTATGGTCAATGACGGTCAAGGGAGGTCAAACTTGCCGAAAACCTGCAAATTTGGCCGAAAATACTGAACACTCACTATAAACTTATGTTTATCACGTATAGTAACTATTTATATGTATGATAAGTTGTATATTAAGAATTATATTGCCGAAAATACCTAAAACTCATTAGAAATATCCAAAATTGCTGAAAATACCAAAAAATTGCTAAAAATGCCAATCCGATTAATCACTGATTAATCCCGCCTAGAACGATTACAAGTTACATGGTGGTCGACCGGTCGACTAGCGATTCATGATTTTTGCAACCATTTAATGATCTAAAGAGAGTGAGAGAGAGATGAATAACTTAGAGAGAGAAGGTAGAGAGAGAAATGAGAGAATGAGAGAAAATGATATTGGATTGACTGTGTATTGAGAACCAGCCCCTCCTAACATGCTAGGAGGGGGAATATAGCCCACCCTACATGTGCGCTTGATGGGTTATAATGTTATATTATTACATAATGTAGAAACTAAAAGGGGGGTTGAATAGTTTCTAGTTCATTTTCAAAATATTTCTGCTCAATCCACTGCCCGCGGTTCCTTATCTCTGCCCGTGGTTCCTTATTGATAAGGAACCGCCGGTCCAATAACGAACCACCGACAGTGGACGTAGCAACATTGTTAATTTGAAACCTTAACAATCCTTTGTATCAAATTCCTTATCAATCTTGACTAGATGTGAGATGTGTTTGATTGAGAGATGATACTACAAGTAAGAAAACACACAAGCACATCAAATCAAGAGTACATCAAGCAATAGTCTAAACACTAAGCACATACGTACTAAGCACAAGCTTTTCCGCAACTAGGATGTTTAGAGTAAGTGATGTACACTTGACCATAATCTAAACATGAAGCACACACGTACTAAGCCATAGCTTTTCCGCAACTTAGATGTTTAGATTATGTGATGCACACAAAGACACACAACACAAGTATGCAACTATAAATACATCTACAAAGGTAAAGACATAAATGTAAAGGAAGTTACCGACACGATGATTTATAGTGGTTCGGTCACGAAGCTCCTCTTCGCCCTATTCTACTCCTCGAGTACACCTTACTCGAGAGTTACTTCACTAGTCAACAAACTCCTTAAGGTGGAGAAACCATACACAACGTCGCTTACACATTTCCGACACTAACCTAGATGTCGAGTCCTAATCTTAGGTAGGACCAATCTACACAACGTTACCTACTTAACCATTTAACGACACAAGGCTATATGTCGAGTTCTAATCGAAAGCTAGAACCAATCTTCACGACTCTTCACTTTGAAGCTAAGTGAGAACTTCACACAACACAACTACTAGTCACTTTAAAGTTTAGTAAGAACTCACAAGACACAACCGCATCACTTTATAGTTTAGTGAGAACTACCTAGACACAACCACATCACTTTAGAGTTTAGTGAGAACTACCAAGACACAACCTAATCTACCCACTAGTTATGTTTTATGGCCCAACATAACAAACCTTGTGTTTTATGGCCTAAACACATAAACCATATAGATCTAAGCACACAACACTTAGATCTATAACTCTAACACTATATCCAAGTACTAACAAGACTTGGATCTACACAACTAACACCTAATCCAAGGATACCCATCACTTGGATATTCTACCCTTACAAACACATCCAAGTGTACCCACAACTTGGATCTTCTACATATACATAGTAGGAAGACAATAATCATGACTTGATCTAGAGAGATCTTCATCATGTTATGACTATAGACATTAACACTTCACAAGGGTGAAAGTGGTCTTCTCATTGCTCTTGAGGAGGATCGGGAATGGGATGTTGGAAGGTTTTTGTGTGTTTTTGTGCAAGTAAAATGGAAGAGAGGAGTCTTCTATTTATAGCTAAACCTTGCCTTGGAGAGCACCTTTTTACCCAATGGATAAAAGAGTGGATTACCCATTGGATAAAAGAGTGGACTACCCATTGGATAAAAGGATGCACCTTTTATTCTTGGAGCCCAAATTCAAAATTTGAATTTTGAATTTATTAGTTTCCCTCCATCTTCTAGAAGCTTCCAGAAATCTTGAGTTAGCCTAAACCGGCTTGACTGCCTGCGGTTCCATATCTTCCCGCGGTTCGATATCACTAAGGAACCGCGTGTTCTATAAGAGAACCGCGCGTCCTTCTTGTCTTTCATGACGAATGTAATCTTCAAGGTGTCAAGAGAAGTATACATAAGTATGCTTGAGTGATTACGAGTACCTTACACATTTTACATTATGTATTGAGAGTTATACGTTTGTCATCACCAAAACATGAAGGGATCATCTTGATTAAACATCGTAATGTTTGCACTAACAATCTCCCCCTTTTTGATGATGACAAACAAGTAAACCGTAACGCATAGTAAAATGTGAAACGTACTCGTTTACACTTCCTTCTCCCCCTTTTGTCGAATCAAAAAGGTAGTCGTCATTTGAGGAAGAGTAGAATCCATATCATTTGAGGAAGATCACGCATCCAAAGGTAGTCGTCGTTTGTAGAAGAGAAGAATCAACTTTGAGATAGCTTGCATCCAAAAGATATTCGGTTGAGAGGTGAGAATCCGAACCGTAATCTCATCATCCAAAGATATTGAGCTTGCGTCATCCTAGTGAAGTCTTCAATCACCATAGGTTAACCACCTCCATGTCTTCAAGATCCCATAATTCATTACTTGCAAGATGTTCAATGAATGCAATTTAAGTGAGTGAACGATCGCAAATGTAATGAGTTGAACTCTTGAAAATGCTCCCCCTTGATATGAGCTCCCCCTTGCTTGAGGCACCAACAAAGCAAGAATAGTGACGAGCTACAAAAATGGGTTAGAAGTATCCTATAAAACAAGGTTAGTAGACAAGAGCATATATAAAAAGAGCATATATTATCGAGAGGACATACTCCGCTTTAATATCTTGGCAAAAATACCAAACTAAAGATAGTATGACATGGACAATAAAAACAATTCCACATAGTCGAAAAGAGAGAAAGAAGCACTATGATGAAAAGAAAAAAAAAGAGGATGATAAACAAGTCGTTTGCACAAACAATGACAAGCATTGAAGAAAGAAGTGTGCACGCGATGCTATCAATCCAAAAACAAGTCAAAAGAGAGGATCTTGACAAGATCAATTAACAATTGTTGGAATCACCCAATTGTAATGATAATATTTCAAAGGGTAAAAAGCTTAGAATTTTTGGAATCACCCAAGAAAATTCAAGATTTAACCCTCAACTCTCAAAAAACAAGAAGAGGATTTTGAGGAAATCAATTCAAAATTGTTGGAGTAGAGGTAGAAAAGAAACATCCAAGAATTTGAAGATATCATCTCAAGGGGTTAAAAACTTAGAATTGATGGAATCACCCATACCAATTGTAAATTTTAACCGCAATCAACTCTTAAAAAGAGGAACAAAAATATCTCAACCTAGAGACATTTTTGACCAAAAAAAATAATAAAAAAATAAAGGAAAACCAAAAGCGGATAAATCGACGCTTTAAGAAAAAATTGGGATATAGGACATTATAGGCAAAAATGCGTATGAATGTCGACACCAAATGGTGTTTAGCATACGATAAACTACATGCTCAAAGTTTCGTAGCTCTTCTCAATCATTGTGGATGTTCAAAGAACAATTACATGATGAGGAAAGGGTAAGGCTCGACTCAACTTAGTTTAGAAAGACTAGAAGAAAGAGACTCGACTTAGAAGAGCATGATTAAAATGAATTGAGAGAGACTCAACAAAGAAGTTAAGGATAACTTCACAAATTGATTCATGAATACTATACCTTAGAAGGTGATAGTGAAATCTCGAAAGAAAATGAGAGAAGAAACTCAAAAGAAACTCAAGAAGACATGAAGAGTTAGTACAAAATCAAACACATAATCAAATAAGCACATAGGATAATTCATGCAATGCCTAATGAAGTCTACAATAAACCAATGTAGAGAAGGTGCGCAATTAACACATATGGCATGCAAGAAACATGATTACTTAAAAAGAGAAGACTAAGTAAAACAAGTTAGCACGTAGCATTTAAGGAAATGCATGAGTTAGACACATCTAAGAGATATTATATTGTAATTGCTTGACAAAGACAAAACCTTTATAATAAGCATGCATTCAATAACTAATCAATTAAGCATATAGCATATGGATAAGCAAGAAGATATATAAGCAAGTAGCATACAAGCAAGTCATCTATCTAGATATCACAAATCAAGCTACATGTAATGTAAATCTCCAAGAAGATTCCTAATTCTTATTAGTTTAAGAAAAGGACTCAAAATAAGAGAAAGGAAAGAAACAAAATAACAACAAGATCTAAGACTCAAAGAAAAATCATGTTGAAAAACATGAAAGGAAATACAAGAGAATAAAGATCATACAAAGATGTATATAAAAAAAACAAGCCTAAAACTTAAGCATAATTTTAATCTTAGTTATACTAGAATCCTAAGATTTGCTTAAATTAGATGTCTTAGCAATAAACAATCCACATGCTTAAATGATAGACAAGGGTGGTGGCGGAATTTGTTGGGTGAAAGGTGAAGTCACCAAGGGTTCAACAAAGTCATTCACAATGGAAATGCTTTGGATGGGTGATGTGGGTGAGTTTGAAGGGGTAAAAGGTGAAGTAACCAAGGTATCAACAAAGTCATTCACAATGGGAATGCTTTGGATGGGTTGAGGTTGGGTAGTCACATCCAAGAGAGTACTTGGAGTGAAGGGTGAGGTTAGCTCATTCATTCTAGATTGGAATGAAGAGGAGGTAGAACCATGTGAATGGTTGGTACCATGGGTTGAGGTAGTCTTGCATGGAGCAAGAGGTGGTGAGGGTGATGAAGAGATGAGAATTGGAACAATCTCATTCTTGGGTGTGTGAAAGGGTGAAGAGTTAAGTTTGGGTAACTTAATCTTAATTTTGAGGTGCCTCTTTGAAGAGGAGGTTTTGGATGAATTGAAGGTTCTTGTAGAAACCATGGTAGTAATGGGTGGTTTAAGGGGTAAGGATGAATGGTTTGAGGTGTGAACAACAAGGCTAACAAGGAGGGTTTAAAAGGGTGAGGGGATGATCCAAACTAGTAAAGGGTTAAAAAGGGAAAGCCAAAGATATTTTGGGAGTGATCAAAGGTTTGAAACAAAGATACCAAAGGGTGTTGGAACAATTGGGAAGTTTCAGAAAACCCGAATTTGAGAGCTTCTGCCCGCGGTTCTTTATCTCCACCAGCGGTTCCATATTGATATGGAGCCGCGGTCTATTTAAAGAACCACCTACAGAGGCTTGGTTAAGGTGGTGAGGCTTCGTTTAGGTGGTGAAGGAGGATTTTCCAATTAAGAAAATCCTAATGTTCTAGTCTAACTTATCATAAAGTCATGCTTAAGAGCAATAAAAACTAGAACACACACAAAGGAAAGACATATAGGTTCAATTAGCACGTAAGAAGAAAGATAAGAAAAACCTAATGGCTACAAAAGAAAAAGACTCTTAATGACATACAAAGTTCATCAAAGTAAACTATCATTAGTCATATATAGGAAGAGCCATTTAGCCAATTTAGAGAATGAGTATGAGACTATCACTAGAGGTGCTCAATTAAGGCTAAACACGACCATTTTTACGAGTTATACACCAACTCAACTTCCCACGTGGAAGTAATTCAACCGTTAGGTCAAATTAAGATCCTAAAGCATAAATTCTCTAGTAGTCATTCTCAAGTTAGAAAAAATGTAATTCCAACATTTTCCTAATAAAGTTTAGCAAGGATGAAACTTGCATGGCGACACAATGCATGACCTAATGAGGGTTAAGAATTCACCATTGCATATCTTGACAAAAGAGTCTAGTTAAGGTTAATTACCTTAATAGATATTGAGGCCAATAACATTGAATTGTACAAGCCAAGTTTACACAATTTGTTAGAACACTCTTGATTGGTCTTTCGGAAATGACACATTTATAAATTGCATAGCAATGTAAATTACTTGAGTATTTCGGATGAAACATCCAAGTTATCAAACCGACTCTATTGTGCATTATAAGTAATTTTTAAACAAAATATGTCTAACAATTTTAACAAGTAGATTCAATATAACACCATCAACACAAGTGTGAGTTACGATTCGATGTATATTATTAATAAACCACATTCATGTCTACACTAAAAAAACATGTCAATTAGATTCGATAATGATACCAATCATAGTTTGAATAATGCATTGATATTTAATCAAAATCTTTCTTGATTCCCACAAACACTCTTTTAAGAGAAAATAGCTAAGATTTTCAAAGGGTGTTTCATGTTTTATAGTGATACATTTATCTACTTGAACTAATAACACAATGATCGAGTAAGACGACCCAAATCAATAGATTTGATAAGCTCCCAAAGCTTTCAAACCTAAGAGTGTTAATAAACATAACGAGGTGTACATGATGTTTATATAACATATATAAACCTAGAGATGTTGATCCTATATGCAATGCACAAATAATGTTGCAACCAAAATGCAAGAAATCTAGCATACATCCTAATTAGGAAAAACTAGATACTAACAAATACCAAGCAAGGCACAAGAGACTAGACATATAAGCAATACTACTACAAATAGAAAGGAACACATAATAATGTCTACATATAATAATAACACACAAGGAAACATACACAAACAATTAGTTTAACACATAAAACCATTCGTCCATGTTTTGAGTGTTAGATACAACAAAGTATTCATAGCTTGATTTTATTTGAAAATAGTCTTTGACCCATTTAAAATTTAATTAAGTTTAACACTGTGTAAATATATCAATTTTCAAAGATATATCACCAAGAGATGTCCAACTTAATAGAAAAGAGTAAAACACAAGTTTTACGACAAACCGACGCTCAATACTTTGGAAAAAGTATGGAACTTAGAAACCATCCAAATTTTAAAGTTTGAATAAAGGTTTGGAAGCATTTTTAATTAAAAGAGAATTCAATTACGTTCGAAATGACGGGTGGCACGACTTCTACGGACTTACGGTTGATTTTATATGATTTTTCAAAGTTTCAAAAATCTGAGTCAGACTGACTACGGTTCCTTATTGATAAGGATCCGCGGGGAACAATAAAGAACCGCGGTCAGAGGACAAAAAATGAGTTTTTGGCCAAAATCATTTGGTAACTTTTTGGAAGGACTTAGGACTCTAAAAAATCGTTTTAGACACATAGAACTCGTATTTTAGAGTTAATTATGACACAAAAGATTTTTATACTTCCAAACATGAAAAGATTTAATTCAAGCTATTATACAAAGTTTATTTAACACCAAAACTTGTACGAATGAAACAACAAAACACATTTCATAAGTAATCACTCTTCATGAACAATTTGATACAAAGATCGTCTCTATTTTTAAAAACCGTTTTCATTTTTAAAAACCATTTGTTTTGAAAAAGAGAGCAAAGATCGATCCAAGCTTTAAAGTACAATATACTTCAAAGATCTTGAATAACCCGCTCTGATACCAATTGTAGAAACTAGAAGGGGGGTTGAATAGTTTCTAGTTCATTTTCAAAACATTTCGGCTCAATCCACTGCCCGCGGTTCCTTATCTCTGCCCGTGGTTCCTTATTGATAAGGAAACGCCGGTCCAATAACGAACCGCCGACAGTGGACGTAGCAACATTGTTAATTTGAAACCTTAACAATCCTTTGTATCAAATTCCTTATCAATCTTGACTAGATGTGAGATGTGTTTGATTGAGAGATAAATACTTCAAGTAAGAAAACACACAAGCACATCAAATCAAGAGTACATCAAGCAATAGTCTAAACACTAAGCACACACGTACTAAGCACAAGCTTTTCCGCAACTAGGATGTTTAGAGTAAGTGATGTACACTTGACCATAATCTAAACATGAAGCACACACGTACTAAGCCATAGCTTTTCTGCAACTTAGATGTTTAGATTATGTGATGCACACAAAGACACACAACACAAGTATGCAACTATAAATACATCTACAAAGGTAAAGACATAAATGTAAAGGAAGTTACCGACACGATGATTTATAGTGGTTCGGTCACGAAGCTCCTCTTCGCCCTACTCCACTCCTCGAGTACACCTTACTCGAGAGTTACTTCACTAGTCAACAAACTCCTTAAGGTGGAGAAACCATACACAACGTCGCTTACACATTTCCGACACTAAGCTAGATGTCGAGTCCTAATCTTAGGTAGGACCAATCTACACAACGTTGCCTACTTCACCATTTAACGACACAAGGCTAGATGTCGAGTTCTAATCGAAAGCTAGAACCAATCTTCACGACTCTTCACTTTGAAGCTAAGTGAGAACTTCACACAACACAACTACTAGTCACTTTAAAGTTTAGTGAGAACTCACAAGACACAACCGGATCACTTTATAGTTTAGTGAGAACCACCTAGACACAACCACATCACTTTAGAGTTTAGTGAGAACTACCAAGACACAACCTAATCTACCTACTAGTTATGTTTTATGGCCCAACATAACAAACCTTGTGTTTTATGGGCTAAACAGATAAACCATATAGATCTAAGCACACAACACTTAGATCTATAACTCTAACACTATATCCAAGTACTAACAAGACTTGGATCTACACAACTAACACCTAATCCAAGGATACCCATCACTTGGATATTCTACCCTTACAAACACATCCAAGTGTACCCACAACTTGGATCTTCTACATATACATAGTAGGAAGACAATAATCATGACTTGATCTAGAGAGATCTTCATCATGTTATGACTCTAGACACTAACACTTCACAAGGGTGAAAGTGTTCTTCTCATTGCTCTTGAGGAGGATGAGGAATGGGATGTTGGAAGGTTTTTGTGTGTTTTTGTGCAAGTGAAATGGAAAATAGGAGTCTTCTATTTATAGCTAAACCTTGCCTTGGAGAGCACCTTTTTACCCAATGGATAAAAGAGTGGATTACCCATTGGATAAAGAGTGGACTACCCATTGGATAAAAGGATGTACCTTTTATTCTTGGAGCCCAAATTCAAAATTTGAATTTTGAATTTATTAGTTTCCCTCCATCTTCTAGAAGCTTCCAGAAATCTTGAGTTAGCCTAAACCGGCTTGACTGCCCGCGGTTCCATATCTTCCCGCGGTTCGATATCACTAAGGAACCGCGTGTTCTATAAGAGAACCGCGCATCCTTCTTGTCTTTCATGACGAATGTAATCTTCAAGGTGTCGAGAGAAGTATACATAAGTATGCTTGAGTGATTACGAGTACCTTACACATTTTACACTATGTATTGAGAGTTATACGTTTGTCATCACCAAAACATGAAGGGATCATCTTGATTAAACATCGTAATGTTTGCACTAACACATAACTAGATCACGAGTCCATACTACGTATATATCGTTGGAGTGACCGATCCTTTCTAAATACGTAAAAACGTATTTCCAACAATCTCCCCCTAAGGGAGGCCACTCCAAGTTACAAAGTCCTAACTATTCTGTAGCTCGTGATCTTTAGCTAGCTATGCTAATAATGATGTGACCGAGACTTTCTTTGGAAAAACGTATTTCCAACAAATTTTTTTCAAACAATTGAGAAATTTGATAGGAAAAAAAGACATAAAATTATAAGTGTCAAATTTGTGAAAAAAAACTTAAATAAAGAGGAGGTAATAAATAATACTTTAGTGGTTAAATTTTAAATAAATTAGATGGTGTTAAGTAAAAATAAAAAAAATAATAATAAGTTTAAAAAATTAACAAATATCCTTTATACTTTATAACATAATAATATCATAATTACAAAATATCAAACAAAAATAGTTTTTAAATATCATTATATTAAACTAAAAAATTAAATTAAATTTAAGTTACTTGTAATCTCATGCGTGTATGAAAGTTATAGCTAGTATCTTATGTATGGAACACCCCACAACGATATCTCAAAAATAGAACATAATGCCCCCATAAGCATAAAAAAGACGAGATAATTTAAGATAAGTTGCTTATATTCTAAGTAATTTCCTTTCCTCAAATAGTAGTATTTCTCAAGGTTATAAATAGTGTGAGGTATGGTGTGACGACATGTCAAAATTATACGTTTTAACGGTTAAAATGAAGCTATATCTTTTTAATAGTGTGGCTTATGGCGACATAATATATAATTTTTTTATTGTTTTAATTATATTTCACTTTTAAAGTTAGGGTGTAAATATATAATGGGAGACAATTTGGATCGGGTTCGAGTAGACAAGTTACCGGGTTAAAAAACTAAACATCAATCAAACTCATTTAAATAATTGGGTTATTTTTGTCAATCATAATATGTTTACACTTAATCTGAACCTGACCCATTTAACTCGTATATATACTTGGGTTGATGAGTTAAATAGGTTACACATGTTATGTAGGTTAAACACTTAAACGTGTTTCCTCGAACCGTTTAACTCATTTGGCACATATAATAAAATATGAATAATTATTTATTAAAAAAACTTAAATAGGTTAGCAGTTTAAACCACTTATTTATTTCTAATCTGAACTTAAATTCAATATAAAATTTATTAAAGTCGACTGAAACTTGTTAATTTCTATGCCGGTTTGAAATTAGTTTTCTTATCATGTCATAAATTAACACCGCTATCCGAATCCTAAGTTTGTATACATAAATTTTCAAATAAATACAGTAAAGAATGTCCAAAAAAATACAGTAAAGACAAACTTGAAGACGTTAGTAGATTACAGAATGATCATAGGAACGACACACTCGTATACGCCATTATGCGAATCACACCTATCTCCATCTCCTCTACAAAATCCCAAAAACTCATTCACTCTCGTTACCAAAAAAGAAACAAACAAAAAATGTCACTAATTCTCTTCATTCTGCTCTTCATTTTCACCGCAACCACCAATGTAACAACCTCCTCACCTGAAAACCTTATTACATCTTTGAAGTCGAAAAACATAACGTCCGTACACTTACCATCCCCAAACCCTCAACTCATTTCATTATTTTCAAACACAAACATCTCTCGCCTTCTCTCCATCCCAAACTCACTCATTCCTTCTTTTTCATCATCCCATACTTGCGCCACGTCAGCATGGCTGTTCACTCACGTGACACCCTTTCTCCCTCACGTCCGCATTTCCGCTATCTCTGTCGGAAACAACCTCACTGATGCTAACTTACTAAAACTACTACTTCCTGCTATCGATAACGTTAGAAAAAAAAGTTAAGGAGTTCGGAATTCATGGGGTTAAAGTGTCGACAACGGTATCTTTGGCGTTTTTTAATACTCCTACGGATAATGTGGCGAAAGGGTTGTTGGGCGATTTAAGTGAAAAGGAGGTTGCATTGTTTGTGAATGTGAAGCCTTGGAATTGAAAGTTTATGGGCTTAAAATTAATAGTCGTGAGATACGATCGAACTCGGGATCACGGGATTGCACACTTAACGTAAAGGGTTAATTTATTTATTAAATATATTTTATATATATTTATTAAATCAAACCAAAGCTTAACTAACGATCGTTAATAAATAATAGTTAAGTTTTAACGACCGTTATGGAATTAAATAGAAGCTAAAAAGAAGAAGGAAAAATTACACAAACACCCCTTGGGGGGGTGTTAACCGCCGGCTACAAGAAGGGGCAAAGGGAAACTTTTGTTTCCTTTTTTGTTTATAACTTGGAGCCCAAGTTTTGTCAAGCCTATATAAACAAACCCCTAGCCTCATAACTTTTCATCCCTCTTTCTTTTCTTTGTCTTTGATCGTCGGCCACCCCAACCCACATTAGGGTTTCGTTTGGTTTTCGATCAAGTCTATTTATCTAGTCCTAGCCCCTCTCTAGGGTTGTTGGGTAGATATTCCATAAGCATTGAAACTCGGTTTGTTCGTGCTAGACTCACGGTTAACTCACCGTATTACGTGTGTACAAGAACGTGATATAGTCTTACTTTAGACTATATTCTTGGTGGTGTCCGTGATCAACCCTAGTTACCGTTTGTTCCGTCGTCTTGTGGATCTTGCTAGGATAAAGGTATGTAACCCTAATCTTGATTAATTATAATTGTGTTAAATTAATGATCTTGTTAATTTGCTTCCGTTGTATGTGCTTTGATCCATATTAGGGTTTTAAATAATTGTTATGAACTATATAAACCATCAGTGGTATCAGAGCCTGGTTAACATGATTATAATTATCAAGATCTAAAGATTGTTTTTAACTAATAACTGTTTTGAGTTAAAACTACATGTTTTTTTTGAAAAGAAAATTTAGGGTTTTGGTTTTGTTTTTTTTAAATCCGATTTAAAAAAGAGGGGTCGGTTTGTTATGTTTTTTTAGCCGTTTATAAATTAAAAAAAAGATAGTTTTTTTGTGAAACCCTAAAATTGCATGTTTTGATCTTTATATAATTACATGATTAATAGTTATGTCATGTATTTAACGTTACGATCCGTAGTGATTTAATTAATTGTTAAGTGATTTGGGTGGAATTTTGATGAATTGCATGATTAATTGTTATGTTGTGTGAATTCATGTTTCGATCCGTAGAGATTTAATTGTTAAGTTATGTGGGAGATCCGTGATGAACATGCATGTTTTTCATGGATCATATGTTTTATGTGGTAATTGTTATGTTTTTTTTACTACATGTTTTATTTGATTCAATAAATCTAAAATTAGGGAAGACTTTTATATGAATATAAAAACCTAGATTTGATATTCTTTATTGAATAGATCGTATGCATGTGGCTATTTGATTTATTTATAGCACATATAAATTGTTATTATGTGTTTAGATTTAGTTTTTTTTTGTACATACTTGTTTTCATACGTTTTGTTTTAATTGTATGTTGTAAACAAGAGTAATTTTTACAAGAAAAATTAATATGGACTAAATCATATTAAAATAAATGAATTGTTTTGAGATCTAAATTACATATGATTTGTGTTTGTAACACCCCCAAATTTATACAACTCAATACAGCGGAAGACTCGTTGGTGTTACGGGATAGCACATTACTCACATCATAGACAACGCTTAAAAATCGCGTCGTTTATTAATAAAGCATTTCCATTCATAAATATCAAAGTTACATAGGTCCCAAGTCATGGTCATTTCATACAAAATTTTACAAATAATTTGAATGGAAATTATTGTTTAAGTGCGGGCCATGAATTCTTGTTGTCTTCCCGAGAATTACCTTCAATTACCTGAGATAAAACATGTTAAAAGAAAAGGTCAGCGATAACGCCGAGTGAATTCATAGAGTTTAATAAATTCCATCAATATAACTTTGGTATAAAATTATTACCATAAATCATTTTGTACAAATCTTTGTAATAGGCCTTAAAATAGCCAAAATCATTTTATACAAATCCTTATCGAAAATCATAATATAGGCATTTGCCTTAAAAATCATTATACGAGCCAATGTCGTAAAAACATCATACAATACGTCTTATGACGTTGTATGAAAATAAAAACCGTTATATGAATATGGTCATGAAAACCAAAACACGAACATAATATCAATAGTATGACCCTGTATTGCTAGTCAGGCAATACATCGTAATTCGGTGCGTCTAGTAGTATTTCGTTAGTTTGTATTATTATAAGCCGCATGACATTGTTACCTTACTAAAACAAACAACGGGTAGCTAACCCGATACTCAATTTGCCCATCTAAATTAGCGTGTCGTCACAAAGGTCACGCTATGGAAATCTTCTCATACATAAATTCGCTTACCAATCAATGTGGCACGACGGGGATCAACCGTCAAGGTGCGAACTGGGGTGATCGTCCCCAAATAGTACTATTATATGCATAAGCGTCTACCAAATCCCGGTAGTTCACAATTCATGCTAATGGGACTTTTAGTGACATAACCTAACTTTAATAATCCATTTTTATTTCATCTATCGGGTCCTTTAATCATTTACCGGGTCATACAATCGGGTCACACAATCATTCGGGTCCAAATCAATAAACAAACAATCGGGACAAATGGTGTCCTATTTTATAAAAACTAACATGTTATCTCCCTCGCGGGTTTATAAAACATTTCATAAAAACATTTAAAAGAGTGCGAGTCTATGAACTCACGTTGATATGGGAAGGCGGGTTATCGGCAATTTGGTCGTACGGTACGTGCTTCAGTCATGGAAACCTAGACAAACAATACTCGTCTTAGACTCATGTCCAATGACTTTATAAAAATAACAATTATGTATACATATGATGATTTTATATATATGATGATCAAGTGGGTCTACATATTCTCATTTACTCGTTTTAGTGTTATGTGTCGAAAACTTTTATGCTATTTTACTAGTTTTACCTATTTACGTGTTTTAGGTCCAATAAATTATTATAAGTTCTTTAACTTGTTTTAATCCATTTTATACTTATATTATCAGTATTTATACTTTACATGTTGGGCCCAAATGGGTTAAGCCCAATAATAAGTTCATATGTGTCTTAGTCCATTTTGTTGTATTATTAGTCCAATAACGTTAACTTAGTCCGTTAATGTCCGTATGTCCTATAGTTCGGGTTTTATCGGTTTTTACTTGTATTAGTTACTTATATATCAGTATATGACTTTTAAAAACTTTACATTAGACGGGTTTGATCGTCTAAGTTTTAATTGGCGAAAAACGTTAATTTTACGGTAATAGCCGAAATAGTCGTAAAAATCAAGTTTATAGTTTTTATAACTTATAAATATTATTCCACTACCATTTTTATAATTTATCCATTTATTTAACCTTTAACATATTTATATAAATAATATTCATGAGTTAGTGGGTTTTAAATTTTACATTTTATACAATATAATTTTGAGTGCTTATATAATAGTAATAAACATTAATTCTCAAAATCTGATTTTTATTTTCAACTTCACCAAAACTGCCATATCTAGAGTTCTATATGGAGATAGAAGCTCAAATTTTTATCACATAAACTACATGATATGTGCTCCATTTAACTCTTCTATAGCTACTGTTGAGTTATCCTCTAAGTATTTTCTAAAAATCGTCCAAAACAGTGAACTCAGATTTGTATCTTAAACTTGTTTTGATCATATTATACTCATTACAATGATTCCATTGCATGGCCAACTCTCACATGTGTACAAGACTCATTGCTTACTGTATATCAATTTATTTAAGTCATTTTATCAGTCTAACATGTGGTTAGTTACTGTTTTTATACAGCCTACCGTTTAAACAAGATTTACCCATTTTACATGTAGTTTGTCCATCTTTTTAAGCATGTTTATCAACACCAAATCCCCACACAATATTTTTAATCATCATTCATCATCATATACATATACATAAGTAAAAGAAATACAAGATTACATAATCAAAAATAACAAGAGGATGAGGAGAACAATCTTTATACCACCATGATGATGTAGGTTGTGATCAAAACATGGATTTTGATGGAGAAACTTGTGGATAACCAAGACCATCTTCAAGACCACCAATCTTCATAAACTCCTTGTGGAAAATCAGCCCCAAGACTCCATGTAAACTCCTCCTTGGATGTTAAAACTTGCACCAATCTTTATCTCTTTGAATGTAGATTAACATATGTTAATTATAACATATGTTTGTGGTTAAAATTTGTATGGATGGGGTGTTCTTGGTTGGATATGGGACGGCACAAGCAAGAGAGAAGGAGAGGATTTTTAGTAGTTTGCATGTTGTAAATGGGAAGAAGTAGTTTTAGCTAGTGGTTTTGATGTTGTAAGCTTACATTGTAAGCTAAAAGGACATGTGTTGGCTAAGTTGTTGCAAGGTTGACACATAAGAGATGTGTTGGTGATGTTAGGCCGCCCCATGTGTAGTGGGGTGGGATAAATTAGTTTGTCCCATCCCACTAATTTACGGGTATTCCTCGATTCTAGTTTCCTCGATTTGCGTGCCCTGGGGTCGTTTTACGAAAAACGTTTTTATAAATTATGAATCAACGGCACAAAACGAATCTAATAAAAATTGTTTCATCAAAAACGGAGTTCAAAAACGTAAATACGTAATCCTAAGGTTTCCGGTTTAGTCGTAAAGGACGTTAAAATAAAATCGTAAGTCCTAGTCTCTTCTCGTAAATTTGTGAGTTTATGAACCAACACAAATTTAAAACTCCAAAATAATATTCATGAATAAATTTATTTTCTGAAATGTCGGACTGTCACCAAAGACGGTGTATGTAAACGTAATCACGTAACGTAGAATCCTCCGGTTTAGACGTAGTCGACGCTACTTCAAGACGTAAATCCAAATTACTTCCCAAAAATAAGTGAGTTCATATTGTAACATTAAAATAATGTTTTCAAATAAATATTGAGAATAAAATATCAACCATAAATTGACGGATTGTCATAGCATTTACCCCTAAACGGGATCTTTGTCCTCAAATATCATCTTACTACTCGCTTCTTATTGAGTTAAAGCCATGTGGGTACTTCCTCCACATTCGGTCTTTTCTCACAAGTGTAATCCATTACAATACGCGAGTTTCATCAAACGTAACTACGGGAATAAGATCAGGCTTAATGTTGACTTACTTTCTCTATCCACGATGTTCACGGGTTTTTGATGAATGCAACTTTTCGCCGATTTAAACATTACTAAGAAACAATCAGATTCTCACTTGATAGACATTTCATCAAGTTCGATATACGAAACATAATTCACGCAGCTCTTGAAGTCCTAGGGTAGATCCAGCTTATATGCCTTTCAATCCCAACTTTTACATCATCTCAATGGTCCCATACAACGGGGACTCATATCCCATGATTTGTCAGATCATTAATTCATTTTTCCAAGGTTAAAATTTTTGGCATAACTTCGCTACCCATCTGGCACTTCAAGATCTACATTTCATATTCACATAACCAAATCCTAATTTCAACAATCATTTCAGATCTCGCGGGTCGGGTATTTTGTAAGGTTAGGTTCGCCATCATAGGAAACCTTAAACCTAAAAGACATGTCCAACTCACAATGGGTGTATGTCGGGTGTCTTTATCTCAACTCCTGCTTACAGATGCTCTAATATAGATCCTAACAAGATTCAATCTCGATCCTAATACGATAAATTATCAATGATGATCTCTCCAAATGAAAATGATTATACGGTTTATTACCAAAGGTCATTCATTAAAACATAAAACAGCACTTGTATTACTTTGTATCGTTACTTTACCTCGTCCCTTCGATTGGGGTGGTACATAGTACTCTCATCAAGGTTCGTTCTCAATGATTTCTGAGCAAATCTCAGAAATTCGATGCGAAGCGAGGATCTTGATAAAGATGTTTGATACAGGCACACTATGTTTACATAACTCTTTTGCATTTATCATTAACGGGAATGATATTAGCAGATTTGGTCAGTCTGTCGATGATGACCCAAATCGAATCAAATTCAGATGATGACCTTTGCAATAGCTAGACGTTAACTAATGTATGAGGCGATGTCTGCCTTCATAATTGCCATCAGTACAACTTCTTCAGACAAAGATACTTTTAGTCATAAATGACATAAATAGAATACTTATACTTACAAATTCCAACATAACTATATCTCAAAATCTCCATATTTAGGCAACCACGAGTGGTCTTTTATACATTTAGCGCTATCGGCTTCTCAATTCTAATGGTTCACATTAGCCGCGAACCACTTTTATTATCTATATTATCCTTTTTACAAACATTGTTTATTTTTATATCGTTAGGCAATTTATTTTGCACCTTTATTATTAAGGAACATGTCCTAATTGGTTCTTTATCTTTTCTACATAATGCGTCGGTATCTATATTCACCTCTCATGATGATATAATTATCATGTCCACAATTCACTCAGATATTCTTTCTATATTACGCGTCAGTAATTACGTTCACCTTTCTTCATATTTTCTAAGTTTCAGTTTCGACTCATCTATCATTTTTATCAGTTTCTCTCAATCCGGCGTTTAAAGCGTCGATAATTATTACATGTAAATTAACAATAATTATTTAACTTTTATGAAACGTAAACGTAAAAATTTTAAATTTCTTAGTTCGACCAATTATATAAAATGTTCAAAATAAATTTGAATTTAATTAACAAGATTTTTGTTGATTTATCGAAAATATTTAATAAGATTCGTAAATGTTCGAAAAACCTTTGTTTATACTTTGGTCAAAGTTTTCTTAGTTTGAAAAGTAAAAATTATCGTTTCAGATTTCAAGTCATGGTTTAAATGGTTTCCTCAATCCCTCTTAGGTTATCTTGAGGTATACACAAACATTTACCCCTAAACAGAAGTTTAGTTAAATGGTTTGTGTATAAGGGAATAGTCCCTTAAAATCCTTTGTTAAAACATTTGTCAAAATATTTTTGCACTTTCTTTTTAGTATAACTCGAAGTTTTAAATGACTTCTAAATTTTGAAGAGTCAATATATATATATATATAGATCTTACCATCATTAATAAAACGGTCACTTTATGTAAAGGATTATGTCTTAAGTCTTATGTTAAATATTCAACGTACAAGTTTTAATTGTTCGGCCAATTCAGGGCAATCTATAAATAATTATTAACTCATTCTTATTCTTATAAACAAACAAATAGTCCTTAATGATCACAAGCATGAATTTATCAATTTACAGCCTACACACGTGATTCACCAATTTATAAATGCTACATGTGTATTAGTCAATCCAAACGACATCACGTGAAACTCATAATGTTCATTACAAGTTCTGGATGTAGTAATTGGAATAGATAATCCTTTTCGCAGATGCAAAGTTGATGATAACCATGCTGAGGATCAAAACCTTGTAAATGATCGAACAAATCTTCCATTTCGAGTTATGGATATCGTTTTCGATTGTCAATTTACTCAGTTCACAGTAATCTATAAATATAAGGAATGATAACACCATAGCTCTTCATGATGACGAGCTTGGTAGAATAAAATCTTTTTCCGACAACTCTCTCAGTTGTACGGCAATTCCTTTAATTCAGATGGTGCTGACGTACAGTGCACAAGCCACAGGTGCAGCACCGGAAAATATAGTCAATACCAATTTCAACTTGCTTTAATGGCAAAAGTCTAGGTAATTTACCAACAAATACCTCCTAAAGTTTCAGATAACGGAAACATCTTTTAATAAATTCATATTAGGTTCTTTCTAGATTATAATATTTATGACTAATTCACAACCATTCATGGTATAATTTCAAGTCTAAATGCAGGATATGGTCATCCACCAAGAATTATTTAGATCATTTTTGATAATCAACATCTTATCATTTAGGGGAATTCTACTCGAGTTCCCATCAATTAAGACAATGTCGTCATGTCATAATCTATCAATCCATTCTACTGGCATTGTCAACTTTCCAGTTTCATTACCGTTGATAAGATGTGAACTTCTCAAAAGACTAATAATAATTCATAATCCTTCACAAATTCAAGGATATATGGAGACACAACTAACCTTAAAAGAGTAAGGTAAACGCATAATCTATGCGGGAGAATTTCAAATCAGATACAGACGAAAACATTTAACGAATATGAATATATCCCATGTTTTCATAATTTGAGTACGCATTCGAAAGATCCTCGGATAGTTACCCAGGTCATTCAAATGAAATCAAATCAAAAGAAATGATAAGAATGTCAATACATCCAGTCGGGTATCAACACTCGGTAATCAGATACTTTTCCTAAGAATCTCACTACGGGAGAATTGGACAAGAAAGAATTGTCAATTGTCAAATAAGACAATTTCCACAGATGAGTAAATTCGACTCAGAAGAATAGATGCTACAGGCACATATGTAGGTGTCCCTAACATTATGTCCTTATTTTTCACTTCTTGCAGATCTCATAAATTTTAATCTTTCACAATCTTCAAAGAAAATTTAGTGTTTATTAATCAATTTTATGGTGACTACTAATCAGTCTTGCATGGTCCATTCCAAATTGTATGTAGGCGCACAACTATATACAATTTCAAGATTAACGATGCAATACTCAGTTCGTCAAAACTTTATCATCATGTTTATAATAAAAACATTTTCATGCTTAATTCTTAAATAAGAATCAAGAATAAATTTACAAAGATTTTCTTTATCATGAAAACAATTAAGTTTTCCAAGGTGTTTCATAAACAACTTCATTCGATAACGATTACCTATAAATCTCATTTTGAATAATCCTTTTAGTGATGAGAATTCAATTTTTCTCAAGGAATACTATTTTAACTTATAAAAACAATCAGTGATCTGCAAAAGAGTGATGAAAAGTTGTTCACCAAGAACTAACTACAATATAATAGGAAATGAGCTTAGCCAAATAATCATGAGGTTCATGATCCCGATGGCACTCAAAAGAATAATCCACAACGTAACTCAATTCAAGATGAGTACTTGTTCAATGGTTGAATTACTAACGTGAACATTAGGATGAAGCAATAAAGGATAGATATCATCGATACATGTATGATTTAGCAATCAAAGGTAGTCTTTTTCATTAATCACGAACAAGTCAAAATTGTACCGTAACACATTACATGTCACTATGTCATACAATTCTCAAAACTCATCCTACCAACTGATGTCTCAGTTAAGTTAGGGATTTTTAAAAGATACCATAATGAATACTAACCTACAAGAGTCATTAGGTGTTCCACATGTCCCGGAAGATCCATCGGTCCCAATTTAGAAGAAGATTTCTTCAATTTATTTCTTGGACACTGGGCATCCTCATTAGTGGACAATGGCCTAGGAACAACCCTTAACACGAACCAATCAATCAATTAAAACCTTATAATTCAATCACAGGACTTAACGACTTCCTCTTAACAATCTCATATTCCATACGGGTTAGATTTTACTTCATTCAAGTTTTAACCAATTTTATACTCAATTCGATATCCTACCTTATTTTCAAATACTTCAACCTTATTTATAAACCTTAATAGGGCAATAAAAGCTCGATTTGAATCAACACTTAATTTCCAATCCTATAGCTCTTACAAAAATAGTTATCAAATGAGTCACTAGTATGAAATGACTCACACATTCAATTAGACTTCTCGGAAAGGTATTAGTGGCATGAGGCTTTTGGGTAATGGTTCTAGTGACAGCCTCAAGTGCAACATTCACCCTTTCGATTTCAAATTTAAGAATTGGATGACAACGAATCAGATGACATCTTTCTAGGTGGTAATGTTTTGTCAAACTCCACTCTATATGGAAAGATCGTCATGACATCGATATCAGTTAATTAATCTCGCTAATTCTTCTTCAATATCGCAATCAACTAATATCTATATTTCTACGAATATCAACCATTTGTTGGGATCATAAATATCCACAACTTGGTTTAGATCTCGGATAGCTAGAATTCCTACGAGAATAACTTCGACTAATTTACTAGGGGAGTTAGGGTTTCTTGTGACAATCGACGTCGTATAAATACCTCGTATAAATATCAAAATAATCATCAAACAATCATGTAATAAAATTACATCATATATATATATATATATATATATATATATATATATATATATATATATATATATATATATATATATATATATATATATATATATATATATATATATATATATATATATATATATATATATATATATATATATATATATATATATATATATATATATATATATATATATAATCCAAGTAATATATATATTAAAATAACACTTCTCAGTCTGGCCTTGTCACTAACTCGGGAATTCTTCAGCACCATTATAGTCAAAAGATTTTTAGACATTCTTAGAAAAATGTTTTTAGTAAAAAGATTTTGAAATGTTTAATTCAAAACCTTGGTTTTAAAAATCTTTCGTTCTCTATAACGAGAGCTCTGGTACCAAACTGTAAAACCCCCAAATTTATACAACTCAATACAGCGGAAGACTCGTTGGTGTTACGGGATAGCACATTACTCACATCATAGACAACGCTTAAAAAAATCGCGTCGTTTATTAAAAAAGCATTTCCATTCATAAATATCAAAGTTACATAGGTCCAAAGTCATGGTCATTTCATACAAAATTTTACAAATAATTTGAATGGAAATTATTGTTTAAGTGCGGGCCATGAATTCTTGTTGTCTTCCCGAGAATTACCTTCAATTACCTGAGATAAAACATGTTAAAAGAAAAGGTCAGCGATAACACCGAGTGAATTCATAGAGTTTAATAAATTCCATCAATATAACTTTGGTATAAAATTATTACCATAAATCATTTTGTACAAATCTTTGTAATAGGCCTTAAAATAGCCAAAGTCATTTTATACAAATCCTTATCGAAAATCATAATATAGGCATTTGCCTTAAAAATCATTATACGAGCCAATGTCGTAAAAACATCATACAATACGTCTTATGACGTTGTATGAAAATAAAAACCGTTATATGAATATGGTCATGAAAACCAAAACACGAACATAATATCAATAGTATGACCCTGTATTGCTAGTCAGGCAATACATCGTAATTCGGTGCGTCTAGTAGTATTTCGTTAGTTTGGATTATTATAAGCCGCATGACATTGTTACCTTACTAAAACAAAAAACGGGTAGCTAACCCGATACTCAATTTTCCCATCTAAATTAGCGTGTCGTCACAAAGGTCAGGCTATGGAAATCTTCTCATACATAAATTCGCTTACCAATCAATGTGGCACGACGGGGATCAACCGTCAAGGCGCGAACTGGGGTGATCGTCCCCAAATAGTACTATTATATGCATAAGCTTCTACCAAATCCCGGTAGTTCACAATTCATGCTAATGGGACTTTTAGTGACATAACCTAACTTTAATAATCCATTTTTATTTCATCTATCGGGTCCTTTAATCATTTATCGGGTCATACAATCGGGTCACACAATCATTCGGGTCCAAATCAATAAACAAACAATCGGGACAAATGGTATCCTATTTTATAAAAACTAACATGTTATCTCCCTCTCGGGTTTATAAAACATTTCATAAAAACATTTAAAAGAGTGCGAGGCTATGAACTCACGTTGATATGGGAAGGCGGGTTATCGGCAATTCGGTCGTACGGTACGTGCTTCAATCACGGAAACCTAGATAAACAATACTCGTCTTAGACTCATGTCCAATGACGTTATAAAAATAACAATTATGTATACATATGATGATTTTATATATATGATGATCAAGTGGGTTTACATATTCTCATTTACTCGTTTTAGTGTTATGTGTCGATAACTTTTATGCTAGTTTACTAGTTTTACATATTTACGTGTTTTAGGTCCCATAACTTATTATAAGTTCTTTAACTTGTTTTAATGCATTTTATACTTATATTATTAGTATTTATACTTTACATGTTGGGCCCAAATGGGTTAAGCCAAATAATAAGTTCATATGTGTCTTAGTCCATTTTGTTGTATTATTAGTCCAATAACGTTAACTTAGTCCGTTAATGTCCGTATGTCCTATAGTTTGGGTTTTATCGGTTTTTTCTTGTATTAGTTACTTATATATCAGTATATGACTTTTAAAAACTTTACATTAGACGGGTTTGATCGTCTAAGTTTTAATTGGCGAAAAACGTTAATTTTACGGTAATAGCCGAAAAAGTCGTAAAAATCAAGTTTATAGTTTTTATAACTTATAAATATTATTCCACTACCATTTTTATAATTTATCCATTTAGTTAACCTTTAACATATTTATATAAATAATATTCATGAGTTAGTGGGTTTTAAATTTTACATTTTATACAATATAATTTTGAGTGCTTATATAATAGTAATAAACATTAATTCTCAAAATCTGATTTTTATTTTCATCTTCACCAAAACTGTCATATCTAGAGTTCTATATGGAGATAGAAGCTCAAATTTTTATCACATAAACTACATGATATGTGCTCCATTTAACTCTTCTATAGCTACTGTTGAATAATCCTCTAAGTATTTTCTAAAAATTGTCCAAAACAGTGAACTCAGATTTGTATCTTAAACTTGTTTTGATCATATCTTACTCATTACAATGATTCCATTGCATGGCCAACTCTCACATGTGTACAAGACCCATAGCTTACTGTATATCAATTTATTCAAGTCATTTTATCAGTCTAACATGTGGTTAGTTACTGTTTTTATACAGCCTACCATTTAAACAAGATTTACCCATTTTACATGTAGTTTGTCCATCTTTTTAAGCATGTTTATCAACACCAAATCCCCACACAATATTTTTAATCGTCATTCATCATCATATACATATACATAAGTAAAAGAAATACAAGATTACATAATCAAAAATAACAAGAGGATGAGGAGAACAATCTTTATACCACCATGATGATGTAGGTTGTGATCAAAACATGGATTTTGATGGAGAAACTTGTGGATAACCAAGACCATCTTCAAGACCACCAATCTTCATAAACTCCTTGTAGAAAATCAGCCCCAAGACTCCATGTAAACTCCTCCTTGGATGTTAAAACTTGCACCAATCTTTATCTCTTTGAATGTAGATTAACATATGTTAATTATAACATATGTTTGTGGTTAAAATTTGTATGGATGGGGTGTTCTTGGTTGGATATGGGACGGCACAAGCAAGAGAGAATGAGAGGATTTTTAGTAGTTTGCATGTTGTAAATGGGAAGAAGTAGTTTTAGCTAGTGGTTTTGATGTTGTAAGCTTACATTGTAAGCTAAAAGGACATGTGTTGGCTAAGTTGTTGCAAGGTTGACACATAAGAGATGTGTTGGTGATGTTAGGCCGCCCCATGTGTAGTGGAGTGGGATAAATTATTTTGTCCCATCCCACTAATTTACGGGTATTCCTCGATTCTAGTTTCCTCGATTTGCGTGCCATCGGGTCGTTTTACGAAAAAACGTTTTTATAAATTATGAATCAACGGCACAAAACGAATCTAATAAAAATTGTTTCATCAAAGACGGAGTTCATAAACGTAAATACGTAATCCTAAGGTTTCCGGTTTAGTCGTAAAGGAAGTTAAAATAAAATCGTAAGTCCTCGTCTCTTCTCGTAAATTTGTGAGTTTATGAACCAACACAAATTTAAAACTCCAAAATAATATTCACGGATAAATTTATTTTCTGAAATGTCGGACTGTCACCAAAGACGGTGTATGTAAACGTAAGCACGTAACGTAGAATCCTCTGGTTTGGACGTAGTCGACGCTACTTCAAGACGTAAATCCAAATTACTTCCCAAAAATAAGTGAGTTCATATTGTAACATTAAAATAATGTTTTCAAATAAATATTGAGAATAAAATATCAACCATAAATTGACGGATTGTCACAGTGTTGATTAGAATTGCAATAGCAACTTAACGGCCTACTCAATTTTGACAAACTATAAAGTGGGTATAACGCACCGCTGGTCATGTACCCGGTTAAGGAAGGAGGTGTTATGCTTCAGCGCTGACCAGATTCTCGGCTCGCCTGTGCGTCAAAATTGGAATTACCTACGGTTGTTATTGGTATAATTATCTAAGGTTGATTTAACTACATTAATTCACATCTGAAACACAATGAATAAGGTTATTGCTTTGTGCTTTAGCTGAGTTCTAGAAAAAGTACGGTGTGAATTTAGTTGTGTGTAAAATCTTTAATTGGTTTAACCAATACCTCAACTTGCAAATATATGATGAACTTTTAGTCTCACCAAAAATTTTACTAAACGTTTTATTAAACCTATGTTATGGAGATGTATGCATGCTTTTCCATACATGATTTTGACACCAAAATCTATACCCTAAAAATTTAAGCCATGTGCCCTCTAATTGACGAACACTTGAAGTTACAATTGTCGTCATATAAGATATTGGACGGTGTTGTAATGGAGAGAAAACTTCATGACTGAATAAGATTGCACATGAAGGTTTTATGTACTTTAGATTAGTCGACTTAATTGAGTTACTCAGTGAGATCTGGAAACTTAAGGCATAAAGAAGGGATGAAACATGTTTACAATGCAAAATGACTTTTGGCAATGTAAATCCCTTAAATGTCTAGAAATTGCAAATTTGTTTGTCAATCATTGTTCGACAAGTTACCATCTTGAATACTTTCATTGCTAGCATATCAACTGATGTGATGAAATTATGTCATTTTGGATTCTAGTTTTCAAGGAAAATACTATGGTTATTATTTCCGGGGTAATTTTATTTTCTTGAATGGTATTATCGAAAATACTAAAATTGAATTTTATAAATTCTTTTACAAATGTATTAATGCAACGTTACACCATAAACGTGGTTTATTCATTTATTGATCTAAAACCGTATGGTTGAGGATAGAGTCAATTTACAATGAAAAGATAAACCTAAACTCTTTCCCATGAGTGAAGAAGGAGTAATAAGGATTTTAGAAATGTCTAATTCAAAATACATAACTCATAGCAAACTTTAATAGTTAAGAAATGTGCATATTTTGAGTTATTAAAAGTTACCGCTAATTGGTTATAAGGTAAACTAGCATATTTGGCTAGTAGTTGTGCTTTGACCATTTATAGGCACTACATACCATTGTGGGGTTGGTAGACCTATTAAGGAAGAAATTGCATGTCAAGTCTTTCAAGTTAAAAGCAATTGATGGATAAGTCATCATTTACGAAGTAGAGTATACTCTTAAACACTATTAGTAATTGTTGCGAATGTGTTTTTCAAAAGTGTAAGAAAGTAAACACAACACTAATTATTTTCACCAATTATGAAACATTTTCAATGTTTTCAAGTTCAGTGGGAGAATTGTGTTGTATTACTGATTTTGGGTCTATTAAAACATTCTCTAAGTCAGTGGGAGTTACAAGCTTTGTTGTCTTGGTAACAACCCATGTTATCTTTAGTATGTCCTAAGATAATTACTTTCGAATTGTTGACACTAATATCTTCAAAGATAGTTATGTATTGATTCTTGTTGATTAAGTGATTCTACATCTACTTGTAAAAAGCTAATATATGTGGCACAATCATATTTTGTATAGATGATTGTTATACGTGATGTTTATCTTATATATAAGGTTGTTCCATGCACAAGTGGGAGAAATGAACATTGTGTGCAAGAAACAACTCATAAAGATATGATTCTCTTGTCTTTAAGATAAGAGACTAACAATCTAATTAATGTTTAGATCATGTGTCAATATGATTAAAAGACTACTTAAAAGTATATATATCATTCACATTAAGAAACACTTGTTGTTTTGATTTAGTCATGTAAGAGCTTGGACTAAATTGTAAACACAAGGGTGAAATATCCACATGTCGTAAGATCGGGCGTGGAATGTTTTGTAGTTTCTTTTAAATGGACAAATTCCTGGAATGACATAAGATACATAGAATAATCTTATACTACTAATGAAACCTAGTGGTGTTCATATCGTAGTATAGTAGTAAATTAACTTGAAAAGATTAATGAAACCTAGTGGTGTTCATGATTACTTTACTTATACATGTTTATGATTTATTGAATATAGTCACAAACATAAAGTCTTGAAAGACGTATAATATAAAGTAAGACGTTAATGTATTGTCTCTATTTCACTAAAAACATATACATGTAACGTATAATGGACTTGTAACTTTTATGAAGTGACTTTGTATTATAAGTACTTGAGTTATAAAGCATGCAAAATGGTTAGGAAATCTATATTACCATTAAAATGATTTAGTTGGTATATAGGTAAACCGAAAGATATATATTTATCTTAATATTGTTAAGATTGACTTACAATATTTCCCTAAATGAAATACATCATTATGATGGTATGTTCAATAGGAGAATCAAGCTCTCAATTTGATGATGATGATTGATTCAAGATAACTATATCTTCCTTTTCTTCCAAAAAGAAATCAAGGTTAGAAAGTTGAGTATGACTTAATCTAAGAAGTTTAATAAGATACCATTATATATGGAATGTGATGAATCACATTATATCTTAAATGAAGTTCGAATTTTGCTAAACTACTTATAAAGTGGATTGTTTAGAAAATAAAGAGTATGGAACTGTCATTGTGTTTTGTAATGTCCCATACAGATAAACGTTGGAGTGTTGATCTATTTGCTATGTATTTAAAGAGTAATTTTAAGTTACTAATAGCAAGTGGGAGTTTTGATCTTGAAAGATAAAATTACAAGATACATGATCTTCTAAAATACACTAGTAATTATCATGAGGTAGGCGTGTAAATGCTAAACCTCGAGATAAAGGAATTTATGTCATAGGTCCGTAAGGATATCTCGGATATGCGATTTATATGCTGAGAATTATGAGTTACAAATAATTGTTATGATTTGTTACCAAATATTTAATTGGGTAAATTACTCATACTATGAACGATATAGATGTTGTCCAATAAGATAATCAATTTTAGATTTGTTTTATCTTAAATAGTTTGACTAGAAATTGGAGATAAGTTTCATCAAAGGAAAAAAAATGCCAATTGTAGTGGTTTAATCTTTGTGTCGAAATTATATGGACAAAATTGTACACATATTTAATGTATGTATTATGAATAGATTATTAATCACACTTAAGTAATTAATTGTGATTGAGTATTCTTTCCTAAACACATTAAATGTATAAAGATTTTGATGGTCATATTTTAAATTGACAAATTTGGATATGTATGAACTATTTCTTGAATGACTACTTGAGAAAGGACTTAAGTAATCAAAATGAGTTTATTAATTCAAAATATAAATCTTTGAAAAGTACAAAATGAAATTATCCATGAATGGATAAAAGCATGCATCTAGGAGATTATTCTTATGTTTACTTTGAAATCCAAGTTTGGATTTAAATTTAAATAAGATGGTTTCTGAGTATTCCTAAAAGCTAGTGGGAGTATTATGGTTATTTTCTTAAATTATATGTGTCAAATAGACATGTAAGAAAGTAAGATTTCATTCAAATTAAATGTTGATTTGGTTTAGATTTGAGATGAAACTTTACTTTAAAGATTTAGAAAATAAGATATACATAACCTTGGGACAAATAAATTTATTTATTTATGCGGTGGAAATACAACGTAATATGCCATGTAGTAAGTTTACATGGATATTTAGGACATGAAGAAATCTAAATCTGGTTTGAGAAATTTTCATGTGTGTCGTGTTGTATTTATATCATGCTTAAAATACATGATGATTTAAATATATTAATCTATTTAAGAAGTTATTAAAATAACTTGTGTAATGAATATTCTGAAGGAATATGTTTGGAAATAGAATAACATCCTAAATCTTGGATCGACTTCCATATTCTATAGATGAATAATTTGTCAATCGTTGTGCAAATTATCATAGCCAACAAACTTGAAGGTTTTGGTTGGAATCAAACATTACATAATAGATATTGAAGGTAACGTATTTATATCTTTTATGACAAGTTGTAAAACTTGAAAAGATATAATTGAGGTAACACTCAATATTAGTCATGGGATCTTTTAAGATGACATGTTAATTAAAGTTGCATTATACATTAAAGAATTAGAATACTTTGAACTTAAAATGTGTTTTGGAAGTTTAGGAAATTGGTGATCAAGGATGTTTCACAATTTGGATACTATGTGGCAATATCAAATTGTTTGAATGCACATGTACAAGAGTTTCAATGAATTGAATTCTTGAAGAAATTATTCTCAAAATTCCAATAGGTCAAGATTGGTTATTTTATGCTTTGCCAAACAAGTATGAATGTCATTACTAGAGGCATGATACATGTACCAGTTTTATGCATTGATCTATTTTTAGTATTTGGATAAAGGATAATAAGACATTATTATTTAACGGAATAAAGATTGGGTTTCGTTTATTCTTGTTATCTAATTTTGTATCCTATTTTACATGTTTTAATCCATGAATATTATGATATTTCTAAATGTCCGTTGTCAATTAATAATATGGGAATATTATTAAACTAAGATAATTCAAAATAGTGACAGAGTATACTTGAAAGTATATTGGTCAATTTTGGATGATATTTGATGAATCAAATATTCGACTTATCCAAACTATATGATTTTACTTTATGGATCTTTGTCATCAAGTAAATCATAAATAGTTATCCTTAGACCTGAGATACGAGGAAACTGTCGTGGATCTAGTGCATTTCTGTGGAATAATCTAACGCTAAATGTAACTGGTAGCTATAAGGATTATTTCCGGAAGTGTTGCAAAGTTCATAAGTTTTGCTTGTAGTCAAAATGGGATTCGTTTCCTTCAAAATTTATTTTGAAGTATAATACAGCTGGGCCCCTCGGGGGAGTAGTAAGATATTTGTGCGGCCGCACCCAAATTTGTTTTGGTGATCTTGTTATATCCATAAACGAGAAACAAAATGGTTAATGAAAGGAATGACTGAGATCCATATCCTTATTAACGATGTATTTGAAATGAAAGGATAATAATAACGATTTAATCATTAAAAGGTTCTTGTCCAGGAGACCTTACCCGGTTTGTACTAGTGACATTGCTAGTGTAACTAGACGCTAGTCAATATGATCACGATATTAGAATTTTGTCCAAGTGGGAGCTGAAAGTTTATGGACTTAAAATTAATAGTCGTGAGATAGGATCGAACTCGGGATCACGGGATTGCACACTTAACGTAAAGGGTTAATTTATTTATTAAATATATTATATATATATTTATTAAATCAAACCAAAGCTTAACTAACGATCGTTAATAAATAATAGTTAAGTTTTAACGATCGTTATGGAATTAAATAGAAGCTAAAAAGAAGAAGGAAAAATTACACAAACACCCCTTGGGGGGGGGGGGTGTTAACCGCCGGCTACAAGAAGGGGCAAAGGGAAACTTTTGTTTCCTTTTTCGTTTATAACTTGGAGCCCAAGTTTTGCCAAGCCTATATAAACAAACCCCTAGCCTCATAATTTTTCATCCCTCTTTCTTTTCTTTATCTTTGATCGCCGGCCACCCCAACCCACATTAGGGTTTCGTTCGGTTTTCAATCAAGTCTATTTATCTAGTCCTAGCCCCTCTCTAGGGTTGGTGGGTAGATATTCCATAAGCGTTGAAGCTCGGTTTGTTCGTGCTAGACTCACTGTTAACTCTTCGTATTACGTGTGTACAAGAACGTGATATAGTCTTACTTTAGACTATATTCTTGGTGGTGTTCGTGATCAACCCTAGTTACCGTTTGTTCCTTCGTCTTGTGGATCTTTCTAGGATAAAGGTATGTAACCCTAATCTTGATTAATTATAATTGTGTTAAATTAATGATCTTGTTAATTTGCTTCCACTGTATGTGCTTTGATCCATATTAGGGTTTTAAATAATTGTTATGAACTATATAAACCATCAGGAATGTGTCATTTAAGGAAGTTGTGTGTGGTGGTTTTGTGTTGAAGCGGGATTTGAGGACTGATGCTAGCTACGAAAGTTTCGATAATGGTGAAATGATGGATTATGGGGTTGTTGAAGTAAGGGTTTTGAGGGTTGAGGAGGATAAATTTTGGTTAGTTTTAGATACAGTCCGCACCATACTCCGCACCATAGTCCACGTCCTTTCCATTTTCTACTATATGTTTATTTTACTTGTACTCGTAGTTATTAGACGCTAGATGACTCAAAACATACAGCGGTTACGTTGTACAGGTTAGTAAAGAAGTTGAGTAGAATCTCGATCAGATTGTTAATTGGGCGGTTTGCCTTTTGGTATGATTTATGTTGTAATTGGGTCTGATTAAACAACTTTTGAATTATGTTTGTTAGAGGCTTAGAGCACAGGGAATCCATGAGCCATGGCTTGGTATCATTGCTCAAAAAGTGCTGCCACGTCAGCATTTTCCCCATGGCACTAGTTTTTCCTACGGCACCAGATTTCACTGCTATCCCTGAGCCGTAGGAAAATTGGTACCGTGGGAAATTTTTTTTATTTTTAGTTTTTTTATTTAAAATTCATTAAAATTAAAAAACGGTTACATGAACTTAAACATTACATAAAATTAAACATGACATAAAAAACACAAACTAATCTTCGTCATCCCATAGGTGCTCGACAAGGTCTTTTCGTAGATCATTGTGCACTTTCCTATCTCGAAGTTCCTTTGTCTTCCTCAAATGTATCTCACATCTCTCATGCCAGTCTCTAACAATGGTCGATGTTGGATCCACGTACATGTCTCTCATGTTTACCTCAGATCCATCGGCTTCCAAAATCATGTTATGTAAAATTATACAACAATACATGATTCTTTTGAGGGTGTTGATTTGCATTGCACAAGCAGGTTGTCGTAGGATACCCCAACAGCCTTGTAGAACTCTGAATGCCCATTCGATATCCTTTCTTGCAGCTTCTTAGACTCGCTTAAACTTCATTGTTTTTTCATCTCGTGCAACAGAAAATTTTTAACAAACGTCGACCATGCCGGATAAATACCATCGGCCAAATAGTAACATTTCCTATAAGTGTGCCCGTTTACTTCAAACGGACACTCTAGAGCCATATCAGCGATCTCAACATCAAACAAAGGTGAATCATATAAAACATTTAAATCATTATTCGCACCAGGAACCCTAAAATATGCATGCCAAATCCACGATTTTTGATCTGCAATAGCTTCTAAAATAACAGTTGGGTATTTATGACCAGTCCTTTTAAACTGCCCTTACAACGCCTTTGGGCAGTTTTTCCACTCCCAATGCATACAATCGATACTCCCGAGCATTCCCGGGAGTCCTTGTTTTTTTTCGTGCAACGCATATGTATTTTCAATATCATTTGTAGTTGGAAATCTTAAATACTCTTTTTTATATAACACCCAAATGCACTTACAAAAATGATCTAAATATTCCCTTGAAGTACGTTCAGCAATTTGTAAATATTCATCAAATGCATCAGGTGTAGTGCCATACGCCATTTGGCGTATGGATGATGTGATATTTAAAACAGTACTAACACTCTTACGACCGATCGAATCAATGGTTTGCTTAAAATAACTAAAGTACTCAGGCATAGGCTCAGCTTCATAATCTAAAATACCGTTAAGTATTCTATCAAAAAGTGTAGAGCTCATACGATACCTGCGACGAAAACGTTCTTCTGGATATTTAGGTTCGTATTCGTCGTCCCCAAAGTAACAATCGAGTAGCCTTTGTTCCGCTAATTTGCGTTCACGATAAATGTATGTCCTCCTCCTCTTTGGACCATCACACGAACCACCGGCTCCTTGGGATTGCTCACACAAACTCAAATAATCTTGATACGATTCATGATCGCGCATAAATCGATCATATTCGGGTTGAAAGAAAGCATCATAATGATCGTATGTATCGATTCTGTCGAAATCGTTAGCATTATTTGGATCCATTTTTTTGGGAGAAATGAGAGTTAGAAATATATATGAAAGTGTGTGTGAAGTTTGGTAATATAAGGGGGTATTTATAGGTTTTATAAAAGGGTAAAAATAGAATTTAGGGGGGGTTCTTTTTAAAAAACGCTCCCCCAAACGGATATATTACCGTTATATTTAAAATAAAAAAAAATTTAAAAACACCACCGCGAGAGCTGATGGGTATGGCGCAAGGGCCATGGCGCAGACCCACGTCCGCGGTGGTTATTTGCTGCGCGGTGGCCATGGCGCCTCGTCGGAGCCCTGGATTCCCCCTGCTCTTATGATTGATATGTTAGTGGACTTTAAGTCCTTTTTTTCGTCGTTCTAAAGTTGTATGATTTATATTTTTAATCTTGCTGTTGATGCTTTATTTTGAAGTTACTCCGTTTCTGGCTTTAAGCAAAGCACCAGCTTTAACCTGTGACAAGCTTTATAGTCGATAAAAATATTGGGGCATTTGGTAAGTTTCTGACTTGCCCTTTTAAAGTTATATTTGAGTGACTGTTATTAACAGTATATGGAACAAGATAATCCGGTCGCTGGTACCTATTATTATCCGTATTCAAACTGTGTTAAGCTAATCTTGTTTGCGATACAAACAGACATTAAGGTAATGTAATGCATAAATTTTCTCTTTTCTTCCTACAAATGTATTGTATGTTTTCAAGAAGTTCTAATAAACTATCTAAGTTATTGATGTAGTACTGTTTAGGTAACGTAAATAACGTACCACGCAATTCTGGTGGCATGAGTATCGAGTTGGCAAGTTCAATCCATTTATACTACTAGCATGGTACCCGCGCAATGTAGCGACGGGTAATAAGTAATGATTTTTTAGCAATCGATTTAACATTAAAATGTAAAAAGTTGAATAAATATAAATAAAATCACTAAAAATGAAAAAAAAAACTAAAAATTTGTAAATATATCAAAATGGATGTTGAATTAAAGAGAACAAAATTTTAAAAAATATGACAAAATTAGATTATGAGAAAAATAAATGAGTTAAAAGATATTTCAATTTAAAAATAAAAATGGTTTTTTAATAAGTTGTTAAAAAGTTGTTACAAAATTTTTTACAAAAGAAATGGATGGTGAAGTTAGGTTTGGATTAAAAATAATCTAACTATGTTTATCTTAATTTTTGGTTTGAAGTTAGGTTTAGAGTTAGGATGTGTATATGCACCCTTTATAAATAGTATATATTCGGGGGGTTTGGGGCTAATCATTTCCTAATGTGTCAAATGGGCTGAAACTGTATTGACGGGTTGCTTACCCTCGCATATTCCCAACTCTAAAAATCATTCGCTTTACAAGTTTTCAATCGTTGTAGCCGACAGTTTTGGTAACCATTTGTAACACGACCAATTAAATCTGCACTACCCACTCTGACCTGAACTGCTTTGACGACCGTTACTAATCTGCCCACATTGCTACCTATAAATATATTTTCATTTGAGAAAGATAAGTTATTGGAACAAGATAATTTTTGTATTTATATTTAACCTGACCCGTTTTAGTCTGCATAAAACTACCCATTCTGACCCGAACCGGTTTTGACCTATTACATACCTGCCAAAATTGCCACCTTTAAAAGTCATTCCATTCACATAAATTGAGTTATTGCAATAAGATAGTTATTGTAATCATATTTAAGCAACTCGTGATGATACAAAACTACCCATTTTGAACTGAAGCGGTTTTAACCTGTACTTACACAGCCATACTACCACCTCTAGTCCGAGATAAAAAAGGAAGGTGTGGATGCTAATGGCTATAAGGATTGGCTGGGTAAAACTAGGGTCGATAGACTTTAATTCCAGCCCATTTATCTAATAATGGATCAATAATGTGCTATAACAACAGTTAAAAGAAACTCAAATTACAGTATACTCTCTCGTACCACAAATGACCTATTTTAACAAACCCGCCCATTTCCATTTCTACTTGCAGTCTACTTCAGTAATTGAAATATATTGAGTCCCTTTAGTTTTTTTAATGAAGTCGATGAAGGAATATGTACACGTAAATAATATATGTCTGGAAGTCGTCCCGAGCCTAAGGAGACACACGCGTTAATACGTAAAACAATTATACGTTAATATATTATCTGTAATATATTAATTAGTGATAAGCTATTACGAATATTAACTAATTAGTTAGTTAACGGGTTTTGACAAATGATAGTTAAATGTTAACTAATATATAAAATAAATAAAAGCAATTTTTGAACTAATCTTTAGTGCTATAGACGTGTATGTATTCCTAATTGGATTAGGAAACCAACTATGCATGTGTTATATATAATGCCCTATTATTGTCAAAGATTCCTACGGCAAACAAAAAGTAAAAAACGAATTGTGATTACTTGGTTTTGTTTTTGCGATTGGATTCCCTGGGAGATAAAACAAAAGCAACAACGATTCTCTATTTGGTTTATATTGTGCGATCAATTGAAGCTTACTTGGTTTTGTATTTATTTGATTTAAGAAATCAAGTAATAATTTGCTTATCACTATTAGTACTAGCATACATAATTGTTTGCTATAACGTATTGTGTGCGTATTCTTAGAGATATCATTGTTTGATCTTCTGGGTTTTCGTTTATATTGGTGGTTCGATAAAGGTGTTCAATCCATCGCTAAAAGGTACGCGTTTCTTTATTATTTTTGTTAATTACTTGTCTATACGTGATCCTATATTCCGCTGCGTACTCGTGATTATTAATGTGTTAATATGATAAAAGGTTTTTATAAATTCCAACAGTGGCATCACGAGCCGTTCGTATAGCTTTTAATTACATTAAAAATAACGAAAGAGATAAAATTGTGTAAACTTACTATGATGGCGTTTGAATTATTTTATTTGAAAATTAGTTTTTCATAAACCCTAATTAGGGTTAATAAAATTAATTAGACAAACCCTAAGTTGTATGCAATTTTTGTTGATAAATATGTTGTTAATTGTTAATTAGTCGTTGTTAATTGTTAATTAGTCATTATTTATCACGTTGTTAATTGTTAAATTTATGGTTCGATCCATGGGAATCATGCAAGTTTACCATGGATCATGTGTTCTTGATTAATTGTTTTAACTGAAGTCATGATAGATGTGGTAAGCATGATGTATGTGATTAATTGTTAATTGGGTATATGTTTTAGGTTAATGTTTATTTGTTTTGCTTTTGATTATAATTGTTATGTATCATGGTTCAAGCAAAGGGTTTTTCGAAAAATAAAAATAAACCGGACTAAAACTATATGAAATTTGATTTATTATAATCTTGTTCTTGCACGATCATATGTGGCAACAAATGAGTCCCCCTGATGTAGTGTTTTTGTACACCTTTAGGAAAAGGATGACAAAATAGTGGTAAGCGTTAACGAGCGGTTTAGGAAAACCACAAGTTATGACCCAATGAGTGGGGATCGTTCTCTCGAGGAGGCACGTGTGTTGTGTAATGAATGATGATTTATGTTTTTGATTATTAACAAGAAGAAAAGAAGAGAAAATGACGAAGACGAAAAAGTAGAAAAATAAGGCGAAAACACTATTAGAAAGTTACGACGTAGAACGTAAAAAGCACAAAATTTAAAATTTTAACCTAAAAATTCCTAAAAATTACTAAAAATCCACAATAAAATTCTAAGAGTTTACAAAAAATCCAAACTTGCCAAAACCTTTTAATTAATTTAATAATGACTTTTTAATGCTAATTAAAGCCCTAAAAATCACTTTTAAATATTAAAAAGCCCTAAACAAGATTTTATAGTTTGTAAACCTCAAAAATGACCTAATTAAACTAAAAACTATTTTTAAAAATTTTAAAACCAATTTAAACTATTTTTAAACACTAAAAACTATTAAAATCTATTAAATCTTAAATTAATTCTAAAAATTAATTGAAAAGCCTAAAAATTATTCTAGAAATGGGAAAAGTCCTAATTAATGATAAAGAACCTAGGAAAAATGAAAAAGAAATAAAAATAAAACTTTGACTTTTAATGATTAAAATAATATTAAAATAATCTAAAAAATTAAAAGTTCTTAAATAAATTCTAAAAAATTCTCAAAAATCCTAAATATTCTAACTAAGAAGAAAATGTAAATTAAAGTTTCTGAAACCTTTTAGTTAATTTTATATTAATTTTCAAAGTTTAATAAAAAACCTAAAATCAAATAAAATTAAAAATTAAAGTTTTTGAAAACTTTTTGATATGTAAACCTCAAAAATAAGAATTAAAACCTAAAAACTATTTTTTGTATTTGTTTATTACTGTTTAATATTTTTAAATGACTTTCTAAATTTAAAACTAGAAATAATCCTAGAAATTAATTAAATAATGTGAAAAATAAAACTTTTAATCAGAAAAGTCCTAAAACCTATAAATGTCCTATGAAAAATCAAATAAGCCCAAAAAACTTACTAAATAAGCTGAAAATAAACAAATAAGCCACGGCTTATTTAAATAAGCCCAAACCAAAACGTACTTAAATACAATTCAAAACCAATCCTATCAGTCAAAGTCCCTAGGGCGCAGATGGTTAGCACGTTGGTTTGTGAGAGGAGTGGCGCAGGTTCGAGTCCTGGCCACGTCCTTTTTGATGTTTATATTTTTTTTTTTAAAATTTTAAAACTTGAATATATGACACTAGTAGGCTACAAAAACATAAACACAATCCAAATTGACCAAGGATTGAATCAAATGGAAGCTCAAATATGCCCAGGTCTGGTGGTATTTCTGATGAACAAGTATGAGTGTTTACTTGTAAACTTTGGAAACCAAGAGGAGCTTGGTTTTTGCTTGTTTTGTGGTAGATGATGGATAAACAAGGCACCCCTACACTCTTTGGAGTGTAGGGAGTCAATAACAAGCAGAAAAACAACACCTAGCACATAAGATGATCACAAACCAAGCACACAAGGCAATACAATGTTTCTGTAACAAAGGCTTAGGTCTGGTGGTTTGTTAAGCTGATTACTTGCACACTTTTCAATCTCAAAACCCAAAACTATGCATACAATCTCACAATCCAGTAAACAAACAAACTCAACTCCTATATATTCCTAACACTAAACAGATTAACAAGATTATGCATCAAAATTTCATAAAAAGAAGAAAAAAGTGACTTATGCAGATTTCTATCTTACTTTTCACTTTTTAACTCTTGAACTTTGCTACAAACTTGATCCAAATACTCTTATACTAACAAACAAACTCACTCAACCCTACTTACTTACTCTAACACGTTTTAATTTACCAAATCAAAACTTTTGCCCTGCTAATACACGTATCCAAACACCACTTTAAAATTCTTTTCCAACTTTTTTCAAATCAAATCTGTCTAACACCTATTCAAACTGACCCTATGATCTTCTAACATGCATACAATCATATAAAAACACCATACAAATCAGTTTAAACAACATTCATCAAACAATCAAGCAAAATCACTCAAACCACCCATTTTCTGAAATTTCAAAAGGTAAAAGGTGATTTACCTAAGGACCTTACTTCCAAGGTCCTTGTGGATGTATAATCCACCTCCTATACCAACTCGGGTTGGTGCTGATCAATAATCAACAACTCTTTAACCTGCCAAAAAGAAAATCAAAAGAAACAAGCAATATGGATGTATATACTGTTTTCTCTTTTTTCTTCCTTAAAAACTTACTCAAACCTTTTTTTTAAAACTTACAAACACGTTTTAAAACTCTTCAAACTCACAAAATCAACCTCCTTTTCCACTTTCACTTCCAAGGAAGTAGATTTGAAAGATTTGAACTAAATTTTAAAAATCTTCAAAAACTTTTGAAAATTCAAACACAAACCTTTTTAAAATTGGAACTCAGCTTTTGCATACAACATACACCAACTATTATCAAGATTAAAAAGGAATTACAATTGTATACCACAAATACCAAACTTTTAATTTTATAAAAAAGGAAATACAAGATGTTATGCAAAAACTGGAACAAGAGTAATGCACATGTCGCATTCTCTTTAAATACTACAAGATGGAACTATCTAGAACTAGGGAATAAAAAATTACAAAGCTTAAACCCTAAAAGCTAAATGCCCTAAAATGCCCTTCTTGTTCTTGGACGAATCTTGGTCAAATGGTGTCCCATGTGATGCCAGTGATGTTTGAATGCATTTGGGACGTTGGATGAGCCTTGGGGACCAAGGGGAGTGATCAAACCATCAATCTTGTCGGTTTTAGGGTTTTGGGTGAAAAAGACGTTGCAGGGGAAGGCTGGGGAGGGGTCTACAAAGCATGTGAGCTTGTTGGGTGAGGTGGGTTTGGGTAAGAGAATGTTTAATTAGTGATCTGGAGGGATTTAGGGTAAAACCCTTTGTTTTGGGTGAGATGGGAACTGGGGTGATTTAGGGTTTATCAGGATTAAGGGGGGTGTTTTGATCTGTTTTTGGGTAATTATGATTTAAAAATCATGTTTTGGTGGGAAATAAACGGGTTAAGTGGGGTTTGACCTCATTTGACTTAGTTTACTTAATAAAACCGGGTGTGGGTTTTGGACGGGCAGGTTTAATGGGTTTGTGGGTGGGTTGTATGACGTGGCATGGTCTGAGTGGTGGTGGGGGTTTAGTAGTTTGGCAGGTTTGGTCCCCAAGCTATCAACTTCTTTCCACTTTGTAATAAATACTATCAGCGCCCCATTTCTTCTTAACAACTTTTGATAAGTTGTCATTTTTGGCACAAAGGTTTACAAAACCTTATCCAAGGGCTTCTTTTGTATTATCTTCAAATTCCAGGGACTGATCTTGAACAATCTTCAAACATTAAGGATTATACTTGTACATTTGATATTTGGAGGGTCAAATGTGACAAGTTCTTCAAAGATGAGGGGCCATATTTGCCAATCTTCAATTCTTCAAGGGTCTTTTAGCAAAATTCCAAACTCCGGTTCATTGTGCGTCTTCGTTTCCCGTGTTCGTTTTTTATTGATTCTTGTGTTCTTTTGCCAATTCCTCAATATCCGTACCTAAAAATACACAAGTAACAAACACGAGCATATATTTGGCATATTTTATGATATTTTATGCAATTTAAGGCCGTTTTGGACGATGAGACCATGTATAAAAGCAGTCTCATCACTCCCCCATACTAAACCTCTGTCGTGCCCTCACGCAATGCTAAGAATAAAGTATCAAAGCATCTCCAAAATTTAATTTTATTCACTTTATTGGAATGATAAACTAGCTACACTACACTATTGCTACTACTTGCGTTTTAGACATAATGTATGATTCTCATCGCAAAATGGGACGTTTAGGTTCATAGAATAAGAACACGTGAATGCTTCGTTAGAAATAATTTCATCGTCCTCGATTTTCACTTAAATTCCATGCCAAGCGTGCAACGAGATCATTGTCATTATAAGTTAGTAATGCTAACACTACTCATATGCCCTAATCACGTACTTATTCTCCCATTATTCCTAAGTTGTATCTCTTATATTTTATTTTGTCTTAATGATCACGAGGATACATCGTTGACTTATGCGATAATAGAGATTTAGGTCTAAAAATAGAGTCCTAACGGTGTAACCAAGACCATCAAATCAATAACCCCTCCTAATAGACGACGATGTTAAAAAATTAAGTTGACAAGAAGAATCGATAAACACGGTTTTATAACAGTTTTGAACATGAGACTTATTACCAAGACTTTTATACGCCCCCTAACGGAAGGACCTTATTATCTTTGGTTTACCTCCATCTTTTATTTAACTTCGCCATGAAGCTTTTATTATGACTTCGGTCTTGCCTTGCCTTTTATTATCCGCCTCATCGGTGGTTTTATTAGCCAAAGACGTATATCCTCACGCTAAAGCGAATTTTGGATCTTTAAAGCTTCGAAGATTAAGGCTTGATTCACTTTCAATTTTGCATAGATTTTAGGCCTTGTGGGGCTTCAAATTGTTTGCTTGATTTAGGTGAGCACTTGAAATCTTATTATTGGGTGAAGCTTTCGATTATTAGGGTGCCAATACTTCAAAACCGTGACGCTGGCGATACCTTAATGTCTTCCCAATTTAATTACATGGAAGCTACTAGAAAAGACTAGAAACCCAACAATCCTAACTAAACCGCTAAGTCAATATTTATTAAGCAAAAAATATTTACAAGCGAAGGGAGAATAAGCAAACAATGAGAACACATGAGTTTTTGAAAGAATACGAGTACTCTACGTTTAGCATAGTAACTTATAATTAACTCTATCATTTCTCGTCCTCATTTAAGAGACTTAGCCTAATGTGTAGTTAAGGAATCAAAGCTAAGTGCTCAACACGCACGGTCGAGTCAAAAATTACTCTTATTCTCGCCATCGGAAAATCTACATTCGTGTCTTCAAACACTTATGAAACATGAGAAAAATTTTAAAATTTGGCCATTTTTTAGCCTTATTTTGCAAGAAAACGATAAACAAAACGATAAACTTTGGAAAGCGTGAAGGTTTTGGCAAGGCAAGTATCTATTCACCCCCCCCCCCCATACTAAAGTTAAACATTGTCCTCAATGTTTCGAGTCTAGGGGTGCAAACACCCCCATACTAGAGACGTAGTCGAATGCCTAATCTAGCATGGAAAGGGTGTAACCATTAAGTAATAGCCGTTTATGAAGTGTGCTAAAAACCTAAGGTTAGAACATAAAAGGATATATCATGATGTGGATATTGGGAAAGGCCTCCAAAGCAAACGATCGAGTGCTCCCATGAAACGAACACGAGAGGCTCCAATCGTGAAGATGATGATCTAAAAGACACAATTCACAAACAACCACGGAACAAAGGTTGGAAGGGCACAAATCCCCTCACATTACACTAATTAGAAAGCAATAATATGTACATGGATAAGCATGGGTCTCCCCCACGAGGCACCTTGTTTTTGATAACCGAGTCAAAAGCTCGACTCGAATCCCCATAAATGTGATCATTTAGGGATAATCATGGTATGGTCAATTTTTGGTGGGGCTTACATGATAAACAAGGCCCAAAAGTACGTGGAGTACTTTAAAATCCGATAAACGTATACCGGGGTCAAAGATAGCGTCCTCGTTTTCGGATGAAAGACGAGACAACACAACTCCAACACAAATCCCAATGGGATAGAAGAAAATAGGAGAGAAGAAATAGAAGGGTGGGACAATGGGTAAGTCATAACATTGAGCTACTCGAGGTAGACTTGCACCAATCAAATGAAAAGATTTTCCATTTATTGCATCGGTGGAAGACCGAGATTTCCCTATAAAAGCAATTCCAGGATCAAATATCTCGTCCTCGGTGGAGAAAGGGGAGGGAACATAAGGGGCTTCCCCCACACTTGGTCCACACAAAGCATCGTCAAAAGGAGAAGACGAGCTTGTAGTACTCAAGACACGCGGTGATGACGGAGTTAGAATTGTAGAAAAATCTTTTAAATTAGATTCAAGATCTTTTCCTTTTTCATCTTTAACACTCTCCTTGTGAAAACCCGATTTAATTATGTCAAAAATATTTGGGGTATCTAAAACAATGTTAGTCACACTAAAAATTCTCACATTTTGAAAACGTTTTGGTTTAGGTGGTGGCAAGTTTTCAAATCTTTTGTCAACAAAGAAAACCTCCCCATCGGGATCAACGTATTCATCATCCGAAGAATCACTCGAGATTGGAATCATAGGCTTAACACTCTTAACCTCCATCGGCGGAGGGAGCGGAACTTCATTTTTCTCAACAACTCCTAAAACTCTATTGGAAATTCTTTTACAAATGCTTTTGGTGGAATTGACATTGTACAAAGATGTGATCGAATAAACATGAGAAAGCGTGGAGTTTTGGGTTGCATTAATGATGAGTTCTTCCTCATTGAAACGAAGAGTGATTTTTCTTGCATGCACATCGATAAGTGCTCTCGAGGTATCCAAAAAAGATCGACCTAAAATTAACGGAACTTTAGGATCGATGGGAATATCAACAACAATGAAGTCCACGGGATAATAGAATTTCCCAACTTTCACAAAGACGTCCTCGGCAACTCCACAAGCTAGAATCGTAGAATGATCGGCCATTTCGATTGACATTCTTGAAGGAGTGAGATTTGGAAGATTGAGTAATTTAAAAATCTCAAGAGGCATCAAATTAATACTAGCACCAAGATCGGCCAAGGCGTAGCATTCTTCCATGTCTTGGATAGCACATGGGATTAAAAATTTTCCAGGATCACCGACTTTTTGAGGTATGCGGCTTAGAAAAACCGATGAACAACTAGACGATTTTTGCAATTTCTCTTTGTTATTCAACATACTTTTGAAGTTTGCGGCAAATCGAGGCATCATGACTAAGGCGTCGGCAAAACTTATATTGAAATGCAAGTCACGAAACATTTTCATAAAAAGTTCAAATTGATAATTATTTCGTTCTTGTGCCTTTTCCTTGTCTCGTCTTGATGGGTAGGGTAAAGGTGGTGTGGGTTGGGGCAAATTAGGCATAGGCATTGGCCTTGGAATCTCGGGTTCCATAATGGGTATTGGTTCAACCGTAGGTGTGGTTTGAGCGGTACTTCGTGGGCTTGTAATGTGCTCCTTTTCAACCACAACCTCGGGTTCTTTCTCTTTTTCCTTCTCCATAGAAGTACTTGGACGAGAAATGGGTTCTTTGAAAGTTTTACCACTACGAGTGGCAATAACCTTCAATTCTCCTTTCGGGTTTACGATGGTATCACTAGGAAGACCACCCGAAGAAGAGGGCTTACACATGATAGCTTCAAACATCTTAGCCATACGGTCTTCAAACTTAGATTGCCTAGCATCCGCTTTTAACAATTCTTGCTTAATCTCATGTTGTCCTTGCTCCATTTTTTGTTGATTTTGTTGGAGTCGTGTGACATTTCCTTCCATTTTATTAGCATGAGTTTTAAGTTCATTAGCAAGTTCGTTTTTAAGCTCATTTTTCAATTCGGACCTTAAGCTAATCATCTCACGTTGCATGTTATCAAATTTAGCATCATTAGCCTTAGCATAATCTAAAAATTCTCCTTGCAAATTTTTAGTGTGAGCATTTTGAAAACCTTGAGTAGGAGTTTGAAAATCACGGTTTTGGTTTTGGTTTGAAATTTGCCCATTTCCACTTTGGTAATTACCTTTGTTATAATTCCTTTGATTTCCTTGGTAATTTCCACCTTGATTGTTGTTTCGATAGTTATTAGCATTTTGATTTTGTGGAGCTTGATTTTGGCGGGAACCTTGACCGATTTGGTTATAAGTTCCCGTGGCTACATAAGCATTCGAAGTGTTACCATCCGCGGTAATGCACTCGGAAAAATCATGAGCTCCACCACATGAAATACAACTCTTAGCAACCGCTTTAACCGAAGCGGTGTTTGAAGCTTCTTGAGCTTTCCAATGAGACATAAGAGTCGAAAACCTATCGAAAAACCGATTCTCCTCATTTGCTTCATCTTGCAAGGCATTAATGGAACGAGACGATGACGAGCCCAAATTGGCAACACTCGGTGTGTTACGAGGGCTATAGACCTTAGACCTATTTTCTATGATTTTCAAAGCCTCATTGGTCGTTTTGCACAAAAAATTACCACCCGCGGCGGCATTTAAATAATCTCGTTCATGTTCATTAAGCCCATTATAAAAAGTGTCAATTTGATACAATTCGGAAAAATCATGGTGTGGACATTCATGTAGCATTTCTTTAAATCTTTCCCAAGCCATTGAAAAACTTTCATTTGGTCTTTGTGTAAAACGTGAAATCTCGTTTTTCAAATGTGTTGTCTTAGATGGTGGAAAAAAATGATTCACAAATTTAGACACGAGATCGGCCCATGTCAAAATCGAATTCGGCGGTTCTTTCTCAAGCCATATCTTGGCGGGTCCATCTAACGAGTAAGGGAACAACATCATCTTAATGGCATCGTGTGGTACATCCTTAAACTTGCTTGTCGCGGTGAGACGATTAAATTGCCTAATGTGATAATGTGGGTTGTCTTTTTCGTGACCGCGAAACTTGTTTGCTTGAAGCATAGACATTAAACCCGTTTTTATTTCAAAGTTCTCCGCAAGGATGGCGGGAATCACAATGGCCTCTCCAAAACCCTCGGTGGGTGCTTGAAGCAACTCCATCATAGTACGATTAGCCATGATAGCTTCTTGTTCTACAATAGGTTCCTCACTTGGAGACTCCTCACTAGATTGAGTGAGTGATTTGTTTCTTCGTTTACGAGCACGTCTAGCTTTAGAGCGAGTTTGCATAAACGTCACGTACAACGAGAAGGCGAGCAAAGAAGATTCTTTTTGGTATTTTGTGTTTTTTTCAATTTTTTTTGTGGTTTTTGATTGTATTAACCTTTTGAATGTATTAAGTAGACAATGAGTCCACAAATCTCCTCACTAATCAAATCTCTTGATTAAAAAGGCCTCAAGGAATGAAAACGATCACGTGGAGTGAACGCCTTCGATGACTTTAGAACGATGGTGGAACACCAAATCGTTCAAGAGGGTTTAATCAAATGGAAACCAAGAAAATATATATGATATGTAATAATACTTTGGGCGGCAAAACCCTCGATTCACTCTCAAAATCAAATATGCACAAGCAAGCGGAGGAAACGAGGCGGCGCGAAGCACTTAAGAGCCTTTTTCCTTTAGGTTGTGAAATACAACCGCCTTATACCCACCTTATAGTTTGTATTATCAAAATCAAGCTTCACGAAAGTATTTATCTATTTTTGCCTTTTTTCTTTGGTTTGAGATTCGAATACAATGATCGAGTGATGAAATCCCGAATCAAGGTTGTGATTGCTCACGTATTTGGAGTACTTGTGTATTTATTGTTCTACGTATACAATATAGTAATAGTATTCACACAAAAACCGAAAAACGATAATACGTATTAATAGAGTGCTATTAATACAATTACTATTATGGCTAATATAGAAAAACAACAATGTTCAATCAAAACACAACACGCCTCCCCGGCAGCGGCGCCAAAAAATGATGTAGTGTTTTTGTACACCTTTAGGAAAAGGATGACAAAATAGTGGTAAGCGTTAACGAGCGGTTTAGGAAAACCACAAGTTATGACCCAATGAGTGGGGATCGTTCTCTCGAGGAGGCACGTGTGTTGTGTAATGAATGATGATTTATGTTTTTGATTATTAACAAGAAGAAAAGAAGAGAAAATGACGAAGACGAAAAAGTAGAAAAATAAGGCGAAAACACTATTAGAAAGTTACGACGTAGAACGTAAAAAGCACAAAATTTAAAATTTTAACCTAAAAATTCCTAAAAATTACTAAAAATCCACAATAAAATTCTAAGAGTTTACAAAAAATCCAAACTTGCCAAAACCTTTTAATTAATTTAATAATGACTTTTTAATGCTAATTAAAGCCCTAAAAATCACTTTTAAATATTAAAAAGCCCTAAACAAGATTTTATAGTTTGTAAACCTCAAAAATGACCTAATTAAACTAAAAACTATTTTTAAAAATTTTAAAACCAATTTAAACTATTTTTAAACACTAAAAACTATTAAAATCTATTAAATCTTAAATTAATTCTAAAAATTAATTGAAAAGCCTAAAAATTATTCTACAAATGGGAAAAGTCCTAATTAATGATAAAGAACCTAGGAAAAATGAAAAAGAAATAAAAATAAAACTTTGACTTTTAATGATTAAAATAATATTAAAATAATCTAAAAAATTAAAAGTTCTTAAATAAATTCTAAAAAATTCTCAAAAATCCTAAATATTCTAACTAAGAAGAAAATGTAAATTAAAGTTTCTGAAACCTTTTAGTTAATTTTATATTAATTTTCAAAGTTTAATAAAAAACCTAAAATCAAATAAAATTAAAAATTAAAGTTTTTGAAAACTTTTTGATATGTAAACCTCAAAAATAAGAATTAAAACCTAAAAACTATTTTTTGTATTTTTTTATTACTGTTTAATATTTTTAAATGACTTTCTAAATTTAAAACTAGAAATAATCCTAGAAATTAATTAAATAATGTGAAAAATAAAACTTTTAATCAGAAAAGTCCTAAAACCTATAAATGTCCTATGAAAAATCAAATAAGCCCAAAAAACTTACTAAATAAGCTGAAAATAAACAAATAAGCCACGGCTTATTTAAATAAGCCCAAACCAAAACGTACTTAAATACAATTCAAAACCAATCCTATCAGTCAAAGTCCCTAGGGCGCAGATGGTTAGCACGTTGGTTTGTGAGAGGAGTGGCGCAGGTTCGAGTCCTGGCCACGTCCTTTTTGATGTTTATATTTCTTTTTTTTTTAAATTTTAAAACTTGAATATATGACACTAGTAGGCTACAAAAACATAAACACAATCCAAATTGACCAAGGATTGAATCAAATGGAAGCTCAAATATGCCCAGGTCTGGTGGTATTTCTGATGAACAAGTATGAGTGTTTACTTGTAAACTTTGGAAACCAAGAGGAGCTTGGTTTTTGCTTGTTTTGTGGTAGATGATGGATAAACAAGGCACCCCTACACTCTTTGGAGTGTAGGGAGTCAATAACAAGCAGAAAAACAACACCTAGCACATAAGATGATCACAAACCAAGCACACAAGGCAATACAATGTTTCTGTAACAAAGGCTTAGGTCTGGTGGTTTGTTAAGCTGATTACTTGCACACTTTTCAATCTCAAAACCCAAAACTATGCATACAATCTCACAATCCAGTAAACAAACAAACTCAACTCCTATATATTCCTAACACTAAACAGATTAACAAGATTATGCATCAAAATTTCATAAAAAGAAGAAAAAAGTGACTTATGCAGATTTCTATCTTACTTTTCACTTTTTAACTCTTGAACTTTGCTACAAACTTGATCCAAATACTCTTATACTAACAAGCAAACTCACTCAACCCTACTTACTTACTCTAACACGTTTTAATTTACCAAATCAAAACTTTTGCCCTGCTAATACACGTATCCAAACACCACTTTAAAATTCTTTTCCAACTTTTTTCAAATCAAATCTGTCTAACACCTATTCAAACTGACCCTATGATCTTCTAACATGCATACAATCATATAAAAACACCATACAAATCAGTTTAAACAACATTCATCAAACAATCAAGCAAAATCACTCAAACCACCCATTTTCTGAAATTTCAAAAGGTAAAAGGTGATTTACCTAAGGACCTTACTTCCAAGGTCCTTGTGGATGTATAATCCACCTCCTATACCAACTCGGGTTGGTGCTGATCAATAATCAACAACTCTTTAACCTGCCAAAAAGAAAATCAAAAGAAACAAGCAATATGGATGTATATACTGTTTTCTCTTTTTTCTTCCTTAAAAACTTACTCAAACCTTTTTTTTAAAACTTACAAACACGTTTTAAAACTCTTCAAACTCACAAAATCAACCTCCTTTTCCACTTTCACTTCCAAGGAAGTAGATTTGAAAGATTTGAACTAAATTTTAAAAATCTTCAAAAACTTTTGAAAATTCAAACACAAACCTTTTTAAAATTGGAACTCAGCTTTTGCATACAACATACACCAACTATTATCAAGATTAAAAAGGAATTACAATTGTATACCACAAATACCAAACTTTTAATTTTATAAAAAAGGAAATACAAGATGTTATGCAAAAACTGGAACAAGAGTAATGCACATGTCGCATTCTCTTTAAATACTACAAGATGGAACTATCTAGAACTAGGGAATAAAAAATTACAAAGCTTAAACCCTAAAAGCTAAATGCCCTAAAATGCCCTTCTTGTTCTTGGACGAATCTTGGTCAAATGGTGTCCCATGTGATGCCAGTGATGTTTGAATGCATTTGGGACGTTGGATGAGCCTTGGGGACCAAGGGGAGTGATCAAACCATCAATCTTGTCGGTTTTAGGGTTTTGGGTGAAAAAGACGTTGCAGGGGAAGGCTGGGGAGGGGTCCACAAAGCATGTGAGCTTGTTGGGTGAGGTGGGTTTGGGTAAGAGAATGTTTAATTAGTGATCTGGAGGGATTTAGGGTAAAACCCTTTGTTTTGGGTGAGATGGGAACTGGGGTGATTTAGGGTTTATCAGGATTAAGGGGGGTGTTTTGATCTGTTTTTGGGTAATTATGATTTAAAAATCATGTTTGGGTGGGAAATAAACGGGTTAAGTGGGGTTTGACCTCATTTGACTTAGTTTACTTAATAAAACCGGGTGTGGGTTTTGGACGGGTAGGTTTAATGGGTTTGTGGGTGGGTTGTATGACGTGGCATGGTCTGAGTGGTGGTGGGGGTTTAGTAGTTTGGCAGGTTTGGTCCCCAAGCTATCAACTTCTTTCCACTTTGTAATAAATACTATCAGCGCCCCATTTCTTCTTAACAACTTTTGATAAGTTGTCATTTTTGGCACAAAGGTTTACAAAACCTTATCCAAGGGCTTCTTTTGTATTATCTTCAAATTCCAGGGACTGATCTTGAACAATCTTCAAACATTAAGGATTATACTTGTACATTTGATATTTGGAGGGTCAAATGTGACAAGTTCTTCAAAGATGAGGGGCCATATTTGCCAATCTTCAATTCTTCAAGGGTCTTTTTGCAAAATTCCAAACTTGGGCCCGGTTCATTGTGCGTCTTCGTTTCCCGTGTTCGTTTTTGATTGATTCTTGTGTTCTTTTGCCAATTCCTCAATATCCGTACCTAAAAATACACAAGTAACAAACACGAGCATATATTTGGCATATTTTATGATATTTTATGCAATTTAAGGCCGTTTTGGACGATGAGACCATGTATAAAAGCAGTCTCATCACCCCCTTACATGGTTTTAAATCTAACTCACGCCGTGATTAGCAAGAATCAAGTTTATAATTGTTTTCTACTTTAAAGTTGTAAAATTTTATTAATGACGTAATTTGTAAAAGTACTATCTAGTTGCAAGGCTAAGGTTCAGGAAGACTCATCAAGACTTCGGTCTTGTAGATACCATTGCCCTATAATGCCTGACTACTTGTAGTCTCCTTATCTTGCATACTATTTAGGAAGCCGCGAATGGTCTAGGGTTTGAATGATTTTAATCATTCTTTAATCTTTTCCCGTGATAAAATTAAACTTCTTTAAATAGAATACATGTTGAATCGTCAATTTTTATGATATCACTATTTATACAATTGAATTGTAGGTTAATAAGTGATGTTTATAATTAACGAATTGAGTAAATTTTATCAATTATCATGATACAAAGATGTTGCATGCTTCTTTGTACATGTTTTGAATTGTCAAAATTTATACCCTTTGAAATAAGTTTATTTGCCATCCAACGTGTAAAAGCACTTGCACTTACTCTTTCACCATACGTGAGACTGTGGTGATTTTGTAACCCAAGGTGATATAATACACTCGATTGTGAGACGTCGGTGCTATATAATCACAGTTTTTAGTTGGACGACTTAAGCATGTTAAGATAGGTGAGACCTTAACTCGTGGCAATAGATGGGATAAACATGCTCACTTTTTCACTTTTGAATTGTCACAAGTGATGGATATAAAGTTGAGTCCCATAATTCTAAAAGTTGTATTGGATGCAATTATTGAACGTCAATTACCCCTTGAATATCATCATCACTAGCAGATCAACTGATGCGGTGGTGGTATGTCTTTGTGGATTCTAGCTTTTAGAAAATTAATTGTTTATTTATAAACATAGGTATTTAATTTTCTATAAAGGGAGTATTATCGAAAATACTAAATTATTGAACTTTGTTTATTTGTAGATGGCAATGAATAATGCCCAAACCAAACAAAACAGTTCGGCTTTCAGGTCGATGCTTGAGAAGCAACAACTTACTGGTCCTAACTTCAATGAGTGGTTACGCGCGCTCAAACTAGTTGTGCGTGTGGAGAAACTAGAGGATGTGTATGACAATCCTTTGCCTGACCATCCTGGTGCTAATGCTACTAATGAACAATTAGTAGAATGGAATGCTCTTTATGATCGTCATAATGAAGTTGCTTGTTTAATGCTTGGAACTATGTCTCCGTCGCTTTATCAGCAATTTGAATACAAAAGTCCTAAGGACATGATAACTGAGCTCCAACAGATGTATGGAAAGCCTCCTGGTGTCGAACTACAAGAATTAGTACACACTTTCCATTCATGCAAGCAGGAAGAGGGTCAATCCGTTAGCGATTATGTTCTATTGATGAAAAGCTATTTGGATCATTTGGCAACTCTCAACTATGTTCTTCCAGAAGCTGTCTCTGTCAGCTTGATCCTCAATTCACTTTCGAGTGATTTTGAGGGCTTTGTGCAAAATTACAATATGCAAAGCATGGGGAAGACAATTACTGAAGTTCATTCTTTGCTTATTGAATTTGAGAAAGGAGTTAAGAAGAACAAGAAGTCAAATGTTGCATCTTCTTCTACACCACAAGTGATGGCGATCCAAGGTGGTAGGATCCAGAAGTACAAACCGCAAGGAGGTAAGGCTAAAGGTAAAGGTAAGGATAAGGGTCCTAAAAATTCTTATCCTCCTAAACCTAAAAACCCTCAACCTTATAAGAAAGAGCATCCGGCAAAAGATTCCATATGTCACCACTGCAAAGAGGTTGGACATTGGAAGAGGAATTGTCCTGTTTATCTAGCTGAGTTGATGAAAAAGAAGAAGCAAGTTGGATCGTCCACTTCTTCAGGTATTTATACTATTGAATTATTTGCTTGTTCTAAAAATTCCTGGGTGTATGACACTGGTTGTGGTACTAATATTTGTAACACAAAACAGGGACTTAGAGGAGCAAAGAAGTTGAAGCAAGGTGCTGTCTACTTGTATGTTGGAAACGGCGTACGTGCTGAAGTAGAAGCTATTGGAAGTTTTGACTTAGTTTTACCTAATGGTTTAATTCTTGTTTTGGATGATTGTCATTATGCACCTACTATTACTAGAGGTGTTGTTTCAGTTTCTTGTTTGCATGATAAAGGATTTATTCATAAATTTACGGATTCTGGTATGACCGTTTCTTTTAATGATATGATTTATTTTAATTGTATCCGTGTTAATGGTATTTATGAAATTGATATGCATGATCCTACTTTGCAAATTCTGAATTCAATATATTCGATTAGCAATAAGAAATCTAAAGCAAGTTTAGATTCGACTTATCTTTGGGATTGTCGACTTGCTCATATTAGCAAGAAGCGAATTGAAAAGTTGCAACATGATGGACTTTTAAACTCAACGGATAATGAACCGTTTGATCAATGCGTTTCTTGTATATCGGGCAAGATGACAAGGAAATCCTTTCCGCATAAAACGGAAAAGGTGAAAGATCTACTTGGATTAATCCATACTGATGTATGTGGTCCACTTAGACATGTGTCAAAGCAAGGTGCTACATACTTCATTACCTTTACTGATGATTATAGTCGTTATGGTTATGTTTATTTACTTAAACATAAACATGAAGTCTTTGAAACATTCAAGGTATTCAAAAATGAAGTAGAAAATCAACTCGGGAAGACTATTAAAGCCATTCGATCGGATCGTGGTGGTGAATACATTAGTCAAGAATTTAAAGATTATCTAAAGGCTAGTGGAATTGTCCAACAGCTGACTCCTCCTTACACGCCACAACACAATGGTGTTTCTGAGAGGAGAAATCGAACTTTGCTAAACATGGTTCAATCAATGATGAGTCTTTCTACTTTGCCACTATCCTTTTGGGATTATGCTCTAGAGACTGTTGTACGCATTCTCAATATGGTTCCAACCAAGAAGGTTGACAAGTCTCCATATGAACTATGGCATGGAAAAGTCCCAAACTTGTCTTACTTAAAGGTCTGGGGTTGTGAGGCACATGTGAAACGTCACACGCCTGACAAACTTCAATCAAGATCGGTTAAGTGTGTCTTCATAGGTTACCCTAAGGAAACTATGGGTTACTATTTCTACTACCCACCTGAAAACAAAATAGTTGTTGAGAGGTATGCAGATTTCTTTGAAAAGAATCTCATAGTTCAAAAAGAGAGTGGGAGGATTGTAGAACTAGAGGATGAAGATATTTTACCTTCTGAAACTACTAGCGAACATCTAATTGAGGAAGAAAGTCTTGCAACTGATGTAACTCAAGAAGAGGATGTTGTCCCCATTCGTAAGTCAAAAAGAACAATCAAAGCACCTGAACGACTATGTCTAAATGTAGAAGTCGAGGAACATAGTTTAGGGGATCTTAATGAACCCACTAACTATAGAGATGCAATATTGGATTCTGAATCCGATAAGTGGATTGTTGCTATGAATGCGGAAATGCAATCTATGTATGATAATCAAGTCTGGAGACTTGTAGATTTACCACCCAATGCGAAGGTCGTAAAGGGTAAATGGATTTACAAGAAGAAGACGGACATAGATGGCATTGTACACACCTATAAAGCTCGATTTGTAGCAAAAGGGTTTACACAAACTTATGGTGTTGACTATGAGGAAACCTTTTCTCCTGTTGCAGATTTGAGAGCTATTAGGATTCTCATAGCTATAGCAGCGTACTATGACTATGAAATATGGCAAATGGATGTAAAAACTGCGTTCTTGAATGGTTACTTAGAAGAAGAAATCTATATGGAACAACCGGAAGGTTTTGTTGATCCTAAGCATCCCAGAAAAGTATGTAGGCTTCAAAGATCCATTTATGGACTTAAGCAAGCATCAAGAAGCTGGAATAAAAGATTTGATGAAGAAATCAAAAAGTTTGGTTTTGATCAAAATCTAGATGAGCCATGTGTATATCAAAAAGCTAGTGGGAGTAATGTTGTTTTTCTAATCTTGTATGTTGATGACATAATAATTATGGGAAATCATATTCCAAGTTTACAAGAGGTAAAGACCTATCTTGGGAAGTGTTTTTCTATGAAAGATTTAGGGGAAGCGGCATTTATTCTTGGAATCAAAATCTATAGAGATAGATCGAAGCGGTTAATTGGACTAAGTCAAAATACATATCTTGATAAGATCTTGAAGAAGTATAGAATGGATAATTCCAAGCGTGGTCTCATTCCTATGCAAGTGCACACCGACTTAAATAAAACACAAGGTGCTACTACATCTGCAGAGATGAAGCGTATGCAGAATATTCCTTATGCTTCGGCTGTAGGATCTATTATGTATGCTGTGAGGTGCACAAGACCTGATGTTGCGTTTGCGCAAACTATTACAAGCCGATTTCAGCAAAATCCAGGTGAAAGTCACTGGACTGGTGTGAAAAATATTCTTAAGTATTTAAGACATACTAAGGATACGTTTTTGGTTTATGGTGGAAATCCTGAAGCTACTGAGCTGCAAGTTAATTGTTATTGTGATGCTGGATTTGAAACCAATAGAGATGACACTAAATCTCAAACTGGGTATGTTTTCGTTTTGAACGGAGGCGCGGTAGTATGGAAGAGCTCCAAACAAAGTACTACTGCACTGTAAAACCCGCATGCTTTTACCATGAATAGTGCCCTTAAGATCGTACGTCCTAGATTAAAACTTACCTTATTTAGTATTGATCACATTCATGTGCTAATAATCAAGCAAGTGCATACGTGTATGACATGATAAGTATCGATTACGTACGAACTCATGATAAACAGTTAATAAATATGTCACGTGAACATAATTAAATCATGATCACCATTTAAAATACGAACTAAAATAATTACGTAAATACATATAATATAATTACGAGCGTTAAGATTACGATAAACGACATGATAAAATAAACAGAAACACTTTAAACACGAGCACGTTTAACCACGAACGAACACGAAACATCGGGACACGAGAAAGGTACGGGTACCCCATGTGGGGCCCCCATACCCACGGCACAACAACAAGAAATGGGCTAAGCCCATGGACTTTTACAAGTAAAGGGGGTTATGGTAAATATGTTTTTCATTTTTCACTTTCAAGCAAAATAACATTTTAACCTAAAAAGTTTTCTCCTCCTCCTCCTTGGTTCCTTTTGTGCCGCCACCTACATCACCACCATAGGAGGGTGTTGATTTTTGACATTTAATACAAGTGCTAGAAACCGTGTTCGTTCATCCCCTTTCAAGCTACGTATTGGTATATCATTCTAAACCCTTCTTTTTAATTCTTTTTGATCTTTGATTATTTTCATGAACATGTTATTATTTTTCTTATTAAAACATGATAATTAAACATTGATCTAACATGTTTTGGGGTAAATTAAAATCAAAGAACGTTATAAAAAGGGTGTTTGTTTTAGCCGCCTAGCAAATAAACCCGGGGGGGTTTGGTTTGCTTATTGCCGCCACCACCAAGACCATTTTTGGTCTTGGTTGGTGCTTGTGGGACCCACGGCGGCAAGGAGGCACACGTGCCCCGAGTTTGGCTCGGGGTACGGTGTCGAATTCATGCCCGATTCATGGTTCGTTGGTTAAATCATGATCTATGTTACATGTTAATTTTTATGAATCATGAACTTAGGATATAAATTAATTAATAACATGAGATATTAATTAAATCATGACTTAGGTTATTCTAATTATTAATTTAGCATGATATTAATTTAACCTAAGTATTTTATGTTATAAGTTATAATTAATTAATTATTTAAAACATGCCTATAGTTAATTAATTTAGACATGACTTAGGTTATATTATTAATAATAATAATACACATTTTAACCTAAGTATTTCATTTCATTTTAATTAAAACATGTTATACTTTAATTAAAATGCTTAACCTATAGTTTAATTTAAAATACATGAAATAATAATTAAACTATATACTATATCATATGACTTAAGAAACAAGCTTATAAACACTTAGACTTATATGTTAGCTTATGTAACCAGCTTAATTCTAAATATGGAAACTTCTATTTATAGAAACTTAATTAAATAAGACAACTAATCTATTAATGGAAACCTTCTATATATGGAAATCTATCTAATTCAGGCAGCTAATCTAATCATGGAAACCTTCTATATATGGAAACTTATTTAATTAAGGCAGCTGATCTATTTTTGGAAACTTTCTATTTTTAGAAACTAATCTATTTTAAGCAGTAAATTCTATTTTAGGAAACTTTCTATTTTTGGAAACTTTCTATTTTTGGAAACTTTCTATTTTTGGAAACTTTCTATTTTTGGAAACTTTCTATTTTTGGAAACTTTCTATTTTTGGAAACTTTCTATTTTTGGAAACTTTCTATTTTTGGAAACTTTCTATTTTTGGAAACCTGCTATTTTTGGAAAGTTACTTATTATTACACAGTAAGTATAATAACACATGAAATACCAGTAATACTTAAACAGATTAATCGAAATACAAGATAAACACAGTTTAAGGCTTTAAACAGTGAACCATGACCTAAAACATACCAAGTCAGCTAAAATGAGACATAGAACCCAGTACGTAATCAGTGAATCGATACTTATACACGTGTGTATTCATGTAGCTTTAGTGATCCAGAAGTAGGAGTCTTTCTTCCGTTCATTCACTGGACTTGAGGTACGGATTCCCGTCCTTTCAGTATGGACATTTCTTCCTTATTAGGATTTCCCCGTATGCAGCCAACTGTTTTCCCCAGTATTTGTTTTATTGTTTTGAACTGCTTATGTTTAAATTAGCATAATCTATAGCCATATACAAGCATGACCAGTTTCACCTAGTTATGGAGGTACCATAACCATAACATTGGAGGCACCAATGTTATGACTTCCCCACGGCGGAGTGATTGCTCGTGGCGTCCCTTTTCAGTTTTGGCCATATTATTATATCAGGTGGGGCGTATGGGTGCATCCTAGTTACATGTTTTATTCAGTATATCATGGTGAATGTGGTGTGTGCCTTGCATCCTTTACAAGGAGTTGATCCCTCCTACCCAAACCAGTATATTAATTAGAGGCATCCCCTCTAATCAGCATGATGAGGTCACCCCTCCAAGTATTCATGCACGTGACCTTTTCATGACCTATATGGACTATGGTATATTTATGTTAAAACAGTTTTCATAAGATAAACATAAGGCTTTTCAAACTATAAAGCCAGTTTTCTTAATACTTAACCAGTTTACTCAGAACTTAGTCTTCCGCTGTTATATGTTACATATTTATCCTATTTCATGCTATATTGTACATCCGTGCACTGAGCGTCTTGCTCAGCCGTTTTCCTTTTCATGTTCCCAAAACGGCAGGTACTCAGGGACGCTCGTAGATCTCAAACGTACGTGCATATGGACTGGAAGCTTTACTGTCTTTCTTTACTTTATGCATTTCCTTTACTTTAATACAGTTTGCTATGGACATTGTTTCGTCCTTTCCTTTACAGTATTTATGTTTGTGTGTGATGAGCTTTACTTTGGGGTTACCGATGTTTGATTCCGGTATTTCCCTTTTATGGTTTAATAATGCTTAGACATTTATCCTTGTATGCTTTGATGACACGCCATGATTATGCGTAATATTTCATTTCCAAAATGGGGTGTTACAATTATGGTATCAGAGCCAAGGTTTCGACCTGTAGGCTCTCAAATATGACCTGTGATTAGTGGGTAGTCACTACGGTCTTCCTAGAACTGACAGTTGTTTTCATGCATTCATCATTTTTAAGCATACATATACATGTCATTGTTACAGGGTTTTTGACTAAGTAATGGTTGGTACAGGACTGGCCCTATTTAGTCGCATGTGTTTTATCGAAACTTTTAAATTTGGGACCGACCCATAGGCGTCCCCTCGATATGTCTTTTGTTTTGAGTGAACCGACCAGAGGCGCTCACTCTCGAGCATCAAAAGTTTTCATAAAACTGCATCATGCATTCATACAAAGATTTTCTTGCATAAAATTTTTCTCGTGAAATTTTTGGCATAAATTTTTTTTCATGTATATATATATAAGTTATATTTATGTTTGAACTGTTAATCATATGTTTATGTTATACTGTCAGATGGTTCTCACACGCGAGCAAGAGCGGCTCAATGCTGCAATTCAGGCTGCCATGCAAGCCTTACTTCCTCAACTGAGGAATGACATTCGTGCTGAAGTCCAAGCTGCCAACAATCAGCAGCACAATCAGCCACCTCCTCCTCCTCCCCCAGTGACACTAGCAGTGTGGTTGGAAAGATTCAACAAGCTTCGTCCTAGAGCTTTTGAAAAGACTGATAGCCCCAGCAATGCTGAAAGCTGGTTGACTCACATTGAGAAGATTTTCAATGCTATGGGATGTGACCCCGCATTCAAGGCGAGATTGGCATGCTACCGGTTTGAAGGCGATGTACTCAACTGGTGGCTAGCCTTGACGCAGTCAGAAGGAGGTGATGAATGGGTCGCTGGTTTGACATGGGCCCAATTCAAGGAGAGAGTGATGGAGCAGTTCTTTCCTAAGGCAGAGCAGGACAAACTCAAGCGAGAATACCATGGGATACGTCAGAGAGCGGGCGAGAATAGCAACGAATTCATGCAGCGCTTTCTTCGCTTAGCTGGTTTTCTAGGAGCAGCAGCTGGTACTCCTGAGGAGCAGGCACACCACTTTAGGTGGGCACTTCGCACCTCGGTCGCGAACAATCTGGTATGTGCTACGTTCAATACAGTAGCACAAGTGGCCGACGCAGCAAGGAAGCTTGAGATGTTGCAGGAACGCGATGAGTTCGGGGAAGCTGAAAGACCCGACAAGAGGTAAACATTTCGTGTTCTATCGATAACCAGACCCCATCCTATCATTATATGTTCTATAATCATCTCTTAAACTGTATCTTCCAGGCAGAAAACTGGGGACCGGTCTCATCCGGCTACTCAGCAGCAGCCTAATCAGCCCAAAGGAAACGGTCACACTAACGACCGTTCTGTTGTGGAAAGGCGCAGCGGTAATGATAATTACCGTAACAATGCGGGACACTCCAACAACAGCAGGTCCTACTATTTACGCATCTTCTCATGATTTCATGTTATAACTCTCATGCTGACACTATGCTAATCTCTACCAGGAACCACGGTAACGGGAAGGACCAGAACCACAGGGGTTCTCAGCCTAACCGTTCAGCTAACACTGGTGAATATCTTATGACGCATATGTCTTATACTCGTGCATATACTTATATTAACACATTTTGTCATCAGCAGGCCCTCAGCAAGCAAGGACTCCTGCTGGAGGATTCACTCATCCTCTTTGCAGTACTTGCCATCGCAGACACCCTGGCCCATGTCGTCGTGATTCCGACGCGTGCTACAAGTGCGGCCTCCCTGGCCATCGTATGAGAGATTGCCGTAAGGGTGAAATGGAGGGTACTTCGGGTCATGCTGATACTAAACCGCCTCCTACCACTGGGCGTGTCTACACGACATCGCGCGATCAGGCAAACAAATCTACAGGTACCATTACTGGAATTTTGTATATGTACGGCCAAGCTACATGTGTTCTTTTCGACACGGGTGCCACTCATTCAGTTATTTCCACTACTTATGCCAAGAACATCAGGACACTTCCCTTGCCATTAGAAAATAGGCTTACCATTTCCACGCCTTTGAAGGACTCTGTATTAATAACTCATGTATACAAGAGTCTACCTCTAGAGTTTGACGATAAAGTTCGTGCAGTAGATGCACTTCCCCTAGACATGATTGAATTCGATATGATTCTCGGCATGGACTGGCTATCCAAGCACCATGCTACCATAGACTGCCACTCATATCGGGTGATCTTCGGCGACATTAACGCACTAGAGTACATTCATAACGGGTTCATACCCGGACGGTCTGTACAAGTGATATCTACCTTGCAAGCACGTGCATTACTGTCACATGGCTGCGAAGGTTATCTAGCTACGGTTCATGACATGGATGCTGAATCCCCATCGATTCAGGATCAACCGGTAGTCTCAGAATTTCCAGACGTTTTCCCAGCTGAACTTCAAGGCATACCACCTGCACGAGAGGTGGAGTTCAACATCGACCTTGTTCCAGGAGCTGAGCCAATCTCTAAGGCTCCGTATCGTATGGCTCCCATAGAGCTAAAAGAACTGAAGGACCAACTGCAGGAACTTCTTGAACGAGGGTTCATTAGACCAAGCGCATCTCCATGGGGCGCACCGGTCTTGTTCGTTAAGAAGAAGGACGGCAGCATGCGACTTTGCATTGACTACCGTGAACTTAATAAGATTACCATCCGTAATAGATATCCACTGCCACGTATAGATGATCTGTTTGACCAACTTCAAGGAGCCAAACACTTCTCAAAGATCGATCTAAGGTCAGGCTACCATCAGCTAAAGGTTAAAGAGCAGGATATTGCCAAGACTGCTTTTCGTACCCGCTATGGCCATTATGAGTTTGTGGTCATGCCATTCGGCCTGACTAACGCTCCAACAGTATTCATGGATCTGATGAACAGAATCTTCCATGAATTCCTTGATAAGTTTGTCATTGTATTCATCGATGACATCTTGATTTTCTCAAAGTCCACGGAGGAACACGAAGACCATCTTCGTACGGTACTACAGATTCTTCGTCAGAAGCAGCTGTATGCGAAATTCTCCAAGTGTGAGTTCTGGTTAAACAAGGTGGCATTCCTAGGTCACATTGTATCAGCAGAAGGGATCACTATGGACCCAGCGAAGGTTGAAGCTATCACGAAATGGCCAAGACCAACGTCAGCGACAGAAGTCCGCAGTTTCTTAGGCTTAGCTGGATATTATCGCAGATTCGTGGAGAACTTTTCCCGCTTGGCACTACCTCTCACCAAACTGATGCGAAAAGGAGAGAAATTCGTCTGGACGGAAGATCGAGAGAAGAGCTTCGAAGACCTAAAGCAGAAGTTAGTATCTGCACCTATTCTTACTCTCCCATCTGGTACAGGTGGATTTCAGATCTATAGCGATGCATCGGGGAAGGGACTGGGTTGTGTTCTCATGCAACATGGGAAAGTGATCGCGTATGCTTCACAGCAGCTTAAGCCCTATGAAGAAAAATACCCTACGCACGACCTGGAACTTGCTGCAGTGGTGTTCGCATTGAAGATATGGAGGCATTACTTATACGGAGAATCATGCGACATTTTCACGGATCACAAGAGCTTGAATTATATCTTCACACAGCGAGAATTGAACATGAGACAAAGGAGATGGTTGGAACTGTTGAAGGATTATGATATTAACCTACAGTATCATCCCGGGAAGGCTAATGTAGTAGCAGATGCACTCAGCAGAAAGTCCGGAATGATCAACGGCATTGAAATCAAGGAACAAAACATAAGAGACTTGGAGTGGCTAGACATCGAAATCATGGTACGTGGGCAGCACGGATACTGGGCGAATCTTAGAGTAGAACCTGAGTTACTGACTAGGATCAAGGAAGCGCAGAAGGATGATGGAGAGATTTGGGCGATAATTCAGAATTTGGAGAAGCAGACAGAATTCAGAATGGACGCAGACGGTATCGTTTGGCAGGGCACGAGACTTTGTGTTCCTGACAATCAAGAACTCCGGGAAGCATTGTTAGCTGAAGCTCACAGCTCCCCATTTTCTATACATCCTGGGTCGACAAAAATGTACCATGACATCAGACAACACTTTTGGTGGAGTGGTATGAAACAGGATGTAGCCACTTATGTCTCCAAATGTCTTACCTGCCAGCAGGTTAAGATTGAACATCAGCGATCGGGCGGTCTCCTTCAACCGTTGGATATTCCCGAGTGGAAGTGGGACAAAATCACCATGGATTTTGTTACCGGTCTTCCGCCTACCAAGAAGAAGCACGATGCTATTTGGGTCTTTGTTGATCGACTCACCAAATCAGCTCATTTCTTACTGATACGCAAGGAAGATCCGGTAAGTAAACTCGCAGATACTTACAGAAGGGAGATCATGAGACTCCACGGTACTCCCTCCAGCATCGTCTCAGACAGAGATCCTCGTTTCACGTCGCGATTCTGGAAAGGTCTGCAAAAAGCTTGGGGTACACAACTTAAGCTGAGTACGGCCTTTCATCCTCAAACAGACGGACAGTCGGAGCGAACAATTCAGACATTGGAAGATATGTTAAGGTCGTGTGCGTTGGAATGGACAGGTGATTGGGACGATTACATCTGTTTGGTCGAGTTTGCATACAACAACAGCTGGCACGCAAGTATCAAATGTGCTCCTTTCGAAATGTTGTATGGCAGAAAGTGTCGCGCTCCAACTTGCTGGGATCAAGTGGGAGAGCGAACACTCGAAGGACCAGAGATTATAGAAATGACCAATGAGAAGATCGAGGTAGCTAAGCAGAAGCTGCAGGAAGCACGGTCACGTCAGAAGAGTTACGCCGATAAGCATCGTAGGGACATGCATTTTAATGTGGGAGATCACGTCTTCCTCAAGGCTTCACCGGCACGTGGTGTTAAACGCTTCGGGATCAAAGGAAAACTCAGTCCTCGTTTCATCGGACCTTTTGATATCATTGAACGAATCGGTGAAGTATCTTACCGATTGGCGTTACCTCCTCAGCTTTCGCACGTGCATAACGTGTTCCATGTGTCCTTACTCAGAGGGTACAATTATCATCCCCTTCACATGGTTCAGTATCCACTGGAACAGATACGTGAAGATCTCACTTTTATAGAAGAACCCGAACGAGTACTCGACAGGCAAGAACGAGTCATGAGAAGGAAGACGATTCCATTCGTCAAAATTCTTTGGAGGGACCATACCGAGCGGGAAGCCACTTGGGAAACAGAGGAGTCTATCCGGGCTTCTTACCCTCACTTCATATTTTGAGTTCGGGTATGTTACTTCTTTTCAGCTTACTTTATCTATAATTCGGGGACGAATTATTCTTTTTAGGGGGGAAGAATTGTAAAACCCGTATGCTTTTACCATGAATAGTGCCCTTAAGATCGTACGTCCTAGATTAAAACTTACCTTATTTAGTATTGATCACATTCATGTGCTAATAATCAAGCAAGTGCATACGTGTATGACATGATAAGTATCGATTACGTACGAACTCATGATAAACAGTTAATAAATATGTCACGTGAACATAATTAAATCATGATCACCATTTAAAATACGAACTAAAATAATTACGTAAATACATATAATATAATTACGAGCGTTAAGATTACGATAAATGACATGATAAAATAAACAGAAACACTTTAAACACGAGCACGTTTAACCACGAACGAACACGAAACATCGGGACACGAGAAAGGTACGGGTACCCCATGTGGGGCCCCCATACCCACGGCACAACAACAAGAAATGGGCTAAGCCCATGGACTTTTACAAGTAAAGGGGGGTTATGGTAAATATGTTTTTCATTTTTCACTTTCAAGCAAAATAACATTTTAACCTAAAAAGTTTTCTCCTCCTCCTCTTTGGTTCCTTTTGTGCCGCCACCTACATCACTACCATAGGAGGGTGTTGTTGATTTTTGACATTTAATACAAGTGCTAGAAACCGTGTTTGTCCATCCCCTTTCAAGCTACGTATTGGTATATCATTCTAAACCCTTCTTTTTAATTCTTTTTGATCTTTGATTATTTTCATGAACATGTTATTATTTTTCTTATTAAAACATGATAATTAAACATTGATCTAACATGTTTTGGGGTAAATTAAAATCAAAGAACGTTATAAAAAGGGTGTTTGTTTTAGCCGCCTAGCAAACAAACCCGGGGGGGTTTGGTTTGCTTATTGCCGCCACCACCAAGACCATTTTTGGTCTTGGTTGGTGCTTGTGGGACCCACGGCAGCAAGGAGGCACACGTGCCCCGAGTTTGGCTCGGGGTACGGTGTCGAATTCATGCCCGATTCATGGTTCGTTGGTTAAATCATGATCTATGTTACATGTTAATTTTTATGAATCATGAACTTAGGATATAAATTAATTAATAACATGAGATATTAATTAAATCATGACTTAGGTTATTCTAATTATTAATTTAGCATGATATTAATTTAACCTAAGTATTTTATGTTATAAGTTATAATTAATTAATTATTTAAAACATGCCTATAATTAATTAATTTAGACATGACTTAGGTTATATTATTAATAATAATAATACACATTTTAACCTAAGTATTTCATTTCATTTTAATTAAAACATGTTATACTTTAATTAAAATGCTTAACCTATAGTTTAATTTAAAATACATGAAATAATAATTAAACTATATACTATATCATATGACTTAAGAAACAAGCTTATAAACACTTAGACTTATATGTTAGCTTATGTAACCAGCTTAATTCTAAATATGGAAACTTCTATTTATAGAAACTTAATTAAATAAGGCAACTAATCTATTAATGGAAACCTTCTATATATGGAAATCTATCTAATTCAGGCAGCTAATCTAATCATGGAAACCTTCTATATATGGAAACTTATTTAATTAAGGCAGCTGATCTATTTTTGGAAACTTTCTATTTTTAGAAACTAATATATTTTAAGCAGTAAATTCTATTTTAGGAAACTTTCTATTTTTGGAAACTTTCTATTTTTGGAAACTTTCTATTTTTGGAAACTTTCTATTTTTGGTAACTTTCTATTTTTGGAAACTTTCTATTTTTGGAAACTTTCTATTTTTGGAAACTTTCTATTTTTGGAAACCTGCTATTTTTGGAAAGTTACTTATTATTACACAGTAAGTATAATAACACATGAAATACCAGTAATACTTAAACAGATTAATCGAAATACAAGATAAACACAGTTTAAGGCTTTAAACAGTGAACCATGACCTAAAACATACCAAGTCAGCTAAAATGAGACATAGAACCCAGTACGTAATCAATGAATCGATACTTATACACGTGTGTATTCATGTAGCTTTAGTGATCCAGAAGTAGGAGTCTTTCTTCCGTTCATTCACTGGACTTGAGGTACGGATTCCCGTCCTTTCAGTATGGACATTTCTTCCTTATTAGGATTTCCCCGTATGCAGCCAACTGTTTTCCCCAGTATTTGTTTTATTGTTTTGAACTGCTTATGTTTAAATTAGCATAATCTATAGCCATATACAAGCATGACCAGTTTCACCTAGTTATGGAGGTACCATAACCATAACATTGGAGGCACCAATGTTATGACTTCCCCACGGCGGAGTGATTGCTCGTGGCGTCCCTTTTCAGTTTTGGCCATATTATTATATCAAGTGGGGCGTATGGGTGCATCCTAGTTACATGTTTTATTCAGTATATCATGGTGAATGTGGTGTGTGCCTTGCATCCTTCACAAGGAGTTGATCCCTCCTACCCAAACCAGTATATTAATTAGAGGCATCCCCTCTAATCAGCATGATGAGGTCACCCCTCCAAGTATTCATGCACGTGACCTTTTCATGACCTATATGGGCTATGGTATATTTATGTTAAAACAGTTTTCATAAGATAAACATAAGGCTTTTCAAACTATAAAACCAGTTTTCTTAATACTTAACCAGTTTACTCAGAACTTAGTCTTCCGCTGTTATATGTTACATATTTATCCTATTTCATGCTATATTGTACATCCGTGCACTGAGCGTCTTGCTCAGCCGTTTTCCTTTTCATGTTCCCAAAACGGCAGGTACTCAGGGACGCTCGTAGATCTCAAACGTACGTGCATATGGACTGGAAGCTTTACTGTCTTTCTTTACTTTATGCATTTCCTTTACTTTAATACAGTTTGCTATGGACATTGTTTCGTCCTTTCCTTTACAGTATTTATGTTTGTGTGTGATAATGCACAATCGCACCAGCATCCGACTTTCAATCATATCTAGCATGAGTGCTCGGTTCATGTATCAATTCGTAACCACCAACAAAAAGTTCCATAAGCGAACTTGCTTCTGTCGGTATATTCTTAACATTCACAAACAAACTCGGATACTCTTCATTTAAATAATCTACTAATGGTTTCGCCATAGATTCACTACCGTCAATAAACTCTAACGAAACTGTAGAGGAAACCTTTATCCGATCCCCATTATACCAAGCTATTTAAGCTTTTCCCTAACATTAAGAATAGCAGGAAGTAAAAAATTTAGCAACTTAACGTCAGTATCATTGTTTCGGCAGAGAAAGCGGAGATGCGCACGTGAGGGAGGAAAGGAGTCACGTGAGTGGACAGCCAAGCTGACGTGGCGGAAGGGGTGGAGGAGAGATTTGTAATGAGTGATTTCGGGATGGTGGGGAGAAAGATGGTGTGTGATGCCATAGGAAATATGATGTCATAGCACTTTTTGCTGCCATGGCTCAAAGTCATATATATAACACTTTTTGCTGCCATGGATCGAAGCCAATGCTCTAAAACAAAGATATTCAAATACTATCAAAGCCCATTTTTATATGGATTTGAATTTTAAACTATGGTATGTTTGGTAATTACATCATACACGACTACATTTTGAGTGTAAGTAACTCTCAATTGTTGGCAATGAACTTTCGCCATGTGTCTTTAGTGTGCTATGTTTGTCATTTCCATGACAGGGATAATTTTGTTTCGATAATTAGAATGCAAACCAATGGATATATGTGGGATGATGAGAAGCCTCTCAAAAACGGTTCAGATTAGTACAAAGTTAGGAAGCTCGATTGCCTTTGAGTTTACAAATCAGAACCATAGGGATATAGCTACTCAGACTGCGTATGTTACCTGCGCTTGCATATAGATGATTTCTAGTATTCATGTCTCCGTAACCTAACTGATAATTAGCTTCTTTGCCCCAAGTATCAACTTATGTTCACAAGCTATCTCCTAGTTAGCCATAGATAGGGCATCCCACTATATACACATGGCCTCAAGTACCTAATACAAAGTGTATCAAAAAATAAATCAGGGGTCTTTTTTGCATCTAGAATAGGATCAATGGCCCCAGTATCAAGTCAAATAGAAGTGAAACCAATAATGGATAGCAAAAGGTATGTTGTCGAACATAACCACCAAATACAAGCAGCTTATGGTTTATGCTGAAAGTTTATGGACTTAAAATTAATAGTCATGAGATAGGATCGAACTCGGGATCACGGGATTGCACACATAACGTAAAGGGTTAATTTATTTATTAAATATATTTTATATATATTTATTAGATCAAACCAAAGCTTAACTAAAGATCGTTAATAAATAATAGTTAAGTTATAACGACCGTTATGGAATTTAAATAGAAGCTAAAAGAAAGAAGGAAAAATTACACAAACACCCCTTGGGGGGTGTTGTTCGTCGGCTACAAAGGGAGGGGGCAAAGGGAAACTTTTGTTTCCTAATCCTTGTTTATTACTTGAAGCCCAAGGTTTGTCAAGGCTATATAAACAATTCCCTAGCTCATAATTTTTCATCCCTCTTCTTTTTCTTGCTCTTTGATCGCCGGCCACACCTAACCCACATTAGGGTTTCGTTTGGTTTTCGATCAAGTCTATTTTATCTAGTCCTAGTCCCTCTCTAGGGTTATTGGGTAGATACTCGATAAGCGTTGAAGCTCAGTTTTGTTCGTGCTAGACTCACGGTTAACTCGCCGTATTGCGTGTGTACAAGAGCGTGATATAATCTTCTTTTAGATTATATTCTTGGTGGTGTTGGTGATAAACCCTAGTTGCCGTTCGTTCCGTCGTCTTGTGGATCTTGCTAGGATAAAGGTATGTAACCTAATCTTGATTAATATAATTGTGTTAAATTAATGATCTTGTTAATCGCTTCCGCTATGCGTTCCTTGATCCATATTAGGGTTTTAAATAATTGTTATGAACTATATAAACCTTCAGCGGCATCGAGAGCCGTTTTAACATGATTATAATTATCAAGATCTAAAGTTTTTTTTAACTAATATTGATTTGTGTTAAAATTACATGTTGTTTTTTAGGTTTTATAAAAGTTAGGGTTTTGTTTTTTATTGTTCTTAAAAATCGGTTATTGCCGATTTTTTATAAAAAAAAAAATTTGTAAACCCGAAAATTACATGGTAATTAACTTTAGATGTTTTGCATGAATTAATTGTTATGTCATGTGTGGTTACGATCCGTAGTTTTTTAATTGTTAAGAGAATGTGGGAGATCCGTAATAAACATGCATGTTTCTTACGGATCATATAATTTTGATTGCTATTTGCTTTATTTGATTCAAAGTTTTAAAATTAGGGAACACTTTTTATGTTCATAAAAACCCTAGATTTGATGTTCTTTGAATAAATTGTTATGCATGTGGCTATTTGATTTAGTTTTTTTTGTACTACTTGTTTTCATGCGTTTTTTATATTGTATGTTGTAAACAAGGGTAATTTTTTCCAAGAAAAATAATATGGACTAAATCTTATCAAAATTAATGAATTGTTTTGAGATGTAAAATACATATGGTTTGCGTTGATTAGAATTTCAATAGCAACTTAACGACTACTCAAATTTTGGCAAACTATAAAGTGGGTATATAGCACCGCTGGTCATGTACCCGGTTAAGGAATGAGGTGTTATGCTTCAGCGCTGACCAAATTCCCGGCTCGCCTGTGCGTCAAATTAGTATGACCTACGGTTGTTATTGGTACAATTTTTTAAGGTTGATTTAACTACATTAATTCACATCCGAAACACAATGAATAAGGTTATTGCTTTGTGCTATAACTAAAGTTCTAGAAAAAGTACGGTGTAAATTTAGTTGTGTGTAAAATCTTTAATTGGTTTATCCAATACCTCAACTTGCAAGTATATGATGAACTTTTAGTCTCACCAAAAAGTTTACTAAACATTTTATTAAACTTATGTTATGGAGATGTATGCATGCTTCTCCATACATGATTTTGACACCAAAATCTATACCCTAAAATTTAAGTCATATTCCCTCTAATTGACGAACACTTGAAGTTACAATTATCGTCATATAAAATATCGGACGATGTTGTAATGGAGAGAAAACTTCATGACTGAATAAGATTGCACATGAAGGTTTTACGTTCTTTAGATTAGTCGACTTAATTGAGTTACTCAGTGAGAACTGGAAACTTAACGCATAAAGTAGGGATAAAACATGTTTACAATGCAAATGATTTTGGCAATGTAAATCCCTAACATATTTAGAAATTACAAATTTGTTTGTCAATTATTGTTCGACAAGTTACTGTGTTGAATACATTTGTCACTAGCAGATCAACTGATGTGATGAATCTATGTCAATATGGATTCTAGTTTCAAGCAAAATACTATGGTTTTATTACCGGGGTAATTTTATTTTCTTGAATGGTATTATCGAAAATAATAATGTTTGAACTTATTTCTGTAGAAATGGCTCAACCCGAAAGCAATCTGACAATAAGCTCGGCGTTCAAAGCTTTCTTTGAACGGCCTGAACTTACTGGCCCTAATTTCAATGACTGGTACCGCTCACTAAGAATTGTTCTGAGAGCAGCGGGTACTGTCAATATCTTGGAAACTCCTTTTCCGGAGGATCTTGCTGAAGGAGCAACTGATGCGGAAAGGCTTCAACACGCTGCTAACGTTAAGAAGCACCATGAGGTGGCTGCTGTAACGTTAGGGAGAATGGCTCCATCACTTCAAAGGAAGTATGAGCTAGCTTCACCTCAGCAAATGCTTGATGAACTCAAGGCTTTGTATGAAACGCCGCAAGCTGTAGAGATCTATGATCTGGTTGATGCTCTACATAGTTGCAAGCAAGCTCCTAGAAAGTTCGTAAGTGCTCATTATATGGATATGAGGGGTTATATGGAACAACTCATCGCACTAGGACAACCCTTTGATCATAATATGGCTATTAACTTGATCAATAGGTTCCTTAATAAGGACTTCAATGATTTCGTTTGTAACTATAATATGTATTGCACGGGAAAGACAATTAATGATTTGCATGCAATGCTCATTGACTTCGAAAAGGGTTTGAAAGATAAGGCATCCACTGCTACTCCTCAAGTACTTTATGTGCAAAAGGGTAGAGTGTCGAAACCAAAACCGCAAGTGAATAAGAAGCAGAAAGGCAAAGGCAAGGTTGATAAGAGCAAGCAAGTTGCGACTTCATCAAAACCGAAGCAGAACTTTGCTAAGAAATCTCTGAAAGATGAGACTTGTCACTACTGCAAGATGACTGGACATTGGAAGAGGAATTGCTCTCTCTATCTCCATGAAATGGCAGAACATAAGAAGAAGGCTGAGCAAGCTGCTGTAGCACCATTATCTGGTAACTTATTTATGATAGAGTTATTTAATCTTTCATACAAACAAACTCCTGGGTATATGATACGGGATGGGGTATTAACATTTGTAATACCCTGCAGGGATTTGAGTTGAAAAGGAGGCTTTCCTATGGGGAACAATTTCTGCAAGTGGGCAATGGCGCACAAGCAGCGGTTGAAGCTATAGGAATATTTAAATTAGTTTTACCTTCGGGTTTAGTACTGTTTTTAAATAATTGTCATTGTAACACCCCACTTGGATAAGTGGACCGTTACGTGTATTTATGGCGTGTCATCAAAGCATAAGGTAAATGTCCTAAAACATTAAATGACTATAACAGAAATACCAGAATCAAACATCGGTAATCCAACCTAAGCTCAAAACATGAAAAATAAAATACTGAAGGAAAGGACCAAACAATGTCCAAATAAGCAGAATAATGTAAGTACATAAAGTAAGAAGTCTGGATAGCTTCCATCCAAATGCACATGCTCTCAGAATCCTAAGAGCGTCCTGGGGTACCTGCCGTTAGAACATGAAAGGGAACTACTGTTGAGCATAACGCTCAGTGAACGGATGTAAAGCATGATAAGGAATTACTGAAATGGAACAGATGATGAACTACTAGAGTTGTAAGACTGATAAGTAAAGTTGCAGCGGAAATCTGTGTATAATCTGTAAAGTCTAATTCATAAATAATAAAGCTGAACTGTTATCTGTTAAATCTGAAAACATGCATTTACTGTATTTTAATTGCCAGAGCTTATATAGGTCACGTACTGTAACAACCGTGCATGAATAGCTGGAGGGGTGGCCTCGTCATGCTGTAGAGGGGTGACCTCTAAATACTGTGCTGGGTGGAGGGATCAGCTCCAGTGTGAAGGATGTAGAGCACACACCACATTTACCCTGATAACTTGTAAACTGATAAGCCTAGGATGCATCCATACGCCCCACTAAACATACATATAAAAATGGCCAAACTGAACATGCGTGGGACGATGCAGGATATCACTCTCCTGCATGTGAGTCACGACACCGGTGCCTCTAGTGTCGTGGTTACGGTACCTCCGTAACTAGTACATAAACTGGTCGTGCTTGTATATAATGCTCAGGCAACTTATTTCGTTATTAACATGATTACTTATAAGCTTAAACATATACTGGGGAAAAACATTTGGCTGCAGACGGGGAATCCTAATCATGCATAGAAAGGAAGTCCTTACTGAAATGACGGAAAATCCGTACCTCGCGTCCAGTAACTGACTGCAAGAATATAAGTAGAACTCCTACTCAGACTTCACGCGAGCTACATAAATAAAAGGCACGAATAAGCTAACTGGTATCCGTCTATTTAATTTACTGTTCTTATTGGCTTATCATTTATTTATTTTATTTTATTTCTGGAAATCTGTATGCATATTAACTGATGATTATGAACCTATAATAATTCTTGCAATATTAATGACCTAAAAAAAATACAATATGAACGTATTCTGACATGATATTAATACTATAATAAATGACTTGCAAATAATACGAAGTTTTCCAACTTATAAAGTTTCAAAGTCCATTAATTCATATAATAAAATTATACCCTTTTACAATATTAAAAACAAAACTATATTAATTTAATTAATTTAAAATACAATTTAAAACATTTATAAAACTTATAATAAAAAGGTATAAAATAAAGATCTTCGTTTTATATGTAAAGTTTTATATTCCGAACCTACCGAGATATCCCCCATCTCGGTCGCACTAAAACAATTAACCAACTATACAAAATCTGCCTATATGCATTAGTGACAGAAATCTGTGTCGCTATAAACAGTGTGACTAAAACTGGCTCAAAACTGTCCCTAGAAACTGTCACTTAGAATCTGCGACAGAAATTTTCGTAGCTAATCTGTCGCTAAACTCATTTTAAAAGTTGTTATTTTCTGTCCGAATTTAACCACTGATTTTATATAAGATCCCCACTGATTTTGTAAAGTTCCCGCTGATTAGTTGTTTGTTCCCACTGCTTTCACTACTGTCAAACCCAAACACCCCCTTATTGCGAGTTAACCCCAAACACTCCCCCTGTTGCTCAAGGCTGCTGCCTGTTAGAAAGTGAACCATCGAGACCTGCTGGTCTCGGCTTGTGTGTCCAACCGAACCAAAAACAACCCCTAATCTCGTTTCTCTTTTAATTCGTGATGAGCATGATTAATTAAACCAAGATCATTTGTTCTATATTAATTCATGACTATAAAAAAAGAAAAAGGAAAGATGGTTTACTATTTATACGTGATTAAGGACAATCAAACAACGTTCGACTTCTATGATTAGCATAAATCCGATCCCCTTTGTCTTTTTTTTTCTTCTGCCATCGGTTCTCTTGCATCAACCAACGAACCCTATTTTTTTTGTCTGATTTGTTATTTGGAGGTTTACCTCCGTGTATATTGTACAAAATGGGCTTAGCCCAAAATTTCCTTTCTTTTTTTTAAACCAAAACAGCCCTTATTTCTTTTAATATAAAGTTTTCATTCTTTTTTTACGCTCTCATTTTATTCCCGCGCTTTTATTTCTGAATTCCCGCATTTTTATTTCTGTCTGTTAAATAATACCTATATAGTTAATTAAAAAAACAAAACTACGTATTTAATATTCTGATTTAAATACGGGTTTTACAATTCTTCCCCTCTAAAAAGAATAATTCGTCCCCGAATTAAGGATACGACTATACTGGGTTTTACAATTCTTCCCCTCTAAAAAGGGAAATTCGTCCTCGAATTAACGGTAATTAAGCTGTTGAAGCTTATAAAAACTGAAAGGACATATAAGCTGAAAGGACATGAAAGCTGAAGAGGCATAAGAGCTGAAAGATCATTCGTCCCTGATTTAGAACATACTGCTGCTGAAAGGGTATAACGTGACATGACTGACGTGATTATGGAACGTGACGTGTCTGGAAGAAATTAACTGAATTATTGAAGGAAAAAGGGTGAGAGGTCCGGATGGACTCCTCCGTTCCGAGTGGCTTCCCGCTCGAAACGATTCCTTTGAAGGTCTAAGCACAATGAAAATCTTGGTCCTGCTGACCATGACCTGATGAATACTGAATAGTTCTTGGTTCCATACTTAAGATGGATTTTCTGAATCTGATAGAATGAACAAGCTATAGCATGTGGATACATGAAACAGTACGTATAAATATCCTGAAAGATAACATTTACATATCAGAGCAAGCTGCTTAAAACATATATGGGCGACTACGTGAATAATTTCGAACGTACTACGTGAGAAATCGTGACCGTGGTTCATAATTATATGAGGAACACTGACATGGAATATATCATGAATGTGATACGTGAATCATACTGTGAACGTGATACTAGAACATATCATGAACACATGCTGACCGTGGAATGAATGCCAAAAGATATGGCTGAGATGAGAAACGTCTGCCTGGTTATGGAACAGTTGTGCTATACTTGGGTCTGGTTTCTCAAGCTTCATGTAACCGTATTCGGTAATAAGCTGTGAAACATGTATCGCGGAATGGAACACGTACTTGAACGTGAACAATGTTATGAACGCGAACGTAAGCTTAAATCCTGAGATAGCATAAAACATGAACTGAAACAGCATCATACTGCAAATGAGACGTAAATGTGAAAGTGAAAATAAACATGAACGTAAAGTGAACGTAAACATACACGTGATCGTGAACATGAATTCTGTCTGATATGATGATCGATGGAATACCTCGAAATCATACGATTTACTGCAGAATTTTCTAGAGGTCCGATATTGCGTAATCCTTCCGGATGAAAGGAAACGCGTAGGTTGATTACATGGTCGACAATGACTTAGATAGTATTATACTTTTTCTGAGTGTGTGGTAAAACTGATAACAATCTCCATGGAGTCTTGTCTCCTTTCGGTCCAAAATTTCTACTGGTAGTAATAACTTGATAGCATGACGGCGTTCTATCTTAAACCTACTGGAATGGCAGGCATTAGATATAAACATAGTTGCCTCAACGTGTTATACTGTTTCTATCAAAATTCTTCCTGGAATTTTGGTACATTCTGGTGGAACCTGAGTGAATATTCACGGAAAAGTATACATAATTCGGTGTAGGTTCTCTTCTTTATGCGTAAGCTTAGTCATAGAAGGCTAATCGTGAGAACTGTCGGGGATTTCTACGGTAGTAATTTTCTGAGTTCTAGAAATTTTGTATGTTTGTCACCGACGTCGGTCTTGACCATTTGGTGATGGCCTTCACCTACGCAGGATTGTCTGAAATTTATTTCTGCTGAAATATGGTGGCTCAGAAATGCCACTTTGTTCAAGTGAGATTTATATCTGGAAAGTTGTGTATAAAAATAACTCCTATTGAAGATTCTGTACAACTGTGAGAATATGAGTCTCGTGTTCTTCTCTAGCATCAGGCAGATCATAATGTGATCAATGAATATACTGATGATATTGCCTGAGAGTCATGAAAAAAATTTTATTCATAATTTCATAATATAGCTGGAGCATTAGGGAGCTCAGAAGTATAAAATCAAAATTTTTAGTGAGAGTGTAATATGTCTCTCTCACCACTGATGGTGACATGATCATGAATTGTTTTGAAAAATATTTAAGAAGTCATAGCAGATCAGATAAAGCTGCTATTCGTGGAATGAACATCAATTAAAACATGATGATCTTGTCAAAATATCGGTGGTCGATACATGATCTTATGATACCGGCCTTCTTCCTGTTAAACAGAAACGGTGTTCTTCCTGGTGGTGCGCTAGGGCGAATAAAGCCTCATTCCGGTAATTCTTGCAGCAAATGTTGTAACTCTTATAACTTAACTGCAGCCCTGCGATCAAGAGTTCTGAAAACAGGTTTCGTTCTTGAGACAGATTCGATGTTAAATTATGTCTCACTGATAGGAAAATTCTCTGGAAACCTTCTGGTATTGAGTCTGGAAGTTCTGGAATAACCTGTTGATCATAAATTTTTAAGAACTTCAGAAGTGAATTGTAACTAGTGGCTAGAAAGTCTTTATAGCTTTGGAATAATAAGTCATTTGCTGTAAAGCATAACAACTGGTACTGATTTTTCTGGCAGGAGTAAAATTAATATGTTCAGGGTTGGTAAGACGGATCTCGTCGTTAACTGAAAATAAAACTTTAATAAATATGGTGATACCGTTGAGTCCTTTCTAGCTGAGAGGCAGGTAACTACCTGATTTGAGATAAAGCTGACATAGGAACACGTGAAGTAAACATGGCGACTTTTTACTGAATGTGTTTGTCTGTAACCTCGTAGAATGAATACTGTTTGTTTAATCTGAATACTACTCTAATGGTGGTGACTGAATTTTTAATGATCTGATTCATGCGTGGCATAATAGAACGGGTATACCTCTGTCTGAAAGGTACCCTGAATTACTGAGGGCCTGGTTTGGAAACATACTAGGGTTATGAGTTCTGACTCGTATTTTGAGGAAAGATCCGTATGACGTGTACCATGACTGGTTTCCTGATATGTGTTTTCCGAAAGGATACCTAATAACTGTGTCTTGACTGTTGTCTGGACATGTATTTTAATGGATGAACCTGGACAAGGCGGAAATTTTTTTTTTGGTAACTGCTAGGATTGGCGGACCGGTTAGACTACTGAACTCTTGTATTTCTGGTCACGTCCGTGCCGGAGTTCCGATGGTTACTGACTGAATAAATATAAGTACGATGGTTGTTACTACTGCTTTGTCTATCACTTTATGACAGTCATTATCATGACCGTGATTCGTGTAACTATTCTGTTGAGTGGCCGACTGGGTTCCGGTTCCCACACTTCTGAATGAACGGTTATCTGAGTGAAGTGTGACATCTAGCTGAGAAAGTAAGAGTATGGAATGGGATGGTAGTGTCTGATGGTTGAAATTTATTCTTGTCAGGAATTTCAAATTTATAGTTTTCGTTCTTGTTCCGCAGAGTCTTCATAGTATCAACAGTATCAGCATCTTGAGAAATCTCCAAAGCATCAGCAGCATCAGCATCTTGAGAAATCTCTAGAGCATCAGCAGCATCAGCATTTGTGAGGTCTTCAAAGTGTTAGCAGCATCGGTATCTGGTAAAATCTTCAACTCACGAGCAGCATCAGCATCTGGTAGAATATCGCCAAGTGGAAACGCCTGAGATGATTATGGATCGATTAGCAATATCCATGAGGTAGTGTACCTGGAGTACACCTGGACTACTGTACATGAAGTACAAAATGAATACTGCACGTAGAGCATGTCTGAGACATTGTACGTGGAGTACACATGATGTATTGTACATGAAGTATAACTGAGACACTGTACATAGGGTACATATGGAATACTGTTCATGGCACTGGTGGAAATTTTATGGGATGATCAATAAGGGTGTCGCTTGTTTGACCTGATCAAAGAAATAAATTGATTTAAACGGTAGTGAACTGAACTGAAATGAGTATCATGATGGCCTGGTAATTCTTGAGTAGACTTTATGCTGGTTGCATAAAGGTTCACAAATATGATTAAACGAATTTTCAACAATGTTCCGCATGAAGACATGACTGATAAAGACCAGAACATGATTTATCATGAAATAAGATCTTTCTGTAGTTCTTTTGTATCTTATCATGAAAACATCATCACTTTGTTGAAAACATAATCCTCGTAAGGAGACATGAATCTTATTCAGCATGAAAACAACCTTTACGTGAGAGTATGAAATTTTGACTATTACAAAGAACATAAAAAGTCTAATCAACTGAGGGTTAATATCAACTGATGTGGATGGTTATGGTTCAATCCACATAATCCAAGGAAGAAAACATGTGACTAAGTATGGGCGATTCTGGTTCGATCCATATTTGTCAAAATTTTATTAGAACTGTCAAGTATAGGAATTTATAATCTGGGACTAAATATGGTTGGCTATAGTCCAATCCCGACTTGTCAAAGTTTATAAAATGTACTGATATGACAAAGGTGAACAACTGTGGATCGGTTCACAAAACATTATTCGACCGAATAGCATAAAAATTTGATCTGAAAAATAGTGAACGTTTTTGGGTCGGTTCACCGAGTAATATTCAACTGAAAACATGAATCTAACATGAGTAAGGATGAACGCCTAGGGTCAGTTCATCAATACAAAATCTGAACGGGCAAGGGTGAACGCCTATGGGTCGGTTCACCAAAACAAAATTCACAGAAAAGCACATGCGACTAAATATGGCCAGTCCTGTACCAACCTTTCACTTAGTCAAAAACTTTAAGAAGACCGACTGATAACTAAAGGAAACTGACTGATAAATGCACGAGAAACATGAAAGATAACAACGCCAAAAATCTGGGAAGTTCCTGGTGACTACCCACTAATCACAGGTCAAGTTTTAGAGCCTACAGGTCGAACCTTGCTCTCTGATACCATAATTGTAACACCCCACTTAGATAAGTGGACCGTTACGTGTATTTATGGTGTGTCATCAAAGCATAAGGTAAATGTCCTAAAACATTAAATGACCATAACGAAAATACCGGAATCAAACATCGGTAATCCAACCTAAGCTCAAAACATGAAAAATAAAATACTGAAGGAAAGGACCAAACAATGTCCAAATAAGCAGAATAATGTAAGTACATAAAGTAAGAAGTCTGGATAGCTTCCATCCAAATACACATGCTCTCAGAATCCTAAGAGCGTCCTGGGGTACCTGCCGTTAGAACATGAAAGGGAACTACTGTTGAGCATAACGCTCAGTGAACGGATGTAAAGCATGATAAGGAATTACTGAAATGGAACAAATGATGAACTACTGGAGCTGTAAGACTGATAAGTAAAGTTGCAGCGGAAATCTGTGTATAATCTGTAAAGTCTGATTCATAAATAATAAAGCTGAACTGTTATCTGTTAAATCTTAAAACATGTATTTACTGTATTTTAATTGCCAGATCTTATATAGGTCACGTACTGTAACAACCGTGCATGAATAACTGGAGGGGTGGCCTCGTCATGCTGTAGAGGGGTGACCTCTAAATAACTGTAGAGGGGTGACCTCTAAATACTGTGCTGGGTGGAGGGATCAGCTCCAATGTGAAGGATGTAGAGCACACACCACATTCACCCTGATAACTTGTAAACTTATAAGCCTAGGATGCATCCATACGCCCCACTAAACATACATATAAAAATGGCCAAACTGAACATGAGTGGGACGATGCAGGATATCACTCTCCTGCATGTGAGTCACGACACCGGTGCCTCTAGTGTCGTGGTTACGGTACCTCCGTAACTAGTACATAAACTGGTCGTGCTTGTATATAATGCTCAGGCAACTTATTTCGTTATTAACATGATTACTGATAAGCTTAAACATATACTGGGGAATAACAGTTGGCTGCAGAAGGGGAATCCTAATCATGCATAGAAAGGAAGTCCTTACTGAAATGACGGAAAATCCGTACCTCGCGTCCAGTAACTGACTGCAAGAATATAAGTAAGACTCCTACTCAGACTTCACGCGAGCTACATAAATAAAAGGCGCGAATAAGCTAACTGATATCCGTCTATTTAATTTACTGTTCTTATTGCCTTATCATTTATTTATTTTATTTTATTTCTGGAAATCTGTATGCATATTAACTGATGATTCTGAACTTATAATAATTCTTGCAATATTAATGACCTAAAAAAATACAATACGAACGTATTCGGACATGATATTAATACTATAATAAATGACTTGCAAATAATACCAAGTTTTCCAACTTATAAAGTTTCAAAATCCTTTAATTCATATAATAAAATTATACCCTTTTACAATATTAAAAACAAAACTATATTAATTTAATTATTTTAAAATACAATTTAAAACATTTATAAAACTTATAATAAAAAGGTATAAAATAAAGATCTTCGTTTTATATGTAAAGTTTAATATTCCGAACCTACCGAGATATCCCCCATCTCGGTCGCACTAAAACAATTAACCAACTATACAAAATCTGCCTATATGAATTAGTGACAGAAATCTGTGTCGCTATAAACAGTGTGACTAAAACTGGCTCAAAACTGTCCCTAGAAACTGTCCCTAGAAACTGTCACTTAGAATCTGCGACAGAAATTTTCGTCGCTAATCTGTCGCTAAAGTCATTTTAAAAGTTGTTATTTTCTGTCCGAATTTAACCACTGATTTTATATAAGATCCCCACTGATTTTGTAAAGTTCCCGCTGATTAGTTGTTTGTTCCCACTTCTTTCACTACTGTCAAACCCAAACACCCCCTTATTGCGAGTTAACCCCAAACACTCCCCCTGTTGCTCAAGGTTGCGGCCTGTTAGAAAGTGAACCACCGAGACCTGCTGGTCTCGGCTTGTGTGTCCAGCCGAACCAAAAACAACCCCTAATATCGTTTCTCTTTTAATTCGTGATGAGCATGATTAATTAAACCAAGATCATTTGTTCTAGATTGATTCATGACTATAAAAAAGAAAAAGAAAAGATGGTTTCTGTTTATACGTGATTAAGGACAATCAAAAAACGTTCGACTTCTATGATTAGCATAAATCCGATCCCCTTTGTCTTTTTTTTCTTCTACCGCCGGTTCTCTTGCATCAACCAACGAACCCTATTTTTTTTTGTCTGATTTGTTATTTGGAGGTTTACCTCCGTGTATATTGTACAAAATGGGATTAGCCCAAAATTTCCTTTCTTTTTTTTAAACCAATACAGCCCTTATTTCTTTTAATATAAAGTTTTCATTCATTTTTTTACGCTCTCATTTTATTCCCGCGCTTTTATTTCTGAATTCCCGCATTTTTATTTCTGTCTGTTAAATAATACCTATACAGTTAATTAAAAAAACAAAACTACGTATTTAATATTCTGATTTAAATACGGGTTTTACAGTCAATATGCACCTACAATTGTTAGGGGTGTCATTTCTTTTTCTTGTATGTTGGATCTTGGATTTAATCACACGATTGATAATAATAGAATTTCTGTTTTCAAAGATGGTTTATTCTATTTTGATGCAATTTCTGTGAATGGTGTTTTTGAAATTAACATGCATATTAAAAATTCCAAGAGGAAAAATAATTCTATTTTTAGCATGAATAAGAAGAGTAAGTTAGACAAGAACTCTTCTTATCTTTGGCATTGTAGGCTTGCCCATATTGGGAAGACTCGCATACAAAAGCTTCAACGTGATGGGCTTTTGGAAAGTATCAATGATGAATCATTTGATAAATGTGAATCTTGTATCTCTGGAAAGATGACCAAGAAACATTTTAATAGCAATATTGAAAGGGCTACTGAACTACTTGGTTTGATACATACTGATGTGTGTGGACCACTTAGACATGTGTCAAGGAAAGGTGCTAGCTACTTCTTGACGTTTACAGATGATTATAGCCGTTATGGTTATGTTTATTTACTTAAGCATAAACATGAGGTATTTGAAACATTCAAGACGTTTAAAGTAGAAGTAGAGTTACAACTAGGAAAGAAGATTAAAGCTCTTCGTTCTGATCGTGGTGGTGAATATTTAAGTCAATAGTTTAAAGATTATTTAAGTGAGAATGGAATTGTTCAGAAACTTACTTCTCCATATACTCCACAACGAAATGGTGTATCTGAAAGGAGAAATCGTACATTATTAGATATGGTGTGATCTATGTTTAATCTTACAACTTTACCATTATCTTTTTGGGATTATGCTCTTGAATCTGCTGTTCGTATTCTGAATATGGTTCCCACAAAGAAGGTTGATAAGACACCATATGAACTATGGCATGGCAAGAAGCCATAGTTTTCTTATTTGAAAGTTTGGGGTTGTGAGGCGTATGTGAAACGTGACTCTGGAGATAAACTCCAACAACGCTCAGTAAAATGTATCTTTGTAGGTTACCCTAAAGAAACTATGGGTTATGTGGAGTCCATTGATCGTTAGACTCAATGGTTATGGACCATTATATCTAGGTTGATCATCATTCATATGATAACATAGCGGAATAAGAACAATGATCATAACAAGGTGTTTGGACACAAAGAACACGAATTAAAACAAATGGATTGCTAATTATATTAATAATCAACAATCACTAGGTGTGTGTACATTAAATCCCACACCTAGTCGACACACGCTTTAGGTTTACATTGTGAATGAATGATATATAAAACCTAAGACCCTTGTTCCTTTTATAGTGGAAGGAACAGAATCTACAAGAGATAATATCAAATAAACATCTAAATCTTCTATTTAGATAAACTATATATTGTGTATATCATAAATAATATACTCAATATATTCCCTAAATAGAATTCTCCATCAAATCTTCAATATCCATCAGCGTTTGACTTTTTGGCTGCGTTTGACTTTTGTTGACTTTCTGTCAACGCCTGAATTGCTCTTGTCAACGCCCAGATTGCTCTTGTCAACGCTTGAACATATTACTTGATATTTTCTTCGATTTTGAGTTTCTGCCACATCAACTTTTTGACCCAACAATCTTCCCCTAGTTGATAGTGGCAAAACTCTATATGTATCTCTTGTAAGTTGTACATGATCTTCAAATTGCTTCCCCTCAAGTGTAGCATGTATTTTCTTCCCCTTTTTGTCACATCAACAAGGAAGTAAACAATGTATGCAATGTTGAAGATTCTCCAGAAGTAGGCTCTGTGTAATGATCTTGAAGAACAATTAATATAATATTTTTGATGTAGAAGTAGAGTAACCCAAACCTATGTTCCATATCTTGTAGAATGTAATGAAGTGCCTGTTATACAAAAATCCTCATCCTTTGTGAGACACTGAGCACGATAATGTAACTCCTTCAAGTGATAGAAAATATGTGCATAGAGAACCATAAGAAAAATCACATATTCCTAGATCTTGTATCACTTCATCAGCAACCATGTAAGCATAAACAAGTTACCTTAAAAATCCATGACTGGAAGTCCATGACTTTAAGATATGATAGAACACAAACTCGCGAAAATCTTCTTCAATCATCAAACTTACCATAATAATTCTTCCCCTTAAGCTAACACCTCTTCATGACAAGTCAATATCTTCATATGTAAAAGATGTCAACGAATAACTCTTTCACAAGGCTATTCCGATTACATAATCCAATAAAATTCTTCATGAATCGTTGCTAACTCGCCTTAAAATCATTAATCCCTTTAAAAATATCCGAGCCATAAATATCAACATGATATTCTAAATAAGAACGGAGATTCCATGTACCTTTGTGTGTATTTTCCTCCTTTTTGTGTGCTTAAAACGTACAATTTTCTCAAACAGCAGCCTTCCTTGTGTTGTCCAATATCCTTCACTGTCCAAGATATCAACACTGTGTGTTGTCCAATATCAGACAACACTTGTCAGCGTTTAAAAATGTATATATCGGACAACACTGTCAACCTATCAGCGTTGACTTATTCTGTCAGCGTCAAAATTAAGCCTGTCAGCGCCTAAATTAAGCCTGTCAGCGCCTAAATAACAAACATCAGCGCCAACTTTAAACCTTGTCAGCGTCTTGTCCCAAACACTGACGTCATCAGCGTCTCATCCATGCCTTGTCAGCGTCACACCAACATCTATCAGCGTCTAAATAATTCCCATCAGCGGCTAATTGATCTAGGGTTTTATAAACCCTAAATCATTATTTCATGTGAAAATCCATAAACTGCAGTGAATTTCGACAGCAAATAACTTCTTCATAAATGCTCAGATCGAAGATCCCTTCGGTGTGATCCTAGACATAAGTGTCAAGAACCTACAGATCGAATTTCACGACGATCCAACGGTTAACGAAGGAGAAATCGCGTTTTTACTATAACTGTTCACAGAAAACAGCATATGACCCCTGCTGACTTCGACGCTTAATAACTTTTTCTTGGGGATAGATCTCGACAATCCCTCCGGTGGATATCTAGATATATGTATGTAGAACACACATATAAAATTTCGTGGCGATCCAACGGTTCAATAAAAAGTTATGCCCTTCTGAATGCTGCTGCGCACACAAAAACGTCCAGAAAAACCCTAGACGGATTTTTCTTTTCTTCTCGAAACACGAACACCTCGTCGGACCTAGATATCAAGAGCCTTAGGCTCTGATACCAATTGTGGAGTCCATTGATCGTTAGACTCAATGGTTATGAACCATTATATCTAGGTTGATCATCATTCATATGATAACATAGCGGAATAAGAACAATGATCATAACAAGGTGTTTGGACACAAAGAACATGAATTAAAACAAATGGATTGCTAATTATATTAATAATCAACAATCACTAGGTGTGTGTACATTAAATCCCACACCTAGTCGACACACGCTTTAGGTTTACATTGTGAATGAATGATATATAAAACCTAAGACCCTTGTTCCTTTTATAGTGGAAGGAACAGAATCTACAAGAGATAATATCAAATAAACATCTAAATCTTCTATTTAGATAAACTATATATTGTGTATATCATAAATAATATACTCAATATATTCCCTAAATAGAATTCTCCATCAAATCTTCAATATCCATCAGCGTTTGACTTTTTGGCTGCGTTTGACTTTTGTTGACTTTCTGTCAACGCCTGAATTGCTCTTGTCAACGCCCAGATTGCTCTTGTCAACGCTTGAACATATTACTTGATATTTTCTTCGATTTTGAGTTTCTGCCACATCAACTTTTTGACCCAACAGGTTACTACTTTTATTATCCGGCTGAGAACAAAATATTTGTGGCTCGGTATGGAGACTTTCTTGAAAATGATCTTATAAATCAAGAATTCAGTGGGAGAAATTATGATCTTGAAGAAATTCAAGAAGATACATTTCCTTCTGAAAATACTAGCGAAGAAATTCCTGTAGAACCAGAAAGTCTGAGTGTTCCACCGGAATTAATTCCTCCACGTAGGTCTCAAAGGACTATACGTGCGCCGGACAAACTATGTCTATACATAGAGGATGATGAGGAGGAAGTAGGGGATCTTGGTGAACCTGCTAACTATCGGTCCGCAATGTCTGATCCAGAAAAATCAAAATGGATAGTTGCGATGAATGAGGAAATGTTATCCATGGAAATCAATGATGTTTGGATTCTTGTAGACGCGCCTAAAAATGCTAAAGTAGTGGAAAATAGGTGGATCTATAAGAAGAAAACTGACATGGATGGTGATGTACAATCCTATAAAGCACGTTTAGTGGCTAAAGGTTTTACTCAAACTTTTGGCATAGATTACGAGGAGACATTTTCTCCTGTAGCAGACTTACGAGCTATTAGGATTCTCATAGCTATAGCAGCATACTATGACTATGAGATATGGCAAATGGATGTTAAAACTGCCTTCTTGAACGGTCGCTTAGATGAAGACATCTATATGCAACAACCGGAAGGGTACGTTGATCCTAAATATCCAAAGCGCGTGTGCAAACTTCAAAGATCTATTTATGGTTTGAAGCAAGCATCACGAAAATGGAATAAGCGATTTGATGAAGAAATCAAAAAGTTCGGATTTATTCAAAATCGTGATGAGCCATGTGTATACCACAAAGCTAGTGGGAGTAATGTAGTGTTCCTAATTCTATATGTCGATGACATATTGATCATGGGAAGTAACATTCCAAGACTTAAGGAAGTTAAGGATTATCTTGGTAAATGTTTTTCTATGAAGGATTTGGGAAATGCTGCATATATTCTGGGAATTAAAATCTATCGAGATAGGAGTAGACGGTTAATTGGTCTTAGCCAAGATGCTTATATTGATAAGATATTGAAAAAGTATAACATGCATAACTCTAAGAAAGGTTTTTTACCGATGGAGGTTAAGCATGAGTTAAGTCATGAGAAAGATGCATCATCACCTGAAGAGGTGGCTTACATGCGGAAGGTGCCTTATGCTTTGGCTGTAGGATCTATTATGTATGCTGTAAGATGCACAAGGCCTGATGTGGCGTTTACTCAGACCTTGGTCAGTAGATACCAACAGAATCCAGGAAAGTTCCACTGGACTGCTGTTAAGCATATTCTAAAGTATTTGAGGAGTACGAAAGATATGTTTTTGGTATTCGGGGGTAAACCAGACACAGAACTGAATGTAACAGGATTCTGTGATGCGTCCTGGCAATGTGATAAAGATGATACGAAGTCTCAGACGGGTTACGTGTTTGTCATCAATGGAGGAGCAGTTGACTAGAAGAGCAGTAAGCAGAAAACCATTGCTATGCATGCGACTCAATCTGAGTACATGGCCGCTTCAGAAGCCGCAATGGAAGCTGTTTGGATTAGGAAGTTTATTGGAGATCTTGGAGTGATGCCTTCAATTAAAGAACCTATTGATATATATTGCGACAATTCTGCGACAATAATATTCGCCAATGACCCTGGAGTTATGAAAGGCGCCAGACACTTTAAACGTAGATATCACTACGTTCGAGAACAAGTGGAAGCTTGAGAAATAAAATTAATAAAAGTTCACACAGATGATAACGTAGCTGATCCTTTTACTAAGGCTTTATCTAGGCCAAAGGTAGTTAAGCATGCCAAGGCAATTGGGCTGCAACTAGCTAGCGAATTCGTGCAATAAATCTGTTGATTAGTATTTGGATAAATGATGAAAGACATTATTGAATTGATGAAATAAAGATTGGATTTCGTTTACTTTTCTGTTACTTGATTTTGTATCCTATTTTACATGTTTTAATCCATGAGCATTATGATGTTTCTAAATGTCCGTTGTCGATTAATAATATGAGAGTATTATTAAACTAAGACAATTCAAAATAGTGACAGAGTATACTTGAAAGTATATTGGTCAATTTTGGATGATATTTGATGGATCAAATATTGGACTTATCCCAACTATATGATTTTACTTTATGGATCTTTGTCATTTAAGTAAATCGTAAATATTTATCCTTAGACCTGAGATACCAGAAAACTGCATTGAATGTAGTGGATTTTTGTGAGATAACCTAACGCTAAATTTGTTTTGGTAATCTTGCTATATCCGTAAACGAGAAACAGAATAGTTAATGAAGGAATGACTGAGATCCATATCCTTATTAACGATGTATTTGAAATGAAAGGATAATAATAATGATGTAATCATTAAAAGGTTCTTGTCCAGGAGACCTTACCCGGTTTGTGCTAGTGACATTGCTAGTGTAACTAGACGCTAGTCAATGTGATCACGATATTAGAATTTTGTCCAAGTGGGAGCTGAAAGTTTATGGACTTAAAATTAATAGTCGTGAGATAGGATCGAACTCGGGATCACGGGATTGCACACATAACGTAAAGGGTTAATTTATTTATTAAATATATTTTATATATATTTATTAAATCAAATCAAAGCTTAACTAACGATCGTTAATAAATAATAGTTAAGTTATAACGACCGTTATGGAATTTAAATAGAAGTTAAAAGAAAGAAGAAAAAATTACACAAACACCCCTTGGGGGGTGTTGTTCGTCGGCTACAAAGGGAGGGGGCAAAGGGAAACTTTTGTTTCCTAATCCTTGTTTATTACTTGAAGCCCAAGGTTTGTCAAGGTTATATAAACAATTCCCTAGCTCATAATTTTTCATCCCTCTTCTTTTTCTTGCTCTTTTATCGCCGGCCACACCTAACCCACATTAGGGTTTCGTTTGGTTTTCGATCAAGTCTATTTTATCTAGTCCTAGTCCCTCTCTAGGGTTATTGGGTAGATACTCCATAAGCGTTGAAGCTCGGTTTTGTTCGTGCTAGACTCACGGTTAACTCGCCGTATTACATGTGTACAAGAGCGTGATATAATCTACTTTTAGATTATATTCTTGGTGGTGTTCGTGATAAACCTTAGTTGCCGTTCGTTCCGTCGTCTTGTGGATCTTGCTAGGATAAAGGTATGTAACCCTAATCTTGATAAATATAATTGTGTTAAATTAATAATCTTGTTAATCGCTTCCGCTATGCATTCTTTGATCCATATTAGGGTTTTAAATAATTGTTATGAACTATATAAACCTTCATATGCATCATACACATATAAGTTTTATCAGTGTATGCCTGTATCGCATAGTGACCGTCTTGCATTTTTGAACGGAAATTGGTTAACCGCATCATACTTGCATGAACAACCACGACTATAAAAGATAAAACATTACAAAATATAAGAGCTCATTATAGAGAAGCTATCGTAAGAAACAAAAGAGACTTCAATATCTTGATGACAACCGTTCAACATTAAACTAGAAACCAACACCAAACTTTAAACTAGCCGTTTAGCTATATCTCACTAACATACAACAAACTCAAAAGCCTATCAATTAGTCCTAAGCCGAGGGTAACAGTTATGAAGGAGAAAGAGATGATAAGCATTTCATAACCCGCTGATTGGTTATATAAGAAAAATGTAACTAATAGCGACGTGGACGCGACCAACCCGATGTACACGTTGAATTCATAGAATATCCTTGCTTCAACAATCTTGCAGCCGTGAACGTCCAGAAAGCAACAAACTCATATACTCGTAGCCAATCAGCTGTTCTACGATATTGTTTCTCAAAATCCGGCCATAAAATACTTGCACCGATTAAGGAAAAGCCCATTGCAACCGCTAGCCTTATATCAGACTCGGTTAAGTTCTCTAATTTCACTTCATACTCCGTGCGTTCATTAACCGCCTTCACATCATCCAGTTGCATCTGCAAGTTGTAATTATACACCAGCTTAATTAGAGGGTGTTTGGGCTGCTTAATTATTGGGTTTATGCTTAGATATGCAGTCTATATAGATAAGCACGTTGTAGAGGTTAGTAAAGAAGTTGATTATAGAATCTCGATCAGATTGTTAATTGTTATGATTGATATGTCAGTGGACTTCAAGTCCTTTTCTTTCGTCGTTCTGAAGTTGTATGATTTATATTTTTAATCTTGTTGTTGATGCTTTATTTTGAAGTTACTCTTTATTTTGAAGTTATTCCGTTTCTGGCTTTAAACAAAGCACCAGCTTTAACCTGTGACAAGTTTTACAGTCGATAAAAATATTGGGGCATTTGGTAAGTTTCTCACTTACCCTTTTAAAGTTATATTTGAGTGACTGTTATTAACAGTATATGGAACAAGATAATCCGTTCGCTGGTACCTATTATTATCCGTATTCAAACTGTGTTGAGCTAATCTTGTTTGCGGTACAAGCAGACATTGAGGTAATGTAATGCAGAAATTCTCTTTTCTTCCGACAAATGTATTGTATGTTTTCAAGAAGTTCTAATAAACTATCTAAGCTATTGATGTAGTACTGTTTAGGTAACGTAAATAACGTACCACGCAATTCTGGTGGCATGAGTATCGAGTTAGCAAGTTCGATCCATTTATAATATTCGGGGGGTTTGGGGCTAATCATTTCCTGATGTGTCAAATGCGCTGAAACTGTATTGACAGGTTACTTACCATCTCGTATTCCCAGCTCTAAAAATCATTCACTTTACAAATTTGAAATCATTGTAGCTGATAGTTTTTGTAATCATTTGTAACACGGCCAATTAAATCTGCACTACCTACCCACTCTGACCTGAACTGCTTTGACCCGTTACTAATCCGCCCATATTGCTATCTATAAATATATTTTCATTTGAGAAAGATAAGTTATTGTAACAAGATAGTTTTGTATTTATATATAACCTGACCCATTTTAGTCTGCATAAAAGTACCCATTCTGACCCGAGCCTGCTTTGACTTACATGCCAAAAATTGCCAGCTTTAAAAGTCATTCCATTCACATAAAGTAAGCTATTGCAATAAGAGAGTTTGTAATCATATTTAACAACTCGTAATGATCTCCGCAAAACTACCCATTTTGAACTGAACCGGTTTTAACCTGTACTTACACAGCCATACTGCCACCTCTAGTCCGAGATAAAACAGGAAGGTGTCAATGCTAATGGCTACAAGGTTTGGCTGGGTAAAACTAGGGTCGATAGACTGTAATTCCAGCCCATTTATCTAATAATGGATCAACAATGATAACAACAGTTAAAAGAAACTCAACTTACAATATACTCTCTCGTACCACAAATGACCTATTTTAACAAACCGCCCATTTCCATTTCTACTTGCAGTCTACTTCAGTATTTGAAATATATTGAGTCCCTTTAGTTTTTTGAATGAAGTCGAAAGCTATATAATGTCAGAAAACAATAAACAGCTCTTCCTTTTTCTGCAATTTTTTTATAAACTAATCCAGATCCATTTTTGGAATTTTCCGTCTTGTGTGACGATTATTTTCCAAAAGTCACAGAAAAATAAAAAGGTTCAACTGCGATTGTTAGATCAAGTGACAGAAACTTAGATATATGTGTAGAAGTAATACTGCTATCGTAAGATATGTATTTTATCCTACTGACAATAACCAAACATATCCTTGATATGATTTCAGTTAAGCTAGCCGCAGTGGATATTTGTCCGGATTAATTATTTCATGCATCATTGTCTGAATCAAATAGAATAATACTAAGATCTTACAAAAAATTTCCTTACTCAGAAAGCCTTTATTAACTACTCACAAAGATTCGATTCAACTAAATTTGAGGCATATTTCTCTTGTGCTACAGACTCCTTACAGTTCAGAAATGTTACCTTTGAGAAGATAGAAGAGTACCCGATAATTCTCTCTATTGCATCGCGTTCAACAACTCAGAAACCATGTAATCAAATAATTGTTTATATAAGCGATCTGTTAGCACAACAATATCCTTCGAAGGTATCGTATACTTATGCTGAAGTTTTAGAATTTTGAGGCCCCTAAAAAATTGGAGGCCTGTGCGGTTGCACCTCTCGCACTTGACTAAATCCGGCCCTGATCAAATTCGGAACAAGCAAATTGAAAACCTCAATATAACCATATGGTTTGTTATTAAAATCGACGAAGTAACCCCAAGTTTACATGCCAGTTGACTATCAAATTAGTCTGCACATCATCCGATTATGACCTTAATATTGTACCATATTAGTGGTTGTTCATCAGATATTTACAACAAAATTCAAACAATATTGGGTCGAACATTTTAACCATTGATTAATAGCTAGGAATCACGGTAATGATTACAAATCCATCCAAATAGAAACCAGCTGATAAATCGATTGATCACCATCAATCGATTTCTATGGTAATAGATTCTTACACAAACATACTTTCACGCGATCTAAATTTAAACATAGTAATTTCAAACTTCCATAAAGCTATCAGCAAATTCCCAAACAAGAAAATGACATGAATTACATTTAAGAACACCCACAACTATAAAAGATAAAACATTACAAAATATAAGAGCTCATTATAGAGAAGCTATCGTAAGAAACAAAAGAGACTTCAATATCTTGATAACAACCGTTCAGCATTAAACTAGAAACCAACACTAAACTTTAAATAGCAGTTTAGGTATATCTCACTAACTTAAAACAAACTCAAAAGCCTATCAATTAGTCCTAAGCCGAGGGTAACAGTTACGAAGGAGAAAGAGATGATAAGCATTTCATAACCCGCTAATTGGTTATATAAGAAAAATGTAACTAATAGCGACGTGGATGCGACCGACCCGATGTACACGTTGAATTCATAGAATACCCCTTGCTTCAACAATCTTGCAGCCGTGAACGTCCAGAAAGCAACAAACTCATATACTCGTAGCCAATCAGCTGTTCTACGATATTGTTTCTCAAAATTGTTAGAAATATGGGTGGATCAAATAATCTGAGAGTCGTGTCAAACACTTTCAGATCAAAGTATTTCGATGGTTCTATCGAAATCTCCAATCGGATAAAACTCAGATTCGAACTGTAATTGTGTTAATGTTGTTATGAACCAGAACCAGAAAACCAGAAAGGTAATATGACCAATAACTGTCATACGGTTGTAACTGCAAAAGCAGTTATATTAACCATAAACCGACAGTGTAAATAACGGGCTGTAAAATGTCCGAATACCCAGCCAGGGGCGCTGCCCCTTGGACCCTGCCAGGGGCTGCCGCCCCTTGGACCCTGCCCAGGGGCGCTGCCCCCGGACCCCCGTCGTACGGGGGCTTCGCCCCCGTATGATAACCGTAATAATGTCATACAAGTGTGCACTCCGCACAACCCCGACTTGATGAACGTTTATCACGATTACACATTGGTTAACAAAGTAAATCCATTACACTTAAATCATTATTGGTAACACTAAATCACCAACAAAAATCCGGCCATAAAATACTTGCACCGATTAAGAAAAAGCCCATTGCAACCGCTAGCCTTATATCAGACTCGGTTAAGTTCTCTAATTTCGTTTCATACTCCGTGCGTTCATTAACCGCCTTCACATCATCCAGTTGCATCTGCAAGTTGTAATTATACACCAGCTTAATTAGAGGGTGTTTGGGCTGCTTAATTATTGGGTTTATGCTTAGATATGCAGTCTGTTGATAAGCACTTCATGAAATAGGTATTGGATTTGCCTATCACACGTTTATCTTTAAAAATATATTTACGGGTAAAGAAAAGAAAGTCATAGAGCTGTATATCTCTTCTCAAGGGTTTTAAGTTGATACGACGGTAAATAGTCGATAATGTCCCAAGAATAGGATATAAGCATATCATAATCGTTATGAAAATTGCTTTTTAATCCAATATTAGCAAATAAAAAAGACCAGTTGGATTGTTTAAACACCAAAAATTGCTTATCTGCTTAGAATCAAGAAGAAAACAGACCCCGGCTTTTATAGAAAACTGAAAATATAAGCAGATAAACACAAGCTGTTTGGCTTATTAGAACACTCAAAACTGTTTATCTGTTTAGAAATAAGTAGAAAAAATAAGCAATCCTAAACACCTTTTAATAACAAAATATGCACAAAAACAATTGATCTACATAGTAACATCTAAGTAATGAATGAAGAAAGTACCGCATAGGTGACCACGAAGAGCACATAGAGAAATGAGACAATAATGAAAGCAGCCGGTGTCAATAATAACGGCAAGGAGCAAATGCCGATGATGGCCAACTCTATGGTAAGAGTGACAATGGCAAAGAAATTGTAAACGAAACCTCTCCCATGCATTAGGGCGACATAGTGGTAGGACCAAAACCCATGGTAAGATAAACAAAGGAGGTAAATGCTCGATTTGTAAGGATCGTCATTGGCAAGCATGAGTCCGTTACCAAACCCAATCACAAACACTCCTACAACTACGCGAATGTTATCTCCATTGCCAACCATATCTCCTAGGACCTTGTCAAGATTTCCTTGTCGTCCGGAAAGAAGGACAAGACACCTTGGAAAACGGTTACAAGCTCGAACAAAAACCGTGTGAATCAGCCTTTCAATCAAAGGCCATAAGCAGGTTGAAGCGAAGCAACAGATAATGATACTGCACACAGGTGACTCCAAGAAAAACATCTGCACAAAAATTAGATATTGTACATGGTCGGTCAACAGAATTGTTTGCAGTATTTCATAATCTGTCATACAATATTATAGATAAAGCACAGCTGTTTATGCTCAGTATTATAAAACAGTGAGTATTTCAGAATAAGATAGCCCGAATAAAAAGTTATATCAAAGAGATATTCTAAAGGGTATTTAGGATCAGTTATTAGTCTGCTTATCGGATCTAATATAACTAAGAAATCAATTTTCTTCAGGTCTTAACCAATTTTTTTGCAAAATAAGCAAATTAAAAACACTATTTCTAGGCGTTTTCTTATACCTGATATGAGGGTGGTTTTATTTATTTGTTGGAGGGAGGCTGGGTTAAGTTAACAATGGAGAGTAAAGGATGTGTGGTTAAGTGACTGTGGCAGGCAGTGTACAGATATCGGGATATGGTAGTGTTTTTCACCAAAAGGTGGTGTCACTGTGTATTGCATGTTGAGAAAGAGGAGATAGACTAGACACCAATTAGGAAATTTTTATATTGACAACAACAAATGAAAAGAGAAACATTTTTCGTAATGTGGTCACACAAGATGATGGAACATTTTTCTTAAAATAAATTTTTTATTAATTAAAATACTGTCATGTTATGGTTCCTAGTTTATATGCATAAAAAGTATGAAACTTAGTGTTTTTCATCAAATTTGGCTTCCTTTAATTTATTCAGTCATGTATAAACGCCAAACAAATGAAAATGTTAAATGAATTTGGTCAATCACAATGATAGGTAATATGAGGTTTGGTGAGGTCGTGTAAAGAATAACCAAAATAATTGGATTAAAATAGTCTTGGTCAAAAATTTAACTGTGTGGGTGCGTTTACTTACAGTAAATAAAATTCAACGATTAAATGAGTCGAGTTTATCAACTCGGATCTTTTAGTTGTATCCGTTAGAATGATCTTTTAGTCGAGTTAAGCATAATGACAACGTTTTTTTAATGACAAGACATGATGAGTTCCTAGAGTATTATTTACCTCTTAAAGCTTACTTAGTACTCATTCGTCTCAAAATTATTATTCACCGATAAAAAACACATTATTTAAAAAAAGTATCACCTTTATAATTTTATTTCTCTTAATTTTTGCATAAAGACACTTTTACTTTTAACGAATTAATTTAAAACTTTTTTAAAGTTTGTAATATAATTTTAATTAAAGGTAATATTGTAATTTCGATTTAAATTTGAAGAATGGGATATAGAAAATTCTGAAGAATGGGAAGCTTTCATATCAGGTTTGCAAGACACTCCTCTTACTAGTGGAAGAAATTAAATTTTTTAAGTGATAGCATCGGGTATGGTTTTGCTTGGCAACTGCATGTTGTCTCATCTTTCGGTCTCTCAATATTTTCATTTGCTTGCTTCATTCACATTATGTTTCTCCATGGTCAGCAAGTTGGCCGGTTTTCTGTGGACTTCTAATTACTTTTTCTCGCATGGCGCTCAAGAAATTATGATGTTTGAAAGTTTATGGAAATAAAATTAATAGTCGTGTGTTAGGATCGAACTCGGGTTTACGGGATTGCACACAATACGTAAAGGGTTAATTTTATTTAATAAATGTATTTATTATATTTATTAAATTAAACCGAGCTTAACTTAACGATCGCTAAAATAATTAAAAGTTAAGTATAACGAACGTTGTGGAATAAATTAGAAGAGTTGGAAAGTTCCGGAAACACCCTTGGGTGGGCTTTGACTGTCGGCTATAAATCAAAGGAAGGGAAAGATTTTCTTTCCTAATTTGTTTATGACTTGAAAAACAAGTTTTGCTAGCCTATATAAACAACCCTTGGCCTCATAATTTTCCATCCATTTGTCTCTTCTCTTTTATAGTCGATCGCAACAAACACCCCTTTTTGGGTTTTGGTTTGTTTTTTTGGTTATTGGTATCTAGCTATTATCTAGTCCTAGCCTCTCTCTAGGGTTGTTGGGTAGATATTCCATAAGTGTTCAAGCTCGGTTTATTAGTGCTAGATTCACGATTAGCCCATTGCATTACGTGTATACAAGAACGTAATATAGTTTTACTTTAAACTATATCTTGGTATTATTCGTCACAAACCCTAATTAGTGATTCGTTGGTGTTCTTGTGGATTTGCTCTAGCTAAAAGGTATGTAACCCTAAATCGATTAATTATGAATGTGTTATTAATTATGATCTTGTTAAATCGCTTCAGCTATAAGTGCTTTGATCTTATTTAGGGTTTTGTATAATTGTTATGAGCTTTATAACCCTTTAGTGGTATTAGAGAGCTGTTTTAACATGTTATAATTATCGAGATCTAAAGTTTTTTTAACTAATTATGATTTGAGTTAAAAATCACATGTTGTTTTTAGGTTTTCACAAAAATTAGTGTTTTTGTTTTGTTTAAATCGGCCTAGCCGAATTTTAAAAAAATTGAAACCCTAAAAATTGCATGCTGATTATCTTTAGATGTTTGCATGAATTAATTGTAATGTCATGTATGGTTACGATCCGTAGAGATATTTAATTGTTAAGATTATGTGGGAGATCCGTGATGAACATGCATGTTTTCACGGATCATATGATTTTATATGTTATTTACTTTATTTGATTCAAAGTTTTAAAATTATGAAAGACTTTAATATGTTTATAAAACCCTAGATTTGATGTTCTTTGAATAAATTGTCATGCATGTGGCTATTTGATTTAGTTTTTTTTACCTACTTGTTTTCATACGTTTTTATATTAATTGTATGTTGTAAACAAGAGTAATTTTTCAAAGGAAAATAAATATGGACTAAATCATATCAAACTAATGAATTGTTTTGAGATCTAAATTACATAGAGTTGTGTTGATTGATAATCTGCAATGATAATTTAACGGCCTACTCCTTTTGACTAACTATAAAGTGGGTTTAACGCACCGCTGGTCATGTACCCGGTTAAGGAAGGAAGTGTTATGCCATTAATCGCTGACCGAATTTCCGGCTCGCCTGTGCGTCAAATTGAAATTACCTACGATTATCTTTCGCATTATATCTTAAGGTTGATTTACCGCAAATTCACATGCGAAACACAATGAATAAGGTTATTGCTATGTGCTTTAGCTGAGTTCTAGAAAAGACGTTGTGAATAGTTGTGGGTAAAATCTTTAATTAGTTTAACCAATACCTCAACTTGCAATATATGGAGAAATTTTAGACTCACCAAAAGGTTTACTAAAAGTTTTTATTAAACTAATGCTATGGAGATGTGTGCATGCTTCTCCATACATGTTTTTTACACCAAAAATCTATACCCTAAATTTAAGTCATATGCCATCTAATTGACGAACACTTGAAGTTACAATGTCGTCATATGAGATTTTGGACGGTGTTTTGATGGAAAGAAAACGTTCATAGAATGAGAATTCGCATGAATGTTTTGCGTTTTTTAGATTAGTCGACTTGATTGAGTTACTCAGTAAGATCTGGAAACTTAAGGCATAAAGTTCGGATGAAACATGTTTATAATGAAAAATGACTTTTGGCAATGTAAATCCCTAAAATATCTAGAAATTGCAAATTTGTTTGTCAATTATTTTTCGATAAGTTACCATGTTGAATACATTTATCACTAGCAGATCAATTGATGTGATAAGTTTATGTCAATGTGGATTCTAGTTTCAAGGAAAATACTATGGTTTTTAATACCGGGGAAATTTTATTTTCTTGAATGGTATTATCGAAATTACTAATATTTTGAACTTATTTCTATAGAAATGGCTCAACCCGATAACAACACTTTGAGTTCTGCCTTCAAGACTTATCTTGAACGTCGGGAACTAACTGGCCCAAACTTCAACGATTGGTACCGCTCACTGAGAATTGTCTTTAGAGTAGCGGGTACTTCTGATTACTTGACCAGGGCATTTACTGCGCCCCTTTGGCCCTAATGCTACTCCAGTTGAAAGACTGAATTATGAGGCAGAGGTTAAAAATCACAATGATGTGGCTTGTTTAATGCTAGAAAAAATGGCACCTTTCTTACAAAGAAAGTTTGAACTATTTGCTCCAAACCAAATGCTTGAAGAGCTCAATGCAATGTTTGAGAAGCCTCAGGCTGTGGAGATCTACGACTTGGTAGATGCTTTGCACATTTGTAAGCAAGCCCCTGGAAAACCCGTAAGTGCACAAGAGATGAAGGGTTACATGAAACAGCTCATCGCACTTGGGAAACCCTACAACAATGATATGGCAATTAACCTAATCAATAGGTCCCTTAATATGGACTTCAATGATTTCGTTAGGAACTTTAATATGCATTGCGCGGGGAAGACAATTAATGATTTGCACGCAATGCTCATTGACTATGAAAAGGGTCTAAAAGACAAGGCAAGTACATCTACTTCTACTCCTCCTGTGCTTTATGTACAAAAGTGTAGAGTGAGTAAGCCAAAATCGCAAGCGAATAAGAAGAAAGGCAAAGGCAAGGATGATAAGGGAAAACAAGTTACGACTTATTCAAAACCTAAGCCGAACTTTGTCAAGAAGAATCTATCTTAAAAGGATGAGACTTGTCACCATTACAAAGCAAGTGGTCACTAGAAAAGGAATTTCCCACTTTACCTCGATGAGTTGCGAGAAAATAAGAAGAAGGCTGAGCTAAGTGCTGCAGCACCTTCAGGTAACTTATTTATGATAGAGTTATTTAATCTTACATACGAATCAAACTCCTGGGTATATGATACGGGATGCGATATTAACATTTATAATATGCTACAGGGATTTGAGTTGGAAAGGAAGCTATCCTATGGGGAAAAATATCTGCAAGTGGGCAATGGAGCACAAGCAGCTATTGATGCTATAGGAACGTTTAATTTAGTTTTACCTTCGGGTTTAGTACTAATTTTAAACAATTTTCATTATGCACCTTCAGTTGTTAGGGGTGTTATTTCCTTTTCTTGTATGTTGGATCTTGTATTTATTCACACTATTGATAATAATAGAATTTTTGTTTTTAAAGATGGTTTATTCTATTTTAATGCAATTTCTATGAATGGTGTGTTTGAAATTAACATGCATGATAATAATTTCAAGAGTAATGATAATTATGTTTTTAGCATGAATAAGAAGAGAAAGTTAGACAAGAACTCTTCTTATCTTTGGCATTATACACTTGCCCATATTTGGAAGACTCGCATACAAAAGCTTCAATGTGATGGTCTTTTGGAAAATATCAATGATGAATCATTTGATAAATCTGAGTCGTGTATCTCTAGAAAGATGAACAAGAAACCTTTTAATAGAAATATTGAAAGAGCTACTGGTCTATTTGGATTAATACATATTGATGTATGTGGACCCCTTAGACATGTGTCAAAGAAAGGTGCTAGCTACTTCTTAACATTTACGGATGATTATAGCCGTTATGGTTATGTTTATTTACTTAAGCATAATCATGAGGTATTTGAAACATTCAAAGTGTTTAAAGCAGAAGTAGAACTGCAACTAGGAAAGAAGATTAAAGCTCTTCGTTCCGATAGAGGTGGTAAATATTTAAGTCAAGAGTTTAAAGATTATTTAAGGGAGAACGAAACTGTTCAGAAACTTACTTATCCATATACTCCACAACAAAATGGTGTATCCGAAAGGAGAAATCGTACATTATTGGATATGGTGCGATCTATGTTTAATCTTATAACTTTACCATTTTCCTTTTGGGACTATGCTCTAGAATCTGTTGTTCATATTCTGAATATGGTTCCCACAAAGAAGGTTGATAAGACACCATATGAATTATGGCATGCCAAAAAGCCATATTTGTCTTATTTAAAATTTGGGGTTGTGAAGCGTATGTGAAACGTGACTCGGGAGATAAACTCCAACAACCCTCAGTAAAATGTATCTTTGTAGGTTACTCTAAGGAAACTATGGGTTACTACTTTTATTATCCGCCTGAGAACAAGGTTATTATTGCTAGGTATAGAGACTTCCTTGAAAATGATCTTGTAAATCAAGAATTCAGTGGGATAAATTATGATCTTGAAGAAATCCAAGAAGATACATTACCTTCTAAAAATACTAGCGAAGAAATTCCAGTAGAGCCAGAAAGTTTGGGAGCTCTACCGGAATTAATTCGTCCACGTAGGTCTGGAAGAACTATACGTGCGCCAAGCAAACTATGTCTTAACATAGAGGATGATGAAGATGAAGTAGGGGATCTTGGTGAACCTACTAACTATCGATCCGCAATGCTTGATCCAGAAAAGTCTAAATGGATAGTTGCGATGAATGAGGAAATGAAATCCATGGAAATAGACGATGTTTGGATTCTTGTTGATGCGCCTAAAAATGCTAAAGTAGTGAAAAATAGGTGGATTTTCAAGAAGAAAACCGACATGGATGGTGAAATACAATCCTATAAATCACGGTTAGTAGCTAAAGGTTTTACTCAAACTTTTGGTGTAGACTACGGGGCGACGTTTTCTCCTGTAGCAGACTTACGAGCTTTTAGGATTCTCATAGCTATAGGAGCATACTATGACTATGAGATATGGAAAATGGATGTTAAAACTGCCTTCTTGAACGGTCGCTTAGATGAAGAAATCTATATGCAACAACCAGAAGGGTACGTTGATCCTAAGTATCCAAAGCGCGTGTGCAAACTTAAAAGATCTATTTATGGTTTGAAGCAAGCATCACGTCAATGGAATAAACGATTTGATGAAGAACTCAAAAAGTTCGGATTTATTCAAAATCGTGATGAGCCATGTGTATATCGCAAAGCTAGTGGGAGTAATGTAGTGTTCCTAGTTTTATATGTCGATGACATATTAATCATGGGAAGTAACATTCCAAGACTTAAGGAAGTTAAGGATTATCTTGGTAAATGTTTTTCTATGAAAGATTTGGGAGATGCTGCATATATTCTGGGAATTAAAATCTATCGAGATAGGAAAAGATGGTTAAGTGGTCTTAGTCAAGATGCTTATATTGATAAGATATTGAAGAAGTATAACATGCATAACTCTAAGAAAGGTTTTCAACCTATGGAGGTTAAGCATGAATTAAGTCATGAGTTAGATGCATCAACACCCGAAGAGGTGGCTTATATGTAAAAGGTTCCTTATTCTTCGGATGTAGGATCTATTATGTATGGTGTAAGATGCACAAGGCAAGATGTGGCGTTTGCTCAGAACTTGGTCAGTCTTTACCAACAGAATCCAGGGAAGTTCCACTGGACTGGTGTTAAACATATACTAAAGTATTTGAGGAGTATGAAAGATATGTTTTTTGTATTCGGGGGTAAACCAGACACATAACTGAATGTTATAGGTTTCTGTGATGCGTCATGGCAGTGTGATAAATACGATACGAAGTCTCAGACGGGTTACGTGTTTGTTATCAATGGAGGAGCAGTTTACTGGAAGAGCAAGAAGCATAAAACGTTGCAATGCATGCTACTCAATCTGAGTACATGGCTGCTTCAGAAGCTGCAATGGAAGTTGTTTGGATTAGGAAGTTTATTGGAGATCTTGGAGTGACGCCTTTAATTAAAGAACCTATTGATATATATTGTGACAATTCTGTTGCATTCATATTCGCCAATGATTCTAGAGTCATGAAAGGCGCCAGACACTTTAAATGTAGATATCTGTTAGCCGTATATTTTATATAGTCAAACAAGAATGTAATAGGTCATCTTATTCGTTATTGGTCTTGTATTGTAATAGGTTAGTCGGGAAAACCGGTCTTGGACTTTAAGCTAATATTGTATAAGTTAGGGGCGTAAGCCCAAAACAAAGCCAAGCCTGGCCCAAGGATACTAAACCTACGGCCCATATGCCAAGGGTATATATACCCTCTTCCATGTGTGGAAGAGGGTGTTGGTTCATTTTACTTTCTCTCTCTAGTAAACAAAAACCTTCCAAAATCTCTCTTGTTTCTCTCTCTACTTTTCTTCTCTTTCTCTCTCTAAATATCTCTTCTAAATCTTGTGTTATGGATTGAATGGGATTAACATTTGGTATCAAGAGCCTATAGTGGATAGGTGATTGAAGATTCGTGTGGTGTATTCTTGATTTTTCGTGGCTATTTTGATCTATATTTCACGTCCCAAAAATTTTTTCTTGTGTTTTTTTTATGGTTTTTTCTTGATACAAATCTTTTACATAGTTGTGGTAGAGATTTGGTATAGTTACTTTGGCTAAAAACACAAAATTTTTGGGTGTTTTGATCATTTTTTGGCTTAAAATCACGAATTGGTTGAGTTTTGTCCGAGAAAAGTGGGATTTATTCCGATCAGGTCATCGGAAAAGGGTTTACAGTTATTCCGATCAGTGTAATCGGAATAGGGTTTAGGGATTCCGATTTGGTGCATTCCTATAAGGACATTCCAATTTGGTATTCCGATCAAGTGATTCCGATTGCATTCCGATTTGAGCATTCCGATTTGGTCATTCCGATTTGACATTCCGATTTGAGTATTCCAATTTGGACATTCCGATTTGGCCATTCCGATTTGGCATTCCGATAGGGACATTCCGACAAGGTTATTCCGACAAGGGTATTCCGATTAGGGATATTCCGATCAGGGTATTCCGATAGGGTTTATTCCGACAAGGTTATTCTGACAAGGGTATTCCGATCAAGGACATTCCGACAAGGTTATTCCGATGGACATTCCGATGGATATTTTGTTTGAGTAATTTTTAGACTTAGCCACTATCTAGACTAGTTTCGGAACATCGTTTACACGAAGATTAAAAAAAAGAGTTAAAATTTTTTAGGTCAAGTAAAATCAAATTTTTTCGCTATTAGTTTTTGGCTATTTCTAACTCTAATTCAAAATTTGGCGATACAAAATTTTTCGGCTTACCGTTTTGTCAGACTGAGGAATTTATTGTCGGACTGAGAAAATTTTTTTTTTTTTTTTTTTTGAATTTTTGGAATTTCAATTTTAACCACACAACATCACAACAAATCCACTAAGATCTGCAATTCGTTCACAAGTATTCATCATGTCTAACAACAACATCAACATTGCAACTGCTAATCAAATTCGTTTGGAACAAGGTGGCAACGGTAATCCACCTGTGCTCACTGCCGGTTGTTACGTTCAATGGAGATCTCGTTTTCTCAGATTTCTCGACGGAAAAGAAAACCGAACTGCTCTTCGTCACTGCCTTGAGAATCCACCTCCAGTTTTTTAATTCAGACCAATTACCACAGGCAGAGGATGGTACTTCATCAACTATACGAGCTATAGAGGATTTTGAAACATGTTCTGCTGAGAAAAAGAAACTCCTCCAAGCTGAAGCTGATGCTGTAAACTTCATACTCACTGGAATTGATAACGATATCTATTCCACAGTTGATGCATGTCCTAATGCTATGGAAATGTGGAATGCAATTCATCGATTGAAGCAAGGTGAGTCGATCAATGTTCAAGATCTCGAGACTAATCTACTTTGGGAGTTTGGAAAATTCACATCTGAAGATGGTGAATCCATTGACTCATATTACTCGAGATTCTACAAAATGATGAATGAGCTCGTCAGAAATCAGTGCATCATCTCCAACCATCATGCCAATGTTCAGTTTCTACTTCAACTCAAACCGGAATGGCAAAGGTTTGTGACTTTGGTTAAACAAAGGGAAGATATCAAGACCATCTCCTATCACAAACTTTATGATATCTTGAAACAACATCAGAATGAAGTGAATGAACTCAGGGCTGAAAAGGCAGAACGATCTGCTAATTCTATTGCTTTTGTGGCTGCTACTTCAACAAAACCCGTTCGTCGTCAACAACCATCTACTCATTCCTCGAAGTCATCAAGCTCATCCACCAAACCTCTAGATGCTGCTAAACACAAAGCAAAAGCAATTGTCCCCACTCCACCTCCAAAGTATGACACCGACTCAGATGGAGACAGTGATGATGAACAAACTTCAAGGGACAAGAAGATTGAAGAACTCATGTCTTTACTCACCACAACTTATAAGAAGATCTACAAACCTACCAACAACAACCTCAGATCATCATCCAATGCTAGATATAAGGAAGTTGATCATGCACCTCGGTATGATCGTGATGCTAGGTATGATAATCAGAGGATGCCGAATCAAGTTGGGGCTAGAGACACTGTAGGCACTCCGGTTGTGCAAAAGACTGGGATTCAATGCTTCAACTGCAAGGGATTTGGGCACATGGCTAGGGAATGCAAGAAGCTAAAACGGGTTAAGGATTCGGGATATCACAAGGAAAAGATGTTGCTGTGTAAGAAAGAAGAAACAAGAATTTCACTCACAGCAAATGAAGTTGACTGGCGTGATGACACTGATGATGAAGCCGATGATCAAGAGTTAGAGGCACATTATGTGTACATGGCAAAGATTCAAGAAGTGATCCCAGAGACTGATGATACTTCTGGACCCATCTATGATTCTGAGCCACTTGAAAAGGTACCATCACATGATAACTATAATGTGTTTGCTAATGAACGACGTCATCCTGAGTAACCCGAAAGCATCAATGACACATATGTAATTGACACGGAGGATAGCAATATCTCTACAGATTCACAGCATATGTGTAGTGATGATGGAAAAGCTGTTCAAGATACTGACTCGGATGAGGACCGTGATTTGCTTGTGTCTATTATTGATTCTTTAAAACATGAAATTGAGGAAAACAAAGAGGCTAATAAACGTTTGAAGCAAGCAAACACATCCTTAGCCGAGGAGATAGACAGGCTTAAAGAGTGTGATTATGTAAAAGAAGCTGATCGACGGGTTGCGATAGCTAATTGTTTGGTATATGAACGTAAGGTGCTCAATGAACAATATTGTTCTGAAGTAACACACAAAATTCATATGTCAAAACAAAAGATATTGGACCTTGAAGAACAACTGCTGCTACATAAACTCCAAATTACTGAATTAGAGTCGGTTAACAAAGAACAAACCGAGCTTTATAAAACTCGTGAAGAAAAGGATATTGAAAAAATTATTGTTTTGGAAAAGAGAGTCGACACGTTAAACAACATTGTTTACAAAACGGGTCAGTCTATTCAAACTATGAATATGCTCAATAGAAATATGAAAACGAGTTTTGTCAAGTCTGAATATCTCAAGAAAGTTCAAAGTACCAAGCCTGTTCTTTATGATATCGGTTGTTATGTTGATAATCTTGCTCTTATGCTTTCCCCTGACTGCGACGAAATCATTCGTCAACAAGAAGAAAGTCGATCAAACTTAAGTGATTTAATAAACCTTTCTGATTCTGATAATTATATTAAGTTTGTTCCTCAAAAAGAACTTTCCAAAGAACAAAAAATGTACAATAGTGTTCCACCACCAAGTGATGAACCCCAAAAGAAAGTTTCTTTAAAAAGGAGTTTCAAAAAGCAATCAATTTTGTTAGAAAAACAAATTTCGGATGAAAAACGTAAATGGGATGAGAAAAGCAAAAGTGTTCAGCAATTTGAGTTTATAAAACAAGGGGTTTTAAATTTGTACAAAGGTGTCGTCGACTATGAAAAAGTTTCTAGGGATACCATTTGGAATATTAAACCTAACCCACAAGTAGAAGTCGTCATTCAACAATGCATTGTTCCAACCATTGATGATCTTTCAAAAATGTGGAAATGTTTTATAATGCTCTCACTGAGGAAATGTTAACTGATTTAAGCTATGTCAAATCTCTTGAAGATGAAGTTGATTTTCTTCAAATTAAATTAAAGACACAAGAACACCAACTTTCTAACAAAATTGATCGACTTTCTAAGGAATACTTTTATGCTGACCATATGAATGCTATACTTGGTGTGTATACCGATCTTGATCAATATTGTCATGTAGCATGTCTAGTGTCAGAATCGGACGAGAAATGTCGCAATCTTGAAGTAGAGCTTTCAAAACAAATTCAGTCATACAACAAACTTTCGAAAAGTTTTTCTCAACTTGAGAAACACTCCATTTCTCTTGAACTTGCATTACAAAAAGGTGAAAAATCTCATAATCATAAAAAGTGTCAAGAAATGTCAGCTTCTTCGTTTCGTCTACTAAATGAAAAAGATTTCGAAATAAATGATTTGAAAGCTCAGCTAAAAGAAAGGGACATAGCCATAAGTGAGTTACAGAAACTCATTGAGAAAATGAAAGGAAAGTCTGTTTTGGGTAAACCATCCGCCGTTCGTCAACCGAATGCGGTTAAATGCCCTGAATCATCTATTTTGGGAAAATCCCCACAGACTTTGCCTAAGATATGAAATGAGAAGAGTACCAATGTGATAGCACCTGGATTGTACAAGATGAACACTAAGCCCACTCAAACTGGAACATCGCGGTTACCTCAGAATATTAAGAAAACTAATCAACGCGTGTCTTCTTCTACAGGAGTAATCCCCACTACTAGCGTTAGCGGACCACAACTTAAGAGCGATAGAATGCACGATAAGGTCATGCCTAACAATAGTCAAGGAAAGAAGTTGGAAGTAGAAGACCACCGTAGGAATTTTAAGTTTTCTAAGAATAAAATGTCTGTAACTGCATGTAATGACAGTTTAAATGCTAAGACCTCGAATGTTGAATTTGTTTGTGCTGAATGTGGCAAATGTGTTCGTACTTTCAATCATGATGCTTGTGCTCTTAATTATAAAGGCGTGAATACTAGAACTAGGAAGCCTATTCGTATGCCCACTAGTACTAGTGAACCCACAAGAACTTTGAACCAATCCACTGAGCAACCACTTAAGAAACTAAGTGCGTTAGAATCCACTACTCTACGTAAATAAAGCAGGTTAAAGAAGCTTTATGAGAACATGATTAGGACATGTACACGGGGGTATTCAAGATTTACACCACCCGGATACAAATGGGTACCTAAGACAACCCCCATTCTAATTGGGTCTATGAATGTTAGCTTTCCTTTAGAATCTAGGTCCACTACTATTTTGGAACCCGTTTCTATCAAGGGCTCCCATTTGTCAAATGCTACATTGTCTTCTAATTCTTCTGCAGCTCGTCAAAATCATCCTATTCATAATGGACTCCGGGTGCACAAAGCACATGACGGGCAATCTCAAGCTTCTCATTAACTTCGTGGAGAAGTTTCTGGGTACGGTACGGTTTGGAAATGATCAATTTGCACCGATACTCGGATATGGAGACTTGGTTCAAGGGAGTATCACTATTAAACGGGTTTATTACGTCGAGGGACTGAATCACAATTTATTCTTGGTTGGTCAATTTTGTGATGCGGATTTGGAAGTGGATTTTCGGAAATCTACTTGCTATGTTAGAGACTACGATGGGAATGACCTTCTTACAGGTTCTCGTGGTTCTGATCTCTACACAGTAACTCTTCAAGACACATCTTCAACAAATCCAATTTGCTTAATGGCTAAAGCTTCATCATCTCAAGCATGGTTATGGCATCAACGATTGTCACATCTCAACTTTGACACCATCAACTTGCTTTCGAAGAATGATATTGTGACCGGTCTTCCTAAGTTGAAATTCTTCAAAGACCATCTTTGTTCTTCTTGTGAGTTGGGGAAAGCAAAACGGAAGTCTTTCAAAACAAAGACTACCACAAGCTCAAAAGGACGATTGGAACTTCTACACATGGATTTATGTGGTCCCATGCGTGTAGAGAGTATTAACGGGAAAAAGTATATTCTCGTGATTGTTGATGATTACTCTAGATACACATGGACTTTCTTCTTAAGGTCCAAAGATGAAACACAAGAGGTTCTCAAAAACTTTCTCAAGATGATACAACGCAATCTTCAAGCTCAAGTCTTAACCGTAAGAACTGATAGGGGTACTGAATTTTTGAACAAGAACTTGCAATCTTACTTTCAAGAAGAATGCATCGAACATCAAACGTCTATTGCTCGAACTCCTGAACAAAACGGCGTTGTCGAAAGACGGAACCGTACTTTGGTTGAGGCTGCTCGAACAATGCTTTCTGCTTCAAAATTACCGCTATTCTTCTGGGCTGAAGCAATTGCAACTGCCTGTTATACTCAGAATCGTTCTCTCGTCATCCCTAGACATGAAAAGACACCTTACCACATCATCAATGGCAGGAAACCTACTGTCAAATTCCTTCACGTATTTGGATCTTTATGCTACATCCTTAAAGATGGTGAGAATCTCGACAAGATGAAAGAAAAAGGTGATGCATGTATTTTTGTGGGGTATGCTACATTGTCGAAAGGATATCAAGTCTATAACAAGAGAACAAAGATTATTGTCGAAACAGTTCATGTGAACTTTGACGAATTGCCACAAATGGTACTTGATCACAACAGCTCAAGTCCTGCACCTCAATGTCTAGCAATGGCACCTACACAAAACAGTGTACGTCCCGTGCAAGAATGTCAACAAAGTAATCCTACAGCAGACTCGACGGATACGATACATATGAATGAGTTGGTTGATTTATATGATCCAATGTTTGATGAATATTACTATGGAAACAATCAAGTTGTGTCAAAGCCTTCCGCTGTCACCACTACTGATGCACCCGAACAAAGTCAAAAAGACACAACTGCATCTACTTCAGCAACCGTTGCTCAAGAGACAATTCCATTGGATACTCAACAAACTCAAGAAACAGTCATACAACCAACATCACCAACCGTCAATGCTGAAGGAGGACACAACAATCAAGCAGTTGATGCACAACCTGACGAAGAAGAATTTATCAATCCGTTCGGTACACCGGTACACGAAGTCGGAGAGTCTTCTACTCAACATGTTGATCCGTCCAACATGCATACATTCTACCAACCATATCCATCCACTCACCATTGGACACGTGATCATCCATTGGATCAAGTCATTGGAAATCCTTCACAACCGGTTCAAACACGCAGACAACTCGAAACCGATGGCGATGTGTGTATGTATGCACTCACCGTGAGTTCAACTGTACCTACAAACATCAAACAAGCCATGACTGATCATGCGTGGATTAAATCAATGCAAGACGAAATTCATCAGTTTGAACGCCTAAATGTTTGGGAACTTGTTGACCGACCCTATGGAATGTCAATTTTAGATTTCAAATGGATCTGGAAAAACAAACTGGATGAAGAACAAACCATCATCAAAAACAAATCTCGTCTTGTGGTTAAGGGGTATCGTCAACAAGAAGGGATAGATTTCGATGAATCATTCGCTCCAGTTGCTCGTTTGGAAGCTGTCAGGATATTCCTTGCTTATGCTGCACATAAGGGCTTCACGGTTTTTCAGATGGACGTTAAAACTGCTTTTCTCAACGGTCATTTGAAGGAAGAAGTGTATATGAATCAGCCGGAAGGATTCATCGATCCTCATCATCCTGACAAAGTCTATCGTCTCAAGAAGGCTGTATATGGACTTAAACAAGCTCCAAGGGAATGGTACGAAGAACTTTCAAACTTCTTGGTGTCCAAAGGATATTCCAAAGGTTCTATTGATCCTACTCTCTTTACTAATAAATATGGGGATGACATAATGCTGGTGCAAGTTTATGTTGATGACATTATTTTTGGTTCTACGAACCCAAAACTTTCAAAACGTTTTGAAAATTTAATGCACATCAGATTTGAAATGTCAATGATGGGGGAGCTAAAATTCTTTTTAGGCCTCCAGATTCATCAATCCCCACGTGGTATCTTCATTAACCAAGCTAAGTATGCTCAAGAGATACTTAAAAAGCATAATATGACCTCATGTGCTCGCGTTGGTACACCATTTTCGACCACATCCCTAGACGCTGACTTGTACTCATATCCCGTAGATCAAACGCGATATCGTAGTATGATCGGGTCACTTATGTACCTTACAGCCAGCGGGCCTGATATTCATTATGCCACATGCTATTGTGCACGATATCAAGCCAGACCTACTCAAAAGCACCTCAAAGAGGTTAAACGGATCTTTCGGTACCTTAAGAATACCATTCACATGGGACTCTGGTATCCGAGGGAAACCGGTTTTCATCTAACGTCTTTTTCAGATTCTGATCACGCAGGTTGTCTTGATAGTCGTAAAAGCACTTCTGGTAGCATACAATTTCTAGGAGAAGACAAGCTTGTCAGCTGGTCGTCAAAGAAGCAGGATTGCACTTCGCTCTCATCAGTTGAAGCAGAATATGTGGCTCTATCCGCGTGTTGTGCTAAAGTCCTCTGGATGAGAACTCAACTCACGGATTATGTATTCCACTTTGATAAAATACCTATGTATTGTGACTCAAAGTCAGTGATGAGATGGCATTTATACATGATCTCATCGTTCTTTTCGGGCTTTAAATGCATAAAAATGTCATAAAATACCATATATATGCTTGTGTTTGTTTACTTGTGTATATTAGGTATGGATATCATGAAAAAGACAAAAGATCACAAGAAACAAGGAAAAACGGACACGAGAAACGAAGCTGTACAAAGAACCGGGCCCTAGTTCATGATTTATCCAACAATTACCCTTGAAGACTTGAAGACATGCAAGATTGATCCTCAATAAATGAAGAAATGACACTTAAAACCCTTGTGAAATCATAATTACAAGTTTGGTCCCTTAAGTTTGTCAAAATTACACAAATGGTCCTTCAACTTTGAAGAAATGGCAAGATTAGTCCCTCATCAAATCTAATTTTTCAACAATGGTCCCTCATGAAGTCAAAGTTATATTGAAGACCTTTGAAGATCAACAATGTCTAAGATCAGTCCTTGAATTATCCAAAAATGGCAAAAACTACCCTTATAACCCTTTTTCCAAAGTTTGGTGCCAAAAGTGTAAAGTTCTCAAAGTATATAACAAAGGGAATGAAGTTTTGTTGGCTGAAAATGTTTTATACCTATTTTCCCAAAGAACAAGGACTAAAAGTGAGCAAGTGAAACTTTCAAACCCATAACACGTGCCAAACACTTACTTTCCCCCAATTTCGGATCAAAATCACCACTGTTCACCTTTTTCACCACCCAGAATTTACTCCACTTAAATAAGGGGTAATTTTCAATTACCTTTGCACACGCTTGATTCACATGTGCAGAAACACATCCCAACCTTAAAACCCTTAATCCCACTCACTATGGACCCCACCCCCAATTCCCGTTTAACCAATCACATGACAACTTATTCTCCAAGCTTAGCCACGTGTCAAGATCAACAACTGACACTCATTGCTTCATTCCAAAGCTAAAATGAACATCCAGGATCACTTTGGACAACTCACACCAAGAAAACTTCTAGAAGGCTCAAGGATAGAATAGGAAATTCACTTCTAGGGTTTGTGAATAGTGCTATCTTGGCATTTGCCTATAAATAGACTCCTCAAACTGTGAGAAAGCTTTTGTTCCAGATTTTAGCTTTTAAATCTTTGTAATTCCTTTTTATGAAATAAAGTTTAAATTTCTGAAAATTTTGAATTCTTGTCTGTTATTTATAAAAGTTTGGTGTCTGATAAGCTAAAATCTGAGTTCCATATTCTTGTTTGAAGGTTTTTGAGGCAAGGTTTTAAGTGATAAAGCTTGTGCTTCAAAAATCAGAAAGTATTGGTTATTTTGATCTCACCTTATTGTTTGTTCATCTTAGCAGCATTGGAAGCTGGTACTTGTTCTGCTAGTACCTCAGCTCAAACAATCCAAGGCCTGGATGTAGGTCTTGGAGGTTTGCACCTTCTTCCCTTTTCATTTCCTCTTTATTTTTCTGAATTTTGTGATATTTGCTTGATTATTGTGAAATCTGTGATTTGATGGTTGATTATTGTTAATCTGGTGTTGTTTGATGTTTATGAAGTGTTGATAACTTGTTTTGTGGTTTGACTCTGGATGATACTTTGAAAATTTGTGAAAACAGGTTTTTAAGGGGTGTTTGGGTCAACTACATAATTTGGATTTGTGGTGTTTTGAGTGTTAGTTTTGTGTTGCTATCTGTTGGTACATGCTTATCTGATATACTTGGTCATATTGCTGCATATTTTGTGGTTTGAAACACCTTGATTCATAAAAAGGGTATAAAATCTTTGTTACTTGGTAAAATTGGCTAGGATTTTGAGGACACCTAGATCTAATCATAGACTAGGGTTAACAAGTGTGAAATCTAGGTTAACTACACCAAGGAAAGAGATTTGAGTGCCTGAATTTGGATCTTTGGTCAAATAGATCAGCAAAACTGTCTGCATATTGTTCATGATCTTATCAGTAACTGCTTGTGCTTGATTCTGCTTATTTACTTTGATTCAGTGTTTGATATAAGTTTATTTGTTCTTATTCATAGTTTATATAGCTTGTGTATGCATCCTGTTGAGTTTGGTTGGCTTATTCAGGCTTAATATGCTTATTTGTGCATAACTGCTTATTTTCCATATCTAAGCAATATCTGGTGACTGTTTGATCATTTCTGGCTTATTGTGTGAACCAAATTGTGATTTTCTTGTTGATATTGACTCCTTGTGATTCACTAATCACAAGGGTGCCCTTGTTTCCAATTGAATCCAACTAAATCTCTCTAAAAAGCTTGGTCAAATAGTCAAAGCAGGGGGAACCAGTTCCTACTGAAAGTTCCCCCTGCTAGTGTTAATTGGGTTTCAGCTTATCATTAAGCTACAATATCTTATTTTAACCAGCAACAACTTGGATTTTGTAATAGGTGCTCATTATTTGATCTATTTGTTCATACTGGAGCATTTGGTGGGTTGACTTTAGGGTTTGACTAGAAAACCAACTTAATTGACTTTTTCATAGGTGTTTATTGGCTTATTCTGGCTTATTGGTTTTGCTTATTGGAATTTTGTTGATTGCTTTGGCTTATTGAGTTCATTTGTGACATTTTGCAAGTTGAATCAAGTCCTGAGGTGCTTTATTTCTCAAAAACGACTATTTTGTCTTTTAGTGAAATATTACTTTGCTTATTCTTATTGAGTGTGCTTTTTCAAAATTTCTTTTTACAGATCTCTTAAGCATCTCAAAAGAAGGTTGTGTGTCAAATTAGAGCTTATGGCATTAGCTTATTGCTTAATGGGCTAAAAAGCCCAATAAGGATAAGCTGTTTGCATAATAAGCTGTGATAAGCTCACTTTCAGCTTTTGGGCCTTTAGAGTTTTGTGTTTAGAATCAAATTTTGAGTCAGATTGGGCTTTTCCAAGTCAATTGGGCCAGGTTTGAGTTTTTGGGCTAAAAAGCCCATTAGTGTTGACTGATTTTCGTTTTGGCCCATTTGAGGGCCCAATAGGGGTATTCTGGTCATTTCACTTTCATTTTCTGATTTTTTAGGTTAAAATAAACTAGTTTGCAAGTTTTTAGAATTTTTTAGAATTTTTGGATTTTTAATATTATTTTAATATTATTTTATTATTATTTTTCAAATCTCACATTTTTCAACTTTTTACATTTTTCTTAGCTTAAATACATAAAAGTAGGATTTTTGCAACTTTTAGAATAATCTTATCACTTTTAGATTAATTTTTATAATTATTTTAAGTTTTAATAGTTTTTAAATCATTTTAAATAGTTTTTCTTAGTTTAAAAATTTCTAAAAATAGTTTTTAATATTTTTAGGTCATTTTAGAGGTTTACCAATTGAAAAATATTTATTTGGGCTTTTTGATAATTTATTTGATTTTTAGGGCTTTAATTAGCATTTAAAAATTGAATATTTAATTATTTAAAAGGTTTAAAAAAGTTTTGATCATTGGCAAAACTCTTAGTTTATTTATTTTTATTTTTGGTGAATTTTTGGTAATTTTTAGAATTAATTTTTATTTTTGTAGTTTTTACGGTTTTACGTTTTGTCTTCGTAGTATTAATTTCACGTCTTCGTCATCTTTTTTTCTCATCCCCTTCTAAACCAATTATTAATCTCAAACATTTAACAAGTTTTTCACACACATATACCTCCTTGGGAAACGAACTTCATTGGGTCATTAGTGCTTGATTTTCCTAAATCATCACTTAATACTTACCGCTTTTACGCTCCTTTTCCTAAAGGACGTATTTTACTACAATCATTTTGGCGCCGCTGCCGGGGAGGTGTGTCGTGATTAATTTGCATTGTTGTTTTTAATATTAACCATATATAGTATTTGTATTAGTAGAAATCTACTAATACGTATTATCGGTTTTATTGGTTTTTCTTGTGAAATTATTATTACTATATTGTATTAAGTATCACAATAAATACAAAATATCTCCAAAAATGTGAAAACACAACCTTAATTGGGATTTGATCTCCTAATTATTGTATTCGAATCTCAAACAAAAAGAAAAAGGCAAAAATAGATAAATACTTTCGTGAAGCTCGATTTTGAAAAATACAAACTATAAGGTGGGTATAAGGCGGGTATTATAAAATATACCCTAAAGAAAAAGGCTCTTAAGTGCTTCGCGCCACCTCGTTTCCCCCCTTACTTGTGAGTATTTTGAGATTGAAGGCTAATCGAGGGTTTTGCCGCCCAAAGTATTATTACGTATAATATATTTGCATGGTTTTCTTTGTAATTAAACCCTCTTGAACAATTTGGTTTTCACCAAAAGTTCTAAAGTCATTCGAAGGCGTTCACTCCACGTGATCATTTTCATTCCTTTGAGGCTTCTTTAATCAAGAGTTTGATTTGAGGAGAGATTTGGTAGATTGTTGTCTGCGAAGATACAGCAAAATCCAAAAAAATTCAAAAACAATCAGGAACACAAAAAAAAAATGAAAACTCACAAAACACCCAAAATAATCTTCTTTGCTCACCTCCCATTCTTCGTGAAGTTTATGATCACTCGTAATCAAGCAAAACGAGCTCGTAAACGTCTTCAAAAGCAAGCCAATCAAGAGACGTTGATTGAAGAACAACCTCCAATTGTTGAACCTATTGTAGAACAAGAAGTCGTCATGGCTAATCGTACTATGATGGAGTTGCTACAAGCACCCACCGAGGGTTTTGGAGAGGCCATTGTGATTCCCGCTATCCTTGCGGAGAATTTTGAGATTAAGACGGGTTTAATGTCGATGTTGCAAGCTAATAAGTTTAGAGGTCATGAGAAAGACAACCCGCATTATCACATTAGGAATTTTAATCGTCTCACCGCTACTAGCAAGTTTAAGGATGTTCCACATGACGCCATTAAGATGATGTTGTTTCCATACTCGTTAGATGGACCCGCTAAAATTTGGCTTGAGAAAGAACCGCCAAATTCGATTTTGACATGGGGTGATCTCGTTTCTAAGTTTGTGAACAAGTTTTTTCCACCATCTAAAACAACACATTTAAAAAATGAGATTTCACGATTTGTTCAAAGAAATAATGAAAGTTTTTCAATGGCATGAGAACTCTTTAAAGAAATGTTACATGAATGTCCACACCATGATTTTTCCGAATTGCATCAAATTGATACTTTTTATAATGGGCTTAATGATCATGAACGAGATTACTTGAATGCCGCCGCGGGTGGTAATTTTTTGTGCAAAACGACCGATGAAGCTTTAAAGATTATCGAGAATAGATCTAAGGTTTATAGCCCTCGTAACACACCGAGTGTTGCCAATTTGGGTTCGTCATCGTCGTCATCATCTCGTAGAATTAATGCCTTACATGATGAAGCTAATGAGGAAAATCGGTTTTTTGATAGATTTGCTAATCTTATGTCCCATTGGAAAGCTCAAGAAGCTTCAAGTTCCGCTTCGGTTAAAGCGGTTGCTAAGAGTTGTTTGTCTTGTGGTGGAGCTCATGATATTTCCGAGTGCATTACCGCGGATGGTAACACTTCGAGAGCTTATGTAGCAACGGGAACTTACAACCAAAACGGTCAAGGTTCCCGCCTAAATCAAGCTCCACCAAATCAAAATGCTAATAACTATCGAAACAACAACCAAGGTGGTAATTACCAAGGCAATTCACGTAACTACAACAAAGGGAATTATCAAAGTGGGAATGGATAAGTCACTAATCAAAACCAAAACCGTGATTTTCAAAACACTACACAAGGTTTTCAAAATGCTCGCACTAAAAATCTTCAAGGAGAATTTTTGGATTATGCTAAAGCAAATGATGCTAAGTTTGATAACATGCAACGTGAGATGATTAGCTTAAGATCCGAGTTGAAAAACGAGCTTAAAAATGAACTTGCTAATGAACTTAAAACGCATGCTAACAAAATGGAAGGAAATGTCCAACGTCTTCAACAAAACCAACAAAAGATGGAACAAGGACAACATGAGATTAAGCAAGAATTGTTAAAAGCGGATGCTAGGCAATCAAAATTGAGGACCGAATGCCTAAAATGTTTGAAGCAATCATGTGTAAACCCTCTTCCTCAGGTGGTCTTCCTAGTGATACCATTGCAAACCCGAAGGGAGAAATGAAGGTTATTACTATACGAAGTGGTAAAACTTTCAAGGAACCAATCTCTCGTCCAAGTACTTCTACGGAGAAGGAAATCGAGAAAGAACCCGAGGTGATGGTCGAAAAGGAGCACATTACAATCCCACGAAGTACCACTCAAACCACACCTACGGTTGAACCAATACCAATTGTGGATCCCAAGATTCCAAGGCCGTTGCCTAATGCCCAACCCACACCACCCTTACCTTACCCTTCGAGACGTAACAAGGAAAAAGCACAAGAACGGAATAATTATCAATTTGAGCTATTTATGAAAATGTTTCGTGATATACATTTTAACATAAGTTTTGCCGATGCTCTTATCATGATGCCTCGATTCGCCGCAAACTTTAAAAGTATGCTAAACAACAAAGAGAAGTTGCAACAATCGTCTAGTTGTTCATCGGTTTTTCTTAGCCGCATACCACAAAAAGTCGGTGATCCCGGTAAATTTTTGATTCCGTGTGCAATTCAAGATATGGATGAATGCTACGCCTTGGCCGATCTTGGTGCTAGTATTAATTTAATGCCTCTCGAGAATTTCAAATCGCTTTCGCTTCTGGCTCTTACTCCTTCGAACATGTCTATTGAGATGGCCGATCATTCTACGATTTTAGCATGTGGAGTAGCCGAGGACGTTTTCGTTAAAGTCGGAAAGTTTTACTATCCCATTGACTTTATCGTTGTAGACATTCCTATCGATCGAAAAGCTCCTCTCATTTTGGGTCGTTCATTTTTGGATACATCAAGGGCACTTATCGATGTTCATGCTCGAAAAATCACCCTTCGTTTCAATGAGGAAGAACTTGTCATCAATGCAACACAAAACTCCAATCTTTCTCATGTCTATTCTATTGCAACTTTAAACCATGGTAATTCAACCAAACTCGTTTGCAAAGAATTTTCACCAAGAGTTTTAGGAAATGTCGCCAAAAACAATTTACCATTTCCTCCGCCGGTGGAGGTTACGAGTGTAAAGCCTACAAAGAAGAAAACATCAATACTTGAATCGAAAAATCTTTCGCCTCACCTCGAACATTCATTCTTGAAAAGTGTTGATAAGTTGTCGGTTTCTATGGAATATCTTTCGGATGATGAATATGTTGACCCCGATAGGGAGGTTTTCTTTGTCGACAAACGTTTTGAAAACTTACCACCACCAAAACCAAAACGGTTTTCAAATGTGAGAATTTTTAGTGTGACTAACATCGTCTTAGAAACACCAAATATTTTCGACATAATCAAAAAGGTTTTTCATAAAGAGAGTTCAAAAGGTAAAAAAGGAAAAGATTTTAAATGTGATTTAATTGATTTTTCTACAAATCTAACTCCGTCATCACCACGTGTTTTGAGTGCTACAAGCTCGTCTACTCCTTTTGACGATGCTTTGTGTGGTTTTAGTATGGGGGAAGCCCCTTATGTTCCCTCATCCTTGTCCACCGAGGACGAGATATTCGATCCCGGAATTTCATGTAAAGGGAAATCTCGGTCTTCCACCGATGCAATAAATGGAAAATCTTTCTATTTGATTGGTGCGAGTCTACCTCGAGTAGCTCATGATTTTTATGACTTACCCATTGTCCCACCCTTCTATTTTTTCTCATCTATTTTCTTGAAACCCTTTGGGTTTGTGTTGACACATGATGAAGTGGCGTTGATTTGTTTTTCCAATGAAAACGAGAACGCCATCTTCGATCCCGGTATTTTGCACCATCAAAGGACTTAGTCCTTAATACCGGTTGCTTTTTGGGCCTTGTTCATCATGTAAGCCCTATCAAAAATTGACCATACCATGATTTTCCCTAAATGTTCACATTTTAAGGGGATCGAGTCGAGCTCATGACTCGGTAATCAAAAACGAGGTGCCTCGTGGGTGAGATCCCATGCTTATCCTTTTATGCTTACTATTCACTAATAAGGGGACTTGTACCCTTCCAACTCGTTGTCTCGTGGTTGTTTGTGGTTGTGTTATCTAGATCATCATCATCATCTATGATTGAAGACTCTCGTGTTCGTTTACGTGAGCCTCCATCGTTTGCTTGAAGAAGTTTTTCACGAATCCATGACATATCCTTTATTGTTCTAACAATTATCTTTTAGCATAATTAATAAACGGCTTTAGATATATTGTTGATCACCCTTTCCAAGCTAGATCCTAAGCATTCGATTCTTCGTCTCTAGTATGGGAGTGCTCCACCCTTAGACTCGAAACATTGAGGACAATGTTTACTTTTAGTATGGGGGGTGAATAGGTACTTGCTTTGCTACGCCCTCACGTTCTCCATATTTCAATGTTTTGTTTTGTTGCTAATAAGGCTAAAAATGGCCAAATTTTAAAATTTTTCTTAGTTTTCATAAGTGTTTTTAAGACACGAATGTATATTTTCTGATGGGTAGAATAAGAGATAATTTTTGACTTGATGGGCATTTGGAGCCATTTACATTCCTTAACCCGCTCAATTCAAGTTTTGCTAGACTTTTATATAGGGAGCTTTAAAACGCGAAAGTCTTAGCTCATATGGGTTAAGAACAAGAACTTTTCGCAAGTTCCTATAATTGATCCTAGAAAGTCACTTATCAAGGGAACTATAAAATGCATTCTCTAAGCTTGAAAAAGTCCAAGAAAGTGCAAGATCCTATAGGTGGCTTGAAAACCCAAAACTTTGATTTGATATAGTCTTTATGAAAGCTAATCCAAATTTGGCTTAATTTTGACTTGCATGTCTAAGTATTCACGAGTCTCTTTAATTAGAGGTCTTTATATAGTGAAGAACGAGAGATGATAGAGTTAGACAAGTGATCATGCTAAACGTAGAGCATGAAAATGTTCTTTCAAAAACTCATATGTTTTTAATTGTGGCTTTTTCTTCCCATAAGATCAATGCATTAGGAATAAAAATAATTGCAATAAGTAAGGTCGTACGATTTGAAAGGTTACTTAGCCTCTAGCGCAAGATTGTTTAAAAGTTGCTCGGGGTTGAATAGAGTTCATAGCCAAGTCATAACTTATTGAAGCGGGACGCGAAGATTGGCGATCATCCAAAAAGGCCCTAACAAGGCATGAGGAGCTCTATTTTTGCTAAAGATCCAAGATGATGTGAAGTATCATTATTCCAAAATCAATATGAAGGATCGAGACACATGACGAAAAGCAATTACTCCCCTAAAGATCATGGAGAAAGTCTATCCGAAAAGACCCTTACAAGGTATGAGGATAAATATATCCAAGTCCGAAAAGGAGGCGGATCGTTGTATATCAAAATCCAAAGTAAAGATTGAAGAAAAATGATGAAGTCGTGGTCCAAATATGAAGAATCTCTCAAAACGTCAAGTGAAGAAATTCCAAATATATGAAGAGAAGACCATAATTTCAAGAACGTCTTCCCAAGATTTGAAGTATGAAGTACATGCCAAATATCGGTCCGAGAAAGGTCTCAAATCGTGAAACGAGTTATGCCAAGATATGAACTTAAGGAGATACACGAGAAGCCGTTTTAAAAGATTTTGTCCTTTGGCTAACTATCGATTAAATCGTGCTACTTTGCTTTCGGACTAATAACTACTCAAATAAGTCAATATGAATCACTTGTGATCCATGACAAATAGTTAAAAAAATGCTAGTAACCCATTTCCTTTTATAATAACTAGGATTGCGGGGAGAAAAAGTATTACACAATTTGGACGTATGAGTAGTGTTAGCATTGTGACTTGTACCAACAATGATCTCGTTTTTGCACTTAGCATGGAATGTATGACAATCAAGGATGACGAAGTTTACTCTAAGGGACATTTACTTGTTTCTATTCTTTGACCCTAAAAGTCACATTCGTGATGAAAATCATACATTATGTCTTTACACATCTTCGTAGTATGTTGCAAGTCTTTTACTTTTCAATAAAGGTTAATAAAATTGAACTTTGGTGATGCTTAGATACTTTATTCTAGCATTGCGTGAGGGCACAACAATGGCTTAGTATGGGGGAGTGATGAGATGGCATTTATACATGATCTCATCGTTATTTTTGGGCTTTAAATGCATAAAAATGTCATAAAATACCATATATATGCTTGTGTTTGTTTACTTGTGTATTTTAGGTATGGATATCGTGAAAAAGACAAAAGATCACAAGAAACAAGGAAAAACGGACACGAGAAACGAAGCCGTACAAAGAACCGGGCCCTAGTTCATGATTTATCCAACAATTACCCTTGAAGACATGAAGACATGCAAGATTGATCCTCAATAAATGAAGAAATGACACTTAAAACCCTTGTGAAATCATAATTACAAGTTTGGTCCTTAAGTTTGTCAAAATTACACAAATGGTCCTTCAACTTTGAAGAAATGGCAAGATTAGTCCCTCATCAAATCTAATTTGTCAACAATGGTCCCTCATGAAGTCAAAGTTATATTGAAGACCTTTGAAGATCAACAATGTCCAAGATCAGTCCTTGAATTATCCAAAAATGGCAAAAACTACCCTTATAACCCTTTTTCCAAAGTTTGGTGCCAAAAGTGTAAAGTTCTCAAAGTATATAACAAAGGGAATGAAGTTTTGTTGGTTGAAAACGTTTTATACCTATTTTCCCAAAGAACAAGGACTAAAAGTGAGCAAGTGAAACTTTCAAACCCATAACACGCGCCAAACACTTACTTTCCCCCAATTTCGGATCAAAATCACCACTGTTCACCTTTTTCACCACCCAGAATTTACTCCACTTAAATAAGGGGTAATTTTCAATTACCTTTGCACACGCTTGATTCACATGTGCAGAAACACATCCCAACCTTAAAACCCTTAATCCCACTCACTATGGACCGCACCCCTAATTCCCGTTTAACCAATCACATGACAACTTATTCTCCAAGCTTAGCTACGTGTCAAGATCAACAGTTGACACTCATTGCTTCATTTCAAAGCTAATATGAACATCCAGGATCACTTTGGACAACTCACACCAAGAAAACGTCTAGAAGGCTCAAGGATAGAATAGGAAATTCACTTCTAGGGTTTGTGAATAGTGCTAGCTTGGCATTTGCCTATAAATAGACTCCTCAACCTGTGAGAGAGCTTTTGTTCCAGATTTTAGCTTTTAAATCTTTGTAATTCCTTTTTATGAAATAAAGTTTGAATTTCTGAAAATTTTGAATTCGTGTCTGTTATTTATAAAGGTTTGGTGTCTGATAAGCTAAAATCTGAGTTCCATATTCTTGTTTGAAGGTTTTTGAGGCAAGGTTTTAAGTGATAAAGCTTGTGCTTCAAAAATCAGAAAGTATTGGTTATTTTGATCTCACCTTATTTTTTGTTCATCTTAGCAGCATTGGAAGCTGGTACTTGTTCTGCTAGTACCTCAGCTCAAACAATCCAAGGCCTGGATGTAGGTCTTGGAGGTTTGCACCTTCTTCCTTTTTCATTTCCTCTTATTTTTCGGAATTTTGTGATATTTGCTTGATTATTGTAGAATCTGTGATTTGATGGTTGATTATTGTTAATCTGGTGTTGTTTGATGTTTATGAAGTGTTGATAACTTGTTTTGTGGTTTGAATCTGGATGATACTTTGAAAATTTGTGAAAACAGGTTTTTAAGGGGTGTTTGGGTCAACTGCATAATTTGGATTTGTGGTGTTTTGAGTGTTAGTTTTGTGTTGCTATCTGTTGGTACATGCTTATCTGATATACTTGGTCATATTGCTGTATATTTTGTGGTTTGAAACACCTTGATTCATAAAAAGGGTATAAAATCTTTGTTACTTGGTAAAATTGGCTAGGATTTTGAGGTCACCTAGATCTAATCATAGATTAGGGTTAACAAGTGTGAAATCTAGGTTAACTACACCAGGGAAAGAGATTTGAGTGCCTGAATTTGGATCTTTGGTCAAATAGATCAGCAAAACTATCTACATATTGTTCATGATCTTATCAGTAACTGCTTGTGCTTGATTCTGCTTATTTACTTTATTTAGTGTTTGATATAAGTTTATTTGTGCTTATTCATAGTTTATAGAGCTTGTGTATGCATCCTGTTGAGTTTGGTTGGCTTATTCAGGCTTAATCTGCTTATTTGTGCATAACTGCTTAGTTTCCATATCTGAGCAATATCTAGTGACTGTTTGATCATTTCTGGCTTATTGTTTGAACCAAATTGTGATTTTCTTGTTGATATTGACTCCTTGTGATTCACTGATCTCAAGGGTGCCCTTGTTTCCAATTGAATCCAACTAAATCTCTCTAAAAAGCTTGGTCAAATAGTCAAAGCAGTGGAAACCAGTTCCTACTGAAAGTTCCCCCTGCTAGTGTTAATTGGGTTTCAGCTTATCATTAAGCTACGATAGCTTATTTTAACCAGCAACAACTTGGATTTTGTAATAGGTGCTCATTATTTGACCCATTTGTTCATACTGGAGCATTTGGTGGGTTGACTTTAGGGTTTGACTACAAAACCAACTTAATTGACTTTTTCATAAGTGCTTATTGGCTTATTATGGCTTGTTGGTTTTGCTTATTGCAATTTCGTTGATTGTTTTAGCTTATTGAGTTCATTTGTGACATTTTGCAAGTTGAATCAAGTCCTGAGGTGCCTTATTTCTCAAAGACGACTATTTTGTCTTTTAGTGAAATATTACTTTGCTTATTTCTGGCTTATTGAGTGTGCTTTTTCAAAATTTCTTTTTACAGATCTCTTAAGCATCCCAAAAGAAGGTTGTGTGTCAAATTAGAGCTTATGGCATTAGCTTATTGCTCAATGGGCTAAAAAGCCCAATAAGGATAAGCTGTTTGCATAATAAGCTGTGATAAGCTCACTTTCAGCTTTTGGGCCTTTAGAGTTTTGTGTTTAGAATCAAATTTTGAGTCAGATTGGGCTTTTTCAAGTCAATTGGGCCAGGTTTGACTTTTTGGGCTAAAAAGCCCATTAGTGTTGACTGATTTTGGTTTTGGCCCATTTGAGGGCCCAATAGGGGTATTCTGGTCATTTCACTTTCATTTTCAGATTATTTAGGTTAAAATAAACTAGTTTGCAAGTTTTTAGAATTTTTTATAATTTTTGGATTTTTAATATTATTTTATTATTATTTTTCAAATCTCACATTTTTCAACTTTTTACATTTTTCTTAGCTTAAATACATAAAAATAGGATTTTTGCAACTTTTAGAGTAATCTTATCACTTTTAGATTAATTTTTATAATTATTTTAAGTTTTAATGGTTTTTAAATCATTTTAAATAGTTTTTCTTAGTTTAAAAATTTCTAAAAATAGTTTTTAATCTTTTTAGGTCATTTTAGAGGTTTACCAATTGAAAAATATTTATTTGAGCTTTTTGATAATTTATTTGATTTTTAGGGCTTTAATTAGCATTTAAAAATTTAATATTTAATTATTTAAAAGGTTTAAAAAAGTTTTGATCATTGGTAAACTCTTAGTTTATTTATTTTGATTTTTCTTGAATTTTTGGTAATTTTTAGAATTAATTTTTATTTTTGTAGTTTTTACGGTTTTACGTTTTGTCGTCGTAGTATTAATTTCACGTATTCGTCATCTTCTTTTCTCATCCCCTTCTAAACCAATTATTAATCTCAAACATTTAACAAGTTTTTCACACACATATACCTCCATGGGAAACGAACTTCATTGGGTCATTAGTGCTTGATTTTCCTAAATCATCACTTAATACTTACCGCTTTTACGCTCCTTTTCCTAAAGGACGTATTTTACTACAATCAGTTGGCCATGGCCATATCTTGCAATCCGGTTCAGCACTCACGCACCAAGCACATCGATGTCAGATATCACTTCATCAAGGAACAAGTGGAACGCGGCATCGTGGAATTATACTTTGTCAGAACTGAGTACCAGCTGGCAGACTTGTTTACAAAAGCTCTCTCGAAAGATAGGTTTGCGTATCTCGTTGGCCGTCTTGGTATGAAGTATATGACTCCAGAAGACTTGGAGGTTTTGGCAAATGAAGCTGCTTGATATTCTCTCACAATGACTTCTAAGTGCATCACAGCTTAGGACTCGAACCTCAACTAAGGAAAGTTTATCTCGGACGATAACTTATCCTTCTCAACGAGAAAATCATATTTCTCGGTCATGAGCTTCTCATAAAAACATTCAAAGTTTTTAAAGTTCATGAAAAACGATTTCTAAGTAAATGTCAGCTTAGAACTCGAACTTCAACTTAAGGAAAGTTTATCACGGATGATAACTAATCCTTCACAACGGGAAATTTATTTTTCTCGGTCATGATCTAGTCACAAAACAATCAAAGTTTTGAGCTCATGAAAAACGGACCCGAAAGGGGAGTGTACGTTTCAGTGCGCTTTCCCTAAGCAATAAAAGAGAAGTCTTCTATCCTGATTATTTTAAAACCGTTGAACACAATTTTTCAAGACTTTCTCAAAAAGGTTTTTCTAAATCTTTCAAAATTGTGTGTTTAACACTCCCTTCCTCATAATAGGTTTTTATCTCAAAATGTCATATGTTATTTTGATCATTTTTTGAGGGGGGCGTTTTAAAATCAAGCCTTTTAAAATTGTCATATTTTATGTATCCAACACATTCCGAAAATTTGATTAAATCTGTCATATATATTATCGGTAAAGGCATCTCAACTCTGTACCTCAACATATTTTGTGGTGTCGTTTTTCTAAAATTTTGTCAAATTTTGTTTCAAGACACACATATATTGTTAAGGGGGAGTGCCCCGACTAAAAATGTTCCATGATTCATGCGTGCACACATGTTTCTCTCCCGTCGATTTTTCGGAAATTGTCATATTTTAATCTATTGGTATCTCTAATATTATATTTTTATATTAGAGATAGGGGGAGAAAATGTGATTAAAATGTAATATATCGCAACAAGTGATCTTAAAGACTCAAGTGCAACTCTTTCCTTCACATGCCAAACTATTTCGTATATCGATGCATGTGTGTAGGGGGAGCTTTTCGGAAATGTAAAACTTTCAAGTGTTAAAAGTTTTGATTTTTATCAAACACTTCGAATGGTTTTCAATGGTTTATGGTTACGATCTATACCCAAAACAACCTAATATCCACGACGGAACGATGGAGTCAAAAGGTGGTTTAGGATAGGAAACTAAGTCCTATGATCCAACCAGAACCGGAGGGATCTACCCAAGGACATTCCATAGCTAGAAATAGTTGTCCTTGGGAAAGATGGAGTTGAATGAAGCTGAATGCGGACCAATTACTTAAGTTAGCACTGGAACAATCACAACAAGGTGCTAATGATGACGTATTGGTAAGCATTGAAGGAGTTGAATATTCTATGCAACTTAGGCAGAAACCGGGTCATATTGAAGACAAGTCATCATGGACCCAGTGATGCAATGCACAACCCTTCCCAGCCATTCGAGTCTCTCTCAAAAGAAACTTGTCTCATTGTCACGGAGATCAACACGTATCTATTGACTTTCTCACTCCGAGTTAGTTAATATTGAAAAGGTGGAAGTCTGCTCCAGCCTCCGATTACCAAAATGTACTTATTGAGTCTAGAGCCAAAAGAGATCAATCTATCATCTCATTAGGACACAATCGAGTCCTACGCATTATCCTTGTGATATTGCCAGAACATCTGAGTGATACGATTCACAATGAAGATGGAAATCCTGCTTGAGCCAGCATTAAACAAGCTCATGGTAGGTAACTTGTGCGATTCTACACGAATCAAACTTGTGAGAACTGGAAAGTAACTAAGTTTCGATTCTTAATTGATTCAAACTTGATTCCAGGTTTCTTCGCAAAATCCGTGTGATCTTGCCAGAACATTCAGAGTGACACTCTTTAGTGTTCACAGTGACGAATGGAAATCCTTCCAGTGTCAACATCAAACATCATTGCGGTAGGTAACATGCAAGATTCTTATGAATCGAGCTTGTGGCAAACTGGAAAGCAACAATGGTGCGATTCTTATAGAATCAAACTTGTTCCAGGAATTCTGAATTGACGACTCTAATCAAACGGATAACCGTATCCTTTTTATTCACTCTTTACGTTTGCAGTCTGCTTTGAGATGGTCGAGTAAAGAGAACTGGCTACTACCGCCGGGAAACCCTGTCAAGGAGGTTCTTAATCGAATCTACCCGATCACAGGTACGGTATCTAATACCGTCTTAACGGTCTTCACCGACCGGAGGTAAAATGCTACCGAGTTAGGATGAAATGTTCAAAGCCATTTTATCCGTGTCTATGTATGTTGCTGCATATCAAGAAGGTGACGTAACTGTGTAACCGAAGTCGATTCAGAAGTCACAAGAGCACAAGATGGTGATATTCAAGATACCTAAGAATGTAAGAATGTAATAGGTCATCTTAGTCACAAGGAGCACAAATGAAGATCTCAAGCACTCAAAGTCAAATGACAAAGGATCAAGATAAAGATCACGAAAGCATGAAGGTACAAGGCTGTTACAAACAAGATCAAGACCAAGATACAAGACCAAAGCAGGAAGATCTCCTCTACAAGAATGTATTCACTCAATCATCTTATGCTTTTTAACTTTTTTAAGATGACAGATACATTGGGGGAGATTGTTAGCCGTATATTTTATATAGTCAAACAAGAATGTAATAGGTCATCTTATTCGTTATTGGTCTTGTATTGTAATAGGTTAGTCGGGAAAACCGGGCTTGGACTTTAAGCTAATATTGTATAAGTTAGGGGCGTAAGCCCAAAACAAAGCCAAGCCCGGCCCAAGGATACTAAACCCACGGCCCATATGCCAAGGGTATATATACCCTCTTCAATGTGTGGAAGAGGGTGTTGGTTCATTTTACTTTCTCTCTCTAGTAAACAAAAACCTTCCAAAATCTCTCTTGTTTCTCTCTCTACTTTTCTTCTCTTTCTCTCTCTAAATATCTTTTCTAAATCTTATGTTATGGATTGAATGGGATTAACAATATCACTACTTTCGAGAACAAGTTTAAGCTCGTGAAATAAAATTAATAAAAGTTCACACAGACGATAACGTAGCTGATCCTTTTACTAAGGCTTTGCCTAAACCAAAGGTAGATAAGCATGCCAAGGCTATTGGGCTGCAACTAGCTATCGTTTTCATGCAATAAATATGTGATTAGTATTTGGATAAAGGATGTTTAAGACATTCTTGAATTCATGAAATAAAGATTGAGTTTTGTTTATTTTCAATTATTTGATTTTGTATCCTATTTTACATGTTTTAATCCATGAATAATTGTTATGTTCTAAATGTTCGTTGTCGATTAATAATATATGAGTATTATTAAACTAAGACAATTTAAAATAGTGACACAGTATACTTGAAAGTATATTGGTCAATTTTGGATGATATTTGATGAATCAAATATTGGACTTATCACAACTATATGATTTTACTTTATGGATCTTTGTCATTAACTAAATCATATATAGTTATCCTTAGACCTGAGATACCAAGAAACTGTCATGAGTGTAGTGTGCTTATGTGAGATAACCTAACGCTAAACATAAATGGTAGCTATAAGGGTTATTTTCAAAAGTGTTGCAAAGTTTTGTAAGTTTTGCTTGTAGTCAAAATGGGATTTGTTTCCTTTAAATTATTTTGAAGAATAATACAGCTGGGCCCCTCGAGGGAGTAGTAAGATGTTTGTGTGGCCGCACCCAAATTTGTTTAGGAGTGGAGATTCAGCCGTTTCACTCTCTCTCTTTTCATATTCTACTTTCTCTAACTAATAATGTAAAACCCCTGGTTTTACCTCTTTGACTTTGTCACCTTATGTACACATCTTGCTTGAATCTATGTAATTCCATTTCACCAAATTTTATGAAGCTTCAGTCTTTCATTTAATTACCCTGTCAATTCTAGTATATTTATATACATATGGGAACCATTGTCATATTTAACTACCTTAACTTTCACATAACCCCATTATATATATTTAATATCTACAATATACTTTAATAACGAAGTTTACTTTCTACATTATACCTAGTCCTAACTATTTAATCACATTTATCATATACATATACTAAAGACCCTAAAAATGATACATTACCCATTTTGAAGCTAAGTGACACACGAATTGTATATACATACAAGTATATACTTAACAAAACCCTTTCCAAACTTAACACACTACCTACTCACTACATTGTCACTAGATATTTTTGAGAAATCCTTTCCCCACATGTCTTATGTTATACACGGCTAGGAAGCCTTCCAACCAAACCAAACTCAACTTGCTACAAGGCAAATCTAGTACTAGGATTGTTGTCATTAAAGCTTGTACTTGGATGTCTCATACTCACCCTTCATGTAGCCGAATAACAACCTTCACAAGGCTTATGTACATCCTTCCATTTATGAAGTGTACTAAACCTCACTATACATACATCATGTAGAATCATAGTTTCTTAGGATTGTATATGTGTTGAAAAGATCTAATGAAAGGAAGGAGATGAAAGAACTAGAGAGGGAGAGTTAGAGAGAGAAAGGAAGAATGAGAGAAAAGATGAAATGTTGAATGAATCACAAAGTTCTCAACCCCTCCTAACATGCTAGGAGGGGGTATATATAGCCCACCCTACATGTGGGTTATTTGGCTATATGTTAATATATTGGATCAGGAGCCCAATACTTGAATATATCGTTAGAGTGACCGATCCTTTCTAAAAATGTAAAAACGTGATTGTGGTAAAATACGACCTTTTAGGAAAAAGGCGTAAAAGCGGTAAGTATTAAGTGATGATTTAGGAAAATCAAACACTAATGACCCTAATGAAGTTCGTTTCCCAAAGAGGTATATGTGTGTGAATAATTCGTAGCAAGATTTGAGATTAATATTGGATAGAAGGGGATGAGAAAAGAGAATGACGAAGACGTGAAATTACTTACTACTACGACTAAACGTAAAACCGTAAAAAGTACAAAAATAAAAATTAATTCTAAAAATTCCCAAAAAATTACCAAAAATCAAAATAAATAAACTAAGAGTTACCAATGATCTTAACTTTTTCAAACCTTTTAATTAATTAAATATTAATTTTTAAATGCTAATTAAAGCCCTAAAAATCAAATTAATTATCAAAAATCCCAAATAAAGATTTTTCAATTGGTAAACCTCTAAAATGACCTAAAAAGATTAAAAACTAATTTTAGAAAATTTTAAACTAAGAAAAACTATTTAAAATAATTTAAAAACTATTAAAACTTAAAATAATTATAAAAATTAATCTAATGATGATAAAAATAATCTAAGAGTTGAAAAAATCCTATTTTAATGTATTTAAGCTAAGAAAAATATAAAAAGTGCAAAAATGTGAAATTTGAAATTTAATAATAAAATAATATTAAAATAATATTAAAAATCAAAAAATTATAAAAAATTATAAAAAATTATAAAAACTTGCAAAATAGTTTATTTTAACCTAAATAATCAGAAAATAAAAGTGAAATTACAAAAATACCCCTAATGGGCCCCCAAATGGGCTAAAAGCAAAATCAGTCAACCTTAATGGGCTTTTTAGCCCAAAAAAGTCAAACTAGGCCCAAATGACCTGAAAAAGCCCTATCTGACTCAAAATTTAATTCTAAGCACAAAAGTCTGAAGGCCCAAAAGCTGAATATTAGCTTATCACAGCTTAAATAACAAACAGCTTATCCTTATTGGGCCAATAAGTCCATTAAGCAATAAGCCAATGCCATAAGCTCTACTTAAACACACAACCTTCTTTTGAGATGCCTAAGAGATCTGCGAAAATAAATTTTGAAAAAGCACACACAATAAGCCAGAAATAAGCCAAGAAGATTTTCACAATAAGACAAAATAGTCGACTTGGAGTTCTAGACCACCTCAGGACTTGATTCAACTTGTAAAAGACTCTAAACAACTTAATTAAGCCAAAACAATCAAGAAAAGTTCAATAAGCAAGGCCAAATAAGCTGGATAAGCCAATAAGCACTTATGAAAAAGTCAATAGAGTTGGCTTTCTAGTCAAACCCTAAAGTCAACCTTCCAAATGCTCCAGTATGAACAAATGGGTCAAATATTGAGCACCTATACAAATTCAAAGTTGTTGCACGTTTGAATAAGCTGGAATAGCTTATTGATAAGCTGAACACAAAATTACACTAGCAGTGGCTAGCAGCAGGGGAAAGGAGTTCCCACTGCTTTAACTTTTTGACCTGTGATTTGTGAGAGATCCAGTTGGATTCAAGTGGAAACAAGGGCACCCTTGTGATCAGTGAATCACAAGGAGTCTATATCAACAAATAAATCACAAATTGGTTCACTCAATAAGCCCAGAATAAGCAAACAGTCCACAGATATTGCACATACCTTGAAAATAAGCAGTTATGAACAAATAAGCAGTTTGAGCATGAATAAGCCAACCAAATTGAACCAAATGCATACACAAGCTATAATAAAGTCCAATAAGCACAAATAAACTTGTTTCAAGCAATGGATCAAAGTAAATAAGCAGATTCAAGCACCAAAAGTTACTGATTAGCAAAAGTGATTATCCAAAATCCTTTTGCTGATCTATTTGACCACCAATCCAATTTTAAGCTTTCAAATCTCTTTCCCTGATTAAGTTAACCAAAATTTAACACTTGTTATCCCTATTCTACCCTTAGATCTAGGTGTCCCCAAAATTTTAGCCAAAATACCCCAGTAAATCTGATTTTATAGCCCTTTGATTGATTTGGTTGTACAAACCCACAAAACTTGCAGACAAATGTCACTTAGCACCAGGTAAACAGATATCAACCAAAAGAACCAAGAACATCAACAAAGGAAGGGTCAAATCCCTTTGAATCAGTTAACCCAAACACCCCTTTGGAATTGGATTTTGCAATCTTCTAAAGGATTGTTGTGTTTTAACCTATCAAACAAGATCCAATCCACCCTAACAGCTTCTAAGCAACCTCAGAAACACAAATCAAGCTTCAAAACACAGATTCACGATAGAACATGCAAAATCACCAAAAATTCAAATAAATTCAGAAAAATTGAAAAGGGAGAGATATGCAAACCTCCAAGACTTACATCCAAGCCTTGGATTGTTTGAGCTGAGGTACTAGCAAAACAAGTACCAGCTTCCTTGTACCTGCTAAGTACAACAAACCACAATGATGAACAATAAAAAATGAACTTTTGGTTTTTGAAACACAAGTTTTATTGCTTAAAACCTTGCCTCAAAAACCTTCAAACATTAATATGGAACTCAGATCTTAACTTATCAGATACCAAACTTTTATAAAACACAAAGGGAAATCACAAATTTTTAGAAAATCCAACTTTTATTTAATAAAAAGGAATTACAAAGATTTAAAGCTAAAATCTGGAACAAGGAACTCTCACAAGTTGAGGTCTCCTTATATAGGCCTAGTAGACGATTCTAGAATGCTAACATACATGAAAACCCTAGTTGTGAAATCTCAAAACTGCCCTTGAGTGCTTGATGCCGTTTGATGTTTGTGAGCTGTCCAAATGCATCAGGGACGTTCATTTTAGCTTTGGAGTTAAGCTATGAGTCTAAGCTGTTGATTTGGCCACGTCAGATTCCTTGGAGAGGAAGTTTCATTTTCATTGGTGGACGAGGTTGAGAGTGGGGCCACTTGGGTAGTGGGATTGAGGGTTTTGTGTGTGGGTTATGTTTCTGGGCGTGTGAATCAAGTGTGGGTATGGGTAATTGCAATTTACCCTTTGTTTAAGTGAAAGGAGTTACTGGGTTCTTGATGGTAAACAGTAACTCGTTTTGATCCAAAATTGGGGGAAAGGTAAGTGTTTGGCGCAAATTGTGTTTGAATGTTTCATTTGTACACCTTTGGCCCTTAGTCTTTGGAAAACAATGAATAACAAGTTTATTTTTTAAGTAAACCCGTTTTCCTTTGTAAACTAAGTTTCTAATTTCACACATTGGCCACAAAAAGTTTTAAAACAAGGTTTTAGGGCTTTTACAAGTTTAGTCTAATTACAACTTTAGTCCTTTTGATATTTAATCCATTTATAAAGGACTAGAAGTGTAATTTTATTGATCTTCAAGGGTATTCTTTTATCTTTGACTTCATGAGGGACCATAATTGGCAATTTAGAAATTGTTGAGGGACTAAACTTGCCATTTCTTCAAAGTTGAAGGACCATTTTGTAATTTTTACAAACTTAAGGGACCAATCTTGTAATTATGAATATACAAGGGTTTTAAGTGTCATTTCTTCATATTTTGAGGATCAATCTTGTACATCTTCAAGTCTTCAAGGGTTAATCTTGGATAAATCATGAACTAGGGCCCGGTTCTTTGTACGGCTTCGTTTCTCGTGTCCGTTTTTCCTTGTTTCTTGTGATCTTTTGTCTTTTTCACGATATACATACCTAAAACACACAAGTAAACAAATAAAAGCATATATATCGTATTTTATGACATTTTAATGCATTTAAAGCCCGAAAAAAAAGATGAGATCATGTATAAATTCCATCTCATCACTCCCCCATACTAAGCCATTGTCGGGCCCTCACGCAATGCTAGAATAAAGTATCTAAGCATCACCAAAATTCAATTTTAGTAACCTTTGTTGAAAATTAAAAGACTTGCAACAATACTACGAAGATGTGTAAAGACATAATGTATGATTTTCATCACGAATGTGACTTTTAGGGTCAATGAATAGAAACAAGTAAATGTCACATAGAGTAAATTTCGTCATCCTTGATTGTCATACATTCCATGCTAAGTGCAAAAACGAGATCATTGTTGGTACAAGTCACAATGCTAACACTACTCATACGTCCAAATTGTGTAATACTTTTTCTCCCCGCAATCCTAGTTATTATAAAGGAAATGGGTTACTAGCATTTTTTTAACTACTTGTCATGGATCACAAGTGATTCATATTGACTTATTTGAGTATTTATTAGCCCGAAAGCAAAGTAGCACGATTTAATCGATAGTTAGCCGAAGGACAAAATCTTTTAAAACGGCTTCTCGTGTATCTCCTTAAGTTCATATCTTGGCATAACTCGTTTCACGATTTGAGACCTTTCTCGGACCGATATTTGGCATGTACTTCATACTTCAAATCTTGGGAAGACGTTCTTGAAATTATGGTCTTCTCTTCATATTTTGGAATTTCTTCACTTGACGTTTTTGAGAGATTCTTCATATTTGGACCACGACTTCATCATTTATATTCAATCTTTATTTTGGACTTTGATATATAACGATCCACCTCCTTTTCGGACTTGGATATATTTATCCTTATACCTTGTTAGGGTCTTTTTGGATAGACTTTCTCCATGATCTTTAGGGGAGTAATTGCTTTTCGACGTGTGTCTCGATCCTTCATATTGATTTAGGAATAATGATACTTCACATCATCTTGGATCTTTAGCAAAAATAGAGCTCCTCATGACTTTTTAGGGCCTTTTTGGATCTTCAACAATCTTCGCGTCCCGCTTCAATAAGTTATGCCTTGGCTATGAACTCTATTCAACCCCGAGTAACTTTTAAACGATCTTGGGCTAAAAGCTAAGTAACCTTTCAAATCGTACGACCTTACTTATTGCAATTATTTTTATTCCTAATGCATTGATCTTATGGGAAGAAAAAACCACAATTAAAAACATATGAGTTTTTGAAAGAACATTTTCATGTTCTACGTTTAGCATGATCACTTGTCTAACTCTATCATTTCTCGTTCTTCACTATATAAAGACCTCTAATTAAAGAGACTCGTGAATACTTAGCCATGCAAGTCAAAATTAAGCTAAATTTGGATTAGCTTTCATTAAGACTATATCAAATCAAAGTTTTGGGTTTTCAAGCCACCTATAGGATCTTGCACTTTCTTGGACTTTTTCAAGTATAGAGAATGCATTTTATAGTTCCCTTGATAAGTGACTTTCTAGGATCAATTATAGGAACTTGCGAAAAGTTCTTGTTCTTAACTCGAATGAGCTAAGACTTTCGCGTTAAAGTTCCCTATATAAAAGTCTAGCAAAACTTGAATTGAGCGGGTTAAGGAATGTAAAGGGCTCCAAATGCACATCAAGTCAAAAATTAGATCTTATTCTACCGATCGGAAAATATACATTCGTGTCTTAAAAACACTTATTAAAACTAAGAAACATTTTAAAATTTGGCCATTTTTAGCCTTATTAGCAACAAAACATAAAACAAAACGTTTAAAGATGGAAAACGTGAGGGCGTAGCAAAGCAAGTAACTATTCACCCCCTATACTAAAAGTAAACATTGTCCTTAATGTTTCGAGTCTAAAGGTGGAGCACCCCCATACTAGAGACGAAGAGTCGAATGCTTAGGATCTAGCATGGAAAGGGTGATCAACAATATATCTAAAGCCGTTTATGAATTATGCTAAAAGATAATTGTTAGAACAATAAATGATATGTCATGGATTCGTGAAAAAATTCTTCAAGCAAACGATGGAGGCTCACGTAAACGAACACGAGAGTCTTCAATCGTAGATGATGATGATGATCTAGATAACACAATCACAAACAACCACAAGACAACGAGTTGGAGGGGCACAAATCCCCTCTCATTATTTATTAGAAAGCATAAAAAGATAAGCATGGGATCTCCCCCACGAGGCACCTCATTTTTTATTACCGAGTCATGAGCTCGACTCGATCCCCTCAATGCTAATTATCATTGGGGAAGGTGACTTGGTCGAGGTCAACCATTGAAGGAATTTCCTCACCAAAGTAGTGCTTAAGCCTATGTCCATTCACCTTGAAGTCAGGACCATCATCTTGAGCTAGCTCGATGGTCCCATATGGAAACACTTGTGTAACGGTGAAGGGACCCGAACAACGAGATTTCAATTTCCCGGAAAATATCTTTAGTCTAGAGTTAAAAAGTAACACTTGATCACCAACGTTAAAAACCCGGTTTTTAATCTTTGCATCATGAAACTTTTTAGTCTTTTCTTTGAAAATCAATGAATTTTCATAAGCATTGTCTCTTAGTTCATCCAATTCATTAAATTGTATTTTCCGGTGATCTCCCGCGGTCTTTAAGTCAAAGTTTGCATGCTTAAGGGCCCAATATGCCTTGTGCTCCAATTCAATGGGCAAATGACAATTCTTCCCATAGACTAACTTATAAGGAGTACAACCGATAGGTGTCTTATAAGCGGTCCTAAAGGCCCATAAAGCGTCATCGAGTTTGTCGGACCATGAAGCACGGTTTTCTCCAATCGACCTTTCTAAAATCCACTTCAAAGCTCGTTTCGAAACCTCGACTTGCCCACTCGTTTGCGGGTGATAAGCCGTAGAAAGACGATGAGTAACTCCATATTTTTTTAAGAACTTCTCGAATTGGTCATTACAAAAATGGGTTCCACGATCGCTTGTAATAGCACGAGGGGTTCCGAACCGAGAGAATAGTTTCTTCAAAAACTATACTACCACACGAGCATCATTAGTAGGTAAAGCCTTAGCTTCCACCCACTTAGAAAGGTAGTCGACCGCGACGAAGATATACTTGTTACCATGAGACGATGGGAACGGCCCCATAAAGTCTATGCCCCAAATGTCGAAAATCTCACACACTTGAATTATGTTTTGCGGCATTTCATCACGTTGAGACGATTTTCCTTGACGTTGGCACGAATCACACGACTTCACAAGTGTGTGTGCATCACGATAGATAGAAGGCCAAAAGAAGCCGACATCGAACACTTTCTTAGCCGTTAGATTAGCACCGTGGTGACCACCCGTGGGTCCCTCGTGACAAGCTCTAAGAATATTAGAAGCTTCGGCACCAAAAACACAACGTCGAACGAGTTGATCCGCACAAACCCGAAAGAGATAAGGGTCGTCCCAAAAATAGAACTTGGCGTCACGAAAGAATTTTTGCTTTTGTTGTGTCGTCATACCCTTGATTATGAAATTGCCCGCATGGTAATTTGCAATGTCGGCAAACCATGAGGTGGTGTCTTTAGAATTCACTACACCGAGAGTCTCGAGAGGAAATGTTTCGGTGATTTCCTTGTTCTCGAAAACATCTTTGTGAGGATCTTCTAGAAGAGAGAGATGATCGGCCGCTAGATTCTCGGCTCCTTTTTTGTCAAGCACGGTGACATCAAATTCTTGGAGGAGGAGCATCCAACGAAGCAATCTCGGCTTAGCATCTTGCTTAGCTAAGAGATACTTGATAGTCGAATGGTCGGTATACACGATGCTTTTAGTCAAGACGAGATAAGGTCGGAATTTATCAAAAGCATAGACCACGTCAAGGAATTCCTTTTCCGTTGTGGTGTACTTTAATTGAGCCTCGGTCATCGTCTTACTAGTATAATGGATAGGACGGAAATGCTTTTCATAACGTTGCCCTAAGACGGCCCCTATAGCATAATCACTTGCATCGCACATGATTTCAAAGGGTAATTCCCAATTAGGAACAACAAGAATGTGAGCTTCGGTAAGTTTCCTTTTGAGAGTTTCGAAAGCTCTAACACAATCCTCATTGAAGTTAAAAGGAGCATCCTTCTCGAGACGGTGTGTCATAGGTCGAGAGATTTTCGAAAAGTCTTTGATGAAACGACGATAAAAGCCCGCGTGGCCTAGGAAACTCCTAACTCCCTTAACGGTTTTAGGATGAGGTAACTTGGCGATGACGTCTACCTTAGCTTTATCGACCTCAATCCTCGCTTTCGAGACCTTATGTCCTAAGACGATTCCTTGTTTACACATGAAATGACATTTTTCCCAATTAAGCACAAGATTGGTTTTTCACAAAATTTTAACATTTGCTCGAGATTAGATAAACACGACGTGAACAAATTGCCAAACACCGAAAAGTCATCCATAAACACTTCTATAGACTTCTCGATCATATCGTGAAAAATGGCCATCATACACCGTTGAAACGTACCCGGTGCATTACAAAGTCCGAAAGGCATCCTACGATAAGCAAACGTTCCATAAGGACACGTAAACGTAGTCTTCTCTTGATCACGAGGGTCGATAGGGATTTGAAAGTAACCGGAAAAACCATCTAAAAAGCAATAGAATTCATTTCCCGCTAGTCGCTCCAACATTTGATCCATGAAGGGCAAAGGAAAGTGGTCTATACGAGTGGCATCATTTAACTTTCGGTAGTAAATACACACCCTCCAACCGATCACAACACAAGTGGGAATTAACTCGTTGTTTTCATTAGGCACAACGGTCATTCCTCCCTTTTTAGGGACACAATGGATTGGGCTCACCCATGGGCTATCGGAGATAGGATAAATCATTCCTGCGTCAAGGAGTTTTAGAACTTCCTTTTTAATGACATCGTGAATTTTGGGGTTTACCCTTCTTTGACTTTGAATTTTGGGTTTGTAGTCCTCCTCCATTAAAATCTTGTGAGTACAAAATTTTGGGTCAATACCCTTAATGTCGGAAATTTTCCACGCAATTGCCCCTTTATGAGCTTTAAGAACTTTCAAGAGCTCGGTTTTTTCATCATTAGCAAGACCTCTTGCAATAATAACCGACAACTTGTCATCACCTTCCAAGAATGCATATTCAAGGTGAGAAGGAAGATCTTTCAATTCAAGGATAGGCGGTTCCTCGATTGAAGATTTTTGCTCAACACTCATAACTTCCATCGGCGGAAGAAATGGTGGAATAGACGTATCATCACTAATAAACACCTCATCTTCATTGTCGATTTCATTTGAAGTAAAATCGCCTCCTTGGAATGGAGTGAGATTTGGTGTAGAATTAGCAAGAATCGGATCCAAAATAGCGGGATTGCCACTTGACGAGCTATCGGAAAAACCTAACACTTCTTGTGAAAACTCATCGCAAACCATGTAACACCCCCAAATTTATACAACTTAGTACAGCGGAAGACTAGTTGGTGTTACGGGATAGCACATTACTCACATCATAGACAACGCATAAAAATCGCGTCGTTTAATATTAAATCATTTCCATTCATAAACAACAAAGTTACATCGGTCCCAAGTCATTGCATTACATACAAAAGTTTTACAAAGTGTTTGAATGGAAAAATATTGTTTAAGTGCGGGCCATGAATTCTTGTCGTCTTCCCGAGAATTACCTTCAAGTACCTGAGATAAAACATGTTAAAAGAAAAGGTCAGCGATAACGCCGAGTGAATTCATAGAGTTTAATAAATTCCATCAATATAACTTTGGTATAAAATTAGTACCAAAAATCAATTCGTACAAATCATTGTAATAGGCCGTAAAATAGCCAAAATCATTTTATACAAATCTTTGTAATAGGCCATAAAATAGCCAAAGTCATTTTATATAAATCCTTATCGAAAATCATAATATAGGCATTTTCCTTAAAAATTATTATACGAGCCAATGTCGTAAAAACATCATACAATACATCTTATGACGTTGTATGAAAATAAAAACCGTTATATGAATATGGTTACGAAAACCAAAACACAAACATAATATCAATAGTATGACCCAGTATTGCTAGTCAGGCAATACATCGTTATTCGAAGCGTCTAATAGTATTTCGTTAGTTTTTGGATTATTATAAGCCGCATGACATTGTTACCTTACTAAACCAACAACGGGTAGCTAACCCGATACCAATTTTGCCCATCTAAAGTAGCGTGTCGTCACAAAGGTCACGCTATGGAAATCTTCTCATACATAAATTCGCTTACCAATCAATGTGGCACGACGGGGATCAACCGTCAAGGCGTGAACTGGGGTGATCGTCCCCAAATAGTACTATTAAATGCATAAGCGTCTACCAACTCCCGGTAGTTCACAATTCATGCTAATGGGACTTTTAGTGACATAACCTAACTTTAATAATCCATTTGATTTCATCTACCGGGTCCTTTAATCATTTATCGGGTCATACAATCGGGTCATTCAATCATTTGGGTCCAAATCAATAAACAAACAATTGGGACAAATGGTGTCCTAATTTTATAAAAACTAACATGTTATCTCCCTCGCGGGTTTATAAATTTATAAAAACATTTAAAAGAGTGCGAGGCTATGAACTCACGTTGATGTGGGAAGGCGGGTTATCGGCAATTCGGACGTACGGTACGTGCTTCAATCACGGAAACCTAGACAAATAATAATCGGTCTTAGACGTTTGTCCAATGACTTTATAAAAATAACAATTATTTATACATATGATGATTATATATATATGATGATCAAGTGGGTTTATATATTCTCGTTTACTCATTTTAGTGTTATATGTCGATAACTTTTATACTAGTTCACTAGTTTTACCCATTTACGTGTTTTAGGTCCAATAAGCCTATTATAAGTTATTTAACTTATTTTAATCTATTTTGTACTTATATTATCAGTACTTAAACTTCACAAGTTGGGCCCAAATGGGTTAAGCCCAATAATAAGTTTATAAGTGTCTTAGTCCAATTTTGTTGTATTATTAGTCCAATAACGTTAATTTAGTCCGTTAACGTCCGTATTTCTTATAGTTCGGGTTTTTATCGGTTTTTACTTGTTATACATGTCTATATATCAGTATATAAGTTTTATAAAGTTTTCATTAGACGGGTCCAACCATCTAAGTTTTATTTGACAAAAACGTTAATTTTACGGCAATAGCCGAAAAAGTCGTAAAAATCATGTTTATAGTTTTATATCTTATAAAACATAACAAGTTACCATTTTTATAAAATGTACACTTATTTAACCTTTTACATACTTATATAAATAAAATCCATAAGTTAGTGGGTTTTTATTTTTCATTTTATACTATTAAATTTTGAGTGCTTATATAATAGTAATATACTTTAATTTCCAAAAATCTGATTTTTATCTTCACTTTCACCAAAACTGCCATATCTTGAGTTTTATATGGAGATAGAAGCTCAAATTTTTATCACATAAACTAAATGATATGTGCTACATTTAACTCTTCTATGGCTACTGTTGAATCATCTTCTAAATATTTTCTAAAAATCGTCCAAAACAGTAAACTCAGATTTATACCTTAAACTTGTTTTGATCATATCTCACTCATTACAATGATTCCATTGCATGGCCAACTCTCACATGTGTACAAGACTCATAGCTTACTGTATATCAATTCTACTTCATCATTTTATCAGTTCATAACATGTTTCTTTACTGTTTTATACAGCCATGTAAACTAATCAAGATTTTAACCTTGTTTCTTATAGTTCTTCACCTTTTTAATCATATTTATCAACACCAAATCCCCACATAACATTTTTATCATCATATAATCATCATATACATATACAATAGGAAATAAAATACATGTTTACATAATCAAAATAACAAGAAGATGAGGAGAACAATCTTTATACCACCATGATGATGTAGGTTGTGATCAAAACATGGATTTTGATGGAGAAACTTGTGATGAACCAAGACCATCTTCAAGACCACCATTCTTCATGAACACCTTGTGGAAAATCAGCCCTAATACTCCATAGAAACTCCTCCTTGGATGTTAAAACTTGCACCAATCTTCCTCTTTTTGAATGGAGATTAACATATGTAAGTTATAACATATGTTTGTGGTTAAATTTGGATCAAATGGGGTGTTTATGGGGAGTATGGGACGAAATAATAGAGAGAGGAAGAGAGGATTTAGTTGTTTTCATGTGTGAGAAAAGTAGAAATGGTTTTGGAGTTGCTAGTTAGTGGTTTTGATGGAAAGTGGCTTACAATGTAAGCTTTAGCTTACATGTGTAAGTATGAAGCTAATACTTTGACACATCAAGTGTTGAGGTGTTGCTAGTTAGGCCGGTTTGAGTGGGGGTGGGACAAGTGTCCCACTTGTCTCATCCCCATTTATTTACGGGTACTCCTCGATTCTAGTTTCCTCGATTTGCGTGCCCTCGGGTCGTTTTACGAAAAATGTTTTTATAAATTATGAATCAACGTCACAAAACGAATCTAATAAAAATTTTCTCATCAAAAACGGAGTTCGAAAACGTAAATACGTAATCCTAGGGTTTCCGGTTTAGTCGTAAAGGACGTTAAAATAAAATCGTAAGTCCTAATCTCTTCTCGTAAATTTGTGAGTTTATGAACCAACACAAATTTAAAACTCCAAAATAATATTCACGGATAAATTTATTTTCTGAAATGTCGGACTGTCACCAAAGACGGTGTATGTAAACGTAAGCACGTAACGTTGAATCCTCCGGTTTAGACAGAGTCGATGCTACTCCAAGACGTAAATCCAAATTTCTTCCCAAAAATAAGTGAGTTCATATCATAACATTAAAATAATGTTTTTAAATAATATTTGAGAATAAATATCAACCATAAATTGACGGATTGTCACAGCATTTACCCCTAAACAGGATCTTTGTCCTCAAAGATCATCTTACTACTCGCTTCTTATAGAGTTAAAGCCATGTGGGTATTTTCTCCACATTCGGTCTTTCTCACAAGTGTAATTCATTACAATACGCGAGTTTCACCAAACATAACTACGGGAATAAGATCAGGCTTATTGTTGACTTACTTTCTCTATCCATGATGTTCACGGGTTTTTGATGAATGCAACTTTTCGCCGGTCTAAACTTTACCAAGAAGAATTCAGATTTTCACTTGATAGATATTCCATCAAGTTCGATATACCAAACATGATTCACGCATATCTTGAAGTCCTAAGGTAGATCCAGCTTATATGCCTTTCAAACCAATCTTTTACATCATCTCAATGGTCCCATACAACGGGGACTTATATCCCATGATTTGTCAGATCATTAATTCTTTTCTCCAAGGTTAAATTTTTTGGCATAACTTCGCTACCCATCTGGCACTTCAAGATCTACATTTCATATTCACATAACCTCCTGCCCATTATCGTCAGTCAAAAATCAAATCCTAATTTCAACAATCATTTTAGGTTTCGCGGTTCGAATATTTTGTAAGGTTAGGTTCGCCATCATAAGAAACCTTAAACCTAAAAGACATGTCCAACTCACAGTGGGTGTATGTCGGGTGTCTTCATCCCAACTCCTGCTTACAGATGCTCTAATATAGATCCTAACAAGATTCGATCTCGATACTAACACGATAATTATCAATGATGATCTCTCTAAAGGAAAAGGATTATACGGTTTATTACCAAAGGTCAATCATTAAAACATAAAACATCACTTATATTAATTTGTATCGTTACTTTACCTCGTCCCTTTGATTGGGGTGGTACATAGTACTCTCATCAAGATTCGTTCTTAATGACTTCTGAGCAAATCTCTAGAAATTCAATGCGAAGCGAGGATCTTGATAAAGATGTTCGATACAAGCACACTATGTTTACATAACTCTTTTGCATTTATCATTAACGGGAATGATATTAGCAGATTTGGTCAGTCTGTCGACGATGACCCAAATCGAATCAAATTCAGATGATGACCTTTGCAATAACTAGACGTTTACTAATGTATGAGGCAATGTATGCCTTCATAATTTGCCATCAGTACAACTTCTTCTGATAATGATACATTAAATCAGAAATAACAGGAATAGAATACTTATACTTACAAGTTCCAATATAACTATATCTCACAATCTCAATATTTAGACAACCACAAGTGGCCTTTAAAACATTCAACGCTATTGGCTTCTCAATTCTGATGGTTCACATTAGTCGCGAACCCCTTTTTATTATCTATATTATCTCTTTTTACAAACATCGGCTATTTTTAAATTGTTCGGCAATCTATTTTGCATAGTCATTATTAAGAAATACATCCTAATTGGTTCTTTATCCTTTCTATATAGTGTGTCAATAATTACGTTCACTTTTCTTCATATTTTCTAAGCTTCAGCTTAGTTTCAGCTATCATTTTTATCAGTTTTGCTTAATCCGACGTTTAAAGCATCGATAATTATTACAACTAATTAAATAACAAATATTCAATTTTTATAAAATGTAAACATGAATATTTTAAATTTCTTAGTCCGTCCAATTATATGAAAATGTTCAAAATAATTTGAATTTAATTAACAAGATTTTTGTTGATTTACTGAAAATAATTAGTGAGATTCGTAAATGTTCGAAAAATCTTTATTTATACTTTGGTCAAAATTTTCTTAGTTGAAAAGTGAAAATTTTCGTTTCAAATTTCAAGTTATGGTTTAAATGTTTTCCTCAATTCTTCTTAGGTTGTCTTGAGGTATACACGAACATTTACCCCTAAACAGGAGTTTAGTTAAATGTTCTGGGTATAAGGGAATAATCCCTTAAAAGTTCTTTTCGATAAAACATTTGTCAAAACATATTTCCATTTTCTTTTTGGTAAAACGCAAAGTTTCAGATGGCTCTAATTTTCAAAGAGTCAATATATATATATATATATATATATATATATATATATATATATATATATATATATATATATATATATATATATATATATATATATATATATATATATATATATATATATATATATATATATATATATATATATATATATATATATATATATATATATATATATATATATATATCTTATCATCATTAATCAAACGGTCATTTAATATAAAAGATTAAGTCTTAAATCACATGTTAATTATTCAAGGTACAGGTTTTTATTGTTCGGTCAATTCAGGGAAATCTACAAATAATTACTAACTCCTTCTTATACTTATAAACAAACAAATGGTCCTTAATGATCACAAGCATGAATTTATCAAATTACAGCCTACACACGTGATTCACCAAATTTATGGATGCTACATGTGTATTAGTCAATCCAAACAACATCACGTGAAACTCATAACGTTTATTACAAGTACCGGATGTAGTGTTTGGAATAGATAATCTTCTTCGCGGACGCGAAGTTGATAATAACCATGTCGTGGATCAAATCTTTAAAACATACGCTAGAACCTTGTAAATGATCGAACAAATCTTCCATTTCGAGTTATGGATATCGTTTTTGATTGTCGATTTACTCAGTTCACAGTAATCTATAAATATAAGGAAAGATAACACCATAGCTCTTCAGGATGACAGGCTTGGTATAATAAAATCTTTCTCCGACAACTCTTAGTTGTATGGTAATTACTTTAATTTAGATGGTGCTGACGTACAATGCACAAGCCATAGGTGCAGCACCGGAAATATAATCAATACAGATTTCAACTTGCCTTAATGGAGAAAGTCTAAGTAATTCATCAACAAATACTTCCTAAAGTTTCAGATAACCGAAACATCTTTTAATAAATTCATATTAGGTTCCTTCTAGATTATAATATCTATAACTAATTCACAACCAATCACAATATAATCTCAAGTCTAAATACAGGATATCGTCATCCACCAAGAATTATTTAGATCATTTTGATAATCAACATCTTATCTTTTCGGGGAATTCTATTCCCATCAATTAAGACAATGTCGTCATGTCATAATCAATCAATCCATTCTACTGGCACTATCAACTTTCCAGTTCATTGCCGTCGATAAGATGTGAACTTCTCAAAAGACTAATAATAACTCATAATCCTTCACAAATTCAAGGATATTGGGATACACAACTACTATTAAAAGATTAAGGTCAACGCATAATCTATGCGAGAGAATTTCAAATCAGATACAGACGAAAACATTTAACGAATATGAATATATCCCATGTTTTCATAATTTGAGTACGCATTCGAAAGCTCCTCGGATCGTTACCCAGGTCATTCAAATGAAATCAAATCAAAAGAAATGATAAGAACGTCAATACATCCAGTCGGGTATCAACATTCGGTAATCAGATACTTTTCCTAAGAATCTCACTACGGGAGAATTGGACAAGAAAGAATTGTCAATTGTCAAATAAGACAATTTCCACAGATGAGTAAAATTCAAATCAGAAGAATAGATGCTACAGGCACATATGTAGGTGTCCCTAACACTATGTCCCTATTTTTCACTTCTTGCAGATCTCATAAAATTTAATCATTCACAATCTTTAAAGAGAATGTAGTGTTTATTAATCAGTTTTATGGTGACTACTAGTCAGTCTTGCATGGTCCATTCCAAATTGTATGTAGGCGCGCAACTATATACAATTTCAAGATTAACGATGCAATACTCAGTTCGTCAAAATTTTATCATCATGTTTATAATAAATCATTTTCATGCTTAATTCTTAAATAAGAATCAAGAATAAATTCACAAAGATTTTCTCTGTTATGAAAACAATTAAGTTTCCAAAGTGTTTTATAAACAACCTCATTTCAATAACAATCACTTATAAATCTCACTATGAATAATCCTTATAGTGATGAAAATTCAATTTTTCTCAAAGGATACCGTTTTATCTTATAAAAACAATGTGTGATCTGCAAAAGAGTGATGAAAGCTCGTTTACCAAGAATTAACTACAATATGATAGGAAATAAGCTTTAGCCGAATAATCATGAGGTTCACGATCTCGATGGCACTCAAAAATATTAATCCACAATGTAACTCAAACAGAGATGAGTACTTGCTCAATGGTTGCATCACTAATGCGAACATTAGGATGAAGCAATAAAAGATAGATAACATCGATACATGTAGGATTTAGCAATCAAAGGTAGTCTTTTTCACTAATCACAAACAAGTCAAAATTGTACCGTAACACATTACGTGTCACTATGTCATACAATTCTCAGAACTCATCCTACCAACTGATATCTCAGTTAAGTTAGGGATTATTTTTAAAAGATACCACAATGAATACTAATCTACAAGAGTCATTAGGTGTTCCACATGTCCCGAAAGATCCATCGATCTCAATTCAGAAGAAGATTTCTTCAATTTATTTCTTGGACACTGGGCATCCTTTGTCAGTGGACAATGGCCTAGGAACAACCCTTAACACGAATCAACAATCAATTAAAACCTTATAATTTAATCATAAAACTTAACGACTTATATTAACAGTCTCATATTCCATACGGGTTAAATTTTACTTTATTCAAGTTTCAACCAATTTTATACTCAATTCAATATCCTACCTCATATTCCAATACTTTCAATCTTATTCTTAGGCCTTAATAGGCAATAAAAGCTCGATATGATCAATACTTAATTTCCAATCCTATATCTCTTACAACAACAATTATCAAATGAGTCTCTAGCATGAGATGACTCACACATTCAATCAGATTTCCCGGAAAGGTACTAGTGGCATGAGGCTTTTGGGTAATGGTTCCAATGACAGCCTCAAGTGCAACATTCACCCTTTCGATTTCAAATTTAAGAATTGGGTGACAACGAATCAGATGACATCTTTCTAGGTGGTAACGTTTTGTCAAACTCCACTCTATAAGAAAAGATCGTCATGACATCGATATCAGATTAATTTTCGCCAATTCTTTTTCAATATCACGATCAACTAATATCTACATTTCTACGAATATCAACCATTTGTTGGGATCATAAATGTCCGCAACTTGGTTTAGATCTAGGATAGCTAGAATTCCTACGAGAATAGCTTCGATTAATTTACTAGGGGATTTAGGGTTACTTGTGACAATCTACGTCGTATAAATAGCTCGTGTAAATATCAAAATAATCATCAAACAATCATGTAATAAAATTACATCATATATATATAATCCAAGTTATATATATATATATATATATATATATATATATATATATATATATATATATATATTAAAATAACACTTCTCAGTCTGGTCTTGTCGCTAACTCGGGAATTCTTCGGCACCGTTATAGTCAAAAGATTTTTAGACATTTTTAGAAAAATGTTTATAGTTAAAAGATTTTGAAATGTTTCATTCAAAACCTTGGTTTTTAAAAATCTTTCGTTCTCTATAACGAGAGCTCTGATACCAAACTGTAACACCCCCAAATTTATACAACTTAGTAAAGCGGAAGACTAGTTGGTGTTACGGGATAGCACATTACTCACATCATAGACAACGCATAAAAATCGCGTCGTTTAATATTAAATCATTTCCATTCATAAACAACAAAGTTACATCGGTCCCAAGTCATTGCATTACATACAAAAGTTTTACAAAGTGTTTGAATGGAAAAATATTGTTTAAGTGCGGGCCATGAATTCTTGTCGTCTTCCCGAGAATTACCTTCAAGTACCTGAGATAAACATGTTAAAAGAAAAGGTCAGCGATAACGCCGAGTGAATTCATAGAGTTTAATAAATTCCATCAATATAACTTTGGTATAAAATTAGTACCAAGAATCAATTCGTACAAATCATTGTAATAGGCCGTAAAATAGCCAAAATCATTTTATACAATTCTTTGTAATAGGCCATAAAATAGCCAAAGTCATTTTATATAAATCCTTATCGAAAGTCATAATATAGGCATTTGCCTTAAAAATTATTATACGAGCCAATGTCGTAAAAACATCATACAATACGTCTTATGACGTTGTATGAAAATAAAAACCGTTATATGAATATGGTTACGAAAACCAAAACACAAACATAATATCAATAGTATGACCCAGTATTGCTAGTCAGGCAATACATCGTAATTCGAAGCGTCTAATAGTATTTCGTTAGTTTTTGGATTATTATAAGCCGCATGACATTGTTACCTTACTAAACCAACAACGGGTAGCTAACCCGATACCAATTTTGCCCATCTAAAGTAGCGTGTCGTCACAAAGGTCACGCTATGGAAATCTTCTCATACATAAATTCGCTTACCAATCAATGTGGCACAACGGGGATCAACCGTCAAGGCGCGAACTGGGGTGATCGTCCCCAAATAGTACTATTAAATGCATAAGCGTCTACCAACTCCCGGTAGTTCATAATTCATGCTAATGGGACTTTTAGTGACATAACCTAACTTTAATAATCCATTTGATTTCATCTACCGGGTCCTTTAATCATTTATCGGGTCATACAATCGGGTCATTCAATCATTTGGGTCCAAATCAATAAACAAACAATTGGGACAAATGGTGTCCTAATTTTATAAAAACTAACATGTTATCTCCCTCGCGGGTTTATAAAACATTTATAAAAACATTTAAAAGAGTGCGAGGCTATGAACTCACGTTGATGTGGGAAGGCGGGTTATCGGCAATTCGGACGTACGGTACGTGCTTCAATCACGGAAACCTAGACAAATAATAATCGGTCTTAGACGTTTGTCCAATGACTTTATAAAAATAACAATTATGTATACATATGATGATTATATATATATGATGATCAAGTGGGTTTACATATTCTCGTTTACTCATTTTAGTGTTATATGTCGATAACTTTTATACTAGTTCACTAGTTTTACCCATTTACGTGTTTTAGGTCCAATAAGCCTATTATAAGTTATTTAACTTATTTTAATCTATTTTGTACTTATATTATCAGTACTTAAACTTCACAAGTTGGGCCCAAATGGGTTAAGCCCAATAATAAGTTTATAAGTGTCTTAGTCCATTTTTTTTGTATTATTAGTCCAATAACGTTAATTTAGTCCGTTAACGTCCGTATTTCTTATAGTTCGGGTTTTTATCGGTTTTTACTTGTTATACATGTCTATATATCAGTATATAAGTTTTATAAAGTTTTCATTAGACGGGTCCAACCATCTAAGTTTTATTTGACAAAAACGTTAATTTTACGGCAATAGCCGAAAAAGTCGTAAAAATCATGTTTATAGTTTTATATCTTATAAAACATAACAAGTTACCATTTTTATAAAATGTACACTTATTTAACCTTTTACATACTTATATAAATAAAATCCATAAGTTAGTGGGTTTTTATTTTTCATTTTATACTATTAAATTTTGAGTGCTTATATAATAGTAATATACTTTAATTTCCAAAAATCTGATTTTTATCTTCACTTTCACCAAAACTGCCATATCTTGAGTTTTATATGGAGATAGAAGCTCAAATTTTTATCACATAAACTAAATGATATGTGCTACATTTAACTCTTCTATGGCTACTGTTGAATCATCTTCTAAATATTTTCTAAAAATCGTCCAAAACAGTAAACTCAGATTTATACCTTAAACTTGTTTTGATCATATCTCACTCATTACAATGATTCCATTGCATGGCCAACTCTCACATGTGTACAAGACTCATAGCTTACTGTATATCAATTCTACTTCATCATTTTATCAGTTCATAACATGTTTCTTTACTGTTTTATACAGCCATGTAAACTAATCAAGATTTTAACCTTGTTTCTTATAGTTCTTCACCTTTTTAATCATATTTATCAACACCAAATCCCCACATAACATTTTTATCATCATATAATCATCATATACATATACAATAGGAAATAAAATACATGTTTACATAATCAAAATAACAAGAAGATGAGGAGAACAATCTTTATACCACCATGATGATGTAGGTTGTGATCAAAACATGGATTTTGATGGAGAAACTTGTGATGAACCAAGACCATCTTCAAGACCACCATTCTTCATGAACACCTTGTGGAAAATCAGCCCTAATACTCCATAGAAACTCCTCCTTGGATGTTAAAACTTGCACCAATCTTCCTCTTTTTGAATGGAGATTAACATATGTAAGTTATAACATATGTTTGTGGTTAAATTTGGATCAAATGGGGTGTTTATGGGGAGTATGGGACAAAATAACAGAGAGAGGAAGAGAGGATTTAGTTGTTTTCATGTGTGAGAAAAGTAGAAATGGTTTTGGAGTTGCTAGTTAGTGGTTTTGATGGAAAGTGGCTTACAATGTAAGCTTTAGCTTACATGTGTAAGTATGAAGCTAATACTTTGACACATCAAGTGTTGAGGTGTTGCTAGTTAGGCCGGTTTGAGTGGGGGTGGGACAAGTGTCCCACTTGTCTCATCCCCATTTATTTACGGGTACTCCTCGATTCTAGTTTCCTCGATTTGCGTGCCCTCGGGTCGTTTTACGAAAAATGTTTTTATAAATTATGAATCAACGTCACAAAACGAATCTAATAAAAATTTTCTCATCAAAAACGGAGTTCGAAAACGTAAATACGTAATCCTAGGGTTTCCGGTTTAGTCGTAAAGGACGTTAAAATAAAATCGTAAGTCCTAATCTCTTCTCGTAAATTTGTGAGTTTATGAAACAACACAAATTTAAAACTCCAAAATAATATTCACGGATAAATTTATTTTCTGAAATGTCGGACTGTCACCAAAGACGGTGTATGTAAACGTAAGCACGTAACGTTGAATCCTCCGGTTTAGACAGAGTCGATGCTACTCCAAGACGTAAATCCAAATTTCTTCCCAAAAATAAGTGAGTTCATATTATAACATTAAAATAATGTTTTTAAATAATATTTGAGAATAAAATATCAATCATAAATTGACGGATTGTCACAAACCACATCAACTAAGTCAATGTGATTGATGGTAGCGATTGAATAAACATGAGAAGGTTTTGGGTTTTGAGTAGCGTTTATAACAAGTTCCTCTTCGTTGAATCTCCAAGTGATAGTTCTTGCATGAACGTCGATAAGCGATCTCGAGGTGTCTAAAAATGGTCGACCTAAAATTAGAGGAACTTGAGGATCCGCGGGGATGTCAACTACTATAAAATCAACGGGATAGTAGAACTTCCCCACTTTCACGAAAACATCTTCGGCTACTCCACATGCTAAAATCGTAGAATGATCGGCCATCTCGATAGACATGTTCGAAGGAGTAAGAGCCGGAAGCGAAAGCGATTCCCAAATGGAAAATGGCATCAAATTAATGCTCGCACCAAGATTGGCCAAGGCGAGGCATTCTTTCATATCTTGTATGTCACAAGGAATGAGAAACTTTCCGGGGTCACCAACTTTTTCCGGTATGCTGTTAAGATAAAGCGAAGAACAATTAGCAAGCTTTGAAAGCTTTTCCTTATCGCTCATCATACTTTTAAAAGTGGAAGCGAAACGAGGCATATATAACAACGCGTCGGCTAAACTCACATCAAAATGCACTTGTTGAAACATTTTTATAAAAAGATCGATTTGTTGTTTGTTACGTTCTTGCAATTTCTCTTTGTTTCGTCTCGAAGGGTAAGGTAAGGGTGGTGTGGGTTAGACATTAGGCAACGGCCTTGGAATCTCGGGTTTCATGATTGGTATTGTTCAACCGTAGGTGTGGTATGACCGGTACTTCATGGGCTTGTGATATGCTCCTTTTCGACCATCACCTCGGGCTCTTTCTCGATTTCCTTCTCCGTAGAAGTATTTGGACGAGAGATTGGTTCCTTGAAAGTTTTACCACTTCGTATAGTAATAACCTTCATTTCTCCCTTCGGGTTTGCAATGGTATCACTTGGAAGAACACCCGAGGAAGAGGGTTTACACATGATTTCTTCAAACATTTTTGCCATTCGGTCTTCAAATTTTGATTGCCTTAAATCCGCTTTTAACAATTCTTGCTTAATCTCATGTTGTCATTTTTCCATCTTTTGTTGATTTTGTTGAAGACGTTGAACATTTCCTTCCATTGTATTAGCATGAGTTCTAAGTTCATTAGCAAGTTTGTTTTTAAGCTCGTTTTTCAACTTGGATCTTAAGCTAATCATCTCACGTTGCATATTATCAAACTTAGCATCATTTGCTTTAGCATAATCCAAAAATTCTCCTTGAAGATTTTTAGTGTGAGCATTTTGAAAACCTTGTTTAGTGTTTTGAAAATCACGATTTTGGTTTTGATTAGTAACTTGTCCATTCCCACTTTGATAATTCCCTTTGTTGTAGTTACGTGAATTGCCTTGATAATTACCACTTTGGTTGTTGTTTCGATAGTTATTAGCATTTTGATTTAGTGGAGCTTGATTTGGGCGGGAACCTTGACCGTTTTGGTTATAAGTTCCCGTTGCTACGTAAGCACTCGAAGTGTTACCACCGGCGGTTATAGGTGCTAAGTGACATTTGTCTGCAAGTTTGTCTGCAAGTTTTATGACTCATTGGTTATAGGTGCCCTTTGATTGATTTGGTTGTACAAACCCACAAAACTTGTAGACAAATGTCACTTAGCACCAGGTAAACAGATATCAACCCAAAAGAACCAAGAACATCAACAAAGGAAGGGTCAAATCCCTTTGAATCAGTTAACCCAAACACCCCTTTGGAATTGGATTTTGCAATCTTCCAAAGGATTGTTGTGTTTTAACCTATCAAACAAGATCCAATCCACCCTAACAACTTCTAAGCAACCTCAGAAACACAAATCAAGCTTCAAAACACAGATTCACAATAGAACATGCAAAATCACCAAAAATTCAAATAAATTTAGAAAAATTGAAAAGGGAGAGAGATGCAAACCTCCAAGACTTACATCCAAGCCTTGGATTGTTTGAGCTGAGGTACTAGCAAAACAAGTACCAGCTTCCTTGTACCTGCTAAGAACAACAAACCACAATGTGAACAATAAACAACGAACTTCTGATTTTTGAAACACAAGTTTTATTGCTTAAAACCTTGCCTCAAAAACCTTCAAACATTAATATGGAACCCAGATCTTAGCTTATCAGATACCAAACTTTTATAAAACACAAAAGGGAAATCACAAATTTTCAGAAAATCCAACTTTTATTTAATAAAAAGGAATTACAAAGATTTAAAGCTAAAATCTGGAACAAGGGACTCTCACAAGTTAAGGTATCCTTATATAGGCCTAGTAGACGATTCTAGAATGCTAACATATATGAAAACCCTAGTTGTGAAATCTCAAAACTGCCCTTGAGTGCTTGATGCCGTTTGATGTTTGTGAGCTGTCCAAATGCATCAGGGACGTTCATTTTAGCTTTGGAGTTAAGCTATGAGTCTAAGATGTTGACTTAGCCACGTCAGATTCCTTGGAGAGGAAGTTGCATTTTCATTGGTGGACGAGGTTGAGAGTGGGGCCACTTGGGTAGTGGGATTGAGGGTTTTGTGTGTGGGTTATGTTTCTGGGCGTGTGAATCAAGTGTGGGTATGGGTAATTACATTTTACCCTTTGTTTAAGTGAAAGGAGTTACTGGGTTCTTGATGGTAAACAATAACTCGTTTTGATCTGAAATTGGGGGAAAGGTAAGTTTTTGGCGCAAATTGTGTTTGAATGTTTCATTTGTACACCTTTGGCCCTTAGTCTTAACAATGAATAACAAGTTTATTTATTAAGTAAACCCGTTTCCTTTGTAAACTAAGTTTCTGATTTCACACATTGGCCACAAAAAGTTTTAAAACAAGGTTTTAGGGCTTTTACAAGTTTAGTCTAATTACAACTTCAGTCCTTTTGATATTTAATCCATTTATAAAGGACTAGAAGTGTAATTTTCTTGATCTTCAAGGGTCTTCTTTGATCTTTGACTTCACGAGGGACCATAATTGGCAATTTAGAATTGTTGAGGGACTAAACTTGCCATTTCTTCAAAGTTGAAGGACCATTTTGTAATTTTGACAAACTTAAGGGACCAATCTTGTAATTATGAATATACAAGGGTTTTAAGTGTCATTTCTTCATATTTTGAGGATCAATCTTGTACATCTTCAAGTCTTCAAGGGTTAATCTTGGATAAATCTTGAACTAGGGCCCGGTTCTTTGTACGGCTTCGTTTCTCGTGTCCGTTTTCCTTGTTTCTTGTGATCTTTTGTCTTTTTCATGATATCCATACCTAAAACACACAAGTAAACAAATACAAGCATATATATGGTATTTTATGACATTTTAATGCATTTAAAGCCCGAAAAGAACGATGAGATCATGTATAAATGCCATCTCATCAAAACGTATTTCCAAAAATCTCCCCCTAAGGGAGGTCACTCCAAGTTGCAATGTCCTAAATAGTCTATATCTCGTGATCTATGCTAATAATGATATGACCAAGACTTTCTTTGGAAAACCGTATTTCCAACTATCTCCCCGTAAGGGAGGTCACACCATTTTACAAAATCTTAAACCTAGCATACTATGCTTGAGTCTTCGATCTTGTTCTTGTGAATATGCTGATGAGATCTTTGACTTTAGTCTTGAGCATGTTTCCTTGCCTTGACCTTGTGCATTCACCACTTGTGAAATTTGCCTCCTCGTGACTTCATGTTCCACATACTTGTACTTTTATAAATTCTTGAAAGCTTCAGAGTTTGATACAACGGAAGACTTGACTTTTAGGCTTTCTTGAATTTGTTGAAGTTAAGTTCATAAAGTATAAGCATGCAAGGACGACTTCTTTTCGGATAGTACACCGTAATGCCACCTTCTTGTTACGCTGCAAAAGACAGTTAGCAACAAAACATATACACGGATGAAATGGATCTGAACATTTCATTCTAATTCGGTAGCATTTTACCTCCGGTCGGTGAAGACCGTTGGACGATATGAAATATCGTACTTGTGGCAGGTAGTTTCAATTAACAACCTCCTTGACAAGATTTCGCGGGTAAACCCGTTCTCTTTATTCGACCGTCTAAAGCTGACTGCGAACATAAAGAGTGAATCATTTGGATAGAGTTATCCGCATGATTGAAGCCGTCAATTCATGTTCCTGGAACAAGTGAAATTAAATTAAGAACCGCACCATCGTTGCTTTCCAGTTGTCACGAGCTTGATTCGTATAGAATCTTGCAAGTTACATACCAAGTGCTGTTTGATGTTAACACTAGAAGAATTTCCACTCATCACTGTGAACACTATAGAGTGTCACTCTGAGTGTTTTAGAAAGATCACTAAGATATTGCGTAGAGGCCTGGAACGTGTTTAAGTTCAGTTAAGAATTAAACCATTGTTGCTTTCCAGTTATCACAAGTTTGATTCATAAAGAATCGCACAAGTCACCTACCATGAGCTTTTTGATATTCGCTCAAGAAGTATTTCCATCTTCATTGTAAATACTTTCGTATTACTCGGATGTTCAGGCAAGATCATGAAGATTTTGCGTAGGACTCGTAAGACCTATCTTACTTTTCACAGTGTGTGAAAAAGCAAGGAATTATGAAAATGTGTCCTAATGAGATATTTGATGATCTCAAATGGCTCTAGACTCGATCATGCATTTTGGATTTTAGTGATCGGAGGCTGGAGAGGAGTGCCTCCATTTCAATACCAATTTATTCGGAGTAAATAAATCAATAGATAATGCGTTGTCTCTGTGTGATTAAAACAAATATCCTTTAAGAGATATCTGAGTTAGATGGGATGGGTTGTGCATTGCATCACTGGGTCCATGATGTCTATCTTCAATATAAAGCATCATTAAAAAATGATCTCAATAGCTAATGTATTGACCCGGTTTCTGCCTAAGGTTGTAAGGAGGGCTTCTTTATTTACACCCTTTATCTTTACAATTCTTTTTCATTCTTCAACACCTTCGATGCTTACCAATACGTCATAACTAGCAGCTTGTTGTGATTGTTCCAGTGCTAACTTATGTACTTGGTCGGCATTCAGCTACGTTCATAATCTTTCTCCATCTTTCCTAAGGACTACTATTTCTAGCTATAGAATGTCCTTGGGAAGATTCCTCCGGTTTTGGAAGAATCATTGGACTTTAACCTATCCTACCATTCTTATGTCACCACAATCTTCATCGTCGTGAAATAAATGGGTTGTGGGTAAGTATAAATCACCATGAAATCCATTTTTAAGTGCAAATCCATTTTGCTCCCCCTTAACATATGTCACGATATTCGAAAACATTTCGCATATGTCGGGATGAACCAGCACATTAAGTCAAACCATTTTTTATCTCAATATTAAATCACATTTTCTCCCCCATATTAAAAATATTAACCCAATCGATGTTTTTAATATCAATTGATTTAATAGCATTATAAGAAAAGTTTGGGAAAAAAAAATGCAAATCCAATTATCTTTATGATTTTCACAAGCTCCCCCTCAAATTAATGAGGGTATACTTGAAACGTAAATTAAATACCTCTTAAACACAAGTGTAAGGTATTTATCACGTGTAAAGATCATATATTATAATGTATTCACAAGATTAGCGATTTACGAGGTTGGACCTGAATGATGGAGAACATCATATGAAAGAATCACATGGTTCTTGTTCACGAATGTTGGTCGCCTCGTCATGTATGAAGTTATCTCTTGACATCATGTGCACGATTGATATCGTTGTCTTGACACCAATATGTGAACTTGGCACTTTCAGCATCGAAGATTCTAAATGCTGGACAATTGCTCCCCCTCAATTGTTGACCTGTGTTCTATTGAAAGAGTTGTAGTCACCGTTTGAGTAGTCGCATCGTCAAGTATGTAGATATCAATGGTAAATTGCTATGATTGGTGGAGATGATAACTTCATAAAAACAAGATTTCTCTTGTTTTAACAAATAAATGCACTGACACGTACATATATTCGTGTTAGATTGTGCTATTACGTAAACACAATCCCTTACATGGTTATAAAGTAAACCATGCCCGAGAAAATTAATTCCCGTTGTTGAGTCAAAGCTTTCCGGTGAAATGCTTGACTTGAATATGAAACGCGGGTTACTGTCTAAAATAACAACAAACCAGAATATGTTTTAAATCATTTAAACTTACGCTTAAACTTTATTTACAACCCCGTGTCATTATTGAACGACATTTCTAGGTTCGTAAATATTATCGATTGCAGAAGACATGTTCTTTTTATCAAAACATTTTTGAACACACAATTTTGAAAGATTTAGAAAAACCTTTTGAGAAAATTCTCGAAAAAATTATGTTCAATGTTTTGAAAACCAAATACTTGAGCTTAAGATGTTGAATATCTTACAAAACGAGCTCAAGTCCGAGAAGTTGTAAGCTTCCCGTTGTGAGGATAAGTTTATCATCGGTGATAAACTTTCCTTTTAGCTGAAGAACGAGTCCTAAGTTGACCTTTACTTAGAAGTCGTTTTCATGAGCTTGAAAAACTTTTGAATATTTTAACGTAAAGCTCATGACCGAGAAAGGTGAATTTCTCGTTATGAAGAAAAGTTCTCTTATTTAAAAGATACACTTTCCTTTATGAGCTTAAAACTTGGAATGTTTTAAGACAAGCTCATGACCGAGAAAAATAAATTTCCCGTTACAAGGATAACTTATCATTAAAGATAATCATTCCTAAATTTGAAGTCCGAATTACAGTCTGATATTTAACTGTAAGTCATTGTGCATGAGCTTAAAAACTTTGAAGTTTTTAATATTAGCTCATGCCCGAGAAAAATTATTTTCTCGTTGTGAGGATAAATTTATCATCAGTGATAAACTTTCCTTTATTTGAAGAACGGGTCATTGTCTGACATTTAACAATGAACCATATACACGAACTTAAAACATTTGAATGGTCTTAGTGTAAGCTCGTGTCTGAGAAAAATTAATTTCTCATTTTTAAGGATAATTTTATCATCGGCGATAAACTTTCCTTTATGTGAAGATCAGGTCATCGTCTGACATTTAACGATGAACCTTATACACGATCTTAAAACCGTTGAATAGTTCAAGTGTAAGCTCGTGTCCGAGAAAACTTAATTTCTCGTTTTGAGGGTAAGTTATCGTTGACGAGATAAACTTCCCTATCTTTGAAGTTCAGGTCATAGACTGTGATTTGACTGTGAGCCATTGTGCATGAGCTTAAAAACTTGGAATGTTTTTTTATATAAGCTCATGCCCGAGAAAAATTAATTTCTCGTTTGTGAGGATAAGTTTATCATCGGCGATAAACTTTCCTTTCTTTGATGAACGGGTCACAGACTGTGATTTGTCTATAAGCCTTATACACGAGCTTAAAACTTTTGAATAGTTTTAATATAAGCTCATGTCCGAGAAAAATTAATTTCTCATTTTGAGGGTAAGTTATCGTTGCGTAGATAAACTTCCCTTTCTTTGAAGTTCGGGTCACAGACTGTGATTTGTCTGTGAGCCTTATATAACTTAAATGCGAGTCCCCTGAGACACTTGTTTCTTAGATATCAGCTTCTTCAGCAACCAAACTCTGAGAGTGTCCTTAATTGAATGGTATACAATGATTGGACCGCTTCGTTCTTTTGGAACATCCTCTTTGGTACCTGCATTCTCATTAGGAATTTGCATGCTTTAATATGGGTTAGCGATATCTATCTTAGAAGCAAGTGGGGGTTCACAGTTTTCTTTTCTTGTGCTAGAGGTGACCTGAGGAGATGATTCACTTGTCTTAGCTGGCAAACGTTTCCTTTTATAGAAAACCTTAAGTTCAGGCTTAAGTGATGTATCATCCTTTTCAATTTCCTCCCTAGTAGTCTTAGTAGAATCGGAGACTATCCTAGTTAAAGGGCACTCGTTTCCTACAAGAGTGAAAGTTCTACCAGTGGGGCGCCACATTTTACCAATGGGTTTGATTTTAGCTACCCGCTGGGATTTAAGTCTAACACGGGAGTTCACCTCATTAAGTAATTTCTTTACACAAGAATCATGATTGGCTTTAAAGACACATTTCCTACATATTTTACAAGTAGAATATTTAATGTCCGAGTAAGATCTAGAATTACTAGATGATTGATTGATGCTCCTAGGATATGATATGCTACGGTTAGTAGTGTTGGGTAATCTAGAAGGCATCTGACTAGGTTTAAAATTCCTATCTCTTACTTGTGTCTTTTGAATAGCTTCCCTTAGACCACATTTATGGCGAACGTCATTTGAACTAGTTCGAGACGTGTTCTTTGGACTATGTCTAGGGAGACTAGAGGCAATCATGTGATTAGGTCTTGCAAGAGTTGTTTTAGTCATATTGGGCCTAGATGGTGGAGTGACTGGTCTAGAAAGATGAACCATATCAACTTGGGAGGCAAACCACGGTCTCGAGGATTTTGGTCGCTCGGATCTAAACGCAGTCGGTTATCTAACAGACTGAATTTGAGGCGGTTTCCCCAAGATTGATCGTTTTTCAAGCTTAGTGTCCACACTAGTTCCTTTAGTTTTCCTAATTCATTTTTCAATGCAGCTATAGTAAAGACCTTTTCCTGTACTTGAGCCTTTAAAGTCTCATTTTCTTTGAGCAATTCATCTTGGGATGCCAACTTAGATTCAAGCAGCTTAATTTTTTCAAAAGATTATCCTTTTCAGCTTTAGAATCTAGAACTGTTTGATCCAATTTTCGTTCAAGAACAAACGTTTGATTTTTCAAGTTTTTCAAAATATGTTTCAAACTTGTCAGTTCTCTTATAAAATTCTAGTTTGGCATCTACAAGCTCTTTTGATTGCTGAGCTAAAATCATTTCAAGCTCTTCAATCCTAGAAGAAGAGTTGGTTAATGAAGCAGTCATAAGGCATATATCATGATTTTTAGCATTTTTATCTTTCTCTCCCCCATTATGACTCACATCGGATGAATCAGAAGTGGAATCACCCTTTTCCATCCCATTTTGGTCATAGGTGGGTTATGAGTTCTCAACATGTTGTAGATCATTGTGAGATTCAGTATTCAGTTGTACCTCAACTATTGGCTCCTTTTCATGCATGCTTGAGTCACGTTGTCATGATGCAATGACGCTGCTATCATCGTTAACCAAGGCGGTCTCCTTTGAGTCATCTGTAAGACCATTTTTCTCATGTGTCATCTGCATCGTAGATTCTTGTATTCCACTAGTATGCTCTAGTTGAAGTCGTGAACTGTCATAAATTGAAAGTGCAATAGATTTCATAAACTCGAGCAATCTATCCCTAAAGTCTTTAACTTCGATTTGTGTGTCTTCAAGGAATGACTGGCAGATCATTGAAGCTTCAACCTTGGTAGGATCAAATTGAAAGAACCTCGAAAAATGTTGCGCTAGAACTTGAAGTGAATGTGAGGATTCAATTTGATCAATGTCTTCTTTGGTTATTTGTTCTAGTAGGTGGTTCAATTTGAGGAGCATTCGGTGGACGAAAATGGTACGATCTTAACCGAAGAGTGTCACAAATCCGCTTCCTTCTTTAAGTAGAGAAATGTTCGACAGATGGGACCGAAGTAGTCGAAATAAAGTCATTCTACTATCTCTAGCTTTAACTTTCATGTGACGCGATTATCCCTCTTGAAATGTCGAACTCAACGAATCCATTGAAGTTTGATGAAAAAAAATAAGGTAAGGATTACTGACCGATGAAAAATCCGTCTTCAATTTCAAATAATAATACACGAATAAATTCGTAGCCACTAAAAAAAGTTCCAATGTAGCCAATTTTCTCGATCTCGTCAAAAGAATTTTGTCACTTTGTCTCGATATTTGTCTTCAAATCTTGTCACCTTTTGTCTCGTCTTTTTGTCTCGTCACTTTGACACTTTTAAATCCCGACAATACGACCGATGGCAAAAAAAATTACTAGTAAAATTAGCGAAACAAAATTATGAGTAAAATGCCATCATCCCATCACTTTGATAAACTTTGATAATACTTTGTTGGGTAATATATCAATAAAATTTGATATCAAAGAACTAGAGAGAAAGGTAGAGAGAGAAAGGAGAGAATGGGAGAAAGATGGAAATGAGAGAATTAATTACTAAGTGCTCAACCCCTCCTAACATGCTAGGAGGGGGTATATATAGCCCACCCTACATGTGGGCTATATGGGCTATATGTTTATATATTGGATCACGAGCCCAATACTTGAATATATCGTTGGAGTGACCGATCCTTCCTAAATACGTAAAAACATATTTCCAACACATCACACACTTACAACTTGTAAAATCAAAACCACTCTTCCTTAGCAAAACATACGACTAGAACATACATAATAGGCAAGTCCTCACTAAACCATAAAACTCACACATCATTTACTCTCCAATCATTCTTATACACTTCACATTTACTTCTCATATCATTGAATTGGGTCAAGGTAACATTGAAGAAGGGAGAGGGTTATGGCATACATACATTTGACTAGGAAATCCTCACATCACACTCTTAAGTAATCTCCAGTTCTAGTATTACTACTCCTTGTTCATCCTTCATCATCTCCTCAAAACAAGTAAGTGAAACATCTACATACCACCATTTCATTTATTTTAACTTTCCGTTACATATCATGCACATAAAATCTTAGAAAACGAGACTAAGGGTGCATGCATACGTGAAAACTATACTAAAATCCAACTAGAAAGCCACGGCTTGAATGTTGTGTCTATAAGAAAACATGCCTTCACGTTTAGACCTATAGACAACGCGTGTAAACCATTGACACAAATTAGGGTTTGCTTCCTAGAAAAACTAGAGTCTTAGACCTTAAAATATGGCTAGATAAAGCCCCAAAAGTCTCGGCTTAATATTCCTAGCCGAATGAGAAACCTTGGCTTAATGAATCTTTGGTATAACTTACGATGAAATGGGAAGAAAGATTAATAATAAGCTAGTCAACCAAATAAGCCACGAACTTAAATAAGCCGAACCAAATAAGCCACGATATGGGTAATACATAAATAAGCCGAAACATAGTAGGCCCATAAGCCCAAGATAAGTGTTTAGATTAAATGGAAATGTTTATTAGTATTAAACAAGCCCACTAATAAGCCCGTTAGGCCCAAGAAACTAAACCAGACCCTTAATGGGCCTACCGAGCCCACTAAGCACCTAATATTATTAATGGAGACTTTTTGTGCCATTTTTGTCATTTAGTGAAAGTACTAGTCGAAAATGAAATTGTATAAAACTTGTATACTTATTTTGTGACTTATAACAAGTACGAGGACCAAAATTGCCAATTTGAAAAGTCTAGGGTTGCGTTTAATAAATAGTTGAACCTTTATTAAACCCCGAGGACCAAACTTGCCATTTTAGAAACTAAAAACAAACCCTATAATACTTTTTGCGCCATATTAATTCATTTCGAAACTTGAGGGACTAGTATTGTCAATTTTATGAACTTATATAAACCCTAGGATACTATTCGTGCCCTTTTTATATATTTTGAAACCACAAGGACCTATGTTGCCACTTTTCGAACGTAAAGCAAACCCTAGGGGTTGTTATGTAACATGTGTATACCCTTAACCCTAAACCAAACTACAAGGACCAAATTTGACAATACCGGAAATATATACAAGCCCAGTTACACGTGTAACTATGGGGACTTGTTTTGCCAACCTTTGAAACTAAAACAAGCCCTAGGGGCGTTTGTGTAATTTGCCGCGAGTATATATATACTTGAGGGATGAAAATTATAATTTCCCTAAACTTAAACAAACCCTAATTATATATATACTTTCCCTAATATTAAAAAGTGTAAACTAAAATAAACCTATATATACGGAAATCAATTTCTTTCTCAAACTTATCATTTAAATAAATTATATAAACTTCGGAGACTTTTTATTAAATAAGATGTAACACGTTTTTGTAAACATTATTTATATAAGTTAGATATAAACTGAATAAAATTAATTTATAAGAATAAATATATTAAATATATTTATTATTAATCTTGTACATTTTAAATATATATAAAACCTTCTTTTATAAATATTTAACTCACCTTATAATAGTACAAGTACAAAAATATTAATTAAACGAATGGGTTACTTGAACGATATTAATTACTACGCACTTAGAAATATGTACTCTATTACTTGTACAACGATAAATTAAATTACAAGAATCATAATAAAACACTTAAAACCAGTATAAGCATGCATAGATTGTTTCAGTGACTTTTATGCATCCTATTATACTTTTACTGAGAATGTAGATAATTATTTAGGTTGTTGACTGTGTTGTGGGCATCACTTTGGATTCTGATGACTTATTACTGTATTACTGAGGTGAGTTCATGGCCCCACTTTATATATTGACAAACTTTTGAATCCTTTATGGGGAAGAAATCATGCAACTTATTTTATGGATGGAAGCCGAACTGTATCAACTTTGATTACATTTGCGTATTGTAGAATTTCTCATGACCCGTGAACTGAAACTGTTAGAATTGTTGGATTACCTGAATGTTATAAATAGATCTATTTGGGATTGACCATCCCCATCTGGGTGAGTCATGCTCACTGTGCCTTGGCCGGGACAACAAGTGTTTACCATGTCAGAACGGAATATTGGGTGCATTATTATTAATGCAAAGGGTTCTCATTTGTTGAGGGCTTAACTTGTCAAGTGTCAATTTCGGGCAATAGGGAATGTAATTACCTTTAAGTATTGATGCTATGTGCATTACTACTTCAGTGACTGTTTTACTGTCCAAACTTATTTACTAAACCTGTGAATTCACCAACTTTATGTTGACTCTCAAAAGCATGTTTTTCTCAGGTATTTGAAGCAAGTAGTTATTATGTGCATGGACCTCAACATCAGGATAGGCGGCATTCTAGCACTCATTTAGGGATTATATTATTGGGAATTAGAAACAATCTTTTACTTATGTTGGAACCATTTTAAATAACAATTTGCACTCTTGATCATGTAATAAATGTTTGATAATCTTTTATCTAATGCTCTATGTACTATCTGCTATTGATCCACCTACGTGACACCCAAATATTATTTCCGCTGCATTGACCAATTTGGGAGTGTCATAGAATGGTATCAGAGCTATAGTTATAGAGAACCAGACCAAAATTAATAAAATATAAAAATAATTTTTTTATATAAACTGGACTATAACTGCTTAAAAATATTTTGGGATTTCCGGGACTAAAATAGGTAAGCATATAGAACGTAGAGCATGCATTTATTATGTAATCTATGTGAGCATTGATTATTAACTTTTGGTTAAATGATCTTATAAGTATTAACAAAGCCTTTTAACCCGTGAAGTTAAGAGAACACCCACTACAACCCTTATAACTTAAAAATATCATTTTAAAACTTTTTAACTTGAGTAAGCTTATACTTACGTCAATTAAAACTGATGTTATTCCCAGATTTACTATGACATCACCAGTGACATCACTGTAAAACCCGCATGCTTTTACCATGAATAGTACCCTTATGATAGTACGTACATGATTAGAACTTTCCTTTTATAGCATGTTTACGATTCACGAACAAGATTTACGAGTATTACGTACGTGTGATAACACGATAAGTATTTAATACGTATTAAGACACGATAATTATTTCAATAATAGTTATATCACGAACATACGAACATGAAATCTTGAACGTAAATAATCACGAGCTTAGTATTACGTATTTATGTATATTTATTACAATCATGAATAAATATAATAAGACACGAGCGGTAACTATTTAAATCACGTAAAACACGAACAGGAGAACAAGTATAATATTAGACACGGAAAACAATTCGGTTACCCCATGTGGGCCCCCTTACCCGCGGCTAGAAACAAAGAAAAGGTCCAAGCCCATGCGATTTTACTAAAACAAGAATTTGGGAAAAGATTATTTTCATAATAACAAAATATTAGAAAAGATCAAAACCCTAATCTCTCTTTCTCCTCTCTTTGGCCGCCGGGTAGAACACACACACAAGGGTGTGTTTCTTGATTTTGGTGATTGATTTATTGCAAGGGTGTTAGTGTGATTCTTTCTCCTTTGATTCACGTGATCGGTATATCTTTAAACCTCTTTTCCTTTATGTTTTTATTTAATCAATAACACATAAAATCATGGTGTATTTAAAAACAAGTAATTACATGTTATAAAATCATGGGGGTAAATTAAATCATGGTTAAGGGGTCTTTGTTGTGGCCGACGCAAGGAACCGAGACCCGATGGGGTCTCAGCTTGTTTTTGATTCACACCAACTGAGACCTCAAGGTGTCGGTCTAGTGTTGTGTGTCTCGGCAGCAAGAGAAAAGGAACCCCGACCTCGGTCGGGGTATGTTTGGTGCTCGGGTGGGTCTCGGCTAAAACAAGAACCACCACCGGCTTATGCTGGTGGCTAAATAAGGAAAGCAGGGGGAACCCCAAGCCGTGGCAGCAGGGATAACCACCGGCTAGCCGGTGGGAACTTTTGCTACCCGGCGGCTAGTTTAGACCAAGGGTGCGTGTGGTTGCCGGTTCACGGGTTAGACCGGTCTGGTTCACAACATGTTAGAATAAAACACGGGTTCGGTTCGTGGGTTATTTTTACAAGGTTAATTATATTTACAAGTTTACTTTTTACAAGATTAAATTAAATTAATTAAAACATACACATGATTAATTTAATTTATACATGACTTAGGTTATTAATATTATTATTAATACATGAATTTTAACCTAAGTAATTATAATTTTAATTAGACTATATAATTAATTAGTTATTGAAATCATGACATATAATTAATTAATTTACATGACTTAGGTTATATTATTAATAGATAATAATACATGTTTTAACCTAAGTATTTTTACCTTTATTTAATTAAATCATGTTATATTTAATTAAATACTCTAACCTATAGTTTATTTAATTTACATGAAATAATTAATAAACTATACTATTTAATTTCATGACTTAGAATATTAATCGGTAAACACTTAAGCTTATATAATTAGCTTATTAATCCAACTTATTTCTATTTATAGAAACTTTCTATTTTTAGAAACTTATTTAATTAAGGTAGCTAATCTATTTATGGAAACTTCCTATTTTTAGAAACTTATCTATTTTAAGCAGTAAATCTATTTTTGGAAACTTTCTTTTTTAGGAAACCTGCTATTTTTAGAAAGTTACTTATTATTACACAACAAGTATAATAATACAAGAAATACAAGAAATAGTTAATCAGAATAGACAGAATACATGATAAACACAGTATAAAGCCTGAATCAGTAAAACATGACATGAACATATAAAACAAGTTAAGACATGATATAAAACCAGTTACGTACTTAGTAATCAGATACTTATACACGTATGTATTTATGTAGCATTAGTGATACCGAAGTAGGACTCTCTTTCGTTCGTCTTCTTCGTTCACTGGACACAAGGTACGGATTCTCCGTCCTTTCAGTATGGACATTGTTCCTTATTAGGATTTCCCGTATGCAGCCAATTGTTTTCCCCAGTATATGTTTTATATGTTTTTGAATTGCGTATGTTTAATTAGAATACCTAAAGCCATATACATGCATGACCAGTTTCACCTAGTTATGGAGGTACCATAACCATAACACTGGAGGCACCAGTGTTATGACTCCACCACGACGGAGTGATAGCTCGTGGCGTCCCTTCAGCTTTTGGCCATAGTATTATTATCAGGTGGGGCGTATGGGTGCATCCTAGTTTACATGTTTTCAGCAGATTATTCAGGTGAATGTGGTGTGTGCCTTGCATCCTTCATAAGGAGCTGATCCCTCCTACCCAAACCAGATATTAAATTAGAGGCAGCCCCTCTAATTTGCATGACGAGGTCACCCCTCCAAGTATTAATGCACATGGATAATTCATGACCTATATTGGCTAATGGTAAATATGTTAAACAATTTTTACAAGATAAACATAAGGCTTTTCAAACTATAAAACCAGTTTTACTAAGATATAACCAGGTTATCCAGGACTTAGTCTTTTCCGCTGCTTCATGCTTATATTCTTATATTATTCATGCTTTACTTGTATATCCGTGCACTGAGCGTTATGCTCAGCCGTTTTCCTTTTCATGTTCCCAAAATGGCAGGTACTCAGGGACGCTCGTAGACTTTAAGCATACGTGCATATGGATTGGAAGCTTCCTAGCCTTGTTTACTTTATGCATCTCTTTATACTTTGATACTCATTTCCATGGACATTGTTTAGTCCTTTTCATTTACAGTACTTATGTTTATGTGTGATGAGTTCTACTTTTGGGGTACCGATGTTTGATTCCGGTATTTCCTTTATGGTCATGAAATGTTTTATACATTTATCCTTGTATGCTTTGATGACACGCCATAATCACGCGTGACTTTCCATTTATCAAAATGGGGTGTTACAATTATGGTATCAGAGCCCAAGGTTTCGACCTGTAGGCTCTAAAACTTGACCTGTGACTAGTGGGTAGTCACCAGGAGCTTCCTAAGCCAACGCTTGTTATTCCACGAATTGATGTTTTCAACACATTGTTGTTTTAACCATGATGTTTTCAGCACCTTGATGTTTTAACCTTGATGTTTTCATCGATATTGTTTTACTAATATGGATGGACAACCGTCATTCATATTTAGTTATGTGTCATTGTTTCATGCATGACGTTCCTCGTGAACTGTGACTATGTGGACTGAACCCCAGTAGTTCATAATTGGTCACATAATTTTTTTTTCTGATAAGTTTTCACAGATGATTTTCACTTATTTATGTTTCATGTATCATTGTTACAGGAATTATGATTAAGTAATGGTTGTTACAGGACTGGCCCTATTTAGTCGCATGTGCTTTTATCGAAATTTTTAACTTTGGGACCGACCCATAGGCGTCCCCTCGCCATGTCTTTTGTTTTGGGACCAACCCATAGGCGCCCCCTCGCGCATATAAAAGTTTTTATAAACTGCATCATGCATTCATGCACTGTTTTTCATGCATAAAATTTCTCTCATGATTTATTGGCATAAATTTTTTTTTCATGTCCCCTCATAAGTTACTATGTTTTTATGTCAAGTATGTTTTCATACTGTCATGGTTAACTTCAGTTTCATGCTGATTATGTTATACACTCCTTCATGTTAGGTTGTTTCATGTTTCTTCTTGATGATTTCGTCTTCATGTGATTACGTCTTACGTCTCTCTTGTCATTTATGCTTTCATGCAAGACACTGTTGGAATTCATTTAAATCCTGCTTTCATGATAGTCATGGTTGGTTTTCATTAATCATGCTTTTAGGAAAATCACCGTTGCAATTCGTTTAACCACACGTTAGCATATCTCTATGCAACCAGAATGAGGTATATACCGGCATTGCCAGGTTATCATGATGGTCTTTCTAACCGTTTAAACAGTTATTTTCCTTTAAATCATGTCAGACGATCGACCCCATACGGATCATTTCATGTGCATTCCATGTGTACTCCATGTACCGTATTCCATGTGCGTATTTCACCTGCTGATACACTATAAATTGCTGATGTCGCTCATAGCTGGGAGATGTTACTAAGGGTTGATGCTGCGTATTTTAGAGACACTACGAGATGGTGATGTTGTTCACAACTTGGAGATCTTACAAGACGAAGACAAAGGCGTTAGATCAAATCAATCGGACAAGAAGATGCTTCACCACCAGACGATTTCCATCAACCATTGGCCCTAATTCTTAGTTACATGTCACACGTTATTCAGTTGTCGTTTTAGTCATATGAGTCAGAATCAGTATCAGCCGGCCACTCGGCTGAATAGTTACATGAATCAGAGTCATGAGAATGACCGTCATGGAACTGATAGACAAGACGATAGTAACCACTAGTATGACAACAACTATCCTAGCAATCGCAACCGAAGCTCCGGCCGCGGACATGATCAGAAATACAAAGGATCAGTAGTCCAGCCGTTCCGCCAATTCTGGCATAATAACCTAATATTTGTAGTTCTATTCGTTTCACATCTCGAGACACATGTCAAGACATCAGTCAAAATACATGTCTCACGTATACTCTCTAAAGACACATGTTAAGACACCAGTCAAGACACATGTCACGCTTAATTTCCCAACACACGAGTCAAGACACATGACTCACGTCCAATTCTAGAACATCCCTAAGAATTTCAGGGTACCCTCCAAAGGGTATATCCATTTTGTTGTGCCATGTGTTAATCAGGCTACAAGAAATTCAGTACCATCACTGGCGTATCTGTGAGATCTGTCACGTTTTCTCGTTGACACTTTCATCTCTTGCACCCATATTTCATATATTCATGACCATAAAGGATGTAATTCGTATCCCCCAGGTGTACGAAGGTTTCCTTCAGCCTAAGGATGAGATCCAAGTTGCTAACGCATTACCTCGGACAGATGCGAGTTGAATTTAATCCTAATCATGGACTACAAGCAGCACACCCTGCTATGATTCATGATTTTGTACAGTAATATTCAGGCTCCTGAATACACTCAGCATGGTTTTCCATCAGGAAAATCTGTATAAATTATTTATGCTTCCCAAGCACGTGGTTTTTTATCCATGACTGCTAAAAAATTTCAAGCTGTCAGTTAAGACATGACCACTGAAGTTCCTTTTACGCATAACCAGACGATTATTCCAAATCTTCCCATACATTCCAGAAGAACCATCAAGGAGAAGGACGGTAACATGAGATTATGTGTCGACTACCGTCGATTTAAACAAATCACCATTCATAACCGTTATTCTCCTCCACGTATTGACAACATGTCCAATCGACTTTTGGGCGTTAATCACCTTTCCAAGATCGGATTTATGATCATGCTGCCAACAGTGGCGAGTGAAAGAGCAGGACATGTCCATGACTGCTATTCGTACACGATTCGGTCATGCTAGATTCATGATTTTGTATTAGTCTCATTAATGCTCTAGCAGCATTATGGACTTAATAAAATGAGTTTCCATGAATTCATAAACAAATTCATCAGTGTTTTCATCGAGGACAACCTGATTTCCTCTAAGTCTAGAGAAGAGCAGTAAGACCATATTTGCACTATGTTGCAAATTCTATGACAAGAGAAATTTCACCCTGAAATTTTCCAATCGAAATTTTGGTTGATTACAGTGACACGCTGAATCACGTGTATTCTCACGGTTAATATTACCATGACTCAGTTTATGCATAAAGGTGAGAACCCTACACTACGTTAGGTGTTCCAAGAAAATCCTACGCTAAGGGAAGTCTAATTTCAGAGACTTATAGTTTCACAAACTCCTTTGTATCAATTCTATGAGGCAAAATACAGTTACGTTCATATCTAAGGACCTGTAATACCAACAGGCTAAGATAGAACACCAACAAACTAGGATGTTTATCCACAATCAGAAATTGTAATCAGAAATGGGACAAGATCTCCATGGATTTTGGTTACGAGATTACAGCAAACTCAGAAGAAGCATGATGCTATCTGGGTTATTGCCAACAGTTTGATCAAGTCTGCAGAATCCTTACATCCGCAAGGATTTCAAGAACCGACAGATAGATCAGACATGTTCCAGCCAAGGCGCATCCGATCTTTTGGTAATCCCTCAACTATCGGGCCAGACAAAGTTTCGCTTTTGTACTCTATATTTACGCTCACGTCCTTGTTCTAATTTTACGACTTGCCTTCACGCTCACGTTCATGACACTATTCACGTTCATGATCGTATTTGGCTTACGATTTTATGTTCATTTTCGTTCTGGAAGTTTTACAAGAACTTGGGAGACCAGACTCAAGTTCAGTATAACTCTTTATCCTCATATATACGTTTCACGTCACATTCCACGTCTCACCTTATAGCGTTTGGCGTTACCGCAGTTGTATTCCATGTTCACGATATGTTTCACATGTCATGTCCATTCCACGTTCCTCATATCACGTTCACGATATGTTACATGTATCATTGTTCGTCTTATGCCCATATTACACTCATCATATCTCCACGTATCACGTTCAAAAATTTCCACGTATCACGTTCAAAAAATTTCACGTACTACGTTTCAATATGTCTCGTGCATCGTTGCTAATTATCTGTTAGGTTAGATTATTTTGTATCGTAATGTTTCAGTTCCCATTGCATGGAAATTCTAATCCACCCGATCAGATTCATGCAAATCTATCTTACGTTGATAAGCAGAAACTTCTTCGTGTTTTCAAGTCATGGTCAGGAGGACCAAGATTTATCATTTGTGTCAAGATCTTGTAAAGGAACCGTTCCAAGAGGGAAGCCACTTAGAAATAGACAGGTTCATCCGAACTTCTTATCATTTTTCTCTTATCGATTAGATACGTCCTTTAGGTCACATCGCGTTCCATGTCCTCTCAAGACATGTCACGTTCCATGTTCCTTTTACCATGTCACCTTCAGGTCCTTTTATCTTACATACCCTTCCAGTTTAATTCGGGTGTGTTTCCCTTTCAGTTTACGTTATCTATAATTCGGGGACGAATTATTCTTTTTAGGGGGAAGAGTTGTAAAACCCGCATGATTTTACCACGAATAGTACCCTTATGATAGTACGTACATGATTGGAACTTTCCTTTTATAGCACGTTTACGATTCACGAACAAGATTTACGAGTATTACGTACGTTTGATAACACGATAAGTATTTAATACGTATTAAGACACGATAATTATTTCAATAATAATTATAATCACGAACATACGAACATGAAATCATGAACGTAAATAATCGCGAGCTTAGTATTACGTATTTATGTATATTTATTACGATCATGAATAAATATAATAAGACACGAGCGGTAATTATTTAAATCACGTAAAACACGAACACGAGAACAAGTATAATATTAGACACGGAAAATATTTGGGTTACCCCATGTGGGCCCCCTTACCCGCGGTTAGAAACAAAGAAAAGGGCCAAGCCCATGCAATTTTACTAAAACAAGAATTTGGGAAAAGATTATTTTCATAATAACAAATATTAGAAAAGATCAAAACCCTAATCTCTCTTTCTCCTCTCTTTGGCCGCCGGGTAGAACACACACACAAGGGTGTGTTTGTTGATTTTGGTGATTGATTTATTGCAAGGGTGTTAGTATGATTCGTTCTCCTTTGATTCACGTGATCGGTATATCTTTAAACCTCTTTTCCTTTATGTTTTTATTTAATCAAGAACACATAAAATCATGGTGTATTTAAAAACAAGTAATTACATGTTATAAAATCATGGGGGTAAATTAAATCATGGTTAAGGGGTGTTTGTTATGGCCGACACAAGGAACCGAGACCAAAGGGGGTCTCGGCTTGTTTTTTATTCACACCAACCGAGACCTCAAGGTCTCGGTGTGGTGTTGTGTGTCTCGGCAGCAAGAGAAAGGAACCCCGACCTCGGTCGGGGTATGTTTGGTGCTCGGGTGGGTCTCGGCTAAAACAAGAACCACCACCGGCTTATGCCGGTGGCTAAATAAGGAAAGCAGGGGGAACCCCAAGCCGCGGCAGCAGGGGTAACCACCGTCTAGCCGGTGGGAACTTTTGCTAGCCGGCAGCTAGTTTAGACCAAGGGTGCGTGTGGTTTCCGGTTCACGGGTAGACCGGTCCGGTTCACAACATATTAGAATAAAACACAGGTTCGGTTCATGGGTTATTTTTACAAGGTTAATTATATTTACAAGTTTACTTTTTACAAGATTAAATTAAATTAATTAAAACATGCACATGATTAATTTAATTTATACATGACTTAGGTTATTAATATTATTATTAATACATGAATTTTAACCTAAGTAATTATCATTTTAATTAGACTATATAATTAATTAATTATTGAAATCATGACTTATAATTAATTAATTTATATGACTTTGGCTATATTATTAATAGATAATAATACATGTTTTAACCTAAGTACTTTTACCTTTATTTAATTAGATCATGTTATATTTAATTAAATACTTTAACCTATAGTTTATTTAATTTACATGAAATAATTAATAAACTATACTATTTAATTACATGACTTAGAATATTAATCATTAAACACTTAAGCTTATATAATTAGCTTAATAATCTAGCTTATTTCTATTTATGGAAACTTTCTATTTTTAGAAAGTTATTTGATTAAGGCAGCTAATCTATTTATGGAAACTTTCTATTTTTAGAAACTTATCTATTTTAAGCAGTAAATCTATTTTTGGAAACTTTCTATTTTTGGAAACTTTATACTTTTGGAAAATTTCTATTTTAGGGAACCTGCTATTTTTAAAAAGTTACTTATTATTACACAAGTATAATAATACAAGAAATACAAGAAATAGTTAATCAGAATAGACAGAATACATGATAAACACAGTATAAAGCCTGAATCAGTAAAACATGACATGAACATATAAAACAAGTTAAGACATGATATAAAACCAGTTACGTACTCAGTAATCAGATACTTATACACGTATGTATTTATGTAGCATTAGTGATACCGAAGTAGGACTTTCTTCCGTTCGTCTTCTTCGTTCACTGGACACAAGGTACGGATTCTCCGTCCTTTCAGTATAGACATTCTTCCTTATTAGGACTTCCCGTATGCAGCCAACTGTTTTCCCTAGTATATGTTTTATATGTTTTTGAATTGCTTATGTTTAATTAGAATACCTAAAGCCATATACATGCATGACCAGTTTCACCTAGTTATGGAGGTACCATAACCATAACACTGGAGGCACCAGTGTTATGACTCCACCACGACGGAGTGATAGCTCGTGGCGTCCCTTCAGCTTTTAGCCATAGTATTATTATCAGGTGGGCGTATGGGTGCATCCTAGTTTACATGTTTTCAGCAGATTATTCAGGTGAATGTGGTGTGTGCCTTGCATACTTCACAAGGAGCTGATCCCTCCTACCCAAACCAAATATTAAATTAGAGGCAGCCCCTCTAATTTGCATGACGAGGTCACCCCTCCAAGTATTCATGCACGTGGATAATTCATGACCTATATTGGCTAATGGTAAATATGTTAAACAGTTTTTACAAGATAAACATAAGGCTTTTCAAACTATAAAACCAGTTTTACTAAGATATAACCAGGTCATCCAGGACTTAGTCTTTTCCGCTGCTTCATGCTTGTATGCTTATATTATTCATGCTTTACTTGTATATCCGTGCACTAAGCGTTATGCTCAGCCGTTTTCCTTTTCATGTTCCCAAAACGGCAGGTACTCAGGGACGCTCGTAGACTTTAAGCGTACGTGCATATGGATTGGAAGCTTCCTAGCCTTCTTTACTTTATGCATCTCTTTATACTTTGATACTCATTTCCATGGACATTGTTTAGTCCTTTTCATGTACAGTACTTATGTTTGTGTGTGATGAGTTCTACTTTTGTGGTACCGATGTTAGATTCCGGTATTTCCTTTATGGTCATGAAATGTTTTATACATTTATCCTTGTATGCTTTGATGACACGCCATAATCACGCGTGACATTCCATTTATCAAAATGGGGTGTTACAATCACCGACTGCTGTACCAGAGGTAGATCCCACTCTAGTTATACCACTGTCACCGACGTCAGTGCTGCCAGGATGGCTGTCAGCTTCCGAGTCTGAGGACAGTCAGACTGACGGAGTAGTCCCGACTATTGCTACTCTACTTGCTGCTTTGGTTCCCTCTGCTGAGGAGGAGGGCCAGATGACCTATGCCCTGCCACCCCTACCATCCTCGTCATCTCTCCAGGGCTATGCTCCTGGATCTCAACCACCTCATAAGAGGAGGTACGAGACTGCCCCCGCCTCTATTTTTTAGGCCGGAGAGGGTTCCGGGACTAGACAGGTTGATCCTGTCCAGGCCCAGATTGCGGCATTGGCTGCTCGACAGGCCCAGGACATGTCAGATGTCCACAGCTTGCTGGTTGCCGGCCAGGCTGAGCGCTCTATCTTGCGGGAGCGTCTAGATTCCCTTACTTGGACCACCTGGGCAGAAGCCCGAGTCGCTAGAGGGACATGGGCCACAGTCCACAATGCTCTACAGTGGCTCATGGGGGAGTATGATTTCATCTGTCATCGCATCTACACTGTGGAGAGCCTACAACATCAGACCCATGCTACCCTCTCGGCTCAGGAGCAGACACTGTCTATGATCTTTGACCTAGCTATTGTTCGCCATGATGGAGTGACGGCAGAGACAGCTCATCTTAGAGGAGCTTTGGATACCCTTCGAGCTCAGCTGGTTCAGACGCTTCGACACGTCAAGAGGACCCGTCTTGCCATGATTGCCTTGCAGGATGCCATGCCAGCACCAATAGCCCCACCAGCACCCTCTACACCAGCCACTTCCAGCGGATCTATTAGACATGCATAGATTCAATGTGCTAGATTTTGTGTACATCATGATAAGCTTTTAGGTTGCATCCCAACTATCATGATATAGGACCCCATGTACTTTCATTTTCATGCATCTTTTGTATCCTATCTTGTACTGTACTCCATTAGATAGGTGTCTTTATATATTGCATTTTAGACTATGCGTCCCACCATCCCAGACAGACGTGTTGTACTTCTGTCTTGGATTGGTTGTGCCTGATGATATGTTTACTTTCTACCAAAAATGACAAGTGCTCACTTTCTTTTGTTATATATCATGTGATGTGCTATATTATTGAAATCTTGACAGGTTATCCGATTTGTTATAAATTTTGAGCATAAATATCCTTGTGCAAATAATATATGAACTGTATTAACACTAAAGCTAATGATCTCATTTTGTGGTATGACCATAGACAAATGGAAATCACTAGAACTAATCCCAACAACGCTAATGTCGATGCTACCCATAACGTCACTACTGCCCAACTTAGGGAAATGATAGACCAGGGTATCGCCACTACTATAGCCGCTAGCCGAAATATGGACGACAGCCAAAACTCTAATGCATACAGGAACAACAGTACCACTAGAGGCTGCTCTTATCTGGATTTCCTCAAATGCAAGTCGTCGTATTACCGGGCAGCGAAGGCGTTGTAGAGCTGATGCAATGGTTTGAAAGACTAGAGACTGTGTTCTGCATCAGCGACTGCGCCGACGAAAACAAGGTCAAGTTCGCCACGTGCACATTACTCGAAAGTGCTCTCACGTGGTGGAACTCGGTGGTTGCTACCCTAGGACACGATGCTGCTTACACTCTCAACTGGACCAACTTGAAAGATAGAATGACAGAAAAATACTGCCCAAGGGGTGAAATGAAGAAACTGGAAGTCGAACTGTGGGATCTTAGGTGTAAGAACAATGACATCGTGTTATACAACCAGAGATTCCAAGAGTTGACCCTCATGTGCACCAGGATGTTTCCCGAGAGAGAGGAAAAGATTGAGAAGTATGTTGGAGGACTTCCCGACGCCATCCATGATAGCGTTCTCGCCTCTTGACCCACAACTGTCGAGAATTTCGCTATAGAGCTGATCAACAAAAGAGCCCGTACCATATCTGAGAGGCAGACTGAAAACAAAAGAAGGATAGATGATAATGTCAGCAGCCATTACCAGCCACCTCCAAAAAGGAAAAATGTCAGGCAGGTTTACAGTGCTATCTCTACCACAGAGGCAAGGACTTACGTAGGTACCAAACCTATGTGCCCGAGGTGCCACTTCCATCACAATGTTGGTAGTCCATGCAAATCCTGCTACAAATGTGGATAGATTGGTCACTTTGCTCGTACCTGCCAAGTAAATGATGTTACCCATATCCGACCTAACACTAATGCTAGAAACAACAACCGGGGCGGACATAATGCCCGTGGGCACAGGAATGGACAGCTGGGAAACCGCAACGCTGCTGGAGGAAGTAACAATAGTCCAAAGAAAGGAGTTGTGTGCTACGAGTGTGGAGCACCCAGACATGTGAGACCAGGTTGCCCCAAGTTGGCTAGTCAGAACAAGAACAATGAAGGAGCCACATCAAGGGTATACGTGGTAGGCAATGCAAAGGCCAACCCAGACTCCAATATTGTTACTGGTACGTTTTTACTAAACAATCGTTATGCATCCGTTCTATTTGACACCGGAGCGGATAGAAGCTTTATATCCACTGAATTTAGTAACATACTAGAAGTCACCCCATCAATCTTAGATCACCATTTCTCCGTAGAATTAGCAAACGGTGAGATCGTAGAGGCCGAAGCCATCATTAGAGGTTGTACTCTGAACCTTTTCAAGCATCCATTCAACAATGACCTAATACCAGTAAACTTAGGTAGTTTCGATGTTATTATTGGCATGGACTGGTTAGCTAAGTATCACGCAGTCAGTGTCTGCAACGAGAAATTAGTCCGCCTGCCATGGGGAAACGAGACCTTAATCATTCGAGGAGACGGTAACACTGACCTTACTGACACTAGACTCAGTGTCATCTATTGTACTAAAGCCCAGAAATATTTGTTGAGAGGATGTCCTATCTTTTTTGCTCATATTTCCCAAACAGATGACGAAGATAAACCCGAGAAGAAACAAATCAAGGACGTACCTATGTCCGAGATTTTCTCGAAGTCTTTCCTGAGGAATTTCCCGGTTTACCACCAGCCCAACAGGTGGAATTCCATATCGACTTGATTCCAGGAGCTGCACCCGTGGCTAAAGCTCCTTATCGATTGGCACCATCAGAAATGAAAGAACTAGCTGAACAACTTCAGGAATTTTCTTACAAAGGATTTATCCGACCCAGTTCCTCACCATGGGGAGCTCCGGTCCTATTTTTCAAGAAGAAAGATGGTTCTTTCCGAATGTGCATTGATTACAGAGAACTGAATAAGTTAACTGCAAAGAATCGTTATCCACTCCCCCACATTGACGATTTATTTGACCAACTACAAGGGTCAAGTGTGTATTCCAATATTGACCTGAGATCTGGATATCACCAATTGAGGGTCAGGGGAGAGGATATTTCATAAACAGCATTCAGAACCCGTTACGGCCATTACGAATTCCAGGTCATGCCATTTGGGTTGACCAACGCACCAGCCATCTTCATGGATCTTATGAATCGCGTGTGCATACCCTACCTGGATAAATTCGTGATAGTCTTCATAGATGATATACTCACCTATTCCAAGAATGAGCAGGAACACGAAGAACACCTTATACAAGTGTTGAAGGTGCTCAAGGAGGAACAACTTTACGCCAAATTATCCAAAAGTGAATTCTGGATTCCCAAAGTACAATTCCTCGACCACGTGATTGATAGTGACGGTATTCACGTAAACCCAGCAAAGGTTGAATCTGTCAAGGATTGGGCATCTCCTAAACACCAACAGAGATCCGCCAATTTCTAGGCCTTGCCGGATACAATCATCGATTTATCGAAGGTTTCTCCAAGATTGCCAAACCAATTACCAAACTCACACAGAAAGGGATAAAGTTTGATTAGGGAGAGAAAGGAGAACCAGCTTTCCAGCTGATCAAGCAAAAGCTGTGTAGTGCACCTATTTTGGCCTTACCTGAGGGAAACGACGACTTCGTTGTATATTGTGATGCGTCACACAAAGTCTTGGGTGCAGTGTTGATGCAAAGAACAAAGGTGATCGCTTATGCCTCCAGAAAACTAAAGAAACACGAGAAGAACTACACCACACATGATCTAGAACTTGGATCCGTGGTTTTTGCTTTAAAAATCTGGAGACATTATCTTTACGGAACCAAGTGCACCGTGCATACTGACCATAAGAGTTTGCAACACATACTGGATCAGAAGGAGCTAAATATGAGGCAACGCCGTTGGATTGAATTGCTAAGTGACTACGACTACGAGATCAAATACCACCCTGGTAAAACAAACGTGGTTGCTGATGCTCTAAGCCGTAAGGAAACTGATCCTCCTATGAGGGTCCGAGCACTAGTCATGACGATTAGCCTTGACCTACCCAAGCAAATTCTAGAAGCTCATACTCAAGCTCAGAAACCTGAAAACCTCGTGAAGGAATATATTGGAGGTATGCTTAGAACCGACCTCACCAAAGAGAAATTAGAGCCGAGAGGGGATGGAACTCTGTGCTTGCACGAGAGGAGTTGGTTACCTTGTTATGGAGATTTGAGGAACGTAATCATGCACGAGTCTCATAAGTCCAAGTATTCTATACATCCTGGATCTAAAAAGATGTACCAGGATATGAAGAAGTTATACTTGTGGCCGAACATGAAAGCAAATATTGCCACCTACGTTCAGAAGTGTTTGACATGTTTACGTGTGAAAACCGAACACCAAAGACCATCCGATTTACTAGTACAACCTGAGATACCAAAGTGGAAATGGGAGAACATCACTATGGACTTTATCACCAAGCTTCCAAAGTCGTCTCACGGTTACGACACCATCTGGGTAATCGTCGATCGACTCACCAAATTCCCGCACTTTCTACCAATCAGGGAAATTGATTCCCTGACGAAACTAGCAAAGACATATCTTAAGGAAATAGTGACCAAGCATGGAATACCAGTCTCAATAATCTGTGATCGAGACGGTAGATTCACGTCAAACTTATGGAAGGCTTTCCAACGAGCTTTATGGACAAACTTAGACATGAGCACTACTTACCACCCGCAAACGGAGGGTCAAAGTGAACGAACCATCCAGACCCTTGAAGACATGTTGCGAGCATGTGTGATTGACTTTGGGAATGGATGGGTTGATCACATCCCTTTGGTCGAATTCTCCTACAATAACAACTATCATGCTAGTATCAAGGTTGCCCCCTTCGAAGCACTATATAGTAGAAAATGTTGTTCACCTGTGTGCTGGGCAGAAGTAGGCGAATTTTAACTCACCGGACCATAACTAATCCAGGAAACTATCGACAAGATCGTCCTCATAAAGCAAAGGATCCAAGCTGCTCGCGACCGACAAAAGAGCAATGCGGACCAGAAACGAAATCCTATGCAGTTTTAAGTAGGTGAACGTGTCATGCTCAAGGTATCACCATGGAAGGGAGTTGTACGCTTTGGTAAACGTAGAAAACTGAACCCACGTTATGTAGGCCCTTTTAAATTGATAGCCAAGATCGGGGAGGTAGCCTATCATTTGGAACTACCACAACAATTGAGTCGAGTGCACTCCACCTTTCACGTGTCTAACCTAAAGAAATGTTATGCTGAAGAACCTCTAGCTATGATATTGGAAGGAGTTCACTTCGATGACAAACTCCAGTTCACAAAAGAACTGGTAGAAATCATGGAGAGGACGGTTAAGAAGTTGAAACGTAGTTGTATCCCATTGGTCAAAGTACGATGGAACTCGAGGAGAGGTCCTGAGTTCACTTGGGAACGAGAAGACTTGTTGAAGACCAAGTACCCATAATTGTTCACCTGACCAGTGACGTTAATCTAAGCTTGGAGGACAAATCTAAAATAACGGGAACATGCTGTAAAACCCCTGGTTTTACCTCTTTGACTTTGTCACCTTATGTACACATCTTGCTTGAATCTATGTAATTTAATTTCACCAAATTTTATGAAGCTTCAGTCTTTCATTTAATTACCCTGTCAATTCTAGTATATTTATATACATATGGGAACCTTTGTCATATATAACTACCTTAACTTTCACATAGCCCCGTTATATACATTTAATATCTACAATATACTTTAATAACGAAGTTTACTTTCTACATTATACCTAGCCCTAACTATTTAATCACATTTATCATATACATATACTAAAGACCCTAAAAATGATACATTACCCCTTTTGAAGCTAAGTGACACACGAATTGTATATACATACAAGTATATACTTAACAAAAACCCTTCCTAAACTTAACACACTACCTACTCACTACATTGTCACTAGATATTTTTGAGAAATCGTTTCCCCACATGTCTTATGTTATACACGGCTAGGAAGCCTTCCAACCAAACCAAACTCAACTTGCTACAAGACAAATCTAGTACTAGGATTGTTGTCATTAAAGCTTGTACTTGGATGTCTCCTACTCACCCTTCATGTAACCGAATAACAACCTTCACAAGGCTTATGTACATCCTTCCATTTATGAAGTGTACTAAACCTCACTATACATACATCACACACTTACAACTTGCAAAACCAAAACCACTCCTCCTTAGCAAACATACGGCTAGAACATACATAATAGGCAAGTCCTCACTAAACCATTAAACTCACACATCATTTACTCTCCAATCATTCTTAAACACTTCACATTTACTTCTCATATCATTGAATTGGGTCAAGGTAACATTGAAGAATGGAGAGGGTTACGACATACATACATTTGACTAGGAAATCCTCACGTCACACTCTTAAGTAACCTCAAGTTCTAGTATTACTACTTCTTGTTCATCCTTCATCATCTCCTCAAAACAAGTAAGTGAAACATCTCCATACCACCATTTCATTTATTTTTACTTTCCATTACATATCATGCACATAAAATCTTAGAAAACGAGAGTAAGGGTTCATGCACACGTGAAAACTATACTAAAATCTAACTAGAAAGCCACCACTTGAATGTTGTGTCTATAAGAAAACATGCCTTCATGTTTAGACCTATAGACAACGCGTGTAAACAATTGACACAAATTAGGGTTTGCTTCTTAGAAAAACTAGAGTGTTATACCTTAAAATATGGCTGGATAAAGCCCCAAAAGTCTCGGCTTAATATTCCTAACCGAATGAGAAACCTTGGCTTAATGAATCTTTGGTATAACTTAGGATGAAATGGGAAGAAAGATTAATAATAAGCTAGTCAACCAAATAAGCCACGAACTTAAATAAGCCGAACCAAATAAGCTACGATATGGGTAATACATAAATAAGCCGAAACATAGTGGACCCATAAGCCCAAGATAAGTGTTTAGGTTAAATGGATTTGGCTAAATAAATGTTTACTAGTATTAAACAAGCCCACTAACAAGCCCGTTAGGGTTGCGTTTTATAAATAGCCGAACCTTTATTAAACACCGAGGACCAAACTTGCCATTTTAGAAACTCAAAACAAACCTTAAAATACTTTTCGTGTCATATTAGTTCATTTCAAAACTTGAGGGACTAGTATTGTCACTTTTATGAACTTATATAAACCCTAGGATACTATTCGTGCCCTTTTTATATATTTCGAAACCACAAGGACCTATTTTGCCACTTTTTGAACATAAACCAAGCCCTAGGGGGCTGTTATGTAACATGTGTATACCCTTAACCCTAAACCAAACTACAAGGACCAAATTTGACAATACCCGAAAGATATACAAGCCCTAGTTACACGTGTAATTAGGGGGACTTGTTTTGCCAACCTTTGAAAATAAAACAAGCCCTAGGGGCGTTTGTGTAATTTGTCGCGAGTATATATATACTTGAGGGACTAAAATTGTAATTTCCCTAAATTTAAACAAACCCTAATTATATATATACTTTCCCTAATATTAAAAAGTGAAAACTTAAATAAACCTATAAATACGAAAATTATTTTCTTTCTCAAACTTATCATTTAAATAAATTATATAAACTTCGGAGACTTTTTATTTAAATAAGATGTAACACGTTTTTGTAAACATTATTTATATAAGTTAGATATATACTGAATACAATTAATTTATAAGAATAAATATATTAAATATATTTATTATTAATCTTGTACATTATAAATATATATAAAACCTTCTTTTATAAATATTTAACTCACTTTATAATAGTACAAGTACGAAAATATTAATTAAACGAATGGGTTACTTGAACGATATTAATTACTATGCACTTAGAAATAAGTACTCTATTACTTGTACAACGATAAATTAAATTACAAGAATCATAATAAAACACTTAAAACTAGTATAAGCATGCACAGATTGTTTCAGTGACTTTTATGCATCCTATTATACTTTTACTGAGACTCTATAATTATTTAGGTTGTTGACTGTGTTGTAGGCATCACCTTGGATTCTTGTGACTTATTATTGTATTACTGAGGTGACTTCATGGCCCCACTTTATATATTGACAAACTTTTGAATCCTTTATGGGTAGAAATCATGCAACTTATTTATGGATGTAAACTGAACTGTATAAACTTTGATTACATTTGTCTATTGTAGAATTCCTCATGACCCATGGACTAAAACTGTTAGAATTGTTGGATTACCTGAATGTTAAAAATAGATCTATTTGGGATTGACCATCCCCATCTGGGTGAGTCATGCTCACTGTGCCTTGGCTGGGACAACATGTGTTAACCATGTCAGAACGGAATATTGGGTGCATTATTATTAATGTGAAGGGTTCTCATTTGTTGAGGGCTTAACTTATCAAGTGTTAGTTTCAGGCAATAGGGAATATAATTACCTTTAAGTATTGATGCTATGTGCATTACTACTTCAGTGACTGTTTTACTATCCAAACTTTTTCACTAAACTTGTGAATTCACCAACTTTATGTTGACCCTCAAAAGCATGTTTTTCTCAGGTATTTGAAGCAGGTAGTTATTATGTGCATGGACGTCAGCATCAGGATAGGCAGCATTCTAGCACTCATCCGGGGATTTTACTATTGGGAATTACAAACAATCTTTTACCTATGTTGGAACCATTTTTAATAACAATTCGCACTCCTGATCATGTAATAAATGTTTGATAATCTTTTATCTGATGCTCTATGTACTATCTGCTATTGATCCATCTACGTGACACACAAATATTATTTCCGCTGCATTTGACCTATTTGGGGTTGTCACAAAAAATATGTAATCGTTTAGATCTTTGTTTAGTTTAGTTATTAGGTTTTTTTGATCTTGTATTTCTAGATTGCATCCATTTGGGTACAATGTTTTCTATCATGTGTTGATAGCACCTAGTTAGAGACTATCTTGTTTTAGATCTTGAGTAAAAAAAAGCACGTGGGTGGTTGGTTGAGTGCAATATCGTTGTGGTGTTACTAATTTTTACACATTCAGCAACACCACGAGAGTCATCATCTTTGCAGAAAAATAAAACTGTATTAAATGAATGCAACACCCAAAAGTTAAAACACATATACGCAATCATCTTACTTGTTCCGTAAGTGATTTAACCACTTCTTTTCTGCCTTTCATTATGAGCTTTTTTCCGCTACAAACAGGATCTCGTTTCGTGTATGCCATGGGAGTATGGGACTATAAGCTAAAAACAGACCTTCATCACTTCTTGATTCTACTCTTGATGTAGACCAAAAAACTAAGTAGCAAAGATATGTAATTGGATCTGTTGATTTAAAAAGAATGCCAAAAACAATTCTGCTAATAATCGTTGATTCTGAAGAATGCCCGAAAATTTGGGTAAAACACAGCAACACAACGGCTAGTGGTTTAACTTTTATTAAACTGATAACTGTCTTGCTAGGGTTACAGCAGATTCATTAAATAATGACTGCAAATAAAGAAAAACCCTAAAAAGCCAACGGGCTGGACCATAGCCCAAAGACAAAGTCCAACTGAAAGTGAAAAAAACATAAATACGTAAAAAAACTGATAGTAAAAAGGCTTTTCTGGCCTTAGGAAATCCGCAACCAGCTAAAACTTGGATACAGTGTCGTCCGTCTCCTTTTTACGCACGTTTGGACAGGTCACGTGCCAAAAATGGACTTAGGATGCAAAAGTTATGCCCGTTTCACTAAACCCCCCTTCGTCACGCGATCTCGGGCCTCCAGAAACAAGTCAGCCCGTTCTTAAATACTTGGGCCTCCATCATTCCCCCTGGATAGGAAAAATTCGCCCTCGAATTCCCAACTGTATCATCATCTAAAGAATCACCATGGTAACGCAACAAGTGCTTCACATTACAAACATCAGAACAACGAATATGGCTTGGCAACTTCAAACGATAAGCATTTGAGTTCATCTTATCCAAAATTTCCACTGGACCAATCTTCTTAGCAGACAACTTATTATATTCACCAACTGGAAAACGATCCTTAATCAAAACAGCTCACACAAAGTCTCCTACTTAAAAGTCAACATGTCTGCTCTTTTCATCTGTATCTTGCTTCTACTTCAAATTAGCGTGAACCAAGTTGTCACGAACAGATTTATGAACATCATGCAACCCCTCAACAAAATCCTGCACTTTCTTCGGAACAGACCTAGAAATCTGAGGAGTCCAAAGATCCAATGCACTAAACCCAGTGCTCCGATTAACAGCATGATTATGATCAAACTCAGCTTGATACAACTTCTGATCCCATGCCTTCACATGATCACCCACCAAACACCTTAACAGGTTACCAATGGACCTGTTAACTACTTCGGTTTGCCCATCAGTTTGAGGATGATAAGCACTACTAAAATTGAGTTGAGTATTCACCATCTTCCACAAACGACGCCAAAAATGACACAAAAACCTGGTGTCTTGATCAAAAACAATGGAGGAAGGTAAACCATGTAAATGGTACACATCCCTAAAGAAAAGTTGGGCTACATTAACTGCATATGTTGTCTTCTTGCAAGGAACAAAATGAACCATCTTAGAAAACGATCAACAACAACAAATAATGAATCGTTAAACCTTTGAGTACGAGGTAGACCCAACACAAAATCCATGCTAATATCAACTCAGGGCTGCAAAGGAACTGGCAAAGGCATATAAAGTCCTGCATTAGTAGCCGTCCCCTTGGAAACTTGACAAATACGACACCTCTTAACGTAACGATCCACTTCCTTCCTCATGGTAGGCCAAAAATAAGAAGCTTGAACCAACTGTAAAGTGCGATCACCACCAACATGTCCTTCACCATGCAACTCCTTAATAACTTGCAAGCGAAGACTTGAATCAGGAATACAAAGTTGATTCCCTTTGAATAGGAACCCATCATGCATAACAAAATTTGTTTTCTATCTGGATTGCAAATCCTAAAGAACAACTAAAAAGTATGGATCCACAGTCACCATGTCACAAATGACATCCAGTCCTGGAACATCAACCTGCATGGTTACAAGTAAACTACTCCTCCTACTTAAGGCGTCAGCAGCACGATTAGAAGCACCCGTTTTATGTTTCACCACAAAAGTAAATTTCTCAAGAAAAGCCAACCAACGCCCATGCTTATGTGAAACCTTATCTTGAGTATGAATATGCCATAAGGAATCATGGTCAGTGAACAAAACAAACTCCTTATGAAACAAATAATAGCGCCAATGCTTCACGGCTTGGATCACTGCATAAAAATCCAAGTCATAAGTAGAGTACCTGGACTTCGACCCTGTCAACTTCTCGCTAAAATAGGCAACAGGCCTCCCACCTTGACTAAGAACTCCACCAATTGCAACCTTAGAAGCATCAGTATGCAGGTCAAAAACTTTAGAAAAATCAGGCAATACCAGGATTGGCGCTGTAGTAAGCTTTTCCTTGACAACCTGAAAAGCCAGCTCTGCTTCCCCCGTCCATACAAATGACTTTCCCTTCATACAGTCTGTCAAAGGGGCCATAATGGAACTTAAATTAGGGATAAACTGCCTATAGAAAGAAGCAAGACCATGGAAACTCCGAACTTCAGTAATGGTGAGTTGTCCACTCCTGAACAGCTGCTACCTTAGACTCATCCACCTGTATGCCATCACCAGAAACAACATACCCTAAAAACAAAACTTTAGGGGTCATTAACACACACTTCTTCGTGGCTGCATAAAAACTGCCCTTTCAAAGCAAGGTCAAGACCTGCCTCACATGATTGACATGCTGATTATGAGAAGCACTATAAATAAGAATGTCATCAAAATAAACAAGCATAAACTTACCAATAAAAGGCCTGAGTAGTTGATTCATCACACGCATAAATATGCTTGGCGCATTTGATAAACCAAAAGGCATGACCAACCACTCATACAACCCTTCACAGGTCTTGAAAGTGGTCTTCCACTCATCACCAGGTCTAAGCCGAATCTAGTAATATCCACTCTTCAAATCTGGTTTTGTAAAAATAGTAGTGATCGGCGTCGAAGTGCCGGTAAAAAAAGAAACTAATTACCTTATACTAGATAGGGTAAGCGGGTATTGAATCCACGAGGAATATGTGGTTTTAGTTTAAGTTTTGGGGTGATCACTGGTCAATAAAAGTTTTGGTTTTGAAATCTAGCGACTAAAATACTCATAATAATAAAAATGCTGATTAAAAATTAAAATAATTATTTAACTAATAATAAAGCTAGAAAAATAAAATAAGGATGTAAACAATTAAAAGAAAAATGCAATCCCGTCCAGCTCCTAATATTTATGGTTGGTCACACTTATGGATTATCGAAACTTTTTAGTTCGTTTACAAAGATTATTTTGACTTAATATGAATGAATTAATGTCGGCATTTATTATGTTTATCAATGACTCGCGATAACAAATGTTATATTAATCCAACCAATAATTATGTTTTGATAATTTATTTAGGTACAATTTATGTTCATTATACGATCATCTTTCTCTTTAGCTAAATAGAATAAGTATGAATCGTTAACTAACAATAAATTGTCTTGCACAAATAATTAAACATAATATTAAGTCAATAAAAATAATTTATAAATAAATCTTATATCAATGTAATAAAAATATGATAATCTAAATATAATGATCAAACCATAAATAAAGTTACCAGAAGGAATTACAACGAAATTAGCCAGACATCACGATGCACTCGAGCCGCTTACTCTTAACCAACATGTCACTTTTTATTAATGTCACTTTTACTTTGCAATATGCGACTGTTTGATGTGTTGTCCCCACAAGAACTTCAATAGTCTTCCTTTTTTTATCCTTTTGATCGGCTATTACTCCTTTGTTTTTTTTAATGATGAGTCGACTTGTCCTTGTCCCCACTTTTTCTTTAATAGTCGACTGTTACTCCCATTGTTGCAATCATTTGTTGACTTTTCTTTGTTTGTGAATTGTTCGCGTCCAAAATTGGTTCCCTACTAGCAATTGTCCCTTTTCAATATATACTCCTTTGGATAGTCGGCTGTTAATGGGCCCATAGTTATATATATATATATATATATATATATATATATATATATATATATATATATATATATATATATATATATATATATATATATATATATATATATATATATATATATATATATATATATATATATATATATATATATATATATATATATATATATATATATATATATATATATATATATATATATATATATATATATATATATATATATATATATGTATATATATATATATATATATAGAATTAGGATCAAATGAGAACTAATTAAAGTTATAAAAATAAGAACCATTGAATAATTAATAGAATTAAAGGAAATGTGAATTAAATGAATGGTAATTAATATAAGAAATGAAAATAAAAATATAACCTTCATTTTTTCTTTTGACCAAACATAAGTGCTCTTTAATTTCTAGAATATTGTACTATGACGCATCGGTTATTTTCGAGATATTGTACCACGACGCATTAGTTATTTTTGAGAGATTGTACCACACACCATGAGTTATTTTTGATATATTGTACCAAGACGGATCAGGTATTTTCGATATATTGTACCACGTGCATCAGTTATTTTTGAGATTGTATCACGACGCATCAGTTATTCTCGAGATATTGTACCACGACGTATCAATTATTTTTGAAATATTGAACTAATAGTTGGTGAAAAAAAAGAATGTACGTAAATATATTTTAATCTACATTTAATGATCATAATTTCACTCATTAATTATCATTCTTATTTAATACAACTTAATAGATCCAACGGTGTAGATTGGTTCTTATTTTAATTATTTTAAAAAATCTCTCACATTAACCCTCCTCTATATATATATATATATATATATATATATATATATATATATATATATATATATATATATATATATATATATATATATATATATATATATATATATATATATATATATATATATATATATATATATATATATATATATATATATATATATATATATATATATATATATATATATATATATATATATATATATATATATATATATATAAATATATATATATATATATATATATATTATTCTTTTGCCATATAATAACTTTAGCCCAATAAAAAATAACCCAACGCCAATAATTGCTCAAACGAAGCCCAGACAAATAAAAGATGACCGAAAATATTGCGACGCGCTCAAATCTCTTTCTTCAATATTTCTTCTTCATTTATCGGCGCTCACAATGTCTTTTCTCTAAAAAAATAATTAAGCGGCCATTTTCCATTTCGCTCGTAACCTACATAATCACAAAACACATTAAAAGTACATGTATAACGAAAAATAAATATATAATTATGCTAAATTAACATGCATTTAGGTGGATGCAAAATACACCAATCAAGTAGCACCACTAATCTGGTCAAGTAAATCATCAAGCCGAGGAATATGAAACATGTACCTCACAGTAATCTTGTTGATGGCTTGACTATCAACACACATACGCCACGTACCATCCTTCTTTGGAGTCAATAGGGCAGGAACAGCACACGGGCTCATACTCTCACGAACATGACCCTCGGAAACCAGCTCCTCAACCTGCCTACGCAACTCCTCATGTTCGCCCGGGCTCATCCTATAATGTGGCCAGTTAGGCAGTTGTGACCCAGGCTCTAGATCAATATGATGTTGGATGTCATGCAATGGTGGCAACCCATCGGGTAATTTATCTGGGAAAACATCAGAAAATTCCTCAAGTAAAGGAATCATGGCTTCTGGAATTTCACTCTCTTCAGCAACCTCCTTCCCAATTAGAACAAAAACATCAGCCCCCACCTCCAACTCGTCTTCACACTGCGAAAGAGTTAGTAAGGTACCAGTGGGTTTATTAACTAATTCCTTGGGTTTATTTGGCATCAAAGTAATCTTCACACCCTCAAATAGGAAACTATAAGTATTAGTTCTCTCGCTGTGAGTAATGTTACGATCATACTCCGAAGGTCTACCCAACAACAAGTGACAAGCATCCATGGGCACTACATCACACCAAACAGTATCCTTATATGTTGTTCCTTAATACAAGTCTTTTGCCCGTATAAAAATTAAAGTTCGAAGTATTGGTCTAATCGAATTGATCCTGGTTAACTATGCGACTCAGTCGTTCTTTGGTGGAAACAAATAGTTGTGTCGTTGTAGTATTAAAAATGTGCAAATACTTAAAAGTAAAGGACGTTAAAGTAAATCTAAGTCTAATTTAAAGTAAATGGCAAGTATTTAAAAGCGTGACGGAAAATTAAAGGCACTAAAAGTAAATAACGCAAACTTAAATCTAACTAAGACAAACTTAAAACGAAACTAAAACTTAAAACTAAGGCAAGGCTAAAATAAATCTAAGGCAAATAAACTTAAAGTGCAACTAAGGAAAAAGGCGGGAAAAGTAAAGCTTGAAAATTAAAGAATTAAAAACAGAAACTAAAAATAACCTAAACTCAGCTTATCCAGAATAATCCTTCATTCGGAATAAACATTCATCCGGAATGTCACCTTTGTTCGGAATGTTCTTCTTCACTCGGAATATTAACCAAAACTCTTGATCCGGAATATGTCACTTATCCGGAATAAAGTCTTGATTCGGAATACTTAAGCTTGATCCGGAATAATGCCTTGATCCGGAATGTTGAAGATTCCGGATGAAATCTTTGATCCGAGATAATTAATTATTCCGAATAAAGGTCCTTGATCCGGAATGTCTCCTTGATTCGGAATGTTCTGTTGATCCGGAATGTGGACTTGATCCGGAATATTAAAGTATTCCGAATGAACAAGTTTGATCCGGAATGTCTCCTTGATCTGGAATGTTGGATATTCTGGATGAACACTTTGGCTAAACCTTTGATCCGGAATATTTGGTTGATTCGGAATGAGAGGCTGATCTGGAATATGTCATTTATTCCGGATGAACGCCCTTGATCCAGAACTTTTTCAACAAACACCTTCACTCGGAATAACAGCACTTGATCCGGAATGTACCTGGGAAAGATCAGTAACACAGCGAAGAACAAGGAGAGAACAATATACACGAATCTAGACAAAACTTAATCAAATCAAACAAAAGATTAAATCAAACTAAACAAATAACATCTACTAATCATAAACAAACAATCCAAATCAAAAAAACTAACAAATATAACCAAAATAATCAAAACCCACTTTAATCAATAAAATAAGAACATGAACATGAACAATAACATAAAAATCAAAGATTAAAGAAAGGTAGATAGGAGATGAACAATAAAAATAAAGATTGACAAGAATTAAAAGAAAACTTACTTGAAATTAAATGTATTTAAGGTGCAAGACAAGGTATTTAAATGGACATGAAATTAAATGACAAGGTAATTAAATGTGCAAGGTAATGAAAAATGGAAGAACTAGTGTCACTCTAGCCAACAAAAATGAAATGAATCTAATCTAATCTATTTATAGGGGAGGATTAGGAGGTGCTTAGGAAGCTTCCTCCCCTCTTTCTTCTTTTCCTTAATTGTAAGATTAAGTCCTTAGTCTTCTTAATCTTCTTAAATCTTGGACTTTAATGACTTTGTCTCGGGATTTCTTTGAACTCGTCTTGTAATTCTTCAATAAATTAGAGTTGAGTTCTTCGGCTTTTAGTAAACTTCCGTCTTTTGACTTTTTCTTCGATAAATCTTCAGAATTGGTCTTGGACTTCCGTTCTTTTTGCACTCTTGACTTCTTGACTTCGTCTTTCGTCTTTTTCTTCGATAAAAGCCCGTGAATGCCCGTGTTTTCTCCACTTTTCACCTTTTCGTCCTAAATCACAACAAAAACACAAACCACGCATAATTCTGACATAAATGACATAAAATACACGTTTTGGCTCGGTTATTATTGTAATTAAGTGGTAAAAAGGATGGGTGTTTACACACCTATCAAATCCCCTACACTTGACCTTTGCAATGTCCTCATGCAATGCATTAGTTACAAAGCACGTTTACATTTTTCATCAAAATCAATCCACCTTGGCCTTTATTAAAGATATAGAAAACTATAAACATTCAAAGTAAAGAAATCAAAAACATACCTTGGGTTTTGGAAATGTCATGAATGATCATCATTCTCATGTTTTCACTTTCTCCAAACCGAGCTTAAAAACGAGATCATTGTTATTATAAGTTAGCAAGCCAACACAAACTCATGTGGGCCAATTATTCACTTAGACTCCCTTATTCCTAGGTGTATCTCTTATATTTTATTGTTGTCTTGAATGATCACGAGGATGCATTGTTGACATATTTCGATAGTTATTTAGGCTGAAAATAAAGTGAACGATTTAATCAATAGTTAGCTAAAGGACAAAATCTTTTGAAACTGCTTCTCGGGACCTCATAAAGTTCATATCTTGGCATAACTCGCTTCGCGATTTGAGACCTTTCTCGGACCGATATTTGGCAGCGACTTCATACTTCAAACCTTGAGAGACGTTCATGAAATAATGGTCTTCTCTTCATAACAGGAATTTCTTCACTTGATGTTTTGAGAGATTCTTCATACTTTGACCACGACTTCTTCATTTTTCTCCAATATTTATTTTGGACTTTGATATACAATGATCCGCCTCCTTTTTGGACTTGGATCTATTTATCCTCATACCTTGTTAGGTGATAAGTGTGAAAACACTCATCAATTATGATCCAAACACCACTCAAAACACTGTCAAATACATAATATTTAACTGTAAATTATCAGAATTACGTGTGTATTTTGTGTTTGTGTATTTCAGGTAAAGTAGATGCATTATGGAGCAAACACACGTTTTCAAGGATTAATTTGATCAAAAGACGAAGAAAAAGACGAAAGATGCTAAAAGGACCAATCATGCCAAAATTACCAAGAAGGAGGACTTAACTTGTAACTTTCAAAAAAAAGAAGGATATTAATGAGTTTACTTTTAAACTCTTACTACATATGTGACATAAGTGATAAAAGAAAGGACCAAAAAGAAAATAATAGTGGAAAGTTATTATATAACTTGGTCAATTGACCAAGACCGGTCAAAGTCACAGACACATACTCGCGTCTTCTTCTCCAACGAGAAGAGAGAGAAACAAACTTTTATTTTCCTTTCCACCATCGCACCTGCATATCCGATTTCAAGGAGGATCACGAAGATTCATACAAAACTTACAACTACAAAAATACTCCTTATCCTCTCCTCTACAAGATGGTATTGATTAATTAGTTCAAAAAGGAAGATTGAAGAAACGCCCAAATTGGAAGATGATGAAGAACGAGTTTGATTCAACCTCGTATTTTCCACGTGTCCACTTCTCATTGGCGAGAACACGTCACATCTCCTATTCTCGACGGCTATATAAAGAAGACGAAGACTCATTTTCAAATGGTTAGCTTAGGTGTTAGTTACACATAGTTAGTTTGATTAGAGTAGTTAGTTAGTTAAACTTGCTAGTTTTTCTTTCAAATCTGTTTCTTTTCAGTTTAATCAGTTGTAACCGTTTCTTTTCTTTCACCATTAATGGAAGTTTAAGTTTCAGTTTCTCAATATTTCTCTTTTTCTTATATCTTCTTATTGACTAACTCGAACAATCTTTTGAGCTAATATACTGTTACGATACTGTTTAGGCAGGGAACTTCATTTTCGTTGCATTTCAGTTTCCTAGATATAACCACTTTATGATTTCTGCTATTGATGAATAAGATTTAGTTTAATATTTTGATTACAAGCTTACGCTTGTTTCTTGAGTTGATTTAGTTTCTCTGAATCGGTTTCAAGTTTAGTGCGATTTTTGAGTTCAAACAAGATTTTCCGAGCTCTTCTTCTTTTCTGATAATCTGAGTAAACGTTTTGCTAACTGGTTGCGAGAGCTGTAGTTTTAAGCTGATAAAGCTTATTGATGAGCTGATATAGTTGATATAGCAAGTTTGTGATAGTTTCAGTTGTGCAGGTTTATGAGTAACTGATAAAACTCTAGTTTGTTAGTCAAAATAATTGAATTACTTTCAGTCAAAACTTCAGTTCGTTTTCTGTTAAGAGTAGTTTGTTAGTCAGTTGAAACCAGATTTCCTTGACTACCATTGAAGCTTGTAGATTTAAATATTTCTCTTTTTCTTATCAAGCTCTGTTTTCGAAAGTTCATACTTAATTCAGTTTAATTTCAGTAAAGATAGTTAAGACTACAAGTTTCATCCAGTTTTTGTGAAGGTTTCAGTTTCAGACTTACTGTTTGATTAACAGAATATGTAGTGTAGTGTTTGTTCATGATTCTTTTCAGGTTAATTCAGCTTTGCAGTTCGCAGCCCAAGTAGATGTAGGAAAGAGATAGCAGATAGCAAGTATTCGTCTACAAAGGACTGGCCTTGATGTCGCAGGTTTGCAGTTACGGTGGCAGACCTGTTGCTGATTTCCATGGAGTGATTATCGCAGTAGGTTTGGAGTTGGTTGATCCTTGTAGCTGTTAAGAGATGAAGATTAGTAGTGTGAAGATTAGTTGTATAGTCCAGTAGTCGAAGTCGAACGACGTTAATGGTTGCTTGAGATAAGCTAGCTCAGCGCTAAGCTTCGACAACAACGGGCTGATTTCGGATGCACAGGTTAAGCGCGTGTTCTGTTTCTGTATTCTTAGTATGAATTTGCTAGTTGTTAATAGTAGTGTAGAACATTGTGTAATCTGCTTGTAGTGTTAGTTGTGTGCATGTTTAATACTTGTATCAGCTCAATTCTCGATTTCGAGTCTTTTAGCTCTCTGAAATTTGATTTCTGCATTATATAGGGTGTTTGGCATTAGTTTCTCATTGCAGATATTGTAGCATTTAGGTTATAAGTGTTACTGTGATTAGCGTTTTGGTAGTTAATCTCACTTGTTGGTCTTTCGTAGTTTTAGTGTTCACTGTTAGTAAGTTTTGCCTGTTATGTTTGTGTAGTTTGTGCTGAAGTTATTGGACTCAGTTAGTAGATGGGCTCAGTTAGTTTAGATGGCCCATTTCTTTGTATAGAATTTTCATGCACTCTGTTTAGAATATTAGGAAGCTTATTAGATTCGTTAGTTGAATTAGTGTTATAATATTGATTTACGTGCGCTCATATTTTACGTTTTATATTTCGTATTTTGCATTTTCTTATTACCTTTCGAATAAATTGTATTTTCCATTTTATGTTTGTGTGCATTTAAATGCTTACATGCAAAGTGATTTTAGTATAGTACGTATATATAGGTAATATAGATATTATTTTCACTTTTTATGTGCTTAGTGCCAATTAGAAATAGATTACCAAACAAGTCTTTTTCACCAAAAACAATTAAGTCGAGCTTAAAAATTGTTATATCAATTCGAATCGAGCTGAGAAGACAACTACACTAAAAACGAAATATTAAATGGCGCCGCTGCCGGTTCTTTTCGTGAAGATTAACGGTTTCGAGTGAGACGATTGGATTTTGGGATCCGTTCACTTTGTGAACGTTATTTTTACGTATTATAAATCGAAAAGATAAAAAAAAAATCAAAAAGATAAAAATACAAAAAAATAAAAAAATCACAAAATCAATTCTTTTCCTAAAGAATTGAACCAAAAAAATAAAAAATCCAAAAAGTAATCTTTTTCCTAAAAGATTACACCCAAAAATATATATTATATCGGTTTTCATCGTTTTTACGTACATATAGTATTTTTCTTAAAAATCAAATAAATACAAAAATATTTTTGATATATTATTACAAGTAAATAAGTATATGTAGAAACGAACAACCAAGTTACCTATCTCCATAAGTATTGCCGAGGCAATACACCGTGTTGAGGGGCGTTCCGGTCCTTGACACGCGTATCGATCGAATTTAGTTAAGCAAGAATAGATAAATACTTCCGATAGGCAATAATTCGAAGAATACAAACTACTAAAGTGAATAGATAGGCGACGTGCTATAAAATGCCGTCTAAGGGTTAATAGGTACTTAAGTGCTTCGCGCCACCTAACCCCCCGTTCACTAGTGCGTATTCTAAGAAGGAAGGCTTGATTGGAGGTCTTGCACCCAAGTAGTAATTATATATATACTTTCTTGTGGATATTTCATATCGAACCTCGAGGGAGATAATCTCTTCTCTTTCAAAAGTCGACCGAGGGCTATTCCCTCATTCCTCGTGTTTACTTACACGTGTACTCGCACGCGTGTAAACATACCACCTTTGGTGTATTACTTCCTTCCCCGAGGAAGCTTTTAGACGTCATTTCACTTGTATATACATTCGACCATTTTGTAGCCATGGATCAACGTCCTATTATGGAGATTCTCCAATCGAAAGTGGAGGGAAATGCTGACGCCATCGTTATACCCGAAATAACCGCACACACTTTTGAGCTTAATACACACATGATCACCTTGGTTTCTTCTAGCCCCTTCTTAGGGAGACCCATAGATGACCCCCACGACCATATTAAGAGGTTCTTGTTACTTTGCAATACACTTAAGTATAATGGGGTCCCTCCTGATGCCATTAAGATGCTCCTATTCCCATTCTCCTTAGAGGTTCTTGCTAGAAATTGGTATGATAGGCAACCATCTATGAGCATCTTCACTTGGGAGGATTTAAGGAAGAAGTTTTTGAACCAGTTCTTTCCTCCATAAAGAATGACGGCTTTGAGGAAATTAATTATTGGTTTTCAACAAAGGAATGATCAAACATTTAGTGAGGCTTGGGAGGATTTCAAGGAGTTATTGAGGAAATGTCCAAATCATGGATTCAATGAGGTTCACCAAATCAACACTTTCTATAATGGATTAAGACCATACCACCAAGATTCACTCAACTCTTCCGCGGGTGGAAATATTTTCTCTAAATCCTTTCAAGAAGCTTGGGACATTATTAAGAACAGATCGATGGTGCAAGCTAACACACAATTTGATGAGAAAGTCCATGTGGTGCAAGAAAGTGTTACTCCTCAAATAGAAAAAATGATCTCTCAAAAGCTTGATACTATGACCAACACACTCATGAAATTTTGTGAACTCCTTTTGAACAAGAATTCCACCAATGATGTAAATACTATTGCTCTTTCATGTGAGACTTGTGAAGATCCCCATTCCTACCAACAATGTGATAAAATTCAAGATTATCAAAGGGAGTGTTATGCTTACCAAGGGAACAATTACAAAGCACCCAACACCTTTCAAAATCAAGGAAATACCTTTTATCCACCAAATCAAGGATTTAATGCTCAACCTCCACCTTTCCAACCTCAAGGTCTTCAAGGAAATGTGTCACAAGATTATAACACAATAGATTTCTTTCACAAAATGAATCAAGAGAATGAAAGGAGGTTCCAAGCTATTGAGAAGAAAATGAATGATCAAATGAAACTTACAATGGAGGAACAAACTAATAAGCTTTTGATGGCATTCAATCAAAGACAACAAGGAGCTTTACCATCTAACACACAAGCAAACCCAAGAGCAAATGTCAATGCTATTACAACAAGAAGTGGAAAGACAACAAAGGATCCTTCACCTCCTAAACCTCCTATTGTTCAACCCACTTGTGTTCCTACTTGTGACAAACCTTCTACCTCTATTTCACCACCTCAAAATGCTCTTATTCAATCAAACACACCTTCTCAACCTATTCCTACTTCTCCTCTACCTTCAAAACCTCCTAATGAAGAAGCTAACAAGGACAAATCTTCCACTACAACACCTACTCCACCTACACCTAAACCAAACCTTCCTTACCCTTCAAGATTGAGAAAGGAGAAATTGAAAAACAAGGATGATATACAAGTCTCTAATTTTTTGAGGATGTTCAAGCAACTTAACATAAACATCTCCTTTGCGGAAGCTCTTGCATATATGCCAAAATTTGCTAAGATGTTCAAAGATCTCCTTTCCAACAAGGAAAAATTGGTGGACTTGCCTAACACATCCCTTAATGAGAATTGTTCCGCCGTGTTGCTCAAAACCTTACCTACAAAACTTGGAGATCCAGGGCGCTTTTTGATCCCTTGTAATTTTCCTGGGGTGGAAAATTGCATGGCATTGGCGGATCTAGGGGCAAGTATAAATCTCATGCCTTTATCAGTTTGGCAAAAACTTTCTCTTCCCGAGCTCACTCCAACTAGGATGACCCTTGAGTTAGCCAATCGTACCATAGCTTACCCTGTAGGTATTGCGGAGGATGTGTTTGTAGGTGTGGATAAGTTTACCTTTCCGGCCGACTTTGTAGTGGTTGATTATGATATGGACCCGAGAGTTCCTCTTATTGTTGGTAGACCTTTCCTGAGGACGGGTCGTACTCTTATTGATGTGGCGGAAGGAGAATTAATTATGAGAGTTGAGGATGAGAAAGTTGCGTTTAAGATGGGAAAAGTCATTAAGAAACCTCAAGGTTATGAAACCGTTAATCATATTGATGTTCTTGACGAGGCGGTAAATCCTAGTGATGATGTAGGGATGAATAACAATGATATTCTTGATGAAGTTTGTCATGAATACTTTCACGAAGCTTGTCAAAGTGGGAATTATGAGATTCCCCATGTTGAGACCATAGCCTCCATTACTTCCTCATTGAATGTTTTTGAAACTCAAGAGTTTAACATTGATGATTTTGTGATTTATTCAAACCCTATTTTTCAAACATCACTTGATAACCCACTTTTCAATGACAATGAGGAAGTTAATGATGATTATAGTGATGAGCTTTCTATACCCTTAAGGTCTATGACTCATATCATCTCTACGAGTGATCCTCCTATACTTGAGCCTCATATTGACTCTTATTGTCCTACCTATCCGCCGGTGGATTTGGTTATTCTTGAGGAGGATCCTCAACCTTTAGAGAGTGATATTACTGTAGAGGATATTACTTTTGATGAGGATTTAGACAAGTTTCTAGATACCTACTTTCCTCTTGAGGATGAGTTTTCCCATGATTCCAATGATTCATTTGTCTCTTCATTGAGTTTGGATGAGGACGACTCTCCTACTTTGGACTTAGATGATGACTTTTATCCCTATTTGGACCTTAATGAAAATTTTTCAAAAGGAAAAGAAAAGGAAGACCCGAAGGTTCATACTACTTGTGTTTTAACACCTCTTTTTCAACCTTTGGTGTCTAATGATGTGAATTTTTATAAGGGGGAGTCTTCTAAAGGAAACACTTATTTGACTTGTCATTTTCCCCAAAAGGAAAAGGTTTTTGATCCTGGTATAAACATTTTTGAGCTATTTGCTATAAAAGGAAAACTCTTTAGAAAAATGGGATCCTTACCTGCTTATCATACCTTTCATTGTGACCATTGTTTGCTTAAGGGAACCTCGACTATTTTACCCTGGTTTGTTATTCCCACCTTGGGATTGAGCTATTATTGGGATGAAAATCATGTATTTGATCCTGGTGGACTTTATTCGAGGTTTCCCTTTATGGGCATGACTTTTCACCCTTAGTATTGAATAACTAGGTTAGAAAACGTAGAGTAGATTTTCAATAGGTTAGGTTTAATTAAAAGGATGTTATAGTAGAGTTGAAGTGGAGGGGTGCCTTTCTTCGTATTTTCGTGTTTGTTTCAAGGGTTGCTCTCTCACATTTCATGCTTGGAGCTTATGAAGGAGGCCCGTGTATCTGGTTCACTTTGATTGGTTTTTGCTATTATGATATTCAAAACACTTGTGCTTAAAATGAATACCCTTTAGTTGTCTCTTCCTTAACTCGAGTTAAGCAAAGTAATCAATGTCATAAGTGTAGGGGAGTTCACTCCAATACTCTTAAACATTGAGGACAATGTTTATCTTAAGTGTAGGGGAGACTTCTATCGAAGTGACCTTACCTAGACCATTGCCTTAATTTCATGATAATTGGGAAAATTAATTTTTCGATCATTTTTCAAATTTTTAATCTACTTTGGCCACCAAAAATATGCATTCATGATTTTTGCATCATTCATTTTTCATTTGCATATCACATTTGCATTGTATATATTTCTTCTTTTATTTTTCATCAAAAATATATAAAAAGGAAAAAATATAATAAAACATGGTTTAACAAGTTTAGATTTCTTTGACATATTAGGCCCGACATGGATATTTTGACTCAACCCGAGTTTGCTTATCTTAGCATTCTCTAGCTAGTATCCTTAACCATGTAGTCCTTCATTGGTCTATTAGGCTAAGCATCCACCAATCTCATTATTTGAGATTTTAAATTTGTGGAGAATGGGAAATGATAGAGTTGAAGCAAGTGTAAAAGGGCTAGATAGACTTCATGGCAATTACTTGTGGCTAAACCCTTCTCTTCTTTGCCTCTATTTTCTTCGCATGTATATAATTGTTAATAAATAATCAAGAACGGTTTTAATAGATTTGTAATCTCTTATGCATTTTTGTCTAATCATTCATGGTTGATATAAGTACGTTTTAAGATTCTAAGTTAGAACGCTTTATGTGTATGAGACTTATGTCATGCTCAATATTTAGCGGGTGTTTTTCCTTTTATTCTTTTCAACTTTCTTTGTGAGGAATAAAGAAAAAATAAGAGCGGCTTATGAAAAAAAATGAGTGGCTAGAAAAAAAAAAGAAAAGAAAAAAAAATGCAAGACTCCCAAGAGGGGCAGTGTGGTGTTAATTATAGTGACTATTGAGTTCCAATATTACCTTGACGGGTTGCGGGGATTCAATAGATTGCTCCAATCCAATATTACCTTGACGGGTTGCGGGGTTGAAGATCCAAAGTCTCAAAAGATGGCGGATGTAAATTATTGCGTGAGTTTTATTTTCCTTTCCTTAGCGAGTGTGTAGCTACTTATGAAAGCATGACATGAGGATTTTACACATAAGGCGAATGACTTATTATTCTTGAAACGGACTTATATTAATTGTGAGCGGTTTTTCAAGTAATGGATGAGAGGATTACTTAGGATTAAAACCGTGCTTCCTTATTTTTGGATTTTGCATTTCTTATATTTCACGCTTTAAATAATGACAAATTTGCTCACAAGCAATTTGCTCAAATAATAACCGGTTCCACATTTAATTGTCATGAATAAGTTGATGCACTTTTTACTTGTGAATACAATGATCCCATTTTTAAGCTTGGTATGGGGAAAGTGAAACTTGAGGGTGATAAGTATCCATGGTACCAAAGCCCTAATTTAAGTCATTGATTTCTTTATGAGTTATTTCCATCGAAACCATTTCAATAAAAATCAAAAATATATAAATAGAATTGTTTTCTTTGCAATGCATTGTATAAATTCAAAATCATGCATCATATAGTGTAGAGTAGTGTAGATGCATTCCATAATGGCCAAGGTGGGTTAATTATAAGAAAAGTGCACTTTAGAGCTTTGAAATGCTGCATTGCATGAGGTCATGGCAATGGTCAAGTGGAGGGGAGTTGATAAGTGTGAAAACACTCATCAATTATGATCCAAACACCACTCAAAACACTGTCAAATACATAATATTTAACTGTAAATTATCAGAATTACGTGTGTATTTTGTGTTTGTGTATTTCAGGTAAAGTAGATGCATTATGGAGCAAACACACGTTTTCAAGGATTAATTTGATCAAAAGACGAAGAAAAAGACGAAAGATGCTAAAAGGACCAATCATGCCAAAATTACCAAGAAGGAGGACTTAACTTGTAACTTTCAAAAAAAAGAAGGATATTAATGAGTTTACTTTAAACTCTTACTACATATGTGACATAAGTGATAAAAGAAAGGACCAAAAAGAAAATAATAGTAGAAAGTTATTATATAACTTGGTCAACTGACCAAGACCGGTCAAAGTCACAGACACATACTCGCGTCTTCTTCTCCAACGAGAAGAGAGAGAAACAAACTTTTATTTTCCTTTCCACCATGGCACCTGCATATCCGATTTCAAGGAGGATCACAAAGATTCATACAAAACTTACAACTACAAAAATACTCCTTATCCTCTCCTCTACAAGATGGTATTGATTAATTAGTTCAAAAAGGAAGATTGAAGAAACGCCCAAATTGGAAGATGATGAAGAACGAGTTTGATTCAACCTCTTATTTTCCACGTGTCCACTTCTCATTGGCGAGAACACGTCACATCTCCTCTTCTCGACGGCTATATAAAGAAGACGAAGACTCATTTGCAAATGGTTAGCTTAGGTGTTAGTTACACATAGTTAGTTTGATTAGAGTAGTTAGTTAGTTAAACTTGCTAGTTTTTCTTTCAAATCTGTTTCTTTTCAGTTTAATCAGTTGTAACCGTTTCTTTTCTTTCACCATTAATGGAAGTTTAAGTTTCAGTTTCTCAATCTTTCTCTTTTTCTTATATCTTCTTATTGACTAACTCGAACAATCTTTTGAGCTAATATACTGTTACGATACTGTTTAGGCAGGGAACTTCATTTTCGTTGCATTTCAGTTTCCTAGATATAACCACTTTATGATTTCTGCTATTGATGAATAAGATTTAGTTTAATATTTTGATTACAAGATTACGCTTGTTTCTTGAGTTGATTTAGTTTTTCTGAATCGGTTTCAAGTTTAGTGCGATTTTTGAGTTCAAACAAGATTTTCCGAGCTCTTCTTCTTTTCTGATAATCTGAGTAAACGTTTTGCTAACTGGTTGCGAGAGTTGAAGTTTTAAGCTGATAAAGCTTATTGATGAGCTGATATAGTTGATATAGCAAGTTTGTGATAGTTTCAGTTGTGCAGGTTTATGAGTAACTGATAAAACTCTAGTTTGTTAGTCAAAATAATTGGATTACTTTCAGTCAAAACTTCAGTTCGTTTTCTGTTAAGAGTTGTTTGTTAGTCAGTTGAAACCAGATTTCCTTGACTACCATTGAAGCTTGTAGATTTAAAACTTTCTCTTTTTTCTTATCAAGCTCTGTTTTTGAAAGTTCATACTTAATTCAGTTTAATTTCAGTAAAGATAGTTAAGACTACAAGTTTCATCCAGTTTTTGTGAAGGTTTCAGTTTCAGACTTACTGTTTGATTAACAGAATATGTAGTGTAGTGTTTGTTCATGATTCTTTTCAGGTTAATTCAGCTTTGCAGTTCGCAGCCCAAGTAGATGTAGGAAAGAGATAGCAGATAGCAAGTATTCGTCTACAAAGGACTGGCCTTGATGTCGCAGGTTTGTAGTTACGGTGGCAGACCTGTTGCTGATTTCCATGGAGTGATTATCGCAGTAGGTTTGGAGTTGGTTGATCCTTGTAGCTGTTAAGAGATGAAGATTAGTAGTGTGAAGATTAGTTGTATAGTCCAGTAGTCGAAGTCGAACGACGTTAATGGTTGCTTGAGATAAGCTAGCTCAGCGCTAAGCTTCGACAACAACGGGCTGATTTCGGATGCACAGGTTAAGCGCGTGTTCTGTTTCTGTATTCTTAGTATGAATTTGCTAGTTGTTAATAGTAGTGTAGAACATTGTGTAATCTGCTTGTAGTGTTAGTTGTGTGCATGTTTAATACTTGTATCAGCTCAATTCTCGATTTCGAGTCTTTTAGCTCTCTGAAATTTGATTTCTGCATTATATAGGGTGTTTGGCATTAGTTTCTCATTGCAGATATTGTAGCATTTAGGTTATAAGTGTTACTGTGATTAGCGTTTTGGTAGTTAATCTCACTTGTTGGTCTTTCGTAGTTTTAGTGTTCACTGTTAGTAAGTTTTGCCTGTTATGTTTGTGTAGTTTGTGCTGAAGTTATTGGACTCAGTTAGTAGTTGGGCTCAGTTAGTTTAGATGGCCCATTTCTTTGTATAGAATTTTCATGCACTCTGTTTAGAATATTAGGAAGCTTATTAGATTCGTTAGTTGAATTAGTGTTATAATATTGATTTGCGTGCGCTCATATTTTACGTTTTATATTTCGTATTTTGCATTTTCTTATTACCTTTCGAATAAATTGTATTTTCCATTTTATGTTTGTGTGCATTTAAATGCTTACATGCAAAGTGATTTTAGTATAGTACGTATATATAGGTAATATAGATATTATTTTCACTTTTTATGTGCTTAGTGCCAATTAGAAATAGATTACCAAACAAGTCTTTTTCACCAAAAACAATTAAGTCGAGCTTAAAAATTGTTATATCAATTTGAATCGAGCTGAGAAGACAACTACACTAAAAACGAAATATTATTAGGGCCTTTTCGGATAGACTTCTCCATGACTTTTGGGGAGTTTTTGCTTTTCGTCGTGTGTCTCGATCCTTCATATTGATTTTTGATAAATGATTCTTCACATCACTTGGGATCTTTAGCAACAAAATGTAGCCCTCATGCCTTGTTAGGGCCTTTTCGGACTCGCCAATCTTCGCATCCCGCTTCAATAAGTTATGCCTTGGTTATGAACTCTAACCCATACCGAGCAACTTTTAAACGATCTTGGGCTAGAAGCTAAGTAACTTTTCAAATCGTACAACCTTATTTATTGCAGATAAAGTTATTAGCAAGCGATGGGAGCATAGGCTTATAATTAACTCACATAAATTCACGAAAGAATACCAAACTTATAATTGGCTCTATCATCTCTCGTTCTCCACAGTTTAAAATCTCAAGGAATGAGACTCGTGGATGCTTAGCATATTAAATCAAAGTTTTGGGTTTCGAGTCGCCTATAGGATCTTGCAAATTCTTAGACTTTTTCAAGTTTAGAAATCGCATCTTAAAGTTCCCTTGATAAACGACTCTCTAGGATCAATTTTAGGAACTTACAAAAAGTTCTTGTTCTTAACCCATGAGAGTTAAGACTTTCGCGTTTTATAGCTCCTTATATAAAAGCCTAGCAAAACTTGACTTAAACACGTTAAGGATACTAGCTAGAGTAAACTTAGATAAGTAAACTCGGGTTGAGTCAAAAGATTCACAACGTTTGAAAATTAAAACCACTTTATTAAAAATTTATTCTCGCAAAGAAAGAAAATAACTATACAAAGGGAAAAACTAATAGGCCAAAATAGATCAAAAATTTTGAAAAATGTCGAAAAATTGATTTTTCTGTTAAAATGAGGACAAATACAAGGAAAAGACCACTTAACTTCGATAGAAGTCCCCCCTACACTTAATATAAACATTGTCCTCAATGTTTAAGCATGTGGGAGTAAACTCCCCTACACTTAGGACATTGTGCACTTTGTTTAAATCTCGCTAAGGAAAAGACAACTAACGAGATTCCTAGTTTAATATTGGAAAATATAAAATAGTGAATCGAAAAGAGTTTAGGATAGAACCGGGAAGAAGGGAACACGGAATCACGGGTCGTCAAAAATCATCAAGAGTGGATCATTGAGCGCTCGAATCCCTGAATAGTAGAAGAGAGGAAATAGCAAACACCAACGGGTCTCCCCTACACTTAGGATAAAGATAGCTAAAAGATAGATACATGGGTTGCCTCCCAAGAAGCGCTTGATTTTTGTTAACCGAGTCGTGAGCCTGACTCGACCTTGATTATCATAGGAAGAAGCATGAAACATATCCACCGGGATCAAAGACATAGTTTTCGTCCATCAAATAGCACAAGCTTAAGGCGAACAAGGCAAGCCAAAGAAGAGTAGGCAAGGTTCCCTTAAGCAAAGATGGGGCACGGTGGGAGCAAGGGTGAAGTGGTGCAAGCAGATTTCTGTAAGTTCCAAAGATATTTCCTTTTATTTCATCAGACGGATACTGAGATGGCTGAAGAATATCGGTACCGGGGTCGAACACCTTTTCCTTTAGGGTAAAATAGCACTCAGGCTCAGCAGAATTTGAAGAAGATCCGCGAAATGTGTATAGTTAAGTTCGTTTTTCTCAGTTCTTATCAAATTGAAAGTCCTAACAATATCGGGTTTTTAACTGTTTTTGGTTGTTAATATTTTTTAGATATTCTATTGCTAATTCAAACAATGCCTGGCAAAGAATGAAAAATAACGTCTACTTATATGTAAAACATAGTGCAAATACCAAATATTATTCAATTAAAATTCAAAATGTAAATTTTACAAACTATAAGGACTAGAAATGTAACTTCTATGAAAAGTAAATGCTCAAAATGTAAAGCTAACAAGTACAAGGACTGAAAGTGTAAAAACAGTTAACTATGAGGACTGAAAATGAAAAACTATGCAAACAACTAACCAATTCTCAACAAATTCCAAACTTTCTAACTGAATTTTAACAAATTCCAAAGTTTAGGGACTGTTAAGTTGAAAACCCTAAAAACTTGCAAGATTAGCCATCATTTCAAACAGTTTAAAACATGAAGGACCTATGTGCAATTTTTGGAAGTTTTTAATCAAAAACGGGCTTAACACTCAAATAAGCTCGTTTGAGCTTATTTCTCAACCAAATTCGACCAAACCAATTGCAATCAGCTTAAAATCGGAAATGAACTAGACCTATCCAAGGAAATTGGCTGAAACTGTCTTAAAAGCTGATAAGCAATTTTCAATAAGCAACCAATAAGCTACAAGGGAATCTAGACTTGCACAACTAAATTTTAGTAATGAAACTGATTAATAAGCTCAAAATAGGAATGGTAAATCAAGTCTCATGCAAAAGCATCCATTAATAAGCTCAGAATCCAAAATTAAGCAAAATTAGTGCTTATGTTGACTTTTGTTGACCAAGATTTTTCAATAAGCTCAAATTCTCAAATATTGACCAGGAACACTTACTAAGTGAATTTGTGAAAGAAAATAGACCAGTTTATGAAGAGGATAATGAGATATGAAAATTCAGTTTACACTTTACAGAAACTTGAGTTTGCTTATTGCTTTAGACTTTGGCTTATTTCTACTTGAATACTGAATACTGTACAAATCCCTTATAGATTCTAAAACTTCATATTATGAGTAAGATTTTAGAGCTGGTTTGGTCGAATTTCATCAACTAACAAGTAAATGCTAAGTAAATCAAAATCACAACTACTTGAAACAACACTTGACTGAAAACTGACCCACACTTTTTTATGACCTTTTGCCTTTTTGACTTAACACTTGACTAGAAAATGGCTTAAAACTACTTTTTATCACTTGTAAACTGAAAATAAACACTAGATTGCCATTTATCAATTCTTGAAAACTGAATTAAGGCTAATGCCAAACACTGCTTAACTGAACTTTTGAAATGTTTATGAATGATTATTGATCAAATGAATGAACTGAGACAAGAACTTTAGCACACTAAGTTTGGTAAACAAAATGAAATATGTGAGAGCTAGTTTCAAGTATTGAACACAACAAGAACACAAAATGACAAGCTAAGCTATTGTGACTGAAAATGCTGAAAACAGGACAATTATCAAAGCTATAAAGCAGATTTAAGCTACAATGAAACTACCAATCACTGAAATCAAATCAATAACAGACTATAACAACTTTGATTATGTAACAAACAAGATTAACTAAGAAAATAGCAGGCAAACAACTATTAAGTGGAATCAAAATAAGAAACTCAAAACCTTTATGCAAAGGCCTCCTTTGGGGAGTAGAGGAGCGCTGAGCTCTCTATTCTAGTGTTAACCACCACCTTAGCACTAGATAACCCTATCAACAATCAAATCAACAGCTATCAATCAACAAGAATCACCATTGATGAGCTTGAATTCATCAAATTCTGCTTAAACTTGAACTAGATCAACAAACAGCTACAATCTTCAACTAAGTCAGTTATGATCAAGAGATGATCATAACAAACCAAAATCAACACAAATGAGATCAATGGAGCAAGTAATGAACAGTAGAAGAGTATGAGAGAATTTGGCGGGAAAACTGGAATTTGAATTTTATTGAAGGAAAAGTAGTTACAAGGGTTGTTAAGCTGTTACAACTACTATAACAGACTCAAGAGTGTGTCAAACTCTTGAGTTGTTAAGCTAAGAACCTAAAATGAGATGAGAGGAAAATTAAGTGTGTGAAATTTCACACTTTCTACCACACTGAAAATGAAAGCTAAACAAGGTATTTATAGACTCTAAGAGTGACGTGGTTGGGGTTGGTGACGTGTTGGAACCAATCCCAGGCTTCCACGTGTCAGAAATCTGCACATTGAATTTTGTTGATGAAGAACTAATTTGGGGTTTTTTATTTGGCTTGATTTCAGCTTAATTAGTTGTGCTCATTGAATTCGTCCTTCAAAAATAAGCAGGTTTAATGTTTATATCTTCTCTTGAAATCCACTCTAACTCAAAATCGATCCTAGCAATTTGTTTTGTTGAAGATGACACGTGGCAAGATATTATTGGCTCATTGAAGTGCACACGGATCACTATCCATAATGGATAAAGTGAATATTGCATGGCGTTCTCTGATTGGTTGAAATATAGATGGAGGGTTTTACTGTTAGGATTTTGCCCAATAAATGAGAGGCGGTTGTGTGCAATAAATGCACTGAGTTGGCAATCCTTGGTTAATATTTCCTGGCTTCTCATTGGACAATAACTTCTCACACGGATTGAACTTATATATCTTTCCAAAATTGGCAGAAATGACCCCTTAACTTTGGCAGATTGTATTTTCAAGCTAGCAACTTCATTTCTTTGGCAAATTTGGTCCTTCAAACTTCATTCTTGAACAAAAATGATCCTTTGACTGAGTTGACTTGATAGTTGACCAGATTTGACTTTGATCTTGACTTTTACAAAATTACACTTTTGGTCCTTCATCTTTGGCAGTTTGTCAAGATAGGTCCTTTGTCTTCAAAGTCTTGTCACTTTTGATCCTCTTTTGTCTTTTTCATCAAATTAAGCTTGATTTTCCTTTGTTTGCTTGAAAATGCATCCTTCTTACCTATTTGAGCACAAACACAAAACATACCACATAATTCCGCTTTATAGCACAAAGTTTAGGTATTTTTATTGTGTTTTAGGGTGATTTGTTGATAAATTGATATGAGTTTTTGCTCATATCAAATCCCCTACACTTGAACATTGTCATGTCCTCATGCAATACTATATATTTTAAAGCACAAATTTACATTATCCTCATAATTAATCCACCTTGGCCATATGGAATGCATCTACACTACTCTAAACTAAATGATGCATAATTTTGATTTTTTAACAATGCAATGAACAAAATACAATTCTATCTATATCTTTTTGGTTTTTCTTGAAATGGTTTTGATGGAAGTAACTCATAAAGAATTCATTGACTTTGATTAGGGCTTGGGTACCATGGACATTTATCACCCTCAAGTTTCACTTTCCCCATACCAAGCTTAGAAATGGGATCATTGTATTCACAAGTAAAAAGTGCATTAACTTATTCATGACAATTAAATGTGGAACCGGTTATTATTTGAGCAAATTGCTTGTGGGTAAATTTGTCATTTATTCAAGTGTGAAGTATAAGAAGTGTAAAATCCAAAAATAAGGAAGCACGGTTTTAATCCTAAGTAATCCTCTCATCCATTACTTGAAAAACCGCTCACAATTAATACAAGTCCGTTTCAAGAGTAATAAGTCATTCGCCTTATGTATAAAATCCTCATGTCATGCTTTCATAAGTAGCTACACACTCGCTAAGGAAAGAAAAATAAAACTCACGCAATAATTTACATCCTCCGCCTTTTTGAGACTTTGGATCTTCAAGCCCGCAACCCGTCAAGGTAATATTGGATTGGAGCAATCTATTGAATCCCCGCAACCCGTCAAGGTAATATTGGAATTCAATAGTCACTATAATTAACACCACACTGCCCCTCTTGGGAGTCTTGCATATATTTTTTTTTTCTTTTCTTTTTCTTTTTTTTCTAGCCACTCATTTTTTTTCATAAGCCGCTCTTATTTTTCTTTATTCCTCACAAAGAAAGTAGAAAAGAATAAAAGGTAAAACACCCGCTAAATATTGAGCATGACATAAGTCTAGTACACATAAAACGTACTAACTTAGAATCTTAAGACGTACTTATATCAACCATGAATGATTAGACAAAAATGCATAAGAGATTACAAACCAATCAAAACCGTTCTTGATTATTTATTAACAATTATATACGTGCGAAGAAAATAGAGGTAAAGAAGAGAAGGATTTAGCCACAAGTAATTATCATGAAGTTTATCTAGCCCTTTTATACTTGCTTCAACTCTATCATTTCCCATTCTCCACAAATTTAAAATCTCAAATAATGAGATTGGTGGATGCTTAGCCTAATAGACCAATGAAGGACTACATGGTTAAGGATACTAGCTAGAGAGTGCTAAGATAAGCAAACTCGGGTCGAGTCAAAATATCCATGGCGGGCCTAATATGTCAAAGAAGTCTAAATTTGTTAAAACCATGTTTTTATTATATTTTTCCTTTTTATATATTTTTGATGAAAAATAAAGAATAAAAATATACAATGCAAATGTGTTATGCAAAAGAAAAATGATTAATGCAAAAATTATGAATGCATATTTTTGGTGGCCAAAGTAGATCAAAAATTTGAAAAATGTCCGAAAAATTAATTTTCCCTATTATCATGAAAGACAATGACAAGTTCTAGGTAAGGTTACTTCGATAGAAGACCCCCATACACTTAAGCTAAACATTGTCCTCAATGTTTAAGAGCATGGAAGTATAAAAACTTCCCCTACACTTATGACAATGAATAGACTTTGCTTAACCCAAGTTAAGGAAAGGACAACTATTAGTGAATTCATGTTTAAGCACAAGGTGTCAATGAAAGATCACAATAGTAACAAAGTGAACCGGATACAAGGGCCTCCTCCATAAGCTCCAAAGCATGAAATGAGTGAGCAACCCTACAAATAACATGAAGACAAAAGAAGGTCTCCCCTACACTTATCTCCAAGTCTATACCTTTATTACTAACCTACAACACTCTAAACCTAGTTATACGATGCTTGAGTTAATGAGTCTCTAGCTCGACTCGTCCCTCAATGAAATAATTCATGGGGAAAATGGGGATCTCTTGGACCATTTCAACGGAAATGTCCTCCCCAAAATAATGTTTCACACGGTGACCATTCACTTTAAAATTTGGACCATCGGGTTGTGACAACTCAATAGTTCAATATGGAAACACTTGAGCAATAGTGAATGGACCGGACCATCTCGACTTAAGCTTGCCCGCAAAAAGTTTCAACCTTGAGTTAAAGAGGAGAACCGCCTCTCCCACTTTGAACTCACGGTTCTTGATCTTAGCATCATGCAATTTCTTAGTCTTTTCCTTGTAAAGCAAAGAATTTTCATAGGCATTGGCTCTCAATTCATCCATCTCATTGAGTTGATCTTTCCTATGTGAACCGGCTTGGTTTAAATCAAAACTAGCCCACTTGAGAGCCCAAGATGCCTTATGTTCTAACTCGAATGGGAGGTGGCACGCTTTTCCATAGACGAGCCTATAAGGAGTACAACCAATTGGTGTTTTAAAAGCCGTCCTAAACGCCCACAAAGCATCATCAAGCTTATCCGACCAAGAAGCTCGATGCTCTCCCACCGTTCTCTCTAAAATTCTCTTTAAACCACGATTTGTGACCTCGGTTTGACCATTTGTTGGAGGGTGATACGCGGTAGAAAGTCTATGATTAACTCCATATTTCTTCATAACTCTCGTGAATTGATCATTACAAAAGTGCGTACCACGATCACTTATGATGGCCCGAGGTACACCAAATCTAGCAAACAATTGCTTTAAAAACTTCACAACAACTCTAGCATCATTGGTAGGTAAGGCTTTAGCCTCCACCCATTTAGACACATAATCCACCGCCACAAGTATATACTTGTTTCCCTTAGAGGATGGAAAAGGTCCCATGAAATCAATGCCCCATACATCAAATATCTCACACTCTTGGATAAAATTTTGTGGCATCTCATCACGTTGCGTAATTTTTCCTTGTCTTTGACACACATCACAAAATTTCACCATTTCATGGGCATCTTTGTAAATGGAAGGCCAATAGTAACCCGAATCAAAGACTTTCTTGGCGGTATAGTTGGGCCCAAAATGTCCACCCGTAGGTACTTTATGACACGCTTCTAAGATCTTAAATGCCTCGGGCCCATCTACACGCCGTCTAATGATTTGGTCCGCACATTGCCTAAAAAGATAAGGATCATCCCAAAAGTAGTACTTAACTTCCTTAAGAAATTTCTTCTTTTGTTGATAAGTAAGACCCTCAATAAGCACATTGCCCACAAGATAGTTTGCTATATCCACAAACCTAGGAGTGGCATCCTCTTGGGAAGAGATAGACATGAGCTCCTCTAATGGAAAGGATTCATTGATTTCTTGATGTGGCAAATCTCCTTGAAAAGGATGCTCAAGTCTACTCAAGTGATCCGCCGCTAAATTCTCGGCCCCTTTCTTATCACGAATTTCTATCTTAAACTCTTGAAGCAACAAAACCCATCTCAAAAGCCTAGGCTTAGCATCTTGTTTTGTCATAAGATACTTGAGAGCGGAATGATCCATATACACTATGGTTTTGGATAGCACAAGGTATGGTCTAAATTTCTCAAAAGCATAAACTATAGCAAGCAACTCTTTTTTCATGGTAGTGTAATGAAGTTGTGCACCGGTCATAGTTTTACTCGCATAGTGTATAGGTTGAAAATGCTTATTCACTCTTTGTCCTAAGACGGCCCCCACCGCATAATCACTAGCGTCACACATAAGCTCAAAAGGTAATTCCCAATTTGGAGAAACCAAAACGGGAGCCTTTGTCAATTTTTCCTTAAGAGTCTCAAAAGAGTCCAAACAATCTTGGTTAAAAATGAAAGGAGCCTCTTTTTCCAAGAGGTGAGTCATGGGTCTAGCTATCTTGGAAAAATCTTGTATAAAGCGCCTATAAAATCCCGCATGACCTAAGAAACTCCTCACATCTTTAACCGAGGTGGGTGGGGGAAGCTTAGCAATCACATCAATTTTAGCTCGATCCACTTCTAATCCCTTGTTGGATATTTTGTGTCCTAAAACAATTCCCTCTTTCACCATAAAGTGACATTTCTCCCAATTAAACACTAAACGTGTTTCCTCACAACGCTTAAGCATTCTCTCTAGATTGGTGAGACATAAGGTAAATGAATTTCCAAAGACGGAAAAATCATCCATAAAAACCTCCATAGTTTGCTCTATCATGTCATGGAAAATCGCCATCATGCACCTTTGAAACGTCCCCGGTGCATTACATAAGCCAAAAGGCATCCTCTTGTAAGCAAATGTACCGTAGGGACAAGTGAATGTGGTCTTTTCTTGATCCTTAGGGTCAATGGGTATTTGGAAATAACCCGAAAAGCCATCAAGAAAGCAATAGTACTCATTTCCTGCTAAGCGTTCAAGCATTTGATCCATAAAGGGTAATGGGAAATGGTCTTTCCTAGTAGCCTCATTGAGTTTCCTATAATCAAAACAAACTCTCCAACCGGTGACAAGTCTCGTAGGAATAAGCTCATTGTTCTCATTAGGTACCACAGTGATTCCACCCTTCTTTGGAACACAATGTACCGGGCTAACCCATGGAGAGTCGGAAATGGGGTAAATCATACCCGCATCTAAGAGTTTAATCACCTCCTTCTTAATGACCTCATGGATTTTTGGGTTAACTCTTTGTTGACTTTGAATGGCGGGTTTATAGTCATCCTCCATAAGGATTTTGTGTGTACAAAAATGTGGATCAATTCCCCTTATGTCGGATATTTTCCATGCTAAGGCTTTCTTGTGTTTCTTAAGGACTTCAATAAGTTGCTCCTTCTCATCCTCTTTTAACTCTTTAGCAATGATCACAGGTAGTTGGTCTTTGCCCTCTAAGAAAGCATACTCTAAGTGGGATGGAAGGTCCTTAAGTTCAATTGAAGGTGGACTCTCTATGGAAGGTTTTACTATGGAAGGATCCTCAATGGTAACTTCTTGTGGAATAGGAGAAGGAATAGGGTCCTCATTGAGAAACTTTTGGATAGTAAGAATATCTTCTTCCCAATTAATGGGAGAATCATCATCACCAAGAAAGTTTGACTCAAATTCCTCCAAGAGAAAATCACTCTCTCCAAAAGGTGTTAAAGAGGGAGCAATTGAGGCCACGGTTTCAACATGGGGCATCTCATCACTAGTACTCTTGCAAGCATCATGAAAGTGTTCATCACACACCTCATCTAGCACATCAACTATGTTAATCGTCTCACAAGGTCTAGACTCCTTAACCTCTTTCCTATCACAAACTTTCCCTAACTTAAACACCACTCTCTCATCCTCTACTCTCATAATTAGTTCTCCTTCCGCCACATCTATCAAAGTACGACCCGTTCTTAAAAACGGTCTACCAACAATCAAAGGAACTCTAGGATCCATGTCATAATCAACCACTACAAAGTCAGCCGGAAATGTAAACTTATCCACACCTACAAACACATCCTCCGCTATACCTATGGGGTAAGCTATGGTTCGGTTGGCTAACTCAAGGGTCATCCTAGTGGGAGTGAGCTCGGGAAGAGAGAGTTTTTTCCAAACCGATAAAGGCATGAGGTTAATGCTTGCCCCTAAATCCGCTAAAGCCATGCAATTTTCAACACCGAGAAAATTAAAAGTTATCAAGAAGCGCCCCGGATCTCCAAGTTTTGTTGGTAAGGTTTTAAGTAGCACGACGGAACAATTTTCATTAAGGGATGTGTTGGGCAAATCAACCAATTTTTCTTTGTTGGAGAGTAAATCCTTGAACATCTTAGCAAACTTTGGCATATAAGCAAGAGCTTCTGCAAAGGATATGTTGATGTTGAGTTGCTTGAACATCCTTAAGAAATTTGAGACTTGGATGTCATCCTTGTTCTTTAACTTGTCCTTTTTCAACCTTGAAGGATATGGAAGAGTAGGTTTTGGTGTAGGTGGAATAGGTGTTGTAGTGGAAGATTTGTCTTTGTTAGCTTCTTCATTGGGAAGTGTGGAAGGTAAAGGAGAAATATGAATGGGTTGAGAAGGTGTGTTGGAGTGAATGGGAGCATTTTGAGGTGGTGAATGATGACGTATAGTCCCCAGCCGGGTCATGAACCCGGCCCATGGGTACTACCCGTATCCGGCCCATCACAGATGGGTGGAATAATGTCATTCAGGCTTATGGGCTTGGATGAACAGTAACCGCACACATGTGTGCGGCCCACGGCCCGGTCCGGCCGACATGGCCGACATAGGGTTAGACAGGATAATATTCTGTCTAGGAATATCTTTATCCGAATGGGAGAGGATATTCACTACCAGAATTAGAAGATAACAATCATTCTAATTCTGGTGGTTATCTCTTCCTTAGGGCCGAAGCATCAGTGAAAGCCCATTAGGGTTTCACTGCCTATAAAAGGAACTCTCAAGGGTTCCACAAAGGTATTACGATTCATACTCCAAACTCACATAAACCCTAAATCGATTACTTACTCTCACGCCGGAGTCTAATCGTGGGAAACATTCCCACGGTAAGCCTAACGCGTGCTGTTTAGTGTGCAGGATCCCAACCAAATGATTCACTTGGTGCAGGAGCCGGAGCCCAGCCAACCCGAATTAAGCCTAATTCGAGTCTAGCAAGGATCAACCAACTTTTGCATCAACAAGTTGGCGCCATCCGTGGGACCCATAACACTAAGCTAGAACAAAACCTCATCTCGAATTTCCAATGACGAAGGGGCATCCGCAAGCTAACCCCAGGAACGCGAATCCCGGGAACCAGAAGTCCCAAGGGGAAGGGATTCTCATCCCCAATCAATCACCTAGCCGCCTCGCAGGCGGGCCTGGTAACCGTGGCGGTTTTCAGCCCTTGGGGGTGACGAGCACGATCTCCATGACACCCCCACCTACTTCAACCCTGGACAACCCTGATCCAGGGAGTGCGCCAAACCCTCCTAACAAGGAACCGCGCAGACCCTCGACGGAGGAAGAAGTGGAAGTCCTACCACTCAGCGAGGAGGATCTTACTCGAGTTCTCACGCAGAACTTCGAGAGGATCGTCCCGGGGATCGCATCTAGGTTGAATCTGGGGAGGAACCTCCAATCCAGACTCAACTTTGGTGACACCGGACCAGTCACCTCCTCCCAAAATCAGAGGAAAAGGAGAGCTCGGCCTCCGGAGCAGGGCACCTTTGAGGAAACCCCTCAACCCTGAAATGTGTTTGAGCACATAGGAGATCGCCTCATGCAGGAATTAATGCAGTCTCGAGAAGGAGAAAGGTCGGATGGCTCACCCGAGCGACCAGATCGAGAGCTGGCCAGGACCACACGTCGCCCGAGTGTGTGGGACAGGATGAACACTGGGAAAAAGGCTCCTGGTTCATCCCAAAAAAGTGGTCCCTATTCGAAGTATGGGGCACCACCACCGTCCCCGGACCCGTCCAGAGAGGACTCAGATGACCATCCGCCTAAGCGTCGCCGGCCTAGGCGCACCCCTCCACCACCACCAAACAATGATGAATATTATGGTGGCCCTTACTATCGAGATACGGAAGCGGAGGATCTTTCGTGTCCATGGTGTGAACCATGGGATGACCCTAGGCTCACTCGCCCATGGGCGGATCCCAGGGAAGACCCGTTCACCCTCCGCATACGGAACTATTCTGAGGACACCAAACGTCGCATGCCGGCGTGTATCAAGACTTATGATGGGTCCGGTGATCCGGTGGATCACCTTAAAATATTTGATACGCAGGCTAAAATTGAGCGATGGCCCATGCCTATATGGTGCCAAATGTTCAATTCGACCTTGATCGGAAATGCCCGTGACTGGTTTGAGGCACTCCCCCCACGGAGCATTGATAGTTTCACGGAACTACGCACTGCATTTGAGAACAATTATACTCAAAGGAAGAAGTATAATAGGGATCCGGTTTCATTGGCAACTGTCAAGCAACGGTCGGGGGAGTCCACAGAAGCCTTCACCGAACGCTTCAATGATGAGTGCACGCGCACAAGAACCATGCCGGAGCTCCTGAAAATCTCTGACTACATGCACGCCATAACAGACAGAGAACTGATCAGGCGCCTCAATGACAAGCGTCCAGAGAGATATGATGACCTCATGGAAAGGGTCAGAAATTTCATAGAAGGAGAGACAGCTGTTGCCGCGGCCTACCCATCCCGAGGAAATGGGTACCGGTCAAATGATCAGTCCCGGAGACAGTCGGGCGGTCAAGGCAATCATAACAATAACAAGGGCTCAGACTATAAGAGCCAAAGCAAAGGGGGACGGCAGGACGATAAGTTCACCCCTCTAAAGATGTCCTACCGGGAGATCTTGTTGACGGAAGGGGCGAACTTCCCAAGGCCTCCCCCAATGACCACTCCGCCGGAACGTCGACAAGGGAGTCGCTTCTGCGAGTTCCATAATGACAAAGGCCACGGTACGGAGGAATGTATCGAGCTCAAGAAACATATCGAGTCACTGATCAAATCAGGTAAACTCAAGCACCTAGTTAAGGATTGGAAGGATGGAAAAGACAACAACAAGAAGTATGATAAGAAGGATCCCTAAAAGGACAAACCTTCGACTATATACATGATCCAATCCCGACAGCGCCGCACGAGGCAGAAAGTTGGCCAAAAATTTTCACGCGGCAGGGAAATCTCATTCCCTCCCATCACAGCAAGCGATGTGATTGATGCGCCTCTCACTATTGAGATAAGCATTGGAACACATAATGTTCGTCGCATGTATGTGGATGGAGGATCGTCAGCAGAAGTACTGTATGAACACTGTTTCGTGCAGTTATGCCCAGAAATAAGAAGCCAATTAGTACCGGCCACGTCGCCGCTTACTGGCTTTAGTGGAGACACTATCTGGCCGATAGGGCAATTACGTTTGCTTGTAACCATTGGGAATGAGGAACATTCCACTACGGCGTGGATGAACTTCATGGTGATACGTTCACACTCTCCATATAATGGGATCATAGGCAGACCAGGCATTTTGGCTATACGGGCAGTACCCTCTACGGCACACGGAATGATCAAATTCCCTGTTGAGGGGGGCATCGTTACCATTTACAACACAGTCGTACCAGCATCCGAGTGTCACACCGTGACAACACCGGCTCCACCTGTCCCACCCAAGGACGGATCACCACCTCCCAATTGGAAGGTAGCCATTCACCCTGACTATCCGGAACAGGAGGTATCCATAGGAGGGGCGCTCTCGGATAGCGCAAAAGGGCCATGTGCTCTCTTTTAAGTGCAAACCTAGATATATTCGCATGGGAGCCAAAGCATATGACAGGCGTGCCACGTGCGATAGCAGAGCATAAGCTCCAGATCCGCCCAGGGTACCAACCCATCAAGCAAAAGAAGCGCGGCCAGGCGCCCGAGCGCAGCCAAGTGATATTGGATGAAGTACGGAAACTAGTGGATGTAGGCATCATGCGCGAGGTATACTACCACGAGTGGTTGTCCAATCTGGTCATGGTCAAGAAACATGACGGAAGTTGGCGCATGTGTGTGGATTTTATGGATCTAAACAAGGCCTGCCCACAGGACTGTTACCCGTTACCGGAAATCGACTGGAAGGTGGAGTCCCTATGTGGGTATCCTTTTAAATGCTTCTTGGATGCATATAAAGGGTATCACCAAATCCAGATGGCGGAGGAGGATGCGGAAAAAATGGCGTTCCATACGAGCCAAGGCGTATATTGCTATACGAAAATGCCGTTTGGACTGAAGAACGCAGGTGCTACATATCAGCGGTTGGTGGACAAAGCTTTTGAATCACAGATAGGACGCAACTTGGAAGTCTATGTTGATGACTTGGTGATAAAAAGTCGCACGGAGGAGGCACTTCTCCGGGATGTCCAAGAGACATTCGACACGCTTAGAAGGATTAACATGAAGTTAAATCCAAAGAAATGTACATTTGGGGCGACAGAGGGAATGTTCCTTGGATATTTGATTGATCCAAACGGTATCAAACCTTGCCCAGAGAAGACGGACGCAGTGATACAACTGTCGTCCCCCCAGACACGGAAGGAGGTGCAATCCTTAAATGGGAAGCTAGCTGGGCTGAATAGGTTCTTATCTAAATCCGCAGAGAAGTCATTACCCCTATTTAAGACACTCAAGAAGTGCATTAGAAAGGGAGACTTCCGATGGACGAAGGAAGCCGAGGAAGCCTTCGGCCAACTCAAGCAGCATCTTGCATCCCTCCCTATGCTAGTAGCTCCCCGGCCAAAGGAGGAACTCATTATGTATCTCTCAGCCACTCATGGCGCAATAAGCGCGGTACTTATGACGGATAGAGATACAATGCAAACTCCGGTTTACTTTATAAGTAGAACACTACAAGGGCCGGAGCTGAATTATTCCTCCATGGAAAAATTGGTGTTAGCACTAGTGTTTGCTACAAAGCGGTTGCGCCGGTACTTTCAGGCGCACCCAATTGTAGTCATTACGGATCAGCCAATCAAGCAGGTTATTTCTAGACCGGACGTTGCAGGGAGGCTACAGAAATGGAGCATCTTATTAGGGGAGCACAATATATCTTACAGGCCAAGGACGGCTGTGAAAGGCCAGATCTTGGCGGATTTCCTAATCGAAAAGCCGGATGAGGAAGGGCCAGTCGTTAGGCAAGACGAGACTCCAACAGAACCATGGGTGTTGTTCATGGACGGATCCTCGTGTACTGACGGATCTGGAGCTGGTCTCATTCTCACAAATCCGGAAGGAACGGAGTTCACGTATGCCCTCCGTTTTGAGTTCACGGCCACCAACAACGAAGCGGAATATGAAGCATTAATTGCGAGTTTGAAAATCGCCGCTAGAATGGGAGTCCGCAACCTTGAGGCCTACGTGGACTCACGGCTTGTCGCGAACCATATTCTAGGTGGATATGTGGCTAAGGAGGACAACATGGTCAGGTACTTGGAAAAAGTCAAGTCGCTAATTGCGTTTTTCAGTAAGTTTTCCATCAAGCAGGTGCCAAGGGGCGAGAACAAGAAAGCAGACGCTCTTAGTAAGATCGCATCCACAAGCTTTGCTCACTTGTCTAAACAAGTCCTGGTGGAAATACTCAAGGAGAAATCTATAACGGAAGGGGAGGTTGCTGCTATAGTTGAGGAGGATGGACCTACATGGATGACCCCGATCATCAACTATTTGACTAGTGAGACCCTTCCAGACGAGGAAAAAGCAGCACGGCGCATCCGAAGGAAGTCGCAGCATTTCGAACTTCGAGAAGGCATCCTTTACAAGCGCTCTTTCTTGCAGCCGTGGCTGCGGTGTGTTGGACCACGTCAGGCCGCTTACGTAATCAGTGACATACATGAAGGGTTGTGCGGCATGCATGCAGGTCCACGATCCGTGGTAGCTAGAGCCCTACGAACAGGATATTATTGGCCTACCATGCACAGAGACGCGCGCGACATGATTCGAAAGTGCAGTGATTGTCAGGTGCATAGGCCAGTGCCGCGGCACCCGCAGCAGGAACTTACACCTATCACGTCCCCATAGCCATTCTATAAGTGGGGAATTGACATTGCAGGACCATTTCCTGTAGCTGCGGGGGGGGGGGGGGGGGGGTTAAATTCTTGATTGTTGCGATGGACTACTTCACATCATGGATAGAAGCCAAGGCAGTCAAGTCTATCACAGGCAAACAGGTTAAGAAGTTTGTTTGGGAACATATTGTGTGTCGTTTTGGTTTACCAGGAGAAATCATCTCGGACAACGGCAAGCAGTTCACGGACAACCCATTCAAAGATTGGTGTGCATCATTGAACATCAAGCGGCGCTTCGCATCTGTTAAGCATCCGCAGACAAATGGCCTTGTCGAACGGGAAAATAGAAGCTTGGGGAATGGCATCAAGGCGCGTCTGGATGAACGAAGTGGCAAATGGGTCGATGAGCTATCTCATGTACTATGGGCGCATAGAACTATGATCAAAACAGCCAACGGAGATACTCCATTTGCATTGGATTACGGCACTGAATCCGTTATACCAGCAGAAATAGGGATGCCTACCATTCGCACGGCGGAGGTTAATGTCGTCACAAACGATGAACAGCTGCGAATCAACCTGGATCTGTTGGAAGAAAAGAGGGAAATAGCAGCCATCAATGAGGCTAAGTCCAAGGCTAAGATGAAGGCTTATTATGACGCCAAGGTCAAGGGTGTTTCTTTTCGACCGGGAGACTACGTCTATCGTGCTAACGAAGCAAGTCGAGCGGAGAATACAGGAAAGCTGGGCCCTAAATGGGAAGGACCGTATGAAGTCACTGAAGCCTTGGACGGGGCACGTACAAGTTACGTGACATGGATGGCCGCGACCTAGAGCGCACGTGGAACATCTCCAATCTCAAAAGGTGCTATCTTTGAAAGCTACGGCTTCCGCATGAGTACTTCGCTATATGCGATCTTAATAAAGAACCATGCGGTTTATCTGTTTTGTTTTTCTTATGTTTGTTTAGTTTCCTTTCTTGTTTTTTAGGACTTGTCATCATTGTTCAAACAAAAGTGTAAATGTTCTAATTAAATGCCGTGGTGCCTAGCTAGCTCCACGGTCTGTTTCGTGCAAAAATCATTTTTTAGATTTTTTGTTAGTTGTATGAATTTTACTTGTATTATAATATGCCATGTTTCATTCATATGCATTCTTTCAAATTACTGTTCATGTACTATACGCCTCCAGGCGGGGTAAGAGGATTAAGTGAACCTACTAATTCAACTTGCCGCGTAAGAGGGATGCAACCCCAGTCGCACGGATCATGTATCCTTACTAGACACCTTACTCACAAGACGTTGGGGTAAGATTCATATGCCATAGTCGCACAGCGCTCTGCATAGTAAAGACGCACGTCGCATGTCTAGTAAAATATAGACTTGTATGTATTATCTTTCTTTGTGTGTAAGACGTGATATATCATGCAGTATTGAGGTACAATATTAAACACAGTCAAAATACACAAGTTTCCAAAATAGATAACAAAATTGCCGTGGTCACTCACGGACTTATACACAAAATAAACAAATGTTGTTAGCCGTGTACATACACGGACGAATAGAAACAATATTCAGAGGTTACAAACCAAAGTGTCTGAAAGGGATCATAAAGTAGGAGCATCCTACATAGGGGGGAAAACTTACCCATTTCTTCTTGTTCCTGGACCAGACACGACAACCACTCATCACTTTCTCTCCGCTTCTGGGCTTGGGCCGCATTCCTCTCCAGCACCACACTTAAAGGTTCTTCATCAAGCACGATCCTGGTTACGTCCTCGTATATGGGGAGCGTCAGGTGGCTGGGGGATGGAGTGAAGGAAGCACGGGAGAACGCACTAAGACTGAGCCTTTCCATGATTTCCATATTTGACGCATCTTTGGTGGCCTCCAGCTCGTCCAGGAATGGATAGTGCAGATCTTGCATCGCGGCCATGGAGGCGGTCATCTTGCTAGCAGCTTCAGGCTTAAAGAAGGCATGATTGGTAACGTCCTCCCCTTTCGTGATCAGCTCAGCGGCCTCAACCATTCCCTCGTGCCGTCCGTGGTCAATACCATCAGACATAAGGCTCGCGAATTGTTGCACAAATTCCGGGGCCTCTAATACCTTCATGACGGCCAGGCGTGCTCCATGCCCAACCATCCACCTACGGCCGCCAATAGCTGTTAGCAGTTGGGGGCATAGCACATTGTCACGCTCAGCAGTGAGGGCATCAATCATCAACTCTTTTTGGGCAAATGCCTCTTTCGCTCTTGGATGACAGCCCTCTCATCGGCAAGTTCCCTTTGTACTTTCTCCATGCTTTGGACGGCCAGGTGCGCGTCTTCTAGTTTCTTGTTAAGCACGTCCACTTGGCTGGAGTACGAATGGGCAGAAGCTTCCGCCGCGGCTACCTATAAGAAATAACGTGTTAGCATATATTTCTTTTATAATATGGGTGGTGCGGCACGGATATGTACCTTGGTGGTTGCAGCATCTAGTTGTGACTCAAGATTGGCCACTTGTTGGTCGTATTCATTCGCACGGGCTGACTGTTTTTTAATGGTCGCCTCGGCATTGGCCAGTTGGGATTGGAGGTCGGCAATTTGAGCTTCATTATCTACAATCATCTTCTCCCTCCGTCCAACTTTCCTCTTGAGAGATTCAACATGCCCAAGTGCGGCTTCAAACCTTACCCTCATCGAGGTACCATCGCCATTTGGTGTACCAGGGCACCATTATACTCATCCGCCAAGTCTGCATGACTGAGCGAATTTACCTCTCGCACCAAGCTTGGTGGTATGCATATGTTGAGGTACTCTCGGCACTCATCGGCGTCCCTCAGTCGTGATGCCGTTGTGATATTCCATTCAGGATTGAACGGTTGAGGGGGGCCGGACGCTGGGAGGTCTTGGGAAGCTGTGGGTGAACCTTCTTCAAAAACAGGGCCGGACTTTGTGGGGGCCGTGGGGTTTCCTTCCATTTCTTTTCCTTTCCCCTTATCAGCTTGGGTGTCAGAAGGAGGCGCGGCACCAGTCTGGTCGTCCCTGTGAAACAAGTATTAGGAAATATCTTAAGTATTGCTTACACGGAAACTTGTCATTCTTACATATTAGGATGGAGTCTTACATGTCGTTTCTTGCTAATTCGGAGGCGGTTGGGGCAATCTGAGTGACGGGATCGACATGAGCGGCCCGGTTAGCCTCGGAACCCTGGGTAGCACTCCCGACAGATTGATACAAGGGGTGGTCTTCTCGAAGTCTCTTGGCAGGAGCGTTGTGTTCGCCAATCTCGACTGAAGCAGTTCTCCTCACACGGTTGCTTCTTTTTCGGGTACGCCTGGCGACGGACTGCGTTGTTGCTTCGTCGATCTCCTCCTCGACTTCATCTTCTTCCTCTTCTTCCAGGTTGACTTGTTGTTGTACTTCTTCATCATCATCGCCCATCAGTCGGCGAATGCTGGAGGTGGTTAGTTCAATATTATCCCCCTGCTGCTCCCTATGTGGTGAGGAGGGCCCGGCTCCTCCTTCATTCACCTGGTTATCACCATCACCATTGTCTCCATGATCTTCCTCGTCCGAATGAGGATCTGGCACGGCTTCAAGAGCAACCGTCACGGGTCGGGTATGCTCAAGAAGGGGTTGTTCATTCTCACGGAGAGGACGGAGACCCTCCGGTACAAGTTTCGGGTCGCCCTGACGCAAAAGTCCAAAGAAGTTCATTTCTGTCCAGCACAAAACAACATATGTTAGCTGATTATCAAATAATTGTATACATTTTTTGGGTACGGATGTTAGCCTACCTTCGCCCTGCCTTCTCCAAAAAACGGGATACCTATTGGATGGACCAAAGTAATTGCGGCTAATCCCTAGCAAACATAGGAATGATTCGGGAAGGTTTCTATGGAACCCAGTCCTATTCAGATCTAAATCTTGGGAATTACGGGGGTTGTATGTACTTGTGTGCGGCTTGGGGTCGTGAGGTATCCTAGTTCTAAAGGTGTAATCGCCCGGCCATACCACTGCGTCAATGAAAAAGTAGTGATCATACCAATTTTTCAATGAATCCATTTGTTTATTGTGCGATTGGGGACTGTTGGAGGCTCGTTTCTTGAAAGATACCCAACCGTTTACTATGCTGGGAACATAAAAGAGTCGAAATAATTCTACGGTTGGGGGGATTCTCCTAGCACGGCAGAGGATCTCGAATTGACTAATCTTACAGGCACCTATGCAGTGGAGCTGACTGATATGTACATCATAGTATCCTAACAGATCTACAAGAAAATGGGTGAAGGGGATGCGGTAATTAGCCGCATCAAAGAGGCGAGTATACAGGCCAATCTTACCCGCTGGAGCCTCAGTTATGAGGTCTCCGGCGCCAGGAAGTGAGGGATGTAGGTTGGTAGGGATGAAATTGTTTGTACAAAAGTGGTTTAATTGGTCTTGGGTCATGACATTTAGCACGGATCCAATGGTAGGGCTGTTTCTATGAGCCATTACTAAAAAAAAGTGTAAGGACGTGGTGTTCTAACCTGCGTGTGAAGGGATCCGTGCGTATTTGGTTCAAGCTAAGAGGAAAGCTTTAATGGCAGAAATGGAGGTTATAATTGTGTGTTTCATACAGCCGTGGGGGTGGCTTATTTATAGGGTTGCCTCATGGGTCACGACCTGTTGGATGTGTGACACGTGTCGGCCACTATCTTAATCGTGTGGCTAGGGGGCAAGTGGCAAGTGAAACGTCAGGCGGGACCCACGGGTCACTTCTGACTCAAACGTTTGCACTGCTCGAGGTTCTGACTGTTTGCACTTTTGTCAGTCAAACAAGTCAGATGAACAGTTATTAATGTCGGGTTATGCGGCTCTTACGTAAGACTTGACATTTAATGCTATATTTAATTTGTCTCGGTCGCTATATGCGGCTGAGATATTGATGAAATAACTTCCTAAGCCAGGTTGCCACGTGCGGCCAATACAAATTCTTGAACAACTTATTTCTTATTGTTTCCTTGGTACGTCCGGGGAGCATCTTGGTAGTCTAGAGGTTACGCCTATGGTCATAACAACTAGACTGGGGGGACATGATGACGTATAGTCCCCAGCCGGGTCATGAACCCGGCCCATGGGTACTACCCATATCCGGCCCATCACAGATGGGTGGAATAATGTCATTCAGGCTTATGGGCTTGGATGAAGAGTAACCGCACACATGTGTGCGGCCCACGGCCCGGTCCGGCCGACATAGGGTTAGACAAGATAATATTCTGTCTAGGAATATCTTTATCCCAATGGGAGAGGATATTCACTACCAGAATTAGAAGATAACAATCATTCTAATTCTGGTGGTTATCTCTTCCTTGGGGCTGAAGCATCAGTGAAAGCCCATTAGGGTTTCAATGCCTATAAAAGGAACTCTCAAGGGTTCCACAAAGGTATTATGATTCATACTCCAAACTCACATAAACCCTAAATCGATTACTTACTCTCAGGCCGGAGTCTAATCGTGGGAAACATTCCCACGGTAAGCCTAACACGTGCTGTTTAGTGTGCAGGATCCCAACCAAACGATTCACTTGGTGCAGGAGCCGGAGTCCAGCCAACCCGAATTAAGCCTAATTCAGGTCTAGCAAGGATCAACCAACTTTTGCATCAACAGTGAAGTAGAGGTAGAAGGCTTGTCACAAGTAGGAGCAAAAGTGGATGGAATAATAGGAGGTTTAGGAGGTGAAGGATCCTTTGTTGTCTTTCCACTTCTTGTTGTAATAGCATTGACATTTGCCCTTGGATTTGTTTGTGTGTTGGAAGGTAAATCCCCTTGTGGTCTTTGATTTAATGCCATTAATAGCCTATTGGTTTGTTCATCCGATATACGTTTCATTTGGTCATTCATTCTCTTCTCAATTTCACGCATTTTCTTGTCAACATACTCTTGAGTCTCTTGCGTCCCATATCCTTGATTTTGAAGTTAAGGGTAAGCTTGATTTGGTAGTTGAGCATATCCTTGATTTGGGAAAGGTAGAAGTGGTTGATTAAATCCTTGATGTGGTGGATAAAAGGTATTTCCTTGATGTTGAACATTGTTGGGTGCCTTGTAGTTATTTCCTTGGTAAGGTGGTCTTTGCCCTTGATTTCTTTGTAAAACTTGAGGAGGATTTTGTTGAATTTGGGTGGGTGGTTGGGGTGGGAATCCCGGTGGAGTAAGGTAATTTTAGGACTTGTAAGAAAGGTTATTTGGATTGATATTTGGCTTGAAGTGTTCATGATGTTCCTCTTGGTACTCATATCATTCCCCTTGATAAACTTGAACCTTATCACATTGTTCATAAGAATGGGGGCCTCCACAAGTTACACAAGAAAGAGTAATGGCATTCACATCATTTGAAGAATTGTTCAATGAAATGTTCTTAATGGCTTGAATCATCTCTTGTTGACCTTTATTCATTTATTGAAGGATCTCTTGTTGATATTTGAGGAATTGGTCATCACAAGGTGTTTGAGAAGTGTTTTGGATAACATGAATCCTTTCTTCAAATTGAGTGTTTGTTTGAACCATTGCTTTAGTCTCAATGATGTCCACGGCCTCTTGAATGGATTTAAGAAGAATATTCCCTCTCGCGGAAGCATTGAGTGAATCTTGGTGGTGAGGTTTAAGGCCATTATAGAAAGTATTGATTTGGTGAACTTCATCCAATCCATGGTTAGGGCATCGCCTCAATAACTCTCTATACTCTTCCCAAGCATCACTAAAGGACTGACTAGGTTTTTGTTGAAAGCCTATAATTAAGTTCCTCAAAGCCGTGGTCTTAGATGGAGGAAAGAACTTGTTCAAAAACTTAGTGGTGAAACCATCCCATGTGGTGATACTATCGGGTGGTTGAGTGTCTAACCAATGCTTAGCTTGTCCCTCTAGTGAAAATGGCACTAATATAAACTTAATAGCATCATGTGGAACTCCATTGTACTTAATGGTATTGCAAAGAGCAAGGAATCTCTTAAGATGAGCATGAGGATCATCATTCTTGTGACCATAGAAAGGTGTTTGTGAAACCAAGGTAATCATAGCCGTTTTTAGCTCAAATGTATTTGCGAGAATGTCGGGAATCCTAATAGCACTAGCATATCCATTAGCATTGGATTGCAAACGTTCCATCAAAGAACGATTATCAACAGCCATGGCTTCTTGTTGTGGATGAGTCAAAGCACGATTCTCGTGATCGGCTTGATGGACGGTGGTGGTCTTACTCTTTATCTTTTTCTTCCTTTTCGGAGGAAGAGGTTGTACACCAATCGGTATTTGTGCACGCCCGCGAGTGAGCATGCAACTCAATACGAGGAATGAGAGAGAAGCTCTTGTGTGACTTTGAAGAGAAAAGGATTATCCTCTTCGAGTTTCAATATGAAATATCCACAAGAAAATAATATATATGTATGTACTACTTGGGTGCAAGACCCCCAATGAAGCCTTCCTTCTTAGAATACTCACAAGTGAACGGGGGGTTAGGTGGCGCGAAGCACTTAAGTACCTATTGACCCTTAGATGGCATTTTATAGCACATCGCCTTTCTATTCACTTAAATGTTCGTATTCTTCGAATTGTTGCTTATTGAGAGTATTTATCTATTCTTGCTTTATTTTGTTTGATCGATACACGTGTCAAGGACCGGAACGCCCCTCAACGCGGTGTATTGCCTTGGCAATACTTATGGAGAATATGTAGATTGGTTGTTCTTATACGTATACGTATTTACTTATAATAATATATGGAAAATATTTTTGTATTTATGAGTTTTTAAGAGAAAATACTATATGTACGTAAAAACGATGAAAACCGATATAATATATATTTTTGGGTGTAATCTTTTAGGAAAAAGATTACTTTTTGGATTTTTTTTATTTTTTTTTTTGGTTCAATTCTTTAGGAAAAGAATTGACTTAGTTATTTTTTAGTTTTTATATATTTTTATATTTTTGATTTTTTTATTTGTTTTTGATTTATGATACGTAAAAATAACGTTCACAAGGTGAACGGATCCCAAAAGCCAATGAAAACCGTCAATCGATAATCTCTCGTAAAGTCAAAGAACCGGCAGCGGCGCAATTTGAAATGTGTATAGTTAAGTTTGTTTTTCTCAGTTCTTGTCAAATTGAAAGTCCTAACAATATCGGGGTTTTAACTGTTTTTGGTTGTTAATATTTTTTGGATATTCTATTGCTAATTCAAACAATGCCTTGCAAAGAATGAAAAATAACGTCTACTTATATGTAAAACATAGTGCAAATACCAAATATTATTCAATTAAAATTCAAAATGTAAATTTTACAAACTATAAGGACTAGAAATGTAAATTCTATGAAAAGTAAATGCTCAAAATGTAAAGCTAACAAGTACAAGGACTGAAAGTGTAAAAACAGTTAACTATGAGGACTGAAAATGAAAAACTATGCAAACAACTAACCAATTCTCAACAAATTCCAAACTTTCTAACTGAATTTTAACAAATTCCAAAGTTTAGGGACTGTTAAGTTGAAAACCCTAAAAACTTGCAAGATTAGCCATCATTTCAAACAGTTTAAAACATGAAGGACCTATGTGCAATTTTTGGAAGATTTTAATCAAAAACGGGCTTAACACTCAAATAAGCTCGTTTGAGCTTATTACTCAACCAAATTCGACTAAACCAATTGCAATCAGCTTAAAATCGAAAATGAACTAGACCTATCCAAGGAAATTGGCTGAAACTGTCTTAAAAGCTGATAAGCAATTTTCAATAAGCAACCAATAAGCTACAAGGGAATCTAGACTTGCACAACTAAATTTTAGTAATGAAACTGATTAATAAGCTCAAAATAGGAATGGGAAATCAAGTCTCATGCAAAAGCATCCATTAATAAGCTCAGAATCCAAAATTAAGCAAAATTAGTGCTTATGTTGACTTTTGTTGACCAAGATTTTTCAATAAGCTCAAATTCTCAAATATTGACCAGGAACACTTACTAAGTGAATTTGTGAAAGAAAATAGACCAGTTTATGAAGAGGATAATGAGATACGAAAATTCAGTTTACACTTTACAGAAACTTGAGTTTGCTTATTGCTTTAGACTTTGGCTTATTTCTACTTGAATACTGAATACTGTACAAATCCCTTATAGATTATAAAACTTCATATTATGAGTAAGATTTTAGAGCTGGTTTGGTGGAATTTCATCAACTAACAAGTAAAGGCTAAGTAAATCAAAATCACAACTACTTGAAACAACACTTGACTGAAAACTGACCCACACTTTTTTATGACCTTTTGCCTTTTTGACTTAACACTTGACTAGAAAATAGCTTAAAACTACTTCTTATCACTTGTAAACTGAAAATAAACACTAGATTGCCATTTATCAATTCTTGAAAACTGAATTAAGGCTAATGCCAAACACTGCTTAACTGAACTTTTGAAATGTTTGTGAATGATTATTGATCAAATGAATGAACTGAGACAAGAACTTTAGCACACTAAGTTTGGTAAACAAAATGAATTATGTGAGAGCTAGTTTCAAGTATTGAACACAACAAGAACACAAAATGACAAGCTAAGCTATTGTGACTGAAAATGCTGAAAACAGGACAATTATCAAAGCTATCAGGCAGATTTAAGCTACAATGAAACTACCAATCACTGAAATTAAATCAATAACAGACTATAACAACTTTGATCATGCAACAAACAAGATTAACTAAGAAAATAGCAGGCAAACAACTATTAAGTGGAATCAAAATCAGAAACTCAAAACCTTTATGCAAAGGCCTCCTTTGGGGAGTAGAGGAGCGTTGAGCTCTCTATTCTAGTGCTAACCACCACCTTAGCACTAGATAACCCTATCAACAATCAAATCAACAGCTATCAATCAACAAGAATCACCATTGATGAGCTTGAATTCATCAAATTCTGCTTAAACTTGAACTAGATCAACAAACAGCTACAATCTTCAACTAAGTCAGTTATGATCAAGAGATGATCTTAACAAACCAATATCAGCACAAATGAGATCAATGGAGCAGGTAATGAACAGTAGAAGAGTATGAGAGAATTTGGCGGGAAAACTGGAATTTGAATTTTATTGAAGGAAAAGTAGTTACAAGGGTTGTTAAGCTGTTACAACTACTATAACAGACTCAAGAGTATGTCAAACTCTTGAGTTGTTAAGCTAAGAACCTAAAATGAGATGAGAGGAAAATTAAGTGTGTGAAATTTCACACTTTCTACCACACTGAAAATGAAAGCTAAACAAGGTATTTATAGACTCTAAGAGTGAAGTGGTTGGGGTTGGTGACGTGTTGGAACCAATCCCAGGCTTCCACGTGTCAGAAATCTGCACATTGAATTTTGTTGATGAAGAACTGATTTGGGGTTTTTCATTTGGCTTGATTTCAGCTTAATTAGTTGTGCTCATTGAATTCGTCCTTCAAAAATAAGCAGGTTTGATGTTTATATCTTCTCTTGAAATCCACTCTAACTCAAAATCGATCCTGGCAATTCGTTTTTTTGAAGATGACACGTGGCAAGATATTATTGGCTCAATGAAGTGCACACGGATCACTATCCATAATGGATAAAGTGAATATTGCATGGCGTTCTCTGATTGGTTGAAATATGGATGGTGGGTTTTACTGTTAGGATTTTGCCCAATAAATAAGAGGCGGTTGTGTGCAATAAATGCACTGAGTTGGCAATCCTTGGTTAATATTTCTTGGCTTCTCATTGGACAATAACTTCTCACACGGATTGAACTTATATATCTTTCCAAAATTGGCAGAAATGACCCCTTGACTTTGGCAGATTGTATTTTCAAGCTAGCAACTTCATTTCTTTGGCAAATTTGGTCCTTCAAACTTCATTCTTGAACAAAAATGATCCTTTGACTGAGTTGACTTGAGAGTTGACCAGATTTGACTTTGATCTTGACTTTTACAAAATTACACTTTTGGTCCTTCATCTTTGGCAGTTTGTCAAGATAGGTCCTTTGTCTTCAAAGTCTTGTCACTTTTGATCCTCTTTTGTCTTTTTCATCAAATTAAGCTTGATTTTCCTTTGTTTGCTTGAAAATGCATCCTTCTTACCTATTTGAGCACAAACACAAAACATACCACATAATTCCGCTTTATAGCACAAAGTTTAGGTATTTTTATTGTGTTTTAGGGTGATTTGTTGATAAATTGATATGAGTTTTTGCTCATATCAAAGATGCACAACCTCGTCCTCAGAAGGGGTACAAAGAGGTGTTAACTCATACGTGCTGCGGATGTTGGTGTCGTCCGGTTGCTTCTCCTTTGAAAGAATTTTCTTCAAATCCAAAGTAGGATCAAGACCATAATTATCAAAGTCCAAAGGAGGTGCATCACTCTCATAAGGGAAGTAGGTATTGAGAAAAGTAGAGAAGTCTTCCTCAAATGAGTAATCATCCAAAGTAGGATCAAGTGATGGCGGAGGATCTTCATCATGTGAAGAATCACTCGAAAGAGTATCAGCCTCATAAAAATCATCATATGTGGACATGTCGGGATACTCGGAAGTACAATCATCAAAATCATCCGTATCTGAGCTAGAATCATCATCATAAGCATCAAAGATCGGTGGAGAATCATAAATGGGTGAAGGTTCCAAATTGGAGAGAGAATCATCCACATCATCTTGAAAAAGTGGATTATCAATGCAAGAATCGAATAGAGGATTGTTGTAGATGACAAAATCATCGAGCACAATAATCATATTCGCTGATTCTCGTCCTCCAAAGGATTTGCTTGTAAGCTTCCCCATTTTGAACACTTGTTGTTCATTCCCGACCCTTAAAATGAGCTCACCTTCGGCAACATCAACTAGAGCTCTTCCAGTTCTCAAGAATGGCCGACCAAGTATTAAAGGAATACGAGGGTCCATTTCATAATCAACCACGACAAAGTAGACCAGGAAAGTAAATGTGCCAACTTTAATGAACACGTCTTCGGCAATACCAACGGGGTAAGCGAGAGTGCGATTTGCAAGTTCAAGAGTCATCTTTGTTGGAGTGAGGTCGGGTAATGATAGTGTTTTCCAAACACTTAATGGCATGAGATTTATACTGGCCCCGAGATCAGCTAGGGCAGTAAATTCTTCGGTTTTGTTAAAAATGCACGGCAACACAAAACGACCAGGATCTCCAAATTTTCCGGAAGTTCTTTAAGAATAACTGCAGAACAGTTTTCATTTAAGCGTGTGTTGGCGAGCTCAATCAGCTTCTCCTTCTTGTTAAGCAGTTCCTTGAATGCTTTGACAAATTTCGGCATGTGGACAAGTGCTTCAACAAGGCTAATGTTGAAAGTCATTTGAGAGATCATCTTCAAATAATTCGACACTTGAATGTCATCCTTTGTGTGCATTTTGGTCTTGCCTAAACGAGAAGGGTATGAAATGTTGGGTTTAGGTGATGAAGGTGTAGCATGTAAAGGTTGAGATGTTGAAGGGTTCTTCTTGGGTACATTGTCATGACGAGGCGGAGACGGTAATGGTGCACTAATACTAGGTGTGGAAGGAGTAGGGATAAATGGTGGTGGAGGAGGTGTAGATGATGGGGGCGGGATAGGTGGTCCTACTATGGTAACTCCACTACGGGTAGTAATAGCACTCACATTCGCTCGCGGATTGGTGACAGTGTTTGAAGGTAGAGAACTCGAGGTAGAGGGTTGAGTTGTGGGCAAGAAACTAGCCAGCATATTCTTCAAATCATTCGTTTAATGTCATTCCCTTGCTTGGTGATATCCCCTTTCAAATTGATAATTTGGCTCTGCAGATTCTTGATTTGCTCACCTTGGGTTCTCATTAATGCTTCAACATCTTGATTTATGGGTGGGGCTTGTTGAGCGGGTAGGTGATAAGGATTAGAAGCTCTTGGTGGGATTTGATTGCTTCTATTGTAATTGTTGTTAGGGTTTTGGTTTTGAGGAGAAAAACCGGGTTAAAGGTAGTTGTTGGACCGGTAACTCAGCAAATTTCTATCCCCTTGAGGTCGAGCTTGGTAATTTTCCGGTGAATAATTACCATAAGCTGCATACACGTTTTCTGGATTTCCTTGAGTAGAAGGACAATCAGTGTATGAGTGAGGACCGCCGCATGTTTCACAAGGATTGGCTACCGCTTTAACTTGATGTTGTTGGTTTGTAGCGAGAAGCAAGATATTTTTATTCATTTCGGTCATCATGCGGGTGAATTCGGTCATGTCGGGGTTTGCTGAAGTGGAAGAAACATTGACTCTCGGGTTGTTCCTTGAAGAAGCGGAGGAATCCCAGTTTTTGTGGTGAGTAGTCATGTTCTCAATAAGCTCTCTGCACTCCTCGGGTCTCCTTTTCATAAATGTGCCACCGGCGGCTGCATTAATCGTATCACGATCAGGAAAAGTCAAACCGTTGTAGAAAGTATCAATTAAGGTCACAGGGAGCATGTTGTGGTTTGGACATCTATCGATCAAGACATTATATCTTTCCCAAGCATCAAAAAGAGATTCATCGGGGTCTTGCATGAAACCGTTGATTTGATTGCGAAGGCTCGTGACCATGGATGGTGGAAGGTAGCGCGACAAAAAGCGTTGAGTCATGTCATCCCAAGTATGAATAGTATTCTTTGGAAGACGATCAAACCATTTCTCGGCGTGGTGTGATAAAGTATGTGGAAAGAGTTGTAGACGAAGAACATCCATTGTGGCACCGGGCAACTTCATGCTTTAAGTGATTGTAATGAACTTGTCGAGGTGTTTGTTGGCATCATCATCAGGCATTCCGGCGAATGGATTAGTTTGCACTTGCTGAATCATGTGGTGCTTCAACGAAAACTCTGGAGCCGTGATTTGCATCGGCGCAATCGGTCCTCCTCGTCCAAACATGGTGGGTTGACAAAGCTCCTCCATTGTCCGAAGATCGGGCTGTGGAAGAACATTGTGGTTATTATTGAGGTGCGGTAGATTATTGTTGTTAACACCTGCCATAGCTAAATCTTCTCGAGTCTCGGGCTCTTGATAATTAGAAGATCTAGTACGCATACACCTACAAAGGCAAAAGAAAAAGAAACCAAACACAAAGAGAATATATATACAAAATAAAAATAAAATCTTTTTGGATTTTTGAAACTTTTAATTTTTATGGATTTTTAACAATTTTTTAATTTTTATGGTTTTTTGAAATTTTTAAGCAAGAAAAATAACGCTCACAAGTGAACGGATCCCAAAAAGCAACGCGTCTCTCACAGAAAACCATTAATCTTGACGAAAAGAGCCGGCAGCGGCGCCATTTTAATACAAGTCTTTTGCCCGTATAAAAATTAAAGTTCGGAGTATTGGTCTAATCGAATTGATCCTGGTTAAGTATGCGACTCAGTCGTTCTTTGCTGGAAACAAATAGTTGTGTCGTTGTAGTATTAAAAATGTGCAAATACTTAAAAGTAAAGGACGTTAAAGTAAATCTAAGTCTAATTTAAAGTAAATGGCAAGTATTTAAAAGCGTGACGGAAAATTAAAGGCACTAAAAGTAAATAACGCAAACTTAAATCTAACTAAGGCAAACTTAAAACGCAACTAAAACTTAAAACTAAGGCAAGGCTAAAATAAATCTAAGGCAAATAAACTTAAAGTGCAACTAAGGAAAAAGGCGGGAAAAGTAAAGCTTGAAAATTAAAGAATTAAAAACAGAAACTAAAAATAACCTGAACTCAGCTTATCCGGAATAATCCTTCGTTCGGAATAAACATTCATCCGGAATGTCACCTTCGTTCGGAATGTTCTTCTTCACTCGGAATATTAACCAAAACTCTTGATCCGAAATAAATCCTTTATCCGGAATATGTCACTTCTCCGGAATAAAGTCTTGATTCGGAATACTTAAGCTTGATCCGGAATAATGCCTTGATCTGGAATGTTGAAGATTCCGGATGAAGTCTTTGATCTGGAATAATTTATTATTCTGAATAAAGGTCCTTGATCCGGAATGTCTCCTTGATTCGGAATGTTCTGTTGATCCGGAATGTGGACTTGATCCGGAATATTAAAGTATTCCGAATGAACAAGTTTGATCCAGAATGTCTCCTTGATCCGGAATGTTGGATATTCCGGATGAACACTTTGGCTAAACCTTTGATCCGGAATATTTGGTTGATTCGGAATGAGAGGCTGATCCGGAATATGTCACTTATTCCGGATGAACGCCCTTGATCCAGAACTTTTTCAACAAACACCTTCACTCGGAATAACAGCACTTGATCTGGAATGTACCTGGGAAAGATCAGTAACACAGCGAAGAACAAGGAGAGAACAATATACACGAATCTAGACAAAACTTAATCAAATCAAACAAAAGATTAAATCAAACTAAACAAATAACATCTACTAATCATAAACAAACAATCCAAATCAACAAAACTAACAAATATAACCAAAATAATCAAAACCCACTTTAATCAATAAAATAAGAACATGAACATGAACAATAACATAAAGATCAAAGACTAAAGAAAGGTAGATAGGAGATGAACAATAAAAATAAAGATTGACAAGAATTAAAAGAAAACTTACTTGAAATTAAATGTATTTAAGGTGCAAGACAAGTTATTTAAATGGACATGAAATTAAATGACAAGGTAATTAAATGTGCAAGGTAATGAAAAATGGAAGAACTAGTGTCACTCTAGCCAACAAAAATGAAATGAATCTAATCTAATCTATTTATAGGGGAGGATTAGGAGGTGCTTAGGAAGCTTCATCCCCTCTTTCTTCTTTTCCTTAATTGCAAGATTAAGTCCTTAGTCTTCTTAATCTTCTTAAATCTTGGACTTTAATGAATTTGTCTCGGGATTTCTTTGAACTCGTCTTGTAATTCTTCAATAAATTAGACTTGAGTTCTTCGGCTTTTAGTAAACTTCCGTCTTTTGACTTTTTCTTCGATAAATCTTCAGAATTGGTCTTGGACTTCCGTTCTTTTTGCACTCTTGACTTCTTGACTTCGTCTTTCGTCTTTTTCTTCGATAAAAGCCCGTGAATGCCTGTGTTTTCTCCACTTTTCACCTTTTCGTCCTAAATCACAACAAAAACACAAACCACGCATAATTCCGACATAAATGACATAAAATACACGTTTTGGCTCGGTTATTATTGTAATTAAGTGGTAAAAAGGATGGGTGTTTACACACCTATCACTCCTATAGAAAACGTAACATGGACACGCTTGGAAACTGTTATCTCGTCGCCCTTTTTAAGCCATTGTAACTTATAAGGTTTGGGACGATTTTTCAGTTTTCAACCCTAATTTCTGGACTGCTTCTTCAGCTATTAAATTATCACAACTACCTCAATCACATACAAAAGTGCAAACCTTGCCCATAATGGTACAAGTTGACTGAAAGATGTTGTGTTTAAGCCAATCATCACCATCAGCTTTAGGTGTTAAGCAAGAGCGCCTTACCACCAAATTCACCCCCACATCTCCAGACACGTACTCCTCCTCATACTCAGGTTCTGCATCATAGACCGCGTCTCCCACGTAAACATCATAAAACACATCATCATCTTCCTCAGGTTCAATAAATAACTGCCTCTTCCCAGCCTTCTTACAATCCAACTGCCAGTGACCAGGTTCACCACAATTAAAACACTTGAACCCACCACTACCGGTCGCTTTAGGAACTGATCCAGTATTCTCACCAACTGCTTTAGCCTGACTTGGGGAAAAACGAGATGTCGTATTACCCGAACCATAAGCACCTGTTATTGCAGGAGAAGACGAACTCCCCCCCCCCCCCCCCTCGTCGGTTCTGCTTCTCAAAAGTTAGTACACGCTGATATGCTTCAGAAAGTGTTATCTGATCAAACATGTTAACAGAATCCATGAGCTGGATTCTTAAACCGCCAATGTATCGAAGACAAGCTGATCTTCTATCTCTTGAATGTCATTACTTGCAATTAGTTGGTAAAATTCGGTTGTATAATCTTTAACAGACTTAGCCCCCTGTTTTAGATTCTGTAACTGCTGGTACATCATTCGCTGGTAGTTATGAGGAATAAAATTATCCCTCGTGACCTTCTTCATCTTCTGCCAACTCGTGATCTTTGACTTCCCAACTCTTCCTCTCGTCAGCTTCAATTGTTGCCACCACGCAGACGCCCTACCACGTAGCTTGGTAGCGATCAATGAAACCTTCTTGTTTTCAGGAACTTCCTTGAATACAAATACTTCTTCTACAGTAACAAGCCAATCAATGAACCCCTCGGGATTCAAAGTGTCCCCATTAAACTCAGGAACATTAGTCCTCATTTTCTAATTCCCAACGCCTACTATTATCCTCCCTTTGATTCCTCCTTGGTCGCCCTACTGATTGTTCATCAGAAGACAAACCATCAGCAAACAGATTTTCAACCAGATCTGCTTCTTCATCCTCATGACGGCGATTACGAGGCCTCCTATTGCTCATCAAATTGTTCATATGGTCGGCCAATTGATCAACCATTTGATCGAATCGCTCCTCCATTATGTCCATCATACACTGCTCAAATTCCTGTTCATTCACATCGTGAATAGGCCTAGTTCTCCTTGGAGGCATCTTGATCAGGAACTTTGGCTCTTGATACCAACTGATATAGACCAAAAAACTAAGTAGCAAAGATAGGTAATTGGATCTGTTGATTCAAAAAGAATGCCAGAAACAATTCTGCTAATAATCGTTGATTCTGAAGAATGTCCGGAAATTATGGTAAAACACGGCAACACAACGGCCAGTGATTTAACTTTTATTAAACTGGTAATTGTATTGTCAGGGTTACAGCAGATTCATTAAATAATGACTGCAAACAAAGAAAAACCCTAATAATCCAACGGGCTGGACCGTAGCCCAAAGACAAAGTCCAACTAAAAGTGAAAAAAACATAAATATGTAAAAAAGTTGATAGTAAAAAGGATTTTCAGGCCTTGGGAAATCCGCAACCAGCTGGATACAGCGTCGTCTGTCTCCTTTTTACGTGCGTTCTGACCGGTCACGGGCTGGAAACGGACTTAGGATGCAAAAATTATGCCCGTTTTACTAAGCCCCTCTTCGTCACGCGATCTCGGGCCTCTAGAAACAAGTCAGCCCGTTCTTCAATACTTAGCCTCATCAACTCTTTAATTTACTTGATGGCCACTTGATATTAGTGACTTAAAGTCATCAATCATACCTCATATAGTCATATTCTTTCTTATCATCACAAATCTAAGAAATCAAGCTGAATTACACGATTATATACATATACAAGTTCTCAAAAACAATCACTAATTGGCAGATACTAGCAATAGTACAAAGGGAAAAAGACCAATTTGGTCAAAATCACCTCTCCAAAGTTAAACCATGGTCAAGTTTTTTCATTGTGACAAATTTGGTCATACACAATTGCACAACTGCACAACTCCACCGAATGAACGCCATGTGTCCACTGACACAATATTATCAAATAATGAAATTACAATAACACCCTTTTCCCTTATTCTTTTTCTTATCTATTTCTCTTGCTGCTCCACGATCTTCCTCTTCTCTTCTCTTTCTTCTTTGTTTTGCTTTCGATCCAAGTCCAGATCTTAAACCAACGAAACGAAAAACTCAAATATGGCGGTCATGATTCTAAGGTTAGTATCATACGTATTTGCACCAGTCTCGATTCATTCACATATAAATGTCTTGATTTGGGTTGTGTTTAAATCTCTAAAGAAGTAACGGGTCAAATGGGTTAAATAAAAGGATTTTGCTAAAAAAGACAACAGGTCAAATGGGCTAAGGGTCATCCGAAGTGTATCTAAATTTATTAAAACATCCTAATTCACTTTACTAAAATAAGTTACAACTGTTATGTAATAATGCAGTTTTTGTTGTGTTTATGGTTACGATACTGGAGTCAAATCATAATTTGCTTTTCATTGTTTGTGCAAATTCCAAATACTTCAATGTTATTGGTTCGGATCCAGGGGGAAAGTTGGGAGAAGCACCCAGGGAAGAATTACGTGAACATGGAAGAATATCGGGTGCATGCTTTGATGCAGCCCGCGAAATCACCGACGGCCTCAAGGTAAACTTTTTCTGGCCTCATTTGCTATTTGAAGTTCAATAAACCTATTGCATTGTACTGTGATATAAATTGACAAAAAGCTAAAAAAATTTATTAGCAACAAGGGTTGAACCCAAAACCCCGTGTTTTGAAGTCTTGATTATTATCAGTTGGAGCTGAGAGTACACCATGTTATGCCTTGTAAATAGACGTAACGAAATGCGGGGGTGGGGCTGAAAGGATGGGTAACTGGTCAAACAAGGCGGTTTGCCCTGACCCACTAACACTTCTTTTCAAAATATTACTTTTTATAGTGAATTGATTCAAGAGCTCGTAAGTATTGGTATGCACTATTGGCGTTATTAAGCTGTTTCATATGCCTGAGTCGAAAAGCTTTAATGACTATAGACTAAGGCCTGTACCAATAAAGTTCAAGGGAGAATGTGTACAGGGACAAAATTTTACATGATCGAACTGCAACAGGTTAGCAACATTTCATTCACACAATAGGAAAAAAAAACATCTATTATGCCAGAAAATGTCATTTATGTTGTTGCAAATGGCTGAAATCACATACTCTAATATTGGTTAAGCCTTTTTATTTTCTCGTGTGAATATAGAACCGGAAGTAAGAGATGTCTCAGATAATTAACAACCCCAGGCTGCCTATCACGGTTTATGTCGTCAAACTTCAAAAGTCTTACTTCTCAATATCACTTATTTCGAACTTCTTATTACAGGAAGATCACAAGAGCTAGATACTACTCGAAAGGATTTGAAGCAATAAATGGACCTCTCGAGAACACTAACCTTACATTCTTCTGATCACCACGAGACAGTGACGACCATGGGACGCACACGTCATCGACAATTGCTGGATCACAGGTTTCCAACATTAGTTTATATGGACTTGGCTCAGGAACTACAACAGGAGGCGTGTCGAGTGCTAGACTTGCCATCTATAAAGCATGTTGGTTCGAGGACTGTTCAGATGCCAACATTCTTGCAGCAATTGATGACGCAATTCACGATGGTGTCGACGTTATATCTATCTCTCTCGGCTCAGTTCCTCTTCAACCAATTTACAGGGTTATACGTTAAAGTAGTTTGTTGCCATTTCTCATCTGATGGAAAACTTCTCGCGAGTGGTGGCCATGATAAGAAGGTATAAGTCTTCCTGTTCTCGAGCTTTTTCATGCGAGGAAATAGATGCTAAGTTGTGGCTAAAATTCCATCCAAAGCATTTCTCATAAATGCTGGAGGATTTGTAGAAAAAGAAACGAGACACTTCTAAGCATTTCTAATAAAAAAACCACCCCTTCTCTTCTCTCGTAACATTTTGAATGGCAAAAAACGACTTATCTTCTCTCTTTATGTTTTACAATGACAAAACTTCTTAATAACAAAACATCCTAGATTCCATATACGGCCCCTCTTCCCTCCCAACATTTTATATAAGATTATATTCTTGTTCTTTTTATATCAGCTTTGTTTCCTTTTTGAACTCAAAGATGATTAAAGTTCATGACTTTCCTTTTCTTTGCTTTCCAACTAGAGAATATCGAAAGTTATGAATTCAATACTTCCTTTTTCTGTTTTGTCCAAGTCCTGAACATGCATAAAAAAGTGTACACTTTATGTCATTTCGCTACTCTCCCCTTGATTGTTTTTTCCTGTACTCCAAACTGTAAGAATAAGATGTTAGTGGGTGATTTTCTTGTGCAGGCTGTGTTGTGGTACACAGATTCTTTAAAGCCAAAGACCACTCTCGAGGAACATTCATCATTGATCACAGACGTGCGCTTCAGTCCAAGCATGCCACGCCTTGCAACTTCATCTTTTGATAAAACAGTTCATGTATGGGATGCTGATAATGTTAGTAGTCTTTCTTTTACTGATTCAAAATCGAATATATATTTCAGAGAATTCAAACTTCTAATTTGGACGATCTGCATTATAACTCAAAATCACAGCCTGGGTTTTCACTACGTACATTTATTAGGCATTCTGCATCCGTGATGTCATTAGACTTCCACCCAAATAAAGATGATCTCATTTGTTCCTGTGATGGGGATGGGGAGATAAGGTATTGGAGCATAAAAAATGGTAGTTGTGCACGTGTGTTCAAGGTATATAACTTTACAACCATCATATAATTGAATAATTCTTCACATTAGTATTCACTTTTATTGTAATAACATTGTTTCTTTACTAAAATAAACACATTAATTGCCTATAAATACTGCAAGAAGTGTTTGTTGGTCAACCTGTATCAAACTGTTTGGATGACATGTTTGGACCCGTATAAAAAAATGACATGTTTTGACCCCAAACCCTTTTGGCCTGTTGCCCAACATGCCTATCTAGTCAACTGTATAAACAATCCTCGGAAGATAACTTATTAGTTTCTTTCATCGTACTAATACCATGAACTTGCAGGTAGAGGTAGAATGGATGAAAGGTGGAGCGCATGACCGACGGATGAACAAATTAGCAGCTGCAAGACTCAAAGCCGAGGAGAAGCGTGATGCAGCAGAGGCAAAGAGAAACCAGGAAGCCGCAAGATCAGAAGAACAAGCAGCATATTTTCGTAAGACTGGTTGAGTACCGTCTTCATTCTCATGCTATTGATGGTGCTTCTAATATTAAGCAATTTGGTAGGAAACTTGGTATCTGATTATCGGCTTGTTGTAATCTATAACAACTTTGGTTAGATAAGTTTTATAAAAAAGACATCTTGTTGTATGAGTTCATTCTATTCTCTTTCATTATATATACATGGCTATGTTACTTTTATACGATTAACTGATATATGGCCTTAATGCTCAACTGCTCAACTGCTCCACCTCAATGATCAACTGCTCAACTGCTCCACCCCATGCTCAACTGCTCTACCGCCACGGCGCAATTGCTCCACCGCTACTGCTCAACTGCTCCACCGCCACTGCTCAACTACTCCACCACCACACTCACCACCATTCTTCCGCCATGTTAGAAAATCTTGAGTGGATGCAACCAAAATCTCTCCATTTTTTGGTGTGCATAATTTGTTTTGCACCCCCATCAGCATAAGAGCCTCTATCTGAGGCACATGCATATTCATCTCATCACCATCAAAATCAGCATTGTAAGGATTACAAACGGATTCATTAAATCTCAGTGTGCGCCAAATCTGATCAGCTTACTGATGTTAGCTGCTGCACTTGGTTTCCCGAGGGTAGCCAGTTTCTGAGAAAAAAAGATAAGTCTATAAAATGCAATACGGCATCAAAATCATCCGCCAAAACACTTGAACTGGTCGTGTTCACATTAGTTTTCAATCCACCCTCAGCCTGACAAGTAAATTTTTAAATATCAGAATGGTCAGATAAAATTTGGGCAATTTTATCGAGTTTGATCAACTTTTGTTACCTGTTTGAGAACTGCAGACGAAGCATCTAGCTCCAAACGTTCCTGGAATAAAATGCAAATGCAGAAATATCATATCTAATGAATATAGCTTAGAGGGTGGTCAAAGGCCGAGCTAGAAACTTATCGTTGTCTGGAAAACTTATATTGAAAACTTAGTTTTCAATATAAAAACAAGGAAAACAAATTATATTAAAATGATACTGGGGAAGAGATAAAGAGGGATATGACTTACAAATTTAGATACAAACAGCTCATATAATCCTTCCAAATGCATGAGTTTTACTGGAACCTGAGTTGCAATAAGATCTCCTTCGAATCTTCTGGTAAAAACCGTCCCCATATTTTGAATGCCAATGTAAGCTTTACGCTAAGGGTCATGCACTGGCACAAATGCTGGCCACAAACTAAATTGTTCGAATGATAAGAGAAATGTTATATTTTAAACGACTACATATATACAAATTAGACAGAGCAGAAGTCCCACCTTGAGCAATTCGAGAAGGCTATAGCAACTGCGCTTAAGAGCTTGCTAGCCTCCGGCGAATCGAGAATAACTCCATTGGCACTTTGAGGAGCAATCACCTATTTAGACGTGAAACATTAGGGCCTTGGTATTTGATTATTTAACAGAAACGTATGTACGTTAGATGATGAAATATAGATAGATACCATGAATTCTTTCACGCCAAAAGACAATTGCAGATCATGTAAAGCGGAACTCCAATCTGAAGCCTTTCATGATCAAGATAGTGCAACAATTAATAGGATAACATTTAATGAAAACTTAAATTGAAAGTAAAATTAAATTTGATAAGGGGTTAATATATACCAGTGTTACTAATTTCAAAGTAGTACTCCATGCAATAGTTTCTCATGACATATTTGAGCACCCCTTGTACAAGAAGTCTTAAAAGATCAAATAGCCCCGTTCCATGGTCACGACATGTGTTAATGTTTGGTTGCAAGTGGTTGATTAGGGTGTATTAGTTCCTAGTGTCTTCCTACACATTTTTGCATATTTGGTTTGTTGATGCATGGGTGCTTGGATAACGTGTGATGATTAGGTACTGTTTCTGTGCTGGTTGTTGTGGTTTTATGTCAAGCTGTTAAAGAATCCAATGTACATGTTGGATCGAGTACAACTAGTAAGGTGTTGGGTACTGATGGTAACAGTTTTGAGGGCTGATAGAACACATCAGAAAGTTCGTAGAAATTCTCGGCTGAATGCTGCTTTGTTTTCTAAGAAACCTCATGCTACTGTACATCTCATGTTGTCATGCTCATGAGAATGTTAGCTCTCTTAGGGAATGAACATAATATAGTGGACGTTGATGTTTCTGGAGATGGTCACTATGACATCTCTAACTCATCTACCGGCTTTGTAATGGACCAGGTTACACATGGAGCTTGTGACAGCTTTAACGCTGCCATGGGAAAGGCGAATACCCAACCTCCTTTATAAAATTCTACAAATAATGTGAGATTTTGAATGCTTGACTCTAATGAATCTACTAAGGATGCTGATTTAGTTATCCCAAGGTCATCGGTTGAGGTGGTCAATAATAGGTATGTGAATACGTTGTATGGCTACTTCACATTTAAATTCGGTCTTCAATGTGTTACAATGATTCAATGGGGTTCTTTATATTTAAATCTTCATCGAAGAAAAACTTGAAGGATGTGCTCCAAAATGGTCCATGGATGATTCATACGGTTCCGATAATGCTTAATACTTGGTCTACTAGTGTTAGTCTTGCTATAGTGGAATTGACTAATTTGGGTTAAGTTTCATGATGTTCCAATGGCTGCTTTCACATGAGATGGTTTGAGTATGATTGCCTCTAAACTGGTAACTCATGTTTGATTCCTACACAAGTACCATGTATTTGGGATCATGGGAGCCAAAAAGCTATGCTAGAGCTTAGATCGAATTAAATTTGGAACATGATCTCAAGGACAGCTTGATGGTTGCAATCCCTTTGTTAGAGGGCACGGGGTACACTAGGATTACAATTGGAATCGAATATCTGTGAAAGCCACAGCGGTGTGGTGCGGTATGTGTAAAATGTTTGGTCACAAAAATGACCGATGTCTCAAAAAGGCAATGATTCATGTCCCAGGTAATGGTTTCGCTGAAATGGAAAGCACAGGTAATAAGGGTAATACTTGGAGGAATCGTAAGCCTGTGCCTTCTGTGGTACCGAAACCTAAGTTTGTGTATCGTCCTAAAGACAAACAAACTAAAGTGAATCAGACTTCTACTACTAAGGAGGGTGCTACGAGGAGGGCATCTACTTCTAATGAGGCTTCTACATCAAAGAAAGAGAGACTACAACAAATTTATTATAATGTTCTAAGCAAGTTGGACGAGAGTAAAATCAAATTCCTAAAGTGGATACTATTCCTAAGGGTAATAATCTACAAACTGATGGAGGTCAATCTAATGAGCGGACTAGTGATTTAGCTGATGTGGAGAGTGAGAGCTGGAGGTGGAAGTGGGAGTAAGAGCTTATATGAGCGTTGGAAAGAGGATTACGATAAAGACCCATATGATGATGATGTGCGTAAAGATTTAACGGATGATCAACTAGCATACTGCGATGTCTTTGATATAAGTCTCCATGGTTAAATTAGACGTTAGTTTATGTTCGGTTTCATTTTGAGTCACATGTAGTGGTCCGTATTTGTTTTCCTTCTTAGCTAGACTGTCAACAATATAAGTTTGGAGAATCCCGGATCATTTCTCTCCAACTAAAAACACTGATTTCACTCGATCATTTTAACAAACACCTAGTACACATAACAAAAAACACCCAAATTCACACACCAAACATCATAATTAACAAAAACCCCAAATGGGTCATCACTAAACCCTAAATTCACACATCAATAATCATAAAAGAATTGAAAAAATACCTAACAACAGCTTCTTATTTTCTATGAAGCGAATTCAAATCAAGAAAACACTTCTTCAAATCAAGTGGGTCATCAGCAGATTGTCCCAAGAAGGTGAATTCCTTTCATCACTTTTCTCTTCAATTACATAAAGGAAATGAATTTGTTTATAATGTGATTTCTTGGTTTAGCTCTGGAATTGGATACAAAGGAGAAGAAAGCAGAAGAATAAAGAAGGAAGAAAGAGGAAGAGACAGAGATAAGAAAACAAAATTAAGGGTATATTTGTAATTTCAATATTTTAATAATATAATAAATATTATGTCAGTCAGACACATGGCAATAAAGTAGTAGAGCTGTGCATTTGTGCAGTGTGTGAAGTGCTCAACATGACCATATTGGTCTTTAGTGAGAAACTTGACCATGATAAGGTTATGAAGTGATCAAAATGACCAAATTGGTCTTTTTCCTCCTTAGTACAAAATGTATCAAAGATATATACACTAGTGACGTAGTGAAGTCATTATAACAAGAAAGCATCAAGTAATATATAAAATTTGCAGATAATAAGACCTAAATAGAATTAAGGGAGTTATACCACTAGTATGATATCAATGGTCCGGTATCAAGACATATAGAATTGAAATGCATATATAACCGGTTTACCAATTACCGTTCCTGAAACCAATTGAGGTTAGTACAGTTAGTCAAGGCATTGAGCTCCTTAACTAAAGGTCTTGGGTTCAAGCCTTGGGAATGGAAAAAATCTCAATTGGGAGGTATACTACCCATCAAGGTATCGAGCAAACTCCCGCCAGAGATTAGTCCACTCGTCCTTAAAGGCGGTAAGAACTCCTCGTAGTAGACTAAAAAAAATTACCGTTCCTGAATGAACACTCACAAGATACAAATAATTGCTAAATTCAAGAGCTCCTTAATCCTTATACAGATGCATTAATATCTTACCGACAGATGGGTTACATATTTTTTTCCAAACACTAACACTTGAAATCTAAAAGTTAAAATTAAACTAGCAACGTTACAAAAGTAGATGTAAGCAGCACTGACATAGTTGCAAACTTGCAACTACCCCGATGAACACGCCAAATTCATAACAACAATTTTACAGTCATCAGGACCACAAACACTAAATAATTAAAGATGGAAAGTGATGGAGGCCCAAGTATTGAAGAACGGGCTGACTTGTTTCTGGAGGCCCGAGATCGCGTGACGAAGAGGGGTTTAGTAAAATGGGCATAACTTTTGCGTCCTAAGTCCGTTTTCAGCCCGTGACCTGTCAAAACGTGCGTAAAAAGGAGACCGACGATGCTGTAACCACCTTTTAGCTGGTCGAGGATTTTCCAAGGCCCGAAAAGCCTTTTTACTATCAGTTTTTTACATTTTTATGTTTTTTTCACTTTCAGTTGGACTTTGTCATTGGGCTACGGTCCAGCCCGTTGGATTTTTAGGGTTTTTCTTTGTTTGCATTCATTATTTAATGAATCTACTGTAACCCTAGCAAGACAGTTATCAGTTTAATAAAAGTTAAACCAATGGCCGTTGTGTTGCCGTGTTTTACCCTAATTTTCGAGCATTCTTCAGAATCAACGATTATTAGCAGAATTGTTTCTGGCATTCTTGTTGAATCAACAGATCCAATTACTTATCTTTGCTACTTTGTTTTTTTTAGTCTACATCAGTTGGTATCAGAGCCAAAGTTTCTGATCAAGATGCCTCCAAGGAGAACTAGGCCTATTCACGATGTGAATGAACAAGAATTTGAGCAGCGTATGATGGAGAGAATGGAGGAGCGATTCGATCAAATGTTTGATCAATTGACTGACCAGATGAACACTTTGATGAGCAATAGGAGGCCTCGTAATCGCCGTCATGAGGAAGAAGATGCAGATCTGGAAGAAAATCCGTTTGGTGATGGTTTGTCTGATGATGAACAATCAGTAGGGCGACGGATGAGAGATCGCAGTGGGAATAATGATAGGCGTTGGGAGACCGGAATGAGGGTTAATATTCCCGAGTTTAATGGGGACACTTTAAAGCCTGATGAGTTTATTGATTGGCTTGTTGCTGTTGAAGAAGTATTTGAATTCAAAGAAGTTCCAGAAAACAAAAGGGTTTCGTTGATCGCTACCAAGTTACGTGGTCGGGCATCCGCGTGGTGGCAACAATTGAAACTGACGAGGAACAGAGTTGGGAAGTCAAAGATCATGAGTTGGCAGAAGATGAAGAAAGTCATGAGGGATAATTTTATTCCTCATAACTACCAGCGAATGATGTACCAGCGGTTACAGAATCTGAAACAGGGGGTCAAGTCTGTTGAAGATTACACGACCGAATTTTACCAACTAATTGCAAGGAATGACGTTCAAGAGACAGAAGATCAGCTTGTCTCTCGATACATTGGTGGTTTAAGAGTCCAGATCATGGATTCTGTTAACATGTTTGATCCGATGACACTTTCTGAAGCGTATCAACGAGCACTGACTTTTGAGAAGCAGAACCGACGAGTGGGGAGTTCTTCTTCTCCTACAATAACAGGTGCTTCTGGTTCGGGTAATGCGGCATCGCGTTTTGCCCCAACTCAGGCTAAAGCAGTTGGTGAGAATACTGGACCAGTTCCTAAAGCGGCCGGCAGTGGTGGGTTCAGTGCTTTAACTGTGGTGAACCAGGTCACCGACAATCAGAGTGTAAGAAGGCTGGGAAGAGGCAGATATTTATTGAACCTGAGGAAGATGATGATGTGGCTTATGATGACTACGTGGGAGACGTAATTTATGATGCAGAACCTGAGTATGAGGTGGAGTATGTGTCTCGAGATGTGGGGGTGAATTTGGTGGTAAGGCGCTCCTGCTTAACACCTAAAGCTGATGGTGATGATTGGCTCAAACACAACATCTTTCAGTCAACTTGTACCATTATGGGTAAGGTTTGCACTTCTGTATGCGATTCAGGTAGTTGTGATAATTTGATAGCTGAAGGAGCAGTCCAGAAATTAGGGTTGAAAACTGAAGATCGTCCCAAACCTTATAAGTTACAGTGGCTTAAAAAGGGTGGGGAGATAACAGTTTCCAAGCGTGTCCAAGTTCCGTTTTCTGTAGGAACAACTTATAAGGATAATCTTTGGTGTGATGTGATACCTATGGATGCTTGTCACTTATTGTTGGGTAGACCTTGGGGTATGAACGTGATGTAACTCACCATGGGAGAACTAATACTTATAGTTTCCTGTTTGGGGGTGTGAAGATTACTTTGATGCCAAATAAACTTAAGGAAGTAGTTAATAAACCCACTGGTACTTTACTAACTCTTTCGCAGTTCAAAGACGAGCTGGAGGTGGGAGGTGATGTTTTTGTATTAATAGGGAAAGAGGTTTCTGAAGACGGTGAAGTTCCTGAAGCCATGATCCCTTTACTTGATGAATTCTCTGATGTTTTCCCTAATGAATTACCTGATGGTTTGCCACCATTGTGTGACATACAACATCATATTGATCTAGAGCCTGGGTCACAGTTTCCTAACAGGCCACATTATAGGATGAGCCCGGGAGAACATGAGGAGTTGCGCAGGTAGGTTGAGCAGCTGGTTTCCAAGGGTCATGTTCGTGAGAGTATGAGCCCGTGTGCTGTTCCTGCCCTATTGACTCCAAAGAAGGATGGTACATGGCGTATGTGTGTTGATAGTTGAGCCATCAATAAGATTACTGTGAGGTACAGGTTTCCTATTCCTCGCCTTGATGATTTGCTTGACCAGATTAGTGGTGCTACCATTTTCACGAAGCTGGATTTTAAGAGTGGGTATTACCAGATTCGTCTTAGACCTGGTGACGAGTGGAAGACCGCTTTCAAGACCCGTGAAGGGTTGTATGAGTGGTTGGTCATGCCTTTTGGTTTATCAAACGCACCAAGCACATTTATACGTGTGATGAATCAACTGCTCAGACCTTTTATTGGCAAGTTTGTGGTTGTTTATTTTGATGACATTCTTATTTATAGTGCTTCTTATAATGAGCATGTCAATCATGTGAGGCAGGTCTTGACCTTGCTTCGGAAGGATAATTTTTATGCAGCCACGAAGAAGTGTGTGTTCATGACCCCTAAAGTTTTGTTTTTAGGGTATGTTGTTTTTGGTGATGGCATACAGGTGGATGAATCTAAGGTAGCAGCTGTTCAGGAGTGGCCAACTCCAACAACCATTACTGAAGTTCGGAGTTTCCATGGTCTTGCTTCTTTCTATAGGCGGTTTCTCCCTAATTTCAGTTTCATTATGGCCCCTTTGACAGACTGTATCAAGGGTAAGTCATTTGTGTGGACGGAGGAAGCAGAGATGGCTTTTCAGGTTGTCAAGGAAAAGCTTACTACAGCGCCAATCCTGGTATTGCCTGACTTTTCTAAAGTTTTTGAGCTTCATACTGATTCTTCTAAGGTTGCAATTGGTGGAGTTCTTAGTAAGGGTGGGCGGCCGGTTGCCTATTTTAGCGAGAAGTTGACAGGGCCGAAGTCGAGGTACTCTACTTAGCACTTGGAGTTTTATGCAGTGGTCCAAGCTGTGAAGCATTGGCGCCATTATTTGTTTCATAAGGAGTTTCTTTTGTTCACTGACCATGATTCCTTAAGGCATATTTTTACTCAAGATAAGGTTTCACATAAACATGGGCGTTGGTTGGCTTTTCTTGAGAAATTTACTTTTGTGGTGAAACACAAAACTGGTGCTTTCAATCGTGCTGTTGATGCCTTAAGCAAGAGAAGTAGTTTACTTGTAACCATGCAGGTTGATGTTCCTGGACTGGATGTCATTCGTGACATGGTGACTGTGGATCCATACTTTTCAATTGTTCTGCAGGATTTGCAATCCGGAGAGAAAACAGATTTTGTTATGCATGATGGGTTCCTATTCAAAGGGAATCAACTTTGTATTCCTGATTCAAGTCTTCGCTTGCAAATTATTAAGGAGTTGCATGATGAAGGACATGTTGGTCGTGATCGCACTTTACAGTTGGTTCAAGCTTCTTATTTTTGGCCTACTATGAAGAAGGAAGTGGATCGTTACGTCAAGAGGTGTCGTATTTGTCAAGTTTCAAAGGGTACGGCTACTAATGCAGGTCTTTATATGCCTTTGCCAGTTCCTTTGCAGCCCTGGGTTGATATTAGCATGGATTTTATGTTGGGCTACCTCGTACTCAAAGGGGTAATGATTCAATATCTGTTGTTTTTGATCGTTTTTCTAAGATGGTTCATTTTATTCCTTGCAAGAAGACAACAGATGCAGTTACTGTAGCCCAACTTTTCTTTAGGGATGTGTACCATTTACATGGTTTACCTTCCTCCATTGTTTCTGATCGGGACACCATGTTTTTGAGTCATTTTTGGCGTATTTGTGGAAGATGGTGAATACTCAACTCAATTTTAGTAGTGCTTATCATCCTCAAACTGATGGGCAAACCGAAGTTGTTAACAGGTCCCTTGGTAACTTTTTAAGGTGTTTGGTGGGTGATAATGTGAAGGCATGGGATCAGAAGTTGTATCAAGCGGAGTTTGCTCATAATCATGCTGTTAATCGGAGCACTGGGTTTAGTCCTTTCCAGGTGGTTTATTCTGCTCAGCCACGTGGTCCTCTTGATCTTATGACTCCTCAGATTTCTAGGTCTGTTCCGAAGAAAGTGTAGGATTTTTTTGAGGGGTTGCATGATGTTCATAAATCTGTTCGTGACAACTTGGTTCGCGCTAATTCGAAGTACAAGCAGGATGCAGATCAAAAGAGGAGACATGTTGACTTTGAAGTAGGAGACTTTGTGTGGGCTGTTTTGACTAAGGATCGTTTTCCAGTTGGTGAATATAATAAATTGTCTGCTAAGAAGATTGGTCCAGTGGAAATTGTGGATAAGATGAACTCAAATGCTTATCGTTTGAAGTTGTCAAGTCATATTCGTTGTTCTGATGTTTTTAATGTGAAGCACTTGTTGCCTTACCATGGTGATTCTTTAGATGATGATACAGTTGGGAATTCGAGGGCGAATTTTTCTTATCCAGGGGGGAATGATGGAGGCTCAAGTATTGAAGAACGGGCTGACTTGTTTCTGGAGGCCCGAGATCGCGTGACGAAGAGGGGTTTAGTAAAATGGGCATAACTTTTGCATCCTAAGTCCGTTTTCAGCCCGTGACCTGTCAAAACGTGCGTAAAAAGGAGACCGACGACGCTGTAACCAACTTTTAGCTGATCACGGATTTTCCAAGGCCGGAAAAGCCTTTTTACTATCAGTTTTTTGCATTTTTATGTTTTTCTCACTTTGAGTTGGACTTTGTCATTGGGCTACGGTCCAGCCCGTTGGATTTTTAAGGTTTTTCTTTGTTTGCAGTCATTATTTAATGAATCTGCTGTAACCCTAGCAAGACAGTTATCAGTTTAATAAAAGTTAAACCACTGGCCGTTGTCTTGCTGTGTTTTACCCTAATTTTCGGGCATTCTTCAGAATCAACGATTATTAGCAGAATTGTTTCTGGCATTCTTGTTGAATCAACATATCCAATTACTTATCTTTGCTACTTTGTTTTTTTAGTCTACATCAGAAATCCACACGATCGTTCTCGGATAATCTTTTTCGATATCTGGGAAGACAATAGTCACAGCCACTATGGCAACGCATACAGTGAGACCATAATCGATGAATTTCATTAATCCCCTTTTTTGTTCCTCAACCACTCTCGCATCATTCGTTGGTTGCACCTGAAAGTTTCACAAACACAAACGGCTTAGAAGTTGATTTTGGGTGCTTAATTTTTGTGCTTATTCTTAGATAAGCGGCTCAGAAATAAGCATTTCAGGAAACATGATTTATATTTGCCTATTACACATAAATCATAAATAAATCTTAAAAAAGTAGAGAAACAAACTATATAGCGTTGTGTATCTCTTTTAAGCGGTGGATTTTGATGTTATGCAAAAAAGTGACGAAGTGTCACTAATTTCCCCACGGCACCAGTGAGACGTGAGACAGCTCACCCACACCTCACCCACACCCGGTGCACTTAGTATAAAATGGCAAAAAGCCAATATTATCCCCACATATAAACATATCCCAACCTTTACTGAAAAGTAGTTAATTGACCCCCAAAATAAGCGGATAAATAGATCCCTAACTTATCTTTAGACTGCCAAATAAGCAGATATCCACAAGATGTTTAGAGTATCAAAACATTCAAAACTGCTTATCTACTACTATTTCTGACCGTCTACATAGTAACATACAGCTCATAACGTACGAGGATAACTCATAAATAAATTCAAATGATAATAATTAAACAGTTAAACACTAAAGAAACAGCAAAAAACTACTACGTACTAACCATTGTTTTTTTGTGAAACAAGTTTGAAATGAATAAGCTGGTACTTGGTAGTGATATGAGGGTGGTTTTATGTATGCATGTGGGTTAACTTAACAATGGCAATGGGTTAATAATGGTACCGGGGTGTGGTTAAGACACTGTAGCAGTGTATGAGATATTAGTAGCCTCTTTCACCAAGGTGGTGTCTGTATCGTTGTCACGCAGGAATAAAGAAGGAATAGAACTTACTCAATATAGATTTATCATTATCTAATTTAAAGTTTAAAGTTTAAACTATGGGTGTGTGTTACTGTGTTCTCGTGAAGGAAAAAAGTCATCTCTTTTTGTTAAATCATAGTAGTTAATGATCGGGGAGGTTTAACGTAGCAAATGACATTAAAAAAATATACGGTGACGTTTGGTTAGATATATCGAGAGAGATATTCAAAGCATTTATATTTTAATTTTCTTTAATTATTTTGTTTGGTTTAATCAAATAAGAAATTTAAATTTCCTGAATTGCTAAAATAAATTATATTAAAATAATTCAAAAAGTGAGAAATTTTAATTTACTTTAAAAGTATTTCTTATAAACTTATTTTCTAATCGTTTTCATTCAAGTTTTTATAATTATATAAAAAATTATAAAATTTATATAAATATTATTTTTACTCTTTTATATAGCAAAATAAAGTTTATATAAAAAATATATAAACTTCATAGAAATTTTTTTATGAAATTATTGTAAAAGGTAAAAAATCGATTTTTAATCGTTTAAATAGAAAACTTATAAATTTATATATATATATATATATATATATATATATATATATATATATATATATATATATATATATATATATATATATATATAAATTATTTATTGTGTTTTACTCTTTAAATACGAAAATAAAACTTACATAAAAAGTCTATGAACTTTATATACATTTTATATAATTGTTTTTAATAAAAAATTAAATTTTACTCAAATAAATAGAAATTTTAAAAATTTAAGAAAATTTTCTAAAAAAATATTTATTTGGTTTTTACTTGTGTAAACAAGAAAAATAAAATTTATATAAATATTTATAATTCTTTATAAAATTTATATTAAAAGTGAAAATTTGATTTTTACTCGTTTAAATGTGAAATTTATAAAATTTATATCAAAAGTGAAAATTCGATTTTTACTTGTTTAAATGTAAAATTTATAAAATTTTATATAATATTTATTCGTGTTAATCAAGTCAACTCAAAACCATGATTCAAAATATTAAAAAATTATGTCAACCAAACATGCGCAGGCATTTTAAATTTTAATATTTTTAATTCTCAAAAATTTAAATTTACTGGAATTTAGAATTTTGGAATTTCAAAATCTTGAAACAAACGGCACATAAGGGTTGCGTTCAATCAAATTACTTATTACTTCGTCAGTTTTATAATTAGCGTTTAAAATTTTCATTTATCGACAAAAAAAGGTTAAAAAAGTATTATTATTATGGCCTTTTTTTCTTTTTATTTAAATACAATTTTATTATTAACCAATTAATTAAAAACTTTTTATATTTGTAATTATCACCTCAAGTGAGATAATATGATAAACTTAGGGCGTGTTTGTTTTTCATAAAAAAGGTCTGATTGCCTCGGACGTCTGACCAGTCAGACGCGGTCAGACGTTAGAGTTGTTTGTTTTTTTTTCAAGACTCAGACGCGGGTAGACCTTGTATGTCTGACTGAGTCAGACTTGGAGAGCAGATCTTACTGCCTCTGACCATTTCTCCAACTCCACAACATTGAAGAATAGCTCGAAAAAAAAATAAAGATCAGATTTATAAACTTGTTTACATAAAGTTTCAAGTTTATACCAGCTTGATATTAAACCTAATTCATAAAAAAAACAATGAAAACAACCTACCCGAGATCATGATAAGGATCTTAAAGGATCATGATAAGAATCTTAAAGAAGAAAAAATTGTGTTCTCGTGGGTTTTCAACATATAGGATAAGGAGTTTCTTGTTTCTGTGTGCTCATAAAGAAAGAAAAAGTTGAGTTTAGATGAGAAAAGTGTGTCTGCGTATTTTTCTGTTAGGGTGAATGGGAAAATAGGGTTACATGTATATGGGCTTTTTTGTTTACTTTTGTGCAAACTTGTTAAAAGCACTTGGGCTAGATTTTAATTAATACTGTAATAAATTGGGCTAAAAAGTTTTATAGGATTTCTTGGCATGTTTTATCCAAAAGTTTTTGGTGATGCTAAACGTGATTTGGTTTTATATGCACCGGACATCGAAACTAAACAAATTTAAATTCGGCTGTTTGTTAGCTTGAATATTTGAATTTGGTGTGGTTCATTTTTCAGTATTACAATAAGAAAAATTTAATCGAGCTAATAGACAAGTGAAATCATACTTAAAAAAGAACCGAGTAAATAAAACCAGTCAGACAATTATAAAAAACAAACAAGATTATTTTATTTAGATTCAGACTTTGTGACCACCTCTTACTAGTAAGACGTGGTAGTCAGATTCAGACTCAGAATATCTTAATGAAACAACACCACCTTAATTTAGGAAATACAAAATGAAAACATGAACTATTATTACGGGACGAAAGAGAGTATCATAATTTTTTTCTTCCATAAAAAGGGACTTAGTTTATCTTTGTATTCGTAAATTATTTAACAATTATTATTATGATCTTACAATTGAGGTTCCCAGTCTCAATCAAACTACCACTACCATCAATTGTCGTCGTCATCAAGCCTGCCCACGACAAACATATCTCTTAATTACCATATCAAATAGGGATTATTTCTGAATAGCTGATTTAATGTAGGAAGAACTGAGTTATGAAATGATGAGAAACTAAACTTTGTGATGGAAAATTACATAGTGGAATTATCTTACTCTCTTCGTCCTAAATTGATTGCTATCCGACAAAAAATACGTAGTTTAAAGAAACATAATCATCATGGCATTCTCTCTTTTACTTTTTTTGCAAAATGACAACTATACTATTATGCAATTAATTAAACCTTTAAATAAACTTTGTAATTTCTAATAACATTATGTTCAATATGGTAAACTTGTTAAATAACCTATAGTTGTAATTGGAAAGTGACATGAACTGGATCGATTAGGCTAATAAAGAGCAATAATGATAGAGTAATCGACGTTCGAGATGTCGAATAAGCTCTCCCAATTAACACTAAATTAATAAGCCATATTTAGATTTCTGCCTATTACTTTACAACCCTTTTATCTCTAAATATAATAGACTTAACTTATTCGCTAAGACAATATTATAAAAAGGAAAGTAAATAAACTAAATACATAATTAATAGTAATAATAAAATGCATGATCATATCAATACTCCTGTCTCCCAAAAACACATTGTCCTCAAGGTGTTGTCTTGAAAAAGTGGCGTGTAGTGATTTTGGGATCCCAAGTTCTTCGTCGTATCCCTGGTGTGCGTTTCAAGGGAAAGCAGTAGTCTTGGCATATGTGTTTGAGCTTTCTTGTGCAAACTTGTAATTCTTCATGTGATCTATAATCTCTTCACGTCTACGAGCTGATTACGCTCTCACAGCCACCATTTTGTTCACTAACTATTCCGTTTGTGTCTAATATTGCTTGTTATTCATGCCTAATATGATTTCTATAATCAGATGACGAGCAACAATCCCTAACAGTATCTTCCCACTGATCAGTAACTTTCTGTCGTGAACAGTAACTTTGAATTTCTTTTTGAAACTCTAGAATCGCAACAGCTCTAATACTAATTGATATGAACTGGATCGACTAGGATAATAAAGGACAATAATGATAGACTTATCGACGTTCGAGAGGTCGAATAAGCTCTCCCAGTTAACACTAAATTAATAAACCATAATAAATCATATTTATATTTCTGCCTAATACCTTACAACCTTTTTATCTTTATATAATAGACTTAACGTATTAATTAAGACAATATTCTAAAAAAAGTAAATAAAGTAAATACATAATTAATAGTAATAATAAAGTGCAGGATAATATCAGAATACGGACCCTTATTTTATGACAACCAAAAATAGAAAGACAGATTATAAATTTGAGAAGGAAGAAATTGATGTAGAATGTTAAGTGGAGATTATTTTTTATGTCGGTGTCTTTTATTCACTTTTCCTTTTTATTTTTCTATAGTAATTTGTTAACTTTTTTTAAGAGAAACTTAGCAAACTGCCAAGAACTAAATAAAAGCTTTCATTATCAAAAACTCAGAGATATCTCATACAATGAAAAACCTAACATTTATAGGAAAATGAGAATCAATCTAAATAAATATTGATATTACTTTCTATTTTCCTAAACCTATAAATGGAAATTAAATATTCTCTTTACAAGAATTTATTGTTAAACAGGAAACATAAATAAATAAAAATAACATCAATGACATTTATTTGGAGTTGAACCGCACCATTCTCTCTCCCTTAAAAAAACTCGTCCTCGAGTTTGCCTTGTATTCGTAGCATCTAAGTTTGCATCCCTTGCATCAAATTTCCATTCTTTAAAATGGTAGCTCTGATACCAACTGATGTAGCAAAAACAAGGATAATTAATTGAATCTGTTGATTCCTAGGGAATACCTGAAACAATCAAAGATAGATAAATTGGATCTATTGATTCCAATGAATACTAGATACAATCCTTCCAACTATCTTTGATTCAAAAAGAATACCGATAATCAGGTAAACTCCAACAATCGTTGATCCAACGAATACCCGATTTTTTTGATGAAATCGGACAATAAATCCTAACCTGGATTTAAGTTGATTAACAAAAGACTAAAAGTCTGTTTTTTTAATTCATATATTCATAATGAATACAATAAACTCAGCCCTAATTATATGAGAAAAGTAAACTTAGAAAACAAATTAACAAATTACTGTAGAAAAATAAAAAGGAAAAGTGAACAGAAGACACCGACATAAAAAGTAATCTCCATTTAACATTCTGCATCATTAATGGTGTGGTTCAACTCCAAATAAATGTCAAGGTATTGATGTTATTTTTATTTATTTATGTTTCTTGTTTCACAATAAATTCTGGTAAAGAGAATATTTAATTTCCAATTATAGGTTTAGGAAAATAGAAAGTAATATCAATCTTAATTTAGATTGATTCTCATTTTCTTATAAATGTTAGGTTTTTCATTGTATGAGATATCTCAGAGTTTTTTATAATGAAAGCTTTTGCTTAGTTCTTGGCAGTTTGCTAAGATTTATTTTAAAAAAATTAAAATAAATAAATAAATAAAAAGAGAAAAGGAATAAAAGACACCGACATAAAAAATAATCTCCATTTAACATTCTACGTCATTCTCCCGTTCTTCGAAAACACTCGACCTCGAGTCTTGATTGTCTTCAAACCCAATGTATTGACCATGATGGTTTGGATCATTGTAGAACAAAGATTATTAGCCACAACTACAGTGTCTTTAATGTTTCCTTCTTCCCCACCAAATTCTTTTTTCCCCATAAATCCTTCTTTTTCCTCAATGACATCTTCAATATCTGTATCATAAACTAGCATCGGTTCTTCTTCATATTCATCAAATATGGGAGGTCCATCATAATCATCACTAACCGCACCATAATATTCCCATTCATCACAAGATGAACCATCAACCTCAAAAAACGAATATTCTAACATCTTAATCAGGAACTTCGGCTCTTGATACCAACTGATGTAGCGAAAACAAGGATAATTAATTGAATATGTTGATTCCTAGGGAATAACAGAAACAATCAAAGATAGATAAATTGGATCTATTGATTCCAATGAATACTAGACACAATCCTCCAACTATCGTTGATTCAAAAAGAATACCGATAATCAGGTAAACTCCAACAATCGTTGATTCAACGAATACCCGATTACTTGGATGAAATCGAACAATAAACCCTAACCCGGATTTAAGTTGATTAACAAAAGACTAAAACGCTGTTTTTTTAATTCATATATTCATAATGAATACAATAAACCCAGCCCTAAGAGCACAAGGAGTGATCACTTGGAGTGATGGGTTTTTCGGGTGCCACGTCATCGAAACTCACCCACTCACTCACATGAAAAAAAGTGGGGAGTCATCACTCCAAGTGATGGGTGAATGTGGGTCCCACAATACACACAATACCCCTTTCTTCTTCCCCAATACACACAAAAAAATAAAAATAAAAATAACCTAAAACATGACTCACGCCAAGTGGGTTGACCCACACCCATGGCTCACGCCGTGGGTTTTTGGTTTCCCGGAATCATCACTTGGCCAACGCCGTGGGTTTGGCACCCCACGGCGCCACCACTCCCTGCCCTCTAATTATATGAGAAAAGTAAACTTGGAAAAAAAGTTAACAAATTACTGTAAAAAAATAAAAAGGGAAAGTGAATGAATAAAAGACACCGACATTAAAAATAATCTCCATTTAACATTCTGCATCAACAAGTATAAACAGTGACTTTTATTTATATCTTCTCAACATATTTGTTCATCTCAAATATACAAGTTATTCCATGGATCTCAATTTCAAACCATATGGTTATTTTATACTTTTCAGTTTGCCTATTTCAGTTGCACTTCCTGGTTTCATGTTACTGAACGCAAAGCAATAGAGGGAATTGTGTGTTTCTCAGGTTTAGAGTTTCTGTAGCAACAAAAACGTACGTCAAATTCCAAAACCAATTACAGATTGTCAAATTGTCAGCTATACTTAACTGTGCATATGTCAAGTGTTGTAAGGGTACTCTATCTAGTGTATCGAATACAGATATTGAGCATTACCTTCTTTTGGGAAAATATGGAGATCGACAAAGCGAAAGGCTCCACAAGGGAAAATTTAGTTGTAGTTTTTGGACATAGGTTGACTTAAGCCATTTTCTTAATCTTAGGCTTCCTAGTTGGAATATTGGGATGTACCCTGTAGAGAAGTTATGACCTTTGATGTAAAATCTTATGATCCAGTATGGGTATTAAACAAGGCACAAGCTTTAACCTGTGACAAGTTTTACAGTTGATACCAAGGTTTTCAAGATCGGGATCTTACCTAGGATCGTTTTTGTCTTTGTAAGATCGAGATCGTAAAGTAGGATCGGGATCGTAAGATCCTACTATAATGTAATTTTCTTAGTATTCTTTGCAATATTTTACAAATTTACAAATTAATATACATCATAAACACAAAATTATACGAATATTTCATAAAAATTGGTCCTAAATTATGTTTATGAAATGTATAAAAAGATTTACATGTTGTTTTTTAGATTATACAAAATACAACATATAAATTTGTAGTTTTTTAGTTGTCGCTCGAGAAAAAGTAAGATCGGATCGTAGTAGATCTTAAGATCCTATGATTAAGATCGGGATCCTATAAGATCTTAAGCATGCAAAGATCCTACTTAAGATCCGGATCGTTTTTGCTTTGTAGTATCGTAAAATCGTAAGATCCTAAGATCAAAATCGGGATCTTGACAACCTTGGTTGATACAAATATTGGAGCATTTGGTTAGCTTCTCACTTACCCTCTTAAAGTTATATTTGGGTGACTGTTATATACACTCTATATGGAACAAGATAAATTAAACCACTCGCTGGCACCTGTTATTATCCGTAAACAAACTGTGTTGGGCTAATCTTGTTTGTGGAACAAGATGCAGAAATCTTTTTGTATCTTTTCTTCCGACAGTGTATTGTATCTTTTCAAGAAGTTCTGATAAACCATCTAAGTAATTGATGTAGATGCGGTTTAGGTGATGCAAAAATTGTACCATGCCCATTCTGGTGTCATGAGTAGATAGGCGGAGACAAGAGGGGAACAAGGGGCATTGTGTAGTGTAAGTTTTCGAAAATATCTGAGTTTTTTTTGGTAAATTGCCCCCCTAATAACCAATTTCCCTCGAGTCAAACTTTCTGGCTCCGTCGCAGGTTCGATCCATTTATGATATACGGGGTTTGGGGCTAAATATTTTCCTAATGTGTGAAATGGGCAGAAACTTACCATCCCATTTTCCCAGCTCTAAAAATCATTAGCTTTACAAATTTTTGATCATCGTAGCCAGATAATTTTGGTATCATTTGTAACGATACCCAATTAAATCTGCACTACCCATTTTGGCAGATAATATACTAGCAATAGTACAAATTGTATCAAGGATATATACACAAGTAAATTCATTCTAAGAGAGCATCACACTAAAAATCAAACAGATGTTACTAAAATCTATATCTTCCACACAATCATCGATTGGATCAATAATATGAAAGTCGTAAAACAAAGAAGAAACCATCATATATAGTCGTAAAACATGCTAGTGTAAACTTGTATTAATGATCTGCAAACAGCTTGTACTACTCAAAGCGTATATAATATTGAAACCTTCTACCGCCAATCTTATTACTACTATTATCTTTCAGCTTCACGACGTGGGACCGAATAAAACTAGAACTTGCTATTAAGCAATACCATGACTTACATACTCTTTTGTATCGGATGACATCCTTAACTGGCAATCTTAGAAGTATCTCTTTATGCATGTTAAGGACAGGCTCTGGGATTGACTCCATTGCTTTAAACCAAAACAAATAAAAATACCAATCGTAGCTAGGTTAGGAAGTGAAGGAAAAATAACAGTCGACATCTCCTTTTATACATTCACATTGTCGGTTCCTTAAGGAATAATCGCATCTTTTCTTTACGATATATTTTGTAACGGGCCTTGTGAATTTTATTATTTGTGGGTTTGTGTGGCTGTGGTTCGGCTCATTAAACCACGCTAAAAATCTCCATATATGGCCACCCTTTGTGCATGCATGCAGGGGTTTTTGACTCCCTTTTTATCTTGCAAAATTTTCAACTAAATATAGTACTCCGTAGAAAACAAACTATGAGACGTCGATCAGCACTTTATGGCTATGTTTGGCAGAATTAGATATAAACTGTTAACCGTAAGTTGTGTGCTATTTACTAAAAATCTGTTAACATGAGTTGTAAGCTGTATTTTTTTAATAAAAGTGTTTGGTATATTAGCTGTTGACTGCAAAAATAAGATGTAAAATAACTTAAAATGACATATTTAAATAAATTATAATATGAATGGAGGTTATATCAGTAATTTACAGATTTAACATCCCTTGACAATTTAAAAAGCTTTATGATAATTTTTTATTTAAGAGGTGCTTGTTTATAATAAAAAGCTAACAACTCTAACAAATTGTTGTGCCCAACAGATCTATTAAATTATTTTTTTTAACAAAAAAACTAACAACTTTAAAAAAAACATAAAAACAGCTCTTACCAAACATAGCTTAAAGCATGATTCTAAGAAAAACTACTCTATAACCCAAGTCAACCCATTTAGCCTTAAATTAATTCAAATTAAACTGGCACCTCGATCTGTCTTCTAATGCTTTGGCAAAATGAAGCTAAAACAGCATAGCTGAAGTGGACTTGCATAAGATCTTTATTACCTCCAGGAAAGACTTACACCAAGATATAAACATCAGGTCTATCTTGCTCAACCCAATTCAGCAACGCAACGAGAGTCACCATCTTTGCAGAACAAGAAAACTGTATCAAATGGATGCAACACCCAAAATCAGATAATAGGACCTAGATAGAATGAAGGAAGTTGTACAACTAGCTTATAGTATGATATCAATGATCCGGTATGAAGTAATATAGAATTGAAATGCATAAAACCAGTTTACAAAATACCGTTTAACCTTGCATGAACACCAAGTTACAAACAAAATTCAAGAGCTCCTTATACAGTGCACTCCAAACACTAACACTTGAAATATAAAACTTAAAACGGGTAGTTGGACGTTACAAAAGTGGATATAAGCAGCAGTGACATATATAGCTAGTTGCAACCACCCCGATGAACACGCCGAATTCATAGCAATTCTACAGCCATCAGAGCCCAAAACGCTACACAATCAAAGCGGGAAAGCCACCCAATCGTCCTCCGATAATCTTTCTCGAAATCTAGCCTGAGAATACTCACAGCCACAATGTAAATGCCCACTACAATGGATACCCTGAGACCATAATCGACTAATTCCCCTAATCGCATTTCACGTTCATTAACCACACTCACATGAGTCGTGAGTTGCACCTAAAAGATTCATAATCATAAACAGCTTAGAGGTTGGACTAATTAATTTTGTGCTTATTCTTAAATAAGCGGCTTAGTAATAAGAACTTCAGGAAATAGGTTTAGGTTTGCCTACACGTTTATCTTAATTCTTTTAAGAAGTAAAGAAAATAACTGTATAGGGCTGTATATCTCTTACAAAGGGTTTTTAGTCAGGATAAGATGGAAAAAAGTCGACATTATTTCCACAAATATACATATCCCAACCTTTATTGTAAAGTGCTTAATTGGCCCCAAAATCAACAGATGGACAAAAGCCCGTTTGGATTATTATTCGATTTTAACAAAAGTAAGAATCAAGATGATTCAACCAATCTCCCCTTATTATTTTTATTAACTGCGTTAGGCTATCACTTCAAATGTGATACCTAGCTCTTTGATCAAACATACAATACAAGAAGAAAAAAAAGAATACAACCAGATGTGTTACAATGATCTTACAAGCAAGATCAATGAACACTTAATCAGTCTGAACAAACAAGAAACCAACTCAAGTATCAACAATAGCGATCATAACAATGTGAGAGAGAAATATGAGTGAATAATAAACCCTAGACGCTACAATGAGATGACTATATAGTCCCAAGAGTCAACAGCTGCACACTTTCCAAACTTGGCACTAATAGTCCCTGCACTTCCATAAATAGCAAAAGTGGCACAAAGTAAAATATATAAAGTAAAAACTTACCTTACTTACCCTTGAAGATACAATACTTTGGCAAACTCAGCTTATATTTTTAATACCCCCTCTTAAGTTGAGTTTTGGTATAAGTCAATAAGCTTCAGTTTCTCACAAAACCACTTATGATCTTTGATAGATAATCCCTTAGTGAATAAGTCAGGTATATTATCTTCAGATTTGATTTTACAAGTTTTAACCAATCCTGCTGAAACTTTTTCTCTAAGGAAGTATAAATCTATTTCAAAGTGTTCTGTTCTCTCATGGAACACAGGATTAGCTGGAATTTGAATTGCAGAACTACTATCACAGCTGATAGGCACAGGTAGAGTAATATCAACCTTAAGATCTTTCATGATCTTAAGGATCCACATAATTTCACAAGTAACACTGTTCATAGCTCTATATTCAGCCTCAGCTGAAGATTTAGCTATCACATATTGCTTCTTGCTTTTCCATGATACAAAATTTTCACCTAGGTAAACAGTATATCCAGTAACAGATTTTCTAGTTATCTTACACTTAGCCCAATCTGAATCAACAAAAGCATTCAGATTCAAACAATTATGCTTCTTAAAAGATATACCAGTTCTAGGTGAATTTTTAAGATACCTAAGCACATGAAAAGCAAGTTTGAGATGTGATTTATAAGGAGCATGCATAAACTGACTTAGACAATGTACTGCATAAGCAATATCAGGTCTAGTCAGAGTAAGATAAATCAACTTGCCAACAATTTTCTGGTAACAAGTTTTAGCTATCTTAAAAGATAAAATTCAAATTGACTCTACTAATGATGTTCAACCTTGTGATGTTTGCCATAAGGCTAAACAGACAAGGGATCCTTTTCCTCTAAGTGAACATAAAACCAAGTCCTTGGGAGATATAGTTCACTTAGATGTTTGGGGTTCATATAAGGTTAAGAGTAGAGATGGTTATAGATATTTCCTAACTGTGGTTGATGACTATACTAGGACTGTGTGGTTATACATGCTCAAAGGGAAAAATGAAGTTTTTAACAAAATTGTTGAGTTTTATAATCTCATAAAAACTCAGTTTGATGTGTCTATTAAGGTTTTCAGAAGTGATAATGGATCTGAATTTATAAATCATAATTTTGAAACATTTGTTAAAAGTAAAGGCATAATACATCAAACTACTTGTGTGTATACTCCACAGCATAATGGTATAGCAGAAAGGAAACATAGGCACTTGCTTAATGTTGCAAGAGCTCTTATGTTCCAGGGGGGATTACCTTTGAATATGTGACCTGGATGTGTTCTTACTGCTGTTTATCTTATTAACAGGATTCCTAGCTCAGTTCTCTCTGGAAAAAGTCCTTATGAAATGATTTATAACCTTGAACCTAATATCTCTCATTTTAAAACTTTTGGGTGTCTGTGTTTTAGTACTGTACTTAATAATATGGATAAGTTTGTTGTTAGGAGTGAAATGTCTGTTTTTATTGGATATTCCTTTACAAAAAAGGGTTATAAACTTTTTAGTCTTGAGTCTAAAACTGTGTTGTTTTCTAGGGATGTAAAGTTTTATGAAACAGTGTTCCCTTTCAAAAATGATGGTTGTAAAGGTGATTTAATTTTTGAAGAACAAGGTATAAGTAGTTTAAATATTTTTGACCTAGTAGTAGACAAGTCTGATGATCCCTATGATGAAGTGAGAGATGTAAACTTAGGAAATAGAGGTAGCATTTCAAATAGATCTGACTTAGCTGATAAAGTGTCTACTGATACTAATTCCATTATTACCAGTCACTCTCAGGAGTCAGACTCTATGAGTGTTAAGAATCATAGGGTTAGAAGCCAGAGTGGTCTAGGCAGTAGTGAGGCTAGTCCTATAGATCAAAATGTTGCCCTAAATGATGATGATTATGAATCTGAGGGTGAGGAATTTATTGAATTTAATCAAATTTTTCAAAACAGTCCAGAGAGATCTGAGTTAAGAAGGTCAACTAGACCACATAAAGTTCCTGCTAAATTTGATAACTATGTGCTTGATAAAAGAATTAAATATGATATCAATACTGTTGTGAGTTATACTAATTTGTCTATGCATAACTTTGTGTTTTCTAATAATCTGAATAAAATTCATGAGCCTAAATCATATGATGAGGCTGCCAAAGACCCTAGATGGGTTGAGGCAATGAATGAAGAGATGGAAGCTCTTAACAGAAATAATACATGGGTTATTGTTGATTTACCTCTTGGTAGAAAACCTGTAGCTTGTAAATGGTTATGGAAAGTAAAATACAAGTCTAGTGGAGATGTAGAAAGATTTAAAGCCAGAGTTGTGGCTAAAGTTTTAGTCAGAAAGAAGGCATAGATTATGAAGAGACTTTCTCTCCTGTTGTTAAAATTGTGACTGTTAGATGTCTTCTTTCTGTGGATGTGCATAACAATTGGCCAGTATATCAGTTAGATGTTAATAATGCATTCCTTTATGGAGATTTAGATGAAGAAATTTATATGAATCTTCCTGAAGGATATGGTTCAAACACTAACAAGGTGTGTAAGCTGACTAAATCTTTATATGGGTTAAAACAGGCACCTAGAAAATGGAATGAAAAACTCACTAGTGTTTTAACTGATAATGGTTTTAGTCAAAGTAAAAGTGATGTGTCATTGTTTACTAAGACTGAGAATGAGGCATTTGTAGCCTTGTTAGTTTTTGTGGATGATATCATTATAACAGGGAATAATGATAGTATGATTAATGACTTTAAAAAGTATTTGAGTTCTAAATTTAAAATAAAAGATCTTGTAAAACTCAAATATTTTTTAGGTATTGAAGTTCTTGATACTGATTCTGGTCTATGTCTTAATAAAAGGAAATATTGCCTTTAATTTCTCTCTGAATATGGTATGCTAGCTTGTAAGCCAGCTAAATCTCCTATTCCTGATCCTTCTAACAAAAAGAAAGTTTTTGTTGATAGTGAAGAGGATGTTATTCTAGATAATAAAACTTGTTACCAGAAAATTGTTGGCAAGTTGATTTATCTTACTCTGACTAGACCTGATATTGCTTATGTAGTACATTGTCTAAGTCAGTTTATGCATGCTCCTTATAAATCACATCTCAAACTTGCTTTTCATGTGCTTATGTATCTTAAAAAATAAAATTCAAATTGACTCTACTAATGATGTTCAACCTTGTGATGTTTGCCATAAGGCTAAACAGACAAGGGATCCTTATTATTTTTAACAAAAGATAAGAATCAAGATGATTCAACCAATCTCCCCTTATTATTTTTATTAACTGCGTTAGGCTATCACTTCAAATGTGATACCTAGCTTTTTGATCAAACATACAATACAAGAAGAAAGAAAAGAATACAACCAGATGTGTTACAATGATCTTACAAGCAAGATCAATGAACACTTAATCAGTCTGAACAAACAAGAAACCAACTCAAGATCGTATCAACAATGGCGATCATAACAATGTGAGAGAGAAAATGAGCGAATAATAAACCCTAGACGCTACAATGAGATGACTATATAGTCCCAAGAGTCAACAGCTGCACACTTTCCAAACTTGGCACTAATAGTCCCTGCACTTCCATAAATAGCAAAAGTGGCACAAAGTAAAATATATAAAGTAAAAACTTACCTTACTTACTCTTGAAGATACAATACTTTGGCAAACTCAGCTTTATATTTTTAATAATTATCAAAACACTTGCAAAGAAATTAGCAGATAAACAGATCCGAGTTTATTTTAAAAATGCCAAATAAGCAGATATTCACAAGCTGTTAAGAGGGTGTTTGACAACCTTTTTAATAAAAAAAAGTGTACCAAAATAACCGTCTACATAGTAACATCTAGGTTATGAATAAAGAGTACCATATAGGTGATGATCAGGAGCACATATAGAACTGAGAAAATAATGAAGATTGCCGGAGGCAACACATTAGGGAAGAAGCAAATGGCCATGTTGGCCAACTCTGTCATAAGAGCCACAATGACAAAAAAATTGCTCGCGAATCCTGTCCCACCAAGCATCAGGCCTATACATAGAGATCAAACTCCTATAATAGATAAAAAAATGAGGTAAACACTCGCATTATGAGGATCATTATCGTTAAGCATGATACTTGTTCCCTTTGCAATCGCGAAAATCTCGAAAACTCTACGTGGATGGGAAAGCACGGCAGTTGAGACCTTGTCAAGAGTTTCTTGTAGTCTACAAATTTAACAATTCTAGTTTAGATTATATATAAAAAAATGTAAGCCTAATTAAGTACAACAATGATGAACAAGAAAAATAGGTTAGCACACCTAGGAGATCGATTACGAAGTAGATTTCCAAATATGTGCAGCCCAGCCAAAACAAATTGGAATATGAAGATTCCATCCATGAAATAGTATATGTATGTCCACGTACTTGTATCCAAGTAAGACATCTACACAAAAAAGTTGCATCACTTTTATTGCACACAGATATCAATAATTATCATTAGAATCATGCCGGCAGAATTGCTTAAGCGACTTATGCACACTATTAGTAGTATAAGCACAGTTTTTTATGTTCAGTTAAAAACATCAGTTGTATCCCAATATTACATACTCCGTATTCGAAAAATAATTTAACTGAGATGACATTCAGATAAGTAAACGAACACGGTGTTAATTTATCTGATTACGTGTATAAAGGTTTATGTTAAGTATTAAAAAACAGTTGTATCTCAGTATTTGCACTCTTACATAATGCAACATTTTCAATATAATAAGCAAATCCAAACACTAATTAGAGATGCTTCTAAAGCAGATGTATAAGTAGTACAAAGCACCATCGAACTAATACGAACATGAATAGCGCAAATAATGATAAAGAACAATCTGAAACCATGGAAGTTTAAAGTAGCTTAAAAATAAGTACTTGCAAAAAACAGTGTTCTCAATTCAGGAGCGCAACGTCAAGTGAGCTAATTTTGCTTCGTAGTGCTAATATTCATAACAGATACCTAATTTTTCAAAATGCACCTGGTTATTGAGTTTCTAGTTAAGCCTTATTTAGACTATTACTAGGTGAAATGTGAACTCGTATTATATTAAAAATCACCACTAAAGGTCTATCAAGAGTTCAAATATCACTACGTATATGCATTTTAGGTGGCTAGTAAAGGGCCGGAAAAGGTCCCGTGATTAACTCGGTGATGCCGTGCATACGATAATAAAAAAGGTTCACCCTACCCGAGTAAAGTGAAAAGACAAAACCTTGCCTATTTACAGTTTAATCGTTCTTATCCAAAATGGTACCTTTTCGATAACTTTTTGCCTTATATTACAAAGCCAATAAGCAAACCTAAACACCAAAAACACTTGTAAAGTTGTAGTAATGCAGACAAACAAGTTGAAGAACAAAAGCTTAAAACCTTTCAACTAATAACGGTGACGAAATTAGACCAACAAACATATTACTAGAAACTAGAAAGGGTAAGTTAAATCTTGTAAATTACACTACAAACTACAGCTCATAACATACGAGGATAACTCATAAACAAATGCATATGATAGTAAACACTAAAAAATCGTAAAGGAGTAAAAACCATTGTTGTTTTCTGATAAGCAAGTTTGAAATGAATAAGTTGGTGTTGATGGATAGTGCTATGAGGGTGGTTTTATTTGGTTAACTTAACAATGGCAATGGGTTAAGAATGGAGTGTAATGGTACCGGGTGTGGTTAAGAGACTGTAGCAGTGCGATGTAGTTCAACTCCAAATAAAAGTCAAGATATTGATGTTCTTTTATTTATTCAAATTTATAGTTTAACAATAAATTTAGATTGATTCTCATTTTCCTATAAATGTTAGGTTTTTCATTGTATTAGGATATCTCTTAGTCTTTTTGATAATTAAAGCTTTTGCTTTGTTCTTGGCAGTTTGCTAAGATTCTGTTAATAATCGGTATTCGTTGAATCAAGAATTATTGGAGTTTGCCTGATTATCGGTATTCTTTTGAATCAACAATAGTTAGAAGAGTTGTTTATGGTATTCTTTGGAATCAACAGATTCAATTATTTATCATAGTTTTCGCTACATCAGTTAGTATCAGAGCCAAAGTTCCTGATTAAGATGTTTCCAAGGAGATGTGAAGGTGAAGAGTTAGAATATCCGTCTTTGAGGGTGATGGTTCACGTTTTGATGAATGGAAAGATTATGACATGGAGGGTGACGATTATGAAGGACCTCCAATATTTGATGATGATCAATATGAAGAAGAATCGATGCTAGTTTATGATATAGATATTGAAGATGTCATTGAGGAAGAAGAAGGATTTATCAGGAAAGAAGGATTTGGTGGGGAAGAAGACAACATTCAAGACGCCGTAGTTGTGGCTAATAATCTTTATTCTTCAATGATCCAAGCTACCATGGTCGACAAGTTCGATTTTAAGACGATCAAGGTTCGAGGTCGATTCATTTTAAAGAAAAGAAATTTGATGCAAGGGATGCAAACTTGGATACTACGAATACAAGGCAAACTAGAGGACGAGTTTTTTTAAGGGAGAGAGAATGATACAGTTCAACTCCAAATAAAAGTCAAGATATTGATGTTCTTATTATTTATTTAAATTTCTAGTTTAACAATAATTTCTCGTAAAGAGGATATTTAATTTCTAGTTATAAGTTTAGGAAAATAGAAAGTAATATCAATCTTTATTTAGATGATTCTCATTTTCCTATAAATGTTAGGTTTTTTATTGTATTAGGATATCTCTGAGTTTTTTTTATAATGAAATCTTTTGCTTTGTTCTTGGCAGTTTGCTAAGATTCTCTTAATAATCGGTATTCGTTGAATCAACGATTGTTGGACTTTGCCTGATTATCGGTATTCTTTTGAATCAATGATAGTTGGAAGAGTTGTTTCTGGTATTCTTTGGAATCAACAGATTTAATTATTTATCCTAGTTTTCCTAGTTTTCGCTACATCATAGTGTGCGGACCTAGTAGTAGCCTCTTTCACCAAAGTGGTGTCTGTAACTCTGTATGGTTGTCACGCAGAAATAAAGAAGAAATAAATGTACCACAAATAAATTTATCTATATAGAGTTTATATTTTAAAGAGTTGCATCACTTTTATTGCACATAAAAGTTGCATCACTTTTATTGCAGACAGATATCAATTAACATAAGAATCATGCCAGCATAATTGTTTGTAGCGACTTATGCGCACTATTAGTAGTATAAGCACGTTTTTTTGTGTTAGTTAAAAACATCAGTTGTATCTACATATTCACAAATAATTCAACTGACATTCAGATAAGTGAAACACGGCGCTAATTTATCTGATTACATGTATAAAGGTTTATGTTCAGTATGTAGTAAAAAACAGTTGTATCTCATTATTTGCACTATTACATAATGCAACATTTTCAATATAATAAGCAAATCCAAACACTGTTTAAAGATTCTTGTAAATCAGATTTATAAGTAGTCGGAAGCACCATCTAACTAATACGAACATGAATAGCGTAAAAGATGATAAAGAACAATCAGATCAGGAAGTTTAAAGTAGCTTAACTATAAATACTTTCAATTAACACTGTTCCCAATTCAGGAGTGGAACACCACACGACATAATTTTGGTTCGTAGTGCTAATATTCGTAACAAATACCTGATATTTCAAAATTTACCCGGGTATAAGACATTGATTTTGTAGTTAAGGCATATTTAGACTATTACTAGGTGAAATGTGAACTCGTATTTTATTAAAAAAAACCACCACCACATGGCTTGGTGTTAAGTTCCTTGATTTCCTCACAAAAAGGTCAATCAAGAGTTCAAATATCGCTAGGAGTATGCATTTAGGGTGGCTAGTAAAGGGCAAGAAAAGGTCCTGTGATTATCCCGGTCATGCCGCTCACACGAGAATTAAAAAAAAGGTTCGCCCTACACAAGTAAACTAACAAGACAAAACCTCACATATTTACCGTTTAATCGTTTTTATCGGAAATGGTACTCCATCTTTTTGATAACTTTTTGCCTTATATTACAGAGCCAATAAGCAAACCGAAACACCAAAAACACTTGTAAAGATGTAGCAATGCAGACAAACAAGTTGAAGACCCAAAAGCTTAAAACTTTTCAACTAATAACGGTGACAAAATTAGACCAAGTTTTGCATCAAACATATTACTATAAAGGATAAGATAAATCTTGTAAATTACACTACAAACTACAGCTCATAACGTACAAGGTTAACTCATAAATAAATGCAAATGATAATAAACATTAAAATTTGAAAATTTGTACAAACCATTGTGTTTTGATAAGTGAGTTTGAAATGAATAAGTTGGTGGTGATGGAAATAAAGGATAGTGATATAAGGGTAGTTTTATGTATGCATGTGGGTTATTTGGTTAAATTAACAATGGCACATGGTTAAGAGACTGTAGCAGTAAGCGGACCTAGTAGTAGCCTCTTTCACCAAGGTGGTGTCTGTAGTTGTCACGCAGAAAGAAAGAAGAAATAAACGCACCACATATATATAAATGTGAAAATTACGTAACTCACCCTTGAATTTATGCATTTCTAGCAGAGGCCATAAAAAATTCAGTTTACCAAAACAACAGGCATTCTACGAGAATTTTTACCTGGAATGAAAATGGGAGACGTGTCTATTAGACGGTTAGTATAGCCTAAACTCAATTGTGGGTTTGGGTCCATTAGGTTTAAGTTTGCTTGTTTAATAAGTCATGTATTATGACGGCTAGGGTTATGGATGCTAAGGTTTATTGGATTAAAAAAGCCTAATTATTGAAATCAATAAAGCGAAAAAAACTAAGCGAGGTCCCTCTGAATCATCGATTCGAGTGACTGATTACCAGATGATAACTATTTTGTGATGGGTTGTATCTAAATCTCTGATGCCATGAAAGATAGTAAAGATAATATTATTGATGGAATGTTTTTGTGTCCTTACATAATGAATATTGCCAATGTATTTATACATATACATGGTTTATTGAATAAATAAACCTAAAACTAATGAACCCAAACCCACAATTAGGTTTGGACCATACTAACCGTCTAATAGTGTCAACGTGTTAGTGACCTACTAAATAAAGTGTACACGTTACTTTTTGTTGGGATCATTAATGCGAACAAACCGAAGTTTGATCGCGAGATCAACCGAACACAAGTTGCCCCTTCAAACTACATATGTTTGAAGAATATAAACGAGGAGAACAAAGCTACAAAGTTACCGATCGTTAAACCCTTTATTACTTATGATCGGTTATAAGAAAGAATGAAGATCGGTATGTTTAGAGTATCACCCCCTCACCTCCTTTTATAGGGTGAGGGGGTCGGTTCCCTAGGCCTAGCCGACTAGGAGATGGCCCGTGGCCCAACTAAAAACATATCATACTAAGCTTATAACTTGTCTTGTAAGACAAACTATATTACATAAAGAAAACATACCAAATCGAATACTATCCTAACTTAGCCTTGTTACTAATATTACTAACAATTTCCACCTTATTGACAAGACTAGTTAGTCCCAACATTAAGTATCTCCATACAACACTTGAACTTCGGACCTAGAACCACTTTTGTAAAAGCATCAGTTGCATTATCTTTCGTGCTGATCTTCGCCACTTCAATCTCTTTAGAATTTACGATCTCCCTGATGAAGTAATACCTCATGTTGATATGCTTCGTCCTCTTAAGAAAAATTACATTTCTTGAGAGATGAATTGCCCCTTGTTTATCACAATTCACAAGCACTAAACTTAGGTTTATTCCCAGCTCGATTAGTAGACCTTTATGCCAAATTCTTTTCTTAACAGCTTTCGTAAGCGCCATATACTCCACCTCTATAGTAGATAATGCAACAACATGTTGTAGAGTTGCTTTCCAACTTACAACACAGCCATGTACCATAAACACGTACCCGGTTATCGACCTACCCTTGTAAGGGTCTTTAGGATAATCGTTATCCACGAAACCGTCAACATCCACGTGCTTCCCTTGATCTCTACCATACACTAGACCTACATCAGCAGTGCCCTTCAAGTACTTCAAAATCCACCTCACCGCTTCCTAGTAATTTTTTCTTGGATTCGCCAAATACCTGCTCACAATGCTAACAGCGTACGCAATATCCGGTCGAGTGCAAACCATCAAGTACATTAAACTAGCTACAACATTCGCATATGGGACCTTACTCATTCTTTCCACATCCCAGTCATTCGATGGACAATCCTTCAAAGATACCTTGAAGTGTGCTCCCGACGGCACAAAGACCGACTTGCCATTATCCACTCTGTAGTTATTTATAATTTTCTGCACATATCTCGACTGAGACACCTTCAGGGTTCGGTTACCCTATCCTTGAAAATCTCCATACCAAGTATCTTCCTAGCTGGACCAAGTTCCTTCATATCAAACTCTTTCCACAATAGTCCATTGGTATATTCGATCTCAAACATGCTTTTACTAGCAATCAACATATCATCTACATACACATGTAGATATATGTACATACCTGGTGCAATATCCTTGAAGTAACCACAACTATCATAGCTGCTACGGCTAAACCCATTGCTGACCATATGCACATCAAACCGTTTGTACCACTGCCTTGGAGACTGCTTAAGACCATAAAGAGATTTCTTAAACAAACATACCTTGTTGCTTGTTCCTTCTTCAAAACCTAGTGGCTGCCTCATATAAATGGTTTCTTCAAGATTACCATGCAAAAATGTCGTCTTCACATCAAGTTGTTCCAGCTCGTAATCTTCACGAGCAGTTAATGAGAGAATCACCCTAATAGATGTATGTCAAACCACGGGTGAAAATACCTCATTGTAGTCGATCCCTGCTCGTTGTGTAAACCCTCGAGCTATGAGCCTTGCTTTGTACCTTGGTTTCTGAACGCCTTCAATCCCTTCTTTAATCTTATACAACCACTTGCAGCTTACCAGTTTCTGACCATGTGGTTGATCGACCAGCTCCCAAGTATGATTCTTCTTAAAAGAACTCATCTCTTCCTCCATAGCACGAACTCACTCATCCTTTTCAGATGAATTAATCGCCTCTTGGAATGTTATTGGTTCATGTGTATCTTGTTCCTCAGCAATAGCAAACGCATAAGCTGTAATATCATCTTCTTCCCTAGACCCTGATGATCTACAAAATGATACATTACCTTCATTCCTATACCTCGCGGGTACAGTAATTGTTCTCTTAGCTCTATCACGCACCAGAACATAGTTGTCCAGATTATGTTTTTGAGGCCTTGTATCTTCTACATCTTCAACTTGATCCTCATATTCATTCCCTAGATTTACCCTAGTATGAGGAACCACAGTTGGTTTGACCCGACTGCCTTGAAGTTCCACCTCAAACTCAATTTCCTTCCCAGCTTATGATCACATCCCAGCTTATACATAAGGCTCTCATTAAAGACCACATCCCTGCTTATGATCATCTTCGGTTTAACATCAGCCAACCTCCATAATCTGTATCTCTTCACACCTTCGGGATACCCCAGGAATATGCATTTTATAGCTCTAGGCTTGAGCTTCTCCTGATTCACGTGTGAATAAGCAACGTAACCAAATATCCTCAATATCTCGTAATTCGTCGGATGTCCTGACCATAAATCCATATGTCTCTTCTTCTCTAATGTTGTAGATGGAGACCTATTGATCAAATATATTGTTGTCACCGTTGCTTCAACCCAGAATGATTCTGGCAAACCAGATTGAATCAGTAAACACCTAACCTTGTCCAAGAGCGTCATGTTCATTCGTTCAGCTAGACCATTCTGTTGTGGAGTTCCAGCAACCGTCAAATGTCTTGCTACCCCGCTCTCGTTGCACAAGTTATTAAACTCCTGATTACAAAACTCCAAACCATTATTCGTTTGAAGTTTCTTCAGTTTTCTACCTGTCTGGTTTTCTACCAACTGCTTCCACTCCTTAAACTTGCTGAACGCCTCACTCTTGTATCTAAGAAAATAAACCCAAACCCTCCTCGAATAATCATCAACAATCGATAAGAAGTACCGACGACCACTCATCGTTTCCACCCGAGAAGGACCCCAGAGATCCGCATGGACATAGTCTATAACTCCCTCTTATGTGTGCTGCCCTTGACCAAATCTCACCCTGGTCGATTTTCCAAGAGCACAGTTTTCATGAAATTCAAGCTTAGCTAGACCTTTCTTCCCCATCACCTCTCTTATTTTGAGTTCATGCAAGCTTGCTTCACTAAGTGACCCAGGCGTTTATGCCACACGTGTGCAAGAATTTCCTTTTCTTGTATATCGACACTAGCTTCGCTTGATTCAGCCTAGCCATCCAAGGAGTACATACAATTTTCCTTCAAAGTTCCTGATGAAACCATCAAAGAACCCTTGATCACCTTTACTCTTCCATTCTGCAACTTCACGGTATAGCCCTCTCGATCTAGAGTGCCCAAAGATAACAAATTTCTTTCAACTCGGGAATGTAACGCACTTTCTCAAGAACAAAACTTAAACCATCTTTCATTAGTACTTCCACCTTTCCTATCCCCCTGATGGCACATGCTCTATTATCACCGAGCAAAACCATACCACCATCAAGCTCCTTAAAATCAAACAAAAAGTCCCTCCTAGGAGTCATGTGATAGGAACCACCAGAGTCCATGATCCACTCTAAGAACCTTTCCTCACTCACCGCCATCAATAAATCACCATTGTCATAATCCTTAGAATACGTCCCAACGTCCTGTTTTGCATTCTTGTTGACAAAGCTAGTTTTTTTCTTCTTGTTCCATTTTGGACAGTCTTTCTTTAGGTGATCCTCAGAATAGCATATGTAACACTTCAGTTTATAAGTTTCTTTACCATTTGACTTCGATCGCGAACTACCACGTCCTTGATTACCCCGATGCTCCGGCGTCCCCCTTACAAATAACCCATCACCATCATCCTTTCCATCTGTCCTCTTCTTCAACTCCTGTGAATTGAGGGTAGACAAGACATCTTCCAAAGTGACCGACTCCCTTCCATAAAGCAATGTCTTCACAAAGTTATCATACGCGGACGGTAATGATGTAAGTAATATGAGTGCCTAATCTTTCTTATCAATATCAACGTCTATGTTCGCCAAGTCAACGATCAACTTATTAAACTCATATATATGTTCAGATATTTTCTTACCAAAAGACTTTGTCATATACAAAGTTTCCAACTTTGACCAAACCCCGCAGCAGAATTTTCTTTGTTGACTTCCCTCAACACCTTGTTATCCAAGCATAGGAGTAAGACATTGTGTGCTTTTTTTTACTTTCGTCTTTTTTAACGTCGCAGTCTTATTAGCGTCCGTCATGGTATCTGAGAATGGATCTAACACAGCCTTGTTGGGTCAAAATTAATATGAGTTGATGTGGCAGAAACTCCAAAACGAAGAAAACATGCTAGACGCTGACACGCCATGTTTGGACGCTGACAGAAGTCTACGGCGCTGATGGAATTTCTATTTACGGAATATATTGGATATATTCTAAATAATATATTCAATATATATCTATAGAAATAGAATATTTAGATGTTTATTTGATATTATCTCTTGTAGATTCTGTTCCTTCCACTATAAAAGGAACAAGAGTCTTAGGTTTTATTCAAAACTATCATTCACAATGTAAACCTAAAGTGTGTGTCGCACTAGACGTGGGATTCAATGTATACACGTCTAGTGATTGTTTGTTATTAATATAATGAACAATCGTTGAGTAATTTATGTGTCTTGTGCCTAAACACCTTGTTATGATCATTGTTCTTATTCCGCTATGTTATCATATGAATGATGATCATCCTAGATATAATGGTTCATAACCATTGAGTCTAACGATCATAGGACTCCACAATTGGTATCAGAGCCTAAGGCTCATGATATCTAGGTCCGACGAGGTGTTCGTGTATGGTGAAGAAAAGAAAAATTCGTATGGATTTTTCTGGACGTTTTTGTGTGCGCAGCAGTATTCAGAAGGTCATAACTTTTGATTGAACCGTTGGATCGTCACGAAATTTTATATGTGTGTTCTACATACATAGATCTAAACATCCACCGGAGGGATTGTCGAGTTTTATCCCCAGGCAAAAGTTATAAGGTGTCAAAGTAGGCAGCAGAGGTGATTTTCAGATTTTTATATTCACATGAAATCATGATTTAGGGTTTCTGAAAACCCTAGATCATTACATATAACAGAAGATCTGATGTTTTATGACGAATTGGAGGTGATAAAGTTTTAGGGTTTCATCCAAAACCCTAGATCTAAGATTCGGTTTTAGGGTTTTATGAATAAACCCTAGAATAATCATTGCTGAGTTTGGTTGCTTCTATTATCCGTTTAGAGAAAAGATGCTCGATCAAAGTAGCAGAAGACAAAAAGTGAGTATGTGATAAGTGGAGAAAAGGTCACACGATGGTTCGTATATCACAGCTATGGCTACTGTTGGTACGAGGTACAAGAAAAGAGCAAAAACTGATTGTGACGTGACTTTTTGGTCTCAGATTGTATCCTTGATAAATCAGAACATCATGCGGTCCCATAATAGAGTAAAGGATTTTTGATTGGTTGAAGATCGTTGCATTCACACGAAACAAAGCTTCCAATTGGTGGAAAGATGTTGCATTCACACGGCCTAAGTATACATACGCATATCTGCGTTACTAATTCGAATCCTATACATGCTAGTCTACGATTACTCTCATGGGGCTAAGTCATTATTGGTTATTCAATCTGTGTTCACACGGTTCAAAGTGTCTGATTGGATGAAGCATATTTTCTCCTACAAATACGTAATATCTTGGATCTGGTCACACATGAAGATTGTCTTTATGGTCCTGATTTTGTGGGATAAAGACGTGAGCCACAGGAAAAAGTTACGCATATGTTTCCTGATTTTCAGCAATATGCATGTATATATATTCTATATTTTTGGACATTATTGTGTTTAAAACAATGGGATATTATGTGCATTGGCTAACTTTCTGTGATAAAGATATGGTGAAAGAGACGTGACATACAAAAGGATACAGTTGATGACGTCAGCAAAAGGAGACGCTGACAAGAGTAATGTTGACGCTGACAAAAAGGATTTTGACGCTGACAGGAATAAGTCAACACTGTCAAGTTGACAGTGTTGTCCGATATATGCTATTTCAACGCTGATAAGTGTCATCCGATATCGGACAATGTATCTGATGAAGATATTGGACAGAATTGGATATTGGACAACACACTGTTTGCTGCTGTTTGAGAAAATTGGACGTTTTTAGCACACAAAAAGGAGTTATTTACACACAAAAGGTACATGGAATCTCCGTTTTTATTCAGAATATCATGGAGATATTTATGGCTCGGATATATTTAAATGGATTAATGATTTTAACGCGAGTTAGCAATTATTCGTGGGATTTGATGGATATTTTAAACTATGTAATCGGGATAGCCTTGTGAAAGAGTTATCCACATTTGATCTTTTACATATGGTATGACGATGTTATTTCATTCAAATTCATCATGAAGAAGTGTTAGCTTAAGGGGAAGAATTCTTATGGTAAGTTTGATGATTGAAGAAGATTTTCGCGAGGTTATGTTCTATCATATCTTGAAAGTAATTAGCATGACAACTAACTTTCAAGGTAACTTGTTCGTGCTTTACATGGTTAGTGATGAAGACTTGTCATAACACTTGAAGGAGTTACATTATCGTGCTCAGTGTCTCACATAGGATGAGAATATTGACAAGAGATCGAGGTCTCGTTATACTTTGTGGAGTATAAGTTCTTTATCACGTGGATAGTACAAGACATGGAACATAAGGTTGGGTTACTCTACTTCTACATCAAGAATACTTTATTTATTTTTCTTCAAGATCATTACACAGAGCCTACATTTGGAGAATCTTCAAAGATTGCATACATTGTTTACTTCCCTGTTGATGTGACAAAAAGGGGAAGATACGCATGCTACACTTGAGGGGAAGCAATTTGAAGATCATGTACAGCTTACAAGAGATACAAAGAGTTTTGCCGACATCAACTAGGGGAAGATTGTTGGGTCAAAATTAATATGAGTTGATGTGGCAGAAACTCCAAAACGAAGAAAACATGCTAGACGCTGACACGCCATGTTTGGACGCTGACAGAAGTCTACGGCGCTGATGGAATTTCTATTTACGGAATATATTGGATATATTCTAAATAATATATTCAATATATATCTATAGAAATAGAATATTTAGATGTTTATTTGATATTATCTCTTGTAGATTCTGTTCCTTCCACTATAAAAGGAACAAGAGTCTTAGGTTTTATTCAAAACTATCATTCACAATGTAAACCTAAAGTGTGTGTCGCACTAGACGTGGGATTCAATGTATACACGTCTAGTGATTGTTTGTTATTAATATAATGAACAATCGTTGAGTAATTTATGTGTCTTGTGCCTAAACACCTTGTTATGATCATTGTTCTTATTCCGCTATGTTATCATATGAATGATGATCATCCTAGATATAATGGTTCATAACCATTGAGTCTAACGATCATAGGACTCCACAAGCCTCCCAACCATGTTGAATTAATAGACACCGCATCATCACACGCCACAACCCGAACTCATTAGACCCGTCGAATTTTTCGACGTCAAACTTCACTATCGACGACATATTCTTTCAACCTTATTGCTAAAAGTTGTCTTCTTGCAAATCGATTTAATTAGAATAATCCTAAACCTCGATCACGTACAAGCAAACCCGATCGTAAACTTGAAAAACCAAGCAAACCACGATCAAACTTGAACCACAAAAAACCCGCAACAAGAACCTTCGATTTTAATCGATTTTTAGAAAACCCTAAAAACGATACCTCGAAGTCGATTTATATAAATCGAAACCCTTTAACGAGGAAAAACAATTCGGTAACTAAAACCCACTCCTATTCGCTGTTAATATAAACGAATAAAGACAAGTGGTACCTTTAATATAAAACAATTCCACCTTCTTCAACTTGTATAAGAGTTTCAAGTGATCAAGAATAGTAACACTATTATGTGTTTGAAAAACAAATCACGTCACTTTGTGTACATGTACTTCGTCTTCTCCAATACATAAAATCTGCAACTCCAAAAACGATTCGAAACTTGACACCGTTTCCGTTGCTCGAACCGAAGCTCTGATACCACTTAATGGAATCGTTAACGGTAGCAAACCGAACTTCGATCGCGAAACCCCTAGATCGTAAGATTAACCAAACACAAGTTGCCCCTTCAAACAACACCTGTTTGAAGAATATAAACGAGAAGAACAAAGCTAAAAGTTACTGAACATTAAAACCTTTATTAATTACGATCGATTACAAGAAAGAATGAAGATCGGTATGTTTAGAGTATCACCCCCTCACCTCCTTTTATAGGGTGAGGGGGTTGGTTCCCTAGTCCTGGCCGACTAGGAGATGGCCCCTGGCCCAACTAAAAACATACCATACTAAGCTTATAACATGTCTTGCAAGACAAGCTATATTACATAAAGAAAACATACCAAATCGAATACTATCCTAACTTAGCCTTGTTACTAATACATATTACTAACACTTTTCTCGCGGAATGCTTTGGTATTTCACAATTCAATATATTAATTAATATTTCATTTGATATTTCACAATTCAATATATTAATTAATATTTCATTTTAGGATATTATGCAAAAACAATTCATCTTGCATATCAATGGTGGATTTTATTAGGAGCAGGGGTGTTTATCGGTTTGGTTCTTAGGTTATTCGGTTCTGGTTAATTAACATTTCATTTTAAAATAATTTCGTCTTGCAAAGGTCGAGTCGAGACTTTTCCACTTAGACTTGTCTTTCAAAAAGTTCCAAGAACTCTTGTGCCTAAAATCCGAACCTGTTTGTTTTTTAAACGCGATTTCGACCCTCGTTATAAATCCCACGTCGTTCTCCCCACTAAACACATTCATTTTATCCACAAGATCATTAAACTTACCCATAAGTTGATTTATCAAAGTTCATTTTCTCATCAACATGTTCTTGGTTCGTCCCTTGTAGTATTTGGACCCGGCTACCTCATTGTACGCATCTAGAACTTTGTACCAAAACGTATCCATTTTTACCCGAACCATATTTCAGATCCTTGGATACTTCGATGTAGCATTGTGCCAAAATCAAGTCATCTGTTTGGGTCAAAATTTCAAGAACCCCCATCTTCAGGTTTTGGTTCACTTGTTTTCTTGGCCTTTGCATTCGTTCATATATTTCCTTTTTTGAAGTCGGTGCAGGTAGCGGCTTGTCTTGGTCTTCATCTTGTAGGTGATGGAATTGTTTTTCAGATTGCGGTTATGAGCCAGATTGTAGTTGGGATTATTGTTGTGATTGTTGGGGCATTGAGTAAATTGTTGTACCAGATGAAATTGACTAAAATCAATTGCTGACAGGGATTAGCATATGGGTTAAATTTGGGATAATAGGGAATTTGATTGAATAGGGTTGAGCCGGATTCGAGACGAGCCCGGATTGGAGTTCAGAGTCGAAAACGAGCTCTATATTTACTTGGAAGGGTGATTAATCATGTCGTCAATCTATTGATTATTGAGATTCATTTTGGTGAGGGAAGTATAAAGTCGGTATTATAAAATATAGTGGAAGTGCTATATAAATGGTTGATAAGGAGGTTTTTTAATAGAGTTTTAAGATGTTAAATTATAAAAATTCATATATAAATCTATTATGGGAGACAATTTGTGTCGGGTTCGGGTAAACATGTTAGCACGTTAGAAAACCCAACCCGAACTAGACCCATTTAACTAATCAGATCATCTTTGTCAACCACAACTTGTTTACACATAATCTGAACCTGACTCACTCAACCCATATATATATTTGGGTTCACGGGTTAAATATGTTACACAGGTTGAGTAGGTTAAACACGTTTCGGATTGATTTATTTAACTTGTTTTATATACAAAAGTTAGGGGGCGTTTCTTTTTCACTTAATGGGCTCTTAGCTAAGATTTCCGGCCCTACACAAACATATTTGACGTTTCTTTTTATCACATATTCTTATGAATCTCTTTTTCTGGAGGACTTTAAATTCCTCTCTCCCCCAAACCAGACTCTCAGCCATATTTTATAGGACTGTTTTGCCCCCATCTTGTTTCACCACAAAATAAGAAATTATAACATTTTCAATAGCAGTCATCGATCTTTTTGCTTTGAATTATCATAAAATATTGAGTCAGTCTTCTTCATTTTAAAATTAGTTACCATCTGATTAGCTATAATCACATCTCAAAGCCTTTTACCACTCATCTATATCCTAAATGGATGCATTTAACTCAGCTTCCTGCCCGAAATCCTTTCCTCCGGTGATCCTTTCGTCGTCCTCGTTTTCTGCCGAGGTTTCTATCTGCTGCAACTAGGGATGTCATTTTTCCGACCCGACCCGAACTTATTCGGGTCGGGTTACTCGGGTTGAAATTTGAATTCAGGTTAGTCGGGTCAACCTGACTAACCCGAATTCGAAATTGGGTCTGACATCGGGTATAATATTTATGTTAAATTCTGGTTCGGGTCAACCCGATTGACCCGAATGAGAATTTTTTTTATTTTTTTATTTTTAAAATTAATTTAATATAATTTGTATTAAAAAATATAAATAAAAAGTTTTTTTTAATAATTCACTCGAATTCGGGTTGACCCGAACTCGACAAGACCCGACCCGAATAGACCCGAACCCGACTAACCCGAGTTCAAATCAGGTCGGGTTCGGGTAGATTATTTTTAGCCTTAACCCGACTTCGACCCGACCTGAATAACCCGAACCCGACCAACCCGACCCGATTCCCACCCCTAGTTGCAACTACTTCAATTTTCACTTTGTTGGTGTTTTTTATGTTTTGTAAATAGCTTCCAAAGTTTGATGGGCTTTAATGATGGCTTAAAGATTTATGCTTTTCTTTATCTACAATGATATTGACTTTTCAGATTCCAATCAATTTTTAGAGGGTGTTTAGGATTGATTATTGGAAATAGATTATTTTTTTTTGATAATGAATAACAAAAAAAAAGTTGTTACAAAACGTGATTTAAAAATATAGTGTTTGGATTTGATTATCTTGTATGATAATGCAATAATTAAATTAGTAGGTTTTGAGTGTTTGACAGATTAGATTATTTGAGAGTATAATAAGTGAAATGACAAAAAAACAACACTAAAATATAATATACTTAGAAATCATGACACTAACAATTAAATACATAAGGGTGAATTAGTAATTTAGAGGGTGTTTGGTTAAGTTTATAAGTGGGCTTAGGCTTATATTATATAAGCAAATTATGGCTTTTATATAATAAGCTTATAAGCTTTTGTTAAATGTTTGGTTTAGCATATATAGCTAATATAGTAAAATGACAAAAAAATACATAAAAATTAAAAGGATAGTAATTATTAAATAAGGGTATAAAAGTCTTTTTAGGTAATATTTTTATATAAGCCCAATTAACCTTACATAAGTCACAAATTCTTGGCTTACCAAAACCTCCTTATATAAGCTTATAAGCCCACTTATATAAGCTTAACCAAACACTTGGTTTTGGCTTATAAGCTTATATAAGCTAATAAGCTTATAAGCCCACTATATAAGCTAAAACAAATACCCTCTTAATAGACAAAGCCAAAATGCGTTTGTAAAACTCCTGGGTACCAGTTGCTAAACGACGTTTTGATGCTTCTATAACGCAGAAAAGTGATTATCACCTTTACTTTGCCAAACACTAATAATCGATTATTTGAGTTTTGTAACTGTGATAAGCAAATAAGCACTTAGATAACGCAAATACAAACACTCCCTTAGTTGAGGTTCGATTCAAGTTTTTAGATGTGAATGTTATGGTTTTCAATTTTCATTGATTTTCTCAAATGGGTATATTGGTAATTACTTATGTTGCAGATCGTTATTACCATATCAACTCAGTGCTTCATATCAAAATAAAAGAAACAACCCCTTAAATTCATTAGTTGAACAAGTTAAATGGGTTTGTGACTTGACCCATTTAACATATATAATAAAATATAAACAACATTTTACTAGAAAACCTTAAATGGGTTAATGATTTGACCCGCTTAATTTATTTTCAACTCGAGTATAAACTCAATCCAAAATTTATTAGACTCAATCTAAATATGTTTTTCCTTTCGTCCTTAAATAAATGTCCACTGTTTACTTTTAAAGTCGTTTTTCTCCAACTTTGACCGTAAATTATTTTGTTTGTGTTATGTAATATCTGATACAAAATATATGAATAAATTGTGTTTTAAATGTATATTCGTTGGTATGATTTTCATTAACTATAACATAACACAAACAAAATAATTTAAGGTTAAGCTTGAAAATTTTTGTCTCCAAAAATTAATAGTGAATATTTATTTAGGGACTGAGGGGCTAATTTTGGTATCATTTTAATACTGTAATATATGTAATCTATCAGTAACTTGACAAATATGTAAGTGACATCATAAATGTAAGTTTAATACATGGATTTTCGGATATTTTGAAAAGTAATTTATCTACGGATAAATTAACACCCCTATCAGAATCCTAAAACCCATGGCCATGTTTGTATGCATAATTTTTCAAATAAATACAGTAAAGACAAACTTGAAAGACGTTAGCAGTTAGCACATTACACCATGATTCTAGGAACGGCACTCTCGTTGCTATGATACGTCATTATGCGCATCACACCCATATCTCCCGGTAGCTCCATCTCCTCTACAAAATCCCAAAATTTAATCCATATATCAAACAAACAAAAATGTCAGCAACTCTCTTCACTCTGCTCTTCTTCATGTTCACCGCAACCACCACCATAACAGCCTCCTCACCCGAAAACCTTATTCCATATTTGAAGTCGAAAAACATAACGTCCGTACACTTACCATCCCCAAACCCTCAACTCATTTCATTATTTTCAAACACAAACATCTCTCTCATTCTCTCCATCCCAAACTCACTCATTCCTTCTTTTTCATCATCCCATACTTGCGCCACGTCAGCATGGCTGTTCACTCACGTGACACCCTTTCTCCCTCACGTCCGCATCTCCGCTATCTCTGTCGGACACAACCTCACTGATGCTAACTTACTAAAACTACTACTTCCTGCTATCGATAACGTTAGAGAAAAAGTTAAGGAGTTTGGGATTGATGGGGTTAAAGTATCGAGTACTGTTTCGTTGGGGTTTGTTACTGGTAACGAGTGTGTTGCGAACAGTTTATTGGCTAGTGTTCGCGTATGTCTCCGGTCAACGCGTCCGGAGACGAGCGCTTTCCCACCTCAGACCCGGAACCTTGGACCATTTGATAAAGACGTGGCGTGAACAGTAGAGCATTAATGAGCATGACAAGGCTCGAGGAAAAAAGCAAAAGGCACTCACCCTATTATCCAGGGACCATCTGTCCGTCCTGTGGATAAAAGGATACACCGCCGCCCTTGGGACATTCAATCCCTCGATTGTAGGGATTTGACTAGCCCAGGTTTCAAGGCCTAGTCTATGATGTGACCACTCAGACAGGTATGTCCCTTGGGGTAGTATAAATACCCCTGCATTTAACACACAGTATATATATTCAATACTTCCATTAACACATACTTTTACCTTCCGGTACTTACTGTTTAATACCATTCGTGTGGATAGCTACTTATTCTCACACCGGAGCTTGGTCTCGGGGTCAAACCTGGGGCGAGTTAACGTGTGTTGTCTTGTGTATCCTAGGTTCAAAGGGATCAAGACGAGCATACCTTTATGATGTCGAGGCAAGATCATTGACCGCAGCATAGCCGGAGGATTTTGTTTCAACATTTGGCGCCATCCGTGGGACCTTAAACTCGGATCTCCACACAACAGCTAAGCAATGGCAGGAGTCTCAGGGGAGTCGAATCCATTATCTTCCCCTAGTCGCGACCCCGCAACGATAGTGAAAGAGACGGAAACGCCTCTAAATTTACGAGAAAAGATTTTGGAGAGTATGAGCGCGCTACAAGATCTGGTGGAGCGTCATAACGCCGCATCCAAAAGACCTATTTCGCCTATACGCCTAGATTTCGAGGAAGACGTATCAAATCTACAGAAGGATAAGGACGAAGGACGGGAGGTTCGAAAGGAAGCTAACCTTCCGGAAGATGATTTGCAGAAGCCTTTCAAAGATGTGATGGCCTCCCCATTTACCAAAAGAATCATACAATTCTCCTCACCAAAGCATAGGCTACCCGCAACTCTCAAGTTATACTCAGGGGCTACGGATCCTAATGACCATATCACTCGGTTTGCCGGTGCCGCCAATTCGGGAGAATGGCCGATGCCAGTATGGTGTAGATTTTTCCAGCAAACTTTAGACGGACCCGCTGGAGGATGGTTTGAAAGGTTGCCGAGGGGTAGCATAGATAATTGGGAAGATTTGAAGGAACAGTTCTTAGAAAGATTCTCCTTGAGAAGAAAGAGTCTCAAAGCGCCGATGGAGATCACAACCATCGTCCGCAAGGCTCATGAAACGCTGGCAGTATTTAAAGAGCGTTGGACAGACGAAGCAAGTTATATCCAAGGCGTTCCGGAAGTGATGAAGATATCGGCCTTCGTAAATGGAGCCAAGTGCCCGGAATTGGTCCGACGTTTTACAGATGACACTCCGATGACGGTAGCAGAGATGATGCAAAGAGTAGATGATTTCATAAAGTCCGAAGATGCATACCGAAACACTGAGTTGCCAACAGGAGAAGCGGGAGATGGTAACGTAAAGTATAGCAAGGACGAAAGGTATGGTCCTTCCGGTTCACGTGGGCGACAAAGAGGGCGGCAAAGAAATGATTATCGGTCCAGACCCCCGTTTCCCCCATATGTACCTCCGGTTAACCCAAATTATGGAAGAAGGGCACCATACCAACGTTCCAGCTTGGAGTCGCTTACCAAATTTCCAAAAGAAATCTTAGCAACTGAGTTGCAATTGTGCCTTCCTCCACCGCAACCAACCAAGGGTATCATCCGTCCGGAAAACATGGACAAGTATTGCGACTATCATCAAGAGAAGGGTCATCTCACCAACAATTGCCATCAGTTGAGGAAACAGCTGGAGGCTGCTCTGGAGTCCGGTAAGCTCAACCATCTGGTAAAGGACCTACGGGGAAGAGTGAATAAAGGGAACCAAGGAAGAGGAAATGGAGATTTTAAGGGAAGGACTATAAACATGATAGAAAGAAGGTATAGCGGCATGAAGAGGAAGGAGGTGTGCAAGATTGAAATGGATTGGATGAATGTCCCCCTAACCTTTCCTCCTATACCCGATGATGAGGCTTCGGAGGAACCTCTGATATTCGAGGCCGAAATAGAGGGATATTGGGTAAAAAGGGTGTTCGTGGATGAAGGAGCCACCATGCAGGTCATGTTCGAGCATTGTTTCCTAAATCTAGATCTAGCAATCCGAAGAAGGTTAACGCCCGATAACGTGAAAGTCCGGGGTTTTTCGGGGGAGGAAACCACCCCTCTCGGAAAGATAGATTTAGAGGTAACCTTTGGAGCAGACAGTTTAACAAGGCGAACGATGATGAACTTCACAGTGATTAGAGCACCATCCCCTTACAATATCATATTGGGAAGGACCGGAATCAGAGAGTTAAGGGCCGTGCCCTCTACCGTACACTCATCCATGAAGTTTCCAACCCTCAACGGTATAGCCACCATGACAACCAAGGCACGAGCCATCTACGAATGTCGAATCATAGAGGATAGCCAAAAGATAAAGACGATGAAAGCGTCAGCTGTGGGAAAAGAGTTAGATGAATGGATTGCCAAGGAAGAGTTCAATCAACAACAACGAGTTGCAGGAGACATGACGGAGCAGATCTGTGTCAATCCTGGATATCCGGAACAGTTGATCACTATCGGAAGATTGTTCACCAAAAAATATCGAATTCAACTCATAGAGTTACTGAAAGACAACGTCGATGTATTCGCATGGGAACCTTCCGACATGACGGGAGTACCTAGGAGAATCGTCAAACATTCGTTGAACGTGGACATGGAGACCGCACCGATTGCCCAAAAAAGAAGGACGTTAGGTGAAGAAAAAAGCCAAGCGGTTAAAAAAGACGTGGAAGAGTTAACAAAAGCAGGTATCATCCGACTGGTACGATACCCGACGTGGATCTCCAATCCAGTCCTAGTCAAAAAGCCGGATGGAAATTGGCGAATGTGCATTGATTTCAAGAATCTCAATTCTGCTTGCCCGAAGGATTATTATCCCTTACCGGATATAGACGTCAAGATAGGGGCCGTAGTGGGATACAAATTCAAATGTTTTCTAGACGCTTACAAAGGCTATCATCAAGTGCAAATGGACGAAGCTGACGAAGAAAAGACGGCATTTTATACCAATGAGGGAACGTATTGTTACACAAAAATGCCTTTTGGGTTGAAAAATGCAGGAGCAACCTATCAAAGGTTAGTCGACTCAGCTTTCCGCTCACAAATTAGTACGAATTTGGAAGCATACGTAGACGATTTGATGATCAAGAGCCAAACCGAAGAGGACATGCTGGCGGACATACAAGAAACCTTTGATAATCTAAGGAGGATCAACATGAAGTTGAACCCGAAGAAATGTTCGTTCGGTGTCGAGGAGGGTAAATTTTTGGGTTATATGGTAACATCCGAGGGCATAAGAGCTAACCCCAAGAAAACCAAAGCAATTGCAGAAATGAGGTCTCCTAAGACGCTGAAAGAAATGCAGTCCCTGAGTGGCAAGTTGGCGGCTCTCAACCGCTTTCTATCCCGGTCGGCCGAAAGGTCCATGCCCTTCTTCGAAACGTTGAAGAATATCACGAAGGAAAACAAGAATGAGTTCCAGTGGACGGACAAAGCCGAAGAAGCTTTTCAGCAGTTGAAGAAAATGATTCTAGACCTTCCATTGTTAACATCCCCACTCAAAGGGGAGGTCCTGTACGTTTATCTGGCCGCATCCAAAGAAGCAGTCAGCGGGGTACTCCTCGCGGAACGAAATGGGATTCAAATGCCCATAAGATATGTGAGTAAAACGTTACATGATGCCGAGAGAAGATACGCTCCGTTAGAGAAGCTGGTCCTGGGGTTGTTACATTTATCTCGAAGGTTAAGAAGACATTTCGAGGCCCACGACATTCATGTCATATCAGACCAACCGCTAAAGCAGATACTAAGCAAATCCGAGGCCTCCGGAAGATTGGCAAAGTATGCAGTAGAGTTAGGGACGTATGAAATATTCTACGTGCCCAGAAATTCCATCAAAGGACAAGTGTTAGCGGATTTCCTCAACGAAGCTCCATTAGACCAGCAGGAGACAGCAACAATATACGAAGTGTCCGAAGAAGAGGAGCCGGAACCACAATGGATCCTGTATACAGACGGAGCGGCCAATAGTAAAGGAGCTGGTGCTGGTCTGGTACTAATTAACCCAGAGGAGGTAGAATTCACGTATGCGTTGAGGTTCAATTTCAATTGCTCAAACAATGAGGCTGAGTACGAAGCCCTTCTGGCGGGGCTCCGTCTGGCCGAAAGGATGGGAGTAAAAGAGTTGCAAGCCAAGGTGGATTCAAAGTTGGTGGCTTGTCAGATCAAAGGGGAGTTTGAGGCAAACGATGATAGGATGTCCAAATACTTGGCTAAAGTAAAAGAGCTTCTTCTCGTCTTCACAAAATTCGACATAGAGCACATTCCGCGACAAAAGAACCAAAAAGCTGATGTCCTAAGCAAACTCGCTTCAATCGCGTTCAACCATTTAACTAAGGAGGTTCTGGTAGAGGCATTGGACGCAAGGTCAATAGATGTTCAAGAGGTCAACGACATAGTGGAAGAGGAGGACGAGTGTTGGATGTCTCCCATTAAGAGATGTTTGGAGGAAGGAATATGGCCTCAAGAGCCGGAAAAGGCCAGGAACTTAAGGATGAAGATTCCCATGTACACACTGGAAGATGGCATCCTATTCAAAAAGTCATACCTATCTCCAATGTTAAGATGTGTAGGTCCTTTGCAAGCAAATTATATAATCAGAGAGGTTCATGAAGGGGCATGCGGAATGCATGCCGGAGCAAGGTCCGTGGTGGCGAAGATAATGCGTCAAGGTTATTTCTGGCCGACCATGCACCAAGACGCATGGGACGAGATCTCCAAGTGCGATTCATGCAAAATACATGGTCCTATACCGAGGCTCCCAAAAACCAACCTCACGTCAATAACATCACCTTGGCCCTTTTACCAGTGGGGAATGGACATACTTGGTCCGATCAGTGGAAATGCCGGGAACATCAAGTTTGTAATAGTGGCCATTGATTATTTTACCAAGTGGATCGAAGCAAAACCGGTGGCTAAGATAACGGGAAAGGAAGTGCAAAAATTTGCTTGGGAAAACATAGTGTGTAGATTTGGTCTACCCGGTGTGATAGTGACTGATAATGGCAAGCAATTGATAGATGGATCCTTCGGAAAGTGGTGCGAGAAATGGCACATCAAGCAGATGAACACTGCGGTAGCACATCCGCAAGCCAACGGCCTAGTTGAAAGAGCCAACAAGTCACTAATGCACGGGCTGAAAGCAAGGCTAGGGAGAAGGCTAACCGGATGGGTCGACGAACTGCCCCATGTGTTATGGGCTCACCGCACCATGCTCAAGACAAGCAATGGGGAAACCCCGTTTAGTCTCACCTATGGAAGTGAAGCGGTCATTCCTGCAGAGATAGGCATCCCCACCGCAAGAACCTTGTTGTTTGATGGTGAAACAAATGAAGAAGAACTACGGCTGAACCTAGATCTTTTGCAAGAAAGGAGAGAGGCTGCGGCCATACAGGAAGCCAAGTACAAAAAGAAGGTGGAACAATACTACAACAAGCGTGTTAGACCCTGCTCCTTCAAGGTCGGAGACTTTGTGTACCGGCGCAACATGGCCAGCCGGCAAGAGAAAATAGGGAAGTTGGGTCCCAACTGGGAAGGTCCCTACAGGATTGTCGAAGCCTATCAGACTGGATCGTACAAGTTGGAAACAATCGAGGGGAAAGAAATCCCGCGTACCTGGCATGCAACCAACTTGCAAAAATGTTTTATGTAATAGGAACAAAATGTATCGTTTTCAGTTGTTCTAATGAATGAAAGTTTTAAGCATGTTTGACTGCAGTAATTATAAACCTCGGCTTAGCTAACCGTAGGGTATGTAAATACGCTTTGAAATGCTGGATGCGCCCAAAAGGCAATCCGGAGATAAATAAAAAGCGGTCCGGTACCGATATCTCCCACGCACACTTGTTTAAAGTATTATTATACTTTATGGGATGCGTCTAAATGACAATCCGGAGACAAACGAAAAGCGGTTTAGTACCGATGTCTCCCAAACCATATATACACTAATGTAGACGTACAAGTGTCGGATGCGCCTGAATAGCAATCCGAAGGCAAAGTAAAAGCGGTCAAGTACCGATGTCTTCCACATATATGAAGTGTAAATAATAAAAAATAAGGCCAAGTCTATAAGAGACATAGCGGCAACAAGTGGTAATCATAGCGATTCGGACAAAGATGTAACACAAAGGAAATTTTATAACCATGCATAAAAGTTAAACGCCATAGGTGAAACTTGTTTATGGAACCACAAATGTTAAGGATTATTACAGTAACCACAAGTGTTTTAAAGTAACGGATTACAAGATATCCCGGCATTCCGGGTCTTCAAGTCATGGAGCTTCACCACCATGTGCTGTGGATTGAGAACCGACACCATCTTGGTTATTCACCGGAGGTTGAGTAGCATCAACGGTCTCGGCCGCAGGGACGGGGGGCTTCTCAGCTGGAACGAGCTGCATGATATCAACAACGGAAAGCTTATTGGCCGCAGACACCTTGGCCACGAAAGGATACTCAGCAGAAAATAGAGCAATGAAATCCTCCTTCCAGGTCTTGGCCATCTCTGTGTTAAGATTATCGGCAGCGGCAATAGCAGCCTCAACTTGTTCCGGCGTGCGCCCGTATTCAACAGCCTTCAAAAACCCCGCGTTGTACATACCGCCGGTACCCAAGGCGAGAGATCGTCTGTACTCATAACTAGCAAGCAGCTTGCGCACCAAGATAGGGAAGCCATCCCTCACCAAAACCTGTTTGTCCACTTCAGCCTGAGCAAGTAGAGAGGTCAGATGTTTGTTTGAGGCCTCAAGCTCTTTGATCCTCTCGGAATCCCTGACATGATCTTGGATGCTAAGGCTTGATAAATGCTCCAGCTCAGCTATTCTCTCATCCTTGGTAGCGATCACAGCACCGGAATCCTCAACCTCTTGCTTCAACCTGTCAATAGTCGCCAGGTTCTCCTTCTCCCGGTCAAGACAGCCGTTGTATTTATCTTCAAGAGTTTTATGCGCCATAGCCATCTGATCAAGAACGGATTTCCCGGTAGCAAAGTGCCCTTGGACCCCCTCCGGCACAGCAGTCAAGCGGGAATGTTCCCGGCTGAGGGCCTCGTACCTCTTCATAAGCTCGGATACGGTCAAGGTACTGCGGGCAATAGTCTGGTAAGCATAGCTCAGGACATCGTAGTTGGAAAGAGAGGACAGTCTATCTTGTTCCGCAGGGGTGGCCAAATGATACAGCAATTCTCGGGAAGAATAGTGAGAGTCAATGTGCACATCTTCGGTCAAACGCCACAAGGGTACATGACGGCGCACCGGCCCTTGCACATTCCCTGAGTGAAAAGTAACAAGGTAAAGAAGAGAGCATAGAAGCAAAACACGTTGTTAAGAAGAGGGGTGTAAGAGAACACATACCTGCAGCATCGTCATCACCATCCGAATGATCGCTCAGATTGATGTGAGCAGAAGTCTTGTGAGTAGCGTCAGATTTACTGTGACCATCTACCGAGCCGGAGGGGTGGGACTCATGGATAGGGGAAGGCGAATCCGCTTCCATATCCTCGGCCCCAGACTGCACTTGGCTTTGTGAGGCTTTCTGCTTAAGCTTGCGTCCAGACGACTGACCCTCGGCAGGTCTCTTCTTGTTCACCACCGGATTCTTCCCCTCATGACGGAGCCGAGCAGCCTGGATCTTGGGATCAGGAGTAGTAACAGCCTTCTGGCGAGCGCTCAACGTAGGTATGGGAGTAGTCAGCGGTAGTGGTTGGGTCACCCTCGGGGGCGGCAACGGCGCCTTCTCGGTTTCATCTCTACCAACCTTGGCATTCTCGAACGACGGAAGCTTGATAAATTCATCCATGGTGAGTTCTGCAAATAAAAAGGGAAATAACAGTTAGAGCGAGCAACAAGAGCTCGCGGAAAATAAAAAAAAGGGTATATATGTAAAGTACCCTCATCATCAGGGTCAACAACTATGCGGCGAAGGGTAGGATCCTCATAAGGAACCCACAAACCGGCTAGAAACAACAAATGCCGGTGAGGAGGGCGAAGCAGAACCGGGTCATCAGCCAACATTTTAGCATGATCAGCATTAAAACCAATGGGGAAATCATCATGGACATCGGTGTCCCTATCTCTCCAGGGCATGGCATGTGGAATGGCCCTTCGGTCTATGAGGAACCACTTGTGTTTCCAGAGCTTCAAACTAGAAGTAGTCTCCTTCAAGCATTTGCCATACCTAGCCGGATACCGACTTTCAAAGGAGAACCAGTGCCCCTGTTTACCCAACTTATAGAATACACGAAACAAGGTTACGGAACAAGGGATGTTCAAGCTCCGGCAACGGATCTCAAACATGGTAACACGGTTGACGCTCATGGGAACCAATTGGGAAATATGCACAAGAAAATATCTTAACACAGATAAGAGAAAGGTAGAGAAAGGAATCCGAAGTCCCCCATGCTTCAAATAATCTTCGTATATTCCAATAAATCGATCCGGAAGTTTGTCCATAGTAAGAAGCGGATCCGGTAACCTAGGACGAACCTCGGTGGGTATGCGATACTTCCTGCGTATCTTTTTAAGATCATCCTCCGTCAATGTCGAAACCCTAATATGCATATCGCATTTGGGATCACGGAAAGTAGCCTCCTCACCGGAACTACTGGTAGACATAACTAAAATACGAGCAAAGTGAGAGTAAAGAGAGGTGCACACCTGCTTGAAGATAATCCGGGAAGAAAGAATAACAATGGCGGAAACAAGAAAAAGTAAAAGCGTGAAGTAAATGAGAAAATGGGTGGGTATTTATATCAAAGGAAGGGGGCAGTGAAGAGACGTGCACAAGTCCCCAGGTTAAATCCATACCGTTGAAAAATGAATGGCCACGTGGAAGCAGATGCGAGCCCAAGAGCGAAAATCAATGCCACAAGTGGCCGACAACCCGAAGCCCAAAAGACAAAATCAATTAATGCGAAGCCATATAGGCGGCTCGCATTAATTGCATTCGTTACTGTTTAAAGGACACGTATTGTGAGTATCATACCGCTAGCTCAGGCTAACACTATGATACTGGGGGGGACATGTTCGCGTATGTCTCCGGTCAACGCGTCCGGAGACGAGCGCTTTCCCACCTCAGACCCGGAACCTTGGACCATTTGATAAAGACGTGGCGTGAACAGTAGAGCATTAATGAGCATGACAAGGCTCGAGGAAAAAAGCAAAAGGCACTCACCCTATTATCCAGGGACCATCCGTCCGTCCTGTGGATAAAAGGATACACCGCCGCCCTTGGGACATTCAATCCCTCGATTGTAGGGATTTGACTAGCCCAGGTTTCAAGGCCTAGTCTATGATGTGACCACTCAGACAGGTATGTCCCTTGGGTAGTATAAATACCCCTGCATTTAACACACAGTATATATATTCAATACTTCCATTAACACATACTTTTACCTTCCGGTACTTACTGTTTAATACCATTCGTGTGGATAGCTACTTATTCTCACACCGGAGCTTGGTCTCGGGGTCAAACCTGGGGCGAGTTAACGTGTGTTGTCTTGTGTATCCTAGGTTCAAAGGGATCAAGACGAGCATACCTTTATGATGTCGAGGCAAGATCACTGACCGCAGCATAGCCGGAGGATTTTGTTTCAACAGCTAGCTTAAGTGAAAAGGAGGTTGCATTGTTTGTGAATGTGAAGCCTTGGAATGTATTATCGTTACGGTCGTTTAAGGAAGTTGTGTGTGGTGGTTTTGTGTTGAAGCGGGATTTGAGAACTGATGGTAGCTACGAAAGTTTTGATAATGGTGAAATGATGGATTATGGGGTTGTTGAAGTAAGGGTTTCGAGGGTTGAGGAGGATAAATTTTGGTTAGTTGTAGATACAGTCCGCACCATACTCCGCACCATAGTCCACGTCCTTTCCATTTTCTACTATATGTTTATTTTACTTGTACTCGTAGTTATTAGACGCTAGATGACCCAAGACATACAGCGGTTACGTTGTAGAGGTTAGTAAAGAAGTTGATTAGAATCTCGATCAGATTGTTAATTGGGGGGTTCGCTTTTTAGTATGACCCAAGTTTTGAATTTAGTTTGTTATGATTGATATGTCAGTGGACTTCAAGTCCTTTTCTTTCGTCGTTCTGAAGTTGTATGATTTATATTTTTAATCTTGTTGTTGATGCTTTATTTTGAAGTTACTCCGTTTCTGGCTTTAAACAAAGCACCAGCTTTAACCTGTGACAAGTTTTACAGTCGATAAAAATATTGGGGCATTTGGTAAGTTTCTCACTTACCCTTTTAAAGTTATATTTGAGTGACTGTTATTAGCAGTATATGGAACAAGATAATCCGGTCACTGGTACCTATTATTATCCGTATTCAGACTGTGTTGAGCTAATCTTGTTTGCGGTACAAGCAGACATTGAGGTAATGTAATGCAGAAATTTTCTCTTTTCTTCCGACAAATGTATTGTATGTTTTCAAGAAGTTCTAATAAACTATCTAAGCTATTGATGTAGTACTGTTTAGGTAGCGTAAATAACGTACAACGCAATTCTGGTGGCATGAGTATCGAGTTGGCAAGTTCGATCCATTTATAATATTCGGGGGGTTTGGGGCTAATCATTTCCTGATGTGTCAAATGCGCTGAAACTGTATTGACAGGTTACTTACCATCGCATATTCCCAGCTCTAAAAATCATTCACTTTACAAATTTGAAATCATTGTAGCTGATAGTTTTTGTAATCATTTGTAACACGGCCAATTAAATCTGCACTACCTACCCACTCTGACCTGAACTGCTTTGACCCGTTACTAATCCGCCCATATTGCTACCTATAAATATGTTTTCATTTGAGAAAGATAAGTTATTGTAACAAGATAGTTTTGTATTTATATATAACCTGACCCATTTTAGTCTGCATAAAAGTACCCATTCTGACCCGAGCCTGCTTTGACCTACTGCTTACATGCCAAAATTGCCACCTTTAAAAGTCATTCCATTCACATAAAGTAAGCTATTGCAATAAGAGAGTTATTGTAATCATATTTAACAACTCGTAATGATCTCCGCAAAACTACCCATTTTGAACTGAACCGGTTTTAACCTGTACTTACACAGCCATACTGCCACCTCTAGTCCGAGATAAAACTACCCATTGGCTGGGTAAAACTAGGGTCGATAGACTGTAATTCCAGCCCATTTATCTAATAATGGATCAACAATGATAACAACAGTTAAAAGAAACTCAATTTACAATATACTCTCTCGTACCACAAATGACCTATTTTAACAAACCGCCCATTTCCATTTCTACTTGCAGTCTACTTCAGTAATTGAAATATATTGAGTCCCTTTAGTTTTTTGAATGAAGTCGAAAGCTATATAATGTCAGAAAACAATAAACAGCTCTTCCTTTTTCTGCAATTTATTTATAAACTAATGCAGATCCATTTTTGGAATTTTCCGTCTTGTGTGACGATTATTTTCCAAAAGTCACAGAAAAATAAAAAGGTTCAACTGCTATTGTTAGATCAAGTGACAGAAACTTAGATATATGTGTAGAAGTAATACTGCTATCGTAAGATATGCAGTTTTTCTTACTCACAATAACCAAACATATCCTTGATATGATTTCAGTTAAGCTAGCCGCAGTGGATATTTGTCCGGATTGTTTCATGCATCATTGTCTGAATCAAATAGAATAATACTAAGATCTTACAAAACTTTTCTTTACTCAGAAAGCCTTTATTAACTACTCACAAAGATTCGATTTTCAACTAAATTTGACGCATATTTCTCTTGTGCTACAGACTCCTTACAGTTCAGAAATGTTACCTTTGAGAAGATAGAAGAGTACCCGATAATCTCTCTATTGCATCGCGTTCAAAAACTCAGAAACCATGTAATCAAATAACTTTTTATATAAGCGATCTGTTAGCACAACAATATCCTTCGAAGGTATCGTATACTTATGCTGAAGTTTTGGAATTTTGAGGCCCCTAAAAAATTGGAGGCCCTGTGCTGTTGCACCTCTCGCACTTGCCTAAATCTGGCCCTGATCAAATTCGGAACAAGCAAATTGAAAACCTCAATATAACCATATGGTTTCTTATTAAAATCGACGAAGTAACCCCAAGTTTACGTGCCAGTTGACTATCAATTTAGTCTGCACATCATCCAGTTATGACCTTAATATTGTACCATATTCGAAGTTGTTCATCAGATATTTACAACAAAATTCAAACATTATTGAGTAGAGCATTTTAACCATTGATTAATAACTAGGAATCACGATAATGATTACAAATCCATCCAAATAGAAACCAGCTGCTAAATAAATTGATCACCATCAATCGATTAATAGATTCTTACACAGACATACTTTCACACGATCTAAATTTAAACATAGTAGTTTCAAACTTGGATAAAAACTATCAGCAAATTCACAAACAATATAAGAAAATGACATGAATTGCATTTAAGACCCATTGAAACCAAACAATAGCCGCAAAATTAAAGTATGCCATCGCATGACATTACACGTACATGCAAATCAAGCAGATGATCATAAACAAAGTTTTGTCTCAATCTTAACCATACTTCATCCATTACTTTAGAAATCCTTGTTTCAATAATAGCGTGTGATAATGCACAATCACACCAGCATCCGACTTTCAATCATATCTAGCATGAGTGATCGGTTCATGTATCAATTCGTAACCACCAACAAAAAGTTCCATAAGTGAACTTGCTTCTGTCGGTATATCCCTAACATTTACAAACAAACTCGGATACTTTTCATTTAAATAATCTACTAATGGTTTCGCCACAGATTCACTACCGTCAATAAACTCTAACGAAACTGTAGAGGAAACCTTTATCCGATCCCCGTTATACCAAGCTATTTAAGCTTTTCCCTAACATTAAGAATAGCAGGAAGTAAAAAATTTAGCAACTTAACGTCAGTAACATTGTTTCCGGCAGAGAAAGCGGAGATGCACACGTGAGGGAGGAAAGGAGTCACGTGAGTGGACAGCCAAGCTGACGTGGCGGAAGGGGTGGAGGAGAGAGTTGGAATGAGTGATTTCGGGATGGTGGGGGAGAGAGATGGTGTGTGATGCCATAGGAAATATGATGTCATAGCCCTTTTTGCTGGCACGGCTAGAAGTCATAACACTTTTTGCTGCCATGGCTCGAAGCCAATATGCTCTAAAATAAAGATATTCAAATACTATCAAAGCCCATATTCATATGGATTTGAATTTGAAACTATGGTATGTTTGGTAATCACATCATACACGACTACATTTTGAGTATAAGTAACTCTCGTCTTTGGTAACGAACTTTCGCCATGTGTCTTTAATGTGCTATTTTTGTCATTTCCATAACAGGGATAATTTTGTTTCGATAATTAGAATGCAAACCAATGCATATATGTGTGATGATGAGAAGCCTCTCAACAACGGTTCAGATTAGTACAAAGTTAGGAAGCTCGATTTCCTTTGAGTTTACAAATCAGAACCATACGGATATAGCTACTCAGACTGCGTGTTTTACCTGCGCTTGCAGATAGATGATTTCTATTATTCATGTCTCCGTAACCTAAATGATAATTAGCTGCTTTGCCCCAAGTATCAACTTATGTCCACAAGCTATCTCCTAGTTGCCCATAGATAGGACATCCCACTGTATACACATGGCCTCAAGTACCTAACAGATGTTCTCAGTAACTATCACTGATTGGCAGATATATAAGCCAGCAATAATACAAAGTGTATCAAAAACTAAATCAAGGTTTTTTGCATCCAGAATAGGATCAATGGCCCCGGTATCAAGTCAAATGGAAGTGAAACCAATAATGGATAACAAAAGCTATGTTGTTGAACATAACCACCAAATACAAGCAGCATATGCATCATACACACATAAGTGAATGCCCGTATGGTATAGGGAACATCATACATTTTTTAACGGAAATTGGTTAACTGCATCAAACTAGGTAGCGATTATAATTAAGAGCTCATTGTAGAGAAGGTATCGTAAGAAACAAAAGAGACTTCAATATCTTGATAACAACCGTTCAACATTAAACTAGAAACCAACACTAAACTTTAAACTAGCAGTTTAGGTATATCTCGCTAACTTACAACAAACCTAAAAGCCTATCAATTAGTCCTAAGCCGAGGGAAACAGTTACGAAGGAGAAAGAGATGATAAGCATTTCATAACCCGCTGATTGATTATATAAGAAAAATGTAACTAATAGCGACGTGGACGCGACCAACCCGATGTACACGTTGAATTCATAGAATACCCCTTGCTTCAGCAATCTTGCAGCCGTGAACGTCCAGAAAGCAACAAACTCATATACTCGTAGCCAATCAGCTGTTCTACGATATTGTTTCTCAAAATCCGGCCATAAAATACTTGCACCGATTAAGAAAAAGCCCATTGCAACCGCTAGCCTTATATATGACTCGGTTAAGTTCTCTAATTTCATTTCATACTCCGTGCGTTCATTAACCGCCTTCACATCATCCAGTTGCATCTGCAAGTTGTAATTATACACCAGCTTAATTAGAGGGTGTTTGGGCTGCTTAATTATTGGGTTTATGCTTAGATATGCAGTCTATATAGATAAGCACTTCATGAAATAGGTATTGGATTTGCCTATCACACGTTTATCTTTAAAAATATATTTACGGGTAAAGAAAAGAAAGTCATACAGCTGTATATCTCTTCTCAAGGGTTTTAAGCAGATACGACGGTAAATAGTCGATAATGTCCCAAGAATAGGATATAAGCATATCATAATCGTTATGAAAATTGCTTTTTAATCCAATATTAGCAAATAAAAAAGACCAGTTGGATTGTTATAAACACCAAAAATTGCTTATCTGCTTAGAATCAAGAAGAAAACAGATCCCGGCTTTTATAGAAAACTGAAAATATAAGCAGATAAACACAAGCTGTTTCGCTTATTAGAACATTCAAAACTGTGTATCTGTTTAGAAATAAGTAGAAAAAATAAGCAATTCTAAACACCTTTTAATAACAAAATATGCACAAAAAACAATTGATCTACATAGTAACATCTAAGTAATGAATAAAGAAAGTACCGCATAGGTGACCACGAAGAGCACATAGAGAAATGAGACAATAATGAAAGCAGCCGGTGTCAATAATAACGGCAAGGAGCAAATGCCGATGATGGCCAACTCTATGGTAAGAGTGACAATGGCAAAGAAATTGTAAACGAAACCTCTCCCATGCATTAGGGCGACATAGTGGTAGGACCAAAACCCATGGTAAGATAAACAAAGGAGGTAAATGCTCGATTTGTAAGGATCATCATTGGCAAGCATGAGTCCGTTACCAAACCCAATCAGAAACACTCCTACAACTACGCGAATGTTATCTCCATTTCCAACCATATCTCCTAGGACCTTGTCAAGATTTCCTTGTCGTCCGGAAAGAAGGACAAGACACCTTGGAAAACGGTTACAAGCTCGAACAAAAACCGTGTGAATCAGCCTTTCAATCAAAGGCCATAAGCAGGTTGAAGCGAAGCAACAGATAATGATACTGCACACAGGTGACTCCAAGAAAAACATCTGCACAAAAATTAGATATTGTACATGGTAGGTCAACAGAATTGTTTGCAGTATTTCATAATCTGTCATACAATATTATAGATAAAGCACAGCTGTTTATGCTCAGTATTATAAAACAGTGAGTATTTCAGAATAACATAGCCCGAATAAAAAGTTATATCAAAGAGATATTCTAAAGGGTATTTAGGATCAGTTATTAGTCTGCTTATCGGATCTAATATAACTAAGAAATCAATTTTCTTCAGGTCTTAACCAATTTTTTTGCAAAATAAGCAAATTAAAAACACTATTTCTTGGCGTTTTCTTATAGCTGCTTCTGAAGTAGAAGTATAAGCAGTCCCAAACATCATCTAATAACGCAAACAACGATGAAGAACAATAATCACAATCAAAAACAAGGTGCAGACTTCTTTACGGTGTAAATAGCTTAAACAATCCAAAAATCCGAAGCTGATAAACTTAGGGGATGGTTGGGCGCAAACTAAGAGATTCTGCTTTATATTTACCGGGGTTGTTGTCCCCTTTACCCAAAAAAAAGAGATTCTGCTTTAGTCGGCCAATGAGTCGGAAATCACGGTTACCAAAAAAAAAAAAAAAAAAATTGAGAAAAAAAACCCTTTTGACATAAGCTTAACCAAACACCTAAAGTGCTTAATATATTTTCAAGATACAATAATTAGCTATTAAGCACTTATAACACCCCCTTACTCATTACCCATTACCCAATCACTAGAACCGGGTAAGCTTAGTATGTTCTCGTAAGCCAATAAACCACGAATATTACATAACTCTTAAAAAACGAATCACGCATTATTTAAAAGACGATGTAGTAATGATGCAAATAACACGTATAAAAAGTTTCAAACTTGTTAACTAAATAGGTCACTCATGAAACCAAACGAAGCCGCTCATTAAACTAAATATAAGCAAATCCTTAGTTACCTACTTATGCTTCTAAGGGGCTGTTTGTTTTAGCTTATATAACGTAAGACTATTTCGGCTTATATAACATAAGTCCTAAATTTGTGGCTTATTTGGAGACTTATGGGCTTATCTAAGTTTGTTATGATATAAGAAACTTATATAAGCCCATAAATCACCAATAAGCTTAAAAAATTAGGATTTATGAAATATAAGCTGAAATATGGCTTATTTCGGCTTATATAACGTAAGCCCCAATTTTTTGGCTTATTTTGAGACTTAGGGGCTTATATAAGTTTATCATGATATAATAAACTTATGTAAGCCCATAAACCTTCAAATAAGCCACAAAACTTAGGCTTATGTTATATAAGCCGAAATGGGCTTACATTATACATTATATAACCCAAACCAAACACCCAAAAAAAAACGTTCATTCTCTACTGTAAAATAAGCAGGTAATAAGAAAAGACTAAAAAAAAACAAGCTGAAAACTGCATATATGCTTAAAGATTAGCTCAATCCTAAACGGTAAACACGCACGTATATGTATGGTCTAAGTTGTTAGAATAGAAACTTAAGCTAATATTACAAAAAGAAACACATATATAGATGCGTTCATAATATATGATGATAAACCTTAAATGTATATACTGAACATTCAGACAGAAAAAAAAAAAAAAAAAAAAAAAAAAAAAAAAAAAACCTTTGTTATTTGTTGTGCAGTGGTGGAGTGTAAATGGGAATGATATGAGGGTGGTTAAGTTAACAGTGGAGAGTAAAGGGTGTGTGGTTAAGTGACTGTGGCACTGTGGCAGGCAGTGTACGGATGTGGTAGTGTCTTTCACCAAAAGGTGGTGTCACTGTGTATGGCATGTTGAGAAAGGGGAGATAGACTAGACACTGATTAAGAAACTTTTTATGTTGACAACACAAATAAAAAGAGAAACATTTTATATTAATATGTAGTTTTATTTAACAATTACGATAATAATTTTTAGTTTTAGTTTTTTATAATTTTAGTTTTTTTATAAAACTATGAAATAGAAAAATACATAATAAAAAAATAAAATTTTATAAGTCAAGTTACCGTATATACTACATGGTGGGTCAAAAATTCTTTTGAAACCAATTATTTTAATATTTCTAATATTTTCAAACAGAAATGAGCATTAAAAGTAGTTTTTTTTTTTTCATTTTATTAGTAATATTTCTGTATTGATTTACATTTTTCATGGAAAGTAATGTTTTATACTTTTATATGAAATAGTTTTATTAGTTTTCCAAATTTTAGTTATTAAATTGTATTAAGTTTAATGCATTATGGATTTATGGATGTTTTGTATGAAAGTTGATATGATCGTGATAACATGGAATTGTATTAAACTTTGAATTGCATGTATTAGAGATGCTCTAATTATACATATATACATTTGTGGGAGTTAATCAATTAGCCACAAAAGATAACATTGAGGAGATGTCTTTAAAGAAGTTTCATGCTCGAGTCTCGCCATAATCTTTTAAAAGCGGAATAAAATAGAAGCAGAAAGTTTATCCTAAGGCGATGGTTATAGATGTTATTGTGTGCTCAAATCACTAACTTCACTAACTATGGGGGTTGTTTCTTGGTACTCTCACTTTTGCTCAAACTACACCCAATCAAAGAATGGAGCATTAAATGTCATTAAATTCTTAATGGTTGTTAGTTAAAGGCTTTTACGTTAACTTTTTTAATACGTAATTGGTCCTTACAGATTTTACGAAATTCGCTCTTAACGTTATAGGTCTGTTGTAAATTTAGTCCTTAAAAACTAACTTAGCAACGAAACACTAACCTAAAGACTCTACAAAAAAAATTCTAAACAACTTACGCAAATAATCCTTGAGATTATCGGTTTGTTACAAAGTTAATCCGCCCTTAACCTCGACCTCACACGCCGCAACAAAGCGCGGGGCTTACATCGTTGTTCTTTACACATAAGACGCATCTCATGAAGTTCAGCGATATAATTCGGTGTACACATAACACAATGACAGAAATTTAGTTGCTCATGGTTCACATTTTATCAGATTTTTTCAACTGTAACTAAAATTAACTAGTCCATACTCCATAGTCAAAATCTATCAGCAAAGCTCATAAGAGCTTGAAAGACCAACTAAACAAGCAACCACCATCACCACCTTGCATTAAGAAGAAACGTTCACATAACTAAACCAACACCAGAAAGGCACAAACAACATAGATCGGTAAAATGAAGATACATTCAAAAGAAAATATATTAGATAAAAAACGGTGAATATTAGATAATAACAAACTACAAGCAATCAGTAAGATTTTAAGATATGACAACTTTAGAAGCTAAAAAAAAACCTCAAAAGGCACTATGAATATACACGATAACTGCATATAGAATACCTACAATGAATTTACATATTCATCATCAACCATGAAAACCGGAAACAAGTTAATGGAATCTATAAAGGGCAGACATATGGGAGAATAACAAACGAAGCTCGTGTTGTTTCATAGGATACCTTTGCTTCCAACCTCCTGATGATAAGATGATGTGGCAAACCCGAACAAATCAAATCAAAACTAGCTTTCAGAAAAATGATTTACATACATGGTTTCTACATGTCATTGTGCTAAGTCATCACTTGCGACACCTATGCTTGATTTATCAACCAGTCTGACATTATAGCGTTGATAAACTCTGGCCCGATTCTCAGACCACCATTGTTCAGCTTGTTTCTCACTGAATCGCTTTCGACTGCATTCAAAAGGTTTAAGTTACTCAGAATCTTTTTACATTGAAGTGAGCTTCAAAACAGGTCATATATATTGGTATGATTACAGGTCGACTGACCAGAAAAACTTCAAAAACTATTTGTTTAGAATTGACCCATTGTTTAGACAAATGGGTTGGAATGGCCTCCTATACACAAATAGCAGTTATGCAGTTCTCAAGATTTGCAAATTTTCCAAAAAAAATCAGAAGGTTTGTTGTTGGAAGGTCAAACCTTGCGAATTTTTGAAAGTTGCTCCCTTTTCCTTTGGTTTTCACGCTTAGCTCAAAACATAAAAGTTGTAGATCTCTCTTTTCTCGTTTAGTGGTTTTTTGAATCACGTGAAAAGAAGTTCATACGAGGAAGTTATGGCAAAAATACCCAACAGCAATTAAACGAGAAAAAGTTGTGGCATTTTGGCCATAACTTTCTCATACGTGCTCAATTTTTGGTGATTCAAAAAGCCACTAAACGAGAAACTGGATATTTACAACTTTCATGTTTTGAGCTAAGCGTAAAAAGGAGCAAACTTCAAAATGCGCAAGGTTTGACTTAACCTCGAAAAGTCAAACCTTGCGATTATTTCAAAACTTGCGGATTTTGTGGTATTTCGAATTTTTTGAAAAATGAGGTATTTAGTAAAGTATGTTTGGTAAAATGGGTATTTTGGTCATTTTTCCTTTAAATTATAGGTAGATCGAGTACTTCCATTATTTGACCTTAAATACTAAATTCAATTGGACATCTTAGACTAGGAATGGGCAGGATAATTAACAGTTCAAGAGTTTCGGGTCAGAATGGGTTTTCTGCGCTGATCAAAACAGGTAGAGAAAAATATGGTTACTAAAAATGTTTTAATGGAATGACCAAGTATTTTTAACAAAATTATTGGGGTTCATATGCAATTTTAAAGTTCAACGAATTAAACTGTTTTTTATTTTAACTTTGCCCATTTGACCTGCTAGGAACTATTATAACCAAAATTAACTCATTCACCCATAAACGGGTAGAGACTGCGACCTGTATCTTATGAACCTTCAGAAGAGAAATAAAGCATAACAGCATACCTGAAGCGGACTCGCTTTAGATCTTTAATGCCTCCAGGCAAGGAAGTGAGTGTAATATATACACCAGGTTCATCTTGCTCAACCCATTCATCATCACCACGAGACTCGCCATCTCTGCTTCTGCTGGTACCATTTCTTGCTGTTGCTTCTGATTGACCTGCCTTGTTTTGGCTTAAACTGCGGTTCACAATACTACTCGATCCATTTAATGCTAACTGTGTGTTTGAACCACTTAAATCAGGCTCTTTATATGATGTCATTTGGCCATTAGGCAGGTCATCTGGAGCATTTAATAAGACATCACTGGATGAAATATTGGAGCCGAAAGATGTGAAGGAAGGAGATCTGATGTCCCTTGCAGCTCCCACTGGCAGCCTTTCGGCCATGTCTTTTAGCTTTTTTAACAAAACGGGAAGAAAGAACAAGTGTTATCAACCAAAAATATCCAGCATAACATTCATCATTATAATTATGTGAGCAAGACATATATAACAATTCATCAGTGTAAGGTTTTTTGTGTGCCAAGGGGAACTAACTAAGGTGTCATGGGAAACAATTTGTAAGCCTAAAGATCAAGGTGGATTAGGTTTGAAGAATTTGGGTGTATGGAATGAGGTACTAATGATGAAGCACTTATGAAATGTGGGTATAAGAAAGATACTTTATAGGTTAAATGGATAAATGTGGAAAGACTAAAAGGGAGGAGTGTTTGGGATATACAATGTGAAGGCAATTGCAGTGTAGGTTGGAAGAATATTCTGAGTTTACGGAACAAGGTTACGAAGCATATAAGATGGAAGCTGGGCAATGGTGAATCTGTGTATGCTTGGCAAGATGTATGGAATGATGAAGGCCCATTGAGTGAATGCATTGGTACTAGGGATATCTATGATGCAAGGCTAACAAACAGTTATACTGTGAGTGAAATAATACAGGATGGGAATTGGTTGTGGCCTGCAGATTGGACTGACAAGTTTGCTGTCCTAAGAAACGTACAGGTTCCAAATTTGAATACTGAAGGAAAAGACTATGCTATATGGGTCACAAGAAATGGGCAAGAAAAAAGGTTTGGAATAAGTACTGTTTGGAAATATATGTGTTGCAGTGATAAAAAAGTAATATGGAGTTCCATGGTGTGGTATGCACAATCAATTCCTAGACATGCTTTTGTGACATGGTTGGCTGTTCAGAAGAAGCCTATGACACAAGACAGACTGTTAGTTTGGAGGCCTAATGAAGATTTGGAGTGCCCATTATGCAACAAATGCAGTGACTCACATAATCATTTGTTTTTCATGTGTGAATATGCAGAAGAGTTATGGAAGGAGATGGTGAATATGCTGAATGTGAAGCTTTCTGATTGTTGGGACAGGATTATTAATATATTATGGAAGTTGATTGTCTACCAAATAATAATAATATCTGGAGTATTGTCAGAAGACTAGTATGCAATGCTGCAGAAGACTCATTAATATTCAAACCTATTTAATTAGCCAAATTAGCTTTTCTAATCAATTACGTAACTCTTAGTGATCCTTTGACCCAGTTATGTTTGGCCAGCTTCCAAAACAAATTCAGTGTTCATTTACAAGCCAAACCTAAAGGTCCAGATGTGATGTTGTTTGTGATATCATAGACACGTACTCCTCTAGTGTGTCCTATTGAAGGCTTCGCTAGCATTGTAACAGGGAGCAAAACATGTATCCCTAGCATTGTGCATTCCAAAGGAAATAAGAACCTATTCCGATGATATATGACACAAAAACTCTATTTAAAATACAAATAAAAAACCTGAAATAATCATCTACGATTCACATTCCTAGTTGCAGTTATGAGTAAAAGCTGATTACAGGTTCAGTATTTTGTAGCACAAAGACGATGCATTCATCAAATGGGACAATCAAAAGTCAGAAATTCATCTTACTTGTGCTGTAAGTGATTTGATCACTTCCTTTGCTGCCTTGCATTTTGAGGTTTCCTCCCCTGCAATTGCTATTGCCTCCTTTAGTTGTTTAGTAGTTCTTTCCAGCTCAGCATCTTGAAGTTTGGCTTTACGGGTAAGACTTTCAACCTAAGATAAAGACCAAATTGATTACAACATACACACAAATCATACACATTTTCATTGCTTTCTATAAATGCATAAGTTAGGTAATATTGTATGATGCGGCAAGTACATGGGTACAAATACATTGAATGGCAGGTAGTATACCTGAGCTCGTAGTTTAGTTACTTCTTGATTGAGGCTATCATTTATTCTTCTAGCATCGTCAATAACGATCTTCGGTGAAGATAGTCCAGCCAAAGTTGGAGTCGGCGTGGTGGACCGGGGTGGGCTGGGCCTTCTTGATACTGGAGATGTTGCTCTGGAAACAATTCTTGAACCAGGAACTGAAGCCGAGAAAAACTTTTTGGAAGAACCAAAAACCGGATTGAAAGATTTGGAAATATTTAGAGCTCCCCATTGAGAGCTTCCAGATGGAATAGGCGATACACGACTGCTATTAATCTCTAATTTCTTGTTTCTCTTAATATAATTTTCGGCTGGTCTTATGGATTCCATTGAAGCTAACCTAGTAAGACGGGGACGAGACCGTTGCTCCGAATTATCATTCTTTTCATTTTGCTCACTGAAACTTTGATTTATACTTCCTCTTCTACTAACAGAAGACTGAGATGAAGCATCGGTCTCAATAGCTTTCTTCAATTTAATAACACAATTATCACATACACGATACGGTTTGTTTGGATTCGGTGCCATAGAGGCTCTGAGTGACTTCTTGTTAGTACACGCATGACAGAAAACAAGACCACAGTTGTAACAATTATGCCGTTTTCTTTTGAAATTAAAGGGAAGCCTACACCCAGAACACATAGACTGATCAATTCCCGACACCCACTTATGAAGACATATAGCCGCAGTAAAATTTGTACCACAAGCAATACCTTTAACTTGCTTGTCTTTTAAAGCTTCTACTAAAGTTGGATAATTTCTATCATCTGTGTCTCCATGACCTAATCGACCATTAGCCCCTTTACCCCATGTATAAACTTCAGTCCTCGAAGTTAAAACCGCAACATGATGGGCACCGCAAGCTATCTCCTCTACAAAACTCTTTGACAGCTTACCTTCAACGCATGACGGGAGTTTCCCGTCAACATGAGGATTTCCTAACTGACCATAAACAGGACTTCCCATTGTATACACATGGCCAGAAGTAGTAAGTGCAACAGTCATACTATGTCCACATGCAACTTGACAAAAATTCGGATCAACTAGTGCAGCAACACAAGTTGGTACTAATTTAGTTTCTTTATCACCATGACCTAATCGACCTTTATCCCCATCTCCCCATGTAAATAATTTTCCGGAAGAACAATTACTAGAACTTGAATTACCAACCATAACTTCTACAACTGCAGCAGTATGCCAAACACCACAAGCGGCTCTTACAGTTCTAAGTCCTTTTAGTGACTCGACTTCTTTTGGTATAGAAATACTTTTTCGATCCCCATGACCTAAAACACCGAACGTTCCATCACCAAAAGTAAATAATTGACCAGCTGATGTAACCACAGCTGTATGCCAAGGCCCACATGCAATAGCCGAAACGTGAATGCCCTCTAATGGACCGTTAACTCTTTTCGGGACCCAATGACTAACTTCATTCCCATGTCCTAAAATACCAAAATGCCCTTCACCCCATGTGTAGAGGTCACCCGAGAGGGTGACAGCGCATGTATGGTACTCGCCACATGCTAAAAGCTCAATGTTTGTATTGCTAAGGGCGTCAATTAGTTTTGGATGTAAAACATCAGTATCAATTCCATGACCGAGCCTACCACCCAACTCTTCGCCCCAAGAGAACATTTCACCTTGTTTCGTAACTAATGCTGCGTGTCTACCACCACAAGCAATGTTCTGAACATCAAGAACTACTGCAGATTCTAAGGCTTTTGGTAATAAGGAATCAACTTTAGTACTAGAACAACCGCCAGCTCTGTGGGATCCACCATCTCCTGTGATCTCACCCCAAATGAAAACATCACCCAACGCGTCCCCATCATCATGGCCAGAACCTTGACTTGAGGAGCTAACGGCACTTGATAAGCTTACTCTAAAAGCATCCACCCCCATGCCCCTCATGTGACCATGCATGCTGTCAGAACCACCAGATGAAACTGAATGGACAGACCCATTAACAGGAATGGGTGGATAGAAACTCTTGGGAGGAAGCTTATACAGCATCATGTCTGGAAACGTTTTCTCCTGACCGTTCTTTGGAGGACTTCCGTATGGACTATGAAGGCTGAGCTGATCAATAATATCCTGAAAATGCAATATGGAGTAAACTTAACCTTTGTATGTTAAAGTAGATATACCAAACATGTAGAAACGTATGTGGATCTATACCTTTTGTGAACTATTGCCACTACCAAAGGGAGAATGTAAAGGGGAGCTTCTTTGTGTGTATGTTCTGGGACTATTAGCTTCAGATGGGATTTCATCATTTCTTGAGTGTGAACTCCAGTTTCTTTGATGGCCACGTGATATTAATGCTTTGAGGCCACTAAACCATACTTCAGCTTCATCTTTATCCTTACAGATCTAAGTAAGCAAAAAGAAGTGCAAGAAAATAAATAGAAGATTTTGATATCTGTTGCTAATTGGCAGATTAGAGGCCAGCTATAGTCCAAAATGTATAAAGAATAAATTCAACAAAGCTCTCGAAGTCCTACCACATCCAGAGACCTATCACTGTATATTAAGGAAAACGATTGATACTCCTTCTCAGGCCGTGGATACCTTTGAAAGATTGGCTACACAACAGAATAAAATCATAGTAAATATGGATATCAATAGAAATATATACATCTGAATTTATTAATAAGAAACAAACTCATAGTAAAACATCAAATTTCAGATCATGACAACCTAAAACGAATACAACAACTATAGGATTAATAGCCCAGCATCAAGTCAGATGCAACAAAAACCAAGGGAAAACAGAAGTTCTGTATTTTGAAAATAACCATGAAATGTACAAGCAGCACAGAAAATAACCATGAAAATAACCTTGTCTGTGTCCCATACCCCGCCCCGGCGGGATTGGATATGTTTTTATTATTGTACCTTGTATGTGTGTATAGCCTAAAGATATGGTTATTTAAAAAGTAACCGTTTGTGATCTAAGAGAGTTTCTCAGAATTGAACCATGTTTACCCCCGTGGATTCGTCTATCAAAAGGTCGGAACCATGGTTACCCAAAATAGAGAATTGAACCATGTTTATTTAACATCACTAAGGAATGACTTGTCAACAGAATTTTTTGTGTTTTTGCATTTTTAACTAAAAGCAATAACCTCTAATATAAGTAGGACTAATAACTTTCAAAAATTAGCATTGATGACTGCGCACTAATGACTGCCAACAGACACAGTTATTACTATGAGAACATGGTACATTGACTACATTCGATGTTAATTGTTAAGTGCTGAGCTGATCTATAAGCTCCCTTTAGGTTGAAGTTCCATATAAGGTCTGGGGGTTAGAAAGCATAGTATTGGTGGTGATCAAGATGTATGGTTGTAAACTTGTAACACTAAGATGTATGGTTGTAAACATGTAACACTATATTAACAGGAAAGCAAAAGGGAAAAGTTATTATGTTTCCCAACATATCAGGCCTTGGAGTGCCCTGAAAATCGAATAACAACCCACACGGAAATCCTGATCAGGGAAAGATTTGGAACCCGGTTTTGAGGTTCACTTAAATCGTCAGTAAGACATTAACAGATCATATTATATATACGCACAGCAATCCTATATGCAGACTACACACCACAAGATGAAAGAAGGCAAAATTCAAGAGGATGATTTCCAGTCTTCCCCATGTAGTCCCTAAATTTGATCACACGCAATCAAGACTCAAGAGGTCAAGTTACAAGAATAAGGCACACAAAATACTGGTTCCATAGTGGCCATAATAACCAAAATTAAGATTCACAAATACTGTGTCTGTGTGTACACAGCATAGATAACATATAGTACTAATCTACATTATACTTCTTTTACATAAGATGGCCAAATAAACAAATTTAAATTCGAAGTCAATTAAGTGTCGTCGTTTTCTGCATCGATGAGTAATCGATATGCCAATTATTCCTTCATGTAATAAGCAGTTTTTCAGATCTTCCCCTTTATTTAGCATAACTAATCTTGTGCAGAATAAAATACACAAAGCAAATAACTTACAGTTCGCTGCCCTGATACAATTCTGGTGACATGACTAAGTCTAAGTTGTTTTTCCTCTTTCCCAGAAAACCATATGAGAATAGACTCGTCCTGAAACATCAGATAAAACTAGCATCAATTGAGGTGCACACTAGTGATTATTTCCAGCCATCAAGAGATTGAGGTTGTCACAATAAGTGGGAAAAATAAAAATACACCAATAACACCAACTCGAGACAATTGATCACAAAAGATACAAGTCAAACTTACATTAGCCAACCTGAAGGGACAAAACTTAGGCTTCCCCCTTCTACCATACTTCAGAAGATAAGCCCCTTTCTTGAGAGCAGTAATGGCCTGTGGTAAACATAATTAGATGCTAAGTTCAAGATAATTGAACATTTTCTACTAGAAACAAATAAAAAACATGCATCAAAACTCCATATAGCTTTGTGGAAGTACGAGTTCTACAGCATTCTATATGTTAACGATCTTTTAGTAATCACACTAAACCAATGCAGGGTCTGATCGATATTTAAAACTAATTTGATTGGTTCATGTAAAACTGATGGCAAGTTGAGCTATATGACTTGACTGGATCAAAACTAAACTGGTTCAATGTCACTATGTTCGTTGCTTAAAAGAGAAACACTCTACAATCTACTACACAATAAGACGAGATTCAACACTCCTAGAGTATCAAAATGTCCAATGTATCCTCCTATCATTCATGCAAGTTAATGACAGATCAAACTACTGTAATATGCAATACAGCAGTGTTGTATGATTTGTTGGCTATTTCCATCACAACATATTCGAGCAACTGCCATAGTCATACCCAATGTATTCCTAAGTAGATTGTTAGTCAAACTTAAAACTACCATCATCATATTCCTTTATCGGAAGGCATAGTCAAATGATTACTCAGCGGCTAAAACTAGCTCGCGCTAAAGCTAATAAGGGCAGAGCCAGAAAGTTTTGCTTGAGGGGGCACACTTTGATAATTTATAGAAACAACTTTACAACACTACAAACTGGTTCTTAAGGGGAGCAAATTACAGAGAAAAAAAAACAGTTATTTTAGAAATTTTACACTACAACTTTTTTCGATAGAAGGGGGGGGGAATGCCCCTTGTGCCCTCTCATTGTCTCCGCCCATGCTGGTAACTCGTAAGTCAACCGAACCACTCTATAACAAACATTAACACAGCTAACTATTGATTGTACAACTCAAACTACATCGTGTCGACGAACTGGTCATTTTCATCACATCATTAATCGAGAAAACCATAAACCATCTCAAAACTCGCTAACTTCTTCAAAACGACTACATATTGTTCAAATTCACGATAAAAACACATCAAGTAATACACATTGATTCGTTACTCGTAAGTCAACCATTCTAACCATACCTCAACACATCAAACAGACTTTCAAAGCTAACTATTTAACTAACTAATTAACTAACAATTCTACTCGTGTAGATAAAATACTCGTAAGTCGTAAGTGAACCATTATATAACCGCACAAACACAAATTTTAACCTGCGTGTGACAAACATTATTGGTCATTTCCATCGCGTCATTAATCGAGAAAGCGCCATAAGAACAACAACAGAGAATCTAAAACCTATTCAAATGATTACACATTGTTCAAATTCATGATAAAAACGCATCAAGTAATACACATTGATTCGTTACTCGTAAGTCAACCATTCTAACCATACCTCAACACATCAAACAGACTTTCAAACCTAACTATCTAACTAACTAATTATCAAACAATTCTAGATCAAATTAAACGCGTAAATAATCCTCTACACCTACTAAACATTCGGTTTAACAAGCCGTAAAGCTATAAACTAACGAATACCTGTTCAATATCTCTTTCGACTTGACCATTACCAGCAGCACCGGACCTACTAACAACAATATCTGAGCTACTCATCATTTAACTAATTAACCTCATTTGATTGACCTAATTTTCAAACTCATTCATCAATTGAATCACAATACAATTAGCTAATTTGACCTAAAATAACTGATTAATTAGAATGAGGTAATAAGCTGTTGTGAGCTTAATTTGAGCTGATTTGAAGTGTGTGTGTGTGTGTTTATGATTGGATCAATAGGTGATTAATTAATGGAAATAAACTAAATTAAATTTAAATAAAAATGATGTGATTGATCTGGTGATGGTGAAATGAAATGAGTTTAAGTTTTGAGACAGCATGAAAGAGAAAGAAAAAAAAAAGTGGTGGTGGTGGTGGTGGACTAAAAAGTGTATTTTGTTGTTGTTGTCATAAAAAAAGTGACTGACTGACTGTGGCAGTTGCTAAATGTTTTTGGGTAAGATTAATCATTTGCTTATTAATAAGCTTTTAATTTTGTGACTTTACATTCACTTTTATTTATTGTGTTTTATTTTTTTTTGACACGGCAAATATTGTGTTTTATTAAATAAATGCTTATTGGGTAGAGTTTAATTTGTATTTAATACACATAAAAAATTTTAATTTATTAAAAATTATATTAAATACACATTAAATGAACTTATAATCATATTCAAATATGATTAAAAAAATTTATGTATATTAAATACACACTAAACACTACCTAATAAGTATTATTAGCAAAATCCTTATTTAACTTTGTAAGTAAAAGTTACTTTGACTATTTAATTAAATACTCCCTCACAGCAACCACAATGCATAAACCATAGAAAAAGTTTTTTTTTATCATTTTAAGTCTTTGAAAAAGCTTTTTTTTATTGTGATATGAGTTTTTTCATAAACTTTTTAAAAAAACTTATTAAACATCAAACTTTTGCAAAAGGCTATTGATTATAACTAATAACTTATAACTTATAAGTGACTTAATTCTTTAATGCATTCAATGTAAAATAGTATTGATTAAATGTAAAAAGCTATTCATGACTTTTTACATTGTTGATACTCTTAAAGCATGAGCAATACATTAAGTTTTTCATTACTTTATGCATTTAATATTTTTACTAAAAAAACATATTGAAAAAGGTAAAACTTTTATAAAAATTTGATGTTTATTAAGTTGTAAAAACTTATGCCAAAAAGCTTTCATTATAATGGCAAAAACCTATAAAAATAACTTGGTAAAATCGTAAAAAAATCTTTACACACTTTACCATTATAGATACTTTTACAAAATTATTTTCATCCTATAAAAATAAAATAAAAAATATATGTATTACCATTTTTTTATTTGTTGATAAAATGTTACCTCTATCCCAAAGTTAATATCTACTATTCTATTTTGGATTGTTCCAAAATAATTGTTCACTTATATCGCTAATAAAATTTTAAAATAACAATAGTTATCATACGAGTATTAAAGCGGCACCGTTTGAAGCACTATATGGTCGAACGTGTCGTTCACCCGTTTATTGGGCGAAAGTTGGTGATGCACAACTTATCGGCTCGGATATATTTTACTGGCTCGGAAGTTGGTCATACGAGTACCAAACATTAATGACCTCGCGGCCTAGTTTTCATAATGACCACTCGTTTATTTTACGGACTATTAATAAACAAGTTATCGGCCCTCAAAGTTGACCTCGTAACCACAACTTATAAACTTGAAAAATGTATAAAACGCTTTTGTAAATTAAATGCAAGGATATATTATCAACCAAGTGCCTTGTATATTTTATTACGCGTATTTAGCCTAAGTACGGTAAATTTTACTTAGGCTGGGGGGAACGGGAGCAAAAACCCACGGGTGGGGGTGATGTGGCAAAAACCCACGCGTGGGTTACCAATAACCTCACCAAACTCACCTAAAACCCACGCGTGGGTTGTGTATCCCAGCAAAAAAAATCACTAATTGTAGGTTTCTCACCCTTCGTAAAACACACCATGTAGGCCCAAGTCCATTTTCATATAATTATAAATACCCCCATTTAACCTATTTCAAAACACACATAAATCCAATTATATTCATCTTCTCCATTCTTTAAAAAATTTCAACATGAAAAACATAGAAAACATGGATGAATATACGTTTATGTTCCCCGATCTAATGATCGACGATGAAGAAACTTTGGTGAATAGCCCTAGTGTCCGGTTGCTTGCAAGAGCGATGTCGTTTTTTCGAAATAGACGACAACTAATGGTGTCTAGAAACCCGGTTAATCGAGATCGTTATGGTGCCCATGATCGTTTAGTTGCCGCGTTTTTCAGTGACGACCCGATCTACGACACACGTGCATTCCGGAAGACCGTCCGAATATGTCGTTCACTTTTCAACGATATAGTTGCGGCTGTAACTATTCATGATCCTTACTTTAGTGAAAATATCGACTGTACCGGAAGAGAAGGTATTGCTCCATCGGTGAAATGAAATTATGTAATTCGTCAATTATCATACGGCATTATCTTCACCGTGGAAGTATCTCTTCCATGTGTGCATTATCTTTCGCCGTAGAAGTATCTCTTCCACGTGCTCATTATCTTAGCCGTGGAAATATCTCTTCCACGTGTTCATTATATTCGTCGTGGAAATATCTCTTCCACGAGCTCATTATCTTCGTCGTGGAAGTATCTCTTCCACGAGTTCATTATCTTCATCGTGGAAGTATCTCTTCCCCGTGCACATTATCTTCGCCGTAGAAGTATCTCTTACACATGCTCATTATATTCTCTGTGGAAGTATCTCTTCCACAAGCTCATTATCTTCGCCGTGGAAGTACTCTTCCACGTGTGCATTATCTTCGTCGTGGAAGTATCTCATTCACGTTCTCATTATCTTCGTCGTGGAAGTAACTTCCACGTGCTCATTATCTTCGTCGTGGAAGTATCTCTTCCACGTGCGCATTGTCTTCGTCGTGGGAGTATCTCTTCCACGTGCTCATTATCTTCGTCGTGGAAGTATCTCTTCCACGTGCGCATTATATTCGCCGTGGAAGTATCTCTTCCACGTGCTCATTATTTTCGGCGTGGAAGTATCTTTTCCACGTGCTCATTGTCTTCGCCGTGGAAGTACTTCTTCCACTGGCTCATTGTCTTCGCAACGGAAGTACTCCTTCCATTGGTTTCATTCTCTTTACCGAAAGAGTACGTCTTCCGTTGGCTAATATCTTTGTTGCGAAAGTACGCCTTCCGCGACGAATTAGTTTTCCCCGACCATGAATTGATTTTCCAAAGTTTGCATTGTTTGATCTTAATTAGACGGGGCCTGATCAACTGCGTTTAGTTCGGGAAAAACCGTGAAATTTTTTAAGTATTTATCAAAGGTCGAGAACACAAGACGGATGTAATATCCGCATCACCTTGCCACAGAGGTATGCCTTCTATTGGCCTTAAGGCGCATGCAATATTCGCACTATGTTGCATCATTAGTGGGTATAAGAAGTACGCCTTCAAATGTTCACGATACAGCATACGGGTTCCACCTCCACCTTCACAAAACCTTCTTGTCATCCTCACTTTAGCGATGAACAAGAATTAAACCTTGCGAAATGCCAGTGTTACCCCGGCTATAGAACATGTTTCTTCTTACGGGGTCCTTACCGTCTAATCACGGGAAACCAGGCATTCGAGCACACCCACCCGTCTTACATATACGGGTTCCCCATTTCTTCTGACGTGGATGCCCTTACAGGTAGCTGATATTGTGTAGAGTCTAGTAACCTTGGTGAAAACCTCGCATACTAGACTGGGGGGACATGATGACGTATAGTGGTTGCGCTCACTATTCGCATAGTTTGCCCATCATCTTTTTGCTAAAGGTAGCCTACCACGAGTGGAGCCGTATGTTACGGACGACCCACGAAGATGTCCTAGCAGCAAGTCGCACGCGTTTGTTTAGTAAGTGTGACACATGAATGAGTCTGGAATAACATGGTCATGAACCATATCATACTAGACTAGAGGACATGTCAATATATAGTCGGTAAAGGGCCGGCCTAACAGGCCCATGACCCAAGAGGCCCGCGATCCAACAGGCCTGTGGCCCATAGACCTTACTTATCCTTTAAGAAACCCTAGCACTATATAAACAGGGGTAGGGGCTCATTCTACGACAGGTTATCTCTTCTAAACACACCTCTTTACAAGATATCATCACAATACTAACTTGACCGTCGGAGGGGGACCCCGGGGATCCGGCCTCGGGTCCACGTCTAACCGGTTCTTCTATTGTTTGCAGCATCAGTCAGGACCGGGGAAGACGATGAACAGGCCCAGGAGAGTCGTCAAACCGGCCCAGCCAGACTATGCTTCAATAGTAATAAACTAAAACTTTCTTAAGTAACATATAATTGCAATAAATACACATTAAATAAACTTATACATTGTTATATTTGAACATGATTTTCACTTCATCTAAGAGTCAGTTTAGTTACCACTTTTAATGTAGGTTTTGGATTTCATAATACAAAAGCGTTGTTTGGTTAACAAATGTGGGCCCAAAGATTGCGTTGAATGCCAAAAAATTTATGTATGTAATTACTGGATATACCCTGGTTTAGAACTACTTATATAACAATTTTTGTTTTTTTCTCAAAGTGGGCCATTGTGCAATACTAACCTCTCATTTTAATTAGAAATTTGTTTTATAATATTAAGTTTAATTGTTTTAATTTTTTATATATATTTAAATAATAATATTATGTTATTGATTTATTTCCCCTTTTTTTCTAAAAAAAACTTACATCAAAACCAAAGCAAAATTCATATCTATCATCATGAGCTGAATTTAAATCCAAACCTTTTTAACAAACCAAACGGACCATAATACACTTTTACATTATTTATGAAAGTTTATGTTTATTCATTACTTCATATTAACTTTTTGATTTAAGTTCTTTTGGATACCAAAGTTTTCTAAGATAAAAGTGGACTCAACCCCACCTTCCACCTCCATCTCATCCAAGGGCTGAGATCAAATCCTCAGTTTATACTGCAGGGGTATTTTAGTCTTTTCACCTCGGGGATATATATACGATTTTAACAAACGCATTCCACTATTTATCTTTCTTCCTCCCCGATCAACTGCTACTTTCTCTCTCTAGATCTACCAGATAAGATTCATATGTTGTTTGATAAGCTTATTAATAAGCTTATTTAATAATTCGATCGATTAATAAGCTTATTAATTGATCGGATTATTAAATAAGCTTATTAATAAGTTTATTAACTATTCGATCGATTAATAAGCTTATTAATCGATCGGATTTTTAAATATTCGTTTTGATTTTTTAAGTGAATTCGTTGATAATCTTATTAATAAGCTGTGATTATTTTAGGTTTTTAATAAGCTTTTATGAATTATGAGTTATAATTGAATTCGATGCTTTTTGTGATCTATGAACTTAGAGCAGGGGTTTGATTTTGATGAATTGTTATTTTTTTTTAGTTTGATCCGGTTTTTTTGGTAATGGGTTTCCCCGGTAAATATATTATCCAAAACAATAATGAAGTACAAATGGAATGTAGCTGAGATACCACATTAGCCTCAAGCTCACGAGCTTGATAAACAACCTAATCTAGTGCTTATGACATGCCATAACCACTAACAATTCTAGAAACATAAAATGCACCTAGAAAAATACCATAATGAACCAATCTAGCCAGCAACATAAGTGGAATAGGAGCTTCCACCTGTTTTGGAGTTGAGAAGATTAGCAAATTCATCATAAACAAGAGCAACCTCTTCTCCATTTTCATCTAAACCAGAGTACGAATTAGATGTGAAAGAGTTTGACTAGGGTTGATGATGCATTCGAGTGAGTCTAGTGGTCGTAGTGGTGTTGTTGATTGTTCTATTGCGGTTGATTCGTCTAGTGATCAGACTAGTCTCGATCAAGGTTCTGATGTTCCATCTGAAAGTGTTGTTCATGGTCTTGCGGATGAGATTTCTGCGTATGAACAAGATGGTGATAAAGTGAAAGCTATTAAGAGTAAGTTTGCTAGTTTTTGTTAAGTCAAGTATATGTTCACAATGTATCATATGATAGCAACATATCATATATGATATTTCCATTTTTACATAAATATATGTATCATATATGATAGTAATGTATCATATATGATCTCTATTTTTAGATATATATGATAGACATGTATCATATATGATACATGTACATCATATATGATGTTTACATGATACCTTTTTTTGTTATCATATATGTTTTTCTAGTATGATTTGTTGTTGTTTGTTGTTTTATATGTTTTTTGTAGAGTTGAATGTCGTGCGGACTCTTGAGTTGTATACCACTCATTCCAACTTTGATACTCCTGGTGGAACTGTTTACTACATTCCAAAAGTGTCTGCCGAGTTTTTACTTGTTAAAGGGAGCGAGTACAATTCAGTTGAGCATTGTATTACTACTTACAGGAAGTATGCCGTAAAAGTTGGTTTTGTTGTTAGGAAATCGTGTCAAAAAATATTAAGGAGCGGGATTGTGAAGCAAAAGTATTTGGTTTGCAATAGGAAGGGTTCCCCCAAGGATATACATGTAGACACACTAGATTTGGAGAATGGTTACAACCAAATAAGGCATTCAAATCTGCATATCACTGGTTGTAAAGCTCGTGTTGTGTTTGACTTCATCCTTGGTACCACGAAGTTTAAGTTTAGTATATTTGATCCACAATCATGAGCTTGAACGCGAGGTGTACAAGAATTTGTCCAAGAATCAGAGGCAGTTAACATACGAGGAGCAAGTGTTTATTGTCAAGGCTGCGAGTGTGAATATTTGTGCTACAAGGGCTCATCACCTTCTGACTGGGATCAAGGGTTCTTATCTGCTCGTCCACGGTACTACCGTTGACTTCAAGAACTTCTTTTGTAGCGTGAACTGTTACACCGGGGACTATGACGCGCAGATGTTGATAAACAAAATGGAGAAGAGGAAGGAGTACGTGGCTGATTTTTCTTTTGATTATTTGGTTAACAAGGCTGAGCTTGTTGCCATATTCTGGGCTGATGAAGTTTCCAAGTAAAACTACAAGGAGTTTTGTGATGTTGTCTCTTTTGATGCAACGTTTAAGACAAACAAGTACAAAATGGTATTTGTTCATTTTACGGCGATTGACAACCATAGGAAGTGTGTTACAGTTGCTGCTGGTTTGCTCAAGTTCGAGACCACGGAATCCTATGTTTGGTTACTTAAAGCCTTCATCAAAGCCTTTGGTAAAGCCCCTAGTATAGTAGTCACTGACCAAGATAAGACGATGAGGAATGCCATTGAAGCTGAGTTTGTTGGTACAAAGCATAGGTTGTGCATGTGGCATATCACGCAAAAGCTTCCAGCGAAGGTAATCTTTTTTTAGATTAGTATCATATATGATGAAGTAACATCATATATGATGTTTGAGTAGTATCATACATGATGAAGTAGCATCATATATGATGTGAGAACAAAATTTGATTCAAAGTACTGGTTTTTGTAGGGTTGTGGTTATGTTATCATACTTGATAGTTTTGATTTATTTTACCTTTTGGACCCTCTTTTTTTGCAAATATGTGAGAAAATATACAGCGAGACGAATTTTAGAGAGAAGTTGAACCAAATTGTGTGGAACATGTACATTGGTCCCGAGGAGTTTAATACCAGATGGGGTGATCTGATGACAGAGTTTAATTTGAAGGAACACAAGTGGTTGACAAAGATGTATGATATGCGTTCAACTTGGATCCCTGCTTATTTTTCGGACTCGCCGTTGTGTGGACTGATGAGGACTACGTCTAGATCAAAGAGCGAGAATTGTTTCTTCTCCCATTTTACCAATTCTAGCTAGAAGCTTATGAACTTTATGAATTGCTTTGAGACGGAGATGGAAAAGCAAAGGAGCGTTCAAGAGAGAATGGACCATAATACAATGGATATTGTTCCGAAGTTCAGGACTCTACTCAAGATTGAGAAGCATGTTGCAATGGTTTACACTCGTACTCTGTTTGAGTTGGTTCAGAAAGAGATTTTCGTTAGATTGTGGTATTTCCAGATAGAGTCTAAGAGTGTGGCCGAGGGATCCGAGGTTTCCGTTATCAGAGTGATGCATTTTGTTTATGAAGAGCCTGGTAAGAAGAACAAGAAGAAGACGAAGGACAAGGTTTCTGATAAGGCTAAAGTTGGCGAGTCTTTTAAGAATGTGAAAGAGAAGGAAAATGACAATGATAAGGATAAGGAGAACGAAGATGATGAGGTTGACATGTTTACCAGAGAAGATGGGTTGTACAAGGTATGTGATTTATTGGTTGATATAATCTTTTACTTTTTTATATATATCATATATGATAAGTACATGTTATCATATATGATATTTTTCTTGTATTTGTTATCATATATGATATTAACTCCTTTTTCATTTATTTTTTCCAGGTCTTGCGCAACGTAGATGATGGTTCAGTTATTTGTACATGCTAGTTGTTTATAAGGGTTGGGATATTATGTAGGCATATTTTTTACGTGTTTAAGAATGCCAATATCGAGATGATCCCTTAGCAATACATTCTTAGGCGTTGGACCAAGAACCTTATCCCGACTGCGTTGAGGAACAAGAGGAATAGGAATGGGGAGAAGAATTGTAACACCCCACTTGGATAAGTGGACCGTTACGTGTATTTATGGCGTGTCATCAAAGCATAAGGTAAATGTCCTAAAACATTAACTGACCATAAAGGAAATACCGGAATCAAACATCGGCAATCCAAACATAAGCCCAAAACATGAAAAGTAAAATACTGAAAGAAAGGACTAAACAATGTCCAAATAAGCAGAATAATGTAAGTACATAAAGTAAGAAGTCTGGATAGCTTCCATCCAAATGCACATGCTCTCAGAATCCTAAGAGCGTACTGGTGTACCTGCCGTTAGAACAGGAAAGGGAACTACGGCTGAGCATAACGCTCAGTGAACGGATATAAAGCATGATAAGAAAAATTTCTGAAATGAAACAGATGATGAAATACTGGAGCTGTAAGACTGATAATTAAATTTGCAGCGGAAATCTGTGTAAAATCTGTAAAGTCTGATTCATAAATAATAAAGCTGAACTGTTATCTGTTAAATCTGAAAAAATGCATTTACTGTATTTTAATTGCCAGAGCTTATATAGGTCATGTGCTGTAACAACGTTGCATGAATAACTGGAGGGGTGACCTCGTCATGCTGTAGAGGGGTGACCTCTAAATAACTGTGCTGGGTGGAGGGATCAGCTCCAATGTGAAGGATGTAGAGCACACACCACATTCACCTGCTAAACTGTAAACTGTAGCCTAGGATGCATCCATACGCCCCACTAATAAAACTGATAAAATGGCCAAGCTGAGCTGTGTGGGACGATGCAGGATATCACTCTCCTGCATGTGAGTCACGACACCGGTGCCTCTAGTGTCGTGGTTACGGTACCTCCGTAACTAGTACATAAACTAATCATGCTTGTATATAACGCTCAGGCAATTTATTTTATTATAAACATGATTATTGATAACTTAAACATATACTGGGGAAGACATTTGGCTGCAGACGGGGAATCCTAATCATGCATAGAAAGGAAGTCCTTACTGAAAGGACGGAAAATCCGTACCTGGTGTCCAGTAACCGACCGAGAACAACTGATAGAAAGTCTACTCTGATTTCATGCGAGCTACATTAATAAAGGACGCGAATAAGTTAAATGATATTCGTTTATTTAATTTGCTGATCTTATTGGCTTTTCCTTTATTTATTTTATTCCTGGAATGTTGTACGCATATTAACTGATAACTCTGATCTTCCTTATAATCTTTTAACGTATTATCGTTCTACTATTAATTACGGTACAAACGTATTCTGACGCTATATTAATACTATATTAGGTAACCTGCTAAAAATAGAAATTTCTTAATTTAGAAGTTCCCCAAAATAATTTAAATTATTTAATACAATTATACCTTTTTTTAAAATATTAAAGAACTATTTTAATTTAATACATTTAAAATATATTTTAAACATTTATAAAACAATTTGATTAAAAAGGTATAATATAAAAATATTCATTTTATTTATTATAATAATGTCCCGAGCCTACCGAGATACCCCTTCTCGGTCGCACTTAACAATTCGACAACTATATAAAACAAAATCTGCCTACATGAAATTAGTGACAGAAATCTGAGTCACTAAAAAGTGTCGCTAAAATTGCTGTTTAAAAACTGTCTGAAAAGCAATTCTGTGACAGAAAAAGTGTCACAAAAAACTGTCGCTAATCTTAAAACAAAACCTCCATTTTTCGGTCTATTTTTCCCACTGCTGGAACCCACGTTCCCACTGTTGGTTTAATTTATTCCCACTGCTTATTTATAATTTTCTAGTGTTATTCAAAAACCCAAATGCACCCTTATTTTCTGCTAATCCCAAACACCCCCTTTCTGGGACTGCAACCCCAAACGCACCCTGTTTGGGTTTTCAGTTCACGGCTGGGCAACAGTAACACCACCGAGACCTTATGGTCTCGGGTTCCATGAATCAAACGAAACCTGACACCTATGATTCGCCTTGTTTTAACATACAGTCGTGATGATATAATAAAAAAAGAAAACAATGATTACCGAACCTTGATTTAAAAAGATAGCATACATGAGCCCTAATCTAATCATCAGTTCCAAACGTTTTTTTTTTGATTTCAGACTTGCGGCATAACCATACCCTAGCTTGTCTTTTTTTTTCGTCTGACCAAAAGGGGTGGGGAAACTCCCGTATATTTCTTTTCATCCTATTGGATCGGGCTCAAAAGCCCACCTTCTCCTTCTTGTTATTTTTTTTAAACGTAGCCCAAATAATCCACAAGATTTCGTTTTCGTTTAGCTTTGTTTAAAATCATATAAATAGCGTGTTCGTGTTTTAAAACCCCGTCATGTATTACTGAAACTAAAAAGTACGAAATATTGAATAATTGTCTCCTGAATAAATAAATTATGTTATGATCTTAATTAAAACCGAGACTGTGTAAATTGAATATTCGTGGACTTTAAACATTGCGTACGTGTTCGTAAATTTATCCTCGTAAATATTATGTCGTGAATTATTTATTTCCTGAATGACTAATACTTTCGTAATACTTGAATTAACATTTTCATTTACTAACTGAATAAATAATTACGTAACGTTTAAATTAAATCTGTGCTTGTACGTAATTAATGTTCGTGGACTACTTATATAGTTTATTAAAATTAAACTGCGTATTTAAATATTCTGATTTTTAAATACGGGTTTTACAATTCTTCCCCTCTAAAAAAAATAATTCGTCCTCGAATTAAGGATACGAGTGTACTGGGTTTTACAATTCTTCCCCTCTAAAAAGAATAAATTCGTCCTCGAATTAAGGATATAAGCTGATGAAGTTATAAGAACTGAAAGAGCACGTAAACTGAAAAGAACAATAAGCTGAAGGATAATGTGTCTTCTAATAGACATAATGTTGTTGATAGGTTTAAACCTGACATGACTCATATGATCATGTAACGTGACATGGCTGAAGAGAACATGGAACAAGACATGACTGAAAGAACTTAACTGGATTTATTGAAGGAAAGGAGATGAGAGGTCCGGATGGACTCCTCCGTTTCGAGTGGCCTCCCGCTCGAAACGATTCCTTCAAAGGTTTAAACATAATAAAAAAAATTTCTTGGTCCTGATGACCCCTGTCCTGATGATGCTGAATATTTCCAGGTTCCATACTTAAGATGGATTTTCTGAACCTGAATGAGTAAGTTGTAGCATGTAGTATACATGAAACGGTACGTACAATTATCCTGAAAAGATAACTTTATATCTCTGGGCAGGCTGCTGAAATATATAGGGATGAACTACGTGAACAATTGTGAACGTGCTACGTGAGCAATTGTGAACGTGATTCGCGATCATAAAAGAAATGTTGTACATGGAATATGTCGTGAATGTGATACGTGAAACATATGGCAGCTTGATACTAGAACACATCATGAATGTATGCGGAATTAGGAAGGAATGCCAAACGTTACCGCCTGAGACGTGAAACGTCTGCCTGGTTATGGGGTAGTTGTGCTAAACTTGTGTCTGGTTTCTCAAGATTTCTGTAACCGTATTCGGTAATAAACTGTGAAACGTATATCGCGAAATGGCACACGATCTTGAACGTGAACAATGTTATGAACGCTAATGTGAGCTTAAATCATGAGATAACACAAAACATGAACTGAAACAACATCTTACTGTGAATGAGATGTAAACGTGAAAGTGATAATAAACGTGAACGTAAGTGAACGTAAACATACACGTGATCGTGAACATGAATTCTGTCTGATATGATGGTCGATGGAATACTTTGAATTCATATAATTTACTGCTGAATTTTCTGCAGGTCCGCTACTGCGTAATCCTTTCGGATGAACGGAAATGTGTAGGCTGATCACATGGTCGATAATGGCTTATATAGTATCATACTTTTCTGAGTCTGTGGTAAATTGATGACAATCTCTATGGAATCTTGTCTCCTTCTTGTCCAAAATTTCTACTGGTAGTAATAACTCGATAGCATGACGGCGTTCTATCTTAAACCTGCTTACATGCCAGGTATTAGATATGAACATAGCTGCCTCAACGTTTTATACTGTTTCTATAAAAATTCTGCCTGGGATTATGGTACATTCTGGTGGAAATCTGGTTGAATAGTCATGGAAGAATTTTTCGTGAGGACTGTCAGCAATTTCTGCGGTAGCAGTCATTTGAGTTCTAGAAAAATTTTGTACTTCATTCACAGGCGTCGGTCCGGACCATCAGGTGACGACCTTTACCTTCGCAGGATTGTCTGAAATTTCTTTTTGCCGAAATAGGGTGTTTCAGAATTGTCACTTTGTTCATCTGGGATATACATATGGAAAATTGCTCATAACTTTTCCTCCTATCGGAAAATCTACATGTCCGCGAGAAGATGATCTCGCGCTCTTCTTTAGGATTTAGTAGATCAGAATGTGATCAATGAATACACTGACGATTTGTCTAAGAATTCATGTGACAAATTTTACTCATAAATTTCATAATATAGCTGGAGCATTAGGGAGCTCAGAAGTATGATTCAAAATTTTTGAGAGACCATAGTATGTGCAACAACATTCTACGAAACATCACGTTATTTCTCTCGCCACCGATGGTAGTATGATCGGAAATTTTTCTGGGAAAAATGTTCAAGGCATCATAGCAGGTCAGATAAACCTTCTATACGTGGAATGAATATCAATTTATAATGGTGATCTGATAAAAAAATTTCTGTGGTCGATACATGATCTCATGTTACTGGCCTTCTTCCTGATGGACATAAACGATCCATCTTCTGGTATGTGCTAGGGCGATTTAGCCTCGTTCCGGTAACTCTGGCAGCAATTGTTGCAACTCTTTTAACTTAGCTGACACCTTGAAATAAAGTGTTTTGAAAAGAGGTTCTGTTCTTGAGATAAGATTTATGTTAAACCCTATCCCGTGGTTAGGAAGGAAATTTCTGGAAATGCAAAATAAGATCTGCTGATCAGAAATTTAAGGAACTTCAGAAGTGGATTATAACTAGTGGCTAGAAAGTCTTCGTAGCTATGGACTGATAAGTCACACGCTTGTAAGGCAGAAACAATTTGTACTGATTTTTCTGGCAAAATATAATGAATATATTTGGGATTTAGTAAGACAGATCTCGTCGTTAACTGAAAGGAGAACTTTAATAAACATGGGTGGTACTGTGGTGACTTTCACTGAATGTGTTCTTCTGTAACCTCACAGAATGATTACCGTGTGTTTAATCTGAATAATACTCTAGTGGTGGTGACTGAATTTTAATGATCTGATCCATGCGTGGCATAATAGAACGGGTATACCCCTTTCTGAAGGGTACCCTAAATTTCTAAGGGCCTGGTTTAGAAACATACTGGAGTTATGAGTTCTGACTCGTATTTTGAGAAGATCTTCGTATGACATGTATCATCATTGGTATCCTTACATGTGTCTACCGAAATGATACTTGGGACTTGTGTCTTGACTGATGTCTTGACATATGTTTTTAGTAGGTGAATCTGAATAAGGTTGAGAGTTTCTGGTAACTATTAGGATCGGCGGACCGATTAGACAGCTGACCTCTGTATTTTTGGTCACGTTCTTTCCGGAGTTCCGATGGCTACTGACTTGATTAATATAAGCACGGTGTTTGTCATTACCGCATTGTTTGTTAGTTTCCTGACAGTCATTATCATGATCGTGATTCATGTAACTATTCTGCTGAGTGGCCGGCTGAGTTCCGGTTCCCACTCTTCTGAATGAACGGTTAGCTGAGTAACGTGCGACAGCTAACTGAGGAAGTAAGGCATGGAATAGAATGGTAGTGTCTGATGGTTGAAATTTACTCTTGTCAGAAATTTCAAATTTATAGTTTTCGTCCTTGCTCTGCAGTGTCTTTATAGTATAACAGCATCAACATCAGCATCTTGAGAAATCTCCAAAGTATCAGCAGCATCAGCAATTATGAGGTCTTCAAAGTGTTCGCATCATCAGCATCTGGTAAAATCTTCAACTCACGCGCAACATCAACATCTGGTAGAATATCGACAAGCGGAAATACCTGAGGTGATTAGGGATCGATTAACGGTACACATGGTGTAAGGTGCATGGGGTACACCTAAAATACTGTACGTGAAGTACACAATGAATACTATTCATGTGGTACCGCTGTAGGTTTGCTGATATAATCGATACTGGTGTAAAACGTCTGACACGGTCAATCGAAAAATAATTGGATTTAACTGGTTAGCAACTGAACCGAAACAGTTAACATGATAGGATGAAAATTTCTGCGTAGACTTAATGCTGGTTGTATAGAGGTTCAAGAATATGATTAAACAAAATTTCAACAATGGTCAGCATGAAGACATGACTGATGAAGATAAAACCTGATTATTATGAAAACAAGATTTAACTGTAACCCCTTCTGTATCTTAGCATGAAAACAACATCACTTTGCTAAAAACATAATCCTCATAAGGAGACATGAACTTAGTCAGCCTGAAAATGACATCAAGTTGGGATTGTAAGAACTGGATGGTTACAAGGAACATAAGAGTATGATAACTGAGGTTTAGCAACAACTGGTGTGGATGGCTATAGTTCAATCAACATAATTTAAAGAAGAGAACATGTGACTAAGTATGGGCGATTCTGGTTCGATCCATACTTGTAAAAATCTCATGAGAACTGGCATGTATAGAAATTTACCATCTGGGAATAAATATGGTTGGCTGTAGTCCAACCCATACCAGTCAAAACTTATAAAATGTCATGACATGGCAAAGGTGAACAACTATGGCTCGGTTTACAAAATGACCTTCGACTGAAAATCATGAATTTTGACCTGAAAAATGGTGAACGTTGTTGGCTGGTTCACCTAGTAATATTTGACTGAAAACACGAATCTGACATGAGTAAGGGTAAACGCCTATGGGTCGGTTTACCAAAACAACATCTGAACGGGAAAGGGTGAACGCCTATGGGTCGGTTCACCAAAACAAAATTCGCAGAAAAGCACATGCGACTAAATATGGTCAGTCCTGTACCAACCTTTTACTTAGTCAAAACTTTAAGAAAACTGACTGATAAATGGAGAAAACTGGCTGATAAATGCATGAGAAACATGAAAGATAACGCCAAAATCTGGAAAGTTCCTGGTGACTACCCACTAGTCACAGGTCAAGTTTTAGAGCCTACAGGTCGAACCTTGCGCTCTGATACCATAATTGTAACACCCCACTTGGATAAGTGGACCGTTACGTGTATTTATGGCGTGTCATCAAAGCATAAGGTAAATGTCCTAAAACATTAACTGACCATAAAGGAAATACCGGAATCAAACATCGGCAATCCAAACATAAGCCCAAAACATGAAAAGTAAAATACTGAAAGAAAGGACTAAACAATGTCCAAATAAGCAGAATAATGTAAGTACATAAAGTAAGAAGTCTGGATAGCTTCCATCCAAATGCACATGCTCTCAGAATCCTAAGAGCGTACTGGTGTACCTGCCGTTAGAACAGGAAAGGGAACTACGGCTGAGCATAACGCTCAGTGAACGGATATAAAGCATGATAAGAAAAATTTCTGAAATGAAACAGATGATGAAATACTGGAGCTGTAAGACTGATAATTAAATTTGCAGCGAAAATCTGTGTAAAATCTGTAAAGTCTGATTCATAAATAATAAAGCTGAACTGTTATCTGTTAAATCTGAAAACATGCATTTACTGTATTTTAATTTCCAGAGCTTATATAGGTCATGTGCTGTAACAACGTTGCATGAATAACTGGAGGGGTGACCTCGTCATGCTGTAGAGGGGTGACCTCTAAATAACTGTGCTGGGTGGAGGGATCAGCTCCAATGTGAAGGATGTAGAGCACTGATTGTAGTGTTTTACTACTCTTTAGGAAAAGAGCGTAAATAGCGGAAAGTATCGACGAGTGATTTAGGAAAACCACAAGTAATGACCCACAATCAAATAAAATGAGAGAAAAAGTTCGTTTCCCAAGGAGGTATATGTGTGTGTTCTAACTTGTATTTATTTGAGATTAATATTAAGAGAATGGGGATGAGAAGATGAAAAGACGGATACGTTAAAATTAGACTACGACGAAAAAGACGTAAACGTAAAAAACTACCAAAATAAAAAATTATCTAAAACCAAAAACAAAATTAATAATTAAAAAGACTAAAAAGAAGTCTAAAATAATATAAATAAAGATAAAAATCCAACAAAGATATTTTAAAACCTTTTATTAATTAAATAATTAATTTTAAATGCTAATTAAAGCCCTAAAATTAAATTTAACTAATTCAAATGTCTAAAATATGATTTTATTGAATAATCACTTAACTTATATTATTAGAAGACTAAAAAGTAATTTTCTAAAAATTAAACCCTATTAAAACTATTTTTAAAACTCTAAAAATGATTAAAAATGATTAAAACCTAATTAAACTTAAAATAATTATAAAAATAAATCTAAAAGTTATAAAAATATTCTAAAAATGGAAATAGTCCTAATTAATGATAAAGAACCTAGGAAAAATGAAAAAGAAAGAAAAATAAAATTTTGAAAAATTAATATTAAAATAATATTAAAATAATACTAAAAACAAAAAGTTTCTAAAATTTGAAATAAAAAATTTCTAAAAATCCTAATTAATATAACTAAGAGAAAAACACAAATTAGAGCTCCTAAACCTTTTTTAATAATTTTATAAAAATCTTTAAAGTTTATAAAAAACCTTAAAATATTATAAAATTAAAAATTAAAGTTTTTCAAACCAAAACTTGATGTAAACCTCAAAATAATATTTTAAAACCTAAAAATTATTTTTCCTAAAAATTTAAAATCTTTTTGGTATTTTTTATTGACTTTATAAAAAACGGGTATAAAATAAATGATAAAAAATAATATAATAAAGGAAAAAAAATGAAACTAGTCTAGAAAAATCACAAACTGAATAAGAGTCCTATGAAAAATAAGACAAACCAAATAAGCTTAATGAATAAGCTAGAAAAAGGATTAAAAAGCTACGGCTTAAATATAATAAGCTAGAAAAGAAATGGGTTAAAAGATTAACCAATCCAACCTTGGTCAGTAAAAGACCCAAGGGCAGGATGGTTATGTTGTTGGTGTGATGAACGGCACGTCTGGGGTTCGAGGCGTAGCAACCCCTTTTTGCACGTTTATATTTTTTTTTTATTTTTTTCTTTTTCAATCCAACCAGTGACTTTAGCTAGCTTAATAACCAATCCACTTCACTCTTTTAGCCAATGTTTTAATCCAATTGAAGATCAAATTCTTGCCAGGTTCCAAGATGATCACTAGCAGATTTGTGCTAGAGTTCTTTTCTTCACAAGTGAGTGAAGCCTTTCCAAGAGGAGCTTGGAAGTGATTTGTGTGATATGTTTTTGGAGCAAAGGGCACCCTTGTGCTCTTTCTGAGCACAGGGAGTCAACACAAATAGCAAATAAGCACCTAACACACCAAATAAGCAAAACAGAAGCACTCAAAAGCAATTTGCAGTTTCTGTGATAAAAATGGTAGGTCTGGTGGCTTTTGTAACTTATTACTTGCTTTCTAGTGGACTGATGAACACACAAGTGTGAGTGCACACTTGTGCACACTTTTTAGCCAAGAGGGCTTGACTATATGCTTAATTGGTGTTGCTTATTTGGTACAAGGGGCACTCTTGTGCTCTTTTGAGCACAAGAAGTCAAGCAATTAGCACAAATAAGTAATTAGCACACCAATACCATAGAACAAATGCACACACAGCCTATAGCATGTTTCTGTAATGAAAAAGCTAGAACAGTGGACTTAAGGACTTATATCTAGCACCCTGTGAACTTTCAAACACTCAAATTCAGCATACACACTTACCAAACAGTAATCAAGCAA